>JARWIR010000007.1:12967599-14246797 GCA_029959085.1 Nemophila menziesii | reverse complement strand
CAAAAGCTAAAGTATGAAAAGGAAAAGCTACCAAATAAATCTGAATTTCACCACCCACGACCACAAATCAGCTTATATCTCAAAATAGGTGAGGAATTTGGGAGAACAGTCAAGAGATAAGTTAAATATCTTTCCGAGATGATGAATTTCGACTACTAATACGCGTCAAACGAATAAGAATTGAAGCTGCTAGGACCAAAACAAAAACGGGGATGATTTCATATTTTAGGGTTACGAATTTGAGTTGGGCTAGGAGTCTACTACTTACCTTCTCCTTCAAGAAAACGAATTAGGGATTCTCTACACCTATAAATACACCCTTATATCACTTGTAAATCATCCTTGCCTCATAGTAATTAGTTCTTAGGTTTATTATCATCAGAATTATTGTAGAGAGCAAGATGAAGTCTTTCATTATTTCTTTTAGTTTATTCCTTCAGGTATGAACTAATTTTCCCATAGCTTGGGTTTTGCATCATGTATAATCTATCCATTCTATTTTCTTTCTATCTAAGTTTCTTTGGGAATTATATGTTTTAATGTGATATTAGCTTCTATCCTATATATTTGTTTATGTGTTTTGATTTATTGTCTGTTTTCCTTGCGGTGCACAACATATAGGATTACCTTAATAGTAGTTAGATGGTCACCTTAGCTGGGTGTCTAATTATTGAAACACCACATAACGTCTAGTGTCCGATATTGGTCTTGACAACACTAATTTTAGCTAGATAGTCATTAGGGTATATTTTAACCACTATCACCATGTTTGGAATTGATTGCTTAGGAACCTAGTAGCGTAGAATAACCCTATTTGAACCAGCCTCGTGGTGTGTCCGTAGCCCCCTTAGTCGCTCTCCAGGTGTAAGAGAGGGAATTTAGAATCCTGACTAAGTATAAGAGCTAATTATCTCTCTTATTAACTAGAATTTGATAGAAAGAAATAGAAGGATTAGTGCATACTAGCAAAACCTAAGCTAAACTTCTCATCTCATATTTCTTATCTTTTATTTTATTGTCTTTAATTTTCATTAGTTTAATTAGTAATCTATCAATCGTTCCTATTTATTTTCTGTCTTTTAATTAATTACTTTCTACTCGTACTATTTACTCATAACGTATAACACACCAAGTCCCTGAGAACGAATCTAACTTATCATTAAAACTTGCATACGTCATGTAATTCTTGCAGTACTGTGCGTGTCTAGGGTGAAAGTGCATTGTTTTCTGTCTTATTTTTATCTTATTTTATCACACCCTAGGCGGCACCAGCACATAATTCAAACCTCTAAATTTTAGTAGTATATACTGTATAGTAGTAGTTTAATCTATTTAGTCAGATTGTTACTTATTATTACTTTTAGAGCAAGATATAAGCAATGATAATAAGGTAGGAAGCAAAACAATACAACTTTCCATCTTTTAAATAATTCTTACATCAAACTCTCAGTTATGCTTTTATTTTATAGCATGAGCTAGACCTTTATTCTACTTGGGATGATCTACGATGAACCTTAAAGTCTGAAGGGCCTTTGCATGATTTCAGGGTCTTTTCTTAATGATGTCAAAATTAATTATAATTTCTATTATATTATATTCACTTTTTTTCCATTATGATGTACACGTATTTGATTAGTGTCTGTTTAAAAATTACACCTAGTAGAGGGGCTTATATGTGTATCTAGATAATAGGAATGTTTATTTCTTATAGAAACAAAAGATCTTAAGAATTTACATAATTGTTAAATGGGTAAAATCAACAAGCACTTAATAGATTTGTGTAGTGGAAAAAATATGGCTAGGACCGAGAATCCCACGTGAGATTGGCGCGGTCCTAGTGAAAGAGGTTTTCGGCTTCAAAGAAGGGTAGCAATATTGGACTTAGAAAAGCCCTTAAAGGAGTTCGACGAATAAGAATAAGAGTTTATCCTTCTATATGGGCTACTGGTAAGTTACTTGTGGATCTTGGAAAGTCTATCCAACGGTGTTATGGTTTAGGCCTCTAAAAGGAGCCAGTTAAGGTTACCAGATAATGACTTAGATGACAAGTAAGTCATGCCTATATATGTGTATATATATATCCCTTAACATTAAAGTATAGTGCATTCGAAGATAAAAAGCCCTAAGCATTCTACTCCAAAAAATACCCTTCACATTTAGTAAATGTCCTCTCGATTCGTCACCCTTACTAGGTGAGGAAATCCATACTCTAATCGTTGAATTCATACATGTAGCAAGTTCCCGATTGAAAGGATCGATGGCCCCTACAATTTGGAACCCACCGAGTGTGCGTTGGAGAATTTTCAACATCGAGGATGTTTTAGAGAGCCTTTTGGAGACTTTCACCAAGGGTGCATTGGAAAATATATAACATCGAGGATTCTTCTGAGAACTCTTTAATGCACAAAGGGTTAGAAGCAAATAAGAGATTGCGTTTAATGAATGAACTGAGACCATATTACATAATTTCAAAACTAGATAGTAATTACTAACTACTGTAAATATTGCGTTTCTACCTATAATCGACCTACGTTATAACTCAAAAGGCATAAAATAAGAATGATCTTGAATAAACCATCATATGACGTCGAACCTTAGAAATGATATGCTTTGAGATGTGATGTCTCCCTATTTGTGATGATTTAATCTTAGTTGGAGACATCATTTTAGGTGTTTTTAGAAGTCTAATACTCGACTTTAATATATGTTATTGGATCTTTTGTTTTCTTGTCTTGATTTGATGATTTATTATTTTTAGAGCATATTTGGTTTAATTGTTTGTTAATTGTGAAGCTTTAAAGATATATGGTAATTTATTAGAGTCCAAATCAACTCTAAGAGCTAAAGGAAAGAAGATAATCATGGAAATAGTAGATAAAGGCAAGAAAAGATAAGTATGGAAAAGATAAAGTTGCTAAGTAAATCTAAAAATTTACCAGACACGACCATTAAAATGCTCATAACTCAAGATTGGCTGGAAATTTGGACGAACGGTCTAAAGAAAAGTTGTAGAGCTTTCCGAGACGATCAGTTTTGATATAAGGAACGCCTCAAACGGAGTTGAACGAAGAAGTTATGACTGAAACAAAACAGCAACCGATTCTTACCTTTCCTATCTTTTAGGGTTACGAATTTGAGTTGGGCTAGAGTCCAAGTTACTTGTCTTCTACTCCAAGAAAACGAATTAGGTCTTCTAAACACCTATAAATAGACCCTTTAATCCTTGTAAACATATCCTTGCCTCTCATAAATTAGTCCTTAAGTTATTTATCATTAGAATTATTGAAGAGAGCAAGATGAAATTCATGTATCATTCTTTTAGTTTATTTCCTTCAGGTATGAACTAATTTTCCCATAGCTTGGGTTTTGCACTATGTATAATCTATGAATTCTATTTCTATCTAATTTATTTAGGAATTATATGTTTTAAATTGATTCTACCTGCTTAACTATATATTTGATTTATGTGCTTTGATTTATTGTCTGTCTTAAACCTGATCAATTTAGGGCTTTGCTAATAGTAGTTAGATGGTCACCCAGAAGGGGTGTCTAATTATTGAAACACCACATAAACATCTAGTGTATGGAATAATCCTGATAAAATTATCCTAACTAGATAGTCATTAAGGTTTAATTTAACCACTAATCCTCATTAGTAGGCCAGCCTTACATAGGACCCTAGTGGCGCAGGATCATCCTATTTAAGTCCCCTCGTGATTGTGCAGTAGCCACCCTAGTTCGCTCTCCGGGGATTGGGGATTTTAGAATCCTGACTACTTATCTAAGAGCTATTATAACCCTTATAACTGATAGAAGAAATAGAAGGATTAGTGCATACAAGCAAAGCCTAAGTTATACTCTCTCATCTTATTTCTCATTATCTTTTGATTTTCTTAGATAATCTCATCTCCAATCAATCTTATTATTTACTTTCTTGTCTTTTTAATTAATTATTGCTACTTTGAATTCATTCACCCATTCGTCTAACACATTTAAGTCCTTGAGGAACAAATCTTAGTATCATTAAAACTTGCATACGTCATGTAATACTTGCAGTACCGTGCTAGTCTAGGGTTCTTATTTGCGTTATTTATTCTATTGTTTTATCACACCTTAGCCCCTACCAAGTTTTTGGCGCCGCTACCGGGACTTGTGTCCTGTTAGAGTATGGGTTATTTATTTTCAGTAGTAGTTCTTAGTTATTTTTTTACCGGATTTACGCTTGTTGGTTTGTTTTAGTCTTTTTCAGGTTTTAAGCAGTGCATCCTTGGCCTCCTCTTCCAGAGACCGAAAGGAGCTTCAAGCCTTATAACAGGCGTATTAGAGAAGATAGAGCCCGAAGAAGAGCTATGGCGGAACACCAAGAAGCAGTAGATCCACCACTTGGTCCTTTAGGAAAAATAGCACCACCACCACCGATAGGATATAACAGAAACAATTACAGAATTGAACAAGATTTCCCAGGCTTGGGAGCACCGTTTCGAGTTCAACCATTAGGTTATTGTCCTCCAGAGATCCAGAATATCAAATTCAGATCGGGTCTGGGTATGCTTAGTCAATTTAAAAGTTTTGGACTTTATAGTGGTGCTGCAATTCAAGATTCGGTAAGAGCGATGCAGATTTGTGATGCCTATGTTACTCCAGGCATTGCACGCGAGCAACTGTATTGTCACATGCTTTCGTTCTTTCTGACCGGTAAAGCTGGTGAGTGGCTAGATAGGCAACCACCAGGAGCATTTAATACTTGGGCAGAACTTCAAGCCGCATTTTTAACCGTTTTTATTCGAAGAGTATGAGACTCAAAGATTAGAGCGAGCTTGCGAAGTTTTGTCAAGAGAATGGAGAAGAAGTAGGAGACGCATGGACAAGGTTTCAACAAAAGTTTGCTAGATGTCCATTCCATAGTTACACCTCGTCTTTACGATTAGCTATATTTTATCAAGGTATCAATGCCGAAAGAAGATTGAGGGTAGATTATCTTGGAAAGGGAGGTTTTGTGTCCATAGATACTATGGAAGCAGCCGAAGGTATGGAGCGTATTATAGAAATTGAAAGGAGTTGGCCACTTTTGTGAGCTCCTATTACAAACATCAGAGTACGCTTCGATTAGACGCAGATACTGCATACTTAGCTCAATTTACAGCATTGGAGAATTAAATCAAAGAGATTAAGCTTGAGATGCAAAAGAATATAGCCGCAGCGAATGTAGTGCAAGAAGCACAAGGTTGTCCAAGGTGTGAGGTACCGAATCATATATGGGAAGAGTGCGAAGGAAATCTAACATCTGTTTACTTCATATCCAATAGTGGAAATTACCAATTCTATAACAGAAATCATCTGGGTATGCAATATTCAAATCCACAGGGGGAAGCTAATCAAGGTACTTATCAACCTCGTCCCCAGAATAACTCTTACCAACCAAGAGGTCAGGTTCCATATCGGACTAATCAGAATTATAATAGACCTGCTCCTCCACCACAACTTGTCGATGATTCATATACTGATGCTTTAGCTTATAAGGCTCTACCACAATATGCTCAAGAAGGAGTTGTGGGTGATAAACAATTGAAAAGCTTTATGGATCTCATGACCACAAATATGCATTTACCAAACGAGAAGTTAAGAGAACAAGAAGCTTCAATTCAGATCTTAGGTACGCAAGTAGAACAAATGAATGAAGTTCTAACAAATATTATGGAAGCAAGAGAATTGAAAGATATCGAAGGAGGTGATGTCAATGTCGGGTTTGAAGCTTTTAAGGCTATTTGCCTTGAATCAGAAGAAAATAAGGATGTACCGCATGCTACAGAAATTTCCGTGGAAGTTCCTAAAACCGAAGAAGAACCAACTAAGTCTAGCACCGAAGACTCTGACTATTCTGAGGATGAAGTATCTGAGAAATCCGAATTTATACAACTTCTGAGAGATATGCAAGAGGAGATTAGATCGGTTATGAAGTTACAAGATGAGAGAGCTAAAGAAAAAGAGGAAAAGCCTTAAAATAAAAGAAGGAATAAGTTGGTCATGTTGTGCAAGAAAAGAAAGAAGAAGAGAAGGTGGAATCGCCAGCATGTTGACGTTCAAACAGTGTCACCAACCATTCCTGATACAAATCCAAAGGTTGACACTGAGCTCAAGACATTTGTAGAGGCGTATAGTCTTGAAAATATAAACGCCCAAATGCTTGAGATTGCAAAGAAAGGGCTTACACCGCAACAAGTTTTCACACAAGTAATTCCAGAAGCGAGTGTAGACGCTAAGAAAGAGACTGTGGCTCATGCTGAGAGAGTATCAAGAAGAGTTTAAAAAGAGTTTAAAAAGAGTTACCATTGAAACTCAAAGATCCAAGAAGCTTTAATCTTCCTATCCAAATAAATGGTATGCTCAAGATAAAAGTTATGTTTGATGTGGGTTTAGGTGTGAATCTTATGCCAAAGTCCGTGTTCAATAAACTTGGACTTCAAAAAACCGACAAAGCTCCAGTGAAGTTGCAGTTTGCTGACAACTCAGTTACCAAGACATGGGGAACAGTGGAGGACGCTCATGTCCGATCAGGTAATATCACCACCTCTCTGACTTTGTTATACTTGACTTCGATACAGAAAAGCAGGTTCCAATCATACTTGGAAGGCCTTTCATGGCCACAAGCAAGATCATCATCAACTTCCAAGAGGGAACAGTCACCCTCCATGCTAAAAACGTATCCGAGACATTCTATGTCTGGGGTAAGAAACCAAGGAAGTCAGATCTCACCGTTCCTATCATCCACAGCCTTTCACATCACAAAGTCCCAAAAAAAAATCCACACAAAACCCATGGATACTAAGCCAAACATTGAGTTTGGGGTCGTCCATGAAGTTGCATGGAAAGCCCGCAAACCAGAGAATAGGCCACGAAATTTCAAAGACTCGTGGATGGGACCATTCATTGTCACTAAAGTTATTTAAGCTAAGGTGATAGAAATCAGGCCCAACTTTTTCTCCAAACCTCTCCAAACTCAATTAAATCTTCAACAAACCTTCACCAAACATCAAAACAATACCCAATCACCATAAAAACACATCCAATCGTTTCCCTACATCATTACAAAGAAGATCAAACCACCCAAATCATACCAAAACACATACGACCCAAGAATCAAAAGCCAAAATTGAAGAATTTCCTCCAACAATTTCTTTAATCCATACCAATTGAAGAATAAATCCATCTTACCCATATAGAGAATCATCATCAAAACACCTTTCCTAACCCAAATAAAGCATGTACAACCTATAATCAAGAGTTTCAAATTTCAAGAGTGGTTAAAGCTTTGAGTTGGAGGTTAATTGAGATGACTAAAAGAACAGAAACATTATCTACTGTGAGAAGATGAAGAAAAATAAGGTATTGGGTTCTATTGAGAAGAAATCAATTGAGAAAATCTCAAGTTCCAACACAAAGGGTAAAACAGGTCAAGAGAAAAGAGGTCAGGTAGTTGTGTTTAATTCGATGGGCAAAAAGGTTCCGACTTTTGTAAAGAATACAACACAACCTCAAATACTTAAGAGTCCTACACCAAAGGAAAAAGAAGAAGATTCAAAGTCCTTGTTAGCTTCTGCAAAAAAACACTTACAGGAACTTCCTTTTGTTTATGAGAAAGTATTTGAAGAAGATGTTGGTAAAGGAGAATACAAGAGATTATTGGAGATCATAGAAAGATTGGGTTGGTCTACATTCATGGTAAGACGTTCGAATGTATGTCATGAGTTAGTTTTCGAATTCTATTTAGGCCTCTTTAGCCGAGATAGTAAAGGTTGTGTTCGAGTTAGAGGTAAGCTAGTTCCTTTTACAGTTGAAGAGATTAGAAACCTCTTCTAGTTTAAAATTAGTTGGACCATGTAAGTATAGAAAAGCGGTAGACAATAAAAAGACTTTCCATTAGAATTTACTTTTTGAGCATGTCTTAGATAAGGAGAAAGTGCAAGCACATAAGGGAGAGTTAAAGGCACCTTGGCCTTACAAATATCTCCAACCTGAAACGAGAATTTGGCACAATTTCCTTTCAGCTAATGTTTTTGGAAACACAAGAAATTCGGAGGTAAGTAAGAAGAACGCTATCTTTTTGAATTGTATTTTGAGGGGAGAATAAGTGGATGTGTCACAGTTGATCTTTTAGGATGTGATGCGATTTTCGGTCTCTCCTACCTCGTTATGTAATGTGAAATATCCTACTATAATCACGTGTCTTGTTCGAAAAGCGAATGTGACTCCGGGTGAAGGATATAAACTAGAGTATAAAATTAACAATGCTTGGATCATGAAAGTTTTGAGAGGAGCGGGAATTACGCAACTTTCAAAAGAAGAAAAGGATCGTATTCAGCAAGAGAAGATGGAGGAGCGATTGAATAAAGTCAAAGCAGCTCAAACTTCCTTGGCCAAAGATATGACACAAATCAAAGCTAATCAAGTGCACATCATGACATTCCTTGAGCAATTAAAGAAAGATCCAGTAAATCCTACCTTGGATGTCGATAATGCGAGGCAATAGCCTCGAGAGTATGTTCTCTTTCTTCCTTACCATTTCTGTATATGTTGTATATGTTAAATTTTTGTTTCGAGTCTTTTTTCGAGTTGTGGGGACATGACTCATTTTTGAGTTGGGGTGTGGGGATTCGTTGTCTCTCATCTCCATTTTTCTGTGATTTTTATGTTTTTAGGTAGAAATTAAAATCTTTGATACATGGGAATTAGATGTAGAATGTGTTTAATAGCTTGAAAGCATAAGCTCAGCAAGTTGATGATAGAAAGTAGTATTTTTATGAGCTGCTTTATTTTGTATGTTTTGAGTATTTGCAGGAAAACACACATTGATAGTAAAGAAATAATTAGTGAGCAATGCGATAGAAAGTATGTTCGATCTTAGGGAGCCATGAGTAGTGTGTAGGCCGTGAGATCCAAGCTAGTTGATAAACCCATTTGATGAAAATGCTAAAGGTAAGAGAATGACGAAATTGCATAGTTTAGAAAGTGATTAAGGCGGTTCTTTCATAAGCCCCTTGTTGCCTTTTAGCTTGTTGTCCAAATTATTATATTATATCCTTCTCAACCCCTTCTAGCATTTCTAAAGCCTTTTTATTAGCCATATCCCTTTAGATTTTAGGACTTTTCCATATGACCCGCACTCGAATCGCGATGCATAGACAATTGTTTTAGAGCTTGAGTTTGGGGTGGTGGGTCCACCATTATGGGAATTATTATTGGGTTGGGATTTTTGAGCTTATTAATCGTGCTCTGTTCTTATATTTATGATGATTCACAAGTTATTATATTGTAACCCTTTGTCGGGGTAAAAGTGAATGAAAAAAGATGAAAAGCAATGAAAAGAAAAGAAAAATATATGAAAAAAATAGTGTGATATCTCAACATCAAAAAGAGAGTCATAGCTATACAATAAAGAAAAATTGATATGAAAAGAATATATATTTGGACCGGCAAAGAGAAATTTTTATGCGAACATCTTTATGCTTTAATTGGGTTATTGGGGATGCTACTTTGTGCATCAAGAAAATCATTGGGTTGGGTGAGAACTATTTTATGAGAGTAACTCAAGCTCTAGGGCGATTCGTTGATTGCTAGTGAGGAGAGAGCCAAAATCTCACTCTAAATTATAACAGGCGTATTAGAGAAGACAGAGCCCGAAGAAAGCTATGGCGGAACACCAAGAAGCAGTAGATCCACCACTTGGTCCTTTAGAAAAAATACCACCACCACCACCAGTAGGAGATAACAGAAACAATAACAAATTGAACAAGATTTCCCAGGCTTGGGAGCACCATTTCGAGTTCAACCATTAGTTTTTATCGTCTTCTAGAGATCCAGAATATCAAATTCAGACCCGATCCGGGCATGCTTAGTCAATTTCAAAGTTTTGGACTCTATAGTGGTGCTGCAATTCAAGATTCGGTAAGAGCGATTCAGAAGTTCATGCAGATTTGTGATGCCTATGTTACTCCAGGCATTGCACGCGAGAAACTGTATTGTCACGTGCTTTCGTTCTTTCTGACCGGTAAAGCTGGTGAGTGGCTAGATAGGCAACCACCAGGAGTAATTAATACTTGGGCAGAACTTCAAGCCGCATTCTTTAACCATTTTTATCCAAAGAGTATGAGACTCAAAGATCAGAGCGAGCTTGCGAAGTTTTGTCAAGAGAATGGAGAAGAAGTAGGAGACGCTTGGACAAGGTTTCAACAAAAGTTAGCATGATGTCCACTCTACGGTTACACCCTATCCCCCACCAAGATGAATCACGTTCCAACTGTTGTTGATTTTGCAAAGTTTGTAAGCTCCATGCCCAATTTCTTACCTAGTCTCATGCGGTCCTCCCCAGTTGGGTCCCAAACCTTAATACCCAAGGGACTTCCTTGAATGTTTTGATCCTATCATTCTTGTTCTAGTGTCGTCTTATCTTCAGTTGCTACTCTGTTTTACGAACAATGGGGTTTTCTCTTATCTCATTAATCATATCCAGTTGAGCACCTAATCTTTAATTGTTATGATCTTCGGTTTAGTATTTTACTTTGAGCGTGGGTAGTCCTACTTCTTCGGGGATCACTGGTTCAGCTCCATAGACGAGGGAGAATGGAGTCTCCTTGTAGATATTATTGGGGTGGTTCGGTTAGACCATAATACATATGGTAATTATTTAGCCCATCTTACTTTGGCAGGCTCTAACCTTTTGTTTAGTGTAGAGATGATGGTTTTGTTGGTTGATTCACCTTGTCTGTTCGCTTGTGGGTCGCGTGGGGTTGAAAAGCTTACCTTGATCTTCCATTCAACGCAAAATGTTTGGAAGTCTCTACTTATGAACTGTGATCTGTTATTTGTCACAATATTTTTTAGGATTTTAAACCTACAAATGACGTTTCTCCATATGAAATTCTTAACTTCCTTGTCCTTTATCTGGGAGTATGATTCTGCTTCCACCCATTTGGAAAAATAATTTGTGACAGCAAGCATATATACCTTCATGCCCGGAGAAGACGAAAGTTTTTTGACAATATCCATTCCCTACTTCATAAAAGGGCGTGGGATTGTGATGGTTGTCCAAGGATTTGTTGGAATATGTGATATATGTGCGAACCTTTGGCAGTTATCGCATCGCCTAACGTAATTTACCGCATACCCTCGCATGGTTGGCCAATAATACCTTGATATGAGTGCTCGATATGCCAAGTTGCATGCTCTAAAATGGTTGTCGCATTGTCCTTCGTGTAACTTGGCCAACACATACTTTACCTCTCCTAAATCGATACAACGAAGGTAAGGCCCTAAGTGAGACCTTCGATAAAGTACATCCTTGATGAGGGTAAAACGTTGTGCCTTGATCCCGAGACATCATGCCTCGTTTTGGTCCACATGGAAGAGGTCGTTCTGAAAATAATTGGTAATTGGGGACATCATACTTGACTTACTTTCAACATTGTTAACTTCACCCTCTATATCTTCCACGTAATGGGCCATTGCAAGTATACCACTGGTGGTCCTTTGTGTGTTCTAAATAAATGCAAATAATAATCGAACCACAACCGCAAGTGTACGGTTGTCCCAAGTAGTAATTCTGATAATCAGATTCGTTCCAAGGACGGATGGTTGATCACAATGTTTATGCAAATAGCGATTGGTGCACTTATGAAAATGAAAGAGGATAAATTGTTTGTTTTGGTTTTGTTTATTATAACTAAATGAAAGATAAAATAATAATGCAAGTAAAAGATAAGACGCAAGTAAAATGTATGAAAACGCAATATGAGATGTAGTACTTGAGAACGCAAGGATCCTCCTAAATTTACTTTCTAACTTATGTTGTTTAAGGGTTAAATCAGTCAATTACAATGGTCGGGATTCTAAATTCCTTATACCCCCGTCAGGGTGGACTATAAGGCAATCCTAAAGTGTCACTAGTCCCGTCAGGGTAAATATGATCCACCGTTGGATGATTAAGATTTATTACCACTTTGGCCCTAGGATTAACTAAGTTCGTCAGAATCAATAGTTTTTATCCTAGATTGAACAATTATTTCTGTACCTAAACCCCCCGTCAGGATGATCCATACGCCACATATATGGAATAGCTTAGATACTAACACCTAATTTTAGTTCGCGACTCTAAAATCAGTAAACATTCACAAATTGTCGAAAAGAGTAAAAGCCCTAATTTAATTTAATTCAATAAAAACCCAAATTCAACATTCGTTATAATAATAAAATCAAGATTCACCCATTGTTTTGTTCTCAAGCACTACTGGAAATTTAGCTCATATTAAAATTAAAAACAAAATAAAAAGAAATGGAATTCATATTCATTACAAAATTAAAATATAAGAAAAACCTAATTTTCGGAATCAGAATGACTACGAACGGAGCTATAGACCCACTCCAGCTCTTGTAGCTTCTCCTTTCTTCCTGCTGTAGCTTCTCTGGTGTTTTTTTAATCTTGTGGAAAGTGAATTGTCTGTAAAATAGAAGTCCAGACCTCCTTTTATAATAAGAAAAACGGATTAGGGCTTGGACCAGAAATTAAAAGCCTAATTAAATGTCCAAGCCCACTCTTTAAGCCCAAAATCCCGTAACTGATGACAGGCCTCCACTAAAACTGCTTTTCCCGATGCGTTACAACTCCGATTGACCTCATTCCAGTTGCTAAAGTTCCGTACTTCGATAAGGAATGTTTTCTCTTCAAAGGTCAGCGGCTCAATCAGCTCTTAAGTACCTCGAAAACAGCAATCAAGGGCCTGGAAAATGGATTTTCAGCTCTAAAAATAATATCTTCGGGATTTCTCTTCAAGTCTTGACTCTATCTTTTGATCTTTGACTTTATCTTCGGATTCCTTTCCTAGCTAACATCTAAAAACCTGTAAACTTTACACTAAAAATACCAATATTACGCGCAAAAGTTTAATAAATTAAAAATGCTAGAAATAAAAAGGTAATTCCGAATTATTGCATATTTCATTCAAAAGTCTATCGAATTAATTAAATAAACACCAAAAATGATGTCTCCTAAGGGTCTAAAATAAGAACAATTAGGGAGACATCAAGACCCCCAACTCAAACCTTTGTCGTCCCGACAAAGCAAAACAAAATAAAACGAGGGGTAGAAGCAAACGTATAAACACATAGAAGCTAGCAAATAAACCCTAAAGCAATTCCTAAGATAAATCTCATATAGCAAACTTTAAAAATTAACATCTACATACACTAATCATGCAACATCAAACATAAATAATCTCAATCATAAAATTAAAGTCGCAATGCTTGAAGGTTACACTTGTACTCATCTCTGTATGATGGCTATAGGATGGTCATTAATCCTACCTCGCTTTGAACGCTCCACCTAGTGTATTCCCTATCAACAGAATAATAAATTCACTATGCACTTAGGAATCACGAGGTCTTTACGGTTATAATATTGGCTTAAGGACGGGTATGGATGTATATTTGGTAAATTTGAAGTGAGCTTTTGGCTCTCTCCTCACTTACCATCAACAGTGTCCTCGAGCTTGAGTTAATGCTCAAAAAGATGTTCTCACTCACCCATATACGCAACAATTTAGCGTCCCATGTCTACCCACTATAAATAAGATGATTTTCAGAAAATTCCACTTTGCCGGATGTTTTATTCATTCATATTTTTCTTTTTTTTTTTTTTTTTTTTTTTTTTTTTTTTTTTTTTTTTGTACAGAAGCAAACCGGGTTCCCGGTTTTGATGAATCCGGGTTCCCGGATCCTACTGTATGATTTTTCAAAATTTTTCATTTTTTTCTTTCTTTTTCATTTTTCTTCATTCCCGGCAAAGGGTTACAAGTATATATCATCTGCAATTGTGCTACAATACAAAACACATCGATCCCTACCCATTTAATTCCCCATATGTGGTCCCACCACCCCAAACTCAAGCTCGAGACATGTCTCAGGATTGTGATTCAAGTGCGGGTCATATGGTCATGCCTAATAATCTAAGGGATAATGGCTTATATCGCGGCTACAAAGAAAAGGCTAAAGGCTCAAAGTGGGCTAAGACGGATAATAATTAATACAAGGGATAGAAGGCTAAAAAGGCACAAATGGCTAATAAAGAACTGCCCCTATCATTTTCCTAAGTACATAGCTTGTCTTTAGTTCATATCTAGGTGGGTTCTCTACTAATTAGGATTTCACGTTCTACACACCAAACATATTCCTTGAGTACAAGCTTACTTCATTTGCATTGTTAATTAATTTTTCCTATCAATTACCTATGTTCGCATGCAATTGTAAGTGCGTTTTATATCAATCCCTAAAGTCCACTATTTACTATCATAGATTTATCAAAAGTATGTTTAAAGGGATATTTAAAAATTTCTACAGTCAAACGCAACTCCGAAAATTCTTTTATTGAAAGCAAATAAAGCAAATAACACATAAAAATTGGGATGAGGCAACGAACCCCACCCCAAACTCAAAAATGAGTCGTGTCCCCACGACTCGAAAAGACTCAATAAAGCATTTAAACTAATATATACTAAGAGGAAAGTTTAGAAAACGTATCTTAACCAGCGCGAGGCTGGTTATCGGTGTTGCGTTCCGGACCTTTATCTCGCGTAACAGCATCATAAATCGCGTTTTGAAGTGTATTTACGCCTAGGATTAAATTTCGAAGCAGGTCCAATTCTTTTGTAACGTTTCCCAAGGTAGCAATCATCCTCTCCTGATTCTCTTCCAACACCTGAATCTTCGCTTCCAACTCAGGTACAGTTTTCGCTTTCTTTGATTGAGGAGTTCTTGGACTTCTTGTAGCTCGTGTTGCTTCTTCATGGATGTTCTTGATTGTGCTCAAAGCTATACTCACACCAACTAAAACAGTATCAATATCTGCGTCCTTACGCGGAATCTTTGCGTCTAAACACAACTGAGTAATAGTACAAGGAAACTTCAGATTTTGTTGTTTCATTGGTGATTTCGCGAACTCCATGATTGTATCATAAATGATCTTAGCAACATCAAATGCTTTCTCCTCCAAAATACACTTAATAACAAATATGTGCTCTTTCTTCAACTCGGAAGTGTGTTTAATACCAAAGAAAGTGGGTATTATGAAACGAGACCAAACCTTAGCACGAGGTGTCAAACTACTGCTGTAAAACTGTCCAGGATACCTTTCACCTTCAGGAATTGGGCTAGTCCCATTAACAAGCACGGTCCCCCAAAGGGACTCAAAATCAAAAGAAGGGTCATTAATAGTTTCTTGGAAGGGGCATGTTCCAGAAAAGTTGGGTAGTTTCAATGATTTCCGAATACGTTCAATGGAGAAAGGAACTACCTTTTTGCGGATATCAATGGCATCATGTGAGGTAGCTAAACCTTCGTAAAATTCTCGCACAAAAGTAGGAATAAACTCAAGCTTCCTTTCTTGTAACTCTTTCCAACCAAACTTAGCACATGTCACAGCATATTCCTTGTAATCACTACTCATAATACCCTTAGGAAAATTCGTCTCCTCACCAAATTTCAAAAATTCAATTCTTTCACGAACCTGAGTATTCCAACAAGTGTAGACCCTCTTAGGTTTGTGGGCCCACATCTTCATACGCGGGGGTTTTTGAACAGTTGCTTCCGGAATCTCTTGTTCAGTTTCCTTCTCAATGTTCTTCGCAATTTCCTCTTCTTGTTCCATCTCACTTTCTATCTCATCAATCAATCTCCGCTTTAGACCTGTGATTTCTTTTCTGTTAGAATCAAGCTTAACTTCGTTAATTTTTCGTTTAGGACGCGAATCAGGAATCTCAATAGCTTGTTCTTGTGAACCACCAATGGTGGTCTTTCTTCTAGGAGCAGTTCTTCGAAAATCACCGGTTCTGTTAGTCATCTCTTTTCACCCCAAACTCAAAACTTCAAATAATGAAAAACTTAGAGAAAAAGTTTAGAATTTTGATGTTTTGAGGCTTAGGAATTGAAGAACTAGGGTGAATATGAGATGGGTCTTGATGAATTTGAATGGGAGAAGAAAGAATTGGGTTTTAGTTTAGGATTTGATGAAGAAGAATCTTGGGAAAAACTAAGGATTTGATGTTATTTTGGAGAGGAGGTGAGTTGATCTTATGTTTTTGTGGTGAAAGAGGGTAGGATTTGATGATATATAGTGTTTTGGTGGATGAATTTCGTAGGTGGGGAGGCTATTGGTGCGTTTTAGGTAAAAACTTGCAAAAGAGGCTAAGAAAACTAGGTTAAAATACCCAAAACCGCCTCTCACAGCTTTCAAACCGGGTTCCCGGATTTGGAAAACCGGGTCCCCGGTTCCGCGTCGCTGTGACGGCGCGGAAAAATAATTGTGGACTTTTTTTTTTTTTTTTTTTTTTTTTTTTTTTTTTTTTTTTTTTGAAAACGCACCAAAACGCTGGACCCCAAGACGCTGGGTCAGGGATTTTGCTCGCCGAAACCGGGTACCCGGTTCTGTGGAATGCGGGTTCCCGGATTTTCTCGATGGCGCGAGTCAAAACGCGCCAAAACGCAGCACGTCAAGACGCTGGACCAGAGAATTTCACCATCAGCAGCTCCGAAACCGGGTACCCGGTTCTGCCAAATGCGGGTACCCGGATTTGTGTCGATGGCGCGAATCAAAACGCACGAAAACGCAAGCCACCAAAACGCTGGGTCAGAGTTTTTCAGAAATCACAGCACCAAAACCGGGTACCCGGATTCTGACGCTGTGACATTACCCAAACGCCAAGTGTTGCGTTAAACGTGGTTGGTACCAGCTCCAAAACCGGGTCCCCGGTTTTGTGAAACCGGGTTCCCGGTTTCTCCTGGACATCCAACCTCTTTTTCTTCTGTTTTCGCCAAATCGACCCCAAACTCAAGTCCTTTTTACCCCTGAAATCATCAAAAACAACTACCCTTCCTCATTTCTTAATAAAAACAATAAAATTACGAAAATCAAACTAATCTAAATTGCAAAAATGTAAAAACTCAGCTAATATACAAGTAATTGGCTTTTGTTTAACGTCGTTAAGCTCGACGGGTTACCTCACGCTTCTAAGGAGTCTCGAGGAGATACATGACCTCCCCGGGATGTGGATCTTCCGAGCGATTGGTATTTTCACCTCCATGATATATCTTTAATCTGTGACCGTTAACCATAAAGGTACGGTTCTCTAGCGGATGTTCTATTTCTATCGCCCCATGAGGTGTAACTTTGGTCACTATGTATGGACCTGACCACTTAGATCTTAACTTACCCGGAAAATTGCTGAACTTTGAATTATACTTTAATACTTTTTGCCCTACTTCAAAGTTCTTTGGACGAATCCGATTGTCATGCCATTTCTTTGTGTTTTCTTTGTAAAGTTTGGCATTTTCATAAGCATGCAACCGGAATTCGTCAAGTTCATTAAGCTTCATCATACGATTCTTTCCGGCTAAGATAGGATCTAAGTTCAACTGCGCAATTGCCCAATAGGCACCCATTTCAAGCTCTAAAGGTAAGTGACAAGCCTTACCATACACCATACGATAAGGAGATGCACCTACTGGAGTCTTAAACGCAGTACGATAGGCCCACAATGCATCATCTAACTTCATTGACCAATCTTTTCTTGTAGGACCAACGGTTTTCTCTAGGATTGACTTGACTTCACGGTTCGAAACTTCAGCTTGACCATTGGATTGTGGATGGTATGCAGTAGATACACGGTGTCTAACTCCATATTTCTCTAGAACGGTCTTCAGATATTTATTAACGAAATGAGATCCTCCATCGCTAATAATCACTCTAGGTGTGCCATGTCTAGTGAAAATATGTGATTTCAAGAACTTGATCACCACTCGTGAATCATTGGTAGGTAAAGCCACCGCTTCTACCCACTTAGATACATAATCAACAGCTAATAAGATAAAGAGGTTACCATTTGAAGGGACGAAAGGACCCATAAAGTCTATGCCCCAAACATCGAATATCTCAACCTCTAACACATTATTACGTGGCATCTCATCCCTCTTAGATATGTTTCCGGTAAACTGGCATCTCGAACATTTCTTAACATATTCATGGCAATCTTTAATAAGAGAAGGCCAGTAAAAACCTGATTGAAATACCTTCGCAGCAGTTCTATCTCCCTTAAAATGTCCGCCATATAAAGAATCATGGCATCCGGCTATAATGGCTTGAGTCTCTTCCCTTGCTACACATCTTCGTATCATTTGGTCAGCACAAACTTTGTAGAGGTAGGGATCCTCCCAAAAGAACTGTCTTGCCCGATGAGCTAACCTCTTTCTTTCTTGATAAGTAGAACCTTCAGGAAAAACACCACTCACCACTAAATTTGCAATATCTGCATACCACGGAGCCTCATAATCTCGGACAACGAATAAACTCTCATCAGGAAACTCTTCTCTAACTGCTTCAGTACCACTATTCATCTCTGAACCCTCTAAACGCGATAGATGATCTGCAACCTGATTCTCACAACCCTTTCTATCTTTGATCTCTAAATCGAACTCTTGAAGCAATAACACCCATCTGATTAACCTTGGTTTTGCATCTTTCTTCTCCATGAGAAATCTGATCGCGGAATGATCTGTATAAACAATAACTTTCGCTCCAAGAAGATAAGAGCGAAATTTATCAAACGAATAGACAACTGCTAGCAACTCCTTTTCTGTAACTGTGTAATTAATCTGAGCACCACTAAAAGTTTTACTAGCATAGTAAATTGAATGAAAAACTTTCTCTTTTCTCTGTCCCAATACAGCTCCCATACATAAATCACTCGCATCACACATAACCTCAAACGGTAAATTCCAATCTGGAGGTAACACTATAGGAGCAGAAATGAGTTTTTCCTTGATTGTTTTGAAGGCCGCTAAACAAGCTTCATCAAAAAGAAATTTGCAATCCTTTTCGAGTAAGTTGCATAACGGTTTAGCAATCTTCGAAAAATCCTTAATAAAACGCCTATAAAAACCAGCATGGCCAAGAAAACTCCTTACCCCTTTAACAGAAATGGGAGGGGGAAGAGTTTTAATTACCTCTATCTTTGCTCTATCAACCTCTAAACCAACACTCGAAACTTTGTGACCCAGAACAATACCTTCGCGAACCATGAAATGACACTTCTCCCAGTTGAGCACCAAATCTGTTTCCTTGCATCTCACTAACACTTTCTCCAAGTTATCCAAACATATATCAAAATCATCACCAAACACGGAGAAATCATCCATGAACACTTCAAGGAAATTATCTATCATGTCCCAGAAGATGGCCATCATGCACCTTTGAAAAGTAGCGGGAGCGTTACACAATCCAAATGGCATTCTGCGATATGCAAAAGTACCAAATGGGCATGTAAAGGTAGTCTTATGTTGATCTTCTGGAGCCACGTAAATCTGATTGTACCCGGAGTACCCATCCAAGAAGCAATAGTACTCTCTTCCGGCTAGTTTGTCTAACATCTGATCAATGAAGGGCAAAGGGAAATGGTCTTTTCTGGTGGCCTTGTTCAGTTTTCTGTAATCCATGCAAACTCTCCATCCAACTACCGTTCTTGAAGGAATCGCCTCATTTTTATCGTTAAGAACTGTTGTAATTCCTCCTTTCTTCGGTACACACTGAACTGGACTCACCCATTCACTACTCGAAATGGGATAAATAATCCCCGCATCTAAAAGCTTAATCACCTCCTTCTTCACCACATCCTTCATGGCTGGCATTAATCTTCTCTGACCTTCAACTGAGCGTGCATTAACATCTTCTAGTATGATTTTGTGTTGACAATAGGATGGACTAATGCCTTTGATATCGGCAATTGTCCAACCTATTGCTTCTTTGTTGGCTCTTAACACACGCAACAGTTTATCTTCTTGAGGACCTGTTAAATTAGCTGAAACAATAACAGGTAGAGTTTCATTAGTACCCAAATAAGCATACCTCAAGTGTGCTGGCAATGGTTTTTCTTCCAACTCCGGAGGAGATTCAATTGAAGGTTTCTTTTTAGGAATAATCTCCCCCGGTTCTCTCACAGGTTCATAGGCAAGACGCCTATATTTCGGATTTTCAGAATTGAGAGCTGCCACTGTTTCTGTAAGCTCCTCCATCATCTCAGGTGAATCTAATGTCAAAGCAGCCTGCAAGATATCATCAAAATTTAAACAATTAAATACCTCTTGCGATGCTTGCTCTACTACATCCATTCTGAAGCAATCTTCCTGAGAATCTGGGAATTTCATAGCTCGAAATACATTGAATTTCACTTCCTCATCTTGTATCCTCATTGTTAATTCGCCATTCTCTACATCGATCAATGTCCTCCCTGTAGCTAGGAAGGGTCTACCCAAAATAATGGGGACATTTCTATCTGCATTGTATTCAAGAATTACGAAATCAACAGGAAATATAAGTGTACCTGCCTTAACAAGGACATCCTCAATACGGCCTTCAGGATGAGCAAGAGACCTGTCCGCCATTTGCAAGACCATAGAGGTAGGTCTTGCGTTTCCAATTTTAAGCTTATCAAAGACTGACTTGGGCATCAAGTTGATGCTTGCCCCCAAATCGCATAGTGCCTTTCCTTTCCATTCTTCTCCAATCGATATGGGAATCGTGAAACTCCCCGGATCAACTAACTTCGGAGGTAATTTGCTCTGGCAAATCGCACTACACTCTTCAGGAAGGCCAATCATCTCATTATCACAGTAGGGCCTTTTATTAGTGAGGGCCCTCTTCAAAAACTTCGTATACTTAGGAATATCTCGAATTGCCTCAAGTAACGGAATATTAATACTCAAACCCCTCACTCTATTGAAGAATTTCTGAAAATCACCCATATCACCCTTTTTCTGAACTCGCGATGGAAACGGTGGTGGAGGGCGATTTACCATACTATCATCTTTCTTCTTCGAAGCCTCTCTTGGCCTTACTATTTCTTCAACTTCATCTTCCTTCTCATTTTCTTTCTCATTTTCTTTCTCACCCACTTCCTTTTCTTTTCTTGGAACTTCTTTCTCTTTCATAACGGGAAAAGGAGGTGGGAGAAGGTTCTTACCACTTCTCAAGGTAACAGCTTTACAATCTTCACGTTGTGATGGATTTTCGGTATCGCTTGGAAGTTGTCCTTGTGGACGTTGATTGAGCTGTTTACTGATTTGACTCAGCTGATTCTGGAACATCTTCATATTTGCTTCAGCTGCATTTTGTCTTTCTATTGCAGCGTTCTGACGTTCTATTGCTGCGTTCTGACGTTCCATCGCTTGTGCTTGTAGAGCAATCAAATTTTCAACAGTTTTCTGAAGGGTGAGTACCCCTTCTTGTGGATGTGCAGGTAAAGCTTTCTGGTTTAGCGTTTCATCGTAAGTGTTCTGAGGAGCTTGTCTTGGTACATAAGTATTCTGATTCTGTCCTCCTTGATAATTGTTTTGTGGTCTAGGATTATAGTTGTTACCTTGGGGACGCGGCTGATACGCATATGTAGGATTGGCTGCCCCATTAGGATTCGAATATTGAAACCCAGGATGGTTTCTGTTAGGTTGATATCCATTACTACTCGAATTAAAATTACCTCTGTTGGACATAAAATTCACTGATTCTTGATTATTCGGACAACTTTCCTCATCATGATCATCTACCTTACAAATTGAACACATATAAACTTCTTGTGCAGCATGCACAGCTACCTTCTTACCTGAAAATCCTTCTGTCACAGCTAGAGTAAGCTGCTTCAATTGTTGCTCTATGGTATTCTGGATCTTATTCTCAAACGTAGCAAATTTCTCTTCTATGTCAACATTATTTACTCCCTTGACTGGTGTTCTTACTGAGCTCCACCCAACTTCATTCTTGACTGTTCTCTCTAAAATGATCTTGGCATGAGCGGGTTGAACTTGAAGAAAACCTGCTCCACATAGTGTATCCAACTTCTCTCTCGAAATTCCATCAAGGCCTCTATAAAAGATCTTTAACTGTTGTTGTTCTGAAAAGCCATGATTAGGAACTTTACGCAAACACATCTGAAATCTTGTCCAACTCCTACCCACGGTTTCCTCATACTCTTGACGGAATTGTGTCAATTCTAGTTCAGCATCTAACCTCATGTTACTTGGGTAATACCTGTCAAAGAAAGCGATTTCTAATTGGTCCCAATTAGTAATCCTCGTAGGATCTTGCGTATCGTGCCATTCACTTGCTCCCTCAGTAACAAAGAACTTAAAAGCAGCAAAATACATCTGTTCTCTCGAAACACCTTGTGTGATATAAGAATCACATATCTGTTTGAATTTCTGTACTGCCCTAAGAGGATCTTCTGATGGTCTACCACGAAAATTACCAAAATTCTGGAACTGAGCTAACATACCCGAATCTGGACGGAAACGCGGAACATTAATATCTGGAGCACCTACTCCTATAGCTGGAGCACGGAATGGAACTTCTGGAGGACCATTAGTAAACCACGGATCATGATTCATCACTATCTGGACTGGAGGATTAGGATTTTGTGGTTGAACTTGTGGAATAACGCCTGGAGCTAAAGGTTGGCCATTTGCATCTAACTGGCCTTGTCCATTCTGTTGACCTTGAATAATGATATTCTCCATTCTGTTACTTAATTCTTCTACTTCTAAAGCTTCTCGTTCTCTTCTTCTTCTGTTCGCAAGTCTGATCAACGATTCTGGATTACTAAGGATCGGAGGTGTTGGCTCTAGATCCTTGAATAGCCTTCTTCGCATACACCAAACCTAAAAACCTGAAAAAGCTAACAAACAAAAAGCGTAAAACTGATAAAATAAAATAAATGCACTTATCACTAAAGGATAAACACCGTGGTCACACGCTACCGTCCCCGGCAGCGGCGCCAAAAACTTGGTGGTCCTTTGTGTGTTCTAAATAAATGCAAATAATAATCGAACCACAACCGCAAGTGTACGGTTGTCCCAAGTAGTAATTCTGATAATCAGATTCGTTCCAAGGACGGATGGTTGATCACAATGTTTATGCAAATAGCGATTGGTGCACTTATGAAAATGAAAGAGGATAAATTGTTTGTTTTGGTTTTGTTTATTATAACTAAATGAAAGATAAAATAATAATGCAAGTAAAAGATAAGACGCAAGTAAAATGTATGAAAACGCAATATGAGATGTAGTACTTGAGAACGCAAGGATCCTCCTAAATTTACTTTCTAACTTATGTTGTTTAAGGGTTAAATCAGTCAATTACAATGGTCGGGATTCTAAATTCCTTATACCCCCGTCAGGGTGGACTATAAGGCAATCCTAAAGTGTCACTAGTCCCGTCAGGGTAAATATGATCCACCGTTGGATGATTAAGATTTATTACCACTTTGGCCCTAGGATTAACTAAGTTCGTCAGAATCAATAGTTTTTATCCTAGATTGAACAATTATTTCTGTACCTAAACCCCCCGTCAGGATGATCCATACGCCACATATATGGAATAGCTTAGATACTAACACCTAATTTTAGTTCGCGACTCTAAAATCAGTAAACATTCACAAATTGTCGAAAAGAGTAAAAGCCCTAATTTAATTTAATTCAATAAAAACCCAAATTCAACATTCGTTATAATAATAAAATCAAGATTCACCCATTGTTTTGTTCTCAAGCACTACTGGAAATTTAGCTCATATTAAAATTAAAAACAAAATAAAAAGAAATGGAATTCATATTCATTACAAAATTAAAATATAAGAAAAACCTAATTTTCGGAATCAGAATGACTACGAACGGAGCTATAGACCCACTCCAGCTCTTGTAGCTTCTCCTTTCTTCCTGCTGTAGCTTCTCTGGTGTTTTTTTAATCTTGTGGAAAGTGAATTGTCTGTAAAATAGAAGTCCAGACCTCCTTTTATAATAAGAAAAACGGATTAGGGCTTGGACCAGAAATTAAAAGCCTAATTAAATGTCCAAGCCCACTCTTTAAGCCCAAAATCCCGTAACTGATGACAGGCCTCCACTAAAACTGCTTTTCCCGATGCGTTACAACTCCGATTGACCTCATTCCAGTTGCTAAAGTTCCGTACTTCGATAAGGAATGTTTTCTCTTCAAAGGTCAGCGGCTCAATCAGCTCTTAAGTACCTCGAAAACAGCAATCAAGGGCCTGGAAAATGGATTTTCAGCTCTAAAAATAATATCTTCGGGATTTCTCTTCAAGTCTTGACTCTATCTTTTGATCTTTGACTTTATCTTCGGATTCCTTTCCTAGCTAACATCTAAAAACCTGTAAACTTTACACTAAAAATACCAATATTACGCGCAAAAGTTTAATAAATTAAAAATGCTAGAAATAAAAAGGTAATTCCGAATTATTGCATATTTCATTCAAAAGTCTATCGAATTAATTAAATAAACACCAAAAATGATGTCTCCTAAGGGTCTAAAATAAGAACAATTAGGGAGACATCAACCACTGGAATATCTTTTGCGACAGTCGTCTAGATTGCACTGGACAACTACTGGTTGAGACACTACAGAAAGATACATCTCCTCTCACCACCTATTTATTGTTAATTTTTTCCTTTAGTTTCCTTTGTTTTTATGATGAGTAATGTTGGATATCACCCCAAATCACATCACTTTTTCATCGCCTCCTACATGGATTTCAAATAAACCAGTCATATAATTTCTCTTTCCTGATTTATCATTTTCTCTCTCTATTATGATTGGTCCACATAGGAGGCGATGAAAGGGTGATGAGATTTGGGGTGATACCCAGTATTACTCTTTTATGATATATAGAAAATTCATCGTTTTAGATTAATACTACTTCTTTGTCAAAGCCTTTATGACGCTTAGGCTTTGACGATAAATAAAAAAATCACACTTAGATAGGTAACAATAAAAACATTAAAATTTAATGACGTTAATCTGTATAGTCCTTCAGAATCCATGTTTTTTCCCCGGCTATTGTAAAGATATTATTGCATCTCCTTTCCAATTTATAATTCAATTCGCTTCTATTAAGTTTTTCTCTTTTCCATGAGATGATATTTCATAGTGAATTATGTTACTCATTCCAAACTAATTTCTAGAACTATCACTAGTTGAGTGAGAGAGTCCACAATGTCCCGATTTAGTAAGTATAATGTGAAGCAATACATCAACATACGTTGGAGCTACAACTTTATTTCTAGCTAATAGACCAACATGATAGTTAGAATTTCGAGTTAGTTTGTTTCCCGATAAGATTGTTGTGATACTGTAAAATCCTATATAACATATTGATATTTTAATACTAATCAATTATGTTGATACCATAAAGATAAAACATTTAAAATAAATTTTGTACGATTAAACTTGAATTAAGCTAAAAGTCCTAAAATTAATACAAACCCCTAAATTTCAACTCTAGGGTTCATAGTGATTCATCCTAAACTAATAAAGATATGTGTGTATGAATAATTTAAAATGAACTATAATCATATGTTGAACATTAATGAAAAAGTAATTAAAATTAAAAGAAAATATAAAATTGAAACGATCATAATATTTTATTCTCCTTACTTATTATCTTGCCTCTCTGGAGTTGAATAATGCTTAGAATAAATAAAAAGGACAACAAATGTTTGTTTATAGTATGAAATCAATGGGTCTCTCTTAGTCTAAACGATAGATCCATCTAGCTCATTAATTGGTCGACAAGAAAATTCGCAAGAATTTGGATCGCTCGCGTCGGTTTCACTAAAACATTCGCAATTCCATCTTAGTATTCGAAACTACGATCCGTATGCACCCTCGTGAACTAAAATTGAGAGATATCTAGCATATAAAAAATCAACCTGTAATTCCACTCCAATCGTCCTATGAATCTGTAAGCCTTAGGTTGAAACCTAGAATGTTTCCTATGTCAAGGAATCCAAATATTACTAAAATTTGTTTTCCTAACTTGTAGAACAAGATAAACCAAGAAACTGAAATTATCATAACTCCTTCTATACTTATCGAAATTTAATGTATTTTATATCGAAACGACCGTGACTCAAATATCTATCTGCTTGTCAAAGGGCTCCTCCAAATACGTAACCGGTTTTCTGCAACATTAGACGTTTTTCTAGCATGGCAGATTCTTTGTCTTTCCAAATATATCCAAAGTTTCCTTTTCAATATTGACTAAGGGGTTTTTCTTGCTTTTATTCACGTCTTATAATTGTCCAAAGGTTCCATAGCCTCCAATAACTAAGCGTTACACAAATAACACACAAATTACGCGCAAAAGCACTAAATATAGCAAAATAGCAAAACACCTAAAACTAGACAAGAAAGTGTAAATCATGAATAATTGAGAAAAATCCCAAAACTAAGTACTAAATATTCCTAAAATGATGTCACGTGACTAGATTATTCTATCACATAAATGGAGACATCAGTTGAAAAGCATACTAGACAATTTGTGTTGAGCATATAGTCGAAACGAAGAATTTTATGAATGCCCATAATGTAGGAAGCTTTAGAGTCCAAGCTAGACACAAAGCTGTAAAATATGATGTGTGCTAGAGATATCAATGTAGTAAGACTGTAAGACATAGTAGGAACTTCTATCAATAGATACAAAAGCAGGAAAAGATATGGTACGATTTATGAAAAGGTTAGAAACCGTAAGAGACACTTTGAATTGAGTATAAGGGTATGTTTGGATGGAGGGATTGGGAGGGAGGGGATTGTATTAAAGGATAATGACAATCCCATCTGTTGTTTGTTTTGGAAATAAGTAGAGGGGATAGTTTATTAAAGGATACTTGCAATCCCTTACAAACCCATATATTCAATCCCTCCAATTCGGTGGGATTAGGAAGGAAGAATTCTTTTATTACATTGTAATGTCTAAATTACCCTTATTCTTTCTTTATAAAATATTTTAATAGGGGTATATGAGTCATTTAGTTATAAAAAGAATCCCTTCCTCCCATTATTCTTCTAATCCAAACACCGGATAAATGTTATCCTTTAATAAAATCCCCCCTTCTCTTTTTATTCAATCCAAACAAGATTAAATACTCTCCTTTCCATTCCCTTGTTATACTTTCCCTTCCTATCCTTTAATAAAGAATCCCTCCTTAATCCAAACATACCCTAAGCTTACTTAGATATTGATTGGAATGTGTTGTACCATAAAGGATATGGATTTGAAATTCAAAGTATTTACGTCATGTATAAGTTCCTAGACTACGTTGGGAGTCTTTGCAGAAGACTCAACACGTCTCACATGGATAGGATCGGGCACTTAAATAGATTATTATTATAGTCATGGTGTAGTAATTGGGAGTATAATAATACATTTCATAACAATTTCAAGGTAAAAGATGTCAAGATTTGGTGAGATAATTCTGTCATATAATCTCCCCTAAAGGCGACATGATTCTAAAGGGTGGATTTAGTTATTGAAAATTTGAATTAAGTAAGAAAGCACTAATGACTGGAATTCCTGATAAATTAAATTAAATGAAGGTTGGATACATCATATAGATATCTCTGTGGAACGGGATAGTCAATTTTATTTAAATTGCTTGAAGGAAAACTATTAATATCCTAAGATATATATATATATATATATATATATATATATATATATTTATTATAGATTTGTATAAAATGTATGTTGAAACTCGAAATAAGACATCAAGACACATGAAAAAGAAGTAAGAATATGAGCCTGTAAGGATGTCTAAATCTAGGGACCATATTTTCATATTTAAATCAAGAAGGCATACATGAAAGTCATAGGATATAGGACAAGGGATAACATTGATGTCATAATACAGAACACATGATTCTAGTAATAGGAATAATGAGATAATAGGTTGATCACCCGAATATCTTCAACTATCCTTATGATAATCAATGCAAGTCATACATACATATATCAAGATTTAGTCTTCGGTTCATATTTGGAACCCAACATGCAAATTTTCCAGGTTGATAAACAAATATAAATGGAACTTGCATTAGTCTCTAAATTTATTTTTCTAACCTGCAAGAATAACTCGTGTAAGTCATGTTTACACCTTTACAGAACCTAGTTTAGATTGAAAGGATAGTTTCATACAGTTTTCCGTACTATATGGTTAAACACTATCAATCCATGTTTTTGTTAGCGTGTTGTGGAAGTGATTCCAGGAGTGCAATTAGCTTATAATTAAACTGAACTGTGGAAGTGATCAAAATATTGTCGTGAGCTCCGAGTTTTGTTCATGAACAGTGAAGATCCATGGGGAAGATGATCAAATATGGTAAAAAATCCATGGCATATGCACCAATGTTTTTTGAGATATTGAGTAGGCATCCTCTATTCCTCGGTGATTCCTGCATTCCTCGGTTCTTTTTAGTAGGTGACGTCAATGGAGAACAACAATAGATCTCATCATATTCGAGCAGTGTTCGAGGTTTTGGCCATGTCTATGGAGACTTGTTCTTGAGATCATGGTTTGTAAGCAACTGCAACATGGAAGCACGACCATCGAAAACACCATGTACCCAACCATGGATCTGCGAAGCTTTTTGGTCCAGCTTGGGTTCAACCATAGAGATTTATTTACGTGATTTTTATATTATCTGGATGTATTTTAGTATTTTACCACTCATAAGATTAGTTGGAGTATCTTTGGAGAATAAATCAACCACATCTTCCCTATTGACGATTAAATCGGTCTCCAAAACCTGTAAGGGGATCTCCCTTATTTAAAATAATATGAGCCCAAATAATGCATTCTCCCTTACTAAATCATAACAACGATTTGATCTATAACCACCACAATATCCAGTCCACATTCTTAATAATCCTATATACATTAGAAGAAAACACCATTTGTTTCAAAATGTTTGTCCACTTTGCTTTTCACACATATTAAGAAATGTAATCAATATTTTCCATATTACACAACTACTTTACCTAAAGTGTATTTATATCTTAAATGTGTATTGAAATATAAATTCTAATATTTCAATAAGGGTAATAGTGGAAAAAAGAGAAAAAAGTTTATTGATATTCTAACTGGAAACTATTTTTTTAATAAGTGAACAAGCAGTAAATATAGGGAGTATAATAATCCAGACCATGATCCACTATAGAAAAACATGGATTTGGTGACACATTTTTGGTGGCGGCTGTCTCAAAAAATCCATAGACTATATAGACAATGTGCTCTTACCCTATTTCGAACACTTGACCTGCCTAGTGAAAGACTTACGCGTTGTCAATTAACTTATAAAGCTCATTATTATTATTAACCCCCCATAAATGCATAGTAGGGTTGTAAACGAGTCGAGCCGAATACTAGGTGTACATGCTTGTTTGTTTAGCTTCTCGAGGCGAATCGAGCTGAGACGAGCTCCAATTTAAACGAGTCTAGTCGAGCTCAACGTTAAACTAACCAAGCTCAAATTTAAACGAGTCAAGCTGAAATTCAAACAAGCCAAGCCAGAGACGTAAAACTTGTTTATTTAACTTATCAAACGAGCCAAGCCAGGGACGTAACCTTAACCTTAAACTTGAATTTCGTCCCCGTCAACACAATACTACTCAATCTTTTTTGTTACGGAGGAGGCCTATAAAAGACCGGGAAGTAAACTTCCAAAATAAAATCTTAACTAGCTAGAGTTAATCTAGGTAAAGCCCAACCATAACGATCTCTCGCTAAGAGACACCACAGTCCATCCGGTGGGTCGCGATACGGTAACGGACCTTCTTCGCACTTTAAACCGAACTTAGCCATCCAATCCGCACTTCTATTCGCTTCACGGTAGTTCCAAAACAGCTCGAAGTGTGTGTTCCTTGACAAAATAGCGCGACACTGGTGTAAAATAGTACTTGAGAAGGCTCTTGAATTCGTACTGCCCTTCACTAGCGCGTACAATTCACTCGAGTCTATCTCAATCACTAGCGACTTATAACCTCGTCGTACTGCTTGCTCCAATCCAAAATGTAATGCAAGTACTTCCACTTCAAACAGATTGCGTGCAACACACTTACCACAAACCCATCCAAATACTCCCCTCTGTTATTCCGGAAAGACCAACCACTCCTCCTACTGATCTACCTAAATCAAAGGCTCAATCAACATTTAATTTCACCCCGGATTCTGGTCTATTCCACTTGACAAGAACACACTTAGATGCCACAACTAGCCCACCATCACGTTCTCTACCCACGCCCGCATTAATCATTAACCGAGCTAAACACAATGGTCAAAAATCATAGCGTTTCAACTTACCCAAATTTGCCAAACCAAAGCCGCTACTACAAGTCTTAATTCAGCCCCCTTCACTAACTTTTTACTAGCTCAATCTATTTTTTGTGTAAAAGAAATAATAATTTATTCATTTTCTTAATCAAATAAAAACACACATTTTCGAACAAAATAAAATAAAAAGACTCATTGTACTCATTCATTTTTGTTAATCACTCCCGAGAAGAAGATCTGGTCCACTTGAACTTTGAAGAATGGACTCCTACGCTCCACTCCTTTTACGGGAGAAAACTCGGGTACCACAACCATCACTACAGAGCTGTGATATCAATCTTCTAGATCGAGAAGCTTCGTTCATCATCACCGACACATATGAGTTTCGACACCGCACCGGGTACAGACGCCCCATGACATAATGTCGTCAGTCCGCTTCCTCCGCCGTCGTTGATGAATCGGTCCGTGAATCCTTTCTTGCAGCTCGTTGGAGCTTCAATCCGCTGTCGAAAGGCTCATATTCCTGCCTCGTTATCGTCGGATCTAAGGTTTCTCATTCGGTTAGGGTTTCAGAAAGATGATACTTCATCTCTTTTCAATTAATCTGAAACTCACTCACCCTTGGTCAAGGTAATAGATAATCCCCTTGCAGGATTAAAGATGTAAAACAATTTTAATTAAGTAGTTGTTTTTGTGTGTGATCTATATGTATGCTTAATGCTTAACATACGTGATAATAGTGAGTATTTTGTTAGAGAATGTATGGTAATGAGTATAATTAGTTAAGTTCAAAAGCAAGCTAGTGAGATTTGTTATGCTATTAATCAAATCATATATATATATATATACATAACTGTTGTTATAGCAATTTTAGGTTCTTAATAATTAATAATTATTTGGGTGAAAATTTGTCAAAGATTTAACATACTATGTTAATATTATTTAATGAGTTGAAGAAATATTTGCAGATTTTGTGTTGGCTGACATGTTCAAATGTGAGAAACTTCAGATGCTTTAGCTTGATGAATCATACATCTCAGTACATAATATCTTGAAAATTCAATTGTTTATAATGATTTACGCATAAAATTGAGACTAATTAAAATAAACATTTTGATTTTGACAATTCTAAGGCTTCAAAGCTGTGAGGGAATTAGCTGGAAAAGTCTGAAGTCTAATGATGATGCTTAAAATGAGGACTAGTTACATAAACATACATAAACATTATGTTTTCAAATTTCATATTTATTTCTTATACATGAAAAATAAATTTATCCGAAAGAAGAATTCTTACACAGTTTCTGCCTAAAGGGTCTGATCCAGATGAAATTGTTCAACAATTAGTTGGGGTGATAATTTTCATTTTGGAAATCGTTGTCTAAAATGGTAAGTGTTTATTTTATCGCATTTTTCACTTTCTATCCCTGCAAATTATTTAAATTGCGTTACTGATACTACTCATCTTTTCAGGGGATCTTTACTTTGTTCTGGAAATTCTCATCATAGTGTAATAAATCGATTAAAAAGGCATATAACTTGGACTTGAGCAAGTATCATAATGCGTATAAGTTTCTCCACTTTCAAGCCCATATACAATTTCCTTGGACTTGAGCAAGTATCATATGAAACATTTGAGAAAACATATATTCCCTGGATTTCCCTGGATCCAGCCCAAGCCCATATACAATTTCCTTATAAGTTCTTATTTTCCTCCCTCTATTTTAAATTCTAAATTCCCCTAAGAAGAAACAACACCCAAGCATCAACCACTCTCTCCAAACCTACCGCTTTAAATATTTACTACTTTTGTTATGTTAATTAATTTCTCAAATCGATAGCAGTGGTAAAATTTTCTTTTATAAAGGGTCATACTTATGTTATTTAATTTCTCAATCGATAGTAATTTTCTTTTATAAAGAGTCATACCACAGATTTATAAACTACGAGTCAGACCACAGATTTATAAACTACGAGTCATACCACAGATTTATAAACTAACACAACACAATGAAGATGATTGGAGCATTCATCATCTTGATCTTAGGTAAATGTTTTTTATATGATATATATATATATATTTCTTTTTTCCATTACAAATTAACTGACTACGCTTTTTCTTTTCCTTTTTTCATTTTTTCAGGGAGTATAATCCAACTTTATGTCTTTTCTTACCCAACGTAAGTTTTTGTATAACCTAAGGCCCTGTAAGTTAATGGACCTTAGGTTATATACAGAAACTTACGTTGACTAAGAAAAGACAAAAAGTTGGATTATACTTCCTGAAAAAAGGAAAAGAAATAGTCCGTTAATTTTTAATGAAAAAAAAATATATATATATATATAAAACATTTACCTAAGATCAAGATGATGAATGCTCCGATCATCTTCTTCATTGTGTTGTGTTAGTTTATAAATATGACTCGTAGTTTATAAATCTGTGGTATGACTCGTAGTTTATAAGTATGTGGTATGACTCTTTATAAAAGAAAACTACTATCAATTTGAAAAATTAAATAACATAAGTATGACTCTTTATAAAAGAAAATTTTACCACTGCTATCGATTTGAGAAATTAAATAACATAACAAAAATAGTAAAATATTTAAAGCGGTAGGTTTGGACTGGAGAGAGTGGTTGATGGTTGGGTCTTGTTTTTTCTTCAGGGCTGTTAGAATTTAAAATAAGGGGAGGGAAATAAGAACTTATAAGGAAATTGTATATGGGCTTGGGCTGGATCCAGGGAATATATGTTTTCTCAAATGTTTCATATGATACTTGTTCAAGTCCAAGGAAATTGTATATGGGCTTGAAAGTGGAGAAACTCATACGCATTAACTGAAGGTAATGAGACCTGAATAATAACAGAAAAATTTACTGAATTTCCTTGAAAGGGTTAACTTATATATATCTGAATTTATTGATTTTTTGGTTATAAAGATGTGACATATTTACTTACAATAGGTCCATTTTTCAGTGCGTGCTCCTTGGCAAATGCACATGCCTTTTTCACTGCAAGTGCATACATACCATCTACCTGTTGAAATACAAAAACAGAACATGGATACAACAAATTAACTTAGTAATTTCTTCACAAAGCACTCATAAGTAAATACTAAAAAGTCTTAAAGAAATTATCACATCACCTTCAAGCCGGGAACATAATCTCCTCTTGTAAAGTACGCTGGGCTCTTAGCTCTTAGTTGCTCTCCATTCTGCTGTCCCCATTCCAACTGCAATAAATAACCAATTAAGCTAAACAGACCTTTCCCTCTAATTACACACAAAAACAAGCTTTTTCTGCTATAAAAACCATCCTTACATATCTATATCATCATTCTCTATACATTTATGAACACAAACACACGCATATATGCTCATGTTCTTGATACTCCTAGATGAAAATTATTATAATTTTTAATCATCACAATTAATCATATTCTTATATACATTTCTCTTACTAAACCAAAATTTAGGTAATTACATCATCAGTAACTATATTGTGCAAAATAGTCAAATATACCCCTGTGTTTCAATAGATGTCATACGCTAACTTTGCAAATTTAGCCTGCAGTATATTTGACTATTGCCCATAACACAGGGACCAATGGTGCAATCAACCTCAATTTGATTTCAAAACATAGTCACTTATTACCGATTAAACATAAAGCAATACAATCTGGGAATTTCTATTATAAACAAAATATCCATTTCTTACAGTGATTGTTCTCGCAGACCAAAATAGCAGGAAGATCCCAAAGCGCGGCCATATTCAAAGCCTCAAACAACTGTCCTTGATTTGCAGCGCCGTCACCATACATAGCAAACGTCACCGATTCATCTTTCTTATACTTCTGAGCAAAGGCTAATCCAACAGCGATAAAATGGTGAAAGTGAAGGGATGCGAAAGAGACGAGATTGAAGCAGCGATAAAATGGTGGAGAGAGAATTAGGGTTTCGATAGATTTGGGTCTTTGTACTTCTAAGTGTACTTGAGGGTGTATTGTGTAGTTAGTCCGTAAGGCGGAGTCCAATAGACTTTTGATTGTGGCTTTATATCATAATTGGGGTTTGACTAATAAGTTTTAGGCCTCCAACAGGCTCCCTATTGTATATAATCCGATTGTGAGGAACTCGATTCATCTTATTTTCTAGTCACATCTGGCTTAAAATGTCTCTACGCTACCTTCTTTTTAATCTATTTTTATTATTTTCACTTGCTCACTGTTTCTTCTTCTCCAACTCCTTCGAACTCCAAAGCTCGCTACTTTTTTTTCAACAATATTAATTTTTTCGAGGTTTCAGTAAGTCTTCAATTTTTTATTTCTCCTTTTTTTTTTTTTTCTTAGGCCTAAAATTTTACATTCATTCCATATAATTTTAGATATAAACTGTGACTATTTTAAATTTAATCCTCTAATTTAGGTTAAATATCTATATTATTTGATTAAATACAATTTCTTTTCTTAAATATAAAGTTTTGCTAAATGGGTTAAAGTATTATTGTAAAGATTAGGGTTTAATTTTACAATTTTTTTTATCTAAAACAGAATGATTTGATTTGGGTTTATATCTATTTGTTTTCTTTATTGTCCAGTGAAGTTATATTAGGAGCAAAGATGATCTATTCTATTTTGAATTTCAGTACATATATCAAGCAAAAAGGCCAATTTTTTTTGTAATATTTGGACAACGATCTTACTGTTTGGACAAAAGATGAATAAAATTGGAGATAGGTCTGAGAGGAATGTAGGAATTTTTTTTTGTTAGGGTGTTGAAGTGCTTTCGTCTTTAGTTCTTTATTCGTTATTGATTCTATTGTGGTTTTAGTTCTTTATTGTTTCTATATTCAATTAATGCAGGGTTTATTGGTTAAAGATGGAATATGATGAACAGGATTCCTTTACGGATTTGCTTACTCGTGGTTTAGATGGTAATTTTGCAAGCAGACATATACAAGAGGATACAATTCTTACGCCTCAAACAGTAGAGGAACCAATTGCTACTCCTCAAACACAAGACTCACAAATTGTTACAAAATTTAACAAAAACTTCTCGCAAGATGAAGATGTACTTCTCGTTCAAGCATGGCTATATGTTAGCACAGATGCGGCTATTGGGAACGATCAAAAGAGAGGGAAAATGTGGGAAAGAATATTTGACTATTTTCATGAGAACAGGAAATTTTTTTCCGACAGAACAGTGAATTCTCTCACGCATCGTTGGTCTACTATTTCGTCTAACACAAATAAATTTTGTGGCAAATTTCAGGTAGACGTCAAAGCGGCAAGACAGAACTTAATTGGGTACATCTTTAGTCTTTGTTCTTAGTATTTTAGCACTATTTTAGTAAAAGAAAATTGAATGTGCCTGACTAATTGTTTATCAAATGCAGATTCAGGATGCTAAGGTGATGTTCCAAAATCTTAGGAGTAACTTTTGTTTACGAGCATTGCTGGAATATTCTAAGACATCATCCAAAATGGGTTAGCTCAATTAAAAAAAAACCAGTAAAACCTGTTCAGCCTCTTCCGTCCAGTATTGGTACAAATGCAACTTCTCCCACAATCCTAATAAATCCAGTTCTTGTCAATGATAATGCAGGGATCGAAAGACCGTCGAGTAGAGATGCAACGAAACAATCAAATAAGAGAAAAAAGAATGAATTGACAACAGATTCTCAAGATTCAGTATTTGCAAAAGATATTAATAAAATGATAGAGAACCGAAAAAAAATTCATGAAGATAATCAAAAAGAACTACAACGGCTGAGGGAAGATCGAATATTTGAACGTGAGGAGCGGAAGATGGAGCGGGAAAAAGAACTAGAACGGATACGGGAAAACCAAATACTAGACCGTGAGGAACGGAGGATGGAAATGGAGCAACGAATGGCTGAGCGCGAGGATGAAATAATGTCAAAAGATTTAACTGCCTTGAATCCGTCAATCAGAATTTATTGGGAAAAGAAACAGAATGAAATCATGAAAAAATATAATGATTTGTAATTCTGTTTTTAGGTTGAAAGTACATGGTCTTTTACTCGTGCTAGTTTATTAATTTGGTACTTCATTAGTTAAGGCTTTATGATGAATCTGCTTCATTAGCTAAGAGTGATTCATTCTATTTTATAATCTATTTTGGGTGTTTGGTGTACTATGTTGATGATCAATCTGTTGACATGAAATGACATCTCGATTGACATGAAATGACATCTCGATTGACATGAAATGACATCTCGATGGACATGAAATGACATCTCGATTGACATGAGATGATATCTCGATTGACCTGAGATGAAATAACGTGACATGAAATGACATCTCGAGTGATATGAAATGATATCTCGACTGACATGAAACGATATCTCGATTGACCCGAGATGATATAACGATTGACATAAAAAAAACGATACTACATGACGCGATAAGACAATGTCAAGACTTAAAATTGACATGATTTTAAATTTTTCGTGGAAATAATGATCAATAGAAATTATAGCTATTAAAAAAAATTATAACCAGTATATATAATATTAATTATGAATATTCAAGTAACGAATTAAAAAAATAGAAATATAATAATATATTATTTTTAATTTACAAATCTTTTAAAATAAGAAAGTTGTCGGAAAAGGTTAAAGATGAAATTGTTCTAATAGGGGTTGCTGAAATAGGGAACTTGTTGGAGTAAAGTCTGAAATAGGGATTGTTAGATGGAGTAAAGTCTGAAATATGGATTGTTAGAATAGGGAGCTGAAATCGGTAAGCTGTTGGAGTGTAACTGTTTTTAAAGGTTAATATTAGATAGGGAGTATGAGTTTGACTCCCAATTGTGGCTAATAAATAGGAGAGCTGTTGGACTCAGCCTAAGTTGTTTTATCTAGTTTGTTATATTATGTCTAGTCAACATGTTGACTAAAGTATGAGGTGTAAAACTCTTATTTGTTTTGATATAATATATAATCTGGCTGGCTTAGAAAAAAAAGGCTAATCCAACACCTAGCGGAATCTGAGCACCAACAATTCCATGACCTCCATAGAATCCATTTTCTTTAAAGTAAAAATGCCTAGGATTGAAGATTCCCTAGATCTGACGATAACGAGGCGAGAAAGGTATTTTAGAGTCTGTGACGAGGCGCCAAAGTTCACGGACCGATTCATCATCAACGACGGCGGAGGAAGCGGATTGACGGCACTACGTCATGGGGCGTCTGTGCCCGGTGCGGTGTCGACACTCATATGTGTCGGTGATGATGAACGAAGCTTCTCGATCTCGAAGATTGATATCACAGCGTACTTTTTCTGTAGTGATGGTTGTGGTACCCGAGTTTTCTCCCGTAAAATGAGTGGAGCGTAGGAGTCCATTGTTCAAAGTTCAAGTGGATCAGATCTTCTTCTCGGGAGTTATTAACAAAAATGAATGAGTACAATGAGTCTTTTTATTTTATTTTGTTCGAAAATGTGTGTTTTTATTTGATTAAGAAAATGAATAAATTATTGTTTCTTTTACACACAAAAAATATATATATCAACCAGATGGGATTAGCTCACTGGCCAGGCCTTGGTCTACCAATCTAGTGGTGTAGGTTCGAACCGAGTCAATGACTCCGAGTCTAAAGTGGCTCTCCTATGTAACAAATATATATATATATATATATATATATATATATATATATATATATATATATATATATATATATATATATATATATATATATATATATATATATATATATATATATATATATATATATATATCTTAGGATATTCATAGTTTTCCTTCAAGCAATTTAAATAAAATTCACTATCCCGTTCCACAGAGATATCTATATGATGTATCCAACCTTCATTTAATTTAATTTATATTAAATTATATATTTTAAATGATCGTCTTAAACCAAGACAGTCTAGTATTATTCTATATTCCTTATCAGGAATTCCAGTCATTAGTGCTTTCTTACTTAATTCAAATTTTCAATAACTAAATCCACCCTTTAGAATCATGCCGCCTTTAGGGGAGATTTTATGACAGAATTATCTCACCAAATCTTGACATCTTTTACCTTGAAATTGTTATGAAATGTATAATTATACTCCCAATTACTCCACCATGACTATAATAATCTATTTAAGTGTTCGATCCTATCCATGTGAGACGTGTTGAGTCTTCTGCAAAGACTCCCAACGTAGTCTAGGAACTTATGCATGACGTAAATACTTTGAATTTTAAATCCATATCCTTTATGGTACAACACATTTCAATCAATATCTAAGTAAGCTTATACTCAATTCAAAGTGTCTCTTACGGTTTCTAACCTTTTCATAAATCATACCATATCTTTTCCTGCTTTTGTATGTATTGATAGAAGTTCCTACTATGTCTTACTACATTGATATCTCTAGCACACATCATATTTTACAGCTTTGTGTCTAGCTTGGAGTTTAAAGCTTCCTACATTATGGGCATTCATAAAATTCTTCGTTTCGACTGTATGCTCAACACAAATTGTCTAGTATGCTTTTCAACTGATGTCTCCATTTATGTGATAGAATAATCTAGTCACGTGACATCGTTTGAGGAATATTTAGTACTTATTTTTGGGATTTTTCTCAATTATTCATGATTTACACTTTCTTGTCTAGTTTTAGGTGTTTTGCTATTTTGCTATTTTTAGTGCTTTTGCGCGTAATTTGCGTGTTATTTGTGTAACACTTAGTTATTGGAGGCTATGGAACCTTTGGACAATTATAAGACGTGAATAAAAGCAAGAAAAACCCCTTAGTCAATATTGAAAAGGAAACTTTGGATATATTTGCAAAGACAAAGAATCTGCCATGCTAGAAAAACGTCTAATGTTGCAGAAAATCGGTTACATATTTGGAGGAGCCCTTTGACAGGCAGATAGATATTTGAGTCACGGTCGTTTCGATATATAATACATTAAATTTCGATAAGTATTAGAAGGAGTTATGGTAATTTCAATTTCTTGGTTTATCCTGTTCTATAAGTTAGGAAAACAAATTTTAGTAATATATGGACTCCTTGACATGGGAAACATTCTAGGTTTCAACCTAAGGCTTATAGATTCATAGGACAATTGGAGTGGAATTACAGGTTGAATTTTATATGCTAGATATCTCTCAATTTTAGTTCACGAGGGTGCATACGGATCGTAGTTTCGAATACTAAGATGGAATTGCGAATGTTTTAGTAAAACCGACGCGAACGATCCAAATTCTTGCGAATTTTCTTGTCGACCAATTAATGAGCTAGATGGATCTATCGTTTAGACTAAGAGAGACCCATTGATTTCATACTATAAACAAACATTTGTTGTCCTTTTTTACTTATTCTAAGCATTATTCAACTCCAGAGAGGCAAGATAAGAAGTAAGGAGAAAAAATATTATGATCGTTTCAATTTTATATTTTCCTTTAATTTTATTTACTTTTTCATTAATGTTCAACATATGATTATAGTTCATTTTAAATTATTCATAAAAAAAATATCTTTATTAGTTTCGGATGAATCACCATGAACCCTAGAGTTGAAATTTAGGGTTTTGTATTAATTTGAGGACTTTTAGCTTAATTCAAGTTTCATCGTACAAAATTTATTTTAAATGTTTTATCTTTATGGTATCCACGTAATTTATTAGTATTAATGTTATATACTCCTATTTTACAATATCACAACAATCTTATCGGGAAACAAACTAACTCGAAATTCTAACTATCATGTTGGTCTATTAGCTAGAAATAAAGTTGTAGCTCCAACGTATGTTGATGTATTGCTTCACATTATACTTACTAAATCGTGACATTGTGGACTCTCTCACTCAACTAGTGAGAGTTCTAGAAGTTAGTTTGGAATGAGTAACATAATTCACTATGAAATATCATCTCATGGAAAAGAGAAAAACTTAATAAAAGTGAATTGAATTATAAATTGGAAAGGATATGCAATAATGTCTTTACAATAGCCGGGAACAAAACATGGATTCTAAAGTACTAGACAGCTTAGCGTCATTAAATTTTAATGTTTTTATTGTTACCTATCTAAGTGTGATTTTTATATTTATCGTCAAAGCCTAAGCGTCATAAAGGCTTTGACAAAGAAGTCGTATTAATCTAAAACGATGAATTTTCTATATATCATAAAAACAAAGGAAACTAAAGGAAAAAATTAACAACAAATAGGTGGTGAGAGGAGATGTATCTTTCGGTAGTGTCTCAACCAGTGGTTGTCCAGTGCTATCTAGACGACTGTCGCAAAAAAATATTCCAGTGGTATACTTGCAATGGCCCATTACATGGAAAGCTATAAAGGGAGAAGTTAACAATGTTGAAAGTAAGTCAAGTTGGATGTCCCCAATTACCAATTATTTTCAGAACGACCTCCTCCATGTGGACCAAAACGAGGCATGATGTCTCGGGATCAAGGTACAACGTTTTACCCTCATCGGGATGTACTTTATCGAAGGTCTCACTCAGGGCCTTACCTTTGTTGTATCGGTTTAGGAGAGGCAAAGTATGTATTGGCCAAGTTACACGAAGGACAATGCGACAACCATTTTAGAGCATGCAACTTGGCACATCGAGCACTCATATCAGGGTATTATTGGCCAACCATGCGAGGGTATGCGGTAAATTACGTTAGGCGATGCGATAACTGCTAACGATTCGCACATATATCACATATTCCAACAAATCCTTGGACAACCATCACAATCCCATGCCCTTTTATGAAGTAGGGAATGGATATTGTCAGAAAACTTCCGTCTTCTCCAGGCATGAAGGTATATATGCTTGCAGTCACAAATTATTTTTCCAAATGGGTGGAAGCAGAATCGTACTCCCAGATAAAGGACAAGGAAGTTAAGAATTTCATATGGAGAAACGTCATATGTAGGTTTGGCATCCTAAAAAATATTGTGACAAATAACAGATCACAGTTCATAAGTAGAGACTTCCAAACATTTTGCGTTGAATGGAAGATCAAGGTAAGATTTTCAACCCCACGCGACCCACAAGCGAACAGACAAGGTGAATCAACCAACAAAACCATTTCTACACTAAACAAAAGGTTATACACTGCCAAAGTAAGATGGGCTAAATAATTACCAGATGTATTAGGGTCTAACCGAACCACCCCAAGAATATCTACAAGGGAGACTCCATTCTCCCTCGTCTATGGAGCTGAACCAGTGATCCCCGAAGAAGTAGGACTACCCATGCTCAAAGTAAAATACTAAACCGAAGATCATAACAATTAAAGATTAGGTGCTCAACTGGATATGATTGATGAGATAAGAGAAAAATCCCTTGTTCGTAAAACAGAGTAGCAACTAAAGATAAGACGACACTAGAATAAGAATGATAGGATCAAAACATTCAAGGAAGTCCCTTGGGTATTAAGGAAGGTTTTCCAAAACACAAGAGAGGTAAACGTAGGTAAGTTGGGCCCCAACTGGGGAGGACCGCATGAGATCAGGTAAGAAATTGGGCATGGAGCTTAGAAACTTTGCAAAATCAACAACAGTTGGAACGTGATTCATCTTGGAGGGGGCTAGGGTGTAACCGTAGAGTGGACATCATGCTAACTTTTGTTGAAACCTTGTCCAAGCGTCTCCTACTTCTTCTCCATTCTCTTGACAAAACTTCGCAAGCTCGCTCTGATCTTTGAGTCTCATACTCTTTGGATAAAAACGGTCAAAGAATGCGGCTTGAAGTTCTACCCAAGTACTAATTACTCCTGGTGGTTGCCTATCTAGCCACTCACCAGCTTTACCGGTCAGAAAGAACGAAAGCATGTGACAGTACAGTTTCTCGCGTGCAATGCCTGGAGTAACATAGGCATCACAAATCTGCATGAACTTCTGAATCGCTCTTACCGAATCTTGAATTGCAGCACCACTATAGAGTCCAAAACTTTGAAATTGACTAAGCATGCCCGGATCGGGTCTGAATTTGATATTATGAATCTCTGGAAGACGATAACCTAATGGTTGAACTCGAAACGGTGCTCCCAAGCCTGGCAAATCTTGTTCAATTCTGTTATTGTTTCTGTTATCTTCTACTAGTGGTGGTATTTTTCCTAAAGGACCAAGTGGTGGATCTACTACTTCTTGGTGTTCCGCCATAGCGCTTCTTCGGGATCTGTCTTCTCTAATACGCCCGTTATAATTTAGTGTGAGATTTTGGCTCTCTCCTCACTAGCCATCAACGAATCGCCCTAGAGCTTGAGTTACTCTCATAAAACGGTTCTCACCCAACCCAATGATTTTCTTGATGCACAAAGTAGCATCCCCAATAACCCAATTAAAGCATAAAGATGTTCGCATAAAAATTTCTCTTTGCCGGTCCAAATATATATTCTTTTCATATCAATTTTTCTTTATTGTATAGCTATGACTCTCTTTTTGATGTTGAGATATCACACTATTTTTTTCATATATTTTTCCTTTCTTTTCATTGCTTTTCAGCTTTTTTCATTCACTTTTACCCCGACAAAGGGTTACAATATAATAACTTGTGAATCATTATAAATATAAGAACAGAGCACAATTAATAAGCTCAAAAATCCCAACCCAATAATAATTCCCATAATGGTGGATATTGAAACACCTGAGCATCTTTTACTTAATTGCGAATGGGCTAAGGTTACTTGGTTTGCTTCTTCTTTTAACCTACAAACTGACAACCAAGAATCCACTAGAATGGATACTTGGATGGTAAGTCTACTAGGTAAAATGAAGAAGCAAAAGTTGGATAATCAATTTATTATGGAACGAGTATGTACAGTGTTATGGTGTATTTGGAAAGCTAGAAATGATAACAAATATAACTTTACGAAATTGGAGCCCTTATGTGTGATTGATAAGGCTAACAAATATTGGAATGAATACAAAGAAGCTAATTATCCTAAGGATGTTACTTGTTTACTGAAGGATAAAAATACAAATATAAATCACATGGATGGTAATAATACGACTGTAAAAGTAACTGATAAAAAAGGTTTGAGAGTTTGGACCCCCCCTCCTATTGATTTTATTAAAATTAATTGTGACGAGGCATATAAGGATAAAAAAGCTGCAATATCTTGTGTAAACAGGGATTATCTAGGTAAAGTGGTGGATTACAATGCTTGGGAAATAAAGGCTGATTCTCCTTTGGAAGCGGAAGCACTTGGAATACTCAAAGCGTGTGTGATTGCTCGAGACTTGAAGGATTCGAGAGTCATCATTGAGAGTGATTGTCAAGATGTAATGCTCCCATTAGAGAAAGACAATTCAATTTCTGTTCCTAAGATTTGTAATATTATTAAAAGTATCTACTTTATTGCTGAGAATTGTAACCCTATCTTTAGATGAATCACTAGAGATAGAAATAAACTAGTTGATGAGTTAGCCAAACATAAGCTTTTTAGCAATATGTTAGGCACGCAATCCTTTGCGCTCTCAAGTAGGCTAGTTGAGATAATTAGAAATGAAACCGTTCCCTCGGGGATAGGGTAGTCTTGTAACTGTTTGCGGTTTTTATAATATTAGTAGATTGGAACAAAAAAAAATTTAGTCTCCATTTTGCCAAAAAAACTTTCTCCATTTTGCCAAACTATTAGGGGAAATACTTGTGTAAACTAACACTATATGTAGGACCATGGTTAAATAATATCTATATTATATTTCGAAATTTTTTCTACGGTCCAGATTTACCCACATAAGTGGTGGCTAGGATTAAATCTGACCAAACAAAAGCGGTGGCTAAGATTTAATCTGGCTAAACATAAGTGGTGGCCAAGATTGATTCTGGCCCCACTTATCATTAATACCATTAACTAATTTTATTTACTTAATAAAAAAATTATATTTTGAAACAAAAAACCTTAAATCACTCCCTTATTTCTCTCATTATATTTTTATTCTTCTCATAAATCTCTTAAAATTTTCACTTTTTTTATTTTCTCATTTGTTATATTCATATAAAACCCACATTGATCTTTTAAAAGATTTTTTTTTTTAAAATTAGGAATATAGGAGTAGTGTATTACCCTACACGGTTTTTGAAAAGTTAATGAAGAAAAATAATATTGAAATATATGGTGGAGATAAAAATAATAATAATATCTTGAAACACTTAAGAACAATTGGGCAAATCCGATTTGGACCTTTACAACCAAATTACAATAAATTAATATATTGTTTAATAATACTTTAATAGTGGAAATGAAGTGTATTTTATTGTAAAAATATATCAATAAAAGTTACATTATTAATTATAAAAATTATAAGACTATCCTTTATTTAATTTTTTTTATTAATATTTAAAAATTCTTTATTTCTCTCACCCTTATTTCTCTCATTATTATTTTATTCTTCTCATAAATCTCTCAATTTTTTTAATTTTTTTAATTTTTTCATTTATTGTATCTATATAAAAACCACATTGATCTTTTAAAAGATATTTTTCCAAATTGGGAATATGGGAGCAGTGTATTACCCTACACGATTTCTCGACCCCTTATCCACAACCTTAGACCCTTAACTATCAACCTTAACGTTAACCTTAACTTTACCCTTACACTTAACTTTAACCTAAACCTTAACCTAAACCCAAACCAAAACCAAAACCTTAACCTTAATCTTAACCTAAACCCAAACCTTAACCTTAACCTTAACCTTATCCTTAACCTTAAACTTAACCTTAACCTTAACATTAACCTTAACCTTAAACTTAACCTTAACCTTTAAATTTATTTTTAACTTTACCTTTACCTTAACATTAACTTAAACCTTAACCTTGACCTTAACCTTGAACTTAACCTTAACCTTAACCTTAACCTTAACCTTAACCTTAACCTTAACCTTGACCTTAACCTTGACCTTAACCTTAACCTTAAACTTAAACTATACCTTAACCTTAACCCTCAACCTATTATCCATAACCTTAACCTCTTAGCTATTACCCTTATTCTTAACCTTATCCTTAGCCTTAGCCTTAACCTAATCTTGACCTTAAACTTAACCTTAATCTAAACCTTAATCTTAACCTTAACCTTATCCTTAACATTAACCTTAATACTAAACTTAACATTAAACTTAACCTTAAACCTTACATCTTAAACCTTAAACCCTAATCTTCGTATCACCTTAACCTTAACTTTAATCTCAACCCTTAACCTTTAACCTTAAACCGTACACCTTAAACCTTAAACCTTACCTTGACCTTGAACCTTAAACCTTACAACCTTATCTGCATCTTCACTTTAACCTTAACCCTTAACCCTTAAACCTTAAACCTTAACCCTTGAATCTCAAGCCTTAACCTTTACATTCACCTTCATCTTAAGTTTAACCTAAACCTTATCCATAACCTTAACCTTGAAGTTAAAACTTAACCTTAATCTTGAACCTTGAACCTTAAACCTTGAACCTTAAACATTAAACCTTAAACCATAAACCTTAAACCTTAACCTTAAACTTAACCTTACCTTTAAACCTTAACCTTAACTTTCATCTTAAATGTAACCTTAACCTTAAACAGATAAAGAATCATCGCGCTAATATTCTACCTTAAACCTGGAATTTTGTTAAACCTTAAACGTTTAATCTTAAACCTTAACTCTAACTTAACCTTAATCGTAAAGTTAAATTTAACCTTAACCTTGACTTAAAATTTAACATTTACCCTTAACTTTAAACTTAACTTTAACCTTAAAATTAACCTCATCCTTAACCTTGACCTAAACCTTAACGCTAACCTTATCCTTAAACTCAACCTTAACCTTAACCAAACCTTCTTCTTGATGAGCAACAAAAGAAAAACCTGAACCCTAACTTTAACCTTGACCTTCACCCTTGGAACTTGTGTTCAATTTCCATTAAGAAAGCAAATTTTTTCTTCAGTGTCTTCAGACACGGGTTTTACCTAGTAAAATAATATTTTGTACACTGGACAAGAAAGATAATGTGCATTAATTTTCATTTTTCGTTTTCTTTTTATGTTAGTACTGATTAGCTTTTTCATTTTTCATGTTCTTTTGTCTTTTTTCTTTTAGATGCAGAACTAAGCTTTTTTTTTTTTGTTCATAAAGAACTAAGCTTAATTGAATTAAAAAAAAAAATCTATTTCTCATCATGCATAAAGCTACTAACTAAATGGTAAATGGTATATATTGTTATAAACTAGGATAATATAAGCTAAACTAGATGGAGAAATATGGAGAGAGCAATAACATTATAAACTAAAGAAGAAGATAAAGATGAAGAGAGAATTATATTATTATTGTATTCCAAAATCATGAACTAACATTATTACAATGAAAATATCTTCTATTTATAGGGAAAGGAATGACCCTTCACTTGCCTTTGGGAAACCTTTGGCCTTTGGACATCCACCTATTATATTTATTCATAATACTCCCCCTTGGATGTCCATCCATTGGAAAATATGCCTCGTTAAAACCTTGCCAAGAAAACCCTGTGGGATAAAAACTTGGTCGAAGGGAAAAGAGTACATATAGATGGAAACAATTATATTGAAAACGCTGCCTCGTTAAAACCTTACTAGGAAAAACCAAGTGGGAAAAAACCTTAGTGAAGGAAAAAGAGTACAATACGCAAATATCACATCATTCTCATTATAACAATAATTACCGAGTATCCTTTTATAATTCATACACTTTTCTCTTGTGCTTTAAATAAATTACGTTCTTCAAGAACTTTTATACTCTAGGAAATTTTATATCTCAGGAACTTCTCAATCTTCGATAATTTCATATTTAAACGCTCTAAGTACTTCAAGTACCTACCTTGCCTCAGGCACTTGTTGTGCTTTCAAACACCTTTCTTGTTTGGGCACATGTTATGCTTCTAGCACCTATTTTGTTTATTAAAAACTTTAATATCCATCTAATAATCACTACACTTTATCGATAACATAAGAATGAGGATGTCTCCCCATAGTTAATTCTAGATTTCTGCAGGAACCTTCGTGATACAAGTAGTGTTTTAGATTTCAAAATTCACTATTACACTTTCTATTGTAGTCGACATATTTTACCACTTTTTGGTTTAGGATCCTTATTATTTATTTTAAGCGCTAATATTAAATGAAAATATATTAATCCCATAAACTATTCTAACAGATTTAAATATTTTCAGTAGACTAATAATCTACATAACTTTTCTCGTATTTAGGTACCTAGGTTCTTCAATGACCATTACTTCCTTAAAGATCAATGCATGTGCCAACATTAGTTGACTTAATAATTCCTGTCGTGTCACGTGGAGTGCACATTCCATAATATTTACCATTTCATCATTTACTCATGAGATTTTCTTCTTTGGGGTATGGTATACACCGACAGGCTTACCACACTTCATGCTTGGTTTTATGCATTACAAATCTACCAAACTTCATGTGTTAGTTAGATGCATTACATGTTTGACACACTTCATGCTTTGGTTTGATACATTCGTTGGAATATTTGTTATATGTCTATATGGGACAATAACCTATGTTGGAGCGTTTACAACATAGTTTGGGATTTTGAAATATTCTACTTTAGAATGTATTAGGTATATTATTTGCAATACTTTTCAAATAGAGTTCCTTTTAACTTCAAGTTCCTATTCTTTAGTTGTGGATATAAATGATAAAATAAATTGTATTCTACCATACATCATGCAACTTCAAGTTGCCTCGTCTATATGTTACGCAACTTCATGTTGAATTGTCTCTCCCCCTAATAAGGGGGTAGTCACTTGGTAAACTGAATCTTCTGGTTCTTTTAAGTAGATACCAAGTAAGTAATCTATTATTCGACATATCATTACTGCACTAGGTGACCAAGTCGGTCTTTTAATAATACAAAGTTCTTTGGATTATGACATCTTTTCTTTTGCACAATGAGCGTTTCAACTGCTTGAATCTGTATATATATAACCCCAAAGAAATAACATATTTTATTTTCATACACACTTCTGGTGAGACTTTTAGTAAATAATGCAAAAGATATACATTGTTACGGACACTTGTGGCTTATACAAAATACTAATTTTGGATATTATCCTTTAAATTTAGTAAATTTCTTCAGTATTTACTTTTAACATAATTTTTCAATTTTGTACCACAAGGTAACATAACTTTTGAGCATCCAAAAACCTTTAATTAGATCAATGAAATGTCTTAGTATTCCACGAGTACACGAACACTATATAATTCCACTTTATCGATAATATTCATGGTTATCGTTTTGTGATGGCTTATTTACCGTGACATTTTACTTTCAATATATTCCTTATCATCCACTTCTGGTGGTAAGGATTTTTTTTCTTACCTTAACCTCGTCTGAAGTTTGGGTCACCAAGATGTCAATTTCAGACACATTAAAAGACATTGCATTTTCTTCTAGAAACGCACTTCCGTTCACTTCAAGGAATGTTTTTTAGTTAGAAAAATAATATTTAAGTCACTCTAGGTCAAAAAGCTGGAAATAATGTATTTCCTTCAAAGAATGTGATTCTGTATCTCCAGAGAATAATTTCTAATCAGAGAATACAACATTAATTCACTTGTTTTCTCATCCCCACGTCTAATTATTTAGGTAATGAAAACATTTACGTTCACTTTAGGGAATGTAGCTTCATTCACTTCGAGGAATGAAACGTTATAACTTACAAGAAAATAGAATGTTAAACCCTAATATTAGGATAAAACTCTACTTACGATATTACTACTTCAGGAGTACTTTCATGACATGAAATATGTAAAAGGTCTTCCCATTATCTTTTCTTCACAAAATACTTCTAGCTACAATAATATCTACTTCTGGAGAATATTATGTAACATTGAAGTTTAGAAGTATACGACGATATCTTATTTTTTCTTTGCATTCTCATGAAATAATTAAGCTCGTCCTTTCTGGGTATGTTTTGCATCTAATCCTTTTTTTTTCACGGTAAATCTTGTTGTCCTTACCTTTTTTTTTTTTTCTTAAACAACAATTCTAATAAAAACAATCATATATATAAATTATATATACTTTAGGAAAACATACTAGCAAAGCAAACTCTGAAACACTATCATGATTTTCAACCTCAGGTGGAGTTATGATCACCACCACGCTGATTTCAATACACATTAAAAGACGTGGCATTTTCTTCAGGAAATGTAGTTTTATTAATTATAATGAACAATTTTAGCCAGAGAATACAATATTTAATTGTATTTAACCCTACCAGTTATGTTTTCATATCCATTTTCAAAGAGATTGAAAAATTCAACAATCGTTACAAGGAATGCAATTCCATCCACTACATGGAATTGTTTTGAGCCAGAGAATGTGATTTTGTTCAATCAAATTTTGTCACCACAATGTTTATTTTGATATGCATTTGAAAGTTATTGCATTCGTTTAGGCTATGTAATTTTAATCACTTCAGGGAATAGTATTATGTAAATGGAACACGAATTATGATTATATCAATAATTCATTACTTTGCTTCTTACGAGACAAACAATCTCATAATATTTTGTAAAACCTTTATTCGCGCTATAGCTACTTCAGGAGTATAAGCGTGATTTGATACAAGCAAACGTATATTTGTTCCACTCGATAATATTACATTTGCCCGTTTAAAATTCTCACTTAATTTAGTAGTACCTGAAATTGTACTAACATTTGTTTTTGTTCAATTTACTAACAAATTATTAAACTGTCTAAATGGTAACACTATAAACATTCTTAAGGAAGGTTGCAGGTTTGAAACCTTTATCATACAATTCTTAAATATCCATATGAGTTTTTTTTTTATCATATACAATCGTTTTCCTTCAAACCCATTAATTTGAATTAAGACTTCAAGTCTTTGCAATTCTTTTAGATTTCGAGCCGTTGAAATTTAATCCTACAAGCATTTAAAAAAAATTGTTGTATGCTTTGTGCATATATAATTCCTCTTATACTTCTGGTTTATATTCAATAAAGTTCTCTTCATGAGATGAATGAACAATTTTTTTTTTTTTAGAAGTTAAATTGCATTCCTAAATTCGTTTGTGGAAATTATAACAAAATTGATTAGGTTTCAAAACCTTTAAAACTCGATCTAGGCTTCAAGCCTTTCAATAATTTTTTTTAAGCTTCAGGCATATAAATTGTATTCAAGGCTTCAAGCCTATGAGATTTATTTTATTTTTTCTGGCATATAAAATTTGTGATAGGTTTCTGGCCTATAAAATTTGTGATAGGTTTCTGGCCTATAAAATTTGTTATATACTTTTGGCATATAAATTGAGTTCTAGGTTTCGGGCCTATAATTTTTGTTATATGCTCCCAATAATATAAATTTCTATTTACGCTTCGGGCCTATAAATTGTAGAATGTGAATAATATATAACAAAATGTAGAATTATAGAGTATATTGTTCAAAAATTTCTGTTATAAGACAAAATAAATCTATAGCCTAACGGTTATATCCAAATACTCTACTATCTAAAAGTCTCAAGTTCAAATCCCCCATACTTCTCAAAGTTATACCAATACTATTTTTTTTATTTCGAGATGATAGCATCATCTATATTAATTGAAATTGAGACTTTGTCTCTACACCATTAATTTTTATAGTTTCGGGGTTTTGAATTTTATTAAGGGTTCGAGCCCTTTAAAATTAATAATTAGCTTCATGTTTTCTAAAAAAAACATATAGGCTTCAGGCCTTTAAATTTTAGTATATGCTTCTAGCATATAGAATTTTGTTTTAGGTTTCGTACCTATAAATTTAAGATGCTTCATATGATATAATTTTCGGCTTTTATAGCGTTAGTTTTCGGATTTTTTTTATGCTTCGGGCATATAATTTATTTCCAAGGCTTCGGGCCTATAATATAAAATTTAGGCTTCAGGCCTATACGATTATTTTTCCATGCTTATACGGTTATTTTTCCATGCTTCGGGCATTGTAGGCTTCAAGCCTAGAATAAAATCTTGTTTTATTTTCAAGCCATTCAAAAATTATATTTACATATAGGCTTCAGGCCTTTATATTTTTTTTAAAAGTGATAACCGATTTATCTGTTTGAATAGTATAAGAGTATTGTATTGGATGCAATGGAAGTCCATCTAATATTCATCGGTTGCAATGGAAAGTCCTTATAATATTCTCTCTTATTTTCTTTGTGAAAAATAATATATTACATATATGAAATAGAACAATATAAATCATACCTGGAAATATTTTTCCTTGATCCGATCGGCAGAGACTCGTGCTGATAACGTGTTATAAACTAGGATAATATAAGCTAAACTAGATGGAGAAATATGGAGAGAGTAATAACATTATAAACTAAAGAAGAAGATAAAGATGAAGAGAGAATTATATTATTCTTGTATTCCAAAATCATGAACTAACATTATTACAATGAAAATATCTTCTATTTATAGGGAAAGGAATGACCCTTCACTTGCCTTTGGGAAACCTTTGGCCTTTGGACATCCACCTATTATATTTATTCATAATATATATGACTTTTTCAAAAGGGATTGTTTAATTAAGTATATAAAAAATGGGACAATTCTGTAAATAGATAAATATTGCTAGATTTTTTATAAAGAAAAATAAAATAATATTTTTATTCATATAACATTTTTCTTTTCATATATCTTTAGAATTGTTTTTAGTATTGAAAAGGGTAATCGGTTTTAACTTTATTATAATATATTTAAAATTATTCGATTCAAGTAAGATTTGATTTCAAAATATTTTGGTTTTTGCGGAAATAAATAAATAAATAAATATTATAATTAGAGTATTTAATTAATTGCCCATGTGTATTTCTGTAATCTTCTATTTTCTTGTCCTTAAGTAGGAATTAAGTTGTTGTTGTAATTAATTGAGAATTTTTACACTCTCCGTGTAATTAATTGGGCGTTGCGCTTATATATATAATACATTACTCTTTTTAATAATAAAAACAATTCCAAAAATTTATAGTTAGAAAATACAAAAAGAGATTTTTATAAATAAAAAAAATATTTTAATCTTTTATAAAAAACATTCTAGCAATATGTATCCATAAAAAAAAAAATTCAATCTCCTTTTTTATATTTATCCATATAAAAAATTCTAAAAATATGTATCCATATAAAAAATTCTAACTATATGTATCCATATGATTAACTATATAAAAATAGAGATGGAAAAAGTTTCTTATGAATAAAAAAGTTATTTTATTCTTTTTTAAAATAAAATTTAGAAATATTTATCTATTTAAAGAATTGTCTCATTTTTTTATATATTTAATTAGTCTATACTTTTTGAAAAAAAATTATATTTTTTATAACAATTATCTTTGTTTCTTCTTTATTTTTCTACTTTTTTATTAGGGTAATTAGAGATAAATGCATCCTTAATGATGCTTTTAATTTTTTTGCCTCTAATTTTCTTATTTAGAGATAAATGCCTAATAGAACAATTATTTATAGAAAACATCTTTTTTATATTTTTTATACCTATACTATCCTTATTATTAAATATATTATTTTATTTTTAATATAATATTTATTTTTAAATCTTAAACAAAAAATAGGGTATTTCCACCACCACCACCACCACCAACACCACCACCAACACCACCACCAACACCACCACCACCACAACCATCACCACCTCCACCATCACAACCACCACCACCACTACAGCCACCACAACTATCACCACCTCCACCACCACAACTACTACCACCACCACCACCACCTACTACTAATTTCATCACACGCGCGCGTCCGTGAATTTTTTTTAAAATCGCCATAACTAATTCAAAAAAAATCAGAAAAATCGAAAAAAATCATATTTGGATAAATCAAATTAATATTTACGTCTATGATTTTTTTCGAAATTTTCTGAATTTTTTGATTTTTTTTAATTCGCAGAACAAACATGGAATTCCATGTTTCAAACAGTGAATTTCGTGTCTGCGGAAAACAAATTCCTTATATCAAAACATGGAATTCCATGTTCTGCGAAATAAAAAATTCAAAAAATCCTTAATAAAAATTATAGACGTAAATATTAATTTGCTTTATCCAAATATATAAATTTTTTATTTTTTTTGATCATTTTAGAATTAGTTATGACGATTTTAAAAAAAATTCACGGTTGTCCAAAAAAAATAAAATTCACGGACACGCGTGTGTGTTTATTAGTTTTTGTTTTGTTTTTTTTTTCTAATTTCTTTTTTTAATTGTTAATTATAAGGGTAATTTGAGATGAGGCTGTTTTCTATAAAAAAATCTTATTATAGGCACCTTTTTTTAAATAAGTTTTTTAATAGGCATTAATCTCTAATTAGCTCTTTTTTATAATACTTTTTAGTTAATTGCTCCCATGCATAATGAGATTTATGTTATGAAATTAACGACGATAACTCGTAATATAAAGAAATATAATCTCGTATTATTATTCATTGGAGTTTTGAATAGTTACAATATGATATGAATATCGAACTATATATAGAAAACCGTAAGTAGCTGCGCAGCTACTAGCTTAAGCTGCTGCGCAGCTGCACTGCAAGTCACTTATACACGTTACTACTTTATCGGGTATATCGTTCGTGTATATCCACTTAATATAATATTTTATAACACTCCCCCTTGGATATCACCAACAAAATTTTGAAGTGAGAAAAATGATATATGATTGCCTCATTAAAACCTTCTCAAGAAAACCCATTGGGACAAAACTTGATGAAGGAAAAAGAGTACAGAATGTCGATAAATTCTCCCCCTCTTTGCGAACTCAAATATTCTGATAATGTCTTCTTTACTGGTGTGCTTATAGCTTGAATATTGTTGTTGGTATAACTTTAGTGAAAAAATCTGCTGGATTTTTCACTTGATCATATTCGTTCAATGTCAATAAACAGTAGACTGACATAGGGAGGAGTATATTGTTCTAATATGATATTTGGCATGCCTCGTTAAAACCTTACTAGGAAAAACCCTGTGGGAAAAAACCTTAGTGAAGGAAAAAGAGTACAATGCACAAGTATCGTCTCCCCCTCATTGTAACACGCATTATTACAATAATTATATTGAACCGCATAATACATTTTCAAGCCCATAATTTAACATAAGTATAATATAGATTTAGTTGATGAATCTGCTAGATTCTTGCATGGAAAAATCTATTGAAATATACTTCGAAATCTCAGGATCTGGTCTTCTATTTCTTGAATCTTCTTCTTTTATTTCCAGGATGAGACAATCTCATCATAAAATAATACCGTCCTTGTGAGGAAGTGGTCCATTTTGACTGTTTCCCGTTATATAAAATACTCCTTTGTGCTTTATGCACTTTATATTCTTCGGGAATCTTTTATGCTCCATGCAGTTCTCGTTCTTCGAAAACTTAATATATTCATACGCTCTAAGTGCTTCGGGCACTTATCATGCTTTAGGCACTTATCGTGATTCAGACATTTGTGCTTCGAGCACATTTGTTCATCAAGAACATTGATATCAATCCAAGAATCATGATATTTATCTTGGTGATTTCCTTATCATAGTAAACTCTGCAAGAGTTTTCTAAAAGTAAAATCCAAACGTCATTGTATACATCACATGAAAATAGGGACGTCTCCCCATAATCAATTTCCTATTTCTTCAGGAACTTATGTGATACAAGTCCGATTATAGATTTAATAAAATTGTATGGCCATTATTTGTCGACAATTTCACCACTTTATGATTTAGGATCCTCACTATTTATTTCAAGCCATAATTTAAAGAAAATATATCAATCCCATTAACCGTCTCACGGTTTTATATATTTTCAGTAGATAAATAATCTATATGACGTTTATTTATTTAGGTACCTCGGTCACTTCAGGGACCATTACAAAATTTATGAGTAATGCATGTGCCAGTAGTAGCTAGCTCAATAATTCCCGTCATATAATGTGGTGTGCACATTCCACATTAATTACCATTTAAGCATTATTTACTCATGAGATTTCCTTCTTCGGGGCATGGTATATTCTAATTTGACAGGTCAACCACGCTTCATGCGTTGGTTATATGCATTACAAATCTACCACGCTTCATGCGTTGGTTAGTTACATTACATGCTTACCACGCTTCAGGCGTTGGTTAGATGTATAATAGATTCACCACGTTTCATGCGCTGGTTAGATATATTTTAAGTTCACCACGCTTCATGCGTTGGTTTAATGCATTCACTGACATATTTGTTATATGTCCTTCTAAGACAATAATCTACTGGAGCGTTAACAGTAGATTTATGGGATTTTGCAACATTCTTTTGTGTTCATGAATGCATTTTGTATTTATGTACAATATTTCACAAATGAATCGCCTTTTGAACTTCAAGTTCTGATTCTTTAGTTCGTGGATAGAGATGAGATAATGAATTATATCCCACAATATCTCATGCAATACTTCAGGTTGCGATGTCTCTCCCCCTAATAAAGGGTAAATTATCTCATCAAAATAACACTCTACAAGACGTGTTTTGAATATATCACATTTAGGTGTTCAAGATTAGAACTAAAACCAACATAAAAATCTCAACTACTGGTTAAGATAGTCTCATAGTCAATTTTACTAGAGAACATTACACATATAAGTAGTCACTTGACAGAAAAAACTTTTGGTTCTTTTAAGTTGAGTCAAAGTGAATTTCCTATTATTTGACTTACTGACCTTGGATGACAAAGTCAATCATGTCATAATATGAAATTCTTTGAATCGTGATATCTTTGCTTTTGCACAATATGCGTTTCAACTGCTTGAATATGTATATAATACAACCCCGAAGAAATAGCAGGATATTTTCTAGTACACACTTCTGGTGATAATTTCAAAAATAATGCAAAGATATAAATTGTTACGGAGGCTTGTGGTTTATACAAAAAAAAAATTATATTGGCGAACATTTAATAAATTTCTTCAGGAATTACTAATATAAAAATGTGTCAATTATGTCAATTTGTACCACAAGGTAACATAACTTTTGGATATCCAAAACTTTTATATAGATCGACCAAATGGTTTACCATACGACGGGTATGAGACCAAAATATAGTTCCACTATAACGATAACATTCATGGTCATCATTTCGTGATAACTTATTTTCCGTAACTTTCACTTGTGTGATATTTCTTTTTATTCCACGTCTGGTGGTAAGAAATTTATTTATTTGTAGTATTCAGACTACTAATAATCAAGAATTACTTCTTTAATTACCGTAACTTCGACTGGAGTTCGAATCATCAAGACGTCAATTCCAAATATATTGAAAGACATTGCAATTTCTTCCGAAAACACGTGTTTATTCACTTAAGGGAATAAAGTTTCATTCACTTCGGGGAATGATTTTTAGTATGTGAATACTATGGAAAAATTTCTCCTTGCCAAGGAGAAGATGCGGGTTCGATTCCCGCTATCCGCCCAAGAAAGATAAAGTAATTTCTTTACTATTACTATGATCAAAGATTGGGTAAAAAACGAGCCGTTCTAGTAAGATTTATAATATGAATACCTTTCCGCTTTGCAGAGATATAAGGTGCCATTTTAGGATTCCATTTCCTAGTACCGTGTCCAAAATGAACTCCTGCCTCCATCATCTCTTCCAAATCGATGTTCCAATATCTTCTTGTCATTTCTCCCCACACCCCTCTCCTTTTTTTTAAGCAGGGGGAACCTTGAACTGACCAACTCTCATACGAGCTCCCGGCGGTTCATTCATCTGGCCGTAAACTAGGGCTTTTTTACCAGAAAAATCTGAACTAAAGAATTTGTGTCTCACCCGATCATTAGTTACTGAGAGGTTAGAAGTATCTCCCCCCTTGACAGAAAGAGAATCCGCGAGAGCCCCTGAATCGAGAGCTGCTTGTCGTTGTAACCCAGTTCCGACAATGCACTTCTCGGACCGAGAAAGAGTACATTCGATCTAATAAAATGATTTTGCCGTATCCAGACTAATACCAATCCAAGCCATTTCATGAATAAAATGTGACCAAAGAAGATATCAATGAACTTCTATGATCCGGGAATAAAAGTTAGCTAGTGAAGCGCGAATCGTGATTTTAAATCAACAGTTCATTATTATTTTTTTTCGTTACGAGAAAATATAGTTCTAACTCATAATATTGAGAAAAACCTTTTCTTACGATATTATTACTTCGGGAATATTATCGTAACATGGCGAAATTTTTGTATTCGTCCAAAATACTTGACACATAAAATATCACTCATACGATATTATTACTTCGGGTATAATACCGTGACATGACGAAATTTTCGTATTCATTTGGAATACTTGTCCCATATATATAATAATCAAAATACCATTTAATACATAAAATAAAATTCTCGAAAAACATCGGGTTTTCATTTTACTCGAGAAATTTCGGGTTTTTCATTTGCTCGGGATAATTTCGGGTTTTCTTTTTGCTCGGAAAGACTCCGGGTTTTCCTTTTGCTCGGAAAGACTTCGGGTTTTTCTTTTACTCGGAAAGACTTCGGGTTTTCCTTTTGCTTGGAAAAACTTCGAGTTTTCCTTTTGCTCCGGCTTTTATTCCGAAAAACTTCGGGTTTTTCTTTTATTCCGTAAAACTTCGGGTTTTTCGTTTGCTCCGAAAAACTTCGGGTTTTCCGTTTGCTCCGAAAAACTTCGGGTTTTTCGTTTGCTCACGATATTATTACTTCAGAAATATAATCGCGGCTTAAAATATAGGGTTAGAAATTCTTTAACCAGTACTTGGATGAAATTTTTATTCCATATTATATTTAATTAAAATATTATATAAGATAAAACTATCAAACTTAACCTATCTTAATTGGGTTTACCTTTTTATCTTCAACTCCAAATGATCCTTTCCTTCATTACACTAAGTTAATATTGTTGTATATATTCCTTTTTTTCTCATTCGCGCACATGATTTTTTCTTATAAGGAACATTGTATATAGACAGAGGATACATAACGTGTATATCTACATAAAGATGAGTCCAAAAATTACATGCTGCACTATGGACACGTAAAAGAGGCAGGTGTCAATTGTTTTCTTAAATAGAAAGACTTAGCTACAAAGTAAGTCAAGCTAACTTAAACTTATCATTTAAGATATGTACTAGTATATATATACACGTGGAATCAAGTCATAGTTAATGACAAAAAAAAAAAAAAAAAGAATCAAGTCATAGTGCATGATTTTTTTTTTTTCAAAAATGGTGCATGAGAATATGTCATGCGATTCTGAAAAAAAAAAAAAAAACCAATTGTTGATTGATGCATATTAAAAAACTTATTTAAAAAAAGGTGCCTAAAAAAAAATATTTATTGAAAACAGCTTCATCCCAAATTTACCCTTATGATTAGCAATTAAAAAATAAGAAAAAACTAATAATTACACGCGCGCGTCCGTGAATTTTTTTTAAAATCGTCATAAATAATTCAAAAAAAAAAAAAAATTATATTTGGATAAATCAAATTAATATTTACGTCTATGATTTTTTTCGGAATTTTCTAATTTTTTTTGATTTTTTTCTAATTTTTTTTTCGCAGACACGAAATTACATGTTTTAAACATGGAATTTCATGTTTATTTCACGGTTTAAAACATGGAATTTCATGTTTAAAACATGGAATTCCATGTTTAAAACATGAAAATCCGTGTCTGCGAAAAAAAAAAATCAAAAAAATTCAAAAAAATCAAAAAATTCAAAATAAATCAAAAAAATTCATAGACGTAAATATTAATTTGCTTTATTCAAATTTTTTTTTTAATTTTCTGATTTTTTTTGAATTAGTTATGACGATTTTAAAAAAAAATCACGGACGCGCGCGTGCGATGGAATTAGTAGTAGTAGGTGGTGATGGTGGTGGTGGTGGTGGTGGTGGTGGTGGTGGAGGTGGTGATGGTTGTGGTGGTTACATACATGGTGGTTGTGGTGGTGGTTATGGTGGTGGTTGTGGTGGTGGTGGTGGTGGTGGTGGTGGTGGTGGTGGTGGTGGTGGAAGAGAAAGAAGTACCTTGTTTAATATTTAAAAATTAATATTGTATTAAAATAAAATAATATATTTAATAATAAGGGTAGTAAAGGTATTGCAAATATAAAGGGGATGTTTTCTATAAATATTTATTTCATTAGGCATTTTTTTATAAAATAGATTATTGAAGGCTTAAAAGAACAATTAGATAGTTTAATAAGGATGTTATCAACAATAACCTCAAAAAAAAAATAGTGAATGAAAATCAGCATAAGATTTAGACCAAAGCTTCTTTAGAAATATACCCAGTCCTTTTATCTTTCAGATCGAAACAAATTTGTATCATATTAAAAGATAACAAAAATTATGATACCAAGAATTTTACAAATAATATAGAGACTCGTGCTGATAACGTGTTATGAAATTAATGACGATAACTCGTAATATAAAGAAATATAATCTCGTATTATTATTCATTGGAGTTTTGAATAGTTACAATATGATATGAATATCGAACTATATATAGAAAACCTTAAGTAGCTGCGCAGCTACTAGCTTAAGCTGCTGCGCAGCTGCACTGCAAGTCACTTATATACGTTACTACTTTATCGGGTATATCGTTGGTGTATATCCACTTAATATAATATTTTATAACAATACAAACTTTTTTATTCAATTAAGTTTAGTTTTACATCTAAAAGAAAAAAGAAAAAAGAAAACGAAAAACAAAAAGCTAATTAGTATAACTTAAAAAGAAAATGAGAAAAGAAAATTACTGTACATTCTCTTCCTTTGTCCAATGCACGAAAAATTATTTTATAATGTAAAACTATGGTCTTACATTTTTTTTGGGTGAAGCCCTCTCGACGCCCCTGATCTTTTCCCAAAGTGCAGAAACCGCCCCATAGCTTCTTCTTTTTTTCAAAAAGAGCCCTTTAGAAAACTTTTTTTGTCACCGGTAGCCCTTTTTTCCATTTTCTGTTAGTGGACCGTTAGTCAATGCCATTTTTCGCCACCTCACCGACACATAAGCTCCACGTCATCAGCATTTACACCTCATTAATTAATTAATTTTTTTTAAAATGCACTTAATCCCTCTTTCTTCTTCTTCTTCTTCTCCTTCGTCTTCTTCTTCGATTGTAAAACCCAAAAAAGAAAAAATGAAAAAGCTTCCTCCAACCAAACCTCCACTCACACCAAGCCGCACAAGGAAACGCCGCCACACGTGGTTCCTTCGCCACCATCATCAACCGGCTTGGATACGCCGTCAACAATCGAAGACCCAAATGAAGGGAAAAACAAATAAAAAATCTCCACACTCACCTTCCCACACCAAGCCGCTCTTTGCACAAGTAAACCGCCGCCAGTCATGGTTCCTTCGCCACCACCATTAACCGACTTGGAGAAGACCCAAATTAAGGTAAATAAAATTTGAATTATTTTTTACCTAATTTCATTACTATTACAATATTTCAGAATTATCTGATTTAATTTAAGTATAACTACAGCCGTGATGTTTATTATACTTTATACAAATTCTAGAATGGACATTTTATGCCATGACTATAGAAGTGAGTAATTTGGTCTTATACTGCATTTTTTGAATTGTTTTGACAGAAAATATCCATTTGGTGCAACTGTTGGGGAGTGAGCAATTGGGTCTCAAGCTGCATTTTTTGAATTGACAGTGTAAAGCTTGAATCAATGAAGGAAGTGATGGGTAGGATGTTATTCAAGGCTTTGCAAGCAAATGATACGATTTTTATTCGAGTTTTGCGTGCGATATACTTGGCTGCAAGAGGAGTTGTACTTGGTGGGACCGGAGGAGTTTGGGTGCTTTTTGTAGGCTAAGGCACTGTTGGATTACTTTAGGAGACATCGACATGGGAATGGTGAAAGAGGATGTGAATAAGATTTAATTTAATTTTTTTTAATTTATGAGAAGGAACCCGTTGGTGTATTTAGTCATTATTGCAGTATATGTAGTTGTCTTAATTTTATTAATTCTGAGATCTTATATTTATTTATAAGATTTTATAAGATCTTGCGTTACTCAATCTAACACTAACAATATAGTTGAAGGTCACTTGGATTTGCCATGAGTTCAGTATGTCTTTGTAATAAGGACATTCTGAAACAAATTGAGCAGGATGTTTTTTCTCCTACCTGGTTTACCTTCATAACGAAAGAGCAATTCTTGACTTGGTGTGACACCATGGTTTAGCTATTTGGTCAGTTCAATGTTTTGTGTTAAAGATCAATCAATTATAGGGACGGACCCAGGAAACTTTGTTTCAAGTTAATTGCATTATAGGTCCCTTATGTTATACACAAAATGCAATATAGGTCTCTATATTAAATATCTGAGTTAATTACATTATAAGTCCTTATATTATAATAAATATCATAAAAACTAACTAGGTTTTATTTGGCAGACATTTTTATCTATTTTCAGTTATTCGCATTATTAAGTCCGTGTTTTGGATTTTTGCATACATCTTATGCATAATTAACACACATAGTTTCGTAGCTTTTATTGTTAAGCAATCTAATTTGCTTACTTAAATCGATTGGCAAATAAAAAATGCTAACTTTTAAACTCTTGCGGCACACAAATTTACTTTTTTGATATGATAATTTCTACTTTTTTTTTACCTAAAACATTCATAGACAAAAATTTTCACCTTCATCAAACTTAAGACACATTCACCAAAATTAATGTAATTTTTTTAGCTCTCATACATTCTTTGAAGCCTTCAACATGATGATATAGTGAGTTATTTCTTAAGCATATTACATTTTACAGTCATCATGCATTCATACCACTGTGAGCATCACATGTACAAATGTAGAAAATTAAGACAAAATGAAAAACAACTGAAATAAATGAGTTATTTCACAATGATTCTCATTATTTCTCATAATTTACATTGTATCATAGACATAACAATACACGACTATAGCAGCTTCTTCAAATGGCCATATGATTGTTCCAGTTAACTCCTGGATTAGTACTTCTGGACTCTGAATCTTAAAAATCAAAACCAAGAACAGACACAGAGAATACTCCATTAAAATATTCCTTACTTTGTCTAAATGGATATTCCTTAATTGAAAGTTGAAATATTCCTTAATTTGTCTAAATGGATATTTACTGCAAAACAATTCAAATTGCTCACTCCATCATGTTGTGCCAAATGTATATCTACTGCAAAACAATTCAAGAAATGCAGCTAAAGACCAAATTGCTCACTCAGCTGTTCTGCACCAAATGAAAATTTACTACAAAACAATTCAAAAAAATGCAGTGTAAGACCAAATTGCTCACTCCACGATCATAATAATGGTCATTGTAGGATTTGTATAAAAATATTATATATATACTTAAATCGGATACTTTTAAAAAAATTGTAAAAGTGATGAAATTAGGTAAAAAATAATTCAATTTTTTACCTTAATTTGGGTCTTCTACAAGCCGGTTGATGATGGTGGCGAAGGAACTATGAGTGGCGGCGATTTCCTTGTGTAGAGAGCGGCTTGGTGTGGGAAGGTGAGTGTGGCGATTTTTTTTGTTTTTCTATTCATTTGGGTCTTCGATTGTTAATGGCGTATCCACGCCGGTTGATGATGGTGGTGAAGGAACGTGGCGGCGGTTTCCTGGTGCAGAGAGTGGCTTGGTGTTGGGAGCGCTGGCTGCGAGTAAAGCTCCTCATAAGCCCAGAAAGGTGGAGCGTGGCTTGGTGTTGAGAGGGCAAAGAAGAAGAAGGAGGAGGATTAAAAAAAAAAGTAAAAAAAAAACATGATTTAAAAAAAAAAAAGTATGACGTGTAATTGCTGTTGACCTCACGCCTACGTGGAGCTTACGTGTCGGTGAGGTGGCGACAAATGGCATTGACTAACGGTCAACTAACAGAAAATGGAAAAAAGGGCTAACGGTGACAAAAAAAGTTTCCTAAAGGGCTCTTTTTTGGAAAAAAAAAAGATAAGGGGCGGTTTCTGCACTTTGGGGAAAGATCAGGGGCGTCGGGCGGGCTTCACCCTTTTTTTTTTCATACATAGAAGGCTTTAAAAGCCGTTTAAAACAAGCATTACATAATGAATCAAAGTAAATATTCCTAATCTAGTAAAACTCTCGCGGTTGCGTTACCGCATCTATCTCTAGTAATGAGTTTCCACAAATAGTCCGGAGGTGTTGGAATTGTCACCGGTTGCATGTTCATCCACGCCCCTTTCTTTGCTAGTCTATCAGCGCATTGGTTAGCTTCCCGGAATATATGTCTTAGCTCAATTTTTGGAAAATCCCTAAGCAATGTCCAACAATCTTTTAATATTGAAACATAAGGACTACCTAAGTTCCCACCGCCCTTCACTAGCGCGTGGAACGTCCTGGCAACGGTTAAAAATTATTTTAGTTTACACAAGAATTTCCCAACCATTGGAGATGCTCTAACTGGAGTTTTTTTTTTATTTCTAACGCTTTTAATAAAAATAATTGTAAGAAAAACCTAGATCAAAAAATAATTGCAAAACTAACATAAGAGCGCCTCTAACTTAATCCATAATTAGAAACCCGTTAACTTAGCCCATTAATTTTAATACCCAGGCACTCCTCAGACGATTCATTTCAAATTCCTCATTACCAAATGCAGTAAGAACCAGACCATCCATATTTATTTCAACATTTTCCTCAAAATATATATGTGGTATGCATAAGCTTGGATATGGCTATCACATGTTTCTGGTGGCTGGATTAAAACATTATTTTCCATTTCCTTTAGATAAGACAGAGTCTCATTGAATTGGTTTTTTCTGACATAGTATAAATAATAAAATTATATATTTTCAGGAAAGTTTTAAGTTGTGAATCTTCATATTTTCCATTAATGATATTGTTGCTTCGATGAGTCCTTCTTCATCTAATAGCGATATAATCCTTTTGTAATTGTTGATAATTATTCTTGATTTGTCTATATTTTCCCAAAAGTAGAATACATGTAACCAATAATTGAACTTCAACTTGTGGATATATTAATTTTTGTCTTATGGTGCCATTTAACTATTTTTGCTATCTTTATAATTTAACATTCAAATATAGCACCTTATATAAATCAAAACAGCTTTTTCAGGAAGTTAAAAACAAACTTGACCGTTACCACATGGAAACACCGCCGCCGGCCTTGGTTGGCGCCGCTACACCACCTGAAAAGCCTCCGCTGTCAACACAAGAACCAATGGAGGTAGCTGCTACAGAAAACACGCTAATTGCTAGACATCCAGAGGTCCATACCATGGAGATGGCTGCTGCAGAAGACGCACAAATGGCTGGACATCCAGAGGTCCAAATCATGGAGGAATTCCCCACTCTCACTGCCGCGCTAAAGGATGGCCGTGCTGGAAAACGACAGAGATCAACGGCGGAGACCCCACCTCCTTCGGCTGATGCGAACAAATCATCTTCTGTCCACGGAACTACACAGACCTTCAATCAGACTCCTGGAGTTAATACCAATACAGGTACTTCTACGGGCTCCTTCATTAGACCTAAATTAAACGGATGGAAAGGTACTGTAACAGGTAATAATTTAGTGATCCCAATAATTGAGGATAAACAAGAATCTGTTTTGAAAAGAATTATGGGGGAGGATGATTTTCTTGAATTGGAGGACCTAATCGAAGATGATGATGAGATAGTGATAGACGATACCATTCCTACGGTGCTTAGAACTAGAGATGAAATTCAGGAGGGCATCCGTTTATGGCGAAACACTGCTGTTATTAGACTTTTAGGAAGAGAGGTGGGTTTTACATATTTAGCTTCGAAATTAAGACAAATTTGGAACCCGACTGGGCATTTCGAACTCGTGGATGTTGGTCATGGATATTATATGGTTAAATTTGAAAAACGTGATGATTTTGATTTTGCTCTATCTGGGGGGCCCTGGATGATTCTCGACCATTACCTTATTGTTAGAGAGTGGACTCCGAGCTTTAATGCTGTAACTAACTCGATAACAACCACAACTGCTTGGGTAAGGGTAACTAATGTTGGGATGCAAAACTACACAGCAAGAATTTTAAGAAAAATTGGTGATAAACTAGGCCGTACCGTGAAGATCGATCCTATGACGAAGGCCAGACTTAGAGGGAATTATGCGAGACTAGCAATCGAATTAGATTTGAGTAAACCCTTGGAGCCGGAAGTCAGAATTGGTTCAGATATATGTAAGGTGGAATACGAGGGACTTCACCTAATCTGCTATGAATGCGGGAAATTCGGTCATAGGAAGGAAAGCTGCCCTCCAAACGCACCAACAAGAATGGAGGAGGATCCAATGACTACTAGAGTTAACGAGGGGGTAGTAGAGGCTAGAGGAGTAACATTAAATCCAAAGGAGAAATTCGGTGAGTGGATGACTGTAAGGCGCGGAAATAAAAGCAATGGGAAAGGAACCAATTATAACGCACCTAAGTCACCATTTCAAGGGGGGTTGGGAACAAGGTTTGAGGCCCTTAGAGTAGTAGATAACATGCCGGATTCGAGCTTTGCTGTAAAATCAGTATACAATAAGGGCCAATCATCGGGTACAAAATCTGCAAATAACAAAGGTAAAAATGTAGCGTGGTCTAATACGAATAACAAGAAGTCTGGAGGGGCATTGGGACATAATATAATCGCGTCACCCAACTTTGAAGAGAGGAGGATTTTGGAAGATGTAGTGGAAATTATGGATTTTACGGCTGGGGAAGCAAAGAAAGGGGATAATAATTCGGGTAAAAAGAAAGGTGCTAAAAAAGGGAGCTTGAAGGGGAGTAATAATAGGACACATGATGGTGAAGTCAGGGGCTTAAAGGGAGTGGATGAGGAAACTTTAGTTGAAGTAACAGTGGTAGAGGGAGCTAAAGAAAGGAGGGACCATAGTGCAATTACCGAAAGTAACTTAGTCCTAGCTGCAGCAGCTCTTGGACCGAGAGCTGAGGGGGACTTTAATGCAATTAACGGAAACATTTCAGGAAATGCTGCAGCAGCAGCTGAACCGAATACAACCCAGGCAAACTCCTCTTCGCCAACAGTAGACAACACAGCAGCCAACACCAAAATTCAGTTCGCTGCACTCCTAGCTGAAAGACCTCCTGATCCGCTGTGGGAAGTCTCGATAGCTGGAGATGGCGACGAAGAGATGTGGACTGACAACCAGGTGGTTGAATCCACACCAGCAATGCAACCTATAGCCGAGCAAGCTTACTCGATCAATAATGAGGAGGAAACTTCTCCGGGGTCTCGCGCCTAAGGGTGCCAAGAGGTATATCTTGTGAATTTTATTTGTTTTACTAATGAATTGTACAAATGTTTCAGTTACGGTTAGGGGGAAGCCTACCCAATCCCTCAATATATTGATTTGGAATTGCTACGGAGCCGCGAAACCAAGGTTTAGACAAGTAATCCGTGAGATGATGACAGTTAATAATGTTTGGCTTACTGTTATAGTAGAACCCCGTGTTAGTGGTATAAATGCAAATAATATTATCAATTCACTACAAAGAGACAACTCCATTAGGGTGGATTCAGAGTGCTATAGAGGTGGTATTTGGTTGTTGTGGAATGACTCAAATATTATGATTAAAGTCCTTTCTGCTGGACGACAAGTCGTGAATATAGAGGTTAGTCAACAAGGCTGTGATTCATGGGTATTTTCGGCAATCTATGCTAGCCCAGACTATAAAGAACGAGACAAACTGTGGGAGGCACTTCACCATGCGTTTCATAACCTTCAGATGCCTTGGCTAGTGGCTGGAGATTTTAACCAAATAGGATTAGAAATTGACAAGAAAGGAGGTGTCCCAGGGGTTTCTAGGAGAATGGAAAAATTCGAGGAGTGGCGGCATAGTTGCGGATTGATTGATTTGGGTTTTGAAGGACCTCGTTACACGTGGTGTGATTCATGGAATTCCGGTCAACGTATTCTAGAGCGTCTTGATCGGGCTTATGGTAATGTGATGTGGCAATGTATGTTTCCAAAGGCTAGAGTCATCCATCTAGCTAGAATTCACTCGGATCATCTACCTATTCTTATACAATTGTGGCCTGATCAAAGGAGTAAGATGAAACCGCGAAATTTTCGATTTGAGACAGCGTGGTGCCTACACAAGGACTTTCAGGATTTTGTCAAGAATAATTGGGAGGGAGAGGCGCTAGGTGTTGGGGAAGGTATCATAGAAATTCAGAAACATTTACTTGAATGGAAAGAAAAAGTATTTGGGGACCTAAACCGCAAGAAAAAAGTATTGGTTGCGAGAATAAGGGGTATACAAAAATCTTTACAGATTTCCTATAACTCTTCACTAAGGCAATTGGGTTTTCAGTTAACAAAAGAGTATGAGAGTGTTCTAGAGCAAGAAGAAGCTATTTACTTCCAGAAATCAAGAGAAAAATGGGTCCAATCGGGAGATAGGAATACCAAATTCTATCAACTGGCAGCTTTGGTAAAGAAGAAAAAGGCAACCTGTACTAGACTTCTAGATAATGAGGATGTTTGGGTAGAGGAAGAGGAGGATTTGAAAGAATTGGTCAGAAGCTATTTCGAACAATTATATGAGGAGCCTAATCTGGAAAGGGTTGGACATACACTTCCGATTGTAGGCCCCATTGACATAGAGGTAACTAATGATTTGAATCAGCCTTTTCTGGATGAAGAAATACGGCGTGTTGTGTTTCATTCGAACCCCTCAAAAGCCCCTGGTCCTGATGGTATGTCCACCGCTTTTTATCAAAAGTGTTGGTCAACTATTGGTCCGGCGGTATGCGAGATGGTGAGAAAAGCTATCCGTACTGGTCATTTGCCTCCGGGTCTGAACGGTACTCTCATACATCTTATTCCTAAAGTGCCAGACCCGGATCGGGTACGTTTATTTCGACCTATTAGTCTTATTAATTGTCCGGTTAAATTTATTATGAAGGCCATGGTCGATAGACTAAGGCCGATACTTGCTAATATTATTGGTCCATGTCAAAGCAGCTTCTTACCAGGTCGTTCTACGATAGATAATATTGTCCTTGTACGGGAAGTGGATCATAAGATGCGCCACCAACAGGGGAGGAATGGAATCATGGCGGTGAAAATCGATCTCGCTAAAGCTTATGATAAAATTAGCTGGGGATTCATTGAGGAAACTATTAGATACTTTGGGTTGCCAGAAACTTGGATTACATTGATTATGTCTAGTATGAGGGAGAACGAAATGCGGGTGTTGTGGAATGGAGAACCCCTACCTCCGTTTATACCTCACCGCGGAATTCGGCAGGGCGACCCACTTTCTCCGTATATTTTCGTGATGTGCATGGAGAGGCTCTCTCTACTTATTCAGGAGCTATGTGCAGCTGGAAAATGGAAGGAAATCCGTATTGGACGCCAAGGACCTAAGCTTTCCCATTTATTTTTTGCTGACGATCTAATTCTTTTTGGAGAAGCCTCTTTTTTGCAGGTACAGGTGATCCAAGAGACGATGGATATATTCTGTAAAGGGTCTGGACAGACAGTTAGCGCAGAGAAATCGTTGATTTACTTCTCTAGGAATGTCCCGGAACAGGTGCAAGTGGAACTAGCAGCAAAAAGTGGTTTTTGTCATAGCGATTCTTTTGGAACCTATTTAGGTGTCCCCATTCTATCCGGAAGAGTACCTAAGGGTTTCTATAAAAGAATTGTTGAGAAAATGAGGGAAAAATTAGCTTCGTGGAAGACTAAAACGTTATCCTTTGCGGGTCGAGCCACTCTTGCACAATCGGTACTTAATGCCATGCCGGTGTATCAGATGCAAGTCATGAAACTACCTAAATATGTATGTAAGGGAATTGATGGGGTGGTAAGAGATTTTATATGGGGATCGTCTGATTCGGAGAGGAAATTACATTGGGTTAGTTGGGAACAAATTTGTAAGTCCAAGAAGGAGGGTGGTTTAGGAATAAGGGGAGCCGAGAGATACAACTTGGCTTTGTTAGCCAAGTTAGGATGGAGGATGCTTCAACAAGATCATAGTGTAGCGTGGGTGGACATTTTTAAAAATAAATACTTTCGAGATGGTGTGTTGAATCGGGTTCAAAAGGGGAATGAATCTAGCGCGTGTAAAGCTATATTAGCTGGACTCACAATTCTTCGAGAAGGAGTAACAGTAGAGAATGATGGATTAGGTGAAAAATGGATTTGGAAATTTGAGAATTCTGGAACCTTTTCGGTCAAGTCAGCTTTCGTGAATGTGGGGACTAATGAGGAGAACACCTTGTTCAAATGGGAGCTAATTTGGAGACTCAAATGCTCACAAAAAATACGTGTCTTGCTTTGGAGAATAGCCTTAAATCGCATTGCAACGAGAGAGAACTTGTTTAAAAGGGGCGTAGTCGACTCGAAGTATTGTGAAATTTGCGGCGCTATGAGGGAGGATCTCTATCATATTTTCTTAAAATGCAAAGTTTCTTGCTTGGTTTGGGGTTTATTTGATCTTGATGCAGGTTCCAGGAGGAGGGAAGCAGCTACTGTACTGGAGTCAGGCCCTGGAGCGGTTCGTGAAGCTGCTGAATCGGACCTGAGCGCGGATAGCTGGTGGATCATTTCGAGTGGAGGTTCAGCTGCTGCAAATCTTGGGCCTGCTGTCTCGAACCAAGGAGCAGGTGCAGCGCCAACAGACTCCTCCCGAAGACGAGCTGGAACCTGGAATGCAGATCAGGAGGGAGGCTCGAGTAGATCACAGATGCTGGAATCTTGGGAGCTGCAGATTGAGAGCCGTGCTGATCGAGATTCGCTACTGGAATGTAATAGAAAATGGAGGCTAAACCGAGAAAGAGATTACAGCAATTTTTCTGCAACTGTTTTGCAACATGAGACAGAAACCCGAGGACCTATTTGCAATAATTCCTTGGTCAAAGATTGGCTTGAAGTTCATTTACGTTCAAAAGCAAGATACGCGGGAATAGATTGGCCGTATATTTTCGCAGCTATCATTTGGGTAATATGGACTAAGCGCAACCAATTGCTATTTAATGAGATTACGAACCTACCTCATAAACGCGAACTTAAACGGGAAATAATTTCTTTAGCTAGTAATTTCGTATTAGCGTGGGGAAAAAGCATTGATGGAGGTTTAACTAAATTAGCCCGTAATATTATGGTTAAATGGGTTAAGCCATTAGAAGGTTTGAAGCTTAACATTGACGGAAGCTTTAATCCCAATGGAAAAATGGCCGGAATAGGTGGCTTGATCCGAGATAAGTATGGGTCTTGTATCATGGGTTTTATAGGTCCGTGTATATTTGACTCTCCTATTGTTTCTGAGTTACTTGCTCTACATTTTGGGCTTAGATGGATAACTAATAAGGGTTATGAAGACTTGTGCATTGAAACAGATTCGAAGGAGCTCCATGCGCTAGTGAAGGGCGGTGGGAGTTCAAGGACTCATAATGAGGGGGACTCGGGGAAACTCCACGCGCTAGTGAAGGGCGGTGGGAGTTTAGGTAGTGCCTATGTTTCAATCGTAAGAGAATGTCGCTCTATATTGAGAAGATATCCGAGGCTAGAACTGAGCCATATATTCAGAGAAGCAAACCTTTGCGCGGACAAGCTAGCAAAGGAGGGAGCGAAACTACATTCACAACCCATGGATTTTATTGATCCTCCTTTTTTCATTTGTAATCTAATAACTAGAGATAGAAACGAATGCGCAACTGCTAGAGTTGTGCTTGATTAGCATTAAGAACGTATGTTCTAGTTGTAATCTTTTCTTCTTAACGGCTTTATAAGCCTCTCATGTATGCAAAAAAAAAAAAACAGCTTTTTCTATTTTTAATAAAATAATTCAAATCAAATTAACTCTAAATATTATTTAATTAGATTCATAATGAGATATTGATTTTCTTGTGCAAGGATAATCAAAATTATATCAGTTTTATCTATTTATTCAAGTTTTGATAAATTATAGTAATGAAATTTGACAAATTAATTAATTATAAGATCTTTGTTAAAATTTAGAAACAAAGATCGTTGGCTAAATTTTTTTTTTTATATCAAAGACGCTTTTTCAAGAAACGTTTTCATATTAAAATTAATGGGTTACATAAATGGAGGAGCGTCTATGTGTTAGTTTTACAATTATTTTTTTATTTAGGTTATACTTACATATATTTTTAATGAAAACGTTAGAAATAAAAAAAACTTCTCTAACTGTGTATCCAATCTTAGAGAAAAACTTATTAATTTCTATTCCAAAGCTTTGTAATATTGTTAAGAGTATTTACTTTATAGCGGAAAGTTGTAACCCTATCTTTCGTTGGATTAGTAGAGATAGAAATAGATTAGCTGATGAGTTAGCAAAACATAAGCTTCATAGCAATGTGTTTTGCTCGCAACCTATTGCGCTCTCAAGTAGGCTAATTGAGATAGTTAAAAACGAAACTGTCCCCTCGGGGATAGGGTAATTTTGTAACTTTACGTTGGTTTTAATATATTTAATATTTGGAACAAAAAAAAAATCTCGACCGCCGGAACAAATAAAATTCTCGACTGCCATACCCATTTGTTCCGATTCTCGATCAACTCCTACCGGTGATTTCCATCTGCCCTCTTCCATTTTTCAATCCAACCACTTCCGGCCTTAAAAAATCCAACCGCATTTGCTGAACCGCCCTTCAGCCACTCCTCCAGATATTATCGAAGAACCAAGTGAGTAGCAATCGCCCCCTCTGTCCCTTATCTCCATCTCCTTTTTTGTCATCAACAATTGGGTATTGTTGTAAAATTTTGGATGCCGTAATTTGTAGAAACTATTGGAGATGGTGAATTTCATTTTTTTATTCAAAGATTGAAGGTGTAATTCTTCTGTGATAGTATAGTGTAACTGAGAGAAGCCAAAATAGAAGGTGTAGGAAATTATCCGCGTGGTGAGCAAAAAATATGATGTAGTAGATGATTCCTTCTTGAAGCAAAAGCTACCATCATTATGTAGTGTGGCATGTTCCTAATTTCTCCAAAGATGTTTTACCTAATTTTTTCAAGCAGAATAATTTCCCTGCTTTGTTATCTCCCCTCTTTCTGTCTCTTTTTGTTTCTCTTTCGATTTATGAAAAGTTGTTGATACAAATTTGTAGGAAATGATTGATAAATTTGTTTACAAGAATTGACAGACTTGCAACTTCTTAATAACTTAGTTGGTGATAAATTTGCAGGAGTTGATATGTTTCTTTTTTTATATTGGTTATATCTAATTCTTAATGAATTTATTGGTGATATTCATTCCATTAATTATAACTTTTTATTTTGCAAATCATTATATCTTTCTACAAAAGCTAGTAATTAATTTTTGGTGATGATGCTGAGAGATATGTTTTTCTCACAATTTTTATCTCAGACAAAAGAGTATCTGTAGAACCTGGGAACCAAAATTGTAGCTAAAAAAAAGTTAAAAAAATTCAGCTAGCAATAGTTCATCTTTTTTAAGTAAGTTATTCCATTAATTGGACTAAAATATTATGAACTTAATGTCCTTTGAATATACACGCAGGAAAAAAAACAAGGATAGATCATCTTACATCTTTCTTTTAGCTGAACATGATTTTACCTATTTCTCATTATATAGGATTAAGTTTCGGAATCAATGCTCTCATGTCTTTGGATGAAACCTTATTTTTTAGTAGTCTATCATTATGAATCGTGCTTAAGTCGATTTAAATCTCTCTTTTCTATTTCAATTTTGCAGACATTTTCTAAGCTATATCTAACTATGGATTTTGAATTAGTTATGCTTACCAATTTTAGATTGACAAAAGAGATTAATGAATTGAGCAGATCAAACTCAATGTATGTAACAGCTGAATACCCAGACAACATAAAGAATGCATCATAATAACCCCATTGATATAGCAAGAAATATATTTCTAGAACTTGTTGAGATACTGATGCATTAGTAACCATTTTTTTGACATCTAAGTTTAATTGTAAATGTGACGTCTGAGGTGATTGTAAACATTTTATGCTGGGGCTCTAGATTTCATTTTCTGTGATATGCTTATTCGATTGTAAATGTGATGTCTGAGTTGATTGTAAACATGGTAGTTCCGTTTGTAGTATTGTGAATATTATCATTAATAAAAGTGTTGTTCTTCTTAACCATTGTATATTCCTTTATATTACAATAAAATTGTAATCCTCTTTTACCATTCTATTATAATTTATATTGTAGGAAGAAAGGAAACACATCCACAAACTAGCAATAATCAGTACTATGATCAATGGCCTCAACTTAAAAACAACTTGAAAAATAAACATAGTACTAAGTTCAGTGGGTACTAAGATCAGTGGTTTCGACTTAAAAAAAAAAAGGATAGTATTAAGATCAGTGGCCGCAACTTGTAAATGAAATCAAATATCCTAATCCTACTGCAGGAAAATTCAAAAAACCTTTTACTGCAGAAATCCAAAAAACCTCCTACTGAATAAATCCAAATCCTACTGCAGTAAAATCTAAATAACCTCCTACTGTAGAAATCCAACTGCGGAAATCCAGAAAACCTAATACAATTTCCTACTCCTACTGCAAAAACTTCCTAAGAACATTAAAATCTTACTGTAGGAAAATTCAAAAAAACCTTATAAAATATCCTACTACAGAAAAATTCAAAGAACATTATATCATCCAAAACACCTTACAAAATTTGTCAACCAAAATTTCGTAAATAAAATTGTAAATTTTCGATCGGATTTTCTTTTTTTCTCGGCATTACAAGCAATTAATATAAAGTAACAAACTATCACTCATAAAGGGAGCCCTCCAACTTAAATGGAGCTTAAAGCGTTATTCTCTAACTGATTTTTTGAATCACCTTGCACTATGTATACTAAGATCACTAGCTTGACAACTTTCAATAAAATTAGTCAGGATAATATTTTCAGTAGTGAGAGACATTGGAGGATGATGCTGAGCAACTGAAACATTCTCGACAACCTATAATAATAATAATTGTATAAATGTTACAATGCAGTAGAATTTAAGTAGAAAGAAATAATATATATATATATATATTAACCCACGTTTTAATTCTTTCGATTAGACGTAGCAGATTGAGATTTCTTTTGCACACGTTGTCGTTGGGTAAATTATCAAATACACAACCATTATAAATATTTAATAGTTAATAACTAAAAGAACTACTATAAACCGTTGTCGTTGAGATTTCTTTTTCACCAATTGTATTCATATCTTATAATAAGATTATAAATAATCAAATAAATAGATTATAAGAATGTTTTATATATATTTTTTGAAGTTATCTGGTGAAAGAAGAGTTGAAAAGATGAAGAGTAGTATTTGGATACATAGTTATAATGGAGAAAGAAAAGAGAATAAAAGAGAATAAAAGAGAGAGAAAGTATAATAAAAAAATAAAAAGCGTGCATTGAGAATGAAATAAAAAAATAGAAAAAAAAAGATAAGTTGAGTTGGCATGCCACATAGATGTCCACCTAAGAGGTGATATATAGGTAAAGCATTTAGGGGTAATATATAGCATTACTCATCCACTTAATATAATATTTTGTAACACTTTCCCTTGGATATCACCAACGAAAGTTTGAAGTGAGAGATATATGATATATGGATTGTCTTGTTAAAAACTTACCATGGAAAAACTCAATGAGAAAAAACCACGGTGAAAGAAAAATAGTATAAGACGCAAATACATTCTCCCCCTCATTCTGACATCAAGTCTTTTCGATGACGCATCCCACATTTGCTGACATGTCACTTGAATGTCGTTGTTGGTTAAGCTTTCATGAACAAATCTGTTGGATTTTCAATGGAGCGTATTTATTGAATATCAATGACACCATTTTCTTGAAGTTCGTGAGTATAGAAGAATTTGGGTGATATATGTTCAGTTCTGTTGCCTTTGATATACCCACCTCGAATTCGCGTTATACATGCGGCATTATCCTCGAATAATGTGATTGGATTATTGCTTCTGTCGGGAATTTCACACGATCCTTGAATATGGTGCATGGCTGATTTTAGCCATACGCAGTCTCTACTAGTTTCATGAAGAGCAAGAATCTCAGCATGATTTGAAGAGGTAATTATCATGGTTTGCTTCATAGATATCCAGAATATAGTAGTTCCACCATATGTAAATATGTACCCTTTGTGGCCTTGTTTTATGAGGATCTGATAGGTTACCAGTATCAACATATCCGACTAGTGATGGTGTAGGATCATTGGAATACAACAAGCCTAGGGTAATTGTTCCACAAAGATATCTCATGACTTTCTTAATGCCTTGACAATGTCTGCATGTTGGGGTTGCACTGTACTTGGCTAATAAGTTAACAGAAAAACAAATATATGGTCGTGTATTATTAGCAAGATACATTAGTGCACTTATAGCACTCAAATATGGTACTCCTGGACCAAGCAACTCTTCTCCATCCTCTCGGGGACGAAAATGGTCTTTTGTTATATCAAGTGACTTTACCACTATTGGGGTTGATAATGAATTTGATTTATCCATATGAAATTGCTTCAAAGTTGTCTCAGTATATGTTGATTGATGAAGATTCCTTTTAGGATATGATCTATTTGAAGGCCAAGACAGAATTTAGTCCTTCCTAAATCAATCTGAAATTCCAATAAGATTAAGGTCATCTACATATACTGCAATGATTGCAAAACTTGTTTTCGATTTCTTTATAAAAATACACGGACATATTGGATCAGTAATAGAATCATCTTGTTTCAAGTATCTGCTCAAACGATTAGATGACATATGGTGTCGCCTAAGGTGTGATAAAATAATGATATAAATATGTGCAAATAAACACCCTAGGCTGAGCACGGTTCTACAAGTATTACAGGACGTATGCAAGTTTTAATGATAAGAAGATTCGTTCCTTAGAGACTATGAAAGTTAGGAAGAACTTATGCAAATTATCAAGTACATCTATGAGAGTTAGAGATAATAATACGCAAGTAGAAAGAAATGAAATATATATTTTCATTTGGTTTTTAAATAAGAAAAGTAAACTACTAAATTTAAAAGACAAAAAATTAAAATAAAAGAAAAGAAGATAGTATGATAGTTTAGCTTGAGTAATTAGCAAGTAATCCCCACTAGTTTTGCCGTTCTAAACATGTAAGGGATGAATCATGTAGTATTTCAATAGTTTGGTTTCAATTGCGCTACGTAGTTTCAAATAGGGTTTACCTGTGTCAATAAGAACCTAAGCAAACTTTTCCTGCAATTGAGTAAATAGTAATACACTAAACCATTGACTATCTAGTTAGGCTGATTTGTCAGATCTAAACCTTATTCTAGACGTTATGTGCTAATTCTATAGTTAAATATACCGTTGGCAATGGTTATCTAACTACTATGATGGTAATCCTATACGTTTGCAACCGTAAAGAACACAGAATATAAATACAACACATAAAAAGAGAAATCAAAACATAAATTCAATTTAAAACATATAATTCCCAAATTAGATAGATGTCAATCAAAACTAGGGTTCATACATATATGCTAAAACTCAATCTAAATTTATTTAGTTCATACTAAGAAAAGAAAAGAATTACAGAATTGAAGGTTGAAGAAGACATGATTGATGCATAGCTCCTTCCAAACTTCTCTTCTTGTGTTGTAATCATCTTCCTGGCTTAAGGTTTAGCCAAGGATGATTTTCTAATGATAAGAGGTTGTATTTATAGGGTATAGGAAGACCTAATTCTTTTTCTTGAAGGAGAAGGTAAGTAGTGGACTCCTAGCCCAACTCAAATTCGTAACCCTAAAATATGGAATCGTCCCCGTTTTTGTTTTGGTCCTAACAGCTTCAATTATTATTGACGTGTATGAGTAGTCGAAATTCATTGTCTCGGAAAGATCTTGACCGTTCTTCCAAATTCCTCACCGATTTTGAGATATAAGCTGATATGTGGTCGTAGGTGGTGAAATTCAAATTTATGCCAGCTTTTCCTTTTCCATATTTTAGCTTTTGTTACCTTATCTTCAATTTCCATGTTTATCCTCTTTCCTTTAGCTCTTAGACTTTGACCTGGACTCTAATTAATTACCATATATCTTTAAAGCTTCACACTAAATAAATAATTAAACCCAACATGCTCTAAAAATAATAAATAATCAATTCAAGACACAAAATAAGAAAGTGTACTAAATCATGATAAAATCGACCTATACTCTAATAAATACACCTAAAATTATGTCTCCTACTACTAATAAATCATCACAAATGGGAAGACATCAAGACCCCCAACTCAAAGTTGTATCGTCCCGATACAATAAGAATAAAGAATAGTAGGGTAGTCAAATAAACAAGAAGAAGAAGTAGGAGGAGAATAAGAGCTGAACACAATGAATGATCCTAGAGCATAGTATCTAAAAAGTCTCATGTAGTAATGCTAAAGAAATAATTCACACATATGCTTAATATACACATAATCAACAATCCATAAATTCAAAGCAAGATTAATTTCGCAATGCCGGAAGGAGAGGTCTTAACTTAGTTCGTGCTAATGGCTATAGGTTGTTCATAGGTCCTAATATAGCATCCAATGATCCACTCACCTACTACCTAATAGCTTAATTGTTTCTCCACCAAGCAGTTAGAAGTCCTAAGGTCTTTGGTTATAACGTGGCTTAGGGATGGTGTGGTATATTTGGATAAATGAAAAGTGAGCTTTTTGGCTCTCTCCTCACATTCCATCCACGAATCGCCCTAGAGCTTGAGTTTTCACTCAAAGATGTTCTCACTCAACCCAATTTTTTGATGCTTTTGATGTGCATCCCCAATAATCCAAAATAAAACCTTTGTGATGATATACAAATTCCACTTTGACGGTTCGAATATGTATTCTTTTCATATCAATTTTTTCTTTTGTATAGCTATGACTCTCTTTTTGATGTTGAGATATCATGATATTTTTCATAAATTAGGCCTTTTCATAACTTTAGTTCGTAGCTTCTTTTTCATTCACCATTACCCCGGCAAAGGGTTACAATATTAACTTTTTCATCATCAATAAAATCACAATTACAATTTAAACACAATGTTCCCTACTGATGAAACCCATTACCCCAAACTCAAGCTCTAAAAACGACTTGTCTCAGGTTTTGCGATTCGAGTGCGGATCATATAGATAAGTCCTACAAACTAAGGGTATGGATTATAATGTGGTTAAATAAAAGGATTTAGAAAGGCTCGGAGGGGCTAAGACGGATAAATAAAACAATAATCAGATAAAAAGGGTGAGAAGGTATAAAAGGCTTCAAGTGGCTTCAATATGAAAGAACTGCCTTATTCATTTTTCTAACTACCGGATTTTGTTACTTTTTCACTACTAGTTCATAGATAAGCAGGTTTTCAACTAATTTCAAACCTCACGTTCTACACACCAAATAACTCTCCCTAAGTTTCAATGTAACTTCTTAGCATTGCTCATTAACTTTTCTATCTTTTATTTCATGTTTTCATACATGCATACTAAACATATTTATGACATATTTCAACAACATACTACTTACTATCATTGACTTAATTAAATCATGGTCACATAGGTACATTCAACATATTCTATGCCTGATTCAACCCAATTTTTTTTTTAAATTTTATGAAAAAACAAAAAGGAAGATGAGGACAACGAATCCCCACCCCCAACTCAAAAGTGAGCCGTGTCCCCACGACTCGAAACAGACTCAAGAAATAAATAAAATTTGAAATTAGCACACATATTGCACCTAAAGAAATGGTAGGGAAGAAAGAAAACATACTCTTCGAGGCTATTACCTCGCCTTATCGACGTTCCAAGTGTTTCTTCTTCACCCAACTTCTTATTCGCTTTCCGATCAAGACACGTGATCATAGTAGGATATTGCATTAAATAACGACATGGGAGAGATCGAAAAATCGTATCACCTCCTCATAGATCAACTGTGCCACGTCTTCTTCTTCTCCTCTCAAAATACACTTCACAAAGATAGCGTTGTTAGAACGTCTTACCATGAACGTAGACCAACGCAATCTTTCACTAATATCCAAGAAGCTTCTTGTATTCTCCTTTATCAACTTCTTCTTCAAATACTTTCTCATAAGAAAAAGGTAGTTCCTTTAATTATTTCTTTGGAAAAGCAATCATGGCCATTGAAGCTTTCTTTTATTCTTTGGGTGTACGACCTTTACCCTTTGTATGGAACTAGAACTTTTCTTACTTGATTTCTTCTCAATAAAATCCAATGCCTTTATTTTCCTCATCTCCCTTACAGTTGATAATGTTTATGCTCTCTCAATCATCTCAATTGACCCCCAACTCAAAGCTTTAACCACTCTTGAAATTTTTGATTATTGGTTGTACAAGCTTTATTTGGGTTAGGAAAGGTGTTTTAATGATGATCCTCTATGTGGGTAAGATGGATTCTTCATGGGTTGGTTTGGATTTAAGACATTGTTGGATGAATTTCTGAAATTTAAGCTTTTGATTCTTGGATTTAATGTGTTTTGGTATGATATGGGTGGTTAAATCTTCTTTGTAATGACGTGGAGAGGAGATTTGATGTATTTTTATGGTGATTGGGTAGTGTTTTGATGTTTAGGGAAGGTTTGATGAAGCTTTAATGGAGTTGGGAGAGGTTTGGGGAAGAAGGAGAAGTTTAAAGATTGTAAAATTCGTACTAGAACTAACCTTTTCTTCCTTATAACTTAATAAACGCGGAAATTTTCTTTCTCCAGCAGGGTCGGGCGGTATACCGGAGCTACTATTCTTCCAAACTCGAGTTACGGCAAAATACCCGAGTTGTAAATACGTGGGCACCCCTTTTTGCCTGACCGGGTTACTGGTGGTGTGGCCAGGTACCGGTGGGCAATTTTTCCAAAAATCAACGTTCTGCCTTGACCACATGGCGACACCCGTGGCCTTGGGTTTTCTGACATGCGGTATACCGCCGGTGAGGTCCGGTATACCAGTGATGTGATCTGAATTTTCCCAAAAATTTCGTTTTTCCTCCCAAATTCAATTTCTGTAATACCTGAACATCAACAACACTAATACCTTTCTCAAATATGCAATATCAACTAAAAATAACTATACTAAACATAAATTAAAAACATAAAAGAAACTACGGGTTGTCTCCCGTATAACACTTTTATTTTACATCTTTCAAAGTTAGACGCGTTACCTCGATTAAGAATGACGAAATTTCCACCCCTTGCCTCTAATTCCCACGAACTTTTCAGCTCTATTCCTTATAACCATGGATGGTTCCATCCAAGAGTTCGTGGTTGTGGGTGTGTCTGGTGGTAACTTGATAGCATTACACTCCTCTAGTGATCCACTCATATCCTCAGTTTCGAATCTTCGTTTGTTAGAAAGAATGTCCTTCATGAATTTTTGATATTGTGGCATTCTTTTAAGAGCTTCTACAAACGGTATGTTAATCTTTATCTTGTTCACCATGTCAAGGAACTTCTGGAAATCTTTTTCGTTGTTCTTGGTCTTGACACGTGATGGGAATGGTGGAGGAGGACGTGTATTGGTTACCACTGGGCACTCTTTCTTTTCTGGTGTCTTCTCTAGGACATTCGTTTGTTCAATTACCTCTTCCACCTTGTCTTTGATTGTTTCTTCAACCACTTTCTCGGGAATAGAGGTTGGTTATGGTTCTACTCTAGGCGGAGGTAATTGCTTTCCACTTCTCAATTCAACTACATGACAAGCATCTTCTTCTGGAGCAATAGTATCACTTGGGAGTTCTCCTTTTGCAAAGATTTGAAGTTTACTCGCCATTTGTGACATTGTATGCTCAAGATTCTTAAGCACCTTGGATGTGTTTTGGCTTCTTTGTTGGCTAATCTTCATATTTTCTTCAACTAAGTTCATCATCTTAGCCATGCTTGAATTCAAACTCCAAGGTTGCTCTTGTATGGTTTGTTGAATCGAATAAGAAAGTGGTTCTTGATAAGCTTTGTTATAAATCGGCGCCTCTTGATAGATTGGTTGTAGAGGATAATAAGATTGTGGTCGCGGTTGATAATATGTCTGTTGATTTCCGACCCAATTATGATTCTGTGGGGAATGATAATTAGCGTAATTTCCTTGAGATTGATAATAAACATTCTAATAATGGTTTCTTTGATAAGGTATGAAGGAAATCGAAGCTGGATTATTCATGCAATTCTCCCACGAGTGATCTCTTGCTCCACAACCAGGACATGAAGGTAAAGTATGTACTAGATTTCCCTGAGCTATTTCTCACGCTAGTTCGCGTAATTCATCAAGTTCTTGGTCTATCTTGATGTCAAGAATACTCTTCATACTTGTATTTAGCTTCTGCAGGATCTAGTAATACGAAACTTTCCTTCCCTAACAAATCTGCTTTCGGCTAAAGATTTGTAAAACAAAAACTAAAAGAAAAAGCGTAAAATAAAACTAACTAAAATATAAGCACTAGATAATTGCACAAGGACTAACGATGTAGTCCCGGTAGCGGCGCCAAAAACTTGGTGTCGCCTAAGGTGTGATAAAATAATGATATAAATAAGTGCAAATAAACACCCTATGCTGAGCATGGTTCTGCAAGTATTACAGGACGTATGCAAGTTTTAATGATAAGAAAAATCGTTCCTCAGAGACTACGAAAGTTAGGAAGAACTTATGCAAATTATCAAGTGCAGATATGAGAGCTAGAGATAATAATACGCAAGTAGAAAGAAAAGAAAGATAGGTTTTTATTTGGTTTTTAAATAAGAAAAGTAAACTACTAAATTTAAAAGATAGAAAATTAAAATAAAAGAAAAGAAGATAGTATGATAGTTTAGCATGAGTAATTAGCAAGTAATCTCCACTAGTTTTGCCGTTCTAAACATGTAAGGGATGAATCATGTAGTATTTCAATAGTTTGGTTTCAATTGCGCTAGGTAGTTTCAAATAGGGTTTACCTGTGTCAATAAGAACCTAAGCAAACTTTTCCTGCAATTGATTAAATAGCAATACACTAAACCATTGACTATCTAGTTAGGCTGATTTGTCAGATCTAAACCTTATTCTAGACGTTATGTGCTAATTCTATAGTTAATTATACCGTTGTCAATGGTTATCTAACTACTATGATGGCAATCCTATACGTTTGCAACCGTAAAGAACACAGAATATAAATCCAACACATAAACAGAGAAATCAAAACATAAATCCAATTTAAAACATATAATTCCCAAATTAGATAGATGTCAATCAAAACTAGGGTTCATACATATATGCTAAAACTCAAGCTAAATTTATTTAGTTCATACTAAGAAAATAAAAGAATTACAGAATTGAAGGTTGAAGAAGACATGATTGATGCACAACTCCGTCCAGACTTCTCTTCTTGTGTTGTAAGCTTCTTCCTGGCTTAAGGTTGGGGATCTACAATTACAGCTACATACAACAAGTAATTCATATTATCCATATTTTTCCAATACTTTTATGTTTCATCTTAATATCCACACTTTTTGAAACAGGATCCTCATTCATACTCTTTTTTCCCAACTTAACACGCATCTTCATTAGTATACCAAAAAAATAATTTGAAGTCGCATACTTTGAACCTTAGATTTTTAATGTCATTTCATAAAATATTTGCAAATAAATAAACAAGATATCCAACATTGATAAAATCATTTGAAGTTGGAGCTCCTTCAAACTTACATGTCTTTTTTCTTCTCGTATTACATTAAAATCCTCTTCATCCCCACCTTTAAAGTAATCTTTATACTTGGCATCCCCATTCATTCTTTTGAACACCTCAATATATTTTATCGCAGTGTTTAACATCAAATAAGTAGAATTCCACCTAGTATCAACATCAAGAGATAATTTTTTACTATAATTTATTTTAACTTTTTTAACACATTCATGAAACTTTGCAAGCCTGGTTGGAGATGACCTCACGTATTTTACAATATTTTACATTTCTGTAGTTTCCTTTTGTTGTTCATCCAAGCCGTACATAACTACAAGATTGAGTATATGGGCACAACATGTCAAATTCATGTACTTACAATCCAATATGGAACATGGTCCCTTAAGTTCATCTTTCAAGTGAGTAATGGCACCATCATTAGATGACGTATTATCCGTTGTGATAGTGATAACAAAATCGATACCCTATTCTTTTAAACATTTATAAACTAATTTTCCAATTGCTACCCCTTTATGATTAGCAACAGGGCAAAAATTCCGTATCTTCTTTTTTAAATTCCAATCATCATCAAACCAATGTGTTGTAAGACATATATAGTTAATGTTTTGAACCGACGTCCAAGTGTCAGTTGTAAGAGAAACCCTTTTTCTCTTCAAGTGAATCTTCAACTTCTCCGTCTCTTTTTATATATATATGCAAACAATCTCTCGTAACCGTCCAACGAGATGGAAATTTGAATTCGGGTTTAGTTCCCACATAAATTCTTTAAACCCTTCGTCGTCAACAATACTAAATGGACTACTATCGGCCTTTCTATTATTTGATTGAGTAAATGAATAATTTGAGATATTATTTTGATCAACCCCTAATTTACCCTTGAATTCTAATGTCTTTTGTCTTTTTCTATCATTTATAGTCCCTTTCATAACAAGGTGTTGTTTTACACATATCTTTTAATGTCTACTCATAGGACTTGTACCACTTTTCTTTGTGTCAAATGTAAATGCTTGCCTACAATATGGACAATGTATTTTCTTTGGAAAAGGTTTGACAGTAGGTCTGGTAAAATGATTCCAACCCCAAGAAGAGATTTTTGCATCTATCTGTATATTATCATCGATATTCGTATCAAAGTTCATATATGAAAAGTAATATAATTTTATAAACTTATAATTTAACAAATTGTAATAAAATATATAGAGTTTTGTTGAAAAAAATCTAAAAAGGAGCCTATCATTATTTACGTTTGAGGTATCATCCTATCTTACTTAACATTTACATATAATTAGCATATTAATGGAGAAATTACAAACATACAACAATTTGATATATAGAAACTAGATACACGTAGCATTTTGATTTGTAGGCTAGCATCATCCATTTTATTATGTGTTGAAGACTATCTTGGGAATAATATATTAGATTTTTAGAATACTGAAATCAACATCAGAAGAGAGACGATCAGAAGTCGTCAATTTATCTGGTGTATTACAAGTATGTTCTTTGATAAAAGATCAAACATAAAGCTTGGTTTTTGAAATATCAGACACTGCATATACATACCAAACACAAACTTTCGATTTCCTATTCTTGCAATAAGCACTTTCCTGGAAAGAACTATTGTGTCCAAAATCAAAATCATACCTGGATCCACAAGCATACTTACCAAGATAAAACCGAAATTCATCAATACCACCGAAATTCAAACACTTATCCCAGTCAGTACTTAGCAATTTCTTCTCATTATGTTTATGACGAACTCGATTAGTATCGTGGCGTACATTGTTGGAAGTTTGATCGGTAACTTGATAATTTTGAATAAATCAATTGACGTGTTGGACATAAAGAACAAACAAAGGTTGTATGTGAAGAACAAATGCTAGAAGATGATGAAATTATTCTAGAAATAGCAGAAGATGATTAAATTATTCCAGAAAGCACATCAATATTGACACTTGGTGGAGGAATTTCAACATTATGATTAACCAACCACTTGATAGTCGCAAAGTCCATATCATTAACCATTATACATCACAATTGTATACCGTAAAAATAAAGATACTCAACAAACTATATTTTAAAATAGGCCAATGCTGAGTGTAGTAACTCTTGATCGAATCAAAAGAATCAAAGAATTGTGATGGTGAAAAAGAATTGTGTTATGTATATCTAAAATCAACAAGAACTTGAGACTCCATATTGCGAAAACCTAAAAAAAGAAAAAGAATTCCAAGTCAGCAGTAAGATTGAGATCAATCTTATTGAAATACAACATAATTGTCTAAAATCCCATTGAAATACAACAAAAAAAAGATAAATCCTATTGAAATAAAACATAACAGACTAAATCCCATTGAAATACAATACAACATTTTAAATACCATCAGAAATAAATACCATCAACATATTTAATCACATCAACCGTCTAAATACCATCAGATCTCTAAATCCCATCAACAAACTTAATCCCATCAACTATCTAAATACAAACAAACGTCTAAATCCCATTAACATACTTTATCCCATTACCGGTCTAAATCGCATCAGACGTTTAAATCCCATCAACTGCCTAAATTCCATCAACTATCCAAATCCCATCAACATTCTAAAACACATCGACATTCTAAATCGCATCAACTATCTAAAATTCCATCGAAATACAACATAACAAACTAAATCTCATTGAAATAAAATATAACTGATGTCTCCCCATTTGTGATGATTTAATCTTAGTTGGATCCATCATTTTTTAGGTGTTTTTGGAAGTCTAATACTCGATTTTTATATATATTATTGTATTTTATTATTTCTTGTCTTGTCTTGATTTGATGATTTATTATGTTTAGAGTATATTTGGTTTAATTGTTTGTCAATTGTGAAGTTTTAAAGATATATGGTAATTAATTATATGTCAAATCAACTCTAAGAGATAAAGGAAAGAAGATAAAGATGGAAATTTGAGATAAATGAAGGAAAAGATAAGTATGGAAAGATAAAGTTGCCAAATAAATATGAATTTCAGCAGTTACGACCACAAAAGTGCCCATAACTCAAAATATGGCTTGGAATTTGGAAGAATGGTTTGAATCAAAGTTGTAGAGCTTTCCGAGACGATCAGTTTCGACATAAGGAACGCGTCAATCAGAGCTATATCAAAGAATTTACGTCTAAAACAAAACAACGGCAATTTATTACCTTTTCTATATTTTAGGGTTACGACTTATTAGAGTTGGACTAGAAGTCCAATTACTTGTCTTCCACTCCAAGAAAACGTTTTAGGGCTTCCTATACCCCTATAAATACACCCTTAAACCTTTGTAAACACACCCTTGCTCAGTTCTAAACCTTATATTAATTCTTAGTGATTCAAGAGAGCAAGATGACAATCATGTATCTTTATTTTAGTTTATTTCCTTCAGGTATGAACTAAATTTCCCATAGCTTGGGTTTTACATGTGTATAGTTTATGAGTTCTATTTTTTCTATCTATGTTTTTTTGGGGAAACTATTTTAAATTGATTCTAGTTGCTTAACTATATATTTGTCATATGTGCTTTGATTTATTGTCTGTCTTAAACCTCGTCAATTTAGGGCTGTGCTGATAGTAGTTAGATGCTCACTCAGAAGTGGTGTCTAGTTATTGAAACACCACATGAACGTCTAGTGGGCGGTAATGATCCTGACGGGCTTGCCTAACTAGATAGTCATTAGGATTTGATTTAATCATCGATCATCATTAGAAGTCCAGTCTCATTAGGAACCTAGTGGCATAGGAGCACCCTATTTAAGTCCCTCGTGATTGTGAGGTCGCCACCCTAGTCCACCCTGACGTGGGTAGGGAGGAATTTAGAATTCTGACTACTTATCTAAGAGCCATTATCACCCTTATTAACATATAGAAGATTTAGAAGGATTAGTGCATACAAGCAAAACCTGAGCTTCTCATCTTATTCTTACATCTTTTTGTCTTTTATTTTATTTAGTTTAATCATTCATCTCTCTATCAATCATATTTATTTTTCCTATCTTTTAATTATTGATTGCTACTCTATTCTGTTTACACATTCGTATAACACACTAAATCCCTGAGAACGAATTTGACTTATCATTAAAACTTGCATATGTCATGTAATACTTGCAGTACTGTGTTTAGTCTAGGGTGATTAGTGTATTATTTTCTGTATTTACTTATCATAATTTTATCACACCCTAGGCGACACTAATAACATATTAAATCCCATTGAAAATACCACATAACAAACTAAATCCCATCAACAAATTTAATCACATCAACGGTCTAAATCCCAACAGATGTCTAAATCACATCAACAAACTTAATCCTATCAACTATTATATGGAGTTAATATTTGAGAAAAAGTAGCTATTTGACTCCCGATTCTAGCTAAACAATTTGGAGTTGTTGGACTTAGCTTTAGCTTGAAACGAAGAGTAAAATATGTTTGAAGAATGAGAAAAATATGCTTGATGAATGAGTATAATTGCAGTACTAGGTCTTATTAAAATGCAATAAAATTGACAGAAGATTGAAAGAAATGGAGTGAGGAACAATGTTCAGCAAGATTAAACAAAAAAAGTGAACAAATCAGTTGAAATATAAATGAAAAGGGAGAGAGAGAGAGAGAGAGAGAGAGAGAGAGAGAGAGAGAGAGAGAGAGAGAGAGAGAGAGAGAGAGAGAGAGAGAGAGAGATCTGGTGGTCGAGGAAAAGAGGAAGAATGAAAGGATTTAGCAAATCACTCAGAAGACAAATGAACTAACAACTAGAATTTTTGAGACAAACCAGAGTTCCGTTAATTCACCCAGAAGAAATGCGAGTAATGATAATTCAGGACAAGAGGACAATATTGTCGTGAGTGACGAATCAGAAATGGTTGGGTTTAGTGATATATCTTTTAATAAAGAATGGGAACCAGCAGCGGTGGTTGCAGTTGGTGTTGATAGACCGGGTTATATTGGTCAGAGGAAACATGTTGATGCCAAATTATGAGTGTTATCGAAGGAGAAGCATGGGCTCTTTTACTTGCGTGAGATCTGCAGGATCTCTTAACATTCAGAGTAGCTCTTTTTATTCTGACAACCTTGAGCTTGTTCAAGGTATTTTCAACCAAAAGAGACTCAATTGGAGTCTTCAACCCCTCGTTTCTGAAATTCAAGGGTGGGTCAATAAATTTCCACTATGGAAAATCTTGTATATCATCAGATATTTAATTTCACGGCAGATGCACTGGCATAGTGTACAAGGAGGAACATCGATATCTCGGGATGGAATGATTTTCAGTTATTAGCTCATTTAGATTCTTTAGTCATATGAGTACAAGATGGAAGTTGTGATCGTTGGTTTTTTTATGTCAAAAAATGGAAAAGAGAAGGTGTGAGGAAAAAATAAATGAAGTTGTTTTAAATTTTAAGTGTATATATTAAGTAATTTGTAATATATAGATTAAGTGTTCTCAACAAAGATCGATTCAGGGATAAAACTCTGAGAAGAATTTATATGAGCAATCTTTCTAGTATCATGGATATGTAATAAGTTCTTATAAACTCGGTCCTATGACCTCCATGGTAACAAAAAAGTTATATAGATTAGGTAAAGATAGTTTCCTTTATTTAAACCTTAAATAATTTATTTATTGATATTTTAAAACAACATTTTATTTAATAGAGTAATTAGGCTTAAAATTAGTTTATTTAATTTTTAGATCATAATCTCTTTATTATAAATGTAAAAGTATTATAATTAAATAATATCAATTAGAGCTAACATTTTTAGAGCTAAATTTAGGTTAAATAACCCAAAAAAAATTAACTCCAGAAGGCACAAAGTCTTCATCCCTCAGTATGATCTCTCAAAACTTTCTTCCCCAATATCAACTTTGTTTCAAAACACATTTTCCCTCTAAATCTGTACCATGAATATATTTTTGGGTCAAAGTATTTCACTAAAAGAGTTGCGGGTCAATTTATAATCATGAATAGTTAAGGGTAATCCATAATTTTGAGAAATTGAGGTTTAGCATCTAGAACGTTCTACATATAAATATGCTTTTGCTTTTTAACTTTGAAGCTGAGGAAACAGAAAACGGAGCCAAAGAGAAAAGAAAATCAGAAAGGAAAACAAAGAAATTGCTCATACGTCTTCAAATTCTCTTCGATTAATTGGTCTTTTGGCACGAAGAAGGTGTGAAACATGAGGTAAATACTTCGATTTCTTTTACCCACTTGAGGCTTTGAAGTTCTGAAGAGTATTGGAGACTTTCATATTAAGGTAAAATACTTATATAACTTCATTTCTTCTCTCATGTGATTTGCACCTAATAAATATATCATATGGAAATTGCCTTTTTTTTATTTTTTATCTTAGATCAGTTTGACCTGTCAACAAATAGTTGTTACCTATGAAAACCATAGGCAAGCTTAACCTATCTGTTATATGGACTACATATGACTGGGTTATACACTATGCATAACTACTTTAAGGTGTGGATATAGCTGGACTACATATGACTGGGTTATACACCATACGCTAAATTCTCAAGGCGTTACACAATTTTCATTATAGCTGTTCTAGTTTTAGACGTGGTGCCAAGTATCTTGGGTATCTTCAGTTTGGTCTAGGTAATAAATGATTTACTGGAGTCTTGTTGCTTATAATAGTTACATTAGTACTTAGATCTTTTCATCAGTTTCAAAATGGTACAATTGTTGTGTGCTCAATTTAATACTTTCGATATATAAATTTTCTGTTAATGGTATTCGCTAAGCATGGTGATGAAGTAGTATATATGATTAATGTAGTAGTATAAAGTGGTAATGATAAGGGAAAGATTAAATCGACTTCTTTGTTGAACATTCTTCGTTTTAGGAGCTTTGTGTGTGATGGATGTTCTGTGAATGTATAATACTTAAACTTAATTCTGATTTCATTTTCTTTGATTTCTCATGGTGTTTGTACATGCAAATTGTATTAAAGAAGACTCGCTGATATACGTAATTTTCAGGGCCGGGTTCTAAGAAGAGGCCAAGTAAACCATGGCCTTGACCTCTCCCAAATTTTTATAATTTTTAAGGTTTTTTAAATTTTTTCATACATAATATAATTTTTTTTAATTTAAAATAGGTCCAGTTTTGGTCTAATTTAAAACAAAAATTCTAGTTTATTTTTTGTTTTTAAATTTCTTTTCTAATTAAGTTAGATAAAAAAAATAATCATGTGTAATACTACGTAAGATTTTTTGAGGAGTTAATCTTTTAATGTTTGTTTTGACCTCTCGAGTCCTGGTAATTTTTAATGTATTATGGCTTTGAAAGTTTACTGCATTTGGATCGATTTGAAAAATTATTTTCTTAAAAACTACTAAGTCTTTCATAAAAAAAGTTAGGTTAGACTAATTTTAAAACTTAAACAGTAAAATGGTTGTTGAAACTTTTTATATTTTTTGTGGATTTTAGATGAATTTGGCATTTGAATATTGTGGAACTTTGTCTTGGAGGGTATATTTAGTCTAAGTGTTGGGTCGGATTGGAAAAAGAAAATACTTATTTATTTAAAGTGCATGGCTTTATATTAAAAATATTATTTCATAGCCCGTTGGAATTAGCTCATTGGGCAAAGTCTTGGTCACCCAATTTAGTAGTGTAGATTCGAACCGACTCAATGATTCCGAGTCCAAAATAGCTCTCCTATGTAACAAAAAAATCATTTAATCGAATGGCATCTAAATCTTCTATGCTTTAAATAGTTAGAATTAAATTACTACGAATAAAGACAAAATATGAAAAATATTGGACCCAACCTTAGTTGATATTTAATGGGATCATATAAAGTTTCCCTTTTGGCCTATAGTAGGTCGTTTTTTGATTGCACGATCGGGTATTTAAAGCTACAATGAAAACCTTAGCTTGTAATTGTCCATAGCTAGGTAACCCGATGACTAACTCGGTGACCACCATAATAATTTTAGCTTGGAATTGTCCAGGATCAGGGAACCCAATGATTAACTCGGTGTCCGTTCAAATTTTACGGGAACCAAGATGAACACCTTGAAAGTCAAAATTGTGGAAAATAAACTAAAATACAAGTTGATTGCCTCAATTGACTCAGTTTGGAAATCGAGGGTTTCCTGATGGGAAGTTGGGGTCTCGTGATCATAGTACTAGATAACACCATTGTACATGTTGGAGTATTTATCCCACCATATGATCATGTTTGTATACAATAGAATACATACGGATGACATCTCGTTTTCGTGTATGCATTTCTCAACGATGACGATAGACAATTCTTGCAAGAATATATACACAATTCTCATAAGTATTTGATAACTTTTTTTTTTAGGGGTCCACATATCAATTCAATTAACATGTTAGAAGTTTGGAGACCAGCCAAAATCTTTCACTTTCTTTGATACGTATATTTTCCCATCCTATATCCTTGATGTCGAGTTAATAGACATCGTGATGAGTTGGAACACCTTCATGTGGTCTGATAAGGAGAACGATCAGCCTTCATAATGCAATGCTTGCATCGTGCAATACTCGGGGATAGATGCATATCTTGACTTTTAAGTGTTGGGATTTTTTAGGGACAATGGAAGCCAAGATATAAATTCCTAGTATGTTAATTTATGTAAATCTGTAGAATATAACATAATATAGAAAATATTAAGGACCGCTCATGGCATTAGAAATAAGTCAAATAACACACAAATAAGAAATCATATTGTTAAATTACTGAATGATAATTAGAACGAAAGCATGCATAAGTGAGGTGCTTGAAAATCGAGCCCCTCTTTATGGGGAAATATAATTTGGACATCCCCTAATTAATCCTAACTGATTTTTTTATGTTAATTCCATGTCTTGTACCTGTAGTAAAGTTTGTCTTGCCAAATTCTTCTTATTCCTAATTAGTGTCTTGATAAAGAGATTTTTTCTACCATATTATCAAAAGAGATTTTCATGTTATTCAAGTTAATTATAGGGTTTAAACAAAACTTTTCTTGTTCAATAAATAAAATTCTAAGTTGACTACTATAGTGATACTTCTTTTTTATATATACGAATTTGTGGCATATGGGCCTAGTGTCTATTATCCAAGGCCCAAACCATGCATTTTATCATATTGATATCTCTTTATTTGTAATATATTTTGGCACGCATAAGACATTATTTAGTTAGTTCTTAGAGTATAAATTCGGGATTTATCCTATGATTTTGAGTATTTATGTTTTTATCTATATTAGGTGACTTGCGTGTTTTGAAATATTTGAGGTGTTTTTGTATTGTGCAGGATTAGATATTGTGAGCACATGATTCCAAAGTATTGAATGAGAACCGAGAAGTGATAAAAAGCTATAACGTATTCATGGGAAACTCGGAAGAAAGTAACAAGGGGTCAATAAAGTCACGAAATAGCCTTAAAGAGTACAAAAGTTTCTATATAAATCTACCATTGACTCTGAATAGTTGTTGGGAATAATTAGAAAAAGAACTAGATTCTGGTCCTTGCACCGTTAGAAGGATCTTGAAGTCTAGTTTTCATGGCTACAAACAAAGAGAAAATCTGATCCAGACGAAAAAGTTATAGCCATATATGTGAGATGACGCATGTTGGACAAATTTATATGAATTTCTTATAGGCCAAGTGTTATTCAATTTAATCACTTTCATTGTCCATAATGAGAAATACAGATTTTTTAACATATAAAATAACTTGTATATATATAAGAAATTTCCACTTTTCATATACTTTTCCTTTCATTAGTAAGGAGCAAGTTTACAAGACAATTTCTTTAATAACTTCTCTCATTTTATTTTATTTATTTTTGTCTTGTATAATAAACAGGATTAGCATGAAACTCAATATGGCTTAACTTTTGTATAGTTTGGATTTCCACTAAGTGAACTGGTATCGCCTAGGGTGTTAGAAAAATAAGATAAATATAAGCCAGAAAACAATGCACTTTCACCCTAGACAAGCACAGTACTGCAAGTATTACAGGACGTATGCAAGTTTTAATGATAAGTTAGATTCGTTCTCAGGGACTTAGTGTGTTATACGAATGAGCAGAAATAACGAGTAGAAAGCAATTAATTAAAAGACTGAAAATAAAAGAGAATAATTCAAGATATTAAATTAAACTAAGGAAAATAAAAGACAATAAAATAAATACGAAGAAATATGAGATGAGAAGTATAGCTTAGGTTTTACTAGTATGCACTAATCCTTCTAATTCTTTCTATCAAATTTAGTTAATAAGGGAGATAATTAACTCTTAGATACTTAGTCAGGATTCTAAATTCCCATACCTTGGACCTTGAGAGCGACTAAGGGGGCTACAGACACATCATGAGGCAGCCTAAACTTAGGGTTATCCTACGCCACTAGGTTCCTAAGCAATTCAATTCCAAACATGATGATAGTGGTTATATTATACCCTAGTGACTATCTAGTTAGAATTAGTGTTGTCAAGACCAATATCGACACTAGAAGTTATGTGGTGTTTCAATAATTAGACACCCAGTTAAGGTGAACATCTAACTACTATTTAGAAAGCCTAAAGTGATCAGTTCTAGGACATGCAATAATTCAGAACACATAAACAATTATATAGGTAAGAAGCTAATATCAGATTAAAACATATAATTCCCAAAGAAACTTAGATAGAAAGAAAATAGAATTCATTGATTATACATGATGCAAAACCCAAGCTATGTGAAAATTAGTTCATACATGAAGAAAATAAACTAAAAGAAATAATAAAAGACTTCATCTTGCTCTCTACAATAATTCTGATGATAGTAAGCCTAAGGATTAATTACTATGAGGCAAGGATAATTTACAAGTGATATAAGGGTGTATTTATATGTGTATAGAAGCCCTAATTTTCTTGAAGGAGAAGGTAAGTAGTGGACTCCTAGCCCAACTCAAATTCGTAACCCTAAAATATGAAATCAGGCATGCTTTTGTTTTGGTCCTAAAAGCTTCGGTTCTTATCCGTTTGACGCGTATGAGTAGTCGAAATTCATCGTCTGGAAAGATCTTTAACTTTACTCTTGACCATTTCTCCAAATTCCCCACCAATTTTGAGATATAAGTTGATTCGTGGGTGGTAAAATTCAGGATTAAGGCAGCTTTTTATTGTCCATATTTTTAGTTTTTCTTTCCTTATCTCCAATTTCCATGCTAATCTCTTTCCTTATCTCTTAGTCTTTGACTTGGACTCTAATTAATCTCCATAATTATCTTTAAAGCTTCACACTAAATAAATAATTAAACCCAATATGCTCTAAAAATAATAATTTACTAAATCAAGACTAGAAATAGGAAAGTGTAACATTTCTCAAGAAAATCGACTAGAAAGACTTCTAAATCACTAAAAATGATGTCTCCGACTAGGATTAATTCATGACAAATAGGGAGACATTATGAACCATTTTATTTTTCTTTCAATTATTACATGATTTTGGGATCTTAATTATTTAATTGAATTAGTATTGCTAGCTATTGAGTATATATATCATATGCTTAGTGTATCAATTTCTTACAAATTAATCATAGAAAATTCCCCTAATTCTTAGACTATACCTGAGGGGGTTTATGTTTAGACTTAGATTTATGTTCACGTGAAGTGTTCAAATTTGGGAGAGTGGCAACAACCAAGCATAGCCAACATAGGGTTAGAAATTCCGCGCGCTTGTTGAAGCTAGGGTCACTTGGGAGAGATTCTTAGGCTTAGTAAGTTGCCCACTAGTATACTAGGAAGAGACGTAGGCGGACTCTTGAACCCCAGATAATGATTTAAACCCAATTCATCCTTAATCATAGTAGTCAACTGCATGATAAATGGGGAAGTAGCCAATCTGAGCTATATTCATCCATACTTAATTATGACCCTTTTACTTGTTTTCTTTTATTATTGCAATTATATCATTAACCATGCCCCAATATATTTTTATTTATATTATTTCTCACAACTCTTATTTACATTAGATTAAAGTCGTGCAGTATTATTTTTGCATTACTCATGGAGAATGATATCATCATACCATTTGTAACAATCTGTTCACTTACGTATAATAACAACTTCAGGTGTGTAATTTATCTAACTCTATGAGTCTACCACATGCGTCTTTATTTTGTGAATGGCATATCACTTTGTTAACCAAATAAATCCCAATAAATTATGTTTCCCAATAATGAACCAAATTTATATATTTACTTATGGAATTTGGAATTTAAATATACAGAACCTTCTTAATTTATTAAGGTCCATACTAAAATATAGAAATTACTAGCAATCATCTACCAGGCCTAATTAATCAATTGGTCACAAATATATTTTTAGTGTATATGGTTCGTCCACCCTCTCAAGGCTTTAATCTATTAATCCTCCTATCTAACTTAACATGTTGAATAAAACCAATCATTTTAAATAGGGCCTTAAATGCATATTTAGGCTCTTGTAATCACTGCCACAACATGCTAGCAATAACATGGATTGATAGTGTTCAACCACGTAGTATGGACACCTTTATGAAACTATAATCTTAATCTAAACTAGTTTCCTTGGAGGTTTAAACATCACTCACACGAGTTATTCTTGCACCTTAGAGAAATAAACTTAAAGACTAACGCAAGTTCCATATATATTGGTTAATAAACTAGGAAAATCTGTATGGCAGATTCCATATGTAACTATGACTCTTAGTGATTATTATAATCATAAATGAAGATATATGGGTGATGAGTCCATTATCTCATCATTCCACTGACTAGAATCATGTGTTCTCTATTTATGAAATCCATGTTATTCCTTGTCCTATATATATTCCATGAATTTCATGTATTTCTTCTTGATTTTTTTTCTTTTTTTTTTTTGGACGGTGTATTTCTTCTTGATTTAAATATGAAAATGTGGTTCCTAGAATCATACGTCCTTACATGCTCATACGTCTACTTTTTTGCATATCTTGATGCCTGCTTTCAAATTTCAACACACTTTTCATACAATCTATAATTAATGTACATATCTTAGGATCTCAATAGTTTGTCCTCAAGCAATTTCAGTAAAATTCCCTACCTCGTTCTTCAGAGATATCTACATGTTGTATCCACAATATATTTCATTTAATTTGTATTCTATTGTCTATTTTAAATAGTTGTCTTAAACCAAGACAATCTAAGCTTATTCGATAGTCCTTCTCAAGAATTCTAATCATTAATAGTTCCCTTACTTAGCTCAAATTTTCAATAATCAAATTTATCCTTCAAAATCATATCGCCTTAAGGGGAGATTTTATGACAGAAATATCTCATAGAATATTAACATCTTTTGAAGAATGTATTCTTTAAAATTGTTATAAAATGAGATAGATAGTTGGCCTAGTGGTTAGGTTACTCCGCAGAGACCAAGAGGTCCTGGGATCGAATCTCATTGGAGTCGAAATGACTCCGAGTCTAAAGTGGCTCTCTCATATACTCAAAAAAAAAATTGTTATAAAATGTACTATTCTACCCCAATTTACTCCATCATGACTATAATATTCTTTTTAAGTCTCGGTCTTATCTATCTGAGACGTGTGAGTCTTCAACGAAGACTCCCAATGTAGTCTAAGAACTTATGCATAACGTAATTACTTTGAATTTTAAGTCTATATACTTTATGTTAAGACAAATTTTGATCGATATCTAAGTAGGCCTATACTCAATTTACAGTGTATATTATGGTTTTCAACCTCTTCATAAATCATATCAGGTCTTTTTGTGCTTTTGTATGTATTGGTAGAAGTTCTTACTATGTATTATTGTATTGAGTTCTCTAGCACACATTGTGTTTCGCTACTTTGTGGCTAGCTTGGATTATAAAGCTTCCTACATCATTGGCATTTGTGAAGTTCTTCTTGTCGATTATATGCTCAACTTAAATTATCTATATGGTTTCAACCTCTTCCTATTCTTTCGTGATCTGTAATGTCAATAGAAATTTAATCAGTCTTAATGTTATACCAAGGATTATAGTTGGCCATTAAACAACATGGAAGGATCGATGATCATCCTATAGATGCCACTTCAAGTCGAGTTAGAATGATCTTTTTGTATTGTAAAACTAAACTTTTCTTAACATTGTAACGTTGTTGATTACGTGTATGATTAGTATTTTGTGTGTTATTTTATTTTTATTAGTTTTATGAGAAGTTGAATTTATATTTCTTAGGATTCATTGCACGCTTCTACATGATACTCATTGATTCTCGGTTCCTACTTTTGTGCTTACATATTCAAGACAAGAATGCTTTGAGTTGGGAGTCTTGATGTCTTGTCCTTTGTGACATATTTTAATACTTTTGAGACATTATTTTGTGTTTTTTGAGATTCAAAGATGGAATTTATCCCTTGATTTATCATATTTTAAATTCTTAGCTATTATATAAGATTTATCGGGTTTTAAAGCAATTTAACGTAGTTTGTGCTTTGATTGTGTAGCTCTTAGAATATGGAGAATTCGAGGATGTAAATTACAAGGTATTAATTCAAGATTTAAGCAAACACATAATATGAGTTCAAAACAGATCAAGACGAGTCAACAAGTCAAAAGAGTCAAAGGAAGCGCAAGTACCAATATTGGAAAACCTGATGCTTTACTAAGAGAAATCCTGACAAATAATTGGGATGGAATCTAATCATAATATGTGGACACAATATATCCCTTGGAGTATAATTTAAATGATAATAAACAGCGCATAATTCCAAGTTGAAATGAAAACGTTATGAAAGTTCTGCCAAGATGACTTGAGCAGACCAAATTCAACAAAGAAGTCGACAAACCTCTTTTAACCTATTTTCTGTGCACATGATGTCTACTCATTTGTGATGATTTAATATTAAGATGAGACATCATTTTTAGTGTTTTAGAAGTCTTTCTAGTCGATTATTCCATGAATTATTACACTTTCCTATTTCTAGTCTTGATTTAATAAATTATTATTTTTAGAGCATATTGAGTTTAATTATTTATTTAGTGTGAAACTTTAAAGATAATTATGGAGATTAATTAGAGTCCAAGTCAAATCTAGAAGATAAGGAAAGAAGATAAGCATTGAAATTGAAGATAAGGAAACAAAAGCTAAAGTATGAAAAGGAAAAGCTGCCAAATAAATCTGAATTTCACCACCCACGACCACATATCAGAGTATATCTCAAAATAGGTGAGGAATTTGGGAGAACGGTCAAGAGATAAGTTAAATATCTTTCCGAGACGATGAATTTCGACTACTAATACGCGTCAAACGGATAAGAATTGAAGCTGTTAGGACCAAAACAAAAACGGGGATGATTTCATATTTTAGGGTTACGAATTTGAGTTGGGCTAGGAGTCCACTACTTACCTTCTCCTTCAAGAAAACGAATTAGGGCTTCTCTACACCTATAAATACACCCTTATATTACTTGTAAATCATCCTTGCCTCATAGTAATTAGTCCTTAGGTTTATTATCATCAGAATTATTGTAGAGAGCAAGATGAAGTCTTTCATTATTTCTTTTAGTTTATTTCCTTCGGGTATGAACTAATTTTCTCATAGCTTGGGTTTTGCATCATGTATAATCTATCCATTCTATTTTCTTTCTATCTAAGTTTCTTTGGGAATTATATGTTTTAATCTGATATTAGCTTCTTACCTATATATTTGTTTATGTGTTTTGATTTATTGTCTGTTTTTCTTGCGGTGCTCAACGTATAGGATTACCTTAATAGTAGTTAGATGGTCACCTTAGCTGGGTGTCTAATTATTGAAACACCACATAACGTCTAGTGTCCGATATTGGTCTTGACAACACTAATTTTAGCTAGATAGTCATTAGGGTATATTTTAACCACTATCACCATGTTTGGAATTGATTGCTTAGGAACCTAGTAGCGCAGGATAACCCTATTTGAACCAGCCTCGTGGTGTGTCCGTAGCCCCCTTAGTCGCTCTCCAGGTCTAAGAGAGGGAATTTAGAATCCTGACTAAGTATAAGAGCTAATTATCTCTCTTATTAACTAGAATTTGATAGAAAGAAATAGAAGGATTAGTGCATACTAGCAAAACCTAAGCTAAACTTCTCATCTCATATTTCTTATCTTTTATTTTATTGTCTTTAATTTTCATTAGTTTAATTAGTAATCTATCAATCGTTCCCATTTATTTTCTGTCTTTTAATTAATTACTTTCTACTCGTACTATTTACTCATAACGTATAACACACCAAGTCCCTGAGAACGAATCTAACTTATCATTAAAACTTGCATACGTCCTGTAATTCTTGCAGTACTGTGCGTGTCTAGGGTGAAAGTGCATTGTTTTCTGTCTTATTTTTATCACACCCTAGGCGGCACCAGCACATAAGTCAAACCTCTAAATTTTAGTAGTATATACTGTATAGTAGTAGTTTAATCTATTTAGTCAGATTGTTACTTATTATTACTTTTAGTGCAAGATATAAGCAATGATAATAAGGTAGGAAGCAAAACAATACAACTTTCCATCTTTTAAATAATTCTTACATCAAACTCTCAGTTATGCTTTTATTTTATAGCATGAGCTAGACCTTTATTCTACTTGGGATGATCTATGATGAAACTTAAAGTCTGAAGGGCCTTTGCATGATTTCAGGGTCTTTTCTTAATGATGTCAAAATTAATTATAATTTCTATTATATTATATTCACTTTTTTTCCATTATGATGTACACGTATTTGATTAGTCTCTGTTTAAAAATTACACCTAGTAGAGGGGCTTATATGTGTATCTAGATAATAGGAATGTTTATTTCTTATAGAAATAAAAGATCTTAAGAATTTACATAATTGTTAAATGGGTAAAATCAACAAGCACTTAATAGATTTGTGTAGTGGAAAAAATATGGCTAGGACCGAGATTCCCACGTGAGATTGGCGCGGTCCTAGTGAAAGAGGTTTTCGGCTTCAAAGAAGGGTAGCAATATTGGACTTAGACAAGCCCTTAAAGGAGTTCGACGAATAAGAATAAGAGTTTATCCTTCTATATGGGCTACTGGTACGTTACTTGTGGATCTTGGAAAGTCTATCCAACGGTGTTATGGTTTAGGCTTCTAAAAGGAGTCCGTTAAGGTTACCAGATAATGACTTAGAGGACAAGTAAGTCATGCCTATATATGTGTGTATATATATATATATATCCCTTAACATTAAAGTATAGGGCATTCAAATAAAAAGCCCTAAGCATTCTACTCCAAAAAATACACCTTCACATTCAGTAAATGTCCTCTCGATTCGTCACCCTTACTAGGTGAGGAAATCCATACTCTAATCGTTGAATTCATACATGTAGCAAGTTCCCGGTTGAGAGGATCGATGGCCCTTACAATTTGGAACCCACCGAGGGTGCGTTGGAGAATTTTCAACATCGAGGATGTTTTGGAGAGCCTTTTGGAGACTTTCCCTAAGGGTGCATTGGAAAATCTATAACATCGAGGATTCTTCTGAGAACTCTTTAATGCACAAAGGGTTAGAAGCAAATAAGAGATTGCGTTTAATGAATGAACTGAGACCATATTACATAATTTCAAAACTAGATAGTAATTACTAACTATTGTAAATATTGCGTTTCTACCTATAATCGACCTACGTTATAACTCAAAAGGCATAAAATAAGAATGATCTTGAATAAACCATCATATGACGTCGAACCTTAGAAATGATATGCTTTGAGATGTGATGTCTCCCTATTTGTGATGATTTAATCTTAGTTGGAGACATCATTTTAGGTGTTTTTAGAAGTCTAATACTCGACTTTAATATATGTTATTGGATCTTCTTTTTTCTTGTCTTGATTTGATGATTTATTATTTTTAGAGCATATTTGGTTTAATTGTTTGTTAATTGTGAACCTTTAAAGATATATGGTAATTTATTAGAGTCCAAATCAATTCTAAGAGCTAAAAGAAAGAAGATAATCATGGAAATAGTAGATAAAGGCAAGAAAAGATAAGTATGGAAAGATAAAGTTGCCAAGTAAATCTAAAAATTTACCAGACACGACCATTAAAATGCTCATAACTCAAGATTGGCTGGAAATTTGGACGAACGGTCTAAAGAAAAGTTGTAGAGCTTTCCGAGACGATCAGTTTTGATATAAGGAACGCCTCAAACGGAGTTGAACGAAGAAGTTATGGCTGAAACAAAACAGCAACCGATTCATACCTTTCCTATCTTTTAGGGTTACGAATTTGAGTTGGGCTAGAGTCCAAGTTACTTGTCTTCTACTCCAAGAAAACGAATTAGGTCTTCTAAACACCTATAAATACACCCTTTAATCCTTGTAAACGTATCCTTGCCTCTCATAAATTAGTCCTTAAGTTATTTATCATTAGAATTATTGAAGAGAGCAAGATGAAATTCATGTATCATTCTTTTAGTTTATTTCCTTCAGGTATGAACTAATTTTCCCATAGCTTGGGTTTTGCATTATGTATAATTTATGAATTCTATTTCTATCTAAGTTATTTAGGAATTATATGTTTTAAATTGATTCTATCTGCTTAACTATATATTTGATTTATTTGCTTTGATTTATTGACTGTCTTAAACCTGATCAATTTAGGGCTTTGCTAATAGTAGTTAGATGGTCACCCGGAAGGGGTGTCTAATTATTGAAACACCACATAAACATCTAGTGTACAGAATAATCCTGATAAAATTATCCTAACTAGATAGTCATTACGGTTTAATTTAACCACTAATCCTCATTAGTAGGCTAGCCTTACATAGGACCCTAGTGGCGCAGGATCGTCCTATTTAAGTCCCCTCGTGATTGTGCAGTAGCCACCCTAGTTCGCTCTCCGGGGATATGGGGATTTTAGAATCCTGACTACTTATCTAAGAGCTATTATCACCCTTATAACTGATAGAATAAATAGAAGGATTAGTGCATACAAGCAAAACCTAAGTTATACTCTCTCGTCTTATTTCTCATTATCTTTTGATTTTCTTAGTTGATAATCTCATCTCCAATCAATCTTATTATTTACTTTCTTGTCTTTTTAATTAATTATTGCTACTTTGAATTCATTCACCCATTTGTCTAACACATTTAAGTCCTTGAGGAACGAATCTTATTATCATTAAAACTTGCATACGTCCTGTAATACTTGCAGTACCGTGCTAGTCTAGGGTTCTTATTTGCGTTATTTATTCTATTGTTTTATCACACCTTAGCCCCTACCAAGTTTTTGGCACCGCTACCGGGACTTGTGTCCTGTTAGCGTATGGGTTATTTATTTTCAGTAGTAGTTCTTTGTTTTTTTTTTCCGGATTTACGCTTGTTGGTTTGTTTTAGTCTTTTTCAGGTTTTAAGCAGTGCATCCTTGGCCTCCTCTTCCAGAGACCGAAAGGAGCTTCAGGCCTTATAACAGGCGTATTAGAGAAGATAGAGCCCGAAGAAGAGCTATGGCGGAACACCAAGAAGCAGTAGATCCACCACTTGGTCCTTTAGGAAAAATAGCACCACCACCACCACCGGTAAGAGATAATAGAAACAATAACAGAATTGAACAAGATTTCCCAGGCTTGGGAGCACCGTTTCGAGTTCAACCATTAGGTTATTTTCCTCCAGAGATCCAGAATATCAAATTCATACCCGGTCTGGGTATGCTTAGTCAATTTAAAAGTTTTGTACTTTATAGTGGTGCTGCAATTCAAGATTCGGTAAGAGCGATGCAGAAGTTCATGCAGATTTGTGATGCCTATGTTACTCCAGGCATTGCACGCGAGCAACTGTATTGTCACATGCTTTCGTTCTTTCTGACCGGTAAAGCTGGTGAGTGACTAGATAGGCAACCATGAGGAGCATTTAATACTTGGGCAGAACTTCAAGCCGCATTTTTAACCGTTTTTCTTCGAAGAGTATGAGACTCAAAGATTAGAGCGAGCTTGCGAAGTTTTGTCAAGAGAATGGAGAAGAAGTAGGAGACGCATGGACAAGGTTTCAACAAAAGTTTTCTAGATGTCCATTCCATGGTTACACCTCGTCTTTACAATTAGCTATATTTTATCAAGGTATCAATACCGAAAGCAGATTGACGGTAGATAATCTTGGAAAGGGAGGTTTTGTGTCCATAGATACTATGGAAGCAGCCGAAGGTATGGAGCGTATTATAGAAATTGAAAGGAGTTGGCCACTTTTGCGAGCTCCTATTACAAACATCTGAGTACGCTTCGATTAGACGCAGATACTGCATACTTAGCTCAATTTACAGCGTTGGCGAATCAAATCAAAGAGATTAAGCTTGAGATGCAAAAGAATATAGCCGCAGCGAATGTAGTGCAAGAAGCACAAGGTTGTCCAAGGTGTGAGGTACCGAATCATATATGGGAAGAGTGCGAAGGAAATCTAGCATCTGTTTCCTTCATATCCAATAGTGGAAATTACCAATTCTATAACAGAAATCATCCGGGTATGCAATATTCAAATCCACAGGGGGAAGCTAATCAAGGTACTTATCAACCTCGTCCCCAGAATAACTCTTACCAACTAAGAGGTCAGGTTCCATATCAGACTAATCAGAATTATAATAGACCTGCTCCTCCACCACAACTTGTCGATGATTCATATACTGATGCTTTAGCTTATAAGGCTCTAGAACAATATGCTCAAGAAGGAGTTGTGGGTGATAAACAATTGAAAAGCTTTATGGATCTCATGACCACAAATATGCATTTACCAAACGAGAAGTTAAGAGAACAAGAAGCTTCAATTCAGATCTTAGGTACGCAAGTAGAACAAATGAATAAAGTTCTAACAAATATTATGGGAGCAAGAGAATTGAAAGATATCGAAGGAGGTGATGCCAATGTTGGGTTTGAAGCTTTCAAGGCTATTTGCCTTGAATCAGAAGAAAATAAGGATGTACCGCATGCTACAGAAATTTCTGTGGAAGTTCCTAAAACCGAAGAAGAACCAACTAAGTCTAGCACCGAAGACTCTAACTATTCTGAGGATGAAGTATCTGAGAAATCCGAATTTATACAGCTTCTGAGAGATATGCAAGAGGAAATTAGATCGGTTATGAAGTTACAAGATGAGAGAGCTTAAGAAAAAGAGGAAAAAGCCTCAAAATAAAAGAAGGAAGAAGTTGGTCATGTTGTGCAAGAAAAGAAAGAAGAAAAGAAGGTGGAATTGCCAGCATGTTGACGTTCAAACAGCGCCAAAAACTTGGTGTCTCCTAGTGTGTTATAAATAAACACACCTAAAAAGGCAAGACACGTACCGCAAGTGTACGGGTCGTCCAAGTAATATCCGTTAAACGGGATTTCGATCTCAGGGACGGATTAGGTATGATTAAAAGTGTTATGCAATAAATGGAACTAGTTGCTTGAATGAAAATTAAAAGTAAAGAAAATAGATTTTTATTTGATTTTTTATTAAAGGACTAAAGTGCAAATAAAGTAAATATTAATCTAAAATTAAAACTAATGCAAGAAAGTAAATATGAAGAGACTAAAAGGATGAGAGTAGTACTTGAGTCACGCTAGGTTTCACCAAAATAAACTTAATCAATGCTTCTTCTAAGAGACAAATTAGTAACTAGTAATAGTCGGGATTCTAGATTCTCCTAACCCCCGTCAGGGTGGACTTAAGAGCTATTCTCAGGTGTTACAAACCCCGTCAGGGCGATCATAATCCACCTTCGAATGTCAAGTTTTCTACCCAATTGGCTATAAGATTAACTAAGTCCGTCAGGATCAATAATTTCTATCTTACGTTCATTACCTATGTCAGTAATTAAACCCCCCGTCAAGATGATCCAATCGCCACTAATTGGAATAGCTTAATTACTCAACCCTATGTCTAATTGGCCAAATTAAATATAGTGAAATTAACTTACGATAACAAACAATACTAAATTACTCAATTTGATTTAAATTATAAAAACAATCCCAAATCAGAAAGCATCAACTAAATAAATTAAGGTTCAACCCTTACAGCGATTCTCAAGCACTTAAGAAGTTTAGCTCATAACGGAAAATAAAACTAAAACAATGAAATTAAAAGACATAATGTTTTACAGAAAGAAAATAATAAAACCTAATCAAGAGGTTGGGTTTGGCTTTGAATCGGAGATATAGACAGTCTCCAGCTCTCAGCGTTCTTCCTTCCTGCTTGCTCTGACTTGAATCCTTAAGCCTCTTTGATAATGATATGAAGTGTCTGTAAAAGAGGAGGCTAAGGGGTGTATTTATAGGTGTTAGGAACCTCTAGGTCGAATTTTGCTTGGAGTGGAAGACAAGTCAAAGACTCTCAAATTCGTAGCTCTAAAAGATAAGATTCTGTTGATTTGATTTGGTCATATCTTTTTCAATACTTATCCGTTTGAGAAGTTCCAATATATGAATCTGCTTGTCTTGGAAAGAGCTTTCTATTGGTACAGACCACTCGTCCAGAATCCATGCCAATATTTTATTATGATTTAATCTCTAAAACGTGGCTGGATTTTCAGATTTCAAAAGGCAGCTTTATCTTTTCCTCCTTTGAATAAATCTTTCCTAAATCTTCTTATTTCCATGTAAATCTTCTTTCCTTTCATCTGTATCTTGACTTGGTCTCTAAGTAATTACCATTTATCTCTTAAAGCTTCACATTAAATAAATAATTAAACCGCATATGCTTAAAAAGAATAAATCAATAAATCAAGAAACCGAAATAGGAAAGTGTACTCTAAAAATAGAAACTCGACTCAAAATCATTTCCTAACACTCTAAAATACACTAAGACATTATTCTCACTTCCCCACCTTGGATTGGTCTTTCATGAAATTCAAGAACCTATTTAACTTTGCATAAAAAATAGTCAAATTTACGCACAAAAGCTCAGATTCTGCAAATAGTTAATTTCCAAGGGGAGAAAGTGTAATATGATCAAATAAGCCTAAAATTCTATCTAATAAGTCAATAATTCACCTAAAATGATGTCTCCAGAGGGATAATAATTAGAACAAATAGGGAGACATCACCAACCATTCCTGATACAAATCCAAAGGTTGACACTGAGCTCAAGACATTTGTAGAGGCGTATAGTCTTGAAAATATTAACGCCCAAATGCTTGAGATTGCAAAGAAAGGGCTTACACCGCAACAAGTTTTCACGCAAGTTATTCCAAAAGCGAGTGTAGACGCTAAGAAAGAGACTGTGGCTCATGCTGAGAGAGTATCAAGAAGAGTTTAAAAAGAGTTACCATTGAAACTCAAAGATCCAAGAAGCTTTAATCTTCCTATCCAAATAAATGGTATGCTCAAGATAAAAGTTATGTTTGATGTGGGTTCAGGTTTGAATCTTATGCCAAAGTCCGTGTTCAATAAACTTGGACTTCAAAAAACCGACAAAGATCCAGTGAAGTTGCAGTTTGCTGACAACTCAGATACCAAGACATGGGGAACAGTGGAGGACGCTCATGTCCGATCAGGTAATATCACCACCTCTCTGACTTTGTTATACTTGACTTCGATACAGAAAAGCAGGTTCCAATCATACTTGGAAGGCCTTTCATGGCCACAAGCAAGAGCATCATCAACTTCCAAGTGGGAACAATCACCCTCCATAAAAATGTATCCGAGACATTCTATGTCTGGGGTAAGAAACCAAGGAAGTCAGATCTCACCGTTCCTATCATCCACAGCCTTTCACATCACAAAGTCCCAAAAAAAATCCACACAAAACCCGTGGATACTAAGCCAAACATTGAGTTTGGGGTCGTCCATGAAGTTGCATGGAAAGCCCGCAAACCAGAGAATAGGCCACAAAGTTTCAAAGACTCGTGGATGGGACCATTCATTGTCACTAAAGTTGTTTCAGCTAAGGTGATAGAAATCAGGCCCAACTTCTTCTCCAAACCTCTCCAAACTCAATTAAATCTTCAACAAACCTTCACCAAACATCAAAACACTACCCAATCACCATAAAAACACATCCAATCGTTTTCCTACATCATTACAAAGAAGATCCAACCACCCAAATCATACCAAAACACATACCACCCAAGAATCAAAAGCCAAAATTGAAGAATTTCCTCCAACAATTTCTTTAATCCATACCAATTGAAGAATAAATCCATCTTACCCATACAGAGAATCATCATCAAAACACCTTTCCTAACCCAAATAAAGCGTGTACAACCTATAATCAAAAGTTTCAAATTTCAAGAGTGGTTAAAGCTTTGAGTTGGAGGTTAATTGAGATGACTAAAAGAACAGAAATATTATCTACTGTGAGAAGATGAAGAAAAATAAGGTATTGGGTTCTATTGAGAAGAAATCAATTGAGAAAATCTCAAGTTCCAACACAAAGGGTAAAACAGGTCAAAAGAAAAGAGGTCAGGTAGTTGTGTTTAATTCGATGGGCAAAAAGGTTCCGACTTTTGTAAAGAATACAACACAACCTCAAATACTTGAGAGTCCTACACCAAAGGAAAAAGAAGAAGCTTCAAAGTCCTTGTTAGCTTCTGCAAAAAAACACTTACAGGAACTTCCTTCTGCTTATGAGAAAGTATTTGAAGAAGATGTTGGTAAAGGAGAATACAAGAGATTCTTGGAGATCATAGAAAGATTGGGTTGGTCTACATTCATGGTAAGACGTTCGAATTTATGTCATGAATTAGTTTTCGAATTCTATTTAGGCCTCTTTAGCCGAGATAGTAAAGGTTGTGTTCGAGTTAGAGGTAAGCTAGTTCCTTTTACAGTTGAAGAGATTAGAAACCTCTTCCAGTTTAAAATTAGTTGGACCATGTAAGTATAGAAAAGCGGTAGACAATAAAAAGACTTTCCATTAGAATTTACTTTTTGAGCATGTCTTAGATAAGGAGAAAGTGCAAGCACATAAGGGAGAGTTAAAGGCACCTTGGCCTTACAAATATCTCCAACCTGAAACGAGAATTTGGCACAATTTCCTTTCAGCTAATGTTTTTGGAAACACAAGAAATTCGGAGGTAAGTAAGAAGAACGCTATCTTTTTAAATTTTATTTTGAGGGGAGAATAAGTGGATGTGGCACAGTTGATCTTTTAGGAGGTGATGCGATTTTCGGTCTCTCCTACCTCGTTATTTTATGTGAAATATCCTACTATAATCACGTGTCTTGTTCGGAAAGCGAATGTGACTCTGGGTGAAGGATATAAACTAGAGTATAAAATGAGTAATAAGATTAACATTGCTTGGATCATGAAAGTTTTGAGAGGAGCGGGAATTACGCAACTTTCAAAAGAAGAAAAGGATCGTATTCGGCAAGAGAAGATGGAGGAGCGACTGAATAACGTCAAAGCAGCTCAAACTTCCTTGGCCAAAGATATGACACAAATCAAAGCTAATCAAGTGCACATCATGACATTCCTTGAGTAATTAAAGAAAGATCCAGTAAATCCTACCTTGGATGTCGATAATGCGAGGCAATAGCCTCGAGAGTATGTTCTCTTTCTTCCTTACCATTTATGTATATGTTGTATCTGCTTAATTTTTGTTTAGAGTCTTTTTTCGAGTTGTGGGGACATGACTCATTTTTGAGTTGGGGTGTGGGGATTCGTTGTCTCTCATCTCCATTTTTCTGTGATTTTTATGTTTTTAGGTAGAAATTAAAATCTTTGATACATGGGAATTAGATGTAGAATGTGTTTAATAGCTTGAAAGCATAAGCTCAGCAAGTTGATGATAGAAAGTTGTATTTTTATGAGCTACTTTATTTTGTACGTTTTGAGTATTTGCAGGGAAACACACATTGATAGTAAAGAAATAATTAGTGAGCAATGCGATAGAAAGTATGTTCGATCTCAGGGAGCCATGAGTAGTGTGTAGGCCGTGAGATCCAAGCTAGTTGATAAACCCATTTGATGAAAATGCTAAAGGTAAGAGAATGACGAAATTGCATAGTTTAGAAAGTGATTAAGGCGGTTCTTTCATAAGCCCCTTGTTGCCTTTTAGCTTGTTGTCCAAATTATTATATTATATCCTTCTCAACCCCTTCTAGCCTTTCTAAAGCCTTTTTATTAGCCACATTATAAGCCATATCCCTTTAGATTTTAGGACTTTTCCATATGACCCGCACTCGAATCGCGATGCATAGACAATTGTTTTAGAGCTTGAGTTTGGGGTGGTGGGTCCACCATTATGGGAATTATTATTGGGTTGGGATTTTTGAGCTTATTAATTGTGCTTTGTTCTTATATTTATGATGATTCACAAGTTATTATATTGTAACCCTTTGTCGGGGTAAAAGTGAATGAAAAAAGATGAAAAGCAATGAAAAGAAAAGAAAAATATATGAAAAAAATAGTGTGATATCTCAACATCAAAAAGAGAGTCATAGCTATACAATAAAGAAAAATTGATATGAAAAGAATATATATTTGGACCGGCAAAGAGGAATTTTTATGCGAACGTCTTTAGCTTTAATTGGGTTATTTGGGATGCTACTTTGTGCATCAAGAAAATCATTGGGTTGGGTGAGAACTGTTTTATGAGAGTAACTCAAGCTCTAGGGCGATTCGTTGATGGCTAGTGAGGAGAGAGCCAAAATCTCACTCTAAATTATAATAGGTGTATTAGAGAAGACAGAGCCCGAAGAAGCGCTATGGCGGAACACCAAGAAGCAGTAGATCCACCACTTGGTCCTTTAGGAAAAATACCACCACCACCACCAGTAGGAGATAACAGAAACAATAACAAATTGAACAAGATTTCCTAGGCTTGGGAGCACCGTTTCGAGTTCAACCATTAGTTCATCGTCTTCTAGAGATCCAGAATATCAAATTCAGACCCGATCCGGGCATGCTTAGTCAATTTCAAAGTTTTGGACTCTATAGTGGTGCTGCAATTCAAGATTCGGTAAGAGAAATTCAGAAGTTCATGCAGATTTGTGATGCCTATGTTACTCCAGGCATTGCATGTGAGAAACTGTATTGTCACATGCTTTCGTTCTTTCTGACCGGTAAAGCTGGTGATTGGCTAGATAGGCAACCACCAGGAGTAATTAATACTTGGGTAGAACTTCAAGCCGCATTCTTTAACCATTTTTATCCAAAGAGTATGAGACTCAAAGATCAGAGCGAGCTTGCAAAGTTTTGTCAAGAGAATGGAGAAGAGGTAGGAGACGCTTGGACAAGGTTTCAACAAAATTTAGCATGATGTTTACTCTACGGTTACACCCTAGCCCCCGCCAAGATGAATCACGTTCCAACTGTTGTTGATTTTGCAAAGTTTGTAAGCTCCATGCCCAATTTCTTACCTAGTCTCATGCGGTCCTCCCCAGTTGGGTCCCAAACCTTAATACCCAAGGGACTTCCTTGAATGTTTTGATCCTCTCATTCTTGTTCTAGTGTCGTCTTATCTTCAATTTCTACTCTATTTTACGAGCTAGGGGTTTTTCTCTTATCTCATTAATCATATCCAGATGAGCACCTAATCTTTAATTGTTATGATCTTCGGTTTAGTATTTTACTTTGAGCGTGGGTAGTCCTACTTCTTCGGGGATCACTGGTTCAGCTCCATAGACGAGGGAGAATGGAGTCTCCTTGTAGATATTCTTGGGGTGGTTCGGTTAGACCATAATACATATGGTAATTATTTAGCCCGTCTTACTTTGGCAGTCTCTAACCTTTTGTTTAGTGTAGAGATGATGGTTTTGTTGGTTGATTCACCTTGTCTGTTCGCTTGTGGGTCGCGTGGGGTTGAAAAGCTTACCTTGATCTTCCATTCAACGCAAAATGTTTGGAAGTCTCTACTTATGAAATGTGATCTGTTATTTGTCACAATATTTTTTAGGATTCCAAACCTACATATGACGTTTCTCCATATGAAATTCTTAACTTCCTTGTCCTTTATCTGGGAGTACGATTCTGCTTCCACCCATTTGGAAAAATAATTTGTGACTGCAAGCATATATACCTTCATGCCCGGAGAAGACGAAAGTTTTTTGACAATATCCATTCCCTACTTCATAAAAGGGCGTGGGATTGTGATGGTTGTCCAAGGATTTGTTGGAATATGTGATATATGTGCGAACCTTTGGCAGTTATCGCATCGCCTAACGTAATTTACCGCATACCCTCGCATGGTTGGCCAATAATACCCTGATATGAGTGCTCGATGTGCCAAGTTGCATGCTCTAAAATGGTTGTCGCATTGTCCTTCGTGTAACTTGGACAACACATACTTTGCCTCTCCTAAATCGATATAACGAAGGTAAGGCCCTGAGTGAGACCTTCGATAAAGTACATCCCTGATGAGGGTAAAACGTTGTGCCTTGATCCCGAGACATCATGCCTCGTTTTGGTCCACATGGAGGAGGTCGTTCTGAAAATAATTGGTAATTGGGGACATCCAACTTGACTTACTTTCAACATTGTTAACTTCACCCTCTATATCTTTCCACGTAATGGGCCATTGCAAGTATACCACTGGAATATCTTTTGCGACAGTCGTCTAGATAGCACTGGACAACCACTGGTTGAGACACTTGGTGGGTCCTGGTGTGTTATTAAATTAAGTGCAAAAATAAAGGAACCACTTAACCGCAAGTGTACGGTTGTCCTAAGTAATATATGATAATCAAGTTCGTTCTCAGGGACGGATTAGGTTCAACCCAAATATTAATCAAGTAGTAGAAATAATTGCTAAACAGAAAATAAAAGATAAGAATTTTTATTTGGTTTTTTGTAAATTAAAATTGCAAATAAAGTAAAGACTAAAATTAAATTAACAGAAAGGAAATAAAGCAAATAAACGACTAACTTCAGATAAGAGAAATACTTGAGTCTCGTAAAGGAATCCACTTAATCAATATAATCTATGCTATGTTTAAGGGTAGAATTGGAATTATAATATTAGTCGGGACTCTAATATCTCCTAGCCCCCTGTCGGGTGGACCTAGAAGTTATCCTAAAGTATTATAAACACCTGTATGGTCTAATATATCTCTTCGGATGATATGATTTTACCTCTTTGGCTATGTAACTAGTTAAGCCTGACGGTCAATAACAGACATTACACAGGTATTACCTAGATCAGTATTCAAACCCCCCTGTCGGATGATCACTTCGCCACTAAAGTGAATAGCCCAAATACTAACAGCTAATTCTAGTTGCGCGGAAAAGAATTAGTAATGAAAACAAAGTAATATCCAATATTTAAAACTCAATCCTATTTAAATCTTAAACAATCCCAAATTCAAAACATAGATTCATTAATTAAGGTTCATCCCTTAAATGCGATTCTCAAGTATAAAGAAATTTAGCTCATGAAATTAAAGACTAACATAAAAGAAAAGGAATTCATGTTCAATTACAAGAAAGAAATAAATAACCTAAAGGGTTGAATGACTATTGTTGGAAGAACAGGATTCCTCCAGCTTCTAGCTTCTAGCTTCTTCTCTCCTTCGTGCTCTGACTTGAAAACCTTAAGCCTCTTGTTTAATTCTCTGAAGTGTGTGAAAATAGGAGGTTAAGGGGTGTATTTATAGGTGTTGGAGGACCCTAGGTCGAATTTGTTTGGAGTGGAAGACAAGTTAAGGACTCTCAAATTCGTAGCTCTAAATTCTAGGAAATGTAAGATTCTTCTACTGATTTGATTTGGTCATATCTTTTTCAATACTTATCCGTTTGAGAAGTTCCAATATATGAAACTGCTTGTCTTGGAAAGATCTTTCTATTGGTGCAGACCACTCGTCCAGAATCCTAGCCGATCTTTAATTATGATTTAATCTTTAAAACTTGGCTGGAATTTCAGATTTCAAAAGGCAGATTTATCTTTTTCTTCTTTGAATATATCTTTCCTAAATCTTCTTATTTCCATGTAAATCTTCTTTCCTTTAATTCTTCATCTTGACTTGATCTCTAAGTAATTACCATTTATCTTTTAAAGCTTCACATTAAATAAATAATTAAACCGCATATGCTTAAAAAGAATAAATCAATAAATCAAGAAAACGAAATAGGAAAGTGTTCTCTAAAAATAGAAACTCGACTCAAAATCATTTCCTAACACTCTAAAATACACTAAGACTTTATTCTCACTTCTTCTCCTTGGATTGGTCTTTCATGAAATTCAAGAACCTATTAACTTTGCATTAAAAATAGTCAAATTTACACACAAAAGCTCAGATTCTGCATATAGTTAATTTCCAAGGGGAGGAAGTGCAATATGATCAATTAAGCCCACAAGTCTATCAAATAAGTCATTTATTCACCTAAAAGGATGTCTCCAAAGGGCTAATAATTAGAACAAATAGGGAGACATCAACACTACCGAAAGATACATCTCCTCTCACCACCTATTTATTGTTAATTTTTTCCTTTAGTTTCCTTTGTTTTTATGATGAGTAATGCTGGATATCACCTCAAATCATATCATTTTTTCATCGCCTCCTACATGGATTTCAAATAAACCCGTCATATAATTTCTCTTTCCTGATCTATCATTTTCTCTCTCTATTATGATTGGTCCACATAGGAGGCGATGAAAGGGTGATGAGATTTGGGGTGATACCCAGTATTACTCTTTTATGATATATAGAAAATTCATCGTTTTAGATTAATACTACTTCTTTGTCAAAGCCTTTATGACGCTTAGGCTTTGACGATAAATAAAAAAATCACACTTAGATAGGTAACAATAAAAACATTAAAATTTAATGACGTTAATCTGTCTAGTCCTTCAGAATCCATGTTTTTTCCCCGGCTATTGTAAAGACATTATTGCATCTCCTTTCCAATTTATAATTCAATTCGCTTCTATTAAGTTTTTCTCTTTTCCATGAGATGATATTTCATAGTGAATTATGTTACTCATTCCAAACTAATTTCTAGAACTATCACTAGTTGAGTGAGAGAGTCCACAATGTCCCGATTTAGTAATTATAATGTGAAGCAATACATCAACATACGTTGGAGCTACAACTTTATTTCTAGCTAATAGACCAACATGATAGTTAGAATTTCGAGTTAGTTTGTTACCCGATAAGATTGTTGTGATACTGTAAAATCCTATATAACATATTTATATTTTAATACTAATCAATTATGTTGATACCATAAAGATAGAACATTTAAAATAAATTTTGTACGATTAAACTTGAATTAAGCTTCCTAAAATTAATACAAACCCCTAAATTTCAACTTTAGGGTTCATGGTGATTCATTCGAAACTAATAAAGATATTTATGTATGAATAATTTAAAATGAATTATAATCATATGTTGAACATTAATGAAAAAGTAAATAAAATTAAAAGAAAATATAAAATTGAAACGATCATAATATTTTATTCTCCTTACTTATTATCTTGCCTCTCTGGAGTTGAATAATGCTTAGAATAAGTAAAAAGGACAACAAATGTTTGTTTATAGTATGAAATCAATGGGTCTTTCTTAGTCTAAACGATAGATCCATCTAGCTCATTAATTGGTCGACAAGAAAATTCGCAAGAATTTGGATCGCTCGCGTCGGTTTCACTAAAACATTCGCAATTCCATCTTAGTATACGAAACTACGATCCGTATGCACCCTCGTGAACTAAAATTGGGAGATATCTAGCATATAAAAAATCAACCTGTAATTCCATTCCAATCGTCCTATGAATCTGTAAGCCTTAGGTTGAAACCTAGAATGTTTCCCATGTCAAGGAGTCCAAATATTACTAAAATTTGTTTTCCTAACTTGTAGAACAAGATAAACCAAGAAATTGAAATTACCATAACTCCTTCTATACTTATCGAAATTTAATGTATTTTATATCGAAACGACCGTGACTCAAATATCTATCTGCCTGTCAAAGGGCTCCTCCAAATACGTAACCGATTTTCTGCAACATTAGACGTTTTTCTAGCATGGCAGATTCTTTGTCTTTCCAAATATATCCAAAGTTTCCTTTTTCAATATTGACTAAGGGGTTTTTCTTGCTTTTATTCACGCCTTATCATTGTCCAAAGGTTCCATAGCCTCCAATAACTAAGCGTTACACAAATAACACACAAATTACGCGCAAAAGCACTAAATATAGCAAAATAGCAAAACACCTAAAACTAGACAAGAAAGTGTAAATCATGAATAATTGAGAAAAATCCCAAAACTAAGTACTAAATATTCCTAAAATGATGTCACGTGACTAGATTATTCTATCACATAAATGGAGACATCAGTTGAAAAGCATACTAGACAATTTGTGTTGAGCATATAGTCGAAACGAAGAATTTTATGAATGCCCATAATGTAGGAAGCTTTAGACTCCAAGCTAGACACAAAGCTGTAAAATATGATGTGTGCTAGAGATATCAATGTAGTAAGACTGTAAGACATAGTAGGAACTTCTATCAATACATACAAAAGCAGGAAAAGATATGGTACGATTTTTTAAAAGGTTAGAAACCGTAAGAGACACTTTGAATTGAGTATAAGCTTCTTAGATATTGATTGGAATGTGTTGTACCATAAAGGATATGGATTTGAAATTCAAAGTATTTACGTCATGCATAAGTTCCTAGACTACGTTGGGAGTCTTTGCAGAAGACTCAACACGTCTCACATGGATAGGATCGAGCACTTAAATAGATTATTATTATAGTCATGGTGGAGTAATTGGGAGTATAATAATACATTTCATAACAATTTCAAGGTAAAAGATGTCAAGATTTGGTGAGATAATTCTGTCATAAAATTTCCCCTAAAGGCGACATGATTCTAAAGGGTGGATTTAGTTATTGAAAATTTGAATTAAGTAAGAAAGCACTAATGACTGGAATTCCTGATAAGGAATATAGAATAATACTAGACTGTCTTGGTTTAAGACGATTATTTAAAATATATAATCTAATATAAATTAAATTAAATGAAGGTTGGATACATCATATAGATATCTCTGTGGAACGGGATAGTGAATTTTATTTAAATTGCTTGAAGGAAAACTATTAATATCCTAAGATATATATATATATATATATATATATATATATATATATATATATATATATATACATTTATTATAGATTGTATAAAATGTATGTTGAAACTCAAAATAAGACATCAAGACACATGAAAAAGAAGTAAGAATATGAGCCTGTAAGGATGTCTGAATCTAGGGACCATATTTTCATATTTAAATCAAGAAGGCATACATGAAAGTCATGGGATATAGGACAAGGGATAACATGGATGTCATAATACAGAACACGTGATTCTAGTAATAGGAATAATGAGATAATGGGTTGATCACCCGAATATCTTCAACTATCCTTATGATAATCAGTGCAAGTCATACATACATATGGAACCCAACATGCAAATTTTCCAGGTTGATAAACAAATATAAATGGAACTTGCATTAGTCTCTAAATTTATTTCTCTAACCTGCAAGAATAACTCGTGTAAGTCATGTTTACACCTTTACAGAACTAGTTTAGATTGAAAGGATAGTTTCATATAGTTTTCCGTACTATATGGTTAAACACTATCAATCCATGTTTTTGTTAGCGTGTTGTGGAAGTGATTCCAAGAGTGCAATTAGCTTATAATTAAACTGAACTGTGGAAGTGATCAAAATATTGTAGTGAGCTCCGAGTTTTGTTCATGAACAGTGAAGATCCATGGGGAAGATGATCAAATATGGTAGAAAATCCATGGCATATGCACCAATGTTTTTTGAGATATTGAGTAGACATCCTCTATCCCTCGGTGATTCCTCCATTCCTCGGTTCTTTTGAGTAATTGACGTCAATGGAGAACAACAATAGATCTCATCATATTCGAGCAGTGTTCGAGTTTTTGGCCATGTCTATGGAGACTTGTTCTTGAGAGCATGGTTTGTAAGCAACTGCAACAAGGAAGCACGACCATCGAAAACACCATGTTCCCAACCATGGATCTGCGAAGCTTTTTGGTCCAGCTTGGGTTCAACCATAGAGATTTGTTTACGTGATTTTTATATTATCTGAATGTATTTTAGTATTTTACCACTCATAAGATTAGTTGGAGTATCTTTGGAGAATAAATCAACCATATCTTCCCTATTGACGATTAAATCGGTCTCCAAAACCTGTAAGGGAATTTCCCTTATTTAAAATAATATGAGCCCAAATAATGCATTCTCCCATACTAAATCATAACAGCAATTTGATCTATAACCACCACAATATCCAGTCCACATTCTTAATAATCCTATATACATTAGAAGAAAACTCCATTTGTTTCAAAATGTTTGTCCACTTTGCTTTTCACATATATTAAGAAATGTAATTAATACTTTCCATATTACACAACTACTTTACCTAAAGTGTATTTATATCTTAAATGTGTATTGAAATATAAATTTCAATATTTCAATAAGGGTAATAGTGGAAAAAAGAGAAAAAAGTTTATTGATATTCTAACTGGAAACTATTTTTTTAATAAGTGAACAAACAGTAAATAGAGTGAGTATAATAATCCAGCCCATGATCCACTACAGAAAAACATGGATTTGGTGACACATTTTTGGTGGCGGCTGTCTCAAAAAATCCATAGACTATATAGACAATGTGCTCTTGCCCTATTTCGAACACTTGACCTACCTAGTGAAAGACTTACGCGTTGTCAATTAACTTATGAAGCTCATTATTATTATTAACCCCCCATAAATGCATAGTAGGGTTGTAAACGAGTCGAGCCGAATACTAGGTGTACATGCTTGTTTGTTTAGCTTCTCGAGGCGAATCGAGCTGAGACGAGCTCCAATTTAAACGAGTCTAGTCGAGCTCAACGTTAAACTAACCAAGCTCAAATTTAAACGAGTCAGGCTGAAATTCAAACAAGCCAAGCCAGAGACGTAAAACTTGTTTATTTAACTTATCAAACGAGCCAAGCCAGAGACGTAACCTTAACCTTAAACTTGAATTTCGTCCCCGGAACGTGGGGTTGATTCCCGTCAACACAATACTACTCAATCTATTTTTTTGGTTACAGAGGAGGCCTATAAAAGACCGGGAAGTAAACTTCCAAATAAAATCTTAACTAGCTAGAGTTAATCTAGGTAAAGCCCAACCATAACGATCTCTCGCTAAGAGACACCACAGTCCATCAGGTGGGTCGCGATATGGTAACGGACCTTCTTCGCACTTTAAACCGAACTTAGCCATCCAATCCGCACTTCTATTCGCTTCACGGTAGTTCCAAAACAGCTCGAAGTGTGTGTTCCTTGACAAAATAGCGCGACACTGGTGTATAATAGTACTTGAGAACGCTCTTGAATTCGTACCGCCCTTCACTAGCGCGTACAATTCACTCGAGTCTATCTCAATCACTAGCAACTTATAACCTCGTCGTACTGCTTGCTCCAATCCAAAATGTACCTCCACTTCAAACGGATTGCGTGCAACACACTTACCCACAAACCTATCCAAATACTTCCTTCTGTTATTCCGGAAAGACCAACCACTCCTCCTACTAATCTACCTAAATCAAAGGCTCAATCAACATTTAATTTCACCCCGGATTCTGGTCTATTCCACTTGACAAGAACACACTTAGATGCCACAACTAGCCCACCATCACGTTCTCTACCCATGCCCGCATGTAATCATTAACCGAGCTAAACACAATGGTCAAAAATCATAGCGTTTCAACTTACCCAAATTTGCCAAACCAAAGCCGCTACTACAAGTCTTAATTCAGCCCCCTTCACTAACTTTTTACTAGCTTAATCTATTTTTTGTGTGTAAAAGAAATAATAATTTATTCATTTTCTAAATCAAATAAAAACACACATTTTCGAACAAAATAAAATAAAAAGACTCATTGTACTCATTCATTTTTGTTAATCACTCCCGAGAAGAAGATCTGATCCACTTGAACTTTGAAGAATGGACTCTTACGCTCCACTCCTTTTACGGGAGAAAACTCGGGTACCACAACCATCACTACAGAAAAAGTACGCTGTGATATCAATCTTCGAGATCGAGAAGCTTCGTTCATCATCACCGATACATATGAGTGTCGACACCGCACCGGGTACAGACGCCCCATGACATAGTGCCGTCAGTCCGCTTCCTCCGCCGTCGTTGATGAATCGGTCCGTGAATCCTTTCTCGCAGCTCGTTGGAGCTTCAATCCGCTGTCGAAAGGCTCATATTCCTGCCTCGTTATCGTCAGATCTAAGGTTTCTCATTCGGTTAGGGTTTCAGAAAGATGATACTTCATCTCTTTTTAATTAATCTGAAACTCACTCACCCTTGGTCAAGGTAATAGATAATCCCTTGCAGGATTAAAGATGTAAAATAATTTTAATTAAGTAGTTGTTTTTGTGTGTGATCTATATGTATGCTTAATGCTTAACATACGTGATAATAGTGAGTATTTTGTTAGAGAATGTATGGTAATGAGTATAATTAGTTAAGCTCAGAAGCAAGCTAATGAGAATTGTTATGCTATTAATCAAATCATATATATATATATATATATATATATATATATATATATAACTGTTGTTATAGCAATTTTAGGTTCTTAATAATTAATAATTATTTGGGTGAAAATTTGTCGAAGATTTAACATACTATGTTAATATTATTTAATGAGTTGAAGAAATATTTGCAGATTTTGTGTTGGCTGACATGTTCAAATGTGAGAAACTTCAGATGCTTTAGCTTGATGAATCATACATCTCACATCTCATTTTAGGTACATAATATCTTGAAAATTCAATTGTTTATAATGATTTATACATAAAATTGAGACTAATTGAAACAAACATTTTGATTTTGACAATTCTAAGGCTTCAAAGCTGTGAGGGAATTAGCTGGAAAAGTGAAGTCTAATGATGATGCTTAAAATGAGGACCCTGATCACAAGGTTAGTTACATAAACATTATGTTTTCAAATTTCATATTTATTTCTTATATATGATACTTCCGAAATACGTATGTAAGAGCATAGACAAGGTGGTTAGGGACTTTATATGGGGTTCGAGTGGTTCTGAAAGGAAAATTCATTGGATTAGCTGGGACCAGATTTGTAAATCAAAGAAAGAGGGTGGCCTTGGTATAAGAAGTGCGGAAAAATATAACTTGGCTTTATTAGCCAAGCTTGGGTGGAAGATTTTACAACAAGACTTTAGCGTGGCTTGGGTTAATATACTAACGCATAAATACTTCCGGGATGGTGTATTAAATCGTATTCAGAAGGGAAGTGAGTCTAGTGTATGCAAGGCCATACTAGCCGGAACTTCGATTCTAATGGAAGGGGTAGAGGAAAGGAGTGACGGAATGGGTGATAGATTAGTTTGGAAATTCGAAAACTCTGGAGTCTTCACGGTTAAATCAGCTTTTCAAAGTTTAGAAAGTAGCGGGGCGGATAATTCCCATGATTGGGAGTTGATTTGGAAACTTAAATGCTCCCAAAAAATTCGTATACTACTTTGGAGGGTAGCGTTGAACCGCCTAGCAACCAAGGAGAATTTATTTAAACGGAATGTGGTGGAATCGAAAAATTGCGATATTTGCGGAGCACAAAGGGAGGATCTTTATCATGTTATTTTTAAATGTAAAGTTGCGTGTTTGGTCTGGGATTTACTTGGTCTTGGCACAGGTACAGGTCCTTCGCTTGGTGGTGGTGCTGCTGGAGCTGGAGTTGCTGCTGTCCGCGATGTGGAGGCTGAAATCCAAGATGCTGCTGGAGCGGATCAACCTGCTGGAGCTCCTGGAATGCATGCTGCTGCTGGAACGAGAAGACCTGCTGCTGTTCTGGAGGTCCCTGATCTGTCGAGAGCAAGGGAGGTGGAGCTGCAAACGTGGAAACTCCCTGGCCTGAGTTCGATGGACCGAAAACTGCTGCTGGAATTAAATGCCAAATGGCTGCAGAACCGAGACCTGGAACCAACACAACAACGACTTGAAAACCAGGGACTAAATAGAAATTATCTTCCTGCTATGAATTGGATTGAGTCTCACCTCCGATCAAAGGCAATCTTCGCGGCATTAGAATGGCCATATGTCTTTGCGGCCGCTATTTGGGTTATATGGACAAAACGCAACCAACTATTGTTTAAAGAAGGTACAAATATACCCCATGTGTTAGAGCTTAAGAGAACTATAATTTCTTTAGCTAGTACATTTATTTTAGCATGGGGAAAGAGTGTGGAAGGTGGATTAACCAAGCTTGCCAAGAACGTGATGGTTAGATGGGTTAAGCCACTTGAGGGCTTCAAACTAAATATAGATGGAAGCTTTACAACCGATAAGAGATTGGCTGGTATAGGAGGTTTAATTAGAGACAAGTACGGTTCGTGCATTGCGGGTTTTTATGGGTCGTGCTTGTTTGATTCACCTCTTGTTTCAGAGATTTTTGCATTACATTATGGTATTAAATGGGCTATTAATATGGGTTTTGAAGACTTATGCATTGAAACAGATTCGAAGGAGCTCCATGCGCTAGTGAAGGGCGGTGGGAGCTCAAGAACCCACAATGGGGGGGGCTCGGAGAAGCTCCATGCGCTAGTGAAGGGCGGTGGGAGCTTAAGTAGTCGCTATGTTTCAGTCATAAGTGAATGTCGTTCTATGCTAAGAAGTTATCCGAGATTCGAGTTGAATAATATTTTTAGAGAAGCGAACCTTTGCGCGGATAATTTGGCAAAGGTGGGAGCAAAATTGCAAACTTTACCGTTGACCTTTAAGGATCCTCCAGATTTTATGTGGAATTTAATAACAAGGGATAGATGTGAACGCGCAACTGCTAGAGTTGTGCTAGATTCCCAATAAGAACGATGTTCTATTTGTAATTCTTATGCTTAACGGCTTTTAAAGCCTCTCTTGTATGCAAAAAAAAAAAAAAAAAAAAAAATTTATCCGAAAGAAGAATTCTTACACAGTTTCTGCCTAAAGGGTCTGATCCAGATGAAATTGTTCAACAATTACTTGGGTGTGAAAATTTTCATTTTGGAAATCCTTTTCTAAAATAGTAAGTGTTTTTATTTTATCGCATTTTTCACTTTCTATCCCTGCAAATTATTTAAATTGCGTTACTGATACTACTCATCTTTTCAGGGGATCTTTACTTTGTTCTGGGAAATTCTCATCATAGTGTAATAAATCGATTAAAAAGGCATATTACTTGGACTTGAGCAAGTATCATATGAAATATTTGAGAAAACATATATTCCCTGGATCCAGCCCAAGCCCATATAAGTTCTTATTTCCCTTCCCCTATTTTGAATTCTAACAGCCCCGACGAAGAAGCAAGACCCAACCATCAACCACTCTATCCAAACCTACCGCTTTAAACATTTTACTACTTTTACTTTTGTTATGTTATTTAATTTCTCAAATATATAGTAGTGGTAAAATTTTCTTTTATAAAGAGTCATACTTAAGTTATTTAATTTCTCAAATTGATAATAGTTTTCTTTTATAAAGAGTTATTTATAAACTACGAGTCATACCACAGATTTATAAACTAACACAACACAATGAAGATGATCGGAGCATTCATCGTCTTAATCTTAGTTTATTGCTATACATATATATATATATATATATATATATATATATATATATATATATAAAACATTACCTAAGATCAAGATGATGAATGCTCCGATCATCTTCTTCATTGTGTTATGTTATTAAATTTCTCAAATTGATAAACTAACACAAGTATGACTCTTTATAAAAGAAAATTTTACCATTACTATCGATTTGAGAAATTAAATAACATAACAAAAGTAGTAAAATATTTAAAGCGGTAGGTTTGGAGAAAGTGGTTGATGGTTGGGTCTTGTTTCATTTTCGGGGTTGTTAGATTTCAAAATAGGGGGAGGGAAATAAGAACTTATAAGGAAATTGTATATGGACTTGGGCTGGATCCAGGGAATATATGTTTTCTCAAATGTTTCATATGATACTTGCACAAGTCCAAAGAAATTGTATATGGGCTTGAAAGTGGAGAAACTCATACGCATTAACTGAAGGTAATGAGGACCTGAATGATAACAGAAAAATTTACTGAATTTCCTTGAAAGGGTTAACTTATATATATATCTGAATTTATTGATTTTTTGGTTATAAAGATGTGACATATTTACTTACAATAGGTCCATTTTTCAGTGCGTGCTCCTTGGCAAATGCACATGCCTTTTTCACTGCAAGTGCATACATACCATGTACCTGTTTAAATACAAAAACAGAACATGGATACAACAAATTAACTTAGTAATTTCTTCACAAAGCACTCATAAGTAAATACTAAAAAGTCTTAAAGAAATTATCACATCACCTTCATAATCTCCTCTTGGAAAGTACGCTGGGCTCTTAGCTCTTAGTTGCTCTCCATTCTGCTGTCCCCATTCCAACTGCAATAAATAACCAATTAGGCTGGACCCATTACATTCACAACACATATTAGGGCTGGTCCCATAAGATTTACAAAACAAGTAGAAATAGAGGCCTAAACTATTTATGAATAAACAAGTGGGCTGGCCCCAACAAGCAGTAAACACACATGGGGCTGGCCCCTTTTACGTATAAAAAAACATCACAAACTGGAGCGACGAACGAACAGCAGAGGAGCACGGCTTGGAGGAGCGCGACTTGGAGGAGCACGACTTGGAGGAGAGCGGCTTCGAGCAGCGTTGGGGTGAGATCTGATGGTGGTGGAGCTCTGCAGCGCTGGAGGGAGTGTGTTGGTGGACGCGGAGCTGTGTTGGTATTGAGATTTGGAGAACGCTGTTGCTGCACCAGATCGAGAACACTGCTGCTGCGCGGCCTGTGACTGGTGGTTCTGCTGCAATTATGGAGATGAACAAATGATGCAGACGGCGGCGGTTCGCTGGGCTAAAGGGAGGAGGGGGAGGGGGCGTCACGGAGGTGGGTAAAGGAAGGGGCGGTAATGGTGGGTTGCGGGGAAGAGGGAGGAAGAGGGGCGTCACAGTGGTGGGAAGAGGGAGGAGGAGGGGGCATCACAGTGTTGATGTGACGGGGAGGGGGGGTTGGTTTGCTTCTGCAGGGAGAGACGAGAGAGAGAGAGACACACGGGAGGGAGGAGTGAATTCGTTGGGATCTGCTTAATAGGGTTGGGGTGGGTTTTGGGTGTTTCATTGTGGGCCAAGAGTTTATGGGGTATTTTGGTATTTGACTCACCTAGTTGGACTAGTTAGAAGAAAATTGGGGTTAAGAATTAAAATAGAAACTTAAATGCTACTATGGTCTTTAAAAAGTAAAATCCCCAAAAAATTAAAATTAGCTTTGTTGGTTCACCCCTTTCAGATTTTTCTTTTTCTTGAACTTTGCATATATTAGCCTTTCCTATCTCATTTGGATTCGAATTCCTTTATCTTAATTAGTTTATTTATCCCATAACATTAACACCTTACAAATTGTTGCCGACAGATTCAACTAAAAAATTTGCATTTAATTTGATATTTCATATCAAATTTAAAAACATTCATATACTAACAAAAAAAACATTATTACAGTCATTATATGATCTCTCTTCCCATTGATGAATATAAAGATCCATTCTGTATCTTTCACCTTACCAATACAGAGTGTCAAGATGCCCAAGAACACGATACAATTTAAACGGGAAAACGGAAAATAAGTGCAACCATATAAAAGGGCAAACAAAGAACAACTGATAATTAGATTTGAGGCTTCTCCCATTTGGGTGGCTTCACGAACTCCCAAGTTCAATAGGTTATCATCCCAAAATTAACGATCAAGCCGAGGTTTCTAATCGAGAGATCAAATCTATCCTAGAGAAGACCGTGAACAAGATGAGGAAAAACTAGTCACTAAAGCTTGATGATGCTCCATGGGCTTACAGAACATCATTTTAAACATCAATTTGGGCATCTCCATACCACATGGTCTACGGAAAAGCATGTCATCTTCCTATCGAGATTGAATCCCATGCTTATTGGGCAATTAAAGATATAAAGCTGAACGTAGAGCTAGCGGGTAAGAGAAGGATGATGCAGTTAAACGAGATAGATGACTTCCGTTTTCATGCCTATGATAATTCACGTCTCTACAAGGAGAAACAAAAAGATGGCATGATAAACGGATTCGCACAAAGAAATTCGAGATAGGACAAAAAGTGATCCTATACAATTCAAGATTCTCGAACTAATTGGGTAAGCTAAAATCCTGTTGGGGAGGAGCGTACATTGTTATAAAAGTCACACCTCATGGCGCGATCGAGATCGAACATCCAATAGAATAAAGGACCTTCATGGTGAATGGTCAAAGCTTGAAGATATACCATGACAGTGAGGACATCGGAAAGGAAGAGGCCATGTACCTCATGAAAAACAAGTAAACCCGAGGTAACACGTCGAACTAAACGACGTTAAACAAAAGTGCCCTTGGGAGGCACCCCTTGCTTAAATTGCTTTCTAGTTTAATTTAGGTTTTGTAGTGTATAATCTTAAGTTAATGTATAATTTAATGTGTTTACAAGCTACTAGAAGAGAAAGGTAATGTGTTATTGTGCGGGAAACGAGTTTGGGGTGAAAAGATGAACAGATTGCAAAAATCAGCAGCTAGTTGCAGTACACCGCACGCTAGCCGCGGTGCACCACACCCCACAAATCGTGACAATAGTGTGAAGAATTAGGTACACATGCGAGACAACTAGGCAATAACTGTGTCATCACTCGTGCAAGTACTGTGCCACGGTGTCATCCAGCAAGCTCATGCGGTACACCGCACCATGACGCGGTACACCGTAGCAATAAAACCGTTACAATGGTCTGGCAATTCCAGTTCATGTGCAAAGCTACAAGGCCGTGTAGTCACATGCGACGTACCATGACACGGTACAGATCAGAGACTAGTCGCGGTACACCGCAGTGAAGCCGCGATACACCGCACCATCACAAATTTCGTCACCACGATTTAACAACTTAGGTACAATGCCGAGAAGACACTTGTCAGACCGTTGCGTCAAAAGCGCAAGATCGTGACACGGGGACATAAAGTCACATGTGGTACACCGCAAGGAAGCTGCGGTGCACTGCATGGAGGCGGTTTAAAGGCTAATTTGCTTCCCTTTTGGATTTTAATCCTACAAAACCTCACCATAGTCTTTTCCCAAGCCCCAAGCATGGAAATTTCAGTCCAAAAACTCTATAAATACATTTTGAAGCTTGATTAAACCTTCCATCGAACACAAAAACACCATCAAATCTTCCCTACATCCTCCATAAACACATAATCTTCATCAAATGCATTCCATAACACCACAAAACACAAAAGATCATCAAGTCTTCAAGATTTATTCCACTTCTATTCAAATTCTTCCTTCCTCTTTTGTTCATAATCCTTCATCCAAACAACAAACTCAAGCCACACCAATCTTCCATAAATTTATTCCAAACTTGGTGCATCTTGAGTTGTGGATAACACAAAGATGACTAACAGAACAGATGATATGGATTACAATAGGAAATCTTACATCTTAGGGAAGAAAAAAAATTTACCTGTAGCTACAAAAGAGAAATCCATTGACCTTGATGAGCCAATTACAAAGAAACCAAAGCTCAAGGTGACTACATAACCACTATGTAAATATAACATGAGAGAAAGGGTACAAGCCAAGCCTAAAGAAAAGAGACCAATAGAGAGGATTAAGGTTCATCTTCAAATCTTCAAGTCAAATCAAAAGGTGTATCTACACCACTAGAGTGGGCAATGACATTAACAAACAGAATCACAAGATAAGAAACAAATATCGCTGCCACATGATGAAAATACTTAAGATGAACTACATCATTTGGACACGGCTCAATTTTGAGTTGGGGCGGGGATTCGTTTTCCTCATCTTCCTTTTTGTTTTAGCATAAAATTTAAAAAAAATAGGGTTAGAATTGGTATAGAATATGGTGAATGTCCCTATTGATTATTAGGTTAATGATATTAGGTAGTATGTTTTTGAACAATGTCACAACGCGCTTTAGTATGTATGTATGAAAACATGAAGTAAAAGATTGGGAAGATTAATAAGCAATGCGTAAGAAGTGTCAAGTTGAATCTTAGGGAGAGTTGAGCGGTGTATAGAATGTGAGGTTTGAAATTAGTTGAAAACTCGCTTGTCTATGAACTAATAGTGAAAAAGTAATGAAATCTAGTAGTTAGAAAAATGAATAAGGCGGTTCTTTCATATTTAAGCCACTTGAAGCCTTTAGCTTTCTCACCCTTTTATTTGAATATAATTATTATCCATCTTAGCCCCTATGAGCCTTTCAAAATCCTTTTTATTAACCACATTACTAGCCATACCCCTTAGATTATGGGACTTATCCATATGACCCGTACTCGAATCACAAAACCTGAGACAAGTCGTTTTAGAGCTTGAGTTTGGTATGGTGGGTTTCATTATTGGGAATATTGGGATGGGAAATTTAATTGTAATGGTGATATTACTGTAACCCATTGTCGGGGTAAAATTAAATGAAAAAAAATGGTTTGAAAAATTGAAATATGAGAAAAAGTGGTATAATATCTCACCTAATAAAAGGGAGTTCATATTCGGTGATATACAACCCAACCTTTGTTTCTTTGACGGCTCCTATGTTTTGAATGTTGATTATACTTCGCTTCGGATAGCCCACAAAAAAAAGTTGTTCAAAGTTCTAGAATTTTTTGTGAGCTTAATATAATCATCCTTAGTAAACTCTTCCATGGAATTAACTTGATTGGTGAGCACGATTTTCTCTGGTATAATTCTTACTTTCCTTTTAAGGAACATAAGGTCCTTTGCTAGTGATTTTCTATAACTCATAATCAAAACAATGAAGATGTATCTCCATCTTCTTCTTCCAATAGTTGTAGTTTGTACCTACAAAATGTGGGGTCTAGTAGTAGATAAACCTTCCTAATGATTAGATTTTATGTCGCTAACTCAACTACGATTAAGTAATATGCTTGAGTTATGCTATGATACCACTTGTAAATCCTAGAATGGGGCGAATAGGACACTAATAAATTATAGTAGTAATTGAAAATGTTTTGGAAAATAACTAGAGTTTGAAAATGATGAAACAATTTATCAAACACTTATGAAGCTATGAAGATTAACTAGTTTAGGAAGAATAAAAAACTTAGCAATTTTAAATCAATTCATGAAATTAAATAGTAAGGTTAAAACTTATGCAATGATTTGAAGTGGTTCTAGTCCCAAAGGTTTAGTCCACTGCCTAAGGTTATCCCTTAGGATTTTCAAAGCTTCTTTCAACTAAGCTTTAGATATCTATTAAAGGTGAGATGTAAAAAAAGTATAATGATATTATCCTACCTAAATACCAACCTAAATTCAAATGCCTTGATCTAAACTCTCTTGTATAATTATCTACATAAGTAACCACTTCCAATTTGAAGCCTTCTTTTCTTAAAGATATTAAAACCCCTATTCTCTTTATATAATAGAACTGAGTCCTAATCTAGAGATGTAGTAATATAATTGTTGTTTAAAGTGTTTACAAGAGAGAGTAAATGCTCCTTAAGAGTAGATATGACAATGAGATTATCAAGACTTCAATTGAATGATAGAAACTTAAGGATTTGAATGCTTGAGAGTGACTGGGGATGCTTGAATTAATGTTTTAAAGTTGTAGTAGCTGAGGATGATCGAATGTATAATGAATACTTCCATGGAGGGGGTATCTATAACACTTGTTGATACCCATTGGTTGATAAAACGAATTCCAACCCAAGAAAAATTGGGATCCCATTTCTTTAGTATCGAGATTCTGCTTTTGGAAATCGTACTATTTGCATGCTATGCATTAATAATCCACCGCCTCTTTTTTTAAAACAGTATTACTTGTTTTGTTTGAAATCAAGAGGTCGTTTGATAATGGGATGAGGTTTTCGAATCAAATCGGGATCCCAAAATTTGTTATTTCTCCGGAATTTTATTTTGGATCAAATTGATCCATGGAGAATATCTCCATAATGTTAATTTTTGGGAGTGGGATACGAGAAAGTTGGATTCTTTGTTGTTGAAGAATATTTGGGAGTTTAAGGAGATGATAGGAGGGTCACTTGGGTGGATGGTAGAGAGTGTATTTTGGCTTGGTAATTCTCCCAGGCAAATGATCATCTGGTTATTATGAGGTATCTAGTGATGACTTATATGTTTTATATAAGAAACCTTATGACTTGTTTCGTTGATGATCGTACGTCAAACCTTGGGATCTTGTGTTACTTCTAAACATGTCATTGTTGTTTGGGCGTCACTAAAGGAGACTCAAGACGAAAGATCGTATGACTTACTTGGAATTGGATCCACTTTGTGCATTATGTAGTGAGGATTTTGAGTCAAATAAGCATCTTTATTTTGAATGTGCTTATGCTAAAATATTTTTGATGAGATTAAGAAGTGGCTGGGAATCGTTAAGGAGAGGAACACTTTATTAAGTGCATTAAAGTGGCTTAAAAAGCTCAACCGATGTGAGAATTGGAGAAGAAAGGTTTCGAGGATAGCTTTTGGAGCTACTGTTTATTTCATATAGAAGGCAAGGAATAATCTTGCCATGAGAAGCGATCCATCTTCTCGCGAAGCCGTTGTCAAGGAGATAAAGTGGTGCACTTATCCCATATATTCTCTTTGTTCTCCCGTTATGCCTTCTTGGATGATAGTGGGTGTTTAACTTATAATAGTGTGAGATAGTTGTTAGTGCATAACTTTGTTGCTACCTTAAGCTTTCAGGACTAAATAGGTGACTATTTGTATAGTGTACAGTTATCTCCGTTTTTTAATATAACAGTTTACCCAACCCAAAAAAAACTTTTGTGTTTGCATAGTTTCATTGTTGCCTCAATTTTACAATATCATTGAGAAGTACTTTTAGCTACAACTTAATGTTACCAAAAAAAATTACAATGAGATATGTGATCTCATTTAGATTCCAATCTTATGTTTTAACTTTAAGACTAGTATTGAAAGTCCGAAGGTATTTTTGAATAATTATGAAAAAAAATGTGTTCAAACTTAAATATTCTTGATGGAGACTGAACTTTCAGTTGGAAAAGATGCGTGTTGATTATTATGGTAATCATTTGGAAAAATGGTGTCTGCAAACTTTGCCTTGCCACAATTTTCTTTCAATGAGCTTAAATTTGACATGTATATCATATAATCCTCTGCATCGATGCCTTGCTTAACACATTCAGATCCAACACCATTTCTCATTTCTTTGAGCTCGACAATATAAGATGAGATAGTAGAAACTAATTGTATGAAGATTCAAAAGGATAATATCTAACTCTTTTTTTTCCAGATTTCGTGAAACTTCAAGTCAAAACATTGATGATCTTTATCAAGAAGTGTCATCATATCTATGTTATGGGTAATCAAGATTAATACATGAGTCGTTTTATTAATAATAACAACTGATCAAACGCAATGTCTTATCACTAGGAATACACTTTGTTGATAATAATTTAATGGAGATTTAGAGGAGAAGATGGTACCACTCGTTCCATTCCCAGATTTGTAGTAATGGTAAGCATGTGCTAAACCACTCTTGTTCATGTAAACTTTTAATTGATATGATAAATAAGTTTGTCTCAAGTGGAAATCTTTCATACGTATTTGTGTTGGTTGAAATATGTTATTTGTGTTTCTATTTAAAGATTTGATCTTTTAATTAGGAAGTGTTTGTTTATCTAATTATTCATTTGAACCTAATTAATAATTTGTTCTTGCGTGTAGGTGTAATTCTGAGACTTGGGTTCATATACAACAACTATATAGGAAAACTAACATTAAAAGGAGAAGAAACTAGTAAGTCAAACTTAACATTATAATGGAATAAAAAGAAGTTATTTGAACAAAAAAAAAAATGGAATAAAAAGGAAATATCTATGATGATGATGACGTACGGTATATATGTATATGATATTCCCTCACATGCAAATGGTAAGAAACGTGCTCAGTCGTCCGGGGAGGAGTACGCTCGTGCGTCCCGGAAGGAGTTGAGGGAGAAGTGCGCTCGTGTGTCCGGGAAGGAGTAGGGGGAGGAGTGCCCTCGTGTGCTTGCGCAAAGGTAGATGGGTAAGACACGTGTTCATGCTCCGGTAAGGCAGCTACCTCCTCATCAAGAACTGGAACAGCTACCTCCTCCTCAAGAACTGGAACAGCTACCTCCTCCTCAAGAACTGGAGCAGCGGTGGATACATCCGGACCACCCGCACGGGTACCCATCTCCTGGTATTTATGGATCCCGTGAAGGATCAATTGTGATAATTTTATCACAAATCCAATACCATTTAGCACCTGTTTTAACATAAAAGTAAACTTAGATTAATTATTCTATATATATATATATATATTGAGATGGGAGGGAAAAACAAAATAAAACTATTAATTTACCAAGATAAACACGTCCTGGACATAAAAGGCATACACGACCCACACAACGCTATTAAGAATTGATAAGCAGCACAAGACGAATGACTGGTGATCTCTGCGCGTAGACCTGATGGCGCGTACCTATCAAATATATTAGTATTTTTATAAATTAGAATAAATTAAAGTATTTTTTACTAAAACATCAATTAAAAGAAGAAAAAGAAAAGTAAGGTTATTACCAAATCCCACAATCCTGATGCAGACATCAGGATTGAGAGAAAGCCACAAGAATACCCAATCACCATATATCTAATATGGACATTGACGCATACCGCCACTGTTATCTCGATAGCAAGAACCCCAAAGTCTACCATCGTCAATATAATGGCATAAAACTATAACCGAAACAAACAAATAGTTATTTATTAATTGTATTCTACAAATATATTTTTAGGTTTATTAACTAATACCTCCTCTAAAGAATTTTGAGTAACCTGAAAATCTATCTAAAGCAAGATAATACTAAGTTCTTCAAAGGAGGTATTACTTAACAACCCTATAAATTTTACTATAAAAAAATAAAATACTTGCCTTAACATCTCCAACTGCATGGTAGATGAATGTACAAATATAAATGAGGTGCAACAATGCACCTGATCCATAAACTACTATCAGAAATAATCCAGGCACAAGCCCCTTAAAAAAACCGACTGCCACCCACAAACAGCAACTAAGCAGTGTAATGTTGTAGGAGTATATACGGGTAGATCCCGTGTCTCTGTTAACACTTATCTTCCAGAATATAGAACTGAAATAAGTTAAGTTGAATATTAGAGTGTATGTGTGTGAATATTGGTACAAGCCCAAACATGGAGAATTTTAGGGATGTAATGGGCAGTGGCAGATTTTAAGTAATGTATGAGTGGGCTTAATGTCACAAATTAATCTAACAAAAATAAAAAAGTTTCTAAGGTTCAACCAAAAAAATATATATAACAGAATATAGGAATAATTACCAATAGACTAGTCACACGTTTAATTACTATCAAACAACCTTATCTTTTACATATATATATTTAATATTTTTTTTATAACTAGTGGTTAATAAAAAAAATTATTCCTTTATTACCCCTCATTTAAATTAAGAATATATATTAAACTAAAAATTATAAGAAACGTGTAAACCAATGACCCTATAAATGAGGGTTTTTCAAAGTAATCTTATTTGACCATTTAAAGTTCTGTCTTACATTTGATAGAAGATTGCAGGTTTCTTTCTCAAAAGATGAAGTATTTAAGCCAACTTAATCCATGTTGATAAATTGGTTATTTATTCATCTACCAATCAATAAAGGATAAATATTATTTTAATCTCGTATCAATGGTTTTTTAAATCATATAGTAGGGTTATGGGAGATAACTTTTTTAATTTCAATTATTCTTTATTAAAATTATATAATTTTTTATCAAATTTTTTATAACTATAGGCTTCTTATTTTAGTAGTATAAATCTCATATGGAGTAGTATAAACTTTTACCAGCAGTATAAATATTATTCTAATACTAATAGTATGAACTTTATCTTAGTAGTAAAGATCATTAGATCATTATAAAGTAATACATGTCTTCATCTTATTAATATAAACATCTATGGTAGTATAGACACAATCTAGTCCCCTATTATATTAATATAAGGGCATATTTAAATAGTACAAATTACAAAATATTCAAAAATTACATATCTCATACTATAAAGTCATATCCTATTCCTAGTAGTATAAATTCTATTTTGTTTAATTAATTTAAATGAAATAGAGAAATAAACAATAGAAAAATGTTGATTAAATAAGTATAACTTTTTATTTTTTCACATGACAATGATAGACGGTAACTAAAAAGAAAGAAAAAAAAGGACAGAAAATATATATAAATTTATATAAAAAAAGAAAATAAGAATGATTTAAATAACGGATAATACTGTACTATTAGATTCAAATTATCATATTATTATCTAATTAAATAAGAGTAGCTGAATATTAATTAAAAATAAAATAGGTAGTTTTTGGGTACTATTCCCTAGAATATATTTACAAAACAATAATAATATATTTAAATAAATAGATACGTTGATAATTAATAAAATTAACTAACAAACTAATAAATTTTTAACCAACTCTACTTAATCAAAAACAAAAAAAAAATCTTTGGTCGTTCACCAAAACCTTATATTATATATATAACTGATAAAAAAACTTTCTACGGTTTCTATTTTTGGTTGTAATTGGGTTGGGAGTTGGGACCATTGTGATTTTCGTCATTCCTCAATTTTTCATATATTCATTAATATCTATATATTAATTAATTATTAGAAGAAAAGTTATGAAGGTTCGAACTAAGAATGAATATGACGGCTACAAGGAGTAGTGGGTGAGTGGATGGGTATTTATCTTTGGGAAAATCATTATTGTTATTTTTTTATAGTGATTCATTAATATTGAATCGTGATATAAAATTTATATCAGATAAAAGACAATACCTCATTTTTGCTGAAGAAGACGGTGGCTGGAGAACAGGAAGGGTGAGAGGCAAAGATACGTGGTAGGAAAATAATGATAAATATTGTATTACTGGGTTTATAAGTTATGTTTGCTATAACTCTTACAAAACATAAGAATAGAATCAGACATTCCATTCCAAAACTAAGTCATGTGACTAGTAGGGTGAATTGAGACTAAAATCAGAATCATGACTTTTCATTATAAAATATCAATACTATTTTAAAATTTGTAAAAAGGAAACAAATCTTACAAAAACATTTAAGTACGTTTCAAGTCACATCATTTTAGAAATGAGATTTTATTCATCAAACAATCTGGAGTTTTTACAATGTATAGATCTAAAAATATTCAAACAAAACCTATAAACTCTTAACTAAATACACCCCTAAATTTATACACAAATTATTTTACTTACGTGGGATAAGCATAGACGACAAGTTGGATTAAACTCCCTGAAAAAGTTTAAGAAAAAAGGAAAAAACAAAAATTAACCATACATTCTTAATGAAAACTAAAATTAAAATATAAACTAAATACCTAAAATGAGGATCATCAAGGCTATCATCTTCTCCATTGTGAATAATCTGTAGTTTATGAATCTGTGTTACCATGACTCTTTATAAAAGAAAAAATTTCCACTTATATCGAATTGACAAATATAATAACATACAGAAATAGTAAAACAGTAAAATAGTAAAAAGCTGGTAGGTTTGGAGGGGGTGGTTATCCATCTTCTTCATTGTGTTGTGTTTGTCTCTAGCTTAACAATATGTGTGCGTTTTTATCTTTACAAAAGTAAATTTTACCACTTCTATCAAATTGAATAATTAAATAACATAACAGAATAAGTAATAACATAACAGAATAAGTAAAACAGTTAAATAGGGTATGGTTTGGAGGGGGTGGTTGATGGTTGGTTGGGTGTTTCTTCTTCCGGGAAGGAAGAATTCAAAAGAGGGGAGGGAAATAAGAGTATATGGGCTTGGGCTGGATCCAGAACCCAGGAATATAGTGTAATGGGCTAGGTTAGGGCTAATATGTTTATTTGTGTCTCAGGGCCAGAATTAATATTTAAAAAATCAATTTATTTCTAGTACAAAGATTTAATATTAGTTCACAAACATATTTTACCTGGGTATATTTAACAGTATCTTTATCAAATGTTTCATATGTTTGGGCCTCTAGATTATCCATGAGGGGCTGCGAAACCAAAGAAGATAAAGTTAGAAGGTAACCAAAGGGTGTAGAGCAGATTCAAGACTTACCTGCAATGGTGACTGTAAAATTATCCCTGGTGTTAATAATCCCTAATCCCTGTAACCAAGCTGGTAAATAAGGAGAAAAATTGTTAGGAAAGAATACAGAATTTTTTTTTCCTTTCTTTCCCTTAGTTTTTTAATAATTTTAAGAGAGAGAAAAACGTTGTATACCTCAAAGCGTTCTTGCTCAGGTATTGGATCCTTCTTTTGATAAAGATACAGCAACATAGTCTAGATATGCTCTTAAAGGGTGTCGTTTCTCAATACCTGTAAATACAACATCATCATTAAAATTTAAACTAAGCAGGGATAAAATATTTCATATGAATAATAAAACAAAACTAAATGAACAAAGTTGAAAGTGGAGAAACTCATACTCATTATGATACTTGCTCAAGTCCAAGTAATATGCCTTTTTAATCGATTTATTACACTGTTCTTGATACACTATGATGAGAATTTCCAGAACAAAGTAAAGATCCCCTGAAAAGATGAGTAGTATCAGTAACGCAATTTAAATAATTTGCAGGGATAGAAAGTGAAAAATGCGATAAAATAAAAACACTTACCATTTTAGAAAAGGATTTCCAAAATGAAAATTATCACACCCAACTAATTGTTGAATTTCATCTGGATCAGACCCTTTAGGCAGAAACTGTGTAAGAATTCTTCTTTCGGATAAATTTATTTTTCATGTATATGAAATTTGAAAACATAATGTTTATGTAACTAACCTTGTGATCAGGGTCCTCATTTTAAGCATCATCATTAGACTTCAGACTTTTCCAGCTAATTCCCTCACAGCTTTGAAGCCTTAGAATTGTCAAAATCAAAATGTTTGTTTCAATTAGTCTCAATTTTATGTGTAAATCATTATAAACAATTGAATTTTCAAGATATTATGTACTTAAAATGAGATGTGAGATGTATGATTCATCAAGCTAAAGCATCTGAAGTTTCTCACATTTGAACATGTCAGCCAACACAGCGTCTGTGTGTCGGTGATGATGAACGAAGCTTCTCGATCTCGAAGATTGATATCACAGCGTACTTTTTCTGTAGTGATGGTTGTGGTACCCTAGTTTTCTCCCATAAAATGAGTGGAGCGTAGGAATCCATTCTTCAAAGTTCAAGTGGATCAGATCTTCTTCTTCTCGGGAGTGATGAATTGTGCTTTTTATTTAATTAACAAAAATGAATGACTGCAATGAGCCTTTTATTTTATTTTGTTCGAAAATGTGTGTTTTTATTTGATTAAGAAAATGAATAAATTATTGTTTCTTTTACACACAAAAAATAGATTGAGCTAGTAAAAAGTTAGTGAAGGGGGCTGAATTAAGACTTGTAGTAGCGGCTTTGGTTTGGCATATTTAGGTAATTTGAAACGCTATGATTTTTTACCATTGTGTTTACCTCGGTTAATGATTACATGCGGGCATGGGTAAAGAATGTGATGGTGGGCTAGTTGTGGCATCTAAGTGTGTTCTTGTCAAGTGGAATAGACCAGAATCTGGGGTGAAATTAAATGTTGATTGAGCCTTTGATTTAGGTAGAATAGTAGGAGGGTGGTTGGTCTTTCCGGAATAACAGAAGGGAGTATTTGGATGGGTTTGTGGGTAAGTGTGTTGCACGCAATTCATTTGAAGTGGAGGTACTTGTATTACATTTTGGATTGGAGCAAGCAGTACGGCGAGGTTATAAGTCGCTAGTGATTGAGATAGACTCGAGTGAATTGTACGCGCTACTGAAGGGCGGTACGAATTCAAGAGCCTTCTCAAGTACTATTATACACCAGTGTCGCGCTATTTTGTCAATGAACACACACTTTGAGCTGTTTTGGAACTACGTGAAGCGAATAGAAGTGCGGATTGGATGGCTAAGTTCGGTTTAAAGTGCGAAGAAGATCCGTTACCGTATCGCAACCCACCGGATGGACTGTGGTGTCTCTTAGCGAGAGATCGTTATGGTTGGGCTTTACCTAGATTAACTCTAGCTAGTTAAGATTTTATTTGGAAGTTTACTTCCCGGTCTTTTATAGGCCTCCTCTGTAACAAAAAAAAAATAGATTGAGTAGTATTGTGTTGACGGGAATCAAACCCACGTTCCCGGGACGAAATTCAAGTTTAAGGTTAAGGTTACGTCTCTGGCTTGGCTCGTTTGATAAGTTAAATAAACAAGTTTTACGTCTCTGGCTTGGCTTGTTTGAATTTCAGCTTGACTCGTTTAAATTTGAGCTTGGTTAGTTTAACGTTGAGCTCGACTAGACTCGTTTAAATTGGAGCTCGTCTCAGCTCGATTCGCCTCGAGAAGCTAAACAAACAAGCATGTACACCTAGTATTTGGCTCGACTCGTTTACAACCCTACTATGCATTTTATGTGGGGTTAATAATAACAATGAGCTTCATAAGTTAATTGACAACGCGTAAGTCTTTCACTAGGTAGGTCAAGTGTTCGAAATAGGGCAAGAGCACATTGTCTATATAGTCTATGTATTTTTGGAGACAGTTAAAATCTTTCCACCAAGAGATATAAGATAGGTGACATTTGACAAATAGTCATCGGATTTATGGCGACGATTAGGAAACATTTTTAAAAATTCGCCACCAAAAATGTGTCACCAAATCCATGTTTTTCTGTAGTGGACCATGGGCTGGATTATTATACTCCCTCTATTTACTGTTTATTCACTTATTAAAAAAATAATTTCCAGTTAGAATATCAATAAACTTTTTTTCTCTTTTTTCCACTATTACCCTTATTGAAATATTAGAATTTATATTTCAATACACATTTAAGATATAAATACACTTTAGGTAAAGTAGTTGTGTAATATGGAAAGTATTGATTACATTTCTTAATATGTGTGAAAAGCAAAGTGGACAAACATTTTGAAACAAATGGAGTTTTCTTCTAATGTATATAGGATTATTAAGAATGTGGACTGGATATTGTGGTGGTTGTATATCAAATCGATGTTATGATTTAGTATGAGAGAATGCATTATTTGGGCTCATATTATTTTAAATAAGGGAAATCCCCTTACAGGTTTTGGAGACCGATTTAATCGTCAATAGGGAAGATGTGGTTGATTTATTCTCCAAAGATACTCTAACTAATTGTATGAGTGGTAAAATACTAAAATACATTCAGATAATATAAAAATCACGAAAACAAATCTCCATGGTTGAACCCAAGCTGGACCAAAAAGCTTCGCAGATCCATGGTTGGGAACATGGTGTTTTCGATGGTCGTGCTTCCGTGTTGCAGTTGCTTACAAACCATGCTCTCAAGAACAAGTCTCCATAGACATGGCCAAAAACTCGAACACTGCTCGAATATGATGAGATTTATTGTTGTTCTCTATTGACGTCACCTACTCAAAAGAACCGAGGAATGGAGGAATCACCGAGGGATAGAGGATGCCTACTCAATATCTCAAAAAACATTGGTGCATATGCCATGGATTTTCCACCATATTTGATCATCTTCCCCATGGATCTTCACTGTTCATGAACAAAACTCGGAGCTCACTACAATATTTTGATCACTTCCACAGTTCAGTTTAATTATAAGCTCATTGCGCTCCTGGAATCACTTCCACAACACGCTAACAAAAACATGGATTGATAGTGTTTAACCACATAGTACGGAAAACTGTATGAAACTATCCTTTCAATCTAAACTAGGTTCTGTAAAGGTGTAAACATGACTTACACGAGTTATTCTTGCAAGTTAGAGAAATAAATTTAGAGACTAATGCAAGTTCCATTTATATTTGTTTATCAACCTGGAAAATTTGCATGTTGGGTTCCATATGTATGTATGACTTGCACTGATTATCATAAGGATAGTTGAAGATATTCGGGTGATCAACCCATTGTCTCATTAATCCTATTACTAGAATCATGTGTTATGTATTATGACATCCATGTTATCCCTTGTCCTATATCCCATGACTTTCATGTATGCCTTCTTGATTTAAATATGAAAATATGGTCCCTAGATTCAGACATCCTTACAGGCTCATATTCTTACTTCTTTTTCATGTGTCTTGATGTCTTATTTCGAGTTTCAACATACATTTTATACAATCTATAATAAATGTATATATATCCTAGGATATTAATAGTTTTCCTTCAAGCAATTTAAATAAAATTCACCATCTCGTTCCACAGAGATATCTATATGATGTATCCAACCTTCATTTAATTTAATTTATATTAAATTATATATTTTAAATAATCGTCTTAAACCAAGACAGTCTAGTATTATTCTATATTCCTTATCAGGAATTCCAGTCATTAGTGCTTTCTTACTTAATTCAAATTTTCAATAACTAAATCCACCCTTTAGATAAGATGTGGAATTCGGGAAGCAAGTACTGGCACCACGTGAATCAGGTTAATAATTCCATGGTCCGAGAAAAGGTGCCCCTTGTTACGAGAGTTGGACAAGGGTCACCACCAAGCTGCAACGCTAGGTCCGGAATCGCTTACGAGGAATTTGTCTTATCTTAACATTTAATCTTTTAAATTTTCACTGTATATATAGAATTTTAATAATTAAAGATATTTGTGAATAGGATTTCTTCCGGATCGAGGATTGGATGAATAGACCGGATTGGTTGAGGAGCTCCGAAAACATAGATGGTAGTTGTGTTAAAGACTTTAGCGATTAAAAATAGAGGCTGAAAACGAGTTTTCACCTAAAGGGTTAAGAGCCCAATGACCAGACCCCGAATAATTGGGAGGCCACGTGTAAGATATAGGAGACAGAGAATAATAAGGTAATATTATTGGTTTCCTTTATAATTTATAAATATATAAACTTCATAATATTATTATTTTGTTTAAAAAAATAGAACCAGGCTGAAGCTAATCAGAAGAACCGAAAGAAGCCAAAACACCCAAATGGGGAAAGATTAAGGACTTACTCCCAGACAAGGGAGGAGATGTTTTTGGTAAGAAATACAACTCAATACTTTTTTACATTGACTAATGATACTAACACTTTAATACTTGACTGATTGACTAAAATATGAGGGGGAGAAGAACTCAGTGCTTCGAGCACTAGTGGGGGGTCAAGATCAGGAGTTGCCCCTTCCCCAGATGACCGACTTCTTCTTCGATATTGGTTATGACAAAGAAAAGAAGGAGTGGAGGGGAAGCGTATCATCCATGGATGTAAGTATTTAAATACGATCTCAATTATATATTTCGGTTTTGAAAATTAATTAAATACTATTTATTTATTTCATGTAACATGACACTCTAAGAGCCATTATGCGTGAAAGAGTCAAGGAATCCCAGATTTAATCTGACTCGTCATCATCCACATTGTCTCTCACGCAAAAGGATCGGGTGGAGGCGGTAATGGAGGTGGCCCGCCAAGGTATGGGTGAAGGGACCTGGAGTTGAACCGCCTCCCAAGGTCAAACATTCGAGAAGTGCTACTGATCAGCCATCCAATAAGATGGTTTGAGATTTTGACGCGATGATTGGGACCATCACTGAGCATCTTATATCGGTGGGTAGGGAGTCATTCAATCGTAGGAATAAAGATCTTGATTCACGAGCTCCACTGCTGCCACCGGACCTACGAACCATACCCTCGAAAATCTGTTGACTGGAGCCCTTGACTTTCTTAATCAGTGCATGGCTAAATAGGGTCTATCTCTTCACGTTCCTCCTGCCTCTGTTCTAAAAGCTGGGCTAGGCGGCGGAAGGTAGTGTAACTTCCAGACATGGCCCATGCAGCCTCCAAGTGGTCCCAAGCCTAGGCGGTCTGTAGGCTAAAAAAAAAAACCATTTTTGATATAAAAAATTAATTTTTTTTAATTTTTTAACACAAAAAATTATATAAATCTATTTAAAAAATTATATGAACCCAAAAAATATTTTAAAAAAAAAATCAAAACCACCTAGGAAGAAAATGCCTAGATTCCGCCTAGTCCTCTAAATGCTCGAAGGTGGTCGACCGCCCGCCTAGCGCCTTTTAGAACATTGACACCTGCTACCGCTCATTCCAATCCTCCTCGTTTTAATTCTCCTAGTTCTGATCCTCCTACATCAGCCAGCAAGTCCAACCATTTGAGACTCGACGTCGTGGAAGCTGATGATGAAAAAGATTTGACTCGACTTTGATATTTTTGTAATATTTGTCTTGACTTTATTTTTTTTTGTTATCGACTTTTATGTTTGACTTTTTAGTATTTTTGTAATGTTTCACTTCTTTTAACTTTTCCGAGTCTGTAAATAAAATACTTCGGTCGTTTTTATTTTAACGGTTTATCAGGATTTATTTGATAAATAAAAAAATTATTAATTACAAAATATAAATTAATACATAAACAAAACGTTAATAAATAAATAAATAAATAAAAATACACTTGCGAGGACATTGTCCTCACAAAAAAAGGTCCTCGCATAATATAGTGTTCGCGTGGCTCAATTGTCCTCCCAAATGTCACTGTCAATCGCGAAGACATCTGTCCTCGCGAATGACATTTTCATCTACGAGGACATTTGTCCTCGAGAAAGATACACAATAAGGCTATTTTATGTCATACTTAACTTTTGGTTCGGGCCAGAAAATAGAAACCCCAACCTATTAAATCACGGGTAAGGTTAACATTTTGGCCTAATTGTTTAATTAAAACCCGAGTGGTGGGGGCTAAGGTGTGATAAATAAATAGATAAATAAATAGATAAATAAATATAATAATAAAATACATACCCTTGACTACCACGAGAAACTCATTGCAAGTGTTACAGATCGTTCGCAAGTTTAGTTAGTAAGTAAAAGTTCGTTCGCAGAGATTTGATTCGTTAGATCTACTTATGAATATAAAGAATTGTAGGAGAAATTACTTGTTAAGTAAAAAGACAATAAGAGTAAGAGTATTTATTTGGTTTTCCTGTCTGGAAGTTAATAATGCAAATAAATAAATACTAAAAGAATGGAGATGAGAAATATAACTTAGGGTTGCTAGTATGCACTTATCCTTCTAAATCAATATTCTAGTTATAAGGATGATTAAAGCTCTTAGATAAATAGTCAGGATTCTAAATTCCACCTAACCCCCTTCCGGGTGGACTTAGGTGGCGACCTCACAATTACGAGGGGACTTAACTAAGGTGCTCCTACGCCACTAGGTTCTTAGATGAGACTGGACTTCTAGTAATGATCGGTGATTAAATTAAACCCTAATGACTATCTAGTTAGGCAAACCCATCAGGATCACTACCGCGCACTAGACGCTTATGTGGTGTTTCATTAATTAGACACCCCTTCCGGGTGACCATCTAACTACTATTAATGGGGTAGCCTATACACATGCATTAGCAAGACTACGGTCAATAAATCAAAGCACATAAAACAGATATATGGTTAAGCAGCTAGAATCAAGTTAAAATGGTTTTCCCAAATAACGTAAATAAAGAATTAGAAATCAAAGATTATACATATGCAAACCCAAGCTATGGGAAAATTAGTTCATATCTAAAGACATAGAAATAAATTACGGATAAAAGTAATTAGAAACAAAGATAAGCTAAAGAATCTAATACAAATTACCTTAATGATAGAGGGAGATGGTGGAGAAGAGGAGTTTGCTATTTTCCAGCTTCGTATCTTCCTCTCTACATGTCTTGTTGCTTCTCTTGAATGACTTTTATGATACTTAAGGTTTAGAACTGAGCAAGGACATGTTTACAATAGTTAAAGGTTGTATTTATAGGTGTATATGAAGCCCTAGTTTGGATTCTTGTAGTAGAGGGCAAGTAATAGGACTCTTTTCTAAATCAAATTCGTAACCCTAAAATATATAAAATATAATAAACTGTTGCTGTCTTGTTTTGGCCGTAAATCCTTCAATATTGCTCCGATTGACGAGTTTTTATATCTAAACTGATCGTCTCGGAAAGCTATACACTTTTGCTTCAGACCATTCTTCCAAATTCCCCGCTGATCTTGAGTTATTGATCACTTCTGTGGATGTAGCTGCTGAAATTCAGATTTACTTAGCAACTTTTCTTTTCCTATTTTATCCTTATCTCCTTTTATCTCCAATTTCCATCATTATCTTCTTTCCTTTATCTCTTGGAATTGATTTGGCAGCTAATTAATTACCATATATCTTTAAAGTTTCACATTTTATTAAACAATTAAACCAAATATGCTCTATAAATAATAATTCATCAAATCAAGACAAGAAATAGGAAAATAAAAATCGAGTATTAGACTTCCTAAAACACCTAAAATGATGTCTCCAACTAAGATTAAATCATCACAAATGGGAGACATCACCGAGCAACCCGACTATGTCTCTCATATTTTTTATACCAAAACTTTCGGTTTTAGAGAAATATAAATAACTATGTGCCCAATTTTTTCAACAGATGCTCACGCGGTGCCCATTTTTCTAGTACAGCCTTGTTAGTTTCACTCAATTTTCTCACACTGACTCGCACAATATAGACACGGCTCATTCATACATCCTTTTTGTTCCACATCGATTTTTTACAAAAGTTTTTGAAAGGTATGCCGTATGCCTATAAATACAAGGTCTTCCTCTTAACTTGAGCTTAAACACAATCCCCTCTCATTTACCATTTACTTGTGGATAATAGTAGTGAGTGATATAATATTTTTATTTTTTTATTCTTGGGTTAAAAATATGATTATTTTACCCATTAAGATTAAAATGTTTATACGTGGGTTAGCAATAATAATTCTTATTATTTGACGCAGTTGTTTAATTTCTTTAACGTTGGGTTAATAATAATTATCATTTGACCTTTATTTTTTTTTATATTTGACCTTTTATTAGGTCGAAATATTTGAGTTAGTCTTTTTTCCAAACCGGGACTCATCCGATTGTAACCCGTGTTTTGTCAACCCGGTTGATTTACAAAATATAAACATGGTTAGGATTTTTAAAATTGAACCCGGTTCCTGTATTATCAAGGTTAGAAATAATCCTAATCCGGGGTTATCTCGGGTGTTGCTCTACCTATACACAACATATTCTAAATGGATCAAAACCTTGTATAAGTTATCCAATCCCACCGGTCAAAAAACACAACACGTCTACAGTTTCTATATGTTGATGGAAACAATAGCTTATACACAAAAAACTCTAAAACCTTATGTAATTAGTTCAGATATGACTTTTGATAATGAAAAAAATCCTATCAGTATACCTAACAAACTTTAAACATATCAAAATCATCTGATAATTAGAAGAGGTATAGTAAAAAAAAATTACACACGCAGTTCTCTCCTCCTACTATAAGATGATTAGACAAAACTGTAAATCCTATCGGTAATCTTGTTTATATATGGTCTGTAAATAAGTAATGTTATTATAGGAATTTAGTGTATGATTTCTTAGGGAAAGATTTAAACTATGTACCTCCTATTTAAATGTTAGAAAAAATAATAAAAATCTGTACAGTTGAGCTATCCAACTGGTTAATAATAAAAATTCTTTTACTAATAAACTCATCTCAAATTTACTTTTTATTAGGAGGAAATCGATATTACACGGAAATTGTAAAAACATGGCTAGTTATCCATCTAATAGCAATACATATACACGAAATTACTTTCCCGATAAGAAATACACCATATTGTTATAATTTTTTATTGCTTGCTTGAGTCGTGAAGATTGATCGTCGAATGCCTGAATAGTTGTGATTCTAAATCATGTTTGGTGGGCTTCATCTCTTTCTCTACCTCATCAATAATGTTAGCTGGCTGGATCTCTTTATCTTTTCCCCATAGAACTCCATATAGGCCCATAACTATCATAACTGAACCTACAAGTCTGATAATTACAAAAAATAGCAATTAGTCAATAGTTAATTAACAATTAGTATCATTTCTCATTATATATGCACGATTTCCTATCTAGATCCACAATTATTGTCGTACAAGAGGATAATTTACTTACGTTCCGATGAATAATTTCTCTTCCAGTAAGGCCCAACTAAGAATAGCTACTATAATAAGCAACAAGGGGCTGAACACCGAGACATATAAAGGACCTTTTTTCTCAACGCACCAAGTCATGAGACAAAATGCTAGTGCAGTACACACAATTCCCTGAAATATATCAAAATTTCATATATAAGTTGAGTATATAGTATGACTTTGTTTTCAGTTAAATTCTAACTCTAGTTTGACCATGCTTTACGGGCTTTACCGCATAAATACTTGAAACAGCCCTTATGCTAGGGGTTAAAGACCATGCTGAGATATTATGATCAAAGCAAAACGCAATTATCACACACTGAAAGCTTGCCATGATACACATCAAAGCTGAGCTAGAATACGGAGCATTATACTTCTCACTCACCCTTGTCTGAAAAACGAGTCAGTAATAACATTTATTAACTTGATCAAGTAAGTTAAGGATGTACGTATAAAAGAGAAATAAAGCTGATACTTACTTGAATAATTAACCATACGGCCCAAGAAACAGCGCTACTTATTAGTAGAAAGGGTCCCAATATAAAGTTGATATGAACGTTACCATTTGAATTCCCTTCATGTTCTGCATACTTCCAATGAATACCGGATTGTCCTATACCAATAATGTGTCCATGGTAAAATGATAACAACAAGGCACCACCAACACACGCTATTGTTCCCAACACTTTTGCTTGCCCTGCTTTACTCTTCAGCCCAACCTTTTCTAGTCTATCACACAACAACGAAACATATTCTAAGGGATTTGGATTGATTTTATAACTCCCAATATTTTGAGGTTAAATTAGATCAGAGATAAGATAATTACCCGAAAGGTACAGCAAAGATGAAGGTAACTGCGGGAGTAATATTTGTCAATGCACATGCAATAGTTGGAGTCGAGTTCTTCAATCCTACAAAGTATGTGATCTGGTTGATTGTTACGCTGCAAGTTTCAATACAAGTCAGGATTCATGGTTAATTTTGATGCGAAAAAATTGATTCTTACTATAAAGATTCAAGTTTTTCTCTTTATTAGCATAACACAAGAATAATTAATTTTACTTACCCAAAGATTGAACATAAGAATATCTGAAAAAGGATTGGAAGCGTCAATTTGGGTCTTGTTTTTCTGTGATAATATGTCAAAGACAAGATTAATAAATAAAAATTAATGGATTTAGATGAAGCAAACTAATTATATTATCAAATTCATATTCTGAAATAGGAAATTGTTCCATGGTAGAATTTAAAAGCAAAAGTAACAATCATTAGTATGTTTTTTCATTTAGATAGATTCCTTTTCAATATTTTGTGATAACCACAAACTAGTGTTACCAACCACTAAAAAATGACATCGGCATTCATTAATATTGTTTTGTATTTCTATATTAAAATGAGAACAGAGAATGTTTATGGTATCTTGCAGCACACGCTCCGTGTTAAATGGAGACCAAAATGCCGGTATATGTGATGTGTATATTACAAGGAGCAGTCGAGCAGTTTTTTTGCATAGAAAGATTTTGTAAATTCTAATCTTATTATTAATAATTAATTAATTATTAAAACCTTATACGTGTGTCTCAACTAACAAGTTCATGCATGCATATAAATTTTCTCCTTGGTTTGCATTTTGAAATAAATTGAGAGTGTATTAATTAATGTAACTAGTAATTATATATGGTGCATACCTCTCCATAAAATAAGCAAATGGGGCGATTGATATGGTCGCAAATAGTTGCCTATAAGCAACCTGAACAAAAGGATTCATGCCAGAATCCATGGCAAGCTTTGATATAATGTTCATACCAGCATAACCTAGTTGAACAATAACCATTGCCAAGAAAGCTATGAAACTGATTCCCATGTCTATCTAATTTCTTTAATTTACCTCCTAATTGGACACAATATTTAGGAGAAGAAAGGAGAATTAACAAGAGAATGAAAGAGTGAGAAAAACTTTGAAGATTCTTATAGCAAGGGATCGAGGCTGCTGACGAAACATTTGTTTATAAAAAATGTAATAAAATATTTAAAAGATGAATTACGTTAACTACTTTTTCTTGTTACGCATGGATTTCATGCATGGAACGAGGTTTTTTCCTTTCTTGCATAATAAAAGTTTGCTTTCTGTTAAACGTAGTGATTGCCAGCTTTAGCTAGCCTACTTTTGTTAATGCTTGGAGTAACCAAACTTGCTATACTTGATATATCAACTAGTATATATGGACAACTTTCGAGGAGCCACTTCGTGAACGAATGATTTTTTGTTTTATTAGACGGAGAATTCTTTGACTCGAGTAAATATCAATCATAAGATATGATTATTACTACAAAACACTTCCAATTATTAAAAGAACTATCAACCTTAATGAACTTATTTTCTATCACACAATTTACACCTAAAAGGTCAAAAAAAGAAAAAAAGAGATTTTGGAAAGATCGGTCTTAGAATGAAAAAGAAGAAAAGGATAACTTAAGATGTAAATCAGTAACACCTCTTCAGAGTGGAAAATATCCACTAGCTAGGGTGTTACACGATGTACGCCCAAGAGATTCTAACAATTAATCAATCGTCCAAAGTTATAATTTAAAACCACTATAAGAGCTCTACACCTTAATTACTTCAAAATATCACAGATTTTAAATCTAAATTTGTAAATAAGTCTGTCGAAAGTCAGTGACGAATCCAGAAATAACAATGAGAGTAGGCTTAAAATATAAAGAAAGTTTAGGAACGCTAATTCCAATTCATATCATATTAAAAACGAAATGAAAAAAAAATATCATGAATTATAATTCAATTAAAAACATTATAAATATAAATAAATAAAATTTATTTAATCTAATCTATCTTTTATATTGTATTTTTTTATTTTGTTATAATTAATATCTAAGAACAATCAAGTAAAAATAAAATAAAATAAAATAAATAAAAAAGTAAAATTTTCTGTCCATATATTCCTATTTTATATATAAAAATAAAACATCCATATATGCATATTAATTATTAAATAGACAAAAACTAAATTAAATAAATTAATGTATAGTTTCAAATAAATAAAATGATCGATGACAAAAAAAATTATCAAATTATTTTTAGTTGAAATCTTTTTTACAATAAATAATTATAAAATATTAAGAATTAAAATAAAAAACAAAATTAAGAATTTGAAATAATTAAAAAAATAATTATTAAATTTTTTATAACAAATTTTATCTAAAATTTTTTTTTTAAATTTGAGGGTGGGCTTGAGCCCACCTATTGTGTACATAGATCCGCCTCTGTCGAAAGTACACAAAACACGCTAATAGCATGTCATTCTTATTAGAGCAAATTCCATACACGGCTGCATATTGCGCCAGGGCGGAACCAGGATTAAATTAGGGGGGCAAGGGGGTTCTTTGTAATATAAGATCTTATATCATATCATGTAAAACAGTAAAATAAGCACTTGTATTTTACAAAATTGTAATATAAATTCTATATTAGGTAAAGATTGTACTATACGTCTTATATTAAGAGCTCGTTTGGAAGTACTTATTTTAAAGTAAAAAGACGCTTTCAGAATAAAATTTAAAATTTAAAAAAATTATTAAAAATAATTTTGAAATCTAAAATTATTTTAAGTGTTTTTTTCAAGAAGCATCTATTTGGTGCTTCTCATAAAAGAGTTTTTTAAAAAAACTCTCGAAATGGTATAAGCACTATAAATCTTAATATTAATTTTTTTTGTTAAATTATTTATTCCATAAATAATATAATTATAAGGTTAATAAAATAAAGTTTAAAAGTTAGGAGGGGCAAAAGAAGATTTTAAAAAGTTTTGAGGTGATAAATAACTATAATTAATATTTTTTAATAAGTAGTAATCTTAATTAATGTTTTTTTAATATTAATATTGCGCCATTTAGTCGATTTTTGTTGTCTCTAATGATTTTACATATATTTAGAAACAATATTATCATCATTAAAATTTAGTCGTTAATGTTTTGTAGTTAGAGATTACGAATACCGACGACATTCGATTGTCATCGCAAGGACCTTTATTATTCGCGACGAAACTTGTCGTCGATAGTGATAGCGGATTTTTACGACAGTATTGTAATAGTTGCTCACACGTTGTTTACTGACGACGACATTGTCATCACAGTTTACATGAATTACAACGTCAACCATGTTAACATCAACGCCAAAATGTCACCGCTAATATTTTTTTATTAAATTTTTCAAAATTTAATAATTATTTTTCAAAATTTAATAATTATTTTAAAATTTGTTTTGTATTTGTTTTTTTCTTTCCAAATTAATTAATAAAATAGGTCATAAGTTAATTGAAACAAATAATATTAATAATTCCCTATAAAAATCAAAGTCAGATTAAATTAAAATAACGTCGTTAGAAATAAAAATATAATCTAGTACATTGTGAATCAATAAAAACAATACTAAACTAATCATCATACAAACATTCTTCATCTTCTTCTTCATCTTCACATGTTATTTCTTCGTCTTCGGGCTGTCAGCTACCAGACACTTCTTGTTTACTTGTTGGAGGATTGTTAGCTTGGCCTAGATAGAAAGTGAAAAATCCCGCAGATGTCCTCATTTACAAATTTCATTGCCGTACTAATGTCGGTCATCTTAAAATTAGGGGAATGGGTGCCAACAATTGAACTCATGGATTGATTTCTTGGAGAAATGTACGGTGGACAGCCCTGTGAAATGAGAAATTCATTCAAGGCGGGCATCATCTGGTTTAATTGTTCATCATGGTCACATGTCGAATCAGGTGCAGGGCGTCTAGTCTTCCGAGGCGATCCCACTCTGGGTGCCCAACTCCTAGTCGTCGGGTCCATCCCTTTCTTGGAGGCTTCTTTCACAATATCTACCTACTCTTTAAGCGTCAAGGAAGGAGCGGGCGATAAAGATGCAGATGATCTAAACCGTGACTAGGACTGGGTAACTTTCTCTTTCATCATGGACCAAAACTCAGCATGTTACATTAAATATGTTTCAAATTTTAAAACATCAAACTATATTTATTTAAAAATAAAAAGTTTTGATATGGAAACACTTACGTTGGCCTTCTCGTATTTTGAGGTCCTCCACTCCCTTCTTCTTGTCATCATACTCTACGGGCTCGAAGAATTCTCCTAAAGGTGAAAGTGACATCTGTTGTTGGGTGTCATCATTGATGACCACCAATGATGAAGAGGGTTTCTTTAACTTTCCATTTTTCATTCCAATGTCTAGTCACTAATCAAAAAAAAATAATAAGCAATAAAAAGTTATTTTAATATAAACATATGTACCTCATAAAGAATATCTCAAGTTCGGAATAATTCCTCGACCCCACTCCACTAGGGCGTGTTTGTTTTGCCATGTTTGACGTGTTAGCGGCCACCTGGTTCTGGTTTATCTTAATACAAAAAATTAATAATATATAGTAAAACCATATATTACAAGTTAAATCCTTATTAATTATGTCTCCTCGTCATCCTAGTTGGCCCATCTCTTCCCCTAATCTGCATCATTCACGTCGTCATGCTTTGACTCCTTAATGCAGTAGTCTGTCTTGACGTGAAACTTGTAGTCCTTTTACCTTGCATCACATGTCTTATCGATGCTTTGATGTAAGTTGTCTCAGTCATCCCTCCTCTTCCAATCCGCTATATCAAAGAATTTTTGTTAAATTCAACAACAAGTCAGTCATCATCTGAATTAAACATAATGAATGAATTGAGAATGAATCAAGAATGAATTTATAATGAAAATTACTGATAAACGATCAAGGAGCTGCTGCTTCAGCTCATTTGGGACATCTTTCCAAAGCTTGAAGCACGAAGGGACTCTTTACCCTAACCGTTATCCCAATAATATGACTGGCGTGTTTTCTATACACTCTAGTTAGATTCCATGTATATTATAAGATACAAAAGTCAACTGGTAAGTACCTACGCAAAGCCTTAAGCGTAGATTCTAAGTTGCCTTGCCCATGTACTTTTCCTCTTTGACGTAATTAAACACAATGAATAAAGATTAAATTGATAAAAAAAACCATAAATATTTTAGCTACAAATATCGTATACCTTGGGGGGGGGGGGGGCATTACAATCGGCTAATGATCGATTAAAGTTACGTCTGAGATGATTGTTTTTACCGTCCACACCATGTGATGTAGGATGCACAACAACCATATGTACATAACTTTAGTATTCCAATAGCAATCTGACATGTTAATTTTGAATAATACAACATATATCTCAAATAAATTGAATTTAAAAACATAATGTTGAATTACAATGATCAAAAGGTTTTACTTTAATGGTAACTAATAGGTTAGAACATGACATATGGCTAGATGATCTATCACCCAATAATTAACATATACACGGTAATTAACTATGCACTTCATACAAATCCTACATCGGTATACTACTTGTTGTCTTATTTTCTTAATATGCCGCCTTTGAATTTGGGGAGACGATTGGTTTGTAGAACTATTGTGAAACTGATAGTAGTGTGCTTCAAGTTCATACTTTCCACGATCGTAGTGGTAAGGAACTTGTTCCAAATAAGTCCTACACGTGCCTAATTTATGGTTTGAGAGACGAATCACAAACCTCTCGTAAATGCTCACCTATTAACGACCTTAGTCGAAGTATCTGGGGACCCTATTGCGCCTGTCATCTAAGCATTGGAACAATCAGTGTAACGAAGTTATTCCCTAAGTTTTATAAAATTATCACTAAGAACCTTATTTTAAAAAAAATTTTTTAGTCCCTAAACTTTTTGAAACTCCATTTTTAGTCCCCTAAACTTTTAAAAAATTACATTTTAGTTGCTAATCATTAAAAAAATTACAAACTATACTTCTAAATTTCTTATAAAAAATTCTAAGGAGCCTATATTTAAAAAAAAAATACATTTTAGTCCTTAAACTTTTTAAAAAATTACATTTTAGTCACTAAACTTTAAAAATTCATACTTTAGTCCCTAAACTTTTAATAAATCACATTTAGTCTCTAAACTTATGAAAAAATTACATTCAGTCACTAGACTTAAAAGAAATTAGTCCCTAAACTTTGTAAAAAGTAAAAATTAGCCACTAAATTTATTTAAAAACCTCAAAAACACCTAATATTAAAAAAAATACATTTTAGTCCCTATTTTGAAAAATTACAAATTATCCACTAACATTCTTCAAATACTTTAAGGCACCTATGTTTTTTAAATTATATTTTAATCCCTAAACTTTAAGGCTATTGTGCCCTAAGAGAGAGGATCATACCTAAAATTGAAGATCATAAGTGGCCTATTCATTCGCTGAGGATTAACCAAAAAGGTCTCCATTTACTAAAAAATATGAAAGCGGTAAGCTCAGACATCTATCTATTCACAAAGACTATCATGTGTACGTAAAACAATGTGGGCCAGTTCATTGGGGAATATATCTCAAAGAGAGATCAAATTCCACTCAATAATGTGTTTGAAGTAGAAATATTTGAGGTATGGGGTATTAATTTCATGGGACCATTCATGCCATCCCATGGTAATTAAAACATTTTACTTGTATTTGATTATGTTTCAAAGTGGGTCGAAGTTGTGGCATAACCAAAGAACGATTCGATGGTGGTGATCAAATTCCTCAAGTCACATATCTTTTCACGACATGGTACTCTTGGAGTACTTAGAGATCTAGGTACACAATTTATCAATAATGAATTGACTGTAGTTCTTCTCAAGTCGGGAGCGAGACACATTGTCTCCACTGCCTACTATCGACAGACAAATGGGCAAGACGAGGTCTCAAACCGAGAGATCAAGTCAATCATAGAGAATCGGCCTGAATCGCTTGGAATCTCTTTTATTAGAACCGCATCGCTGAATCGAGCGATACATACTCAAGCCCAGACCCAATTAAAAATTAAAACTAAGTAAATTAAATCAAACCATTACTGTAAATGGTTAATTAAAATTAACAACTAACTTAAATTCGATATTTATCAAACCTTGATTGAAACTGGAAATCTTCTAATAATCTTCTTCTATCTTCTGTTTTTTTTCTCGAACTTCTGTGATAGAAGTTTTCTTATCGGTTGTAAATACTTGTGATAGATGTTTAACTTCTTTACTTTTTTTATAAGGGACTTTTTAATGGATAATGGATGGTTATTTATTATTTTGCCAAAGGATAATGGATGGTTTTGATTCACTAAATAAACTTTTAATATAAACTTCTATATTAACTATGGAATATGTAGAAATTGGATATAAGAAAACGTGGTCATGAACGTGTTCATGATTTTTTATTTTTTAAATGTACAAATAAAAAAATTTGATTAAAAAATGGAGTATAATATATCAGTTAGACAAAATAAATAAATATATGTATAGTTAGACAAAAAGAAGTTTTGAAAAATTATAAATATAGTATTTATTAAATATATTATATTTATAAAATTAATCGACGAAGCGTTATGATTCTCGATTCGATACGATTTCCGATTCAAAAATATAACATTTCGATTCTTGATACGATTCACGATTCGTAAACTATGTTCATATCTTCTCATATTTATTAACTTACTCTTCTTCACTTGCATGTGTTGATAGGTGAATAAAATCATCCAAACTTTTGCAATCCAGACCATATTTTTGTTGTAAAAGGTTTTTCCATAAAGATGAAAATAGACTCGAGAATTAAGAAAATAAACCGAAAAAGACAGGAAATAAGGAGAAAAGCAAAACTTAGGATTTGGGTAAAATAAAAATAACGAAAAAGAAGAAAAAGGAAGAGGAGACGGAGTCATTCTTTATATTTTTAGGGAAAGATTTAGACCTAGCTAAAAGATACTGAAAACTCAATTAGAATATGGCTATTGTGAAATTGGTTTTGTTGTTGACACTAGATGCCAAAAAAAAGTTTAAGTGGGGAATTCAAAGTAATATATTGTTAATTGTTTTCACTCCTCTTTTCTGAAATAATTTGATCAAAATTGGAGTTGGACAGCTCAAAGGTTATAGCACTACACATACATATTGGCTCATATGTGCCATAACATTGTCTTCATAATTTGACCAAAACACACTCTTCATTATTAAGTTAATTATACTATACTAGAGTACTTTTTTGAGTTTTGGCTCTTTGGCAATCGAAGTGATTGAAAATTGTCCAAAGCAAGAAAAAGCTGAATTAGATGGTAGCATCACTCATAGGTATGACGACGGTTATGATTTAAAAACGAAACCGATGAAAATTTAAACTGCTTAAAAACCGATTATACAATCATAGATAAAACCATTAGGTTATGATTTTGAAAAGTGTAACCGATAGTTAAATCCGTTAGGTTATGGTTTTAGATAAAAATAAAACCGAATAATCAATCATTTTTTTTATTATCATCTATTTTAGTATATTTTAAAAAATATAGATAAAAATGTATTTTTATATCTCAAAATTAAAATCTAAATATTAAATTTATCAAAAAAAGTAACAAATATAATATTTAATTAAGTATCAACATAATATTTTGTATTTTTTTTTTAAAATCTTGTGTTTATAATCTCGTTTTAAAAAATTTCAATATATTTAAGTTATAGTTTGGATATGGTTAAAATCCAAAAAATCGTTTAAAAAACTAAATCTGAATATTCGGTTATGGTTTTAAGAAGTAAGTCCGATGGTGAACTCAGTTAGGATTTGGTTTTTGATAAATAAATGGTTATGAACATGGTTTTGGATTTTTTTTGTAATAATCCAATCTGTTGTCATCCCTAATCACGCATGGTTTTCTATTGGTAATTGTGAAACGCCCTTTTTTTGTCGACAAAACCCAAAAAAACTACCTACAACTATTACAAATATTAACTAAAAACATATTAGACGCAATGAGAAAACGATCCTTCCAGTTAGATAAATCAAGATTTCTTCTCGTGTACTTTGCCAGAGCATCCACTGTAGAGTTATATCTTCAATCAATGTGGGCGACGTTCCATAAGGAACCTTGACCTAACCATTTTCTAACATCTGAAAGAATAGGTTTAAGACTCCAATGGAGTCCGGTCGTACCTGAAATTTCTTGAACTAACTCAAGGTTGTCAGAGTAGAAAGACACACTCTGACTAAGGAGATCCTTACTTAATCTCATGGTCATGGTTAAGCCCCAAGCTTCACCTTCGATAAATTTATTAATTTTACAATGAATATTAACCTTTCTCGAAAGTTGTTCCTTCTTTATCAACACCAATGGCTGGGATAGCATCAGGTTCTTTATCCTTGGTAAAAGATGCATCACACATCCAAATTATCTCAGCATCATTATTTATTGTTGGATTGTGGACTTAGTTATTATCATCAATATTACTTCGTGTGTGCTCAATTTTCTTCCAATCATTGCAAGGACCGAATAATCTATTAATTATCTCTTTGGATTTATTCAAAATATTACCCACACACCAATTTGTACCTTCGTGAAAGCATTTTATTCTTTCCTTCCACAAGTTCTACGTTATAATCATGACATATGATGTGACTTGTTTACTCTCCCACCCGTTTCCAGAATAATCCTTGATAATCTTCTGAAACCAATCTGAAAAAGTACCATTAAAATCCTTATCAATCTTAATCTGAAGTGGAGATAAAGCCCAAACTTTCATACTTAATGGGCATTTGAAAATTAAATGATTAACATTTTGTTTTCTATCTCAGACCATTCACAAATATTTTTACTAATACACTTCTTCTTTCTTAGATTAGTTTTGACTGGCACTGCATTATTACAAATTCTCCAGCAAATTTTTTTAATACGGGCCGAAAGATTAGTTTTACAATTACAAACTTTAAATTTTGTATGTTTTCATTTATTGAATGTGATGAAGATTGATTTAATTATTCACGTTTATCAACTCGATTTGGTGTAATCGTACCTTTTTTATAAAGAGAAATGATAAACTAATTCCTCAATCCACTTTATTTGTCCTTATTTTAAAAAATAGGTATCCAACAATATTTATCTTTTTATATTATCAAGACATTTTTCTCCAATTTTTCTAATATCACCATTAATTAATTAATTAAAAGCAATAGTGCAATAAATGATATTATACTTGATGAATATGGGTAATATAGTAAAGAGATGGTGTATTTAATATTTTTTTAATACTTGTGCCACAAAAAGTAGAACAAATAAAAATGGACAGATGGAGTATAATATACATATATTTTTTTAAAGATTAAATAAATAGATAACCTAGTTTTAATTAGGGTTGTGCACCGGGTTAGAAAACCCGCATAACCCGACCAACCCGAAACTATACGGGTTAGTTTTTCATTGGGCGGGTTGCGGTTTACATTTTTTAAAAATTATACATTTTTTTGCAGGTTGCGGATTCGAATGTTGAAACCCGCAAACACGCATATACCCGATTACCATATAGTATAAAAATTAGAGATATTCATATTGCACATTTTATTTAAATAAAATACTAGAGATCATTTGCTTGTAACTCTACATTTTTTATTTGTTATTCTTTTTCTTTTAAAAATTTACAATCCCTCAATATTTCAGTAAGATTCTATCTAATAAATCTATTTTTTATATTGAATTATGATATTATCTCTATTTATTGTTTAACTCTCTTATTTTCCTAAAATCTCATTTCATATTTTCAAAATTGGATATTATTTGAAGTGTATATGAATATCATAAGTTATATTTTTTTGTTACAACTTTCATTTATAATATAAACTTAACTCGCTTAATAAATTCATATACAAATCCGAGTCGTTTATTTAATCAAGCCACCCGCAATGCACCCGCAACCCGTCTAACCCGAAATTTAATGGTTTACTAAATATATTGGACGGGTGCGAGTCTAATTTTACAAAACCCGCACAACAACGGGTGGTTTACGGGTTGAGCATTTTTTGTCCAAAACCGACCCGCGCACACCCCTAGTTTTAATATGGATGTTAGTGTTTCATTTATAATGCTAACTTAATTCCAACTCTAGGCCTAAATTAACACTTTATTCTAAATTTAGGCCCCTAATTAATTTTAGTACCTCAACTATCCAATATAATTACAGAAATATACCATTAGCACCTTAATTAGATCATAACTATTTTCAAAAAATAAAAATTATTCAACTCTCTCTCTCTCTCTCTCTCTCTCTCTCTCTCTCTCTCTCTCTCTCTCTCTCTCTCTCTCTCTCTCTCTCTCTCTCTCTCTCTCTCTCTCTCTCTCTCTCTCTCATATACACATACTAGCACCTAAAACACAAACTACTCAAAATTCTTTAATTTTATTCGAATTTCATGTATTTTCAAAGCTAAAGCAACGATCTAAGCTAGTAATTTAAGAATATCAAGGAATTAATTCTCAAAAACTAGGTAACCATCACAATATTTGGGTTTTTTTTTTTCAAATTCGTTTTTTTGTTTATTTTTGTTATGATTTTCTACGATTTTTTTTTAAAATTTTGTTTTTGCAATTGTGTTTATTACGTGATTCTTAATACTCGCTCTTAATCTTAGCCTTCAATTCACGTTTTTTTCCTACCGTTTTCATTCAAAATTGATAATGGAGTTGATTTCTTTAAGTTGTAAGTTTCGTTTCTCATTTAATATCGATCATATGTTACTCTTGACGCGTTTTTCACTTCAATGGAGTTGTTTTCATTGACTTTGTGTTGGTTTTGTTTAGTGATGTTGTGTATATATGATTTGAATTCATGAACATTCAAATACCTTACATGTGATGTTCATACATGTTTAGATATTACATATAGTGTTGTTATATGCAGTTTTGCTAGTTAAATTGCAGTATTAACATTCAAACGTTTTTTCTGCATTAACTACTTCAAGCAGTCTGCAACTACATTTTTATAGCTGCACAACTACAAAACTACTGTAATATTTTACACTTTCTGTTACATTCGAGCTTACTTGGCCTTACTTTTTGTTTTTTATAAACATACTAATTCTACTTTTAAGCACCTCAGATGGAGTCTACACGTACAATTATGGTTTTATTTAATTTAGAGAAGTACAAGACATTTGGTGCCGGTCTTCAATGTTCCCAATCTTTTCGACCGATGTTTTCCCTAGACTCTATAATCTTGACAAACAAATACCGGAGTCAGTGTTTTGGAGCTATCGCACTAGATGCCCTCAACGGTAAAGCCTTCACAATTCTGACATGATCCTGCAACAACATTAATGTAGTTGCAGGAACCTAGACAGCCTGCCCTAGTACTCCCAATCAATACGTCGAGGTATATTTCTACAGTTCCAAATACAGAAAACGCTACTCCCTCAACGTTTCTCCTTTTTCTACCTTGGAACCTCCACCTCATATGCATCCGGACGGCTTCGTGGTTGAGCCAAAAGCATTAAAAATTTTAAATATGCTAATAGTTATGTTAGGGATGCAGTCGGTAATGCTTATCATTCCGGTGGAATTTTGGTCATATGGCAAGCAGATATTATACTAGAAATTATTATGTCTAGCTAGCATTTTGTAATCATATATATTAATGATAGATATTTTCCCTATTATATTGTGTGTACATGCTCCAAATAATTTTGAACAACGTTTCAACCTTTGGGAAGAAATAACCTTTTGGAATAAAAATATTAATAAATCTTGAATAATGATGGGTGACTTTAATGTATTTTACAAAATTGTGAAAAATTAAGTAGTATACCGCCAAATATTAGACGTATACATGAATTTAATACATTTATCTCGACGAATAGTCTTATTGAAATTCATTCCCACATATGTTATTTTACATGGAAAAATAGAAAAACTGACAAGTTCGTCAAGGTAAAACTTGATTAGGCATTTGCATCTTGTGATTGGATGAACAGATTCTCGAATGCAAAAATATACATCCCACCTGCAGTCGGATCTGATCATTGTCAGTTGATTTCACAATATTGGGCCAAAATGGTTTAAATTTGAAACAATGTGGGTTGATCGTCAACAATGTGAAGGTGTGATCAAAACGGTCTGGGGAGAACCCGAGGAAGAGGAATCGTTACATGTATTTGTAGAAAAGCGAGATACTACTATAGCATCTCTTACATAACAGAGTAAACAAACATTTAAAAATAACATGGACAAGATTAAACTGATAATGGAAAAGCTTGTTAACCTTGAAAGTAAGGAGGCAACAATACAAGTAGTGGAGGAACAAAATAGGATTAAAGAGGAGATAAATAAAACATACGAAGTTGTACAGAAGTACAGGTACAGTCGAGCACGACTGGGATTGATCAAATATGGAGATAAAAATACAAAATTATTATATTTATCCACTGTCAACCGAAGGAGTCTAAACATAATACGTCGTATAAAGAACTCAGCAAGAACGTGGATGGAAGATATATTAGAAGTCATAAATGGTTTTCAAATTTCTTACACTAATCTATTTAAAGAAAGAAATAGTGAACAAACGGACGAGGCAATAGAAGGAATACAATGGAAAATGACAGATGATATGAATGACAAGTTAATAAGGGATCCAACTACGGAAGAAGTGCATAAAGCACTTTTTGAAATGTCACCGACGAAAGCGCCAGGCCCAGACGAGCTACACGGTAAGTTTTATAAAGAACATTGGCATATCATCAAATATGATGTTTTACAAGATTTTCAAAAATAATATTTCTCTCGATAAATTAAATGAGACTTTGATCACTCTTATCCCGAAAGGAGAAATTCAAGAAGAAATTGGTAGTTATCGGCCTATTTCATGTGTAAATTTTGGATATAAAGTCGTTGCAAAAATTATGGCAAACATATTACAAGAGGTCATGAATGATATTGTGTCTCAAACGTAATCAACTTTTATTAAAGGCAGGGCAATACATGATAATATATAAGTGGCGCAAGAAGTCTCATTTTACATGAAAAGGAAAAGAAAAACGGCTAAACCTATGACAACAACCAAACTGGATATGGCTAAAGCTTATGATCAGGTTCGTTAGGATTTTATGTTATTAGTGTTACATAAGATGGAATTTCACGATAAATGGATTACATGGATCTTGAACTGTATATCATCAGTAACATTTCAATTAATTTTAATGGGGATCGATTACAAAAATTCAAGACGGAAAGGCGGTTAAGACATGGTGGTCTATTATCTCCCTTTTTGTTTTCATAAATGACTGAATCCCTCATAACATTGATCGAAATGAAGGTAAATAAAATTAAATTAAAAGGCATCCTGATAACGAGAAATTGTCCCATTATTACTCACCTTGTATTCGCTGATGACTCACTTTTTTTCTTACATTGGAAGGTAATGAGGTGGAACAATTTCGAGAATGTATTACTAAATACTATGCAGGGTCAGGGCAGAGGATAAATTACAATAAATCAGTGATTTGCTTTAGCCAAGATACTGCCCTCGAAATCAAAACACGGGAAACTAATACATCGAAATACAGGAAAAGGAAGACCTTGGGAACTATTTAGGTATACCGTTGTATCATAAACACTCCAAAGTGCAATCATTACAATGGATCGCAGAGAAATTGTTCAAAAAAACGGAAGGATGGAAGGCACAACTGCTATTGGATGGGGGCAAAGAAGTTCTTATTAAGGCAATTTTGCAAGCGTTACCTACATACTCGATGTCTATTTTTTCATTTCACATTACGTTTTGTAACAAATTAATATCCGCAATCTCAAATTTTGGTGGAATACAGGTGAAAAATCACAAATACATTGGAAGGCATGAGAGAAGTTAGCGGTCAACAAATTAATTGGAGGAATGGGTTTTAAAGATTTCAAGCAAATGAACACAGCTCTGTTAGCGGCACAGGCATGTCGAATTTTAAATAATCCGAACACATTAGCCGCCAAACTTCTTAAAGGTATTAATTTCCCGAAAACAAATTTTCTCGATGTGAAACTAAGACAATCTCGAACATGGTGATGGACTAGTTTAATTAAAGGAAGAGATATGTTAAAAAAATTCGGCAATCATCAAATAGGGAATGGAGAATCTATAAATATTTGGACGGATAAATGGTTGGATACACAGTGGGGTCTAGAAAAAACGGAAGGGTGTAAGACGTAGAATGTTAACGAGCTATGGATAAATGGAACAAAAAAATGAAATATAGATTTATTAAACGAAATTTTTTCAAAACCGATCATTCTCGTTATAATAAGGGAAAGAGTTTTCTCGAAAGATGAACCAGATAGGTTAATATGGCCACAAGCAAATAACGGTGAATATATAACAAAAACAGGATATAAGGTGTTAACAAATCATGCAACATTTGAGGAACCTCACCAGTCAGCCGACATCCCATCAGGCTGTACACTATAGAAAATCATTTGAAGATCGAATGTTCCTACTAAGGTTAGAATTTTCAATTGGAAAACTTGTAATAATGCAATTCTAACAGGTACAAATCTTGAAAAACAAAAAATGCGATGTACAGGCAGAATGCAGATGGTGTGATATAGAAAAAGAGATGGTGGAACATATGTTTCTTACTTGTGGAGTGACAAAATTGGTTTGGGCAGGTTCATCGGTGCAAATCAATTTCCAGCATATTGAGCTAGAACTAGGGCAATGGATAACCACGATAATAGAGATATATGAACAAGGAGGGTGGAAAAGAGAAGTTATTATTGCCTATATTCTGTTTATAATATGGAACCTCTGGAAGTAAAAAATAAAAAGTTGACATAACAACACGGTGGTAGACCCTGATGAGATAATTTGGATTACAAATAAAAGTATGAAGGAACATTTTGGAAACGACTGGTTTATGAATAATAATAATCATACCACGAATATTGGAAATATAATAGATACATATAATGATCTCGATTTACAGACTAACATTACGTTTACTTGTGATGCATCTTTTAAACAGACACATGATCCCACTGGCATATGAGTTGTTCAAATTGATAAGAACAAAAGGAATAGAACATATTATACATAAAGCATTTTGTGTAATACAAGCACAGAAGGTGAAGCTCAAGCAATTATAACGGCATTGGAGATAGGAAGACAATATCTACACGAGGAGAAGACTATTTTCTCTGATAGCCTTGAATTAATTCAAGGAATCAAACAAGTGTCGACGGCTAAATGGAGGCTCAAATCGTGGATCAGGCGGATTATCAAACTAGCTAGGGAGGTAGGCCCAGTCTATTTCAAGCATATTCCACATAATTTTAATAAAAGAGCACACATATTAGCAAAACATATCGACACAAAGAATGGAATATCACGTGACAATAGCAGAATTGGCAATTTACTTCTCCAAATTAGTAATAGGTCAAAAAAATTGTAATTTATCTGTAATTTTACCAAAAAAATGTTACGTCAGCTGTTATGTAGAGAGATAATTAGTATTATAGAGATTTTGTAAATAATTAACAAAATAATGCATTACATATCTAAATTGAGTTTTTTGGATAAATTCATGTAACAGTGTAAAGAATGTGGCTATTAGGCTATGTTCAAATCTGGCTTTCATATTTATTTATTTTCTGGACAACGCTTTCATATTCATCCTCAGTCACTTATTTCAATAGTGCATATGCGAGTGTTTTATAATTCTCTAAGTATCACCATAGATTCCGGTGCAGCCAACTACAAAAAACAAACAAAGACCATGAAGTGTTTAATGGAAAATACGAACGATTATCGCCCCCACTTTATCTATATTTATACGTAGGGAGTATAGAGAGAATCTGGAAGGCGTGGAGTAATTAATACTTCCAGAGGATTTGCTTTAGGAAAGGTAAGGCCTTGACCTTCTTTCATATCCACTGGCAGGTTTGATGGTGTTGCGAAATCGAATCCTTGAAGCAATTGAGCAATAGTCAGATATACAACTCGCAATGCATATGCAATTCCAGGACAAGATCTTCTTCCAGTGCCAAAGGGTACATACTCAAATTGATGTCCATAAACATCTTTATCTGTATGGGTTGTAAGAAAGCGATCTGGCTGAAATTTGTCGGGCTCAAACCATATACGAGGGTCATGGTGTAGCTTCCATGCATTGACTAACAAGTGAGTGCCCCTAGGGATATGGTTATAACCACTGACATTACAGTCTTCAATCGCTTGGTGTGGTACTAGAAGAGGTCCCTTCCTTAACAATGGCTCAAAGATATGTTAAATTCTCGATATCGGATTCTTCTACCCATCTATCTTTTCCAATTTTGTCATCTATCTCATCATGAACGTGCTTCATTATGTCTTTAATGTTTAACAGTAGAGACATGAGTCATGTGAGAAGAATAAGCGAGGTATCTAAGATAATATTCTGTATAATAAGAGAAGACAAAAATAATGAACAGAGAAATTACTAATAATTTAGTTAAAACTTAATAAAAATTAACAAGGAATAATGGAGTTTGATCAAAAGAGTTTTATATACCATTACTGTTGCCTTGATTATAGTTTCGCGAGTATAGCCATATTCGATTTTGTCGTGAATTGCTGAAAGCATGACATCTATGAAATATTGTTCCGAATGGCTGTCCTTCAGTTCATGTTGATTGATCCAAATCTGCAATATTTGATCCAATTCTTTTGTCATGTGTTTCATATTCTTAATCTTCCCATTAAAACCCAACCAACTTAAGAATTGAAATGGTATTTGATCTGATACCACAAGTTCCCCTGCTGCATACATGAATTCCTTAAGGAGGCTTTGAAACTGTTTAGCTTCTTCATCTTCTATACCATTCATTGAATTCGTATACCTTTTCCCCGACACTGTTTTCAAAACCATATTCAAGGAAACTTACTGAAGCCATTAACTAATGACCACCTTCGTAGTTGTTGAGCTATTGCAAACCGAGTGTAGTTCTTTCATGCTTTCTTGAATTTCCGAAATTCGGACATGCTTGAGTTTCTCAAGCCTACTATTAGATAGTAATTCAAGTGACACTAATTTTCGCATGTCGCGCCAGTAAGGACAATAAGGTGCAAATCCAAATGCTGCATAGTTGTAAGCAAGGTGTTTACCTGTAGGGGGCAAGCCAAAACCATATAATTAGTTTTTGAATAAAATTATTTAATCATCAAACTAACTAGAATCTTATTTAACCATGTATGATGGAGCACCACTATTCCACCAACGATGGTTCTAATCCATTATATTATATGAAGTACCACCTCTATCTTCATAATTTTTGTGAAGCACCATCGGCAGAGATGCTCCACCATACCCGGATGAAGGGGGAAGTCATGGGAACTAGGGATGGGATGGCAAGAGGGTAGTAAGGGTGTGGCACTTTTAACAGTATATATTTCTTTTTCAAATGATTCATTATCAATATCGTTAAACTGAAAACGTCCAAATTCAACGAGTTTTACATAGTTGCTACCCCATAAAAGATAATTAAACAAAAACACACCTAACTTTGCTTAGAACAAGAAATAAAATTAAATAAACTACAAAGACCCTAATCAACTACCACAACAATCACTACAATATTTAATAATCCAACTCCATCATATAACATAATTAGCCTTCCCAACCACCACAATGCTTGTAATATTTAATAATCCAACTCTATCATCTAACAAGCTGGATATTTTTTATTCGATATTGTTGAGATCAAGAATGGAATTTGAAACAATTGGGTAAAAACAGCTACACCATTATTCATTAGGAACACCGAAATTTCTCAAGATTGAAAAATTACCCCCAATCCACTACACACTCAAAACTTCTCAGCAAGTTGGATATATTTTATTCGATTAAGTCGAGATCGAGAATGAAATTTGAAACAATTCGGTAAAAACGTCGTACCGATATTAATTTCTAAGGATACCGGAAATTTCTCAAAATGAAAAAATTGAAGTTACCCCAATCCACTCCACACTTGAACCTTCTCATCGAGCTGGATATGTTTTATTAGATTAAGTCAGAGAATGAAATTTGAAACTATTGGCTATAAACATTGTTTCGGCATTAGTTTCTAGAGGAAAATTTGAAGTTACCCCAATCCATTGCAATTTGCACACTTGAACCTTCCCAAGAAGTAAGTTAGATAGTTTTTATTAGATTAAGTCGTGATGGAGAGTGTAATTGAAACGATTGAGTAAAAACATCGTTGACAACATTAGTTTCTAAGGACACTAATAATTTCTCAAGAATGAAATGTTGAAGTTACCCAACCCACTGCATACATAAATTTGGAAAGTAAAGGTAAAGGAAGGTTTTGTAAGCCAAATTTGCAAGATACAAGTTCCAACTACTAAGCAATATAATATTATTATTATAAAAAAACAATGCCAAAACAGAAGGGCCAATAGGATATCATCTAACAGGGGCATTTATTTTATAAGGCCCAATGACCTTTATCACTTTGTAATATAAGACCCCAACTCTAATCATCCATTACCATCTAACTAGAAGTAGGTAAAAGTCCAATCTACCCTTAAAACCCATCCCACAATGAAAACTAAAAAAGCTACCCCAAACCTCCATTAAGGTAACGAAAATCCCCCACCCCTCATTCACTCTACTCACCCTCACCAACCTGCTCTCTCTCTCTCTCTCTCTCTCTCTCTCTCTCTCTCTCTCTCTCTCTCTCTCCTCTCTCTCTCTCTCTCTCTCTCTCTCTCTCTCTCTCTCTCTCTCTCTCTATATATATATATATATGGTAAACGAATCACCCCCCACCCCACCTTCATCAGTTCACCGCCACAGCCCCCCACCATGAATCCACTCACCACCTTCTTCCCCAGCCAAGCCCCCACCATCAGCTTCATCACCAAGACCACCACCCACCCCCTCCCGTCACAGCAACACACCCAACCCACCTTCATCAGTTCGCCGCCCTGCAGATCCACCAGCACTGCTTGCTGCAGATCCACCAACGCTACTTCACCACCACTGTAACCACCACTTCTTCGCCCTCCCTCCACCAGGAAACCGTAACCCCCCACCCCACCTTCATCAGTTCGCCTCCCCACCCCTCGCCACCAGTAAACCTCGCTGTGAACCGCCGCTTCACCATTCACCAGATCTGGAACCCTGCTGCTTCACCTTAGATATGCAACACCACCATCACCCAAGACCCGCTGCTTTACGTCGCCGCCGCCAGTGAACCCACCATCACCACCACACTACCACATACACCACACTCTCTCCCGTGACTCATCTGAGCTCCGAACCTCAGCCACATCGGTGGAGAACCAGTTGCCGCATAGAAACCAAAACGCGGTCTGCTTGTTTAGGTACAGCCCCATCCCCATCCCCTTGTTAATGGGTCCAGCCCCGTCCCCTTGTTAATGGGTCCAGCCCCGTCTCCTTGTTAATGGGTCCAGCCCCGTCTCCTTGTTAATGGGTCCAGCCCCATCCCCATGTTAATGGGTCCAGCCCCGTCTCCTTGTTAATGGTCCAGCCCCATCCCCATCCCGTCGCTGGAAGTCCCTTCCCACCTGGAGTTGCAGAAGACATCGAGGTTGCAGATCTCATTCCCACCGCCGATGCAGCACCGTCCTTATTTTTCTTTTACTTTTTTTAATTTAATTCGTAATGGCTAAGTGTTCTTGTTTGTATTGTATTTGGGTCTAGCCCCATGTAGTTGCTGGGCTGGCCCGTTATGGTATAAAAATTTGGTGTAGTTATTTGTTCAATACAACTTTTATGTTCAGCTTTGATTTTCTTTGTTATTGGGCCAGACCCAAGTTGTATATTTTAATACTAATGGGTACAGCCCATATACCAATAAAAAACACTAAAATGACTTAATGAAACAAAGAATTGAAAGATATGGGTCTGGCCCCATATCTTTGAACTTAATAAAAGAGACTAAAAATGCATTGCGAAATTAGGTCTGTACCCATTACGTTAAAAGTGTAGCTCGTAGTAGTCAATCGTTACGGCTCCGTACCCATAACGAAGAGGGGTAAAATAGGAAATTTCCCAAACCAGCAAGTTAGGAATTAGGACTTAAAAAATAAGTTTTTTCAACTAGGATTTTAATCAAAACATTTTGAGTTTTTAGGCCTCAAAATACAATTTCCTCCATCTAACATCCATATATCACTATTTTTCTAGGAAATTATTTTGATATTCTAATATGAACCCGACCCTTCAGAAACCAAGATAGCACTGATATATCCTCCCTTGGAAATCTCTCGTAGGTGCGCCAATCTCCTTACATTCTATACTACCTCCTGGATGATGTATCCATATAAGACCGACCATCCCAATCATTATAACTATTTTGGAATCCTGAGTTGTCATTGTATTAATAGGTTTTGTTGACTACAAAGTCAACTTGGTCAACTTAATTTGGACTATGGTGATGTGGCATTGTTACATGTGTTTTATATTGACTTGGGTCAATATATTGTTGGGTTTTTAATTCTGACCGAGATGCATGGCAAACCGGAAGCGTTGATCTAATAAGGCATTGAACGGTATGATTAAAACCCGTATTTCTCTCATATATAAACCACATCTCTTCTCTTTTGGCCAGACTTGATTTTCTGTCTTTTGACTTCATCTATTCTTCTCTCTCGTATACTCTCAACAAATAAACTGTAGGGTTTGTGTAAATCGTTTTCTATGTTATCGATTTAAATAGATTTCAAGCCTTTTGCTTGTGTATTGAGTAGTATTTCTAAATAGTTATATAAGGTTTCCGATTGAAGCCTTAGGGTTTTCTATTCTCTGTAATTGCTGAAGGATTCATGTCTGAAGTTGTAATCCCATTCGTATAGTGCATCAAGCATCTCTCATAAATTGATTCAGTATGGATGTAGGCCTTTGTGTTGAACCACGATAAATCGATTGTGTTCTTTAATTTCTGCACTTTTCTTTACGCCTTTATTTTTCTGGTGTTAAACGCGATTTAAACAAATACTTATACTATCTTTCTAAGCCGAGAAAGCAAAACAATCTTTATAAAATTATAACAGGTTTTCTAGCTACCTAAGAATAAAAATTTAAGGGTGAATTCCCTATAGGGTCTTGGAGACCATCTTAGTGCCACAAAAGAACCCTCCCATTCCTCTCTCCTTCAAATAGTCCTCTAAGATGCTCATTGTCATTACTACCCTTATAGTGTATATAAGACAAAATAAAATAGATTCTTCTCTTTCATCCATTACCATTCTTCTCTCTCCTCCATTACCATTAATATCTTTCCTCCATTTTTTCAGTCTCCTCCTTCATTAACTATCAATAATTTTTAGCTCTAACCACAACCACCGACGACCACCGCCGGAAAAAATTCTGAGCATCGAAAAAGTTACTAAGCATGGAGTACTGAGTACGTAAAAATTTCTGAGCATGGAGTACTGATTATGGAAAAAGTTTTGAGCATACAATACTGAGTATGGAAAAAGTTACTGGGTATCGGAAAAAGTTACTGAAAGTCCTAGAGGGGTGGTGAATAGGATTACTAATAAGATTAATGCCTAATAAAAAATCTTTTGGACAATTATAAGTTTTAGAGAGAATCTACTAAGTCAACTAATATATCAAACTCTTACGGGATCATGAAATGGATAAGCTAGAGGTTAGATATATAAGTGATACAAGAAACTTATAAGTCAACTAATATATCAAACTCTTACGGGATCATGCAATGGATAAGCTAGAGGTTCGATATATAAGTAATACAAGTAAATCAAATTTCTATTCTCTTACTACTCTAGATAACAATAAGTTGATTATCTAGATAATAATTATTACGATATTTATTCTAGCATATAATCAAACATATAGAGGCGGAAAATAAATAGAGTAGGGATAGAAAGTACACAACGATGTATAGTGGTTCGGTTATCCCTACATCCACTACCTAAGGAAGCCTCCTTAGGATTTCAAGCTTTTCACTAAGCTCCCGTGTCTCTCTTAACCGGGTCAAGAACACAATAACCCTTACAACCTCTTCGATACCACGAAGGACAAACTCTTGTGCTATCGCAACACAAGGACACCGAGTATACCCTCTATACTCAAATTCTCTCTTAATCTATCTATTACAAAGACTAGACTTAAGAGGATAGATACAAAGTGTTTAAGTGGTGAAATAACTTTGCTATACAATCTCCTAAAGAGTGGATCCAACTTTAAGCATGAAACTCCTCTTGAGTAGATAATAACTTTGAAGCTTCTAGGTTTAAGCTCTTGATCAAGTTTGGATGATTAACTTTGATAGCTTGAGACCTCTAATTTTGTATGAGAATGATATGTGTAATAGTTGAAGTGTGAGAGGTTTATTTCTCCTTGAAAGAGGTCATATTTATAGCACAAGAAAGTCCCTAACGGTTATAATGTTTGTGGGACACTTTGTGCTGAACGGGTACCCGTTTAGAGCCAACCGGGTTCCCGTTTAACATCCCCAACGACTCTTTCCCAAGGGGCAACGGTAAGAAATGACGTGGCAATGACTAGCAAGAAAACCATCTTGACCGGGTACCCGGTTATACCTTGAGCGGGTTCCCGGTGGGGAACGGGTTCCCGGTTAGAACTAAACAGGTTCCCGTTTATCTTCTGACTTCGGGATTTTGACATTTCGCTTCGTTGCTCGGATGGAAAAGTTTTCTTCACGAGAGTTATCGGAAATATCATTCTAAGAAACGATGTATTTGATCATGAAGGCTAATTCTCAATGTACACAAAGATATGAATAAAAGTATTTGTAAGAGAATTAGTTTCTTAAGAAATGACGTTGAGGCATAATAATAATGATATGTAAAGTGTTTTTGATGAAAAATAGTGCAAGATAGAATATATATATATATATATATATATATATATATATATGTATATATATATGTAGAGTAATTTAGCACACTAAACACTAGAGGATTTGTCACATTAAAACAAACTATGGAGGAAGCTATATGCCAACAATCTCCCCCTTTTTGATGATGACAAATCCTTCACTAAAAGTGAGGATATAATTCTCCTTGAACTTCAAGGTTACATATACTGAAAAATAAAACGAGTTGCATATGAATCTGTCAGCTAACCTTGATGTGTGAGAATTGGCGAGAAACTTTGTGTTGATTCATGCACTGTTGGAAATCTATTGAAGTCCTTTATCTGTGGATGCAAACTAAGAGAAATTATGAGTTAGAATGAGAAAAACACGGGTGTTTTGGTGAGATGGTGTGGGCTAGATATATTGTTGCAAAAACCTTTTGAGTCCAAGTGCTAACTCATTTAATCACTTAAGTTCAAACATTTCTCCGACTTCTTTTGATCTTCTCCCCTAAGCCGTGATAATATCTTGTCTAACAAGAGTGAGCTCGCAATCACCTAGTTTAGTATCTATGGAGATATACTGAACCAAAGCACTAAAGGAAATTACTGAAAACAAAAATATTTGCTTCTCCTTTTCTAGTGGTTCAGCCGAGCAAGTTTTTTGGAGTGGGGGAGTGACTTTTTTCTTGAGATGGAAAATTGACTGTAAAAGTCGTAGGGAAAAATTGTTAAGAAAACTCGTATACATTTTTCCAACTAACATTGTTCTAATGCAATTCAAACTTATTGGATATTCAAAGTTTTATTTAATAATAATACTTTTATTATTTTAAGTTATTTGTGTATGATAATAAATAATCTCATAAGTTAAATAATATTTTTATTTGGATACAACTATTATTTCCTAATTAATTATTCAACTTTGTAATAAAAAAAGTAATCCATATTATTTTCTTATATCTTATTAAAAAATAAATAATTCATATTTATTCTCCACACCATACATATACTATACCATGCGATTTTGCTAAATATTTTTAGCAACAAACTATTATTTGACGTTTAGGGGAAGGGTAAAAAGATATATTTACCCTTATCTTATCAGTGTATTAAGATAAGTCTATTATATATATATATATATATATATATATGTGTGTGTGTGTGTGTGTGTGTAAAATCATGTAACTGCTCTACTATGGAAACACGACTGAACTGTAAAAGGTAGATACTATTATACAAAGGGTCGATGAAAAAGTAATACTATCAAAGTGATCATTGTAACTCCTATCTAGAGTATTACTTCGGTGATCGTAGGCATGCCACCTACAATTATGAACAACCTCTCTCATGACCACCATGCAATAATAATTCCAAACAATGATTATTTGGTCAAGAAGTTTTATAATGTGAGTATCTCGAGGGACTGACCTACGACATGTGCATCGTCATCTTGACAACCAGTCATATCCTTCCACTCAAATATCAACTGGCCTTATACTATATCATCATTTATTATCACCATCTATATCAAGTGCTCAGGGTCATAAATATAATAACTATATTACCATTTATATTTGTACTTGGTAAGTGGAATGTCATCGTCTTGAGAATACAATCCTAATAGTCTATATATTTGTATAAGAAATCAAAAATAGGTTCTAAAATCGGTGTTGTATATGAAAGTCCTAGAGGGGGGGTGAATAGGATTACTAATAAGATAATGCCTAATTAAAATCTTTTGGACAATAATAAGTTTAAGAGAAAACTTCTAAGTCAACTAATATAAATCAAACACTTATAGGATCATGCAATGTAAAGATTAAGGTTTGATATAAAAGTATAACTAATGAAAAGCTAATCCAATATCTTAAACTACTCTAGAAGACTATATGTTAGATATACTAGATAAACAATTCATGCAAGCATATAATCAAACATATAGAGTGCGGAAAGTAAAAGAGTAGGGATAGAAAGATACACACGATTTATAGTGGTTCGGTTTCCCTACATCCACTACCTAAGGAAGCCTCCTTAGGATTTCAAGCTTTTCACTAAGCTCCCGTGTCTCTCTTAACCGGGTCGAGAACACAATAACCTTTACAAACTCTTCGATAACACGAAGGACACACCACTTGCGTAATCACAACACAAGGACACCAAGTATACTCCCTATACTTGAATTCTCTCTTAATCTATCTATTACAAGACCTAGACTTAAGAGGATAGCAACAAAGTGTTTAAAGGTTTGCTAATTAAAGCTTGTTTCTAAAACTCCTAAAGAGTGGATATGACTATAAGCTTGTATACTCCTTCTTGAGTGGATAGAACCTTGTGGCTTAATTGATTAACTCCTTGTAAGGATTAATAAGCACACTAAGATTGATTTTGACTTTGTATAGCTCTTGACACCTTCTTGAATGATAGCAATTAAGCCCCTTAATGTTTGTAATTAGTTGGTGTAGTTGTAGCCTTGAAATAGCTTCAATTTATAGAAGAAAATGGCTCCCAACGGTCATAAGGTTTGAGTCTAACGGATCTATTAATCTCCCAACGGATATATTTCTTATGACTTGGCTTTTGTGCAGAAAACCCTTCTTTGCGGTATACCGCAGCGGTGTACCGCGCTTCAGTGTTTAATTTTCTTGCTTACTGGTCGGGCTAGTCCTCTATACCGCGCCCTGGTCCGCGCTTGGTCCGGTATACCGTAGCGGTGTACCGCGCCTAGTAAACTTTGAAGGAAATGACTTTGATCAATAATACCTCTTCATGAAAGTTGTTGTAAACAATATTCTAAGAATCTTTGAAGTTTGAACACTAAGGAAAATTCTCAATAACAAAGAGATATGGTTAATAGCATTTGTATGAGAATAAGATTCTAAGATAAAACAATTAAGTTTGATCAACAAGATAAAGAAAGAGCCTTTTTGATGAAATAGAGTGCAAGAAAGAATGTCAATAACAATAGAAATTAGCACACTAATCACAAGAGGATTTGTCACATTAAAACACCTAATTAGGGAGGCAATATGCCAACAATCTCCCCCTTTTTGATGATGACAAATCCTTCACTAAAACACCTTAGGAAAGATATAAAGGTTTAAGCACAATGAAATAAAGCTCCCCCTCACAATAAGCATAAGTTTTGAAAAGCATTTGTGAGTGTTTAAAACGTGCAAGTTTTGAAAGTTTTAGTGCACATAATATTTCTCCCCCTTTGTCTTCATCAAAAAGACGGGGTAAAAACAACTAAGAGTAGAAGAGCAAAGACAACTCGAGTGAATACGATTTAAAACAATGATAGAGAGTGCAAGAGTTTAAGATAAAAAAAAAAAAAAAAAAAAAAAAAAAAAAAAAAAAAAAAAAACGATTTTAAGAAGGTGATGCACAAAGATAGATAAAAGTAAAGGATAGAGATATTTACCAACTCCTTGATTGATACATGTTCATTTCAAATGCTTTCTAATGACACAAACAATTAGTAGCAATATAAGAAATAAAAGATTAGTAAGCATTTGAGTTTTTTAAAATTTTAAACAAAGTCTCCCCCTTACAAAGTGCATAGATTTTGTTTTAATTTTGAAAAAGTTTGATTGACAATTTTACCCTAAAAAGAACACTTGAAAACATTTTGAAGAAAGTTTAGGGGTAAAATGTATTTTTTGAAAAACAAGGGGTCAAGATGTATTTTTCAAAACTTTGGGGTCTAAACACAATTTTGAAAAAATCTATTTGGAACCAAAATGCAAATATCAAACTTTTTGGAACAAAGCTAAAAAGATTAACTATAGGGACTAAGGAGCAATATCAAGAAGTACCTATAATCATCAAAGAGCATGTTAGTAACATCAAATCAAGGATAATAAGCAAGAATAATCATGATAGAAACTAGTTTAACCAATTATCCAAATAAAACATTTAGCATCCTAACATAAAAGACAATTAAACCAAAGTAGCAATATCCTAGATGTCCAAAACACGGACCCATAAAAACTTAAAAGCATAAACATCCATAAAACAAGTTCTAATAAAAACACATAAGCAAGTAAAGACACATAAACCACCAAGAAGGATTAAGACATGAATTCAACCACCAAACACCAAGCACCAAACACCAAACCATGATGAATTAACGGTTATCACGAGGAGATCGGCTCCTAGATCGTCTACTATTCCCAATATCATCGCGAATGCACGAAACATCACCTCTTATACATGAGAGCTCATTCGCAAGATTCCCAATCTTTTCTTCCAAAACCCCAAATTTACTTTCTATTTTATCTTCCAAAGCCACAAATTTATTACCTATATAATCCATAAAGCGAGACAAAGCACTTTCGAAACCGGATGGATTAGGAGGGTTAACATTGATGGGTTGGCTAGGAGTGGGCTCATTTGGAATTGGGTTTTCTTGATCCGGGTTATCTACTAAAATTAGAGACTCAAGCATTGGACCATCATTGCGCTTTCTAGCTTCAAGAATACGATTACGAATAGTGACATCCGAGATACGATTAATAGTGGAGATAGGAACATATGAGTTGTTATAGATAACAAATTTCATTCTAAGGATAGTAAGATAATCAAAACTCCAAGACTTATTCATCGGTTTCACATTAGTTCCTCCAAACGAAATATCATTAATCTCAAAGATTTTGGATAGAAATATACCGTAGGGGACTTTATCCCGAGAGGCACGAGCGTGATTCATCCATTTTAGCATAATAGCAATGATGTTTATCGGTTGTTTGGAGAAGATCAAAAATAGAAGATAAGCTTCATACGGGATAAGTTTGGCATCATGCTTATCTTTCGGAATAACGGCCGAGATAAGAAACTTGTGGGCCACGATAAATTCCGGGTCAAAGTTACGAATATTCCAATTTCCATCCGCAATAATCATTCTACTATTAACGAACTCATTCACTTCATTTTGAGCAACAATATCAATGTTCGAATTATCCCAACCACTAGACCAAAACCCGCTAAAACCAACCGAGGGTACATTAAATTTAGAGCATAAAGCATTCAATTTTAACCGAATAACGGTACCCGAAACAATTGATTTAACCGAAGTATTAGCATGATTAAATTCAAAATTCGTATAAAAATCTTCGATTAACCCGGTTGCCAAATGACTACCCGAAAAAGCAAATATGTGATGAAATTGTTGAAATGAAAACAAATTAAAGAGAGAATCATCACCCGAGGGAAAGGCCGAAGGACAAATTATTCTTCCCGGTAGAACATCGAATGGCCGAAGTGGTGGTGGTGGTGGTGATGGTGACTTCGCCGGAGAAGGTTCACGGTGGCGGCTTGAGGAGGCTCCGGTGGAAGCCTTTTTCTTGTTAGCAATTGATTTTGTTCTAACCATGGTGAGTAATGAGATGGGTAATGAAGTAGGAGTGATATTTAGTGGTGAAGGAGGGTGTTTTTGGTGGTGGAACCGGAGGTGGGTGGCCGGAAATCGCCAAAGAGGAGGAGAGGAGAAGGAGTTTTGAAAGAATGAAGAAGATTTGCAGAAAAACGGGTCTTTAAAACAGTCAAAACCCTTACGTGCGGTGTACCGCGGGATTCGTCCGGTGCACCGCACAAGGCCTCGTTTTGCACAATAAAAATATTCCCGAAACACAATCGAAACTTCCCCAAAAGACTCGGAATGATATAAAATAATTTTAAGCATCTTAGTTTTGAAAAGAAAAGCCAAGGAGAAGCTAAAAACGCATATAACAGTTGATTTCACAAAAGACCCTAAGTTTTCTAAAAGTGCAAAAAGACCCTATGCAAGAATAAAGCAAAACTAAAGCATGAAAAAGGTCAAGAACTTCAAGATAGCATCACAAGTTGATAAAACACATAAAACACAATAAAAACATAAACAAAAACACAAGAGAGGAAAGAATTTCACCGTATTTTCCTTTTATGAGGTTTGAACGTCCTATTGCATGAAATTCCATTTTCTTGACGCTCAACACCTTCAATGCATATTACTATGGTAACCGAGGTGGAATGGATCCGGAAATGTTGTTAGCATTTGTCACGATCCATATTGGTTTTTCCCATGAAGGTATCAAAGAACCACTAATAAGTTGTTCATGGTAATGACATGTAGAAGCATGATGACCGGGTTTACCACAATAGTTGCAATAACTTCCTTTTTGAATAGAGTACTCATGTAGAGGTTTTGAACAAGAAGTTTCCCCATTTTCTCCAATATCCAAATTATCACTAACATATAACTCATGATTAGGTTTAAAATCGTTTTGAGATTCATTATGGATTGAGACTTCTTCTTCTTCATTGTTTTCGACAATTCCATATATAAACTCCAAACGATTCCAAAGCTCTTTTGCGGTTTTACAATCTAACATTTTTGTGAATATTTCTTCGGAAATTCCACGAATGAGAGTGTACATTGGTTTTGCATTTTGAGTGAGCTTAGCCTTTTCCTCAATGGTGAGTTCATCAAAATCTTTTTCTTCTTGACTTAGCTTGAGAACTCCTTCTTCATTTAACTCTTCTTTATAAGGGATAAATGGACCTTCTTTTACAATTCTCCATTGATCGGGATCTTCGTTTTTGATAAATTCCTCCATTTTTGTTCTCCAAGCGAAATAGTAAGTTCCTACAAAAAGTGGAGGTCGTGTAGAAGACGAACTTTCCAAAAGATTAAATTCCATATCGTTTACTCTACTAACGATTAAGCTATTCACGTAGAGTTAGGCTCTGATACCAATTGAAAGTCCTAGAGGGGGGGTGAATAGGATTACTAATAAGATAATGCCTAATTAAAATCTTTTGGACAATAATAAGTTTAAGAGAAAACTTCTAAGTCAACTAATATAAATCAAACACTTATAGGATCATGCAATGTAAAGATTAAGGTTTGATATAAAAGTATAACTAATGAAAAGCTAATCCAATATCTTAAACTACTCTAGAAGACTATATGTTAGATATACTAGATAAACAATTCATGCAAGCATATAATCAAACATATAGAGTGCGGAAAGTAAAAGAGTAGGGATAGAAAGATACACACGATTTATAGTGGTTCGGTTTCCCTACATCCACTACCTAAGGAAGCCTCCTTAGGATTTCAAGCTTTTCACTAAGCTCCCGTGTCTCTCTTAACCGGGTCGAGAACACAATAACCTTTACAAACTCTTCGATAACACGAAGGACACACCACTTGCGTAATCACAACACAAGGACACCAAGTATACTCCCTATACTTGAATTCTCTCTTAATCTATCTATTACAAGACCTAGACTTAAGAGGATAGCAACAAAGTGTTTAAAGGTTTGCTAATTAAAGCTTGTTTCTAAAACTCCTAAAGAGTGGATATGACTATAAGCTTGTATACTCCTTCTTGAGTGGATAGAACCTTGTGGCTTAATTGATTAACTCCTTGTAAGGATTAATAAGCACACTAAGATTGATTTTGACTTTGTATAGCTCTTGACACCTTCTTGAATGATAGCAATTAAGCCCCTTAATGTTTGTAATTAGTTGGTGTAGTTGTAGCCTTGAAATAGCTTCAATTTATAGAAGAAAATGGCTCCCAACGGTCATAAGGTTTGAGTCTAACGGATCTATTAATCTCCCAACGGATATATTTCTTATGACTTGGCTTTTGTGCAGAAAACCCTTCTTTGCGGTATACCGCAGCGGTGTACCGCGCTTCAGTGTTTAATTTTCTTGCTTACTGGTCGGGCTAGTCCTCTATACCGCGCCCTGGTCCGCGCTTGGTCCGGTATACCGTAGCGGTGTACCGCGCCTAGTAAACTTTGAAGGAAATGACTTTGATCAATAATACCTCTTCATGAAAGTTGTTGTAAACAATATTCTAAGAATCTTTGAAGTTTGAACACTAAGGAAAATTCTCAATAACAAAGAGATATGGTTAATAGCATTTGTATGAGAATAAGATTCTAAGATAAAACAATTAAGTTTGATCAACAAGATAAAGAAAGAGCCTTTTTGATGAAATAGAGTGCAAGAAAGAATGTCAATAACAATAGAAATTAGCACACTAATCACAAGAGGATTTGTCACATTAAAACACCTAATTAGGGAGGCAATATGCCAACAGTATATGTAGGTGACCTTAATCTTATTGGATCCGTAAGGTCTTTATAAGTCTACTTCCTTGGTGTCGCCTAAGGTGTGATAAAATAATAGATAAAATAAGTGCAAATAAACACCCTAGGCTGAGCACGGTTCTGCAAGTATACAGGACGTATGCAAGTTTTACTGATAAATAGAATTTGTTCTTCAGAGACTACGAAAGTTAGGAAGAACTTATGCAAATTATCAAGTGCAGATATGAAAGCTATATCAGATTAATACGCAGGAAAATAAAAGAAAAGAGATTTTTGTTTGATTTTTAGAACTAGAAAAATAGACTAATAAATTAAAAGACGGAAAATTAAATAAGCAAAATACAAGTAGTATGAGAGTTTAGCTTGAGATATTAGCAAGTAATCCCCACTAGTTTTGTTTATTCTATCATGTAAGGGTGAATCATGTGATATTACTATAGTCAGGATTCTAAATTCCCATACCTTCGACCTTGAGAGCGACTAAGGGGGCTACGACACAACCACGAGGCAGTCCAAACTTAGGGTTATCAAGCGATATCAAGGCCCTAAGCAGTACAATTCCTTCAATTGGTGATATGGTGGTGAAAACATACCCTAATGACTATCTAGTTAGAATTAGTGTTGTCAGGACCAATATCGGACACTAGACGTTATGTGGTGTTTCAATAATTAGACACCCCTTCCGGGCGACCATCTAACTACTATTAAGGTAATCCTATACTCGTGCACTAGCAAGGAAAACATTCATTAAATCAAAACACATAAATAGAGAATAAAACATGACTTCAAATTAAATACGAAAGTTCCCAAATCAGATAGAAAAACTAGGGTTCATACATATATGCTAAATCTCAAGCTAAAATTATTTAGTTCATACTAACTGAAGAAAAGAAAGAAATTACAAATTCAAAGGTTGAAGAAGACATAATATGGTGTTCAGCTCCTTCCAGACTTCTTTTCTTGTGTTGTAAGCTTCCTCTTGGCTTAAGGTTGGCCAAGGATGATTTTCTTTTGATAAAAGGGTGTATTTATAGGGTATAGGAAACCCTAAAACGTTTCTTGGAGTATAAGATAGGTATTGGACTCCAAGCCCAACTCAAATTTGTAACCCTAAAATATAGAAAAGGTAAGATTTTGATGTTGTTTTGTTTTAGCCGTAACTGCTTCAATACTTATCCGTTTGACGCGTTCCAATAGTCGAAACTGATCGTCTCGGAAAGCTCTATAACTTTATTCAGACCATTATTCCAAATTCCTAGCCAATCTTGAGTTATGATCACTTTTATGTTCGTAGCTGCTGGAATTCAGATTTATTTGACAACTTTATCATTTCCTTTTTCATATTTCTTGCCTTTATCTCCAATTTACATGTTTATCCTCTTTCCCTTATCTCTTAGAATTAACTTGGCATCTAATTAATTACCATATATCATTAAAGCTTCACAATTAACAAACAATTTAACCCAATATGCTCTAAAAATAATAAATAATTAAGACACAAAATAGGAAAGAGTACTAAATCATGAGAAAATTGACCTATAACCTAATAAATACACCTAAAATGATGTCTCCAAGATAGATTAAATCATCCCAAATGGGGAGAAATCATTCCTACATGAGGAAAAAAATTTGAAATGAAATATTTAGGAAGAACCAAATTATGTTTTGGGTATCAGATTAAGAAGTTCCCAGAAAGAATTTTTCTTTATCAATCAACATATATTGAGAAATTCTAAAACGATATATATGGATAAATCTCATCCATTATCAACCCCAATGGTGGTAATACCGCTCGATATGACAAAAGATCTTTTTGTCCTTGAGATGATGGAGATGAGTTACTTGGTTCAGAAGTACCATTGAGAGTGTTATTGGTGCACTAGTGTATATTGTTAACAATACACGATTATATGTTAGTTTCGATTGAATTATTATCCATATAAAACCAAAACTCCCACACACATACATTCGTAAGGGATTAAGAATGTCTATAGATATCTTCGTGGAACAACCAATTTAGGCTCATTTTGTTTCAAAGATCATGCACCCTCACTAGTTGGATATGATGGCGTTGGTTATCTATAAATCCTCATATAGAAAGGCCACAGATATGGTGTGTATTTACCCACGATGGAACTGTTATATCATGAAGAATCCCGAGTATGATTAGGATAAAAATTTGTCTTAAATTGAAAGCACAAAGTATGTGTCTCGTTCATAAGTATATACATAGATCCACGAACAACGAGGAGTCCTCCAAATTCACCCTACAATTTTCACCATGTTCTTGATATCTACACACGAATTACGGTTTTGAAATATCCTTGATCAAAATCTTTACTGCAAAACAATTCAAAAATTACAGTGTAAGACCAAATTGCCTCACTCGAGCAGTTGCAGCAAATGGATACATACTGCATAACAATTCAAAAAATGCAGTGTAAGACCAAATTGTTCACTCCAGCAGTTGCACCAAATTGATATTTACTGCAAAAACAATTTAAAAAAATGTAGTGTAAGACCAAATCTCTCACTCCAGGAGTTGCACCAAATGGATATTTACTGCAAAACATATCAGAAAATGCAGTGTAAGACCAAATTGCTCACTCCAGCAGTTGCACCAAATGGACATTTACTGCAAAACAATTCAAGAAAATGTAGTGTAAGACCAAATTTCTCACTCCAACAGTTGCACCAAATGGATATTTACTGCAAAACAATTCAAAAATGCAATGTAAGACCATATTCCTCACTCCAGCAGTTGCACCAAATGGATATTTACTGCAAAACAATTCAAAGAATACAATGTAAGGCTAAATTGCTCACTCCAGCAGTTGCGCCAAATGGATATTTACTACAAAAAAATTCAAAGAATACAATGTAAGGCTAAATTTCTCACCCCAGCAGTTACGCCAAATGGATATTACTGCAGAACAATTCAAAAAATGCAGTTTAACACCAACTTGCTCACTCCAGCAGTTGCCTTAAATGAATATATTCTGCAGAACAATTCAAAAATGCAGTTTAACACCAAATTGCCCACTCCAACATTAAAGACTATTCTTTTAGTACAAGACCAAATTACTCACTCCAGTGTCATAATAATGGCCATTGTAGGATTTGTATAAAAATATAATAAAGATACTTAAATCAGGTAATTCTGAAATTTGTAAAAGTGATGAAATTAGGTTAAAAATAATTCAATTTTTTTACTTCAATTTGGGTTCTTCTCCAAGTCAGTTGATGATGGTGTAGAATGGTCCCCGCCCGAGTGGCGGCAGTTTTCTTGTGTAGGAGAGCAGCTTGGTGTGGGAAGGTAATCAAGAGTTTTTTTGTTTTTCCCTTAACTTGGGTTCTTCGGTTGTAGATGGGGTAGCCACGCCGGTTGATGATGGAAAATCACCGGTTTTCTTGTGTAGGAGATTATGGTGGAGAATGGAATACAAGTGGCACCAGAGATCAAATGAATTCAAGCGCCATTGAAGAAGAAGAAGAAGACGAGCGAGAAGAAGAGAGACTTTTTTCTTTTTTTTTGGGTCGTAGAATTCATATATAATAATTTTAAAAAATAAGATTAATGATGTGTAAATGATAAAGACGTCATGCTGAGGTGTTGGGTACGTGGCGCTGAGGTGGCGCCATTGGCGATGACTAACGGTCAACTAATAGAAAATGCAATACAAGTCTAACGGTGTCACAAAATACTAACGTAATGACCCATCTCGTGATATTTTGTAGATCCGGTGCTGCTAGCGCATTTTTGTAGAAGATAGAGAGTCGCGCGTAGTCTTTCTTCTGTAAAAAATATATATCAATATGATGAAAAAAACCAGGAAAAAAATTACGTATTTCGGATACCCAAACATCAACAAAGTAGTTTTTTTGTTACATGGGAGAGCCACTTTTGGGCTCGGTGTCATTGACACGGTTCGAAGCTGTAGCGCCTAGAAGTAGGGATGACAATGGTTAGAATATTAACCGTAACTGATGGATATCTAATCCGATAAAAACCCAATAGTGGAACCAATGGTGCATCCATGAGGGTTTGGTTCTCACAAAAGGTAACCGGTGGATAATCCGTTAGGATTTGGTTTTGTATAACTCCGAATATAGTATAAGAAATAGAAATAAATATGTACATAATATATATAAAGATATTCTATATATATACAAATCACATATAATATCGACCAAATAAAATTATTCCACACATAAATCACCTAATTAATTTTATCTAGTTTATTACTATATTGCCTAATACCTATATATGGTCACCCAATAACTAAGTAGCTAATTTTATAGTTTTAAAAATAATTTATATGATTTTTTTATTTGAATCCTATTAAGCAATTACGGATCAGGATTAATCGCGGATAATCTGCAACCGTCGTGGATACGTATTTGGTAAATAATTCTAAAATCCGATGGTTAATGGATATGAAATTGGTTATCGTTTTTTTAATGGATGTGGATGTGGTTATGTCATTTTTCGAGGATATTCGACCCGTTGTCATCCCTACCTAGAAGGATAACTAAGACTCTGATCAGTTAAGCTAACCCTAACCGGATAAAGTATTTTTTTTTAGCTAAGCAGGAAATAAGCTTTTAAATTTACCTTTTCTACTGTTGTAATAAAACTAATTACCTAAAAAGTAAAAAAGACCAGAAACATAACTCCGAATTAAATTATTTTAATTGGCTATTTTGTTTTCTATGAACACGACCCAACCCACCCACGTTTCTTTATCTATTATTTTGTTATCTTTTCCCCTCTAATCTCATAAAATAAAGAGGAATCTTCAATCAGCTAAATTACCTTTTCCTTTCTATTGATAAGACTGGTGGTTGAGTCATTTCATTAAGCAGCTTTCCGGTGAGCATAAAATTCTCATTTCTCTTAGTAGTTTTTTTCACTGTGCATGTGTATTATATTCAAAGTTCATATCTTTTGGTATAATTTCTGAAATTTATAATCTATTTGATCCTGATCAGTTCTCTTATCTTGTTTTTTAGTTAAATTTTATATGGGTTTCTCTTTGTTTGATAATTTTTTTTTTATGTATTTGACTCTGTTAAGTGATGATCTTTTTGGCTCTTGGCTTGTGAATCAACGATGTTTAAAAGGGTTTAAGTTGTTCTTAATCGGGTTTTAGATCAGAATTTTGGGGGTTTTTATTATCCGAAATCGCCTTCAAAAAGTTGTCTTGCAGTGTTAATTGATTCTTTTACTTTCAATAGAGCTTGAGATGTTGGTTTTTCTTATTTGTTCGTGCGATTTATAGATTCCGAGTAATTAATTCATAACTTGTTGTTTAGTGCAGGAATTAAATTATCAATTTAGAGTTTTTATAACCTCGATTATTGAGTGATGGGGTCTGAAGGGCCTCCAGCTGTAACAATCCACGTGACAGGATTCAAAAAATTCCATGGTGTTGCAGAAAATCCAACAGAAACAATCGTTAGTAATCTTAAAGATTACATGAAGAAAATGGGTATGCCTAAAGGGTTAATCCTAGGTAGTTGTAATATTCTTGAAACTGCAGGACAAGGAGCTATTGTTCCTTTATATCAAACATTACAATCTGCTCTAGACACAGATGATTCTGACTCATCAGATTCCGGAAGAATCATTTGGGTCAGTTGTGTTACATTTTACTTTATTAATAATATTAATTAAGATATTCATAATTTAAATATTTTCAGGTACATTTTGGAGTTAATAGTGGTGCAACAAGGTTTGCTATTGAGCACCAAGCTTTCAATGAAGCTACTTTTCGCTGTCCTGATGAGATGGGGTGGAAACCTCAGGTTAGTTATTACAGTTACAAGCTATATTTTAACTGTATAAACTGTTAAAACTAATAAAGAATTATTATTGCAGAAAGTTCCAATTATTCCAGCAGATGGTGGGTATACAAAAACAAGACAGGTAAGTATATAAATGAAAATTAATATGTAATGAAATTATTTTGTATATACTAATGTGTGATGGACTATGTTATATTCAGACAAGTCTACCAGTTGAGGATATAACAAAGTCATTAGCAAAGATGGGGTATGAAGTGATGACATCAGATGATGCGGGAAGATTTGTATGCAATTATGTATATTACCATTCATTGCGATTTGCAGAACATAATGGTATAAAATCACTATTTGTACATGTGCCCCTCTTCTTGACTATAGATGAGGAAACACAAATGCAATTTGCTGCTTCTCTCTTGGAGATTCTTGCCTCTTTAGGCTAAGTACTACTACTACTATTCAGTCTATTCCTACTCTTGGAGAAGATTCTCTTCTACTCTTTGTGTACTGGTTTTCTCAAGTTTCATATGTAGCACATAATAATAAAACACAAAACTTAATGTGAATGGACAATGCTTTTGTATTGGTTTGTTTAGCTATGTCTTTTTCATTGTTTAAGCTAGCTTTTTATGGATATAATTGAAGCTTTAATCGTCATTACTAACATAATAGTGATACAACATGGAATTTTACTAAATCCTTTATTTTATATACTGATTTTGAGCATGTTTTATTTGGGGTGCAAGATATGCAATTTTGCTTACATTTGTGAGCCTAGAAAAGCTAGTTCTTTAGTAAGTAATTTCAGTAAACGCATTTATTGAGATTAGAATTCGTATATTTTTTTTAATTAACATTTAGCCCCAAACCTCCTCCATGAAGTAGAAATTAAACAGGAACGATGCCCTGAACCCCATTAATTGTCCTATCTAACATTTATCAGTTGAAAAAAATCCTGAATCCGTTGAATATTTTTGAATCCGTCCCCCCGTGTAAGTGACATAGAGTCACATGATAGACTTAGAGATTCGTGAGAACGACTAGTAGTTAGTCAATGACATGACACCAAAGTTTCGAATAATTTGGAATGATGACTCATAATTGGTCCATAAATCGCTAGAGGTTTAGGATTGTTGATCAATAATCTAGATGCTTGTGAGAACTAGGGATGCCAACGGATCGGATATTCTCGAAAAATTGCATAACCACATCCATTAAGAAAAACAATAACTAAATCGCATTCATTAACCATCGGATTTTAAAATCATTTACCAAATCCGCATCCGCGACGGATGCGGATTATCCTCGGCTAATCCGTATCTGTAATCGTCTAAAATGATTTAAATAAAATAATATATTAAATGTTTTTAAAATTCTATAATTAGTTACAAATTTAATGGAAGACCATAAAATGATATTAAGCAATATAGTAATAAAATAGATAATAATCAATTAGCTAATTATGTATGTAATAATTATATTTGATCGATATTATGTATGAAATTTGCATATATAGAATATCTTTATATATAGTATATATTTTTTTTAATATTTTATTTCTTATATTTTTATTCGAATTTTGGATTATCCGTCGGATTTTTGTAAAATACCAAATCCTAACGGATAATCCACCGGTTACCTTTTGTGAGAACCAAACCCTTATGGATGCACCATCGGTTCCACTAACGGATTTTTTATCGGATCGGATATCCATCGGTTACGGTTAATATTTGAACCATTGCCATCCCTAGTGAGAACGACTCATACTTGTCCAAAAATATGATATAGAGGTTCAAGTGAACATCGTAAACTGATTATCTAGATGTTCAAGAGATTGACTTGGTTGATGGCTTAGGGGTTCGTGATGAATGACTCATACTTTGTCAAAAAATACCATCGAGAGGTTCAAGAGAACACCTCGTTGATAATTGACGATCTAGAGCTTGAGAGAACAACTTATACTTGTTAAAAAAATACGACCAATAGATTTAAGATAACAAACCATCGAAGATTAATGACCTAGGGGTTTAAAAACATGACTCATAGGTGGTCGATGACCTAGAAGTTTGAGAGAACGACTCATACTTGGCCAAAAAAATGATCAAGAAGTTCAAGAAATACTCAACCTGGATCCATGACAACTCATAGTTGGGTGAGAACCAAGAGGTCTGAGCGAATGACTCATTCTTAAACAAAATTATGATATATAAGTTAAAGAGAATGACTCATGCTTAACCAAAATTATGATATATAAGTTAAAAGAGAATGACTCATATTAGATTGATGCCCTAGAGGATCATGAAAAAGACTAATAGTTGATCGATAACCTAGATGTTAAAAAGAGCGACTCATCGTTAGTTGATGACCTAAAGGTTTGAGAGAAAGACTCATACATGGAAAAATATGACATAAAGGTTTAAGAAATGTCTCAATGTAGATTTATAACATAAATGTTTATGAGAATGAATCGTTATTGGACGATGACCTAGATGTTAAAGAGAATGATTCATCGTTGGACGATGGCCTAAAGGTTCGAGAGTAAAACCCATATATAGACAAAAATAGAATGTACAGGTTCGAGAGAACGATTAATCATAGATCACTGACCTACATTTTCAAAAGTAACATATATTGAATTCTTGACAATTATATGAGATTATTCGTATTTTAAAACAATTTTAAGGTAGTTTTGTGTTTTCGTTGTGTAGCTCTTAAAACATGGAGGATACATGGATTAAAAACGGAGATAAAGAGTCAATAAATTAAGGAAACACCCAAGATGAGTGGAAACGACACCAAAAAATCAGTGGCCCTTGAAGCGTAATGATACAACCTCACTCAGTGACGGGTCCTCCCAAGTGTACGAGTCATCCTATGTAATAAAATAATGAGTATATTGCATCATTTTCAACAAGGAATATAGAGCTAATTTCATGTTATAAAAAGTGTATTGGGTGAATTGCAAAAACAAAAGTAAAAATATATGATTTTGGTTGAGAAATTTTATAATATAAATATTACTAAGGTACTATAGTGAAAAAAGCTAAATATCAAGTAATAATATAGAATATAGACAGGGTCTAAAGTAAAATATGAGAAGAATATAGTTTGAGAGTCTCTCGTAATCCTAAAAAGTTACAACTTATACGTTTCTTGACATAAGGGTGAATTGGTTGCTTTGCGTTAGTCTGGACTCTTTTATCACCCTAAGTCCCTCGCGGGTAGATAAGGGTTATTTTACATCTCTAGGGACCTCTCTCAATTGACCATACGAAGCCTTCAAATTACTAAAAGCTATCCCTGTATGACTATTTGATTAGCCTAGACCTCTCGATCCTTAGATAATGAACAACCACATATATACTAGTTCTCTATTCTAACCCACTTCCGAATTTAGTCAAAACATTAACCCATACTAATACTTTATCAAGGTAATATTTATAAGTTTCATACAAGTTTATATCCAATGGAAATTCAACAATTTATTTCAATACAATCATCTCCAAAAAACATGAAAATGTCATAATCGTAAGCTAAGGTTCATAGATTAAGTGATTCTCAAGTTATGAGAAGTATAGGTCATAATATATAATGAAATTACAAAGCTTAATAGAGTCATATTCAGTATTAGTATGGAAAAAGTAGAAAGAATTACACTAAAAATTGATTAAATGGATGGATCGAAGTGGTGGAATGGTGAGGGTTACCTTGGTGGTCTTCCTTTCTTCTTCTCCCAGGCATGTAGCTTCTCTTCTCGAAGTTTTATAACTGATTTCAATCTTTAATTTCACCTAAGTAATGATTTATATACATAATGGTATAAAATCACTATTTGTACATGTGCCCCTCTTCTTGACTATAGATGAGGAAACACAAATGCAATTTGCTGCTTCACTCTTGGAGATTCTTGCCTCTTTAGGCTAAATACTACTACTATTCAGTCTATTCCTACTCTTGGAGAAGATTCTCTTCTACTCTCTGTGTACTGGTTTTCTCAAGTTTGATATGTAGCACATAATAAAACACAAAACTTAATGTGAATGGACAATGCTTTTGTATTGGTTTGTTCGGCTATGTCTTTTTCATTGTTTAAGCTAACTTTTTATGGATATTATCGAAGCTCTAATCGTCATTACTAACATAATAGTGATACAACATGGAATTTTACTAAATCCTTCATTTTATATACTGATTTTGAGCATGTTTTATTTGGGGTGCAAGAAATGCAATTTTGCTTACATTTGTGAGCCTAGAAAAGCTAGTTCTTTAATAAGTAATTTTAGTAAATGCATTTATTGAGACTAGAATTAGTATATCTTAAGTTCTTACATATTACAAGTAATTGAAATAGAGATTTCTTTTAGTGAAGGTTTCTTTAGAAAAGAGTCTAGGAAATCCCTCATGTTATATACTCATATGTGATGGATTGAAGGCATACCTGACATATTTGCTTTCAAAGTTTTATTAAAAAAAGACACTTTTATTAGTGTGCAACGATTAATGTGATTATACTCTGAACTTCTTCTTCAAATTTCTAAGTTCAGGTCTTGTATTGTTATGTCGCATAAAAGCAAAGCATGTGAGTTTTGTTATGAACTTTTGTGCTGGGGAGTACGGAATTTCGGCAATGCTCGAAATAATGGTGATTAGGTAATTTGAGAGATTAAACAAAACATTCCCTCAAACGATCTTTTATTTTCTGTCAAGCATTTCCTTAAATGATCGAATTCATAGGTTTGCCTAAGATTTGTTTGTCCATGAACGCATCTCAACCTTCTAAAAGTTGAAATTCCGAGACATAGAGTGCAAGTTACCACTCGGGTCTGGGGGCGCCCCTCTCCCTTGATCTCGGACGCGGTGTTAATATTAACCCCCAAAGCCTAAATATAAGATTTTAAGTCCTCCTTGAAACGTAAATTAATGAAAAAAGAAAAAAATTGGGTTGATGCCGGAATCCCACCAACTGTTCCCTAAACTTCCTCCTTGAAGTAGAAATTAAAAACTCGGGCTGATGCTTCGAACCCAATTAACTGTCCTAGCTAACATTCACTTTCGAAAGAAATACTTAATCCGTCCTGTAAGTGACAAAGAGTCACATCCGTCCACTAAGTGACAAAGAGACACTGAATAGGACTTAGAGATTTGTGAGAACAACTAGTAGTTAGGCAATGACATGACACCGAGGTTTGGAATAACTTGGAATAATGACTCATAATTGATCCATAAATTGCTAGTGGTTTGGGATTGTTGATCAATAACCTAGATGCTTGGGAGAATGACTCATACTTGTCCAAAAAATATGATCTAGAGGTTCAAGAGAACATCGTAGGCCGATTATTTAGATGTTCATGAGATTGACTTGGTTGATGGCTTAGCAGTTGAGAGAATGGCTCATACTTGGTCAAAAAATACCATCGAGAGGTTCAAGAGAACACCTCGTTGATAATCGGCGATCTAGAGCTTGAGAGAACTACTTATATATGTTCAAAAATACGACCTATAGGTTCAAGATAACGAATCATTGAAAATAATGACCTAGGGGTTTAAGAACATTACTCCTAGGTGATCGATGACCTAGAAGTTTGAGAGAACGACTCATACTTGGCCAAAACAATGATCAAGAGGTTCAAGAACAACTCGTCCTGGATCTATGACGACTCATAATTGGGTGAGAACCAAGAGATTTGAGTGAATGACTCACACTTAACCAAAATTATGATATAGACGTTAAAGGGAATGACTCATATTAGATTGATGACCTAGAGAATCATGAGAAAAACTTATAGTTGATCGGTAACCTACATACTGAAAGAACGACTCATCGTTAGTCAATGAACTAAAGGTTCGAGAGAACGACTCATACCTGTCCAAAATATAATATAAAGGTTTAAGAAATGGCTCAATGTACATCGATGACCTAAATGTTTATGAGAATGACTCGTCATTGACCGATGACCTAGATGTTAAAGAGAATGATTCATCGTTGGCCAATGGCCTAAAGGTTCGAGAGTAAAACCCATATATAGACAAAAATATAATTTAAAGGTTCGAGAGAACGATATATCTTAGGTCATTGACCTACATTTTCATCATATATTGTATTCTTGACAATTATATGAGACTATTCGTATAATAAAACAGTTTAAGGTAATTTTGTGTTTTTATTGTGTAGATCATAGAACATGGAGGATACATGGATTAAGAAGAGGAGATACAGAGTTAATAAATTAAGGAAATACCCAAGATGAGTGGAAACTAGGAATGTCAATGGGGCGCGGGTTTGCGGGTACCTGCCCCACCTCACTTTAAACAGGGCGGGTTTTAAGGTACTAAATGGGGCTTGGGGCGGGTTGTGGGGATGGATTTTCAAAACCCGCACGAGGCGGGGCGGGTTGTGGGGATAAGTATTCCCCACCCCGCAAACCCTCCCCGCATGTATATAATATATAATTAATATATTTCATTTATATATTTTAATTTCAATAATTATTCAAATCAAAGTTTATGTGCGTCTATTACAACACACAAAGTTTAAATTATTCAAATCAAAGTGCAACTCCAAGGGCAGAATTTGTTTGAAAATCAAAATACAAATGCAAATTTTGAAGAATGGAATATTTGAGAGTTTAAAAATAATAAAATGTGTAGTAATAAAAAAAATTGAACAATCAAATTGAAACCCGCGGGGAATAAATGAGCGGGGCGGGGCGGGGAGTGGGGAAGAACAACGCGGGGGCGGGGCGGGGCGGGGCGTGGGGCTTCTATTTTTTGTGGGGCGGGGTGCGGGGATAGGTAAACCCGCCTCAAACCCGCCCCATTGACATCCCTAGTGGAAACGACACCAAAAAATTGGTTCTCCCTGAAGTGTAATGATACAACCTCACTCAGCCACGGGTCTTCTCAATTGTACGAGTCATCCCAATGAATAAAATGATAAGTATATTGCATCATTTTTCACATGGAATATAGAGCTAATTTCATGTTTTAAAAAGTGAACTCGGGTGTTAATTGCAAAAACAAAAGTAAAAATTGATGATTTTGGTTGGGAAATTTTATAATATAAATATTACTAAGTACTAGAGTGAAAAAACTAAATATTAAGTAATAATATAGAAGATAGATAGGGGACTAAAGTAAAATATAAGAATAATATAGCTTGAGAGTCGCTCGTAATCTCCAATAGTTACAACTTATACGTTTCTTGACATAAGGGCGAATTGGTTGCTTAGCATTAGTCGGGATTTTTTTATCACCCTATGTCCCTCGCAGGTAGATAGGGGTTATTTTCCATCTCTATGTACCTCTCTCAAGTGACCATACGAAGCCTTCAAATTCTTAAAAGCTATCCCTACGTGACTATTTGATTAGCCTAGACCTCTAGATCCTTAGATGAAAAACAAACACATATAAACTAGTTTCGTATTAAGACCCCATTCGGAATTTAGTCAAAACATTAACCCATACTATTAATTTATCATGGTAATATTTGAAAAGTTTCATACAAGTTTATATCCAACGGAAATTCAACAATTTATTTTGACACAATCATACAAAAATACATGAAAACGTCATAATCATAAGCTATGGTTCATACATTAAGTAATTCTCAAGCTATGAGAAGTTTAGGTCATAATATATAATTAAATTACAAATATTAAAAGAGTCATATTCAATACTAGGATGGAAAAGCAGAAGGAATTACACTAAAAATTGATGAAATGGATGGATAGAAGTGGTGGAATGGTGATGGTTACCTTCGTGGTCTTCCTTTATTATTCTCCTAGGCATGTAGCTTCTCTTCTAAAAGTTTTGTAGCTAATTTTAGTCTTTAATTTCACCTAAGTAATTATTTATATACATTTTTGGCTTGTGGGCCCACTTGGGTAGGTCAAAAGTGACCCAAACACGTATTTACTAATTTTGGGCTGGTTTTGGTGGCAACATTAGCATAAACTTGTTGTCTCAAATCCTATATATGAACTACTTCCTCTCACACACAACCACTTAAAGTAATATCTTGAGCTCAAGGGTATTGATAAGAAACCTCACCAACTATGTGCGACGACTCTCTAAAGTTGACTTCAAAGTTTTACTAGTACTTTCACTTGACTCTCTAAGGTGACTTTTTGTTCTTTTCATGCCTTGAATTGGGTTGACTTTGAATTTTTGACTTCTCACATCATATTAGGGTCTTGTTTCATCTAGGTACCTAGGATCTACAAACTTAACAAACAATTAATGCAAAAAGCTCCAAAAGTAACATAATATCTAATAATAACAAAGAACTCACAATATGTCACATAATAGGGAATAGTTCCTCAAATAAGTCCAATAACCACACATAATGATGTCTCGTGATCCTATAAATATACCACAAAAGACGAGACATCAATCAAATTCCTTCCCAATTAATTGTCAAGATTTTTCTAAGCTAACGAAGATATTTTTTTCTAGTTTTATTTCTTTAGCTTCTATTAACTATTTTGAGTCCTTGGCTTGTCTTGATTTCATTCACACTCATAGCGAGTGTTTCCCTATCTTCTTGACTCCTTATCTTATCCTTACATACTCGGATCCTCCATGTTTCTAACAGCTACACAATCTAAACGCAGAATACCTTAAACCACTTTGAAACACGTTAAAGCTCAATTATTATATAAAAACTCAAAATATGCTAAATTAAAGGATAAATACAAAATTTTAAAAAACCAGCCAAATTGATGTCTGGGATGTATTATAAATCTATCAAAAAAGATGAGACATCATATGTGAAAAATTCTATACCTTAAGATAAAAGAAATATAGGGAAATAGATCAAACATATGACATTTTCAAAAGTAAGGAGTTAAGGGAAAGAAGACAAAGAACGATTTTAGGGTGGTTTGACTCCCGTAGGCTTTGTCTATCACCTAAGGTGTATGCACCCTTATGATTTCAAACTCCTCCAGTAGAGATCTTTGTGCCTTTTGATAGTGAAATTTAAAACCTTTACAACCTCTTCAAAATCACCTTCGAATCACCTCTTTAAAACCAAGTGGAGAATCTTCATTCATGACATGCCGCTTCACAAGCCTGTGAAGACTTTCACTTGTGTATCACCACACAAGCAGGCGTTATATTTCACGATCTACCACTTCATACTATGTGAAGCCTTCAAGACTTATGTCTAGACCTCACAAGTTCTAACCCCTTCTTGTCTACTTTATGAAAGATCACACTTTTTTACCAAACCAAGAGTAAAAGCATAAGATTTATGATTAAACCTAATCTACCTAGCCTAGCCTTCAAACTCCTCAATGAGTAGATAAATACCATCATCTTGCTAAGAAATATAAAAAATATAGATATATGGACCATAGGTTACTTTGGGACTCTATTGAAAGATAAATTTGAGAACTTTTTGAATTTGGTATAGATTAGAGCCACTTTTAAGAAGTCCTCAAGACCTATATTTATAGGCAAAAGTTTCCCAACGTCTTTGTTCATGTGTCATCTTCCAGGTGGTCGAGTTTTTACTTTTTGGATCTCTAGATTCTTTGGGACTGATGACCTATGACATGGCTCTAACGAATCTGGAGACATAGTATACTAATGATTCTATTTGTGTAATTTCTAGCGTTTATCTCTTTTATTGGATATCCCCCATCTTTTTAAATTTATAACTGCTTAGAGTCAAGTCTTCATATCTAGTGATAAAACATATCATGTATTTGACATCTTTTATTCGGTTGGCTGGTCTTCATATTCATTGGTTCCCTTCTTTTGCATTTAGGCATTCCGTCTTTCCTTCATTATAAAGGTCTACTCTTCTCCTTTTAGCCTTAATTCTCGAATGGCTTTAGACAGTCTTAATATCTTCTTCTGTGGATGTCCGATCTTTTAAGTCTCAACTTCATTCACAATCGTTTTAGACAGTCTGCCTTTTCTTCTTCTGCAAAGGTCTGAATTCCTTATATCTTTCGTCTTCATTTGGACTTTAAGCTTTCCTCGCTCTAACTTCTCAGAAGTTCAATGACTTTGTTTTTATCATATTTTCCATTTTCTCCATGCTTTCTTGAACCTGCAATTCAAGTACTGATACACCAAACTATAATGGTAATACTCAGCCTCGCACAAAGGAATCCCAATACACTTAAAGTCGAGGAAATGCGATACGCCGATGGATCAATATATAGATATTCAAGGAAGAGAGCGATCATATCTCAAGTCTGAGCCATTCTCGTGAGGATAAGCTACCTGCAAAAGAATCATGTGGCTATATGACATAACAACATGGTAACTTCGTCCAAGCTTATACAGCGCACCCGCCTTATGCTTGAACTACGCCCATGCAACCTTCACGCAGCTATCAACATCTATAAATACCTCCCGCTACAGTAGAAGCATGACCTCTTATTACTCTCTCTAAAACTATATATTTTCTCTTTTTAAAATGGTTGTAGTTAATATAAAGTCGGTTTAAGTCTCCATAGCTTCTCGAATTAAGTAATCACCGACATCGAAAATGCTAATTTGAATATCAGAGTATCATTGGGAGCGCACCTCCCTTTGCTCCTAACAGAACTGGCCCGAGTCAAACACAACCAAGATGGTTGATTTGGACCTCAAAATTTTGAAAACTAGTGGAAAGTGAAATAGTCCTCAATTAAGAAGTTGCAAGTTCAGACGTCATCCCATGAACCCATATAGAAAGGCCTTAGTAAAAATTGGCAACGTCATAAAAGAAAGAAGTTAATGTCATGCCATAAACCCATATAAAAGGCCTAAATAAAAATTAGCAACATCATTAAGAAAGTCCATTGAGTTTCTAATGTCATCACATGACTATACAAAAAGGCCTCAATAAATATTAGCAACATCATACCTAGTTAGAAAACCATATCATATAAATAAAAGTTATTTTTTACACGGGAGATCCCTAAAAAGGATTGTGGGAAAATAAATAAAAATAGATCAAAGTCTAGTTTAGTACATCCTTAATTAAACATGACTGTAAATTAATATAGGAGTCTTCCACCCCATACGGTCACGCGTGATGATATTCCAGATTCCATCCAGGGGTTATCGTGTCTACAAAAGTGCTCTACTTGTGATACTCCTTTTTCGCCAACCAATCTGCACATGAATTACTTTCTCTAAATACTCCTTTTTCGTCTACATAAGGACGTGTTATTACGAATAGTCTCGCAGATCCTTCTAATCCAGCGTGCCGCCGGACTCCTGTCATATAAATAAAAGTTAGCAACACCATAAAATAGTCAATTACAAAAATCTAACAAAGAATAAGATTGTTTTTCTATCTTTTAAAATAATTACTTATATTTTTAATTAATGTCAATATGAAATTATTTATATGTCGATTTTTTTCATTAAACTATATAAGGTCTTATTTTCTTTTCTCGCTTTAGGTATTCGAGACGCTTGGGCTGGCCCTGTCTTCTGACCTAGTGTCTAGTTTCAGAAAGGTTGTGCGAAACTAGGAGATCCTAGGACCTTCATCGAGATCTGCATAAAGACTACGATTAAACTCCTTGCTCGGTCATCAGGACTAAGGAATGACATTATCTACTGTCTTTCGTGTATCATCCGATATTCATAGCTCTTCTTACATTCTACCCACACATATGCATATTGATCGTTGCGTTTTGGTTCTATTCGTATCCTCGGGTCGAGCGTGGTCCCGAGACGGATGGCAGCATGATTTGCATTATCTATCAAGTATTAATAAGACATTTATGGTAAGATCAAGCACGTTCAAGATAAATTATTTTTCCACCAATTCATCAATCAACATACAATATAACCTCTATAAATGTTGAGACCGGGATATTTATTAATTTACCGAGATATTATTATATTGAAAAACCAATAATTTATTAATATAAAGAGGTTTTATGTATGACCTTCAAATTTCCATTCAAAATCAGTTTGGTGAAGAAGTTGAGGATGATTTAATAGCTTTAGAACTTGTCACTCGACAAGAAGCATTGCAAGCAGTAACAACTCTTCACAACTTTTTGTTACAATAAGAGAAGACAATGCCTCAAATTTTAAGTTCAATAAGGAGATTTAATGATGAACTCAATATAGATTTGAAGTTCAACAAAAAAAAAGTGACTATACACTAGACAATCTTATAGTATTGAATCTTTTAGTAATTATTAATTTATAGTTTCAATCGGGACCAATATATATGCACTAGGTTTTCAGAAAAGGTTATTATCTTATTATTTTATCAATTGGGGTCCAATTTTGTCCTGGTCCCAAGTTGGGACTACACAAATTATTGATTTTATCGAGGTTCTTAATTTATCAAGTATTAATTTGTAGAGGTTTTATTGTATATATACTCCCTTCGGCCTAAAAATAATGTCCACTTAGTTTTTCACACATATTAAGAAACCTAATAATTGCATATACACATTACAAAATTACCCTTAATAATGTATCTTGATAGTTTAAATATGCATTAGAAGTATAAATTTAATTTTTTTCAATAAGGGTACTTATAGAAAAAGTTGGAAAAAAGTGTCTTGATATTCTAAATGGACAATATTTTTAGGACACTATTTTTAGTAATGTGAACATTTTGGGACAGAGGGGGTACCATTTAGGATAACTAAACGTATAGCCTACTGCATAGCCTCTTAGACGAGTTGTATGGGGGTTGAATTTGAATGTTGGAGCGATGAGGAAGTAATTATCCTTCTACCCTCACTAAGGGATGTGCTTCCCTCAAAGTTTGCATGTATATTTTTCATGATTGGGCAGGTAATTGAACATTCAACTCATACGTGTATCATTACCCCATTGACTCGGTTATTGATAAGCTCTCAAGGAGTCAATTTAAAAACTGTAACGATTCTCACAGACGACGCCAAACTGATAAAACAAAACAATGTTATCTCCAAGTGACGTGCTAAAGAATTGTCTCGTATGGTGTGTTAATATAACATACTTGTTTATCTGTACTACAATGTAAACCTGCAAACACAATATGAACGTTAGTATACTTGAGAGCATGCCTCCCGAAGGTATTCCACTACTCAAGTTAGTATAAATTTAAAGATGAAACTCTCTCACATAATTTAGTAGGAAAAGTTAAAGAAAAATCTTGTAAAATTGTTATGTAATATATAACAATTATCGGTTATGTCAATCGTAAAAAATAAAGTGGTTATTTTAGTGTAAGCATAATACATTAACGTAATCGCGAATAACTTGGGAAAACATTTGGGAAAATGAGAGTCAACTTAGAAAAAAATCTCTCTATTAATATTGGTTGAGATTAATCTATTCCAACAAATCTTCTTCTTTTTTAGCACTTTCTTTCTTTTGTCTTCTCTTTTTGCTCTTTCATTTCTTTAGATTCTTTGTTTATTTTCTGATCTGGGACCTAGCGAAAAAATTTCCACCCAATTTTCTTCTTTTGTTCCCCTCCTTCCTCTCTTTCATCGCTTCTTTCATTCTCTCTCTTTCTTTCTTCTCTCCTCATCTTTTCTATCTCTTTTCTTTCCCGATCAATGACTAAAATGTTGAATTCTGCTAGAATTAATACTTTTGCTAAGAATAACAAATCTAAACCTCGATTTAGAGATATAAAAAAGATTATGTTGTCACCATCTAAAGATGTTTCGCAAGTCAACCCTCCAGTCAACACACTGGCTCAAAATCATGGATCTGTTGCTAAATCTGTTGAAGAGTATGGATCTAGTCAAGGTAAAATTAATCACCTGAAATTTGGTGCTTTTAACGTAGACATTGCGTATAAAATTGTAGATAAAGTGGAACAAAGTAAGGTGGAAAAATAAATCTCAAATGTGGTCAACCCTCTTTGATAGGTGTGTTAAAGAATCTATGCAACTTGACTATTGATGTCTCTCCGTTTGTGATAAATAAATTTCCTTAGGTGACATCATTTTAGGTAGAAATTAAACTTTGTTATTAGATTTATTAGCGTAATTTGCTATATTACACTTTCTTCCTTCGTTTTATACTTATTGTCACTTTTAGAGCTTTTGAGTGTTAATTTGCTTGTTTAGTGTAAAGTTCTTAGGTACATGAATGATAGAAGGCATTGAAATGAATAGAAGAAGTGAATTCTAAAGTACAAGATCAAATGGAAGTGTTAAAAGAGCAAGAGACATCACTTTAGTGAATGAGGAGGAATACTAGAAATTAAAAAGTCATCACTTCTAGCCCTTCCTGAGCCCAAACAGTGCAGATTCAGACCTGGTGATTCAAATGAAAAAGATGTGTCTCTGAGGTAGATAAATTTGAGAAGTGGAATCAGATGATTTGGACTTACGATACAAAAGTTTCACTCGTTTTACTAAAGTGTGTACATCAAAAGTGGGAATTATAAAATGGACTTGGGCTCTCTATCATTTAACTAAGTCAAATAAGGGAATTATTCGTTTTTAAACTCTATATAAGACTTCATAAGCCTAAAAATCAGCACACTTTAATTTTATTCTAATTTCTAAAGAGAAAGAGGCAGATGCAAGAGCAGAAGTTGGAGGAATCCTTTTCTTCAACCAACAGCTAAATACATCCCTTTAATTAGGTTCTTCCTTATAATTCTGTTTTTAGGAAACATATATACTTCTATTTATTTTTATTTCGAATATGAGTTAAACACTTTTATACTTGAGAATCGCGTAACGGGATGAACCCTAATTTAGTTAATTAATGTATTTCAATGTGGGATTAGTTTCTAATTTAATTTGAATTGAGTATTTCATATTGATTTATTATTTTTCACTTGTTTACTATCAATGAATTATCTAATCGGATATAGGTCAAAGTAATTAGGCTATTCACTAGAAGCGGTGATCACCCGAAAGGGGGGGGGGGGGTTTAATGATGAACTAAATAATAAATGTGTGGTATTCATCATTGATCGGACAGGCTTGACTAACCGCGTCAATTGGATAATTTTCGTAATCATCGGAACGTAGCTTATAATCATTCTGACGGGGTTTGAAATACTGTGCAATAGTTCCTAAGTCTACCCTGACGGGAGTTAGGAAATATTAGAGTCCCGACTAATATTGAAATACCAATTTTGCCCTTAAAGAAAGCATTAATTACGTGAATTTAGGTGTATCCCTAACGAGATTCAAGTATACCTCTCATATTTGCATCCACTCTTTTGTCTTTATTTTCAATCTGTTTTAATCTATTTGTTAACTTACTTTCTTGCGTTTACACTTTTCATATTTAAAAACCAAGCAAACATCTATATCTTTTATTTTATTTAACATTGCAATTAATTCTACTTATCATCTAAACACATTTGTCCAACCTAGTAATCCCTGTGGAGATGATTATTCTGTTTTATCTATTTATTACTTGGACGACACATACACTTGCGGTAGTCGCTTCTCCTCTTTAGTGTTATTTTTATCACACTCAAGGAGCGATCAACTATCATGAACCTATACTCCATGATGGTAAAAAATTCATTAAACTGCCTCCTCATGTGCTTGAAGAAGGTTCCAAACTGTGGGTTAACTGTTTGGTAGAACAATTTATGGATAATCCTCCGCAATTTTATACCATAACTAATTTTGTTAAATTTCAGTGGAACAAATTTGCTAACGTTGAAATAAAATCAAGTAATAATGGTATGTAATCTCATATTTTAAAACAATCAATATTATACTTGTGCTCTTGAACAGATGTGGCACGTGAATGGAAAACTGCTGCTTTTTCGTCCTTAGAAACCTAACTTGCAGTTTGAAAAAGTTTATGTCACTGGATTTATCGATGGATTAAACTACGTAATATACGTATGGCTCTTTTGACTAAAGACGGACTTGGATATGTTACGATTGGTGTAGGTATTCCTCTATAAATAGACTCAATAACTGAATCGAAATCATGATTAGGTTATGCTAGAGTCTGTGTTGAAATTAATACTAAGAAGTTTTACCTGAAATTTTTTATGTGAATATAGGTCAAAATGATCTTCAAGAGGTGATAGTAGAGTATGATTGGAAGCCAATAATTTGTTTCGAATGTAATTAGCTTGGACACTTAGAAAATAAGTGTGCGAATATTGTTCAAGTGTGGAAAGAGAAATGTGCCAAACAATACACAAGTGAATAAGGATAAAGAATCAACTGACAAATGGCAAACTATTCACAGACAGAAGCCTCAACAATCTACTTCACACAATCAAAGAGATGATGACTCTAATCTTAGTAAGATTTTTTTTTTAATTTGCAGAACACTAATCTTAATGTTTTGGAACAATATGTTTCTAATTTTATCAATGACAATGCTGATCAAGAGATCACTAAACCTCTTGATTTATGAATAAGCTGCTTGGAATGTCAGAGACCTCAACAAGCTTCTGAGGCAGTTGGATGTCACAAATTTTATTGATGTTAATAATATCAAGCTTCTCAGACTCTTGAAAACTAAATTCTGAGAAATTAATAGCTCGGGTATAGTAAAAAATCATTTTCTCACATGGAAATGATTAACAATTATAATTATGATGATTCAGGGCATAGTTGGATTTTGTGGGATAAGAACTACATTAGAGTAATCCTCATTAATGCTACTTTTCAATCAATGCTTGTTGAAGTTCATATCAAATCTAGTTGCAGTGCATTTATTGCTTGCTTCATCTATGCAAGTAATGAGGATGATGAGAGAATTATTCTTTGGAATTAAATTGTTGATTGGAGTAATATATATATAGTAAGAAGAAGATGATTTTCTTGGTGATTATAATGATATATTAAAAATCGAAGATAGATTAAACTGTAAGGTGAAGATGATTATTCTTGGTGATTTTAATATATTAAAAATTAAAGATAAATTAAACTGTGACTCTCTATTAAAAAGCTCTATCTTGTTTAATGAGTACACTGATGATGCTAATCTTTATGAACATCATAGTGGAGGAATCTTCACCTGGACTAACAAAAACACTTCATGTCAGCTTAGAGCCCGTAAAATTGATAGAGTTTACATTAATTCTAAATGGATGGACTCTTATCAATCAAGTGTGCTCATAGTTCCTCCTTCTACATCTAATCATTGTGCTTTGAAGATTACAAAATGTGAGAACAAAAGAACTAATACTTGCTCTTTTAGATTTTTTTAATGTGTGGTCTACACATGAGAATCATCTTGACTCCATTTAAAAGCTTGAATATTGAAGTTAGAGAAAGTTACATGTTTCTGTTTTGTATGAAGCAAAAAGAGGTAAAAAAAAGCTTTAAAAGATCTAAATAATAAGCATTTCAAGAAGATCTCTTATCATATTAATGAGATCAAGAAGAATATTGAAATTATTCAAATGAATATTATGAAAGGTACTCAAGATATTGCTACTCTTACCGAGGAGAAAATTATTGTCAAATATCTTGAGGATTCCATCTTAGTTGAACATGAAGTGTTCAAACAAAAGTCAAAGGCTATATCTGTCAATGATAGTGACTGTAGTTCTCTCTATTTTTATAAAAATGATCAAGGGAAGGATTATCAGTAATAATATTTCTACTATCATTAAATAAGATGTTAGTGTGATTAATGATTTGGATCTCATTCGTAATGAATTTGTCTCTCACTATAAGGAGCTTCTTGAATCTGCTGATCCTCATCAAGAAATTTGTTCAAGTAATACCATCAAGAGTATTATCAGTACTAATATATTTGATACTCAAAAATCAAGTTTGATTGCTCCATTCACTAGAGAACAAATCAAAAGTGCTCTTTTATCTATCAATGATCATAAATATCCTAGACCTGATTGCATGAATTCTTGCTTCTACAAAACTGCTTCAAGCTTTATAGGAAAATGATATTTGTAAGACTATCAACCAATGGCTTGAAACTGGTGAATTATTGAGTCAAGTTAATTCTACCAACATTGTTTTGATTCCAAAAGAAAAAAAAATCTTCCAATGTCAAGAAGTTCAGATCAATATCTTGTGTTAATACTATTTATAACGTTTTTTCCAAGTTTCTATCTACGAGGCTGAAGAATGTCCTTAACTCCATCATTTCTATCAATCAGCCTACTTATGTTGGTGGTATGTTCTTGTGTGATAATATCCTCATTGCTCAAGATGTGATGTTAGACTAAAATAAGAAGAATATTACTCCAAGATGCACTATCAATCTTGACTTACAAAAAAGAATTTGATATTGTAAGTTAAGACTTTTTTATCGACCCTCTCAAAGATTTTGAGTTTCCTGAAGTCTATATCAATTGCATCAAAATGTGCATTTGTACTCCTCACTACTCTATATGTATAAATGGAAGAACTTATAAATACTTCAAAGGGAGAAGAGGTCTCATACAAGAAGATCCTTTTCTCACTATCTTTTCAAAATTTGTATGCAAGTTTTACTGTTATAATTCAATATATCTCTATCAAAAATTACTTCAACCATATGATATTTGTTGATGATCTACTTTTCTTTCTGAAAGCTGACAAAATATCTACTCAAATAGTAAAAGATGGACTTGATCTTTTCTCTAGGATTTTTGGCTTGAAGATTAATAATCATAAAAGTGAGTTATACTTTGGTGGTACGTATAATCAAGATCTAATTGATAATTAATCTACTCTTAATATCAAAATTGGCTCTATGCCAGTTAGATATCTGGGTGTTCCCCTCAACTCAACGAACTTTAGTGTATCTGATGGCAATATATTCACTGAAACTTTTTGCCAAAATATTAATATATGGAATTCAAAGTTGCTCTCTTATGCAGGAAGTGCTGAGTTGATTAAGGTGGTGCTTATTAGCAAGTTTATATTTTGGTATAGAATTTTTTATTACCTAAACAAGTCATTTACAAAATTAACCAAAAGCTATCCAACTATCTTTTGAATGGTAACTTAGATGGTGTACAAGGAGCAAAAATTCCTGGGCAATTGTGTGTACTAAGAAAGAGTATAAAGGTCCTAATATTCCCAACCTTGAAGATATGAATATTGTCTGTCTCTTGTTTACTCTCTGGAGGATGTATTCAAATGATGATAACTTATGGAGTAAATGAGTTCAAAGCAACTTTTTTAAAACAGTTGTATATGGAGCTTAGATAAAAATCAATGTCATACTTGGATGTGGAAACAATTACTTAAAATAGAAGTACTACATTCAATTTTATACATCACAAAGTCAACAATGGCATGAATACATTCATCTTATTGGATAAATAGATTAACATGAAAGATATATCAACTATACTCAATTAAGATATTTACAAAGTTGGATCAAACGGCAACGAAACTGTGGTTGATTGTTATGGTCATAACAGATGAAGACTCTCTCCAATAATAGTTGATCTTCTTTATCGTATATATCATATCTATATTTCCAATCACAATGACAAAGTCTTTTGGAGTGAATCAACTAAATTTAAGTTCTCCTTCTAGTAAAACACAGGAAAATTAGTGGAGAAAAAGTGATTATTGATAGGAGAAAATTTGTCTAGGCTAAAAGCTATATACATCGATATTCTTTTATATCTTAGTTTGCGTGTCTCAATAGTCTCTCAACAAAACATAGAATTCTTGAATGGGGCTTCTCTATCAACCCTATCTGCAATTTCTGTTCCATCGGTGCTGAAGATTTCGATCATCGGTTGGTTTCATGTTTTTTCACTAATAGAATTCTAAAGAAACTGCTCAATGACTGTGGGTTTCACTCTAATCCAACACATTGGACTGAGTTGATTAATGTAGTAATTAAGTATTGCTCAAGCAAAGGAATGACTCTTATTGGGTGTTTGTCTCACTACCTTCATTTACTGCAACTGGACTGAAAGAATTCGTCGGTTTCATAATGAAGGATCTTTGAAAGAAGAACAAATTCTTAATTGGCTATGTTCTCTCATCTCGATTAGGCTAAAGAAAAGAAATTTCAAGGAAAAAAATAGCACAGTTATAGCTGCCAGATGAATTCGATGCTTAGGGGCTTCTTGTTAGTTCTTATTTTCATGTAATTGCTAATTAGACCCTAAAGTTTTAGGCAAATGTAATTATAGGTCTTTTATGATTTATTTTAACAATTATTATGGTTAATTTTATAAAAGATAATGGGTGTTTGATCTTTATTAAATAAAATATGATGTTGTGATAAAAAAATAAAAATAAAAACTTGTAAATACATGTGTCAAATCTGTAGTGGATCACCAATGTTGTGTTTAATGCTCTTAAATCGTAAGTTCACTATGCTGAGTACAAAATCCGAAAAACCTATTACGAATAGTTGAGATATGAAAATTATTCCTGGATTTTAATTGTTGTCGTGATCTGAGCAAGAGATGTATCATATTTCGGTATGATTAATATATGTTATATTTGAAGTTATGTTTAAGTTTAAAATATGAAAACTAGGCCTATCTGATTGGCAGATGTTTTTCATTCTCATAGCGAGAACTTTTAACTTTAAATGTAATAAAAATGTAAGACATGATTGAAATAGTGAGGGAGAAAGAAAAGGCTTCAAGATGTAGATAGGGGTGCAAAGAGAACATTTTAATGAGTTGAGTGCGACAATTGGAGAATTATTAAGCTCGTGCACCGCACTTAACCTTTTCCAAGCACGCTTCTCTACAAATTTGATCGGTTAATACTGTTTGCTTTTGGCTTCTATTGTTGTTGTTAAGATTAGAAAGAGACTCATCTTGAGGTCCACAAAAATATAATATTATGCAAGATTGTGTCATCTTGCTCTTCTGCCAAAAATAATAAATAGAGTCATTTTCTCATTGTCAACGCTATATATTCTTCTTGATTATCAAATAATTTTGGTAGTCAATCTTTAATTTAATCAATCTCAGAAATTGTTAAATTTATATGAATACCTGTCTTTATTTGTCACCGAAAATAATAAGTTGCATTTTTATAAAATTACACTACAACAAAAATTAAGAAACTTCCTAAGTTCAATATTTTCACTAATTGAGTTTGTTCTACGTTTGCTTCACGTTTATGGGGCAATTGAACATCACAGTATTCTTTATCTTCAAGGAACGTATTCTATATTATGTGATCCTTATCTAAAATCTCCCAAGATGTGAAATCGGGCAATGTCTTATTATAAGTGTTCAAATTTGAATTGATGATACACTGATACTTTATTCTATGTCAAATGAACATTTCTCACTTTATCCAGCCGCGCATTGATAATTATACCGTATCATGGTGGGTTTTTTTTTTTTCTGTGGATCATGATGTGAGTATCTAATTGATCAATTTTAGGAGTGAAAATTGGAATCTATTCCTATCAATTTTAATTCGAAAATTTTAAACTTAGAAATGTTTTTTCACATGAACCCATTTTTCAAAATTAGAACCCTTTCAGAGCTCTTGTGTAACAAACGCCAAATGATACAATGAGTTCAGATAACGAGGCGACATTAAAGGAGAAGCTTGCGATCCTCGAGAATCAAGTGAAACACCTAACTCTGAGCCAAGGCACACAAGCTAATTTGAATGCAGTACATGATAAAAGTGTTTGTTTGAGTTTCTGGTGGTGCCAAATGTGTGATAAATAAACGAATATGAATGATAATAAAACACACATCTAATACCACTACGAGAAACTCACTGCAAGTGCACAAATTGTTTGCAAGTAATGGTTTATAAGTAAGATTTGTTCTCAGGGACTACGGAAGTAAGTTTATAAACAGTGTTATTACTAAGTGAGCTAGAAGAAGTTGATAAAATATTACGCAAAAGACACTCAAATATTTATTGGGTTTATAAGACTCTAAAACAATTAATGATAATTAAACTAAGACTTAAATAAAAGACAAGAAAAACAAAAAATGAAAGCTTATGAGAGTTTAGCTTGAGAAATAGCAAGCAATCTCCACTAGCTTGTTTCACGTTTGTTGTTCAAGGAAGAATTGTGTGATATATAAGCAATAACCGGGATTCTAAATTTCTCCTAACTCCCATCAGAGTAACTTAGGAAGCAACTTCAATACTACTAGGGGACTTGGGTAAGGGGAAACTGCGCAATGATTGGTGGTGAAATCTAACCCTGTCGACTATCTAGTTAGGCAAGCCCGTTAGGATCACTACCGCACACTAGACGATTACGTGTTATTTTCAATAATTGAATCCCCTGCCAGGGTGACAATCCAATTACTAATGGGACAATGCTTTTGTTACTCTGCGAATAGCAAGAACTACAAACATATATCAAACACAAAATACAGAGCTATTACGAACAATTCATTTAAATGTAAAAACCCGAATTTAAATAAACCTTAAAACAAGTCTAGGGTTAATACACATATGTTATTCTCAAGCTAAATAGAATTAGTTCATACTAAGGAAATAAAGACTAGCAATTAATACTATCATATTCATGTTCAAAAGAAAATACACAATAAGAATACTATACTAATTGCTGAAAACTGATAAAGGGAAGGGTTGGAATGACATGAATAGCTTCCCAACTCCTTCTTCTCCTCTTCTCACTTAATCATGGAATTTCTAGGTGTTATTATGAATAGAGACTGAGCTATGATGATTCTCTTATGGTAAAAGCTGATATATATAAGAGTTGAGACAATGTTAGGGTTTAGGGCTAGATATAATACTCCTAATCCAACTCAAAAGTGTTTCCTTAATAAGTGGTATGGTTGCCCCATTGCAGCTGAAACCCTCATAACTTTTGCGTTACAGCTCCGGGTCACTTGATATCAGTGGCCACGCGTCCGTAATTAAAATAAATCTGTGGGTTTAAAAGGGATCTGGTGGGGGAAAAGGTGTGATATATAAACAGATAAATAAGATAAAAATAAATACACACACCCTTAACTACCACGAGAAACACACTTCAAATATTACATATCGTTTGCAAGTTTAGTTAGTAAGTAAGATTCGTTCGCAGGGATTAAGCCTGTTAGCATGAACCGTGTTTAGAAAAGAAAGCGTAGAAGAGATTAATGCTAATTTAAAAGACAAATAATTAAAGAGATAAATATTTGGGTAAAATAATTATTTACTGCTAATGCCAATAAATAAAAGTAAATAGAATGGATAGGAGAGATATAACTTAGGTTTTCTAGTATGCACTTATCATTTTGAATCTATATTCCAGATATAAGGGTGATTATAGCTCTTAGAGTGAAGTAGTCAGGATTCTATATTTCTCCTAACCCCCGTCAGGGTGGACTTAGGTGGCAACCTAACAATATACCAGGGGACTTGGGTAAAGGGAACCTGCGCAATGATCAGTGATTAATCTCAAACCCTAGTGACTATCTAGTTAGGCAAGCCCATCAAGATCACAACCTCACACTAGATGTTTACGTGGTGTTTCTACAATTGAACACCCCTTCCGGGTGATCATCCAATTGCTAATTGGGTAATCATATACTCGTGCACTAGCAAAGACTACAGTGATAAATCAAAGCACATAAAACAAATATATGAAATGGATAAGTAGCTTACACAATTTAAAGGTTAATCCCAAATAACATAAATAAAGAAATAGAATTCAAAGATTATACATGTGCATACACTTATTCAAATTTGTTTCCTTTAATATCTAGATTTCTCCTTTGATCTTCACTCCGTAACTCCTTAACATTTATTTGGCATATACTTATTTCCTTTTACCTAAGGGCTTCACATTGACACACAAATCATACCAAAAAAGAGCTACAAAAGTAATAAATCTCCAAATCACGACATAAATTAAGAAATTTACTAATAATGGGGGAAAATCTCGTAACAGTTAATACAGTACACCTAAAATGATGTCTCATGAGTGGATTAATTCATCACAAATATGGATACATCAGGATCCTTTATATTCTCTGTCGATTTTCCATAACATTAAAAATACTACACATTTCCAAATCTGGCCAGCTCAACTTTTACTTTCCAAATGTGCTCAAAGTTTCCTTTTTCTCAAAAATAAGGGGTTTTCTTGGGTTCTTCCCTTCTTATCATCGTATAAGGTGTATTATCTTCCAAATACCTAAGTGTTACACAAATTACGCGCAATAACTCTAAGAATGGCAAAACACTTAAAACTAGACAAGAAAGTGTAAAACATGAATAAATGGGGGGATCCCTCAAATAAGCACTAAATACCCCTAAAATGATGTCCCGTGACTAGAATATTATATCACATAAACAGATATATCAGTTGCGTTGTAGGTAATCATGTTCGGGATGAGTGTCAGCAAAATCTAGAATCAATATTTTTCATGTGTAATTGGGGAACTACCATTCGGTTAATCAAGGTTACCAGCAAGGATGTCGTAACAAAAACCCGGGCCTTTAATGGTCGAATCCTAACATAATCTTGAATCAAGGGACCTCGTATCAAGTCGACACGTAACAAATACTCAAATGGACAAATCTATGGGAACCAAACTCCTTTGAGTGTTGTGTATAAATCCTATGAGGAGAATCTAGTTTCAAATGCTCTTCCATCCCACTCACAAGAAGGTGTAAGCGAGTTGGAAAAGAACATCAACAAGTTCATCCAAGTTTCAATGGACAGAATGGCACACAGTCAGGTGAAGATCGAATCTACTGAAGCATCTGTAAAGAGTATGCAACAACGGTTAGAACAAATCACGAAGTCTCTTCAACAACTTCACCAAGGCTAGGTCAGGCAACTCACCCAAGGTGAAAAGGGTGAGGTTAAGATACTACAGACTGGTGAGAACAATGTTGGGTATAAATCATGTAAGTCCATCGGCCTTCAAAATAGAAAAGTTGTAGAACCACCACTACGTAAGCCTAGTGAAGCAGAGTTCACAAAAGAGAAATAACCTCAAAAGCCAAAGTTAGATGAGGTAACCATTGAAGAGTGGGTTTATGATGTAGAAGAAGAAGTGTTTGAGAAACATATCTAAGCACTAAAAGTGCAAGATAAATTAAGAGTAGAACCGCCACCAAAATAAATTTGTCCTCCTCCACTATTCCTTCACGTGTTGTTAGCCTCACCTTGTTTTTATTCCCGTTTTAATATTCGACAAATCATCTTTTAAACTAAAATTCATTTTGGTATCTCTTTAAATGTTTTCCAAAACCCCTCATTAGATTAGTTGTGTTTTTATCCTTGAACTTTAGCTTAGATTCAAATGAACAGCTCCGCGGTACACCGGACAAGTCTTGCGGTACACCGCAGAGTCACGGACCAGAGGAACGGTGCAAAGGATAGCCCGTCAGTAAGCTAGTAAAATTGCACGGTACACCGGACCAAAGGCGCGGTACACCGGACCGATGCACAGACCAGGGACGCGGTGCATCGAGTAGTCTGACCAGTAAGCTTGAAGTTTAGACGGACGTTTTCGCGGTGCACCGGACCTTACCCGCGGTACACCGCACGAGAGGGTTTTCTGCACTATTACAAGAGGACAAAGCTTATATCCGTTGGAGATAAAATAGATCCGTTAGAGAGAAGCCTTATGACCGTTGGACCATATTTTCAGCTATAAAATGGAGTTCATTCAAGACACAACTCAAGCCTTCCATCTACCAATCTTAAGAGCAATTAATATTATCATTCAAGGCGGTTTCAAAGGAGCATTCAAGTCATATTTATTGTGAAGCTACTTAGTTCATATCCACTCATTTAGGAGTTTAGTTACAAAGCTTTTATAAGCACCCCCAAACACTTTTCCCTTTCCTCTTAGTTCTTGTAATAGATTAAGAGAGTAGTGTAAGCATAGGTTTTATGCTTGGTTCCTTGTGTTGGTGATAACACAAGTGTATTTTCCTTCAAAGGTTTTTGAAGTGGTTGTAAGGGTTTGTAATCTCACCCGGTTAAGAGTTACGAAGATTAGTTGAGAATCTTGCAAATCCTAAGGAGGCTTCCTTAGGTAGTGGATGTAGGGAAACCGAACCACTATACATCGTTGTGTATCGTATTCTATCTCTACACTCTTTACATTTCCGCACTCTATATGCTTGATAAAATGCCTACATGAATAGTTTGATAATATTGTCTTTTAGGATTATCTAGTTCATTACTATTTAGTTTGCTAAAACAATAGGATTCAAATTAGCTTTTAATTTTATTTACTTGAAATAAAATTAGCCGATTAATTTCTATTGTCCTATTCAACCCCCCTTCTAGGACGCATATAGACTATCATGTTCATAATACGCACAATGACAAAGAGTACAAGAAGTTTGTGGACATGGTGAGAAAATTGCAAATCAATTTATCGTTTGTGGAACCGTCCAACGCATGCCGAAATATCTGAAATTTTTGAAGGATGTGTGGTAGGGGAAAAGGCGTGATAAAAATAATATAATAAATAAAAGAAAAAATACCTTATAGCACTACGACAAACTCTTAGCAAGTGAACAGATCGTTTGCAAGTAATGTGTAAGTAAAAACAGAGATGGATCTCAGGGGCTACAAAAGTAAGCTATAAATAATGTAATTACTAAGTGCAATAAGAAAAGTTGCATAATAATATGCTAAAGAAACTAAAATATTTGTTTAATTTTATGACTTTAAGAAAAAATTCACTAATTAAACTAGGATTAATAATAAAGACAGGAAAATAAAGTACTAAAGATAAGACTTATGAGAGTTTAGCTAGAGAATTAGCAAGTAATCCCCACTAGCCTTATTCTATGATTATTATCTAAGAGAGAAATGTGTGATATATAAAAAATAGTTGGGATTCTAAATTCCTCCTAACTCCCGTCAAGGTAGACTAAAAAGAAACCTCAACAATACCATGGGACTTGGGTAAGGTGAACCTGCGCAATGATCAGTGGTTAAATTAATCCCTACTGACTATCGAGTTAGGCAAGCCCGTTAGGATCAATACAGTATACTAGACATTTATATGGTGTTTCTATAATTGATTACCCTACTATGGTTACCATCCAACTACTAATGGGGTAATCATATACGTTGCGCACCGTCAGAACTACAAACATTAAATCAAAAGTACATAATATAGAGTCCTCACTAACAATTCATTTAAATATAGATCCCAAATTCAAATAAAGCATGAAACAAGTTTAGGGTTCACACCCATATGCTATTCTCAAGCTCTATTGAATTATTTCATACTAAATAAAGAGAAAAAAGATATTACAAATATCATGTTCATGTTCAAAAGACAAAACATAATAAAAATACTATACTAATTTCTGAAAACTGATACCGTGAAGGGTTAGAATGGCATGAACAACTTCCAACTCCTTCTTCTCTTATTCTCACTTGCTCTTGATGATTTATAGGTGTAATTATGATTAGGGACGGAGCAAGGATGATTCTCTTAAGGTAAAAGTGGATGGATATATATAGAAGCTTGGAAGAAATTAGGGATAATGACTAGGTATTAGAGTCCAAATGGGACGAAATGGGTTGTCCCCTTGACTTTGTAAAATTCATACAATCTTTGTTAAAGCTCCGAATCCAATGATTTTGGTATTAAAACAACTATAATTCAAAGACATTTCTGAATATCAAAGGGTTCCTTTAAACTCCTTGTCGATTTTCTAAAGTGCTTAAAATACTAGACATCTTCAAGTATGGACAACCCACTTTTACTTTCCAAATCTATCCAAAGTTTCTTTCTTCATCATGACTAAGGGGTTTTCTTGGTTTCTTCACTACTTATCATCATCCCAAGGTGTATTGGCTTCCAAATACCTAATTTCTAAACAATTAAAGCACAAATTACGTGCAAAAGCTCTAAAAATAGTAAAACACCTAAAACTAGACAAAAAAGTGTAAAACATAAATAAATGGTTAAAATATCAAAACTATGTACTAATTACCCCTAAAATAATATCTCGTAACTAGATTATTCTATCACATAAATGGAGACATCAATGTGCTATCCAATAAACACAAATACTTAGAGGGGGAGTTGCTTGGTTTATCGTAGGAATATAGTGCAATATGTCAAATTAAGTTTCCTCCAAAGTTGAAGGATCCCAGAAGTTTTAATATCACTATCTAAATTGGTGAAGAGTGGACCAGAAAAGCGTTATGTAATTTAGGAATGCATATCGATCTTATGCCAAAGTCATTATTTTAGAATTTGAACATTGGGAGAGAAAAGCCTACTACTATGACCTTGCAAATAGAGGATAGGTCTATCACCCAAGATGAGGGAAAGATAGATGATGTACTTGTCAATACATGTAATTATATATTCCTGTGCAATTTCAGTATTTTACTATGACACGGATAAGAATGTGCCATCATCTTGGGGCGGCCATTCTTAGCCACGTGGCGTACTTTGATTGATGTAGAGAATTGTGAACTAATCATGCGAGTGCAAGGCGAGGAGGTCAAATACAATGTATTCAAAGTGATTATTTTAAGGGTAATCATTTCCGTGTGGACGCCGTCAATCACGTCAGGCAAGAGCTAACCGAGGTTGTGGCGACTCTAGGTTCGGAGGAGATAGAGCCAAGAAAGAAACCATCTATTAAATATCCACTAAAACTTGAAGATAAACCAATCCCGTCCCATTTTAATGTGACCAAGAACTTGGCTAAGAAGATCCCAAGAGATACCATGAGAAAGAGTAAAAAAGATGAGTTTGGGCTAGGCGATACGGTAGCATCAAAATATCCTAATCCCCCAAACAAATCATGCAAGTATAAGTGCTCTTGGGTAGGGGCAGTCCTTGATATTAGAGTTATTTCACACAATGTGATCTAGGTGCAACCTAAGAAGAGTTGTAAGTTTTGATTGGTTGATCCGAGTAGCCGCACGCGTTGTTGGCGATGCTACATTAAAAAAAAACAACTTGAGGTAACTCGTCGAGCTTAACAACGTTAAACAAAAGAAATTAAGGGTGAAACCCCATTTGAATATTAGTTTATTTCATTTTTAATAGTTTAAATTTTGTTTTAGTGGCTACTATTAGCTTAGTGTTATGTGGTTTAAGTGTTTAACATGTTTAATGAGATAGGGGTTAGTGTTTTTTATGTATAGGTGTCGCGACCAGAGTGTGATGAAACACACCAACACTATAGAAGCCACTTCCTGCAAGTGTACGGGTTGTTGACAAGTAATAAACATAAGTATAAGGGATTATCGTCTCCACGTGCACAATCAAAGTTGAGATAAATGTGTTCTGGAAGTTAACTAATGTAGAGTTGCTTAAATAACGACAATAATATAAATGTAATTTTTGTTTGTTTTTTAATAATTAAATACTAATGAAATTAAACAAAATAAGATTATGAACTACATTATGATAAAATAAACAACTAAGTAAGAGATGAAAGAAAGGTATGAGAGATTTGATTGAGTTTTGCTAGTAGTCTCCTATGCCGCTAATCTAATATTTTTATGAATAAGTGTGAGTGGTAAGTTCTCATTAGTTGGGATTCAAGAATCCTTCTAGCTCATGTCGGTAGCACTTTAAGCATATTATAAACAATACAAAAGACACGCTTCTTACCTATTAGTAACTCATTTAGGTCAAGCTTAATGGGTACATTCTCTTCATTCAACACCAATACCCTAGAGTATACACTAAAAACAAATAAAACACATAACATGGGGATGGGGATGGGGACAAGGATCCGCACCCTCAACTCAAAGGTGTGTCATGACTCTACGACTTAAAAAGACGAAAAAATTTAATTTTTTATTGAAAAAGTTCAAATATTACATAGTTCACAAAAAAAAGTAAAAGTACATACCTTTGCGAAACGCTCAATCCCCAACTTTGGGGTTGACGTCCTCGATCCATGAAAACGCGCGAAAACGGTGTTTGGCCTTGTTTTGTGGTTAATTTAGCTCAATCTGTGCCTAATTTAAAAAAATGTTAGTAATGAAAGTTTTCGATCTTTTTCTAAGCTTTCAGTTGCCTCTTGAATCGCCAAAATCGAAACTCGTATGCCAAAGTTATGGATCATCAAAGGTGGCTCCCAAAAAAACCGTTTCTATACCTTTTTTTCGTCGCGGTGATTTAGATTTGTCGTCGCGCGAATGTCATTTGCGGTATACCGCCCCTAGGCGCGGTGTACTGCACGTAGTAGCTCAAACTTTTGACCTCGAATAACGTGGCCATGCCTTCGCCACTGTCTTATTTTTTTCAGCGATGCACCGCATGATGGGCGTGGTGATTAAGATTTGTCGTTGCGCGAATGTCATTAGTGGTGTACCGCACGCAACAACTCAAACTTTTGATCGCGCATAACGTGGCCATACCGTCGCCACTGTCTTATTTTTTTCAGCAATGCACCGTATGATGGGCGTGGAGTACCACACAAGGCTAAATGTGTATGTCATTTTAGACCGTGGACATAGGGTCATGACAATTTGGTGGAGAGCGGTGTACCATGATTTTGCGTGGTGTACCGTACGTACCTGCTGTGAGCTTCGATTTTCTCCACTTATTCACCCCAAACTCAAAGATTAGTTGCACACATACATTGAAAACACTAATAACCTTCTCGTTGAACAATGTAAACACTAAAAACACATAAAATTAAGTTAATACAAACTTTTAAAAGAAAAATCAAACTACTAAAAACACAATAAACTAATATACAAAATGGGTTTCACCCATATTAGCTTTTGTTTAACATCGTCAACCTCGATGGGTTACCTCACGCTGGTTATTTCTTAACGTATCCTCCAAAACAATACGAGAGGCTCTTAACATCAACCAATCAGAACTTGCATCCCCTCTTGGTTTTAGCTTTCACACATTTATCTTCCACTAGCTCCTCAGAAACAACACACATTTATCTTCCACTAGCTCCCCAGAAACAACTCTAGTGACCCTGAATGAGTACTCCATGAACACTTGTGCTTGCGGGATTTGTCTGGGGGATTATGATCTTTCATTACTACTTCATCTCCTACCCCAAACTCATCCTTCCTCTTTCTCATAGGTTCTCTTGGAACCTTCTTAGCACGCTTCTTGGCCTCCTTCAAGTAGTCAAGGAATGGGTTTCTTTCTTAGCTTTTTCTCCTCCAACCCTAAGGTTTCCACAACCTTGTTTGGTTCTTCCTCTACACGGTCAATGGTGTCCAAGCGGAAACAATCATCCTTCGGATTGTATGATTTCATCGCCTCGAACACATTGAATTTGCACTTTTCGTCTTATACTTGCATGATCAATTCACCATTCTCTACATCAGCTAAAATAAACCCCCTTTTTAATAATGGTCGCACCAAGATGCTTGACACATTCTTATCTGCGTCGTAGTTAAAAATAATGAAATCACATGGAATTATGAAATTACCTGCCTTGACGAGCACGTCCTCTATCTTCCCTTGGGATGGGAAATCGGTCTATGAACCATTTTCAAGACCACGGTAGTAGGCCTTGCTTCCCCCAATCTTAAATTTCTCGAACAATGATCTAGGCATGAGATTTATACTCGCACCCAAATTACATAAGGCTCTCCCGGTCCATTCTTGATATAGGTATATTAAAACTCACGGGATCCTTCAACTTTGGTGGCAACTTGCTTCGGCAAATTGCACTACACTCCTCGGGTAGACCAACCATTTCTCCTTCAATGTACTTGCTTTTGTTGGATAGCACCTCCTTTATAAATTCCAGATATTTTGGCATACGTTGGATGTCCATGACCTTTTGTACTCTTTGTCATTGTCCTTATTGTGAACACGTGAAGGGAATGGTGGGTAGGTCGATTCTCACTAACGAATTCTTATTTCTTCTTCTTTTTAGATATCGGTATCTTTTCAATATTCTCTTTAACGATCACCTACTCAATTTGCTTCCCACTTCTTAACGCAGTTGCGTTACACTCTTCATTCTTTTGCGGATTCTCGGTATTGGTTAGGTAATTGACCATGTGGCATCATATTCACATGATTAGAAAGTTGAGTTACCTGATTTTTGAGCGATTTCAATGCCGCATAATGTTCCTTCATCCTTTCATTGTTGAGATTCCATGACTTTTTATTTGACATAAAATTTTCTTGTGTCATCATCATAAATGAACTTAACTCTTGTCGCAACACACCAACACTACATTCTTGTGGACGTGATTGGAGTGCTTTTTGAGCAACACTTTCATGGTAAGCTTCTCGTACATGACCTTGGCCTCCTTAATATCGATTTTGAGGTCTAACTTGGAATTTATTTCATTGGGGGCGCAATTGATAATTTATTTGATTTACGTCCCTATTAGGAATTGACCTCTGGAATCTGGATTGACTACGATTTGGGTTACCAATGCTTTGACCACTCGAAAATTGATTACCTCAATAAAATGCAAAGAACACGAATTTTGAGTTATTTTGATATTTTTTCCAAACATGGTCATCAACTCCACAATTTCTAAATAGACACTTAGGTAAATTATGTTGTCTTTCTACTCAACCAATAGGTTATATAATTTTTCAACCAATAGAATTTTAGATAATTTATTTGACAATTAAGTTTATGTTTTGAGTTCTCCTACACAAATTGAATAATCTTTATTTTTTTAATTATTATATCTATCCATATAAAGAGAAAACAAACATAAAAAGGGTTTACAAGGGAATTTACTCCCAACTTAATTATAAGATATCATGGCGTTTTTTTTTTTTGGACATGGTGATATCATGGCGTTTATGGTTATGAGTTATGTATAAACTATTGCTTGGCCTAGATTTCCTTTGGTTGGTAGCTTTAGTGGGAATCTAAGAATGTACTTGGCACTTAGCTCTTGGCACTTGGCACTTGGTACTTGGAACTTGTGATGCATATGCATACTATCATTACATGCACACATGACACAACCTCACCTGAAAAGGACTACCACCCCATGTACGTTGCATAAATCCCTTTCGATAATGCGGAAGCAAATGGCCACACTGAAAAAACTCTTATATCCCTTTCCATATTGCGGAATGGTCACACTGATTTTTTAAGTGTGAGTACGGCTTTCTAGAGATGTCAACTTACTCATTTATTAAACATTTATACTCGAGTTATATAAATATAGGATAGTACTGCAATCGACAACCTGCTAAAATGAGTATCACATTCGAGCTTAATACATGATGGACCGTACACGAAAAAATACAAGACCATAGAACAAACCAACCAATCAGAAACTTACATGACAACAAACATAAATACTTTATTTTAGTTAAGAGTTGGAATAGTTTGTCATTTTCTTGGTCGATATTCCAACCCAAGTTCAATTATTTACCGTTTTGTCTCTCAAAATTAAAAGCTTGTGACTTGTGTTGTAGAGATAACATCAACATCTTCCTCTCATTTACTAAATGACAACATCGACATCTTAGAGAATATTGAGATGTGGAAAAAGATCGATCATCGTGAAAGAACTACATTTGACGTTGAATGTCGAAATGTGGTTCCATGTTAAGTAACATATTGTCATCCGTCGATTAAATATTTTAAAATAAAGATATATCATATAAAATTAGTGAAAAGTTAATACTATTCATTAAATAATAAACTAACGAGTAATCATTCATGAAATATGATAATTATTTTCAAACAAAATAAATACTAAAGCAATGCTATATATTATACTTTTTTTATTCAGAATTATTTCGCCCCTATGATAAATTGTACAATCAAGCACCCATTAATGGCGATAGAGAAGTAAAGAAGAAGAAGAAGAAAAGGAGAAGAAGAAAGTTTAGCAGCAAGAGAAAGTAGTAGATATTATATTGAGATGTAAAAGTAACTGAGTACAATATATATACATTTATTTCAGCTGCTATCTTGTTATACAGCTGTTTCTAACTGCCTAACTACTTTATTGCTAACTAGTCCCTGCACTTTCATCTTTTGTTAAGTTGTGTAATTCTCTTTTATTTATTATATCATCTATATTTCAAGATCCCCCCACAAGCGGAACATGAATGTTATGAATGTTGAGCTTGGAAAGATTATTGTGAAAGAGCAAAGAACCAAGAGGCTTCGTAAAAATATCAGCCAACTGTAAATTTGAAGATATGAAGAATAGCTTGATTATGCCTTCAGCAATCTTCTCTCGAGTGATTTTACAGTCTATATCTACATGTTTAGTACGTTCATGTTGGACGGGATTTGTAGACATAGCAATAGCTGATTTGCTATCCGAGTAGATGTGAGCAGGAAAAACATGAGGAAAACCATAATCTTTCAGAGCATAAATCGACCATTACAATTCACAAGTGGTAGAAGCAAGGGCACGATACTCTGCTTCAGCTGAGGATTTGCTTATAGTTGATTGCTTCTTACTTTTCCAAGAAATTAATGAATTACCAAGAAAAACACAAAAACCAGTAACACTACGTCGAGTATCAAAGCAACCCGCCCAATCACTATCACAATAAAACTTCAATTTGATCTCAGAAGTGCGAGGGAAGAACAAACCTTGTCCAGGAGTTGAATTGATATAACGTAACACTCTTTGAGCTGCATTCCAGTGGTTGTTAGATGGTTTAGACAGAAATTGACTTAAACAATTAACTGAACAAGACAAGTCTGGACGAGTAATTGTTAGATAAAGTAATCTACCAATTAGACGTCTATAAGTAGAAGGATTATCAAGTAAACCATCATCATCATTACGCAATTTGAGTTTAGATTCCATAGGTACATTAGACGGTTTTGAACCAAGTAATCCACATTCATTGAGTATATCCAAAGCATACTTGCGTTGGCAGATAGAAATGCCTGATGTAGAACGAGCAACTTCAATGCCAAGAAAGAAACACAATTCACCTAAATCTTTAACAGTAAATTTGTGATGAAGAAAGTCTTTGAGCAACTGGATTTCTTGAAGAGAATCACTCGCTAAAATAATATCATCCACATATACTAATAAAGCAATAAATTAATTTGAGTTGCGTTTGATGAAAAGACTAAAGTCATTTGTTGAGTGTGAGAAACCATAAGAAACAAAAGCAGTGGAGAGCTTAGCAAACCACTGTCTAGAAGCTTGCTTTAATCCCTATAAGCTCTTCCTTAACTTGCAAACTGAATTGGAAGGAGCTGAAAGACTTTGAGGAATCTTCATAAAAACTTCTTCATCTAGTTCTCCATGAAGAAAAGTGTTGTTAACATCAAGCTGATGAAGAAACCAGTTATTTATTGAGGTAAGAGCGAGTAATAAACGAATTGAAGTTAACATTGCAACAAGGAGAAAAAATATCGAAAAAATCGAGTCCATCCTGTTGGTTATAACCCTTAGCCACCAAACGAGCTTTATAGCGTTCTAAAGAACCATCAACTCTATATTTCAATTTAAAAACCCACTTAGAGCCAATAGGAGTAATATTTGAAGTTAAAGTTCCCATGTGTTGTTTGACTGTAAAGCAGAAAGCTCATGTTGTATAGCTTTCATCCATTCAGGGGAGGTGGAGGCTAATTTGTAGGTTTTTGGCTCAGATTGAGTGGTGATGGAGGCTATGAAGGCTGAGTAAGATGGTGAGAGTTTATCCAAGGTAAGAAAATCTTGAACAAGGTAAAGAGTTGAGTTGGATGTCTGAGATGAAATAGAGGAGCATAAAGAGGTATTTTGGTATATGTAATCTTTTAGATAAGATGGTGGTTGTCTTGGTCTTGTTTGTCTAGTTGAGGGAAGTGGTTGGGGTTGAGGAGTAAGTGAATTAGAGGGTGGAGTATTGGTAGGAGGGTGGGGAGTTGGATCAATGTAAGGGGTAGAAGATAAGGGGAATAAAAAAGAGTGTAATTGTGTTTGAGGTGTATTATCAACAAAAGGGAATTATGATTCATGAACGATGACATTTCTTGATATAAAAGTGGTGTGTGAGGATAGATCAAGGAGTTTATATCCTTTAACACCTGTAGGGTAACTCTAAAAAAATGCATTTAGCAGCTCTAGAGTCAAATTTTGACCTGTTATGCTGCAGAGTAGAGGCAAAGCAAAGGGAGCCAAAAACTCACAAATGTTTTAAAAATGGAGGTTTATTATATAGTACATGATATGGTGTTATATTGTCTAGAAGTGGAGTAGGAAGTCTGTTAATTAAATGAGCAGCTGTGAGGATAGATTCAGACCAAAATTGTAGAGGCATATTTGCTTGGAGCATCAAAGCTCTAGCAGTGGTGAGAAGGTGTTGATGTTTGCGCTCAACAAGACCATTCTGCTGAGGAGTCTCAACACTACTTAATTGATGAAAACAACACCATATGAAGCATATAAATCATGTAGCAAGAACTCAGGACCATTATCAGATCTTATAGCATTAATTTTTGTATGAAATTGATTCAAAATTTAAGCAAAAAATGAAAGTAAGTGAGATTGAACTTCAGATTTGTGTTTCATTAAATAAACCCAAGTACACCTTGAAAAATCATCCACTATAGTTAAGAAATAGCTATGACCTGAGTAAGATATTTGTCTAAATGGTCCCCAAATATCACAATGAATAAGCTCAAAACAAGAACTAGTGTTTGTACAAGAAATAGGAAAAACAAGTTTCTTTTGCTTTGCAAAATGACAAGAGTCACAAATGTTTGTAGGTAAGAAATGAATTGAAGGATTTATAGCTTTTAGAGCAGCTAATTTTGCCTTTGAGGGGTGTCCTAACCTTGAGTGTCATAGATCAAAACTCTCAGTTACATCTGCTAGAGAAGACTGAGTTGATGAATTACTTTTTGGTGAGTACAGATAATACAATCCTTGAAGTTCAAAGGCAGTCCCAATCATCCTCTTGGAGTCAGACTCCTGAATTACACAGTAAGAGGGAAAAAACACAACAGAGATAGTAGAATCTTTAGTAAGTTTTGATATGGAAAGTAGGTTATACTTGAAATTTAGCACACACAACACATTATGTAAGGTTATATGTTGATTAAGCCTTATATCTCCTCTATGAGTGGCATTTATACTAACACAATTAGGTAGAGTCACAGGAATATTAACAAGAATAAAATTTCTTGTATATGAAGAAGGAGAAAAAATAAGGGGATATGTTGCACCTGTATCAAGAATCCAAGAAGTTATATTAGAAATACCTTCTTGTGTTGAAACTTGATGAACAACTGCATCAGTAGAAGGTTTATCAGCTGAAGAAGAATGAACCAAAGCCATGAGTTTACTGATTTCCTCAGGAGTAAATTCATAAGAAGTCATAACTTTTGAGTCATGAGGAGGAGAATCTGGAGTCATTTCATAGTGAGCTTTTGAGTTTTGAGGCTTTTGATTGTTGAGAGTGAAACGTTTTCTTATAAGACCATCCCAACCAACCGGATATCCATGAATTTGGAAGCAAGTTTCAATAGTATGACCATTATATCCACAATGAGTGCATATCATATTCTTTCTTTCATTGTATGAAGAAGGTCTCTGCACATTCTTAGAGTAGAAAACATGTATTGTAGAATCTAATGATGAGTGAGTAAGTTTCCTCTGAATTTCTTCTTGGCTTAGCATAGCAAATACAGAGTTAATAAAAGGTAAAGGATTCATCAGCAAAATTTGACTTCTAACAGCTGAGTAGGACTCATTTAAACCAATCAAGAATTTGATTACAAAATCGTGCTGTTGTCTATCGATAAGAACTTCAAACAGTTTACAAGAGAAAAGATTCATATGATCACAAGAGCAAACAGGCATAGGACGAAAATGGATGTATTCATCCCAAATAGTCTTAAATCGAGCAAAATATTCAGAAATCGAATTAGAGTTTTGAGAGATAGAACTCAATGATTTCTCAAGATGAAAGACTCATGTACCATCACTCTTATCAAATCGTGTTTTAATCTCAATAAAAAGATCATAAGCTGGATTTACATATAATAAGCTACCTCTTATTTATTTCGAAATTGATTTGAGGAGCCAAGAAAGAACGAGGTTGTTTGCACGATTCCAAGCTGTGAAGAGAGCAAGATCTGTGAGAGGAGGTTGCACTATATCACCATTGATAAATCCCAACTTGTTCTTGACTGAGAGAGCGATTTCAATAGCTCGTGTCCAAGATAAGTAATTATCACTGGTGAGAACCTCTGAAACGAGAGAGATGCCTGTGTTTTCACTTGGATGTAGGTAGTGCGGACTTGTAAAGTCTTCAGTAACAGAGTGAGTAGCCATCGAAGAAGAAAAACAAATGTAGAGGAAGAAGATAAAAGAGGTGCGGAAGAATCTCTATTTTACTACTGATTCCATGTTAAATTGTACAATCAAGCAGTCATTAATGAAGATAGAGAAGTAAAGAAGAAGAAGAAGAAGAAGAAGAAGAAGAAGAAGAAGAAGAAGAAGAAGAAGAAGAAGAAGAAGAAGAAGAAGAAGAAGAAGAGAGTTTAGCAGCAAGAGAAAGTAGTAGATATTTTATTGAGATGTAAAAGTAACGAGTACAATGTATATATACATTTTATTTCAGCTGCTACCTTGTTATACATCTGTTTCTAACTGCCTAACTACTTTATTGCTAACTAGTCCCAGCACTTTCATCTTTTGTTAAGTTGTGTACTTCTCTTTTATTTATTATATCATCTATATTCCAAGACCCTATGTATCATCAAGGCCGATTTACCTTAGATTCGGGAGATCCATCTCTAATCCTTTAAATTTTATAATATATAACTCTAGTTTTTACCCAAAAAATAAATAGCCTTCTCTAAATGTTTAGGTTATACCTTCGTCCTATAAAAAACACATAAGGTAATGTAGCTCAACAGTTACCTTTTATACTTTAGGATTTAAAATTGAGGTGGTGTGTTTGAAACTTAGCAATTGATTTATTTTTTCCTTAAAAACAGATACAATATAAAATTAGTTAAAAAATAATATTAAATATATTTGATTTGAAAAAAAATTAAAAAAAATAATAATTTATAACTAAATTTATAACTTAACTATATTCTTATACTTTAAATTTTTGAAAAATTCTTAATTTTTAATATACTAAATTTTAAACAAAATTTTGTCAATTTTCATAAAAACGATTTATTAAAATATCGCAATTCTGTTATACTAGTCTATTCTGAATATTAGGCTAGCATACTTTTTTACATTATTTAATAAAATTATAATATTTATTTTTTATTACTCATATTTATACTAGTCAACATATAGTATACTAATATAATTTAATGATACCATACAAATAGGTATAATGGTATTATTATTATTTTTGTCAAATGTAGGTGTAATGGTGTTGGTTTGCATAATTTTTGGATAATTGCTAACTTGTAAGTTCATTCTATTGAAGGGACGAGGAACAAAATAGTGTTGAATGTTCATTTATACATTTGACATTGGTATCTATAAATTTATGTATCTTATTTATACCTAAAGTTTTTTTTTTGAAAGTGATAGTTACCAAACTTCCATATATCTCAAGTCCCTCTTCATTTAAATTTTATTAAACAAAATAGAGAAAAGAATAATAATTAGGAAGGAGAAACCGTTGTTTAGTGTTTAAAAGTTCCACATAGGAGGTGATATAAGGGTGAAGTAAAAAGGGGTGATATAAAGGTGAAGTAAAAAGGGGTGATATATATCATAACTTTAAATATTTTCTAGGACTGATGGAAGAAATGTATGTATACCTCTTACCAATAGCGTTTTCACTAAGGCAACAAAGATATATAGAGTAACGATGCAGTGAAGTTCAACAAATACAAGTCCATCCTCGATATCACGACCCAACAAGGATAAAGGATGCATAAACAACTAATATATCGCTCAACCGTATCACCTAAATATTACTTTTTCGCCATGGCAAACTAACCAAAGACATGATTATTGTGCAAGTAATAAGTATTTATGAACAAAGATATTAATATGTGAACAACTTTATTCAAACAGTTAGTATCTGTTACTGTCCTGCATAAATTGTAGGATGATATGTAAAAATTGGATTCCTGATTTTTGCATATACCAAAATGATATATTAATATATTGCAATAAATCATGCTTTTTCATTTTATTTTATTTTATTTATTTATTATCTAGTAGTTTTTGTTACTCTTCATTGGCGTCGTATGTGGAAAACAATTAGTTTTTCACCTATCGATATAGAACCATGGTACAAGAAAACATAATAGCAAAATTAGTGAGGGGATCGAAAGCTTCTGGTGGAAATACCAAGACATCACTTCACATGTTAAAGCTTTGATAAAAGCACTAGTGGATTCAATAAGCTATAAGGTAAAAATATCCAAGATCTTATCACTAAATCCAAATGTGAGTGATGTCTCCATTTATGTTATATATTAATCTAGTCACGAGACATTGTTTAGCGGTATTTAGGACTTAGTTGAGCAATTTTCCCAATTATTTGATGTTTAACACTCTCTTATCTAGATTCGGTGTTCGTGTTATTTTTAAAGATTTTGTGTGTAATTTATGTGTTAAGTGTGCAACTCTTAGACACTTGGATGCTAGGATACTCTGAGATGATGATAAGAAGTGAAGAAAATGATATTACCCCTTAGTTATGGTGAAAAAGGAAAATTTGACCACTTTTAGAAAGTGAAAGCATGTGTCAACCAGATTCGGAAAGTGGATTGTTCAAATTTCAAAGAGACGTTGACAAGGACTATGGAGGATCACTTAAATATCCAGCTAGGTTTTTGAATTCAGGATCGCGTAGAAAATAACGGTTTATGATTTAAAGTTGAATTGAAAAAACTAAGTAAGTTTTTGATGTCGTGGTTCGAATCAGTCCACCTTTTAGTAAAACATTTTTGGGATGAATTAGGTCACTTAAAATAGGCCCACAACCCATAACACGTATTTTTTGCATACCTACACATAAAAAACACTCATACCTTTCTCATTACTGCAACATACACTAAAAATATATAACAAACTAATCAAAACTTAAGACAAAAAGCTAAAATAAATTGCAGGTTATACCTCGGACAACACTTTTGTTTAACTTCGTTTCAAGTTCAATGTGTTACCTCAATTATATCTTGATTATGTAGCCTCCCCAGCAGGAGGTGGGGATGTTCACATCTACTATCCAAAGCTTATGATCTTTCTTAGCTCAAATTTCAATCCATTTTGCTGAAACAACTCTGGTAACAAAAACAAATCTATCCACGAATTCTTGAATTCATGTGGACTATTCTCTTGATTTGGGGCCTTCCAACCGTCTGCGCCACCAACCACAGACTCATTTTCAACTCTCTTCTCCATGGGTTTGTGCTGGACTTTCTTCTTAACCTCCTAGGTCAGAACTTGGAGTGTTGGGACCTCACGTGACTACTCATGCTTCTCATCCAAAAAATGGAATGTCTTGGATTCTTCTTTGGTTCGGAGGGTCACAGTTCCCTCATGAATATCAATTATGCTGCAACTTGTCGCCAAGAATGGACGTCCAAGTATAAATGGGACGTTGATCTGCAACATAATCTAGAATAGAAAAATCAATAGGTATAGTTAATGTACCTAGATTGACAAGAACATCCTCGATGATTCCGGATGAGTTTATTGTAGTTTGATTGGGAATTATAAGGTGTCGGCTGTTTTCTTGGCATCTCCAATGCCTAACTTCACAAACATATCCTTGGGAATGATATTTCTACCTGAACCTGTGTCACACATCGCTTTAGTTTCAAAGTTACCACCTATATTATTTTGGAGGTAGAAAGATCCAGGATCTTGAATCTTTGGTGGTAGCTTTTTTGTAACTTTTGTCAAGCCTTCTTTAGTACGATCCGAAGTCTTTACCTCAATCTCTACACTATACTCTTCTCGGAGGTAATCTCTTTGAAGACTTGAGGTGCAGTAGGCTCTTTCTCAACTACCTCGAGTACTTAGATATTGATTTCTTATTGGCTTGACCTCTCTATTACTGTCTCGGACTCAATATCACCACTAGGATATGTAATTCTTAGTAGATATGGCGGTGATTAAATCGGATGTGAAGGTGGTGCCTCTTCCTTACTCTTCTCTTGCACCGTTGGTGCGTCAACTAACTCTTTTCCAACCTCTTTAACCCCATCTTTGATTTTCACCTTTTCTAAGTTAAGTTTCGTGGGTTCTTCTATTGTTGGAATCTCCACTGTACTCATTGCATCTGTATCATCAACTTCATCCTCATCAACCCAATCTTCGATTCTTACCATTTCAATATGCATCTTGATTGGTTCTATCTCTTTTGGAATATCCACTTCACTAGATGTAATCAAAAGTGGTGGTGATAGTGGATGTGGAAGTGGTGACTCTGCCTTACTATTTTCTTTCCCAGTCACCTTTTAAACTTCTTTTTCAACCTCTCTAATAAAAGGCTCAAAAGCTTTATCAACTCTCTCTACTTTTTTATCATCTTGATTCTCATGAACTACCTTATATAAGCTAGGTTTGGTTGGTTCTTCTGTTGTTGGAAACTAAAACAAACATTGTTATTTGAATGGAGACATACTTACTATCCGTAGATTGGTCCAATTTCATAGATAAATCTTGTTGTAATTGTTCAATGATCGTAGCTAGCTGCGTTCATCTCTGCTCCATAGCTTTATTTTTTTGGTACACAAGCTGCACTAGTGATATAGTAGCATCGATCTTTTCTTCACTTTCTCTCATATTATTGGTTAAAATCTTGATGAATTTCTCATGGATATCTTCCGTATCATTTACACCTTCTTGTGGATGAGATGGCAGTGCCTTTGGAGCTTGATCCTTCTCACAAGAGTTTTAAATATGGTTGGTAAGTTAGGGGAGTTGTTTGGAAACTTGGGAGATTTGATTCCCCAAAATTTTCAACGCACCAGAGTGCTCATTGAACCTCTCGTTATTGGCTCTTTCACTCTCTTCTGTAAACGTGGTGAAAGCTCTCATATTCTCGTGAGTTAAGCCTTATTGCTGATATGCTGGCAATGCTTTCTGAGCAAGATTATTTGCCCAAGGGGCGTAAGTTGGTTGTGGTAGTTTATTTTGATATGTAAAGTTCCCAAATGGATTTGATTGTGGAAAAATACACTTTTCCCAATGGTGCCCTAGAACCCACACTCTGAACATCGATCATCAACGCCTTTATTCATGGATGCAAGAAAACTTTCTATACCTAAGGACCCTAAAAAGAGACTAAACAAAGAGGCGTAAAACTGAAAACAAATAAAAACTTTTACACTTAATAAACATAATACCTTACTTTAAAATTACCAGCAGCGGCGCAAAAAACTTGGTGGTCCCAAAGATGTGATAAATAATAGAATATTAAAAGATAATAAAACACACACACTTCAATAACCACGAGAAATTCTTTGTAAGTGCACATATCGTTCGCAAGAAATAGTAAGTAAGTAAGTAAAAGTTTGTTCTCATGGAGTTAGGTAGTTAGCTCAAACTTGTGTTCAATATAAGCGTAGATGAATTTAGATGTTTTTATTAAAAGATAACAATCCGGAAATATTATTTTAGAGCGAATAATTAAATACAAATGCAAATAAAATAATAATTTGGGGTTGCTACATCCATCTTTCTAAGTCGCTATTTTGATTATAAGTATGAATTGAGAATTATATAAGTAGTTGATATTCTATAATCCTTCTAACTCCCGTCAGGGTAGCTTAGAAGGCAACCTCAACACTACTAATGGATTTGAGTAAGGGAACCTTACGCAGAGATCGGTGGTGAAAATGTAATCCTAATGACAATCGAGTTAGGCAAGCCCGTCAAGATCACAATCGCACACTAGACGATTAAGTGTTGTTTTAAGAAATTGAATCACCTGTCAGGATGACAATCCTAATTACAAAAATCAGTCCTAACGTGATCAAGGCTAGCGCTGGAATAAAGGAAAACAAGGAATACAATTATAAAGCATGCTCAAATTAATTAAAATAACAAAATAGTAGTCTAGGATTTATACAAATTAATAACCCAATTAACTTATATATAAAACTAAAGAATAACAGCTTAGCTATATGGTTAAGCCAAAGATCTATACCTTATTACCCTATTGATAAAGAAGGAGAAATACAGAATTGATGTTGTGATACTCCAACTTTGTTTCTTCCTCTCTACGTCGACTTGCTTTCTCTCAGATATATATATATATGAAGTCTACGAAGGAAAAGATGATTTTCTAATGTCACATACTGATATTATATAGGTGTTAGACAAGATCTAAGTCATGGACTAGGTTTAGAGTCCTAATCCAACTCAGACTCGTTTTTCTTAATAAGTGGACGGGGTGGCCCAAAGATTTTGTAAAAATCACAACTCCTTAGTTACAGCTCCAAATAACTCGAAACCAGTGGCCACGCGACCAAAATTCAAAGACATTTATTTATTTTAAAAGGCTCCTCCAAATTCTCTATCGATTTTATACAACATTGAAAATACTACACGTCTCCAAATCTGGACAATAACTTTTCGCAGCTTTTACACTTTCCAAAAACAGCCTCTTTCCTTTTCACACTTGATTTCGTCTTGGATATTTTTTTGTTTAGACTTTAACATTGATTTGGCATCTAATATCATCATTGTACCTAAGAGCTTCACATTTAACACATAAATTACACAAAAAATGCTCTAAAAGTAACAAACCTCCAAAACAAGACAATAAATGAAAATATAAACAATTAATAGGGAAAAATTCCTTAGCCAAGCACATAATACACCTAAAATTACGTCTAATAAAAATCTCATTTCATCAAAAATATGGAGACATCAACCACTATTTAGGTGTGTAGGATTGGAAGAAGGAAAGTAAATCTTACAGGATTTGCACAATGGAATATGCAACAATCATGTTGGGTATAAAATTCTCAGTGAAAAGAATGATGAAGCAAGGATATTACTATCCATGTTTGATTAATGACACTCAAGGTATAGTGAATACATGCAAGTCCCGTCAACACTACACACGTGGACCTCGTATACCTATCAAAGAAATGACTAACATGATTAGTCTATGGCCTTTTGATGTCTCCCTATTTGTGATAAATAAATCTAATTGCGAGACATCTTTTTTCTATTCCTTTTTTGCTCAGTTGAAGGATTTTCCCCCATTATTTGATATAATCTCATTTCTTGTCTTGTTTTGGATAATTGTCACTTTTAGAGCTATTTGCGCGTAATTTGTTTGGTTAATATGAAGTTATTAGGTACATGGATGATATAAGATTCTAAAACATGGCCAAGAAGTTGAGAAATGAAGATCGAAGAAGGAAACCAAGAGTAAAGGGCAAAAGAAACTGTTTTTAGAAAGTGAAAGAGTTATCGGCCAAAATTTGAAAGTGGATTATTTTCGATGCCATGTGAGATTGATGATGAATTTGGGTGAGCCGTTGACTATCATACACGTCTCTGAATCACGGTTGTGTGGAAACTGATATTTTTCAATTCGGAGCTGTAACGAAGAAGTTATGCATTCTGTAGCTGGCGTGACTCGAACCAGTCCCCTCTTGGTGTAAAACGTTTTGAGGACTAGGTCATTTTAATGAGCCCAAATCCCATCCAAATGTTTTTAACATTATAAATATCAGCTCCCATCATTAGAAAGCTATCTTTTGGTTGCCATAGTTCAGTTTCCAAGAAGAAATTCGACCACAGAAGCAGACAGAAAGATCTAGAGGAGGAAGAAACAAAGTTGGAGCTTCACCGGAATACATCTACGCTTCTCCATCTCTAAACCTTTTGGGTAAATTAGTATTAGTCTTAGTTTGTTTATGAATTTCTAAACTAATTCAATCGAAAGTTGAATTATGCTTAATTACATTTTTGCTTAGGATGATAATTGTAAGAAAGTTTGATTATTGTTTTGTTGTTAATTGTATTTGGGATATTTGTATTTAATTGAATTGGGGGTTTAATTATGTTTACATTGTTTGTATATGTGTTATAATTACTCATGTACTCTGGCCAAAGTAGCAGGAGCTGTCGTAATTGACCCAACACCCGGGCAGTGGGCGATATTGCCGAACTAGTGTACAGGCATCTAGTGCCTCTTATCAGACGATATTAGCACGTTAGGTAGTAGCTTGACCAAGGTTTAGTGATACCCTTCCAAACCTCTACAGAAAGCGGAACAACCACGCCCCACCCAAAATGCAGGCCCAAGCCTTCAAAAACAATGTCGACTCTCTCTTCACCATCAAGGGGTAGAACTAGGGGTGAGCATGATTCGGTTTGTCTCGATTTTTGGCCAAAACCGGAACCGAACCGAAATATTCGGTTTTTTATAATTTAATTACCAAACCGGGTGGTTCGCATTTGGTTCCATATTCGGTTTTTGGTTCTGAATTGGTTTGTTTCGGTTCGGTTTTGGTTCGCTTCGAATTTAGATGCTTGGTCAATAATATTTTCACCCAATTTCTTGAAATACATTGTCCAATAGAGACTAATATTCCAATTTTCTATTACTTGTCCATGTAGGTTATTAATATATCAATTAAATATAAAATTATAATCTAACAATATTTATCTTAATTTACAATACTACAATAAATTTTAATCTATTACTTCCTACTTCATACAATCATGATTTATAAAATCAATCAAGTAATGAATACTCATAATTTTAGGTGATATAAAAGAAATTCTCACTAATAGCACCATCAAATAGTATAACTAAAATTTCACATAGATGATAAATTCTCAACAAAAATTTCTCCCACATAATTCTTATAAAAAAAGTTCACACATTCCCTATTTTTTCCTTCGTTAGTTCGGTTTTTGTTTGGTTTTTTTGGTTCGATTTTCGCGTAGTAAACTGAACCGAACCAAAGTTTTGGTTTTTTAAAAATTAAAAACCAAACCATTTGGTTATTCGGTTTTTGGTTTTTTTGGATCGGTTTTTTCTGGTTTTTTGGTTCAGTTTGGTTTTCTGGTTCTCATTTGCTTACCCCTAGGTGGAACACAAGGTTGTATGAGCAAACCAAGGGTAAGATAGAGAAGAAGAGCGGGTTTGCCTATGGTGGGAATATGAAAGACTCAAAGGATGATAAAGTAAAAGAACTAAAAAAACAGGAAACACAAAACAAACGAAACCTAGACGAAAAAGGTAGAAGTAGTGTGTTGCCGCCGTTGGAAGAGTAAGGAGAGGAGAGACGACGACAACAAATGAAAAAGAAAAAGAAGGAAAATGGGTTTCAAATTTTGAAAGTCGGAGAAAAACAGGGTATTGCACTGGTTGCAGGATTATTAGTTCCCATGATCACTAGTTAATTCAAATATATCATAGAATTTGTATCAATGATGTAAGTTGAGATTCATTCAACGGACATAATAAAAATGAGTATTTGCTTAAAACAAGAGTTACTATTGAATACATTTGACATCTAATTTGGACTTGTAGCTATTTTAATTTAAGCAAAATTTGATTCTAATATTTTTTAGTCATTGCAGAGTACTCCAACTATTAAAGAAATTATCGATCTTAATTTTCTTTTTTCAACAAGTTTATGTAATATATTGAAAGATAAAATTTATGTATTTTTCAAATTTAAATTTTGTTATACGATGATAACTAGTAACTTTGTAATTGATTGAGTAGCTAAATAAATATTTATTTTGTTTTGTTTAGGTTTTGGTGAATTTTTTTCTTCGTATTATCAAAATTATACAAAGATTTATTATTAATCCAGGACTAGATGCCATTTGTTTAATAATTACTTATTTCACATTTTTTTGGTCGTAATATTAGTTATTTTACGAAGAAAGAAACATTTGTTAATTGAATCTGTCCACGTCGTCATTCATGGGTACTCCAACAATTATCTTCCAAAATGGGATGTGACAAGATTGTTTGGAGATTGATAGATATTGAAAAAGACTTTCAACATACAGTTTTCCTAAAAGATAGTTCACACTACGTAAAGTGTTTATATATATATATATATATATATTTTTTTTTTTTTTGGACAAGGAGTTTGTAGATATTCTGTCAAGTCTTCTATATTTATATTATTTGACAAAAAAAAAAAATTATATTTTTTTACTTTTTCTAGTCAATATATATATATTTTTTTCTAAGATATTATTATCAATATATGCAGGAGAAGAGAAAACCTTTTTAAAAGGAAAATGTGCAAAAGATAATATTTGTAAAATTTGTGATAATAATATTGAAACAGTGGAACATATGCTTTTCAGATGCCCTTGGGCAAAAAATGTATGGTTTACTAGTCCTTTGAATTTAAAAACTGATAATGATACTACTATAAGTGTAGAACTTTGGATTATAAATCATGTACAAAACATTATTAAAATTTTTGATAATCATGATAGGATTTTTGAACTTATATGCATTATAATGTGGCATATATGGAAGGATAGGAATAATTTTATCTATAATGAAAAAAAATGTGAACCTTTGAACACAGTTAGAAAAGTTATAGAGAATTGGAAAGAATATTATAAAATCTCAAACCCTCACGATTTAAATTTTCTTGATAAGTTAGGGGAAGTTAATAACATTAATAATATTGGAATAAATATTAATAATAATATTCCACATAATCAAAAATTCAAAGATAAGTGGAAAAAACCTCCACCTAATAAATTTAAAATTAATTGTGATGCAGCTTTTTCCGATAAGGGAGCTGCAATAGCATGTTTAGTTAGGAACTCTAATGGGGAATTTGTAGCAGGTAATAGTTGGAAGATTGCGGCAGATTCGGTGTTAGAGGCAGAGGCCACGGGGATCTTGAAAGCTACAGAGATGGCTTCAAATTATCCTTTTGGAAGCGTGATTATAGAGAATGACTCAGCCACTATTATGAAGTCTCTTTCGTCAGGATTACCGGTGTTGAGTCATTCAATTAAAAATTTAGTTTGTAATATTTATTATTTTGCTGAATTATCATCTCCTTCTTTTTCTTTTGTATCTAGAAGTAGAAATGGGACATCTGTCTGGATTGCCAAACAGGAGCTTCTTAGCACTCTATTTGGTAATTGGGGTGTTTGTATCCCTCCTCAGTTAGCTACATTGATTTGTAATGAAGCCGAGCCCTCCGGAGTGGGCTAAACCTCGTAACCTTTTCTACTATCTATATATTATTATGCATTTGAACAAAAAAAAATCTTAGAAACACATGATAAAAAAATTTAGTCGGACACAAGAATCAAAAAATACAGAAATATACTTACGAACAACAAAGATTTTGAATCTATACAATTCATGTGTACAGGGAGACAAATTATTGCGTTGAATGGATGGTGAATATAGAAGCAATGGTGGTGGGTAATCTTATCCCCTACATAATCCTCTCGAGGGACAAACTTACCTACCAAACTCTAGAAACTCATTTCAGACCATATAAAGTTTTATCAATTTTAAACACATGATTTAGAAAACAAGGATTTTCAAAACCTATGGGTTGTTTAAAAATAACCTTTTCATTAATAAAATCGTTTAAAAAATCACTTTTAACATCTATTTGAATCTTTTTAAAAACCATATAACAAGCAAAATAAAGTAGCATACAAATTGACTCAAGTCTATACATGGGAGCAAAAATTTCATCGGAATCAATACCTTTCTCTTGGTTTTACCCCTGTGTTACTAGATAACATTTGTTCCTTGTGACAATTTCAAAATCATCAAACTTGTTGCGGAAGACCCATCTAACTCCAATGAATTTGACCTAAGAGACTTTAAACAATATTTCATACTTGGATGCTTTCAAATTGGTTGAGTTTATCATGCACATAATTTATACAATAATTATCAAGCAATACTTCTTTCATATTCTTGGGTGCTATTTGAGACAGGAAATCATGATGAGTACATAAAGCTTTAAGTTTAGAATACGGTGTTACCCGTTTTCTTAGATTACCAAGGATGAGCTCCTTGGAGAGCCCTCTAACACTTTTACAACACTTAAGGAGATTATTGTGAGTTTCAATAGTTTGTTCCTTCCTTTCTTCCATGTTTTTCACCTATTGAGCTTCTCATCTTGTTTTGCTGAAGCAATAGGTTGACCATGTTCTTCAACTTAATGACAAGTTGGATATTCTACTATCTCATTATCCTTAAGCTCAACGATTATCTCATTATCCTTACGCTCAAAGGGGTTAGACTCATCGAATTCAACATGCATGGATTCTTTAATGATACTAGTATGCTTAGTGTGCACATGGTAACCTTACTTTTGATTGGATAACCAACAAAAGTACCTTCATTGGATTTAAAATCATATTTGGACAATTAGTCTCTAGCGTTAAGAATAAAATATTCATACCCAAACACAAAATTAAGTGATACAAGGGGGTCTCCATTCCAAATCTCATATGGGGTTTTTGAAATAATTAGTCTCATAAAGTCACAGTTTAAAACATGACAAGCCGTATTGAAAAACTTTACCCCATAAGTATGTAGGCAAGCTATGTTCTTTCAACATTGTCCTTGTTGTTCCCTGTATATTCTGTTTTTACTTTCTACAATCCATTTTGTCGGGTAGTTCTAGGAGCCGAAAAGTTGTGTTCAATCCCATATTCATCATAAAATCTCCTAAAGGGAGAGTTCACATACTCTTAACCATTGTCACTATGAATTCAAGTAATATAGTACCACTTCTCATTTTGCACTTTTGTAAAAAGTTTTGCAAACTCATTGAAGACTTTTTTTTCAAAGCTTAAAACAATACCCAAGTATATCTAGTAAAATTATCGACAATTACAAACATATATTTGGATTCTCTGATGCTGATCATGTCCATTAGACCAAAGAGATACATGTGTAACAATAGAAGAGATCTAGAAGTGACAACTTATGTTATTTACCGAGTTAGCATGCATACCATAATTTATCCTTATCAAACTTGAGCTTAAGTAAACCCAAGACAATGTTTTTCCTAGAAATGTTTATAAGAAAATCCATACTATAATGACCAAGGCGCCTATGTTATCTTTAATAGCGGATAAACATTTTACACTTTGACACATAAAAATCTCAAAACTTACTTTGTAAACATCATTTGTTCTATTAGAAATAAAAAAAATATATCTTTTTAGTCATTTTTGTAAACATCACATTCACGATTCAAACTTTCTTTTATAATCTACATCATAAAGTTGACTAATGCTAAGTAGGTTAAAAGAAAGACTATTAAATAAAACATCATGAATAAGAATAGATTACTTACAACCAACGATTCATTTTCACATCATTTTTCCACTCGTACGATCGACAAATTTGACTTTACCTCCTTCTACTTCTTTCTTTGTAAGTTGTAGAATAGTGATTCATTTCCTGACATGTGTCTAGAACATCCATTATGAAAAACCCACTTTTATTCTTGATGCTCCTTTCTACAAAAAAGAAAGAATTAGATTTTAGGCACCCAAGTTGGGTCCATGGGGTTTAGTAGTACCATTTTCTTTCATATTCATTTTGGACTGTTCCATAAGGGCACAAGGGATCCATCTTCAAGGTTTTATAATATTCACAATTAGTTACTACATGACCATCTTGTTCACAATAAGTGCAAGTAAGCAAAACAATTTTTGAAGAAGACGAAGTAGAAGCCTTAATAGATTCTTCTACATTTTGATATTTTTTGATTTAATTAAAGTGTCAAAGCTCAAACAACCTTTTCTAAGACTCATATTTTGGCTTCACAACATTAAGTCAAAAGTTTGTTTCCACTGGTAAATTTTTAAAATATTTTTTTCTAGGTCCTTGACCTTTTAAAAAAGCTAAGTATTTTAATCAACAAGAGTGGTGTATTCATCTTCAAGCTTATCATTATTTTTCAGAGAGGTTTGTAAGAAAAATTTAAATTCTTGGTTTTGTTTTTGTAATTGTTTCAAATCCTTTATCAAGAGTTATTTAGTTTCAAGAGATTGTTTATAATAAAGTAAAAGATAATCATAAGAATTTTCCATACCATATCTAAATTATCTTGAGATTAACACAATCTAGCATTTGAGTTTACATCATCATTTTCCTTGTCATTTTCCATAAATCTATATAGCTTCCACGTGTTCGTCATCCTCAATATGATTTGAAGTTGCATTATTCCAAGTGGCATTCATTTCTTTTTGCAGATTCCTTTTCAGAAGATTTGGGAAATTATATTTAGTATGACCATTCTTATGACAATCATAGCAATTTGGTTCATCAATCTTGAAGTCTCTACCATATCTTTTGAGGGTTTGCTAAAGCTTGAATGGTTCTTGTACTTATTGTGTCTCAAAAGATAATTTGCATACATAGTTACAATCTCATGAATATTACTTGATTCCTCACTCTTGGATTCTTCAACAACTCTTTCCTTTAGTAGTGTTGAACATGAAAAAAAATAGTATTCTTGATAGTTTGTTTTTATTCTTGTTCACATAATTTACCTTGATCAAGAGCTATTTATTCTGCCATTATATTATATATGAGTTCATCAGTAGTCATCTTGGACAAGTATATTGCCTCTGTAATAACAACTATCTTTGGATTGTACTCTTTTGAAAAAGCACATAATATTTTTTGTCAAAAGTCTTGATTAGGATATATCTTTTCAAAAGAGCTTGTGTTGATATTGGCGGTGAATCATTGATGCATATGAATCAATTTCTCTCCAACCGTCATCTCGAATATCTCATATTAAGCGATGAACAACCCAAAATTTGTCTCCTTGATGGCGATGGTTCCTTCATATGAAAACTTGAGACATTCCCAAATAGAAAATACCGATGGACATTCACTCATACGACTATACGCTGGTGGAAAATCCAAAATCAAGGTGTTTAACGCTCTAATATTTGTTAGAGTGTAATATTATCACCTTGAGTATATTCTTCAAAGACTTTCATCTTAAGTCCATCACGATTTGTCCGACAACATTTCTTGTTTCCTTATAGGACACAAATGGTCCTCTAGTTGTGATATCTCAAAGTTCGTAATCATTACATTAAAGATGTATCTCCATCATCTTCTTCCAATAATTATAATTTGTACCTAAAAGATAGGAGGTCTAGTAGTTGATAAACATTTATAATAATCAGGTTCCATGTCGTCAACTCAATTACGGTTAAAAAAATAGACTAAAGTTAAACTCTGATACTACTTCTAATTCATAGGAGGGTGAATTGGACACAAATCAAGACTACTACTAATTTAAATATTGCACGAAGATTTTATAACTTTGAAAAATCATTGAAAAAAAATATCAAACACTCAGAAACTTGTACAATACAATTAGGGGTGTGCGTGGGTCGGTTTTGGACAAAAATTGCTCAACCCGTAAACCGCTTATTGTTGTGCGGGTTTTGTAAAATTAGACCCGCACCCACCCAATATATTTATTAACCCATTAAATTTTGGGTTAGGCGGGTTGCGGGTGCATTGCAAGTGACTTGATTAAATAAACGACTCATATTTATATATAATTTACTGAGCGAGATAATTTATATTACAAATGAAAGTTGTAACAAAAAATATAACTTATGATATTCATATACACTTCAAGAATATCCAATTTTGAAAAATATAAAATGAGAGTTTAGGAAAATAAATTTATGAGTTAAAAAATAAATAAAGATAATATCATAATTCAGTATAAAAAATAGACTTATTATATAGAGTCTTACTGAAATATTGAGAGATTGTACTTTTAAAAGCGAAAGAATAAGAAATAAGAAATGTAGAGTGACAAGTAAATGATCTCTAGTATTTTATTTAAATAATATGAGCAATATGAATATCTCTAATTTTATATATTATATGGTAATCGGGTATATGCGGGTTTGCGGGATTGCGGGTTTCAACTTTTAAATACACAACCCGCAAAAAAAAGTATATATTTTTAAAATGTAAACCACAACCCGCCCAATAATAAACAAACCCGTATAATTTCGAGTTAGTATAGTCGGGTTGGTCGGGTTATGCGGGTTTGCTTACCCGGTGCACAACCCTAAATACGATAGTATATTAGTTTGCTGAAAACCTATGCAAATATATATATCAAAATATATATTAAATATAGTAGGGAAATTGATAACACAAGGATTTAAAGTGGTATGTACCCGTTAGAGCCTAAGATTTAATATCTATTAAAGGTGAGATATAAACCAAGTACAATAAGATTTTTTACTAGCTAAATCAAAACCCAAGGCGAAATACCATGAGACTATTCCTCTTGTGCAATTACCAACACAAGAAACATCTTCCAATGGTAGCCTTCTCTTCTTCAATGGGATAAATAACTTATTCTCCTGATTTTAATCAAACTTAAGTTCTAATCTAGAGTAAAAGTGGCATAGAGATGGTTTTGTGTTTACAAATAACCTAGAATATTCCTAATGAGTGAATATTACAATGAAGTATATCAATCCTTGAATTGAGATAGTAACTTGATGAATTTGATACTTGAGAGTTCTTAAATCAATTCTTGAAGATGACGGTAGTTGAGGATGATAAATATAATATTGAATGATCCCTTGGTCCTTGAATTTATACCCTTTAAAGACCCCAACGATTTTGTTATACAAATCTTCTTGGCATGACATTATGTTCTTGATGTATTGAGGGAGGGTGCACATTTGAGCTCAATTGTGCTTAATTTTTGTTGACCATTTAATTCTCTCCAATTTATTAATTCTAGCATCCAATTGGACATAAACGGCAGCCCAATTTTGGCTAAATTGCGGGTAGCTGGTTAAAAAAGGGACCTAGCTCTGTTAAGGCATGGCCCATTTTGTCTTTTGGAAATGTTGAAATATGATTGTACAATATTGCCGAAATGGAAACAAATTCTACACGAGATTCTAAGAATATTTCCAGTTCATGCCATTTCAAGATTCTAAACACGTAGAAAGTTATGGTTCAAAAACATGAGTGAAAAGTGTGAAAAGCTAGATGGATGTTTTTGTAAGTGTTAAAGTGTTTGGAAGAAGACACTTTCTTTGTGAAATCTGTTTAAAATATAATTTTACCCAAATGTTTAGTTTACCCCAAATTGAGATATAAAACACATGATAATTTGTCACATTATAGGTCATTTAAAAATATCGAAAAGAGGCTTTTTCCAACAACCCTGATGGTTGCTGAACACTATAAACCTCTTGCTACCCTAGAATTCCACCAATATGGTATATCAAAAAGGTGATAAACCTACATATATTCCACTTATCTTATATGTGACCGCAACTTTGCTATCCAAACTACCAACGATGTTGTTGGGAAGAGACCTTTTCTATCATGCTCAACCACACAAGACAGTTGCAAAAGCACCAACCCTCGTCACCACTTTAAAACCGCCATATTTAGCGCATCTCGTGCACCACTCTCTACCGTTGTTAGTAATATCAGTTGAAAAATACCATCCCTATCGACAAAGAAACCAAAATTCATGATGGACATACCTATATATACGCAACTGTGAAAGCATTTTGCGTGTGTTAACCCATAACCTCTCAAAGTGCTTGTGAATTGTGAGAAGGTTGGGATCATTGCAGTGCATGTAAGGGAGGACCAATACACGTCAATAACTGGAAAAACCTAATTAAAGAGTGTCAGTAGTTCCACTCCATGCTATGTATGTGTATACTACTTTGATATGGGTTCAAATAAGTATTTATCTCTTTTTTTTGGTACATGGGTTCCGAGCTTGCTTGCGCGTACCCGACTAATCCCACGGGGATATACACGCCTCCCCATGTATATTCCCAGGCAAATCAGAACTAGGTGACCCATTTTAAGGGAGGAGTTTGAGCCCTGTACCTCTTACTTTACATCTGTTAGGGAGGAGGTTCGAACCATAAACTTCCCCTTTAAATGCTGAAGAAATAGCAAGGCTCTGCCTAGTTGAAGTATTTATCTCTTAACATAAGTTTTGTTATGACATATTCTCCTTACTTGACAGCTACTTAGGCCTTGATGAGGAAATTTATTTTCGTGACTTCGGAAAAAAAACCATGGGACTATACGAAAATTTAGAGTTTGTATTAGGATTGATCTCCCAATTATAATTGGCATGCTCGTTGAAATGGTTGATAAAACCTCGAGTGGGTTAATTTTATTTATGAAGAATGTATCATATTTTGTGAGAGATATGGTATTACTGGGCATCAAAGCGATAGATGTTGTACTACACAATTGGGAATCAACCTTAAAGACCTTATAAGGGTTTAACATACCTTTAGTTACGCAATCTATATGGATGCTAAGACTGAACAAATGTATAAATTTATAACTCTGAAATATGTGATTTAGTACAAGAAAAATTCTCAAGAATCTAAAATGTTGATGGAAACCTCCCAGTAATATCAACATGCTAGATGAGAGAACATGGAATAAGTTTTAAAAAATTTAAAAAAATACAAAATGTTAACAACAATTGTGATAGAAGTGTTGGAACATCTAAGAAACTGGTACATATGGAAAGTTAGAGGATGCTAAGGGTTCAGTTAAATAAAATGCAATGTTAATGTTTTAGTTGTGTTGTGTGAGGATGATGATCATTATATAGATAGAGGTACTTAAAATCTAAAAAAAAAGGTAAGTTGGTTGAAAGCTAGTATGAGAATAGGGATATGTATACTAAGTTAGAAACTAGCATGAAAGTGGATAGAAAAGAAGAATAAGAAGAAGAAATAATGGAATATACATTATTATGTTGGAAACATGAAAAAAAAACAACCAGTTGGTAAAGAGATTGAGAAATTAAAATAAACTAAAAAATTATTTGGGGTATATAAAATTGAGGGACATTTTTAATTATGGAATAAAGAAGAATGATTTCTACACCATGGAGAAAGAGAAAGAGATATATGAATTTAGAGGTGGCATGTGCAAGCAACATGATCAAAAACATCATATAAACAAAGAAGAGATACATATATGAAAGAAAGGTAAAAGAGACATTCATGAAAGGTATCAAGAATCTTGTAAAAACTTGTATGAGGGCTAAGGAAAGTAGGGACAAAGAGAAAAAATAAAGAGAAAGCTTGGAGAAACGAGTGACGATGGAAACTTGGATGATCATGTAATAACCATCCTCAACCTAAGATTTCCTTTAAGTTTGGGCAACATAGGAATATATCCCCTTTGATGCCTTGCTTTCCCCGGTGGTTGGTATGCCTTTGCAAAAATTATGTGGTTTAGTTGTTGGTTATGGGATGTATTCCCCTTTTTTGCTCAAGGTTAGTTAACAACATAATCAATTTTTTTTTTCTCTACATGTTGTTTTGTTATCAATTTTCTCCTCCTCTTCATGTTTATTTAATAATTGGATCCTCATTTACTAAGAATGTTTGGGTAGATTTATGGGTGATCTGTGATATAGGAAATTCTTGATGTCCTTAGAGATTACTTATGCAATAATGGTGTTGCTATCCTCCCTTCATTACCTACTTCATTTTTCTTTTTGTTTTTTCTTGTTCAAAAACTTGATATTATGATGGACGTTGGAGTTTGATGCTAACCTTTTCTTCCTTCTTAGTTTAGTTAGGGTTGAGGTTTGTATTCATTGCTTTTTTTTCACTGGGTTATCTTACTAAAGTAGCATTTCTTTTAGTTTAGCCCGAACATTGGATCACTGTTGTAATTTTTCATATTTCTAGTAATAAAAGTAACCTTTTAGATTAAAATTGAAAACAAGTTTTGTTTGTGACCTCACTGATCCTGATAAAATGTTACCTAATTAAAAAATACATGTTATTTATGCTTAAGTACATTTATTGTGAAATAGACAATGCCAAATGTCACGCTCCAAAAACTCAACGGATTCCAACTAATATCGAAATAGACAGATTACATTTTTTTTGAATAAAATAATAATTTTGTTACATTGCATTGATTAAATGACTTAAATACAAAAAATCACTACAAATATGTATTGTTCTATCTGCAACATGGTCATGTGACACTATCCTTACTACCGAAGTCCTTAAGTTATCTCATACCTGAAAGGGTAGGGGAAAGGGGGTGAGCTACCACTGGCTCATTGGTCACATAAATAATGCATATATGCATACTTTAACATCCCAAGGGTAGTAATTATATTTAATATGTTTTCGTTGAACTCATATAGGTACTAAATTTAAATTAAACATTCATAGAGCAATAAATAAATCAAATAAGTGTATATCACAAACTATGCCGCCAATAATGCCCAGAAAGCTATATAAACTAGCAAATAATAATATTGCAAAGTATAATGTTGTATATCCCTTATGACTCTTATCGCAACCTCGATCCTTTATCTCTCTCGCAGGTAGTACCCATGTACACTGTACCATGACCCACTAGCTAAGCAACTCTTTGTCATATGCACCAAGTAGGAACAGATCATGATAGTCGTGCCAGCCCTAGCAAGCCCGTTTGTGCCCAGTGCAACAAAATGACACCATGTCGAACAATCGATAGCAATATCAAGTATCAAATATGAAGACGACAAAACAAGTCTCTTCGAACAACTATTGCATTTAACAATTAATAGATAGATGACGAAGTAGGCCGTACTATACTAATGTACAATAAATCATGTCATAATAAGATAATATAGTTGAAAAAATAACTATCATCACAAAGGGTCCAAAGATATCAAATTAAATAAATTACTGCATAGTAAAAAACAGGGTTAATCTACGTCTTCTTTAGCTTAAAATAAAATCAATTGTATATCAAATTTGACTAACTTCAGTGATATTGTCGTAAATCTACGTCTTCTTTAGCTTTCTCATTTGATATTTAGTATATTAAGTTTTCATTTATTTTCTTGATAAGTGATAACTAATATTTTTATTAGCTAGTTGATTATTTTAATAGTATAGATTATTATGTAAAATAAGCTTCTACTAATACCTTTAGACAGTGACGACATAATCACTTAGTGGAATTAACCAGCCACACGTCCAAATAACAAGAAATGAATCTTGTAAATGTTGGTAAAGCTAAGCAAAATATAAAAAGGAGGTGGTGAGGTTAGAGTGTTGACGTGTGTAGTATAAGTGACAATCTATTTAAAGATAACTAATTGTTGTTTATCTTTTAGCATGTAAATGGACTTAACTTTGTTATATTGTGAAAAGTAGAATAGATCCCCGGGTCGGTTTTACCTAATTGTTGGGGGTTTTGCTAACACGTGGGTAAGAATGTTGGGTATAGAAATTAAATGGTATCCCCATGAATTGGGTGAAAAAGATTTTACCCATGGGTAGGTACGGGTTACCTAGGGGTTACCCATGGGTAAAACCTGTTGCATATTGATTTTCAATTAGTGAAATTATCATTAATGATCAGATTTTCACTAAGTAAAATTATAATAACATTCATACGAATCATGACTATTCATACCAAAAAATAGACTTACAAGTTTACAAACTAAACTATCACACTGGGATAACTTTGTAATCTATAATATTACATAAACGTAATGCCCAGTGTGATGATTAAGTTACAAACCATTCTTCGAATTAAACTGCAAGTGCTTGCATTCAAAATATAGGTCAAACTCCAAACATATAGAACATAAAATTGACTTGATCAAAATTTCTTGATGTACTTGTCCATTTAATGATGAGGATGGCTTCTAAAGTATCTCGAATTGAAGCATCAGACATGTGGATCACTATATCACAAAGGTCTGCACAATTAGCAATTTACTATAGTTTAAGTAATCTTCAATAATACTCTTAAGTGTTAAGTATTAAACACATAAACAACTAGTGAATATTGTTATAGTGTTTAATACTTAACACTTAAATGTAATCAGTGAAGATTACACTAAGTGGTTAACTCCCGATGAAACACATTCTTATACACTTAGGTAATCTTCACTAATATGCTTAAATTTTAAGTACTAAACACATAAACAGACGTTGATGATTATTAAAGTGTTCAATTCTTAAAACTTATAAGTGAAGATGACATTAAGTGGTTAGATCATAATCAAAGACATACTTAATCATTTATGTAATCTTCACTAATACACTTAAGTGTTAAGTATGGAACACATAAACAATCTGTGATGATTGTTAAAGTGTTCAATATCTTAACACTTAAGTGTAATCCGTGAAGATTACACTTAGTGGTTAACTTTTAAGCACACACAAACAAACACATATGTAATCACTTAAGTAATCTTCACTAATACGCTTAAGTGTTAAGTATTCAACACATAAATAATCAGGTGATGATTTTTAAAGTGTTAATACTTAACAATTAAGTGTAATCAGTGAATACTACATTAAGTGGTTAACTTGGAATCAGATATATCGATATTTTATACGAATTAAATCAAAACCATCAAGCACTAACCAATTAACACTCAAACACATTTAATATACAAATTGTATGACTAATTTACACTCAGACTTAATACAAATAACAAAAATGAAAACCCTAATATATGTAAATCATTACATCATACTAACCCTAGTTTATCATTGACACAACACTAACATATAATCACTAAAAATCTATATAAGAGTTTTACAAAATACATTTAAATAACAAAAGATTTAGATTTTACCTAAAATAATAGCTTTGAGAATATATTTGGTAGATATAAACAAATATAATTTCATCGAAAAAGGACCTAGTTACATAAATAAACCCTAAAATCCTAATAGTTACAAATCTGGATATGAAATAAAATAGAGGAAATGAAGTTAAAAAACCTAGTGTAAATGGTGAGATACACCATTTATGTTCAAGCCTTAAAAATTTAAAGGGCTGGGAAAATCATGAGAATCACAACAGATCCCCAAACCCACATCAAAATCACATAAAATTCGGCTAAAACAGTGCTCAAATGGCCTTGATCAGCTAACAAACCATTAATTAGGGTAAGCATTAAAATACAAAGTATCGGGTTCAACCACCAAACACGATAGCATTTATGCCAAGCCACGATCGTACACTACAACTAGAGGAGATAGGAGATCGTAGCCAGAAAATGTGATATATACCATATCAATGCTAAAATATAGTACATGATTTGATCGTGTATAGATCTAGGGTTTGGTAGTGTTTCAGTGAGGTTAGAGATATAAGAGAGTATCATATAAAAGAAGACGAAATGACAAAAAGAAGTAAAGGGGTCTGCTGACCCCTTATATAAAGGTGAATAGTAACTCGGGTAACGGGTAAACCTGAACCCAAAATCACAAAAAATCTAACCCACATGTATTATTTATACCCAATTTTATTGGGATGGTAAAAAATGGGTATTAAAATATCGAGGTATATATCTAACTCCACAATCAAATTACCCACCATTCGGTACCCAATTCGAACCCAACCTAATTATGCTTAGTCATAGTGAAAAGAATCGTATTAAAGCCACCAAATTTGGTTCAGAGTCTATTTATTATAATATAATTTTATATTGATAAAATATTGATAATTTACCTTAAGAAAATTTATGTAGACATTTTAGATATATTAGTAAAAGAATTAGTGAAAAATTATTTAAAATACATAAATAGATTTAATATTCTAACGGCAATAAAAAATATTAACTTGTGATTTATATATTAATTCTATGGATATTATATTTTATTTTGTTTTTTTATTGATTAGATCAAATATATATATATATCTATTTTTTAAATTAAGTAATATTATGTAGGTTACACACCGAAGACAAAAGTCAAACTGAATATTAATATTTATTTCAATCATTCAAAGAATGTGGTTTATTTTGACATGGTATGAAACTAGAAAGAATACATCCTCATCCATAGCCTACTTCGAGTCTCGCGAATGATCCCGTCGGTGTATTTGGTGTTATGTAGTTGCCTTCGGATCTGTGTCTAGCCTGATGTACGAGGTTTTCGGCGCAGCCATTAAATTTTCTGGGTAGGTGCATGAAATTCACTTGACCTGATTCTACTGCCATCAGCCGTATACGACGTATAATCGGTAGAATCGTCCACCTTGTAGCTGTCCTTTCCGTTGCTTGACAGACTGCCAACGCCTCCCCTTCTAAAATTGTGTCGCATAGTATCGTGTGTTGTATTTTCGTGTGTAGGATGGTTATGTGATCTGTTAGTAGAATTCCTATCCCTGTTGGCTCATATTTAGTATTGAAAGAGGCATCACAGTAAAAAGTGATACCGTTCGTTTCGGTAGTTGGAGCTGTGATCGTTGGTGTTGGTCTGACATTTCTGTTAGTTGGTGTTTCGTCGCTTGCTGCCCAGTCCGGTCTATATAGCTATGCCATAAGATTTTGTGTTTATTTTATTACCTGGTCCACGTCTATGACGATATCTTCATATAGATCTTTCATTTTTGTTTTCCAGATGTTCCAGATTATAATAAATATGTAGTTCATGACCTTGTTTTTATCCCATCCTCCCTTTTCACACGTTGATATTATCTCAAGTAGCCAATCTCCTAACTTGCTTGTGTCCTATGTTTGTGACCTTATTTGTAGTGTCATGGCTGCCCAAATTGATTTTGTTACTTTTCAATGTAGCAAAAGATGTTCTACTGTGTCTTCCTCCATCTGGCACCATGTGCAATTTGGCGTGTCAGCACATTTCCTCTTCATCAGATTTCTTGATATTGGGATGTAGGTGTTGCATGATTTCCATATAAAGATTCAGATTTTTTTGGTACGTTTGATTGCCAAACTGTTCTCCAGAGCTTGTGGGTGATGTTTGTTGTGGCGATAGTTTGTTGCGGAGTGTTTAGAACGGCGTCGTCCGTCAGTACTTTGTATCCTGTTTTAGTGCTATGTCCTTTATTGTGTGAGTGTGTCCATATTAGTTTGTCAGGAGTGGTTGCTTCGAGTATGCTTATTCTAGTGATTTTAGGTATGATTGGTTGTGGAAAGATAGTATCCAGTGTCTCTGAGTCCCATTCTTGTATGTCTTGGTTCCATAGTTGATTCACCGTCTGTAGTGTGCTATTTTTTGGCTTATCTATCTTCCAAGGCATATTAATATATCTATCATTTCATATGTTGATTGATTCCCCATTCCCTAATTGGTATATTCTGTGTTTCATGATAAATCTCTACCTTTAAATATACTAGCCCAACTCCATGTTCTGCTTTGCCGTAACTTTACCCTTGTTATGTCCAATCTTGGGTAGTATATTCCTTTAAGTAGAAGTGATGCGAGAGTATCTGGGGTTTTCATAATTATAGATGCTTGTGCTTCTACCAGTGTTGTGTTCATCCGTTTCAGGTCTCTGAATCCTAATCCTCCCAGAAGTTTCCCAATCGCCATTTTTGCCTATGCTATCTAGTGTATTCTGTTCCGCTCTCCAGAGTTCCACCAGAAGTTGGCGATTGCCACTATTAGCTTTATGTAGAAAGATACAGGGTACAAAAAATAGACATAGTATCTACTGGGTTTGCCTGGAGTAACGCTTTTATTAGCACCTCTTTTCCACCTTTCATGAGTAGTTTTGCTTCCATTCTTCGGTTTCGGAGAATAGTTTTTTTGCTATCCATTGTAGTGATTCCATTTCTGCGCGTTATGACATAAAGGTATTGGAGGGGGCAAAGGTGTGATAAATAAACAAATAAAAAATATAATAATAAAGGACACCCCCCTTGACTACCATGATAAACTCACTACAAGTATTACATATCGTTTGCAAGTTTAGTTAATAAGAAAAGTTTGTTCACATGGATTTAATCCGTTAGATCTACTTGTATTCAATAAGTGTAGATGAATTTAGATGTTTAGATTAAAATATAATAAGATGAACAGTTATCTGATATGAAATAATAAATAAAAATGTAGATAAATAACTATGAATGTAACTCAAATAAATTAGGATTACTAATATGAGTCTAGCTTACTAAGTTGTTATTCTAATGTTAAGGATGAATTGAGCATTATGTATTAACCGGGATTCTAAATTCTACCTAACCCTTGTCAGGGTGGAGTTAGTAGCAACCTCTCCACTACCAGGGGACTTGGGTAAGGAGACCCTGCGTAATGATCGGTGGTTAAATCAAACCTTTATGGCTATCTAGTTAGGCAAGCCCGTCAGGATCACTACCGCACACTAGAAGATTATGTGGTGTTGTCAATAATTGAATCCCCCTTCCGCGTGTTAACTCAATTACTAAGAATAGTCCTAAGATTGGCCAAATCTAGGGCTGGAAACAATGAGTCAAAGCACACAATACCAATATATGCCAAGCTCAAATCAATTGAAATAACAAATAGTATTATAAAATTCAAGACAAAACAATAACCCAAATAATTAATAGTAAAACTTACTGAATAAAAGTTTAGAAATATGGTGAAGCCACAAATCTATAGCTAATTACCCTAAGTATAGAGAAGGAGAGATGTAGAAGAGGAGTTTGTCACTCTCCAACTTCTTGCTTCTTGTCTTCCTCTACAGGTCAGCTTGCTTGTTGGATGATGAACTTGATACTAAGGATTAATATTCAAGTAAAGACTAATATATGGCTTAGAACTGAGAAAGGACGTGTTTACAAAGGTTAAAGAGTGTATTTATAGGTGTTTAGAAAGCCTAACACGTTTTCTTGGAGTAGAAGACAAGTAATTGGACTTCTATCCCAACTCTAATTCGTAAGCCTAAAATATAGAAAATGTAATAAACGGTTGTTGTCTTGTTTTGTCCATAAATCCTTTAATATTGCTCTGATTGATGCGTTCTTTATATCAAAACTGATTTTATCGGATAGCTCTACAACTTTTCTTCAGAGGATTCTTCCAAATTCCCAACCAATCTTAAGTTATGATCACTTTTATGTACTTAGCTGGTGAAATCTAAATTTATTTGGCAACTTTATCTTTCCATACTTATCTTTTCCTTCTTTTATATCCTATTTCCATCATTATCTTCTTTCCTTTATCTCTTGGAATTGATTTGGAATCTACTTAATTACCATATATCTTTAAAGCTTCATAATTAACAAACAATTAAACCAAATATGCTCTAAAAATAATAAATCATCAAATCAAGACAAAAAATAAGAAAATACAATAATATAATATAAAAATCGACTACAAAACTTCCTAAAACACCTAAAATGATGTCTCCAACTAATATTAAATCATCACAAATGGAGAGACATCGGGTTTCCCTAGATACTTGCCTATATCTGCCGTTTTTTTCATTTGTATTTCATTCTTGACTTGGTCACGAACATGTTGTGGTCTTTCTTTGCTAAAACATACTGAGGACTTACGGTAATTTATCAGCTGTCCTGATCCTTCATAATATTCATTCAAACATTCCTTAAATTGTGATCGTTCGGGCCCGTCAATGGTGAGGAAAAAAAGTGAATCGTCTGCAAATAGTAAGTGTGATATTATCGGACAATTCCTTGTTATTTGAATGCCTTTGTTCCTTCCTTCCATTACTTTGTTTTTGATTAACATTATGAGTGAATTTGTCATTAGCGAGAAAAGGAAAAGGGATAAGAGGTCCCCTTATCGGAGTGTGCTTCGCGATTCAAAACTCTGCATTTGTTTGCAGTTGAAGTTTATTTGAAATGACACTGTTGTTATACAGCTCCTGATACAGTCTATCCATCTGTCACAAAGTCCCAATTTTTTTAGTAATATAAAAATGAAATCCCGTATCACTTGGTCATCTGCTTTTGCCATGTCGATTTTTATTGTTGTCATACTTTTTGAGTCTTTTGTTTTCCTATTCAGATAGAAAGAGATTTCTTGTGATATTAGTATATTGTCCTGTATTGTCGTTCCTTTTGTGAAAGCTGCTTGTGTTGGTAAAACTATGTCGTTCATGATTATCTGCAGTCTGTTGGATAATATTTTGGCGATAATTTTGTACCCGAAATTGACGCACGAGATAGGTCTGCAATCTCCTAGTACCTCATGTTTTTCTCCTTTAGGGATTAAGGTTATGAGTGTGTTGTAGAGGTGTCCTAACGTGATATTAATGTTGAAAAAATCTTGCACCATGAGTAAGACGTCGTGTTTGATGATGTCCCAGAATTCATGGCTAAATTTTACGTTGAGACCATCTAGTCCTGGTGCTTTTGTTGGCGATAAATTATGTACTGTTGTCTCCAGTTCTTCCATTGTTGGTGGTCGTGTTAGGTCCCTGTTCATTTCCTCTGTTATCTTTGGTTGGATATGTCTTACCGCTCTGTTCATCTGGTCTGATGTTGTACCTATTGCTTCAAATAGATGTGTATAATAGTTTTGGAAACATGATGGTGTCGACTAGGGTGTGATAAAAATATGATATAAATAAGTGAATATAATCACCCTAGCCTAGCACGGTTCTGCAAGTATACAGATCATATGCAAGTTTTAATAAATAAGTAAGATTCGTTCCTCAGAGACTACGAAAGTTAGGAAGATCTTATGCAGTAATCGAGTGCAAATATTAAAAGTTAGAACAAATAAAACGCAGATAAATAAAAGACAAATAGATTTTTATTGGATTTTTGATTAACTAAATTAAACTAATAAAGTAAAGACAGAAAATTAAATTCAAGAGAAGAAGATAGTATGAGAGTTTAGCTTGAGTAGAATAGCATGTAATCCCCACTAGTTTTGCCGTTCTCAACATGTAAGGGTGAATTATGTAGTATTTCAATAATCGATTCCAATTGCACTAGGTAGTTTTAAATAAGGTTCACTTGTGTCAATAAGGAGTCCTAAGCAAACTTTTCCTGCAATTGGTTAAATAGCAATACACTAAACCATGGTGATTATTTAGTTAGGTTGATTTGTCAGATCTAAACCGTACACTAGACGTTATGTGCTAAACCTATAGTTAAATACACCGTTGTCAATGATTACTTAACTACTATGATGGTAATTCTATATGGTCGCGATCCACAAGAACACAGAATATAAATCCCAACACATAAACAGAGAATAAAAACAATAATTCAATTTAAAACATAGAATTCCCAGATTAGATAGATGTCAACCAAAACTAGGGTTCATACATATATGCTAAAACTCAAGCTAAATAGAAATTTAGTTCATACTAATGGAATAAAAGAAAGAAATTACAAATTCAAAGGTTGAAGAAGACATTATTGATAATCAACTCCTTCCAAACTTCTTTTCTTGTGTTGTAAGCTTCCTCTTGGCTTAAGGTTTGGCCAAAGATGATTTTCTAATGATAAGATGCTGTATTTATAGGGTATAGGAAGACCTAATTCGTTTTCTTGAAGAAGAAGGTAAGTATTGGACTCTTAGCCCAACTCAAATTCGTAGCCTAAAAATATGGAATCAGTCCCGTTTTTGTTTTGGTCCTAACAGCTTCAATTTTTATCCGTTTGACACGAATCAGTAGTCGAAATTCATCGTCTCGGAAAGATATTTAACTTATCTCTTGATCGTTCTTCCAAATTCCTCACTGATTTTGATGTATAAGCTGATTTGTGGTCGTAGGTGCTGGAATTCAGATTTATGGCAGCTTTTCTTTTTCCATATTTTTAGCTTTTGTTTCCTTATCTTCAAGTTCCATGTTTATCTTCTTTCCTTTAGCTCTTGGAACCAACTTGGACTCTAATTAATTACCATATATCTCTAAATATTCACACTAAATAAACAATTAAACCCAATATGCTCTAAAAATAATTAATAATTAATTCAAGACACAAAATAGGAAAGTGTACAAAATCATGCGAAAATCGACCTATAAACTAATAAATACGCCTCAAATGATATCTCAGAAATAGATTTTATCATCACAAATAAGGATACATCAAGACCCCCAACTCAAAGTTGTATCGTCCCGATACAATAAAAATAAAGAACAGTAGGGTAGTCAAGTAAACAAGAGGAAGAAGTCGGAGGAGAATAAGAACAGAACATAATGAATGACCCTAGAGCATAATACCAAAAAAGTGTCATGTAGTAATGCTCAAGAAATAATGCACAAGTATGCTCAATATACACATAATCAACAATCCATAATTTCAAGTCAAGATTAATTTCGCAATGCCAGAAGGAGAGGTTGATAACTTAGTTCATGCTAATGGCTATAGGTTGTTCATAGGTCCTAATATAGCATCCAATGGTCCACTTACCTACTACCTAATAGCTCAGTTGTTCCTCTACCAAGCAGTTAGAAATCCTAAGGTCTTTGGTTATAACGTGTCTTAGGGACGGTGTGGTATGTTTGGATAAATGAAAAGTGAGCTTTTGGCTCTCTCCTCACATTCCATCAACAATCGCCCTAGAGCTTGAGTTTTCATTCGAAGATGTTCTCACTCAACCCAATTTTTGATGCTTTTGATGTGCATCCCCAATTAATCCCAAATAAAACCTTTTTCATGATGATATACAAATTCCACTTTGCCGGTCCGAATATATATTCTTTTCATATAATTTTTTTTCTTTTGTATAGCTATGACTCTTTTTTTTATTGTTCGAGATATCACGCTATTTTTTTCATAATTATGCCTTTTCATAAATTGAGCTCGTAGCTTCTTTTTCATTCACTATTACCCCGGCAAAGGGTTATACTTTTTCATCATCAATAAAATCACAATTACAATTTCCCAAACCCAATGTTCCCTAATGATGAAACTCACCCCCCCAATCTCAAGCTCTAAAAACGACTTGTCTCAGGTTTTGCGATTCGAGTACGGGTCATATAGATAATTCCTACAAACTAAGGGTATGGATTATAATGTGGTTAAATAAAAGTCTTTAGAAAGGCTCAGAGGGGCTAAGACGGATAATTAAATAAAAAGGGTGAGAAGGTATCAAAAGGCTTCAAGAGGCTTCAATATGAAAGAACTGCCTTATTCATCTTTCTAGCTACCGGATTTTGTTACTTTTTCACTACTAGTTCATAGACAAGTGGGTTTTCAACTAATTTCAAACCTCACGTTCTACACACCAAATAAATTTTCCTAAGTTTCAACGTAACTTCTTAGCATTGCTCATTAACTTTTCTATCTTTTATTTCCTGTTTTCATACATGCATACTAAACGTATTTGTGACATCTTTCAAAAACATACTAATTACTATCATTGACCTAATTAAATCATGCTCAATAGGTACATTCGACATATTCTATGCCCAATTCAACCCAGAAATTTTAAATTTTATGCAAAAACGAAAAGAAGATGAGGACAACGAATCCCCACCCCCAACTCAAAAGTGAGTCGTGTCCCCACGACTCGAAAAAGACTCAATAAAGCAATAAAATTGAAAATTCAAACTAAACTAAACTACCTAATGCATAAAAGCAAATAAGAAGAATTAGAGCGGTGTACCCGGTTGGCCATAAAGATCCATCATGTCCTCCGAAGAAGAAGAAGAATAATTGTCAATATCCATGGTTGTGGTTACCTCTTCCAAGTGTGAATTAATATGTGTAATTTCCGCCTAAAGTGCTCTGTTTTCTTCTCTTAAATCTTCGACTTCATGTTGAAATTTATAGCCCATGAGGTAATACACGAGTTATCCTGAGAGGAGGAAGAAGAAGAACCTTGATCATGAATCTTTGTCTTTTCTTTAGGCTTTGATGGTACAGACATCCTAACTGTTAATCTCTTTGGTAGTGGTTGTCCGCCCAATACTTTTCTTTGCACTATTATTCAAACTTGATTGCTTCTCATAATTTTGATTCTTCCCTTTGTAATTCTTCCATTGAGACTAGGTTTGTTATTTCTATCAGTCTCTTTTGTATATGTTGTATTTGTTTCTCGTGGTTCTTGAAAACTTTTATGATCCATCTTCGCAATTCAGAGACCGTTTTGTCCCTTTTGGTGATGTAGTTTGGGAGCAAAATTTTGTTTCCTGGTTCGCCCCAGCTGCATTGTATAGTTGGTCGGCATCCTTCATCATCGAGCTAGTGCGATTCGAACTTAAATTGACGTGATTGTCTCATCATTCTGGTTTGATGTTGTAGTATTAGTAGGGAGTGGTCGGAACCCACTACTGGTGGGACTATGACGTGTGTGTTGGGACGTTTGTTTATCCATTCATGGGAGGCTAATACTCTATCTAACTTGATTTTGAGTATTCTCTCCCCTCAGCGTCTATTAGTCCATGTGTAGTTACATCCAATCGACCAAATTTCCGCTAAATTGTTCGCCCCTGTGAAATTTTTGAAACAAATGATATGTTGTGTTTTTGGGGGTGTTAGGCTATATTTTTCATTTGTGTTGAGGATGTCGTTGAAATCCCCCATTAGGTTTGTTGTTATTGTTACTCCTATTTGTGATTTGTGTCCAAGTTTGTTGTCATTCTTTAGAGTCGTTAGTTTCGTGAATGCAAATAATAAAATAGGAAAATGCAAGTTCATTATAACTTAAAATAGAATACGATTGATCACAAAACGTGATTTCTACGTGCATACTCTCCTGCCAAAGGACTCAAAAGAACCCTGAGTGAAAAGATGTACCATTAGGGTAAAAAATAAAGGAGATCCCATACCCAAAAACTTTCTAAGGGTCTCCCTCGCGTCCACTTGTCGCATCATTGTTTCACAAAAACATGTTATACCCGGCTTATACTTAGTCAAAAGAGCTTTAATCTGAGATGTTGTCAAGAGGGCCCGTACGCCTTGGCAGTTCTAAAAGATAGTACTCATTTTTGTCTGGCGGCCAAAGAATGACCGCTTCTGTTTTGGATCTTAGTTGGGAGTTTTGGTATCCCTTTCTGTTTCTTGCTTTGTGCCATGACCCCACTCTCTTCTTTCGCCGAGTCCTCATCAAATTCCACTGCATTTTCCGTCCCAAAGTCTTTGCTTCCCACACTAGCCAATTTCTTTGGTTCGAATTGAGAGTCCTCCTCTTATAAGTTATTTATTTCCACTTCATTACTTGTCTCATAATGGGATAAGTTCACAAAACCTTCATCACTTTATTTTTCATCATCACTGCTAAGATTCACTTGTTTTCCTGTCCCTATAATGTCCTTTTTCTATCGCCTGTTGTTGTGTAGCCTTGAAGCGATGGTCCCACTATTGCTTCCCCTACAACATCCATATATTCCAACCTTCTCTTAAGCACAATATTCTTTTGCTCCTTGTTGGAAGTGTTGTGACCTCGTCATCGCCCTCTTCCTGGGCCACCTCTTCCTCTTCCCATATGGGTTGCATGGTCTTGCCTTTCTTCAGTTGTTGTTCTTGTTTGTCTTTCCCTTACACCTCGCGTGAATCCTCCTACTAAAACCTTTGTGTCTGTATCCTCATCATCTTGCACCATGTTTAAGTCCAATCCTTGTTTTTGCATGGTTTTGTACTCGAGTTTACCTTTCCCTTTGCTTGTACCACCGGTTTCCACATTCTTCCCTTTTTTCACTTCGTGTAGCAGTCTTGTTCCTCTATACTTTCCTTGTGGTGTGACGACTTTGTCCTTGTTAGCCTAAAACGTTGATCCCTCTGGTCATTAGAGAAACTCTCCCTCCTCCTCCTGGTCTTAGAAAACCCTCCCATATCTGTGTCTTGATTATGCTGGCGAGGGGGTTCCCCTCTGTCTCGTCTACCTCTTCCCCTTGAAGAAGCATCATTATTAGGGTAGATCAAATTTAAGCCTAACCCAAAATTCAAGCCCAAACCGAGTAAAATTAACCCGGTAAAATTGGTTTTTAAGCTTCCTTTATAAATAGGGCCGGCCAACAAACCAATAAACTCAACCCGTAATATCATGAGTCGGTTAAAATTTTTGGGTAATTAACACCGCATAAACCCGGTAAAAACGGCTCCATTATTTATAAGCCATTTTTTCACATTTTCCTCTTAAAATGTCGATGTGGGATAAGTATTATAAGCCTTTATTCGCAGTAGTGTGTGTTATGTGTTTATTTGAAAAACTCTCATCTCCCACATCGGTAGTTTTAACTAAATAATTTTCAAAGTTTTCCTATATATACTAAGGTTCAAAAGCTAAGTTTACATGGACAGAGTAACCGCCTCCCTCTCCTCTACAAGTCGGTAAAGGGTTTGATCTTGTTTAATTTTTTTTCCAGATTTTGATGTGAGATAAGCTCTATTGGCTTGTGCTTTTTTTTCATTTTCCCATCTCACATTGATAGTCATTAAGAGGCTTTCCAAAGTTTTCTTACAAATACTAAGCTTCAAAAGCTTAGTCTGATGCAAGCAACCAAAAGCTCTTCGGAGTTGAATACTTATCAATAAGTAATAATCTGACTCTAAAGGAGTAGTATTAGGTATAATTATTTATATTTTGATCCGTATTGGATTAGGTTCAAATTCAATTTTAATCCTATAATCTAGTGTGGGACCATAAGTAACCCGGTGTTTGGAACCCGGGAGGGTTTCATAAAAAAAGGAAGGGTTATGTTTTTCAAATCCTAACGCTGGATATTACCACCCAAGGTTAGTAATAATCTAAACCCGGTAGTAACCCGGGTTTTGCTCTACCCTAATCATTATCCCTATTCAAAGCTAGTTGTTGCTAATAGCTTGCGAACTTGTTACCAATCTTTTTTCTCATGCCATAAATCGGGTTTGTAGGTGGGAACTTAGCCATGTTCTCGACTGACCATGTTAATTTCCCTCTCTCATCTGGGTCCTCCATTGGTTGTAGTATGAATATGTTACGGTTGTCATCCCTATGTCTTATGCATCAACATAGGAAGCACAAAGCTCCAACATTCTCATACTAGAAAGTAACTCAGCCTGCTCCTTCCATTTGTGTAAGGTAACACCCAGGAAGTAGAGTTTGCTTGATATGGAACCTGATTTGAAACCTTAGTATCTTCACATCCTCCGTAACTACTTTTGGAAAATCTATGTCTTCCATCTCCAAAAAGCTTGGTGAAATTGCTAGGAGTGTTTTCTCAGCATTATGCATAAAGGCTAGTCCTCTCGCCTGCACCCAGATTGAGGAGCAGTCAAGAGAGTCTGACTCCGGGGCCACCTGAGGCTGGCAAGGGGTAAGGCTCACATGCATGTCGATAAACACCCCTGGAGGCAAGCTCCAGAGCCTCTCTATTTCTCCATCCTGAAAAGTTTCAAGTTTGAACACGTTGTCCTTTACTTCAGTCAAACGGAAGTTTCCTCTGACTCCCCACCTTTCCCTTATGTATTTCCCTAAAACCTTTGGGTGCAACCGGGGTGTCGCCTATAGCATAAAAAATCAAAGAGACTTCCTCACGCATGGAGTCCACCACCTTCACTTTGATCCCAATCTCAATTTCCCCAAGTTTCAATCTATTCACCTCGTTAAGTTTCACAATCTGGAGAGTGTGCCTATCAGGAGCTTCCATAGTTGTGTGTGTGTGTAAATGCATATAGATAAAGTGGTAATGCAAGTGTATATAAGTAAAGGTGTGTGCAAGTGTTATATGATAGGAATGAAATATATTGAGAAGTGTTTTGTAAGTGCATGTGCAAAGAAATGCAGAGCAACAAAGGGTTTTCATGTTACCAAAGCACAAGAGAGAAGTTGGTAGATGAATAAGCGTACCTTGGTTCTTGAAAGGGAAATGGGATTGGTAATTATGGATTATTATCTAACCTTGGTAACTCCGCAAGTGATTCAGCTTGGTGTTAGTAATACCTAGGTCATCCTTCGATGCTTTGTTTTTTGGGTTATAATTCTTCCACACCTTACTTAATGCTACTAAGTTTTCTTTGTGATACTTAATGTTGCATGGCTGCCAGGTGTCCTTCGTAGGAACCTTATGTTCCATAATCACCTTCCTATTATGTGTTAATAGTGGGTTATATGATGTTGTTAGTGGTTTATCAAATTGATACGCCTTTCCGTATTTCTTTTTTCTTTTTACCAGTTGTCCTTCTTCCATTAGGTGTTTTGCTGATGTTCTTCTTTTGTCGTGGTTAATAGAGGTAGTGGTTCTATTAATTTCGTGTCTTCCTTGTTTCCTAACTTCTTTTCCTTGTTCCTTGATTTCCTAAGTAGTGTCCTTCTTAAGTAGTGTCGTGATTCGATGTTGCGTTGATGGGTGGTAGGGAGAGTGTTGATTTCCAGTGATGTTCTTCAAGATCTTCTCGTTGTCCTTGTTATTTTGAGAGTTACCTTTTTCCGGTAGGGTGTTTTTCGTTCTAGCTGTTTAGGTTTCAACCTGGTTTCGATTCCTATGTCGGTGTCTTGTAGGAGCTTATGAGTTCCGTTTGGTGGTACACCGCCGTCAGAGGATGAGTTCATACCTTCATTGTCTAAACCCTAACTTGGAGATACGAAACTAATCCCTAACCTTAGATATGACCTTTGAAACAATCCCAATGAAAATAAAGATGATAAAACGGTAAAATATGATTAAAAACTGTGTAATAAGTTGGAAGATGATGAAATTGTGTAGAGGTTAATGGTGTTTCGTGCTTTTCCGGTGGTTTCGCCTTTGTGGTCTGAAATCGCCTCAAAATCCTTTTTTTGTTTCCTTGTATTGATTTATCCAAAGAATGTGGTTAAATTAGGTATTTTTTATAGAAATACCAAGGAAATTTTCTACTTGGGTTCTCAGGTTATTTTGTATTTGAATCACCTTTAGGGTGAGTTTGGAAGTATTTATTTTTTAACTAAAAGCATTTTTTAAATAAAATTAAAATATTTGAAAAAACTATTACAAATATTTTTACAATCTAGAATCATTTTATGTATTTTTGTAAAGAAGCACATATCTAGTGCTTCTCCTAAAAATATTTGTAAAGATGTAATACATTTTTAAGAGTGTAGAAGCACTTTACGTGATTCTCTAAAATAAGAACTTCCAGGCGTTCACTTATATTCAGAGTTACTAGAATTACAACATAGGCTAAGATGAGAGAAGAGCATGGATTCATTTGTATATACAAACAAATTCACATGAGTTTCAAGCACTAGTGAGAGACAATAATAACTCTATAAATCTGTCTTTCCATACTAGTCACAACTGTGTGGAGATTCTTCGAAGTCATCCTTCATTTTAGATTAAATATATTGATGTCTCTCTATTTGTGATATATTAATCTATACTTGAGACATCATTTTAGGGTTCTTTAGCAATTAATTTTTGGATTTTTCCCCATTTATTCGTACTTTATACTTTCGTGTCTTGTTTTAGGTGTTTTGTTATTTTGTGAACTTATGCGCGTAATTTGTGTAGCACTTAGGTATATGGGAGTTATTACACCTAAGGAAACTGATTTAAAGGGTAAAAGTAAAGGAAATCTCTTAGTCAAAGTAAAAAGTTTGGATATATTTGTAAAGTAAAGAAACTGTCAAAACTGCACATACATCCACTAATTAAATTGCTGCAGATAATTAATCTGGAATTAGAAGTATATTTTTATATGAGCGGATAGATCTTTCAAACGGGGTCGTTTCCATATAAAGAACATTAAATTCAGATAAATAATTAAGGAGATATGACCAAATCAATATCTGCTAAAGTTTATCCCTACCTACAAGTTAGGAATACGAATTTTGGTAAGATCAGGACTCCTTAACTTGGGGATTACTCCTAATTTAGACCAAGGGCCTATATATATCCATTCCTACCTTAGAGAAATCATCCTTGCTCAGTTCTTAATCGTCTAAAGACCAAGAGGAAGCTTACATCAAGAGAAGAGAAGACTAGAAAGAATTAGACAACCATTCATGCCTTTCCAATCCTTCAAATTTATAATTTATTTATTTTTTTCTCTAGTATGAACTAATTCTATTTAGATTTAGATTAGAATATGGGTATGAACCCTAGACTTGTTTTATATCTATTTTAATTTGGGATGTCTTTTACATTTAATTGAAATTAGTGTTGCTATCTCTGCTTTTATGTGCTTTGATTTATTGTATGTAGTTCTTGCGGTGTACAACGTATAGGATTACCTTAATAGTAGTTAGATGGTCAGTCCGGAAGGGGTTTCTAATTATTGAAACACCACATAAACGTCTAGTGTGCGGTAGTGATCCGGAAAGGCTTGCCTAACTAGATAATACTAGGGTTTGAGATTAACCACCGATCAATGTGCAGGGTCCCCTTACCCAAGTCCCCTAATGTTAGGTCGCCGCCTAAGTCCACCCGGAAAGGGGTTGGTTATTTATTTTCCTGTCTTTATCTTGTGTTTTATTTGTATAAACCAGTAAAACAATATAAAAACTAATGCAGAGATAAAATAAAAGTAAAAAAAAATACCTTTACTTGTCGAGACTCGGATTGGATCTGATGTCTTTAAGGTATTTAGACCACGTACCGGTGTCTTACGTTTGCTGGCTTCATCCTCCAGGATACAACAACAAAACTATTCAAAAGAAACTGACATACGAATTCTTAAGAATTTTAACGAACTTAATAAAGTTGCTTTTTTTTATCTCTCTCTTGTAATTTTAATGCTTGATACTTTAAAAAAAAATGAATGAAAAAAATGGTTTAGTTGGCCAACTATTTATAGAAGATGAAAAGATGGCTTGGCAAAGAGTTGTGAGATTTCATTTGAAAATACGTTATATTAAAAGACAGAACATTTCTTTAAGAAGACCAAAGCATGGGTTGGTCCAGATGGTATGAAACTTTGGGCTGAAAACCTATTAGAGGTCCATTTTTAAATTAGTTTTCATATTTATATTTATTATTTTATCACGCTTTACTAGCCCCTATATATTTATCGAGAAATTTATATATATATATATATATATATATATATATATATGTAAATTTATTGACCAAAGAAAGAACGAGTTAAGAATTGGGACGATATGCTATGTTGACCCACCAAATAAGTTCTAGAGAGCAATTTAACTCCCCATAAAAAGATTTTGTAAATTTTAAATTTTCTATTTTTAATCTCATATGTATGGAGAAAAATAAAAATACTTTTACGGTTAGTTTATAAGAAAGAAATACAAGATAATCTTCTATGTCATAATATCAGATGTAAATGGTTCTTGTTACAACTATATAGAGCTTATGTCAGACATTCCGTCCGTCATATGTCATTACAAATCATGATAACTATACAACTTAACTTTAATTAACACACCTAAACTTTCTTGTTATAATTATGTCATCTATATTACACACTAATCTTCTTATCTTATCTGTATCATTTCAACTTTATCAGCAACGACCAACATCACTCGATGGTAACGAATCTGGGAACCCATCCAACAAGCAGGAAACTGGTGGAACAATTAACGTCTTCAAATCACCATAAGCATTCCAGCAAAATGGATTTAGTATTTTATTCCCTTGCGAAGGATACAACTCCACTTCTGAAAATGTGAGGTTTGTGCAAGGCAGTGTATCACTACAAGCTAAATGTAATGGTGGGCTTCTAGCATCATAAGTACCCTTAATGTTAGTATACGAGATATCAGTGATGTATACTGCAGAAGTTTGGTTTGCACAAAACTTTGTGCTACAATAATATTGATCTATAATAATCGGATTTCGAACTGTATCCATGTGAATATTGTTGAACGTTACTTTCGATACAGATCCTAATCCGCCTTGCCATGTCTTGATTCTAACACCGTTATCTGAATGCTTGATTACTGAGTCTGCAACCGTGATGTTAGATACGCACGCTTGCGTATTTTTAGGGCCTAAGCTGCCAATGCTGCATTAAGAAAATCATTTATTTAGTTAATTTTAAATATTTAGACTTAATTTATAAGATATTTTGTAAAAGGACCAATTGTTTATACCTTATTCCATGACTAGGACCACAAGTTATATTCTTTATGTCTACATTAAAAGTACCAGCTCCAATTGAAACACAATCATCACCTGGACAAAAAACAAAACGTAATATTTTTTACATTAGTATAAGCAAACATTAAAATCCTGGAATTACATTTTATGGAATATCAAATATTACCGTTGGAAATAACTGAGTTGTAAATTTTGACATCATTGGAGTTCTCTAAGTGAATACCATCAGTGTTGGGACTTAGTGGAGGAGCTTTGATGAAAAGTGAATCAATATGGACGTTATTACAATTATCGAACCGGAAATTGAACTGTGGACTGTTCTTTATTTTAATCCCTTGAACAATCAAATTTGAGCTCATGAAGAACCTTATAGCCTGAAAATATAAATTTATAAATTAAATTGAGACATTAAATATAAAAGAATATACTTGGAAAAATTAAAGTGTAGTGTGATTGGGACTTACAACTGGGCTATCACAAGCACCAGGTAAAGTTGTTCCATTTGGTCCCTGTTACACAATTAGTTTACAAAGTTAGAAATATGTTCACATATCAAAAGGATTTAAGGTAATTACTTATGTGGTCCAGTTTTTACATGCATGTGAGTCGAAATTTAAAATATGTAGAAACATGTATAGATATAAAAAGAGTATAGAAACACAACTTTATTCGCCTTATCGGATTGTACGGATCTCACATGAATGTGAGTTCACAGGATATGAGAACCGGACCATCGAACCAGAACCCGGACTCAGCCCTTACATGCGTGTAAGTCCGAATCAGACTGACCGACAAGGCGAATTAATTTTATTTAGAAAAAGCCTGACCAAAAAGGGATATTATAAGAATATGAATGACAAAAGTGGGTAATAATTAATTACTTTATGAGGTTTGCAAGGAAGATCCCACCACTTTTCTCCTCTCCCATCAATGAGACCACCACCTATCATTGACATTCCATTGATTCTGTAAAAGACAAGCCATTGTTTCTTACTGTTACTCTTGGGCCATGAATTTGGACCATCTGGAGGCATAATAGTGCCTTCAATCTTCACAATGCCAAACACATAATTAATAAATATAATCGCAAATTTTATATACAAAAAAATAAAAACTCACACATTACCTGGAACACTATTCCACTTTTACATGGACCTGTGAAGATTGTTGATTGTACCATGAAAGAACGTTTTTTTGGAACAAGTACTGTAGCGGAATCGACCGCACAAGCAGCATCCCAAGCCATTTTAAATGCTTGAGTATCATCGGTAACTCCATCACCAATGGCACCGTAAGATAGTACATTGAAAAGGGTTTTAGAAACTGCAGATGGTGGACTCTTTATCGGTATTGGCAATGATGCCTCGGGTGCAGGAGAAGGAGGAAATGAAATTTCGGATAATAGACGAGGTTTCAAATTACGTGCATCAACTGAAAAGAATAAAGCTAAGACAAATAAAAATAGAAAGAACTCCATTTTTTTGGTTGGTGAAAGAAAGATAGTATATATCCACTGATGTTAAATCGTACAACTAAAGACCTGAGCAACTGAACTAGGTTGTTACGATTGTAAAGTGAGGACTAATGAGGGGTTTTATACAACAAAAGAGGAAGTAATTCTCAATTTGGCTACTTGTTAATAATCTAAGAGCATGCCTAGTTAATAGCTTGCATTAGAGGGAAGGTACCCACGTCTTTGGAAGTAGAAAAAATGCTAAGATTGAACTAGTGTATGTGACCACCTTACAAGCACTAAAATCAACTTGAACTTAGCAAGTAGCTTAGTTTGTTGAAAAATGTTACAAGAATGATGAGTTGAATATATGTTTCATGACCTTTTATACTATCAAGGTAAAGGGTAAAGGGCCCCAACTTTTTCCCAAAATTCTAACAATCATTTAATCTTATTAGAGCTTATACAATAAAAAGATTAACAAGATAAAAAGATCAAACATCAATTATGTTTTTCTAATAATCATAATCTATCTTCAAATTACGAATGATGTCTTTAATTAGGGCACAATTAAAATTCTAATAAACTAAAATGTTATAAATGGCAAATAAAAAACAAAAACGTCCCAAAACTCAAAAGCAAATTAAAAGTAACATATATTATCTGTCCAATTTTTACATCGTATTGTGCGTCAAATAAGTATTTTCCGGGTTCAAATCATTTCTCGGAACATATAACCTAGTTCTGAATTATCTGAAAATATGCATAAGGAACCTGTATATCGTGTAGGATTGATAGTGGTACGTGTATGCTCGCTTGGACCCCCACCTACCAAAAAAATAAAAATAATATAAAAATCTTCCGAAAATCACTAAATCCCTTCAAGATTAATTTATTAGCTTTAGAATGATTCAAACAAATCCATATCCTTCACTATATCATTTGCCGGTAAAAAAATTATGAAAAGGAAAAAAATAAGGAAGAATGTACATAGTGGAAGCTACTTTTTTTGAGTCGGTTTATGCACCTCCCCCACTATTGTAATTCAAGAAAAATCGACCAAGTCCATATAGAACAGAGGATTCGAATGGGTGCATTTTGATCATGAAAAAGGTGTGTGAGCTAGGATTAAATTGATAATATAATAATAATAGTAAAATCTAAGGCGTCTAGATTTTATTCTCATTGCTGCCACTTTTTATGGTCCCAAAATTAGTCCTTCCCACCAAGGGGAAGGGGCTGTGACTTTGAAGTTCTTCTGATGGAACATATTACGGTTTACATATAGTTACACATCAACTTCAAACATTTCAGTTTTTCCTACGTTTGGTTTGTCCAAATAGGGAACTTGGTGCATTTTTTTTTTTTTATGGTTCAATTAAGTTGGTGCAATTTCAATTCGTGTGATTTAAAGGTTATAAGTTCGACTTCAGAAAACAACTATGCAAGCAAGACTCAAAACTGCTTTAGTAATTGGGAGTATTTCTCATGTTGGGTTAAATAGTGATTTTTTGGTTGCTGATAGGTTCGTATGGCCACTTCGAGCATTTAAACATATATTGAATGTATAACATATCCCAAATATATTCTCGTATGAATTATATACCGTGGGCACATATATAATATAAACGATAAACAATCCTGGGATTGTATGACTTCAACAAACTTGGGCCAGAACCCAAGGGAGTTAGGCAATACATATGATTTTATCAATACTATCTTGATCCTCGATCAAACTGGTACACATTCTACTAATGCTCACGGAAGAGCTACACAATCATAACTCATGATTTCTCTATATTCGTGTGAAACGTCCAATGATTATATTAACTGTTCATGACACAAAAAATTGCCATTCACTTTGTTCTAGTGAAGCTACGTAACTTATATATATGCTATATTTACTTTACAATTATTCACCAGCTTTCTTTTATCTTTCAAATTTATCAGCGCTACATTTACTATCTTTAGGAGAGACATGTATTGTCACTAAAAGATAAGAGTTTGTTATTAGCGACGAAATTTAATCGACAAAAACTACACCTACTTTACTATCGTTGTCGACATTTATTAGCGATAACACCTCTTCATCATTAGCAACAACAACTAATAATCTTTAGCGACGAAATAGTCATCCCTATTGTTGACCTTATTAGCAACTTAATTTTTGTCACTAATGTCGACATCATTAGCAATTAGGCCATCACTTATTTAAAGATGATTTTATTCATCCCCAATACTTTTTTCTAAATTTTTTTACTACTTAATGTTTTTTGGATTTCTAATAGATTTTTTTTTTTACCAAAATACAACATTGAATCGAAAAAGAGTAATAATATACACCACTCAAATTCAAACCACTCATGACGTGGCATGGTTTGATTGAAAGTAAATCGTCAATCAAATCGAAAAAATAAATATATTGATAATTTACTACAAATAATAGTACGGATTACAAATAAAATTAACGATTGAATAAAAATAAATTAAAGAACGCATAAACAAAAAATACAAATAAAAGTCGACTAAAAATAAAAGGCTAAATATCATCTGCATCGTCGTTATTTTGGGGATTTGAATTATTAAAATTTGGAGGAATAGGATCTGGAGCGGATGCTTGATGTTGGGAGGAAGTGTAAGTTAGCAGGCCTTCACGTACCTGAAGCTTATTATACCAAATTAGCAGTTGTGCAGAGGAATTTTGTGTGGAGTTATAAAAATGGGTTTTGTTCCTGTTTTATGAAAAATTGTCATTAGAAACGACTTTATGTCATCATTAATGATCAAAGATTTGTCGGTAATCACCAGCGAAAATTCGAAATCAAGAAAATTTCTACATTATCAAACCAATATAAAAATAATCCATTCACTAGTCTGTTTCGTATCCGTACTCATCACGGTTGATATTATCATCGCTATCGATATATATCGCTTGCTCTGATGTGTCATCTTTGGACACATCCACTGTATCATCGTATACTCCATCATCATCTACGATCAAGGGATCGTGACCCATTTAGTTTGGATCAACCTTTATGTCTTCTCTACTAGTTAAACGTAATTGCGACCCGTCTATGTCCAATAATGTATCCACTATAGGAATTCTTATTGGAGCTGTGATAGTCGATATGATTCGGGTACCCCATAAACCGGTACTTTGTCTATGCCGGTCATTTACTTCCCACACAAATTTTCACCCTTTTTAGGGCTTCTTTGCATTGATTTAATCGATGTAAAAGACTTTTCTTAATTGAGTGGCTAAGATGTAGGCTATTACTCCACCAGAATGAACTTGTATTGATAATGGTTGTTCCGTGTGCCGAGATCCGCTTTTTCTTTGTATGCCGGTGTTATACCACGTGCATTCGAACAAAATAGCTGAATAACAACCACCGAGTTTGACCTTGATAGTTTTGACTAACTCGTCGTAGTAGGTATTTCCATCCATTATACTCCAAATGAGGTAATATTGAGTCACTCTCTGGTCCACTTTAGCATGTGTAACCCATTTGATCTTGTTAATCGCAGAACAATCATATCTATATACGGCGCCCTAAGTCATATTTTCTATTGCAATAGTTTTATTTGTAACAACTGGATCTAGCGTTTTGCATTACAAACACATGCAAATAGGAACAATTAATAGTTGTACAAGAATTGGATTTGTACTAATAATTGAAAAATTATATACCTTCTCCATGAACCATGGATAAAACTGGTCTATGTGAGTTCTTTCTACATCTGCATCTAGGACTTGTAGTGAAGACTTGTATTCCCTAAAAAAATGATTTTGCTTGTAAGTAAGTGTGAACTATAATATTACTTACATCATATATGGTTGGATCTTTTCAAAGTTGTGCAGGATGTACCAAACGATTCTATCATTTTCTTTGTATTTGAGCGTGCATATATCCTTCTTACCCACTGGTTGACACTGGCGCCTAAATACGGCTAGTTGTTTTGGTTTAGGATCGCATCACCATATCTAACGGGATTGTTGAACTTGGTTTTTCCTCTTGATTATAATGTGACATAAATGTAACTTCTCATCTACAACGTATCTGTCGGCAATTGAACCTTCAGACCTATCCAGATTCTAAATATACTCTTTAACCTTCTTAAAGTACCTTTCGTAGGGGTACATCCAATGCATTTGAACTGGACCACCTCATTGGGTTTTCTCGTATAAGTGCATAAGTAGGTGGACCATTATGTCAAAAAAGATGGAGGAATATCAATTCAAGTTTTCACATTAGCACAACCAATTATGATTTTCCAACTTCAAGCTTGTTCATACTTAGATTGTATTCCAAACTTTTCTAAACACGTTACAAAACCCTATTATTAGATCGCTCATCAATTTTTTTTGCCGCTTAATTCAGTTATAATTGCCACAAAAACAAACTTGCATCATTACGTGGCAGTCGTGTGATTTTATGTCGATAATCTTTCCCATATCATTTAAATCGTTATTCCCCATACTAGACGTAAAACTACTAGAAACGTTTTGCGCCTTCAACCAATCTAGAAAAGAATAACGCTTGTCTAGGCATCAAAAACTTTGCCATGACAACACAATCTACCTCGGTCCGCGAACAACCACAAGTCTTTTCTAGATATCAAATTATTTCAAATTATGCTTTCACATTATCTTTGTACATTTTACCATCTAGGACAACTACAATACTAAGTAAAAAATCAAGTACATTTTTCTCACAATGCATAACATCAATGTTATGTTTCAATAAGTTATCCAACCAATATGGTAAAATTGTAAAAAATACTATTTTCTTCCATTAAAAACCATAAGACCAAGTTTTCTTACTCACCTTTCTACCAAGGTCATTGTGTTTGTTAGGAAATACAAAAGGCAATCCATCAAGCTGCATCTAAATATCTGATGGGTGATGCTTTATTGGCGGGGCCGTGTTAAGACATTATTTCACTTATAAACCAATGTCATATTGGTAACCAATGTACATGATCAAAATATACTATACCTTTATGCAACTACATGGATAGTGTGAAATCTATGCATTTGGGGCACACTTTGTAAGCTTGACGTATCTATCCCAAAGTCTATAACCTAGTCAGGTAATCATTAATTGTAAGAACATACAAGCCTTGATGAAAAATTATTCCTTAGTATGAGCATCATACGTAAGGATCCATTTATCCCACGTCATGTTCAAGTCGTCTATAATAGAACACAAAAATACATACATGTCTTTACTAGGAGAACGTGGACTCGTAATCAATAAAGTAAACATAAAGGTTGATCTGTTCATGCATAACCATGGTAGGAAGTTGTAGGTGGTTAATATAATTTCACATGCTATAAGAGTTATTCTGCATATAGAAATGACAAACCCCATCGATGGACAAACCCAAGTGTATATTATGTGGTTCACTTGCAAAATCAAGATTCTGATTGTCTAACATTTACCAACTGGATGACATAACACATCTGTGTATGTACACTTTTGAGTATGGTGCCAAATCATGACTTTTATGGTATGCATCAAAGCGTACAAATGTTGTAACCTTGGCGCAATAGGAAAATATCCCAAATTTCTTATGAGGCGCGATAAGGAAAATATCTCGAGATCTTCATTCTCTTTATAATACAAAACATAATCATTCAAATATACATCGATCATAACGTTTCCCATACCCAAAGTTTCTAACTTTCTATTGCACTCCTTATACGGTGAAGGCAAATTAAGCCCTTCGGGTATAACACGACACAACAACTGCAGGAGTTTGTTCACTTGTTTTCACTTTGATGGGCATCAGCTTAGCAATGAAAAACAAGGATCCTATTATCGTGGAACCACGGTACAACTCACTTTCTATTCCCTCAAAGAAAGAAACAAAATAACCATGACTTGATCTAAGAACATTCTCGTCACCCATCTCACTGTCACCAAAATCCCCCACCATTAAAAGTGTCCCTCAAATCATCTATTACATTCAGTTTTTGTTTTACGTCATGTTTTATCCAAATCTCATAAGTTGGAAAAAATGAAACCTTATGATATGACCTCTAACTTTCTCTATACGAACCCTCCAATTATTTATACAGCGTGTACACAAAACAAAAAATGAAACGCATACTATCCATGTTCTTTTCGGAAAACATAATAAATTCTTTCACCCCTTTCAAAAAAATTGACTCGTCGTATCAATTACTTTAATCCAACTCTTCTAAATAGGTGAATACATCGACTATATTTATTACAACATATAATGTATAAGTGCGTAAAGTATTAATTTTTTCATATCTAAAATTTAAATCCCAAATTTTTAAAATAAAATACAATCCATAAAATTATTAACAAAACATAAAATCATAAATTATAAACTTCAGATAACACACATTGATATACATTATATATTTGTAATCAAATCATAATCATACATGTATTTGAAATAAAAAAGATTAACAAGATTAAAATTTAGAGTATAATTATTTTTGCAAAATTAATGTGAATTTTAATGTTGTAGTGGGTCCCACATGTGGAGATAGATTTTGGTTCCCCATGTGATGAGTTGTCAGAACTCTGGTGGCAATGGATGGTAGTATGGTTACTAAAAATTCAGCATAAGGTATGAAATTAGAGATAGGAAATAGGTGGAGAAAATTAATTGAGTTAATTTGTCTAATCATTGCATTAATAACGCGTCGATCATTAGCGACGAATTATTTCGTCACTAATGATATTGTATGTAGTAGCTAATGAAATTAATAGCGACGACATTGTTCTATTGCTATTAAGCTGATCAATACCGATGACACGTTTTGTTGATATAATATATTCTTATATTTTTTTCCTGGCCATTACCGATGAAACACAAATTCCGCCGTTAATGGTTGACCATTAGCGACGAAATGAAAGTCATAGCTAATGATTACGTCTCTAAAGAGACACATTGTTATACTTCATATTTGAGGCTTTCATAAACCTATACTAATTTAAGTTTCAAAATACTTTTGAGGGATTTGCTTATAATTATGTCAATATTTTTGTTTCATTTTATAGGTTATTATAAAATAAATAATAAATATTGATCCAAACAATTGAAAATCATATCGTAAATATAATCAAAAGTGAGATAACAACAAATAAAATATGACGAAATTACACAAGAAAAAAAGGCATCAGTTTTTGAAGACAAAAAGAATTATCTCACCTTCAAAAGGGGAAGATCAAAATATAATAAAGTACGCAATTCAAATATAGAAGAAAAAACTACAGGCAATCTAGGCACAACATATCTCTTAACAATCCAACCAATAGCACAGTTCATTGGTCTCTTGAAGTTAGTTGGTCTCTTGACCCCTTGAAATAAATCTAAGAGGTCTCGTCAGTCAACAACTTGATTTTTTTCAGTACCGGTAGAGAACTCCAATTAGTTGCGCTGGTAAGAGTTTTGATGGCTTGGATCTCTGCTAAAATGCGAACAAACATCGACTGTCTTGCAAACAACATAACATTCTTGATAGCCAAACATTCTGCAATAAAAACAAAATAAGGGGTTGTGCCACTAATGTGCCCACAGATAACAACCTATTCATAGTATATACTAATAAAACCTATAACAACTCCATGAGATTCCACGAATGCGTCTTTGTTGAGTTTGATAGTATCTTGCAAAGGAGCTGCCCAAACAAAGATTTCAGTTATAATCGAAGTATAGCGGAAAATTTGGGATAATTCTCTAATTAAGCCTAAATACCAACCTTTCTTCTAAAACTAATCCAAGCAAGTTACTAATTCTAATTTTAAGCCTAATTTAACATCTTACTTCTAAATATTAAGGCAAATAGTAACTCCCTACCTAAAATGCCCTTTTCACTACTAAGATTAAAAAATAAAAATCAGTTACTTAACTAATTTCCTAACCTTACTAACTTTTAAAGCATTTGATCGTTCAAACCTTTCCCTCAAGAAAGCCTAATACACCTAAAACACACTCATAAATTTTCATCAATCAAGCTTGATTTTTGCATAGATTTCGAAGCTAAATCATAGACCTAATCTAATCATCTAAGTTTCTCAAGCAATTCAAGCTAGAAAACGAGGGGTATATAAAGAATCATGCATTTTTATGAATTAATTTTTTTTTGTTTTTTAATACCTTTTTGCAGCTTTTTTTTTCTTCTCGAATTCTGTTTTTCTGATTCACTTTATATAATCATGCTTAATACCCACATTACTGCATTACTTCTAGAATTAAATTAATATGATACTAAACTGTTTGAAGCAAATAATCAGATCAAATTGTTCATGTAAGCCTAAAAACACAGCATACAACGAAGAAACATAAATAAAACCCTAAAAATAGAAAAAAAATCTAAAATAAACTTGTTTTGTAAAAATTATATCTCGAAAAATACCTTTGTATAATCTATTTGTGGTTTAAATTTGTTGTATGCCTTTCGCTTTGATTTATAAATGGTTTGAGCAGATCACGGACGGTTGATATTTTTCTTTTTCCACTTGAAAGCTTCGAACAGTTTTTTTGCAAAGAGGAGAGAGCGAGAGATGTCTGTGAGAGGGAGAGAAGGAATATTGTGTGTTATCTTTCCATTCGGATGATAGTTTTTTTTCTTTCAATTGTTATTTAAGGGGTATTATTGTTAATGAATTTACAATGAGAACCATTATTTGGTAGGACTAATATTAGATGGAATATGACTATTATGACCAATTTGAGAATTAGCCCAGGAAATATAGGAAAAAAAGGGGAGGGACATGCAAAACATGATAAATAATTAATAACAACAATATTCAGTTGTATCATAACAGTAAATACATTAACGGGTTTTTTTGGGTACGTGGGTGATCCGGGCAAGCTTGCACGCACTACGCCTAATCCCACGAGGATATACACGTCTTCCCATATATATATATATATTTTTAGGTAAATCAAAATTAGGTTACCCATGTTCAGGGATAGGTTCAAGCCTTGTTCCACAATAAATTTATCTAGTGTCATTCTGATTGAAATAAACTAATTGGTGAAGGCTATCTTAAATTTATTTCCTTCGTTCTAATGTCATTATTCGCGCTATACCATATATCTTAAATAAGTTCACAAGACAAATATTATAGCCGCAAAGGCATAGGATATGAAAAAACTGCGCAATGGCATATATATATATATATATATATATATATATATATATATATATATATATATATTGGTATGTGAGTGGTTTGGGCCAATTTGTGCGCAACACAAACGCCTCCTTATTCACACATCAGGTAAATCAGAATTAGGTTACCCATGTTCATGGAGGGGATTCGAACCCTGTCCAGTTGAGCTACCCAACTGGTAAAATTATACTATATTAAATACATAATGAAAGAATTTTATGTATCAAACTAGGATCAATTTGCTTCGGAATCAGTACTAATATAATTTATTAAAAAATAGTGCTTTGATAGAAAAACAACCGAGTTTAAGGGTATAAAACATTTGATTGAAAAATAGTGGGTATAATACACATAAAACTATCCATTCCTCTTACGGATGCTAAGGTTCGAGTTTTTGAGAAAATATCAAAAGTCATAACCACAACATTTATTTTATAAAAAAAAAATCATACAGTTTTAAGTATCGTTTACACTTTTCAAAACTATAACCGTAACATTCAGTTTCCGTTTTTTGAACAGTGATGCAGTTTTTTAACCATAACCAAACGATAACTTTATATAAACATATTAAAAAACCTAAAATAACACTACATATATAAGAAAAATCTCCAAACTATACATAAAATTGTGTTTGTCTTTGTTTAATATGTGTATTTGTTATTTAGTTGATTACTACTAATATTTGGATTTGATTTGGTTTTATTTGAGTATAATTATTAACTAGATTATTATAAAGAATAATGCTGGGTATCACCCAAAAAGCCATCACCTAAACATCACCCATGATGTGGCAGTTAGGTGGACCAATAATGGATTTTCTCTTTCCAGATTTACTTTTTTCTCTCTCTTCTATTATTGGTCCACCTAACCGCCACATCATGAGTGATGTTTAGGTGATGGCTTTTTGGGTGATACCCAGCATTACTCTATTATAAAATATGAAAAAGTATTTAATAATAAACTATTTTCGGTTATTTGGTTTTATTTTTGTCTTAAACCATAACGTAACCGTTTTAACCGTTGATTACACTTTTCAAAACCATAAAATAATGGTTATAACCTTTGTTATATAATCGATTCGGTTTTCATCGATTTCAGTTTTTAACTGTAACCATTGTCATATGTAAAATTTACACCGATCTTCATTATTGTGATAATGTAGAATTATTTAAAAATTGACCTTCATCTATATTTTATATATTTTATATGGATCCAATAGATCCAACTTCTAATTGGTTATGACTTTTGGATTAGTCGAATTATTTAATTCTCCCTATGAATTCAAAGGAAAAGAAAAGAATATGCAAGTATATTGAGATATATGCACACTATGAAAAATGGGAGTATGATCCTTTGCCAGATTTTACACTCAGTAGCACTCATGGAATTTTATTTTATTATTTTGTCTAAAAAGCACTCATGGAATCAAACTGTCCAATTATATTGTTTTGATTAATTTTAACATATTTAGCATTTTAATTCTTTTGTTTTTTAAACATAGCAGTTTAATTCGTTAGTCACTGGTCCAGTATTGTACAACAAGAGCTAATATCTGGGGATGCCAACTGACACAATTTAATACGAAACTAGGATAACCAATTTCATAATAAATTTAATAGCAGAGAATATAGTTCTTCCTAGGCGATTTCTTTGTATAAGAAGATCAAATATCTAAGGCTGAGAACTGTTACGTGATAATGAGGAAAAGAAGAAGAGAAAAAATTGATTTAAGGGCATAAACTTTGTCAAATACGCAATTGAAGTGTTGAACTTAAGGGAAAATTCAATGTATAGAATTTTTAGACATTTGACACATCTATTAAACATATAATTTTGAATTTATATTAATTTTTTATTATAATATATATGAAATTCTTTTTTTTTTTTTGGGTGGGTGGGGGTGGGGGTAAAGCGTTCTATTAATATGAAAGGAGAAATTGCACACTATGCAAAATTACTCTACATAGACACGAAAATTTAAGGTACTATCTATCTATACATTAAAGTTTACTTCAATTTGTTACGAAGTAAGCTTCCACTATCATCCAATAAGGTATGTCGATTTGTGGCTCCATGGTTAATTTCTCGTGTGCGGTGCACCGTGATTAGGTGGTGACTCGCACCTGGCATAAAACTTTCTATATGTTTCAACAGTCGACCTATCGTCACGATGCTATAACTTTTTGATAAGATATTCGATCTGGGTGTAATCGTCTCAAGTGGATGGATCTCGAAAAAATATGCGATTTAGGTTCAAGAAAAAATTAATTCCGATAACCGAGCGCAAAGTTATGTCCTCTTGAAGTTTGCTCAGTGTTGTTCGCTGAGACATGCGGTATATCAGGAATCTCTGTGGTGCACCATTAAAAACTGTTGTTTTCTGACCATGCCGATCGTGGTGATAGGGTGGTGACGGTTTGAACCTGCTGTGAGCACGGCTTTTAAGCCTTTTCACCCCAAACTCAATCTACTACTCACCTACACATCAAAAATTACATTCTACCTCCATTAACTATTGTATACACTAAAACACAAAATAAACTTAATAATACACACTAACAATATAAAATTAAACTAATAAATCATTTTCAAACATGGGTTGTCTCCCTAGAGACAATTTTGTTTATAACGTCTTTAAGTTCGACGCATTACCTTCCACGAAGATTGTCTTGAGTCCCTTACAGTAGTCCTCCGCTTAAACTCGCCTCCTCTTCGGATTAGTAATCCAGGGACTTTCCCACCTAAATTTTGTTCACTGGATCTTTAAAAAACCGTGGGTAAAGCCCTCTTTTTTTCGTCTTGCTTTCTTGGTGTAACACCTTGCTTTTAAGGCATTTGTTGATCATTTCTAATGTTGGAAGTGGCGTCGGTCTTCCGTATACCTCTTGATCCTCAACGGGTGCATATATTTTTTATTGCACCCTTGGTGCATCAACCACCTCTCTTAGTTTCTCAACCTTATCTTTCTCAACCTTTTCAACCAAATATTTGCTCACAATTTCAACAATGATTCCTCAACGGTTGGTTTGGTTGGTTCATTTACCTATGGAATTTCCATGGCAATCTCTGCAATAGGTAGCAATACCACTACCTTCTCTTAAACTTGAAGGCTTATATCATTACATGCTTCGAACCCAACACTAACATCATTATTCTTGAAGGCCTTCATTAAATTGATATTATCTTGGCCTAACTGTAGCGGAGGGGTTTTTTGTTTTTTCTCATGATGGGAGGAAAATTGGGTGAATTCCCCAACATCTGCAACGTAGTAGACTGCTCGTTTACTTTTTCATTAATAACTCGTAGATTCTCCTGTGTCATCACCATTAACGATTTTATAGTCTTGTGGATGTGATGATGATGACATCGGAGCTTGACTCCCATTGTAAAAAAATTATTTTGATGGTTGAAAGGCTTGACTCTCATAAGCTTGTCCACCCAAATATAGATTTTGAGGCTTCGCTTGATAAGCATTCTCTTGGAGTCTAGGATGATATGAATGGCCTTGATAAAGGATTCTGCTTGGCATTGGTTGGTGGAACTGGTCTCCTTGGTGATAATTCTGGAGATTCCTTTGATTTCCCCTGGAATTACCATGGGGTGTGTTTACGACCTTCACCTCATAATTTTTACCTTGGAAGTTCTTTTTAATAACCAAAGTGAGTTAATTCAACTCATCTTGCAAGCAGGAATAACGAGCATCCATCTCTTTTTCTTTGATTATTTACGAATAAACCTGTTAATCTGTAGAGATACAAAAACAAAAATACCACGTAAAACAGAAAAACGACTAACATTAGAATACTAACAAAAACACAAATAACTTGTCGTCCCCTAGTGTGTGATAAATAATCAACACTCAAGGAGGGTGACTTCCCGAAAGTGTACGGGTCGTTGACATGTAATAAAATTGATAAGCATAAGATTTATCGTCTTTACATGGATTATCAAGGTTACAATTTAAGTATTTCGTGAGAGTATGATGATGTAAAGTTGTAAAGGAATAAATAACAAGAAAGTAAATATAATATTTGGTTGGTTTTTGTTTAACAACTAATAACGCAATAAAATAAATAACTAACTAAGATACAAGATGCTAAATGAAAATAAAGGGGGTGAGAAGTATGCTTAATTATTGCGGGTAATCTTCCTAATCAACTATTTAATCGTTATTTGACACAAGGGTGAATTGGGTGATTCACATTATCTAGGATTCAACAATCCTTCTAACTCCTATCGGTAGCTTAGAAGGCAACCTTCCCACATGAAGACCCAATCGTTTTTTAATGGTTAAAGTTCTAAGATATGTTGTAGATCTCCCCGCCTTGGCGTCAACTCCCCCACTCAGCCGCTTACGCCTAGTTAAAATTCTAGGTGTTTTTTCCTAGTGCCTTAGTCACCGTGGAATAGGCGCCTAACCCGTCTAGGCACTGATTAATGGCAAAAGATGGCCGCCTAGGCGCCGATTAATGGAAAAACGTGTCGGCATAGACCTTTTTGTTATTTTTCTTATTCTCGAGAATTCTTTAATTGATATTATAACTCAATTTTTAGTATTTTTATATTTACTACTCCCTCCGTCCCAAAAATAATGTCCACTTAGCATTTTCACACAAATTAAGAAATGTCATTATTGAACCCTATATGTACAAAAATGCCCCTAATATATGTCATCATTAATAATAATGCACACCTATTCCTATGCCTAGGAAAATGCAATCAAGTATAAAATAATAATTCAAATAATTATAAATTAAAAGAAAAGTAGGGGTAATAAGGGGAAAATGTAGAAAAAGTTGTCTTAAAATGGTAAGTGGACATTATTTTTGGGATACCATATTTAGTAACGTGGACATTATTTTTGGGACGGAGGGAGTATAGTGTTGTTAGATTAATTTTATGACTTAAATAGTTAAAAATGCTATAATTACAACATATATATTACTAAATATACACAATTACACATCAAAATTTAAAACTGTATAAGTCCGCCTAGGCCCCGTGTAATCCTGCCTAGGCGCTAGGCCCCGGTCGACCACCTAGCGTCCAAAACCGAGATCCACAACATAGGTTCTAATCCTATTGACTATGTAGCTAGACATGGCCTTTTGGTTCACTATCGCACACTATGCGCTTAAAACTTTCTGTATGTTAGCCAAATCCGAGAAACCCCTCTCGAGCGTTAGCCAAAAGTCTCAAACTATCCAATACTTGATCAAGGCATGAATAGGCAACAAGCATAAATATATAAGTCAATGGAATAAAAGAAACCTCAATTCAATTAAATAATGAAATAATAAATTATCACAAATACAAAATATCATAAGAAATTGTCAATTATGGTTCATACCCATTGCGACCCTCAAGCACAATATGTTTAGTTCATGAATAAAAAATGGAAATTACAAAAAAAAAATGCTAAAATCATGTATAAAATGAAAAACAAAATTAAATTACCCTTTGTAATGTAAGGAATCGGATATGGGATGGAGGAGAATGGCGGAATCGGGTGAAAACCCTCTGTCTCTTCTTCTCCTCCTTCTCTAGGCGTTTTTGCTCCTCATCTGGTGTAATTTCTCTTATCTTATGTTGTGTATTGAATTTTGGGTTTCTAATATGCTTAAATACTAACCTAAAAACGTTTCGGGGTCAAATGGGCTCACTAAATTGAGTTACTAAAGGCCCAATCCGTTTTTAGGCAGTGTTGTCCAAGTTCAAGCCATAATGGCACAAATGACATAATATTCTCGTCTCAACTCTAAATTGACTTATGTCACCTTTCACGCGTCACTAACTTAAATCTCTTTCCAAATCAAAATGAATAAGGTCAAAATCTCTTACAAATTCTTCATGGTGACTGAAACAATATGACGTTAAGATAGTTTTAGTAAAAGCCCTAACTTTCCAAAGTGACTTAAGATCATTTCATGCCTTAGCTTGGGGTTTATCTTGACTTTTTGACTTCTTTATTCATCTTGGCATCTTTTATTAACCATGTACCTAAAATCTACACACTTAACGCACAATTAAGGTACCCAATAGAGTTAGGGCTTAGACTGTGATAATTATTTAATTCTAGAGGTACCTAATAGAGTTAGGGCTTAGACTGAGATAATTATTTAATTCTAGAGGTACCTAATAGAGTCTAGACTTGTGTTAGAAAAAAAATAGAGTCTAGACTTGCGAGTTACAATATTCATTTATTCATTCATTACATTCCCAATAGATATAATCAATGACTGGCAAAATATAGTACTTACTCCTCCGTTTTATAAAATTTAGCCCCTTAGCTTTTCACATATATTAAGAAACATAAAAATGCATTCATCATTATAAAAATATCTCAATAAAGTATCTTAATAATTTAAATGTGTATTGAAAATATAAATTTCAATATTTTAATAAAAGTAATAGTAAAAAAACAGGAAAACATTGTCTTAAACTCTTAAATAGACAATATATTTGAAACGTTATTTTTAGTAAGTGGACAAATTTTGTGAAACAGAGAAAATATTTGTTATTCCATTTAAAATTGGTTGGATAATCACATTAAGAAGGTTTTGCTCTTTTCCATAAGAGTAATGATATATACCATCTAAATTCATACCACCTAAATATCACTCAGTGAGTGACGTGGCATGAATTGGTTGGTTATAAATTGTTAATCTATTTATTTTCTTGATTTGATTAAAGATTTTTACCAACCAATTCAACCAAGTGGTATTTGGGTGGTATGAATTTAGGTGGTATGTATCATTACTTTTTTCATAATTACTCCTTACTGTGAACGTGATATAGTGACTTTGCTTTTTTATATGCTCAAGAATAATTTAAACATCTCTTCAGCTTAGATCTAATTTAGTATATAGATTATTATTTGGCATACAAAATATGAAGTTTAAGGAACCATTTGTCACAGGTGCTAAGTTTGTACGAAGGGAATTTGGGGGCCATGAGAAAGTATTCTAACTAGAACAACAAGTGCTTGAGTGGCTAGAAATTTAAAATTATAACAAAGAGTCACAAATGATCCGAATATAGTAACTGACCAATCTATGCCCGCTTTGGTCTAGTACTCCCTTTATAGAATGGGGCTTTTGTGTTTTTTGGGTCAAGTGTGAGCTGAAGTTGGATAATGCTCTGTTACAGACTTCCCACACCTCTATTAATGTAGACTAAAGAAAAAGAAAAGAGTGAGTTGGCAGATGTATGTTATAATGTTAGGGTAAACGATGGGTTAATTGATTATTTATTCCTAAAAATGACTAACCTGATTTTGTTCGGTTCGGAAAATAAAAATATATAACCAAAAATTTAACAATAACCGAGAACTAACGGTTCTTCAGTTTTGGATCGAAAATATGATCAGGTTAATCGGGTGTCGGGTTCTCATGCATTTATTAGTTGTTTGGGGTTTATGATGTAATTCTTTTTAAGTATAAAGTACATGAAAATTTTCTTTAAAAACACACTTATACTAAAATAAAAAACTTAACATTGATAACTAAATAATATATACATCTACAAAGTTTAAACACTACAAACATTTATAAAATATAACTAATAATCATATTTTTCTAAAAATCAAACTCTTTCGAATCTCCAAATCTCTGCTTATAACCGTGTGTAAAAAAGGACGGATTAAAATCACATGCATTAAAGGTTTTGACATAATTTGATTAGCTGAAATAGAATAAATTGATATAAAAGCTCAGATTTTAATATTATAATGACTAGTATGAAGGCCTCAAAACAATGTCAGTATCCGCCAGGGGCGAATCTACTTAAGGCCCAGGAGGGCTTAAGCCCCTGTTGTAAATTTTATGATATGTAAGTGTAATTTTTGTCCGAAAAATAATTAGCCATTTATGAACGTTTATATAATACATTCTTCCTTTAAAGTATATATAAGATGTTATAGCTTAGTAGATGCTATGCTTAGTTTTTAAGATTTTGAATAGAGGTCGTGTGTTCGAAACATAGCGTACAGGGGCAGGTGAGGGAGCTTTGAGGCAAAATCAAGAAGCAGCTTAAAGAAGCTTAAAGAAGATGTTCCGTTCGTACTTCTTGGTATTAAATTAAACATATGCTTGTGAGATATCTTGGTGTCCCTCTAAATTCAAGAAAAATGAAACGAATGTTTCAGATATGAATCTTCTAGTTGATCAAAATACTAATTAATGGAATTTTAATTTTTTATCTTATGCTAGAAGTGTTTAATTGATTAAAGTTGTTTTTATTAGGAAAATTATGATTTAGTGTAGGGTCTTTGTTTAACCAAAGCTAGTCACTTATAAACTTAATCAAAAAATGGTCAACTACTTATGAAAAGGTTCTCTAGAATGTGCACAAGGAGCAAAATTATATTGGTCTGCAGTTTGCACAAGAAAGCGACTCTTTAACCATCAAATCTCATTATCTCCAAATTTTTGGGAAAAAAAAAACCCATGAAGCCATCCAACCCAGGGACTTTATTGGGTTTACGAACTTCTTCCATTGTAACAGGTTTCAAGAGATTTCTATTCATCTCATCATTAACCTTAAGTTGCATATGGGTGACTACATGGTAGATATCTCAAAACCCCACCATTTGGAAGATAAAAATGATCAGTAAATAATGTTAAACAATTATTTTTCATTCTGTGAGCCAAGTAAATATTTTTTCCTTGAATCAGAACTTCTCAAGTTTTTTGAAATAAAAAGAGAATCTAGCCCAATTATAATCCGAGTACGGTAAATCAGAGAGATTTTTGAAAAGATCCATTATGTTATTAATATATTTTTATTATTTTACATTCTTTTTCAGGCCCAAAAGAGTAGAGTTCTCATTTTAAGCACAAATCTAGCTACTCTCCTAAACCGTCAGAAGATATTATAATAGAGTAACATCCACGATAAAAATAAAAAAGAATAGTTAAAAAAATAAAAATGAAGTGATGAGTTAGCTGCAAGGTCCGAAGAAGGGTCCTCAGAGTAAAACAATTATCTCAAAGTCACACTCATAATTACCCACATAATATTACAATTTAAGTTGGATTATAACACATTAAAACCATAAAGTCATTAAAACTAACCATCACCACATTAAACATCTTTTACACGCAACATTAATACATACGGTATATCCGAAAAACAAAAGAAAAATACGAAACATAACATGACATCATCACATAACATCCTTAACAAACAAACTTCATAACCCAAGGAAAGAACACTGCTTCCTTGCATGCTCTGGAACCAACTTCATTAAAGTCTCAACTGGTACACCTTTCAACTCTACATCACCACAAATTTCACAACTATTAATTTCATACAATAAAAAAAATTAAAAAAACAATTGTAAGAAAAGAAATTTACCATGAGGCTTAAAGTTAAAAACTGGAGGAAGAAAACGTCCATTTGGAAGACGCGAATTTGGGTCACGCAACTCGTCAAAAAAGGAATGAGTTAAAGCATCCAGCTACAATTTTAAATACATTTTGTAAAAATTGCATACTAAATCCCTATATAAAGGACTTGTTTACTAAATATAATATTATATACTTACAGCTGTGCAACGTAAGTTAGGGGAGTATTGAAGCAATCTTGACACCAAATCAACAGCTTCTGGTGGCATGCGTTTCGGAAATATCTGATCAAACCCAATTATTATTAATAATCCTTATTTAATATATTAAAATTACGCATATTCATAAATCATAATAAGGACTAGAATTGCAATTAATTACCTTGTGCCAAGGATGCGCTTTGATTTGAGGAAACTTAAACTCAGTATAGTTTGGATTCATGCACTTTATTTCCTCCCTAGTTGGTGTACCCAATATCTGTAACACATCCCTATTAGATGACATATATGTATATATATACATATAAATAATCTTTAAGGCAAGAAAAAGAAGTAACCTTGATAATCTCAACAAGCTGATCAACTCCACTTTCACCAGGAAATAACGGCTAAAAAGGAAAAACCAGCAATGAATTATACAATTTAATTTAATCAAATGTTTAAAAAAAATTAAAAAATTAAAAAATTAAAAAATTACCTGTCCAAGAAGTAATTCAGCTAAAACACAACCAACTGACCAAACATCAATAGCTGTAGTATATTCTGTAGCTCCAAATATAAGTTCAGGTGCTCTATAATACCTTGAACATATATACGAGATATTTGGTTCCCCTTTAACCTATCCAAAAAAAACAAATATTTAATCACAAATTATCATCCCCTAATTAATTAAAACTAAAAAAATAAGATAAAACATACCAAGACTTTCGCACTTCCAAAATCGCATAATTTAACCTGATGAGTATGTGGATTCACCTACAAAACAAAAGTTAAAACTCAACAAATCAATAAACATTAAAAATTAATTAATTAATAAATAAATAAACGTACGAGAAGATTCTGAGGCTTAATATCCCTATGACAAACTCCAATACAGCGATGAATATAAGATAATGCCCTGAATATCTGTCATATAATATAATATTCCATATTAATTAATAAACTAAATCACGTCACGAAATTCAAACACATACCTGATAAGTGTAAAGTTTAACGTAAATCAAAGGCATCCTTTGATTAAGCTTATTGTAATGTTTAATAACACGATGCATAGTTTCAGGTACATATTCAAGTACAAGATTAAGATATAACTCATCTTTATCAGTAGTTGAAAAGAAACAATGTTTTAATGCCACAACATTTGGATGATCAAGTACACGCATTGTTTGTAATTCTCGGTTTTTGTATCTTTTATCTTGTAGAACCTTTTTTATTGCAACTGTTTCACCAGTTTCCAAACATTTTGCCTAAGTCAAATAAATAAACAAAAGATCAATCATGTGTGAAATGTTTTTAAATATAATAACATAAGAAAATGAAAATTTATCTTACCTGAAACACTACTCCAAATGATCCTTGTCCAACAATTCGTTCAGCCATGTAACTAATAGTCTGAAATAAAAAATAAATCAGTAAAGAATTGGTAAAAAAATAAATTAAAAATAAAATAAAGTTTACTTGTTTGGCCTGTCCGTTTCGACCTCCAATAGTAGTGACGATAATATGTCCAGCTTCAGTTCCATTACCATTAACAACTACTGCTTCCATATCCTACAAAATTTTAACAAATTAAATTAAAAATGCTACAAAAAAATTTATAAATAAATAAATAAATACCTTATCATCACGGATTTTCATATCATTCATCTCCTCAGGCAATTTATCAACTCCAACAGTGTGGCTACTAGAAGTAGGGGCCACACCTACAGAACCCATTTTATTTAACACTAAATTTTTATTTTTTACTTGAATATATTTTTCACCTACAAAATCAAACAATATTCACGATTATTTATAGAATAATTTCATTATTTATGTCACGCGAATTTGACCGATGAATAGATTTATTCAACGCGATAATAAACGGAGTCAACATCGCTTTAATTAGATTACTAGATTTTCTCTTCTTGGTTACAAAATGAATATATAATTCAAAAAAAAAAATATAAAACCGCGCCCTTGGTGCCTTTAAAAATCGTGTTAATTGAACAATACGAACTTTGAAAAGTTCACGTGTTCTATGCATATCAAACACTCTACCTCATATTTTCCGTAAAATCTGGACTGTATAAGTAATAAACTTCACACTATCTCAAGCCTCCAAATATGATATACAACAAATATATATATAACTCCACAACAATGTTATGGGACTATACTGTTTGCTATAATTGGTGAATATTTATAAGAATTTCTTTAAAATATTGATATGAGTACAAAATCTTACAATCAAAATCAATATATAAACATGATTGACTTTTTTGATCTCTACCCTAACAGACATGAGTAATTCACAAACATGAGCTACTAATATCAGCTATTTTTCGAGTAATTCAATAGATAAAAGGAAACCAGAAAATAATTCCAACTTTGCCATGGACATAATTAACCTTTAAAGGAAAAATCTAACAGAAATATAGAAGATAGATAAACGAAATTTGATTTTTCAAGCATAAAAGATCGTTATATTGCTCAAATCCCTATTATTTAAAGATATTTATAATTATAATTTTCTAAATCAAAAGAGGGAAAAACAAATTACGGATCCATAACTAAAACTTACAAGTACGATCCATAAAACGTTGACCAGAAACCCAATATAGAAGTGTATACACAAAAAACAAGAGAAATTGTGAAAAGGAGAAAGGGAAAAGAAGAATTTGTACCAAAGAAATCAAAAACCTTCAGAGGAATGCCCCGATCATCGGCAGGTCTGTCTCTGATATAAATTTGTGGACATCAACAGAAATACAAATTACCCCCACCCCACCCCACCGTAAGAGAGAGAAAATGTAATACAAACAATTTGATGCCCGAAGAGAGAGAAACAAGTTTGTATTTTTGCCTTTACTATTTGGTTTATCTTATTTTTTTTCTGTTTTCCTTTTCTTTTTTTTCTATTATAGGTTTGATTCTCTCTTTTCTTTCTTTTTCTCGAGATAATTAGTAAACTAGGTTAACCCCCACTATTGTTTGTGATTAATTCGAAGAGATCCCTTTGGTGTTAAAAATAACACAATTTATTTTAATATTTCTTCCCCTCGATAACTTGAAAACTACCATTCCCAAATTACCGAGAAGGATAAGATCTAACGCGAGCGGAAAATCGGCAGCTGCATTAAGCTTTAAATTAGGCGAAGTATGTTGCAGAACATGATCAGTTAAGGTATTGTAATTCGTGGATATAACTGATGAGACTATTATTTCATTCTGATAGATTTCTCGAAGAGTTGAGTGATCGCTACATCTTAGAGTCGAAACCCTAAATGGTCGACTACTAATTAGGAAAAACCCTTAACACGAGTTGAAGATCAATGACTATATTTGGAAGGAGCATACTTAGTTGGGTTTCACTTATCGTGAATGTAACAGATAACAGTCTTTATCTTACTAGTATTCTCATTTCAGGAGTGGAGTGATAACTAACAGATAGTTGAAAATCTACTGTTGACGGATTACGGATCCTACGAGCTAGAATAGACAACTATCTTTTTGAATTAAGGAATCTTCATAACACCATGCCCGGTTATGATTTCACTTTCCTTGGATGTGACAGACGATCATCTTTGCTATCTTTTACTTCTAAAGATTTCTCACATGGTGGAGTGATATCTACAAGTAGTAGCTGGACCCCTATTATTACCATACTATCAGATAGAAAAACTTCAACTCGGGTTGCAAAACTAACACTAGTTTTTTCTTTGAATTAGACAAAGAGGTGTATTTATAGGACCATGCTTAGTTACGTTTTTGTCATGAGAACACTTTTATTACATTGAATAGTAAACATATAATGGTCCAAGCGAACATTTACCAATATCGGTGTGAGAAATAGTATTACCAACAAAAAACAATAAAAGATTACTAAATCGGTGGAGCAATCCTAGAAGTGACATAAGGGTGCCAAACAGTATTAGAAAGAATATCAATCACTCTATTCAGAGAATGAGTAAATCAATAAAACAAAATCCCCCAACACTAACAACCATGTAAAAGCTTTAATCAAAAAAAAGACTCAAATTTCACTTAACTTTAAGCAGGTCAGAACTGCCCTAATTTACCTCAAAGCAATAGTATTATGATTTGATGATGACCGAATCAAGGTTAACATCATTATCCAACATACAAGGAAGATTATGAGTGAAATTTTTTCTATTTATCAAATGTCTCAAGTCATCTGATTGTTTTGGCATCAACCCCCTAGAATCTTATCTTAACTCGCATATCGTGCCTCCCTTTAGGCTTAAAGTTTTCTCGATATATCTTGAAGAGCAAACCCGGTGTCCATTGCATCCTATGAAAAATGTATAGGAATTATTATCACTCAATAGTTTTGTGTTAATATGTAGTGGAAGGAGAACTTTTGGATATTCTTGAAGGGTCCAATTTAGCCTATTTTGTCAAAATATTGACAATTGTTATTATATCAAATAACATTGATGTTATTCAAGTAATTTATTCTCTATTTAAAGGTAAAAAGTGTATATGGCCTCTCTTGACAAAAAGACCTCTAATCAGAGAGGTTGGAAATTTGATGTGACAAAAATTTCCAACCTCTCTGATTAGAGGTGGTCTTTTTGTCATATTTTTCATTCAAAAAATAGAGTTTCTAATTTCTTTTTGATATGTGCTAAGAATTGTATGATCCTGAAGTTGTGGGGGGCTTCTCATGTAATGTGTTGGCCTAAAGGCCATATTTTGATTGATGTGTTGTTGACTAAACATTGAGTATTAACTGATTGATCTTAAAAATGTATCGAGATTTATGTATAAGTCTTGCATGTTTAAAACAACATAGAATTTAATGAAATAGAGCCATCAAAACCGGAAGAGAAGAGCCTTGGACAACCAAAGAGTTGAGGCAGAAATCATGAAGGAAGAGCAAAGCCATCGTACCTACAAAGAAGCCACAAAGCGGATTGTCAAAGAGCATTTGAAGAAGGATCCAAGGAAGTAGAGTCATCGGACCTCTGAGTTGATAAGAGACCAGATTGTCGGCGAGCATCAGATGAAAGATATTAGAAATCTAAGACATGGAAACTTCGTACAAGGGAAAACTGGACGGTCGAAGAACATCCATTAGAGAGTCAATATTATTTAAAACCATACCTCCGAGTACAGGTGTAGGGTACCCAAGAAGGAAGACAAATACCCGAGGAAAGAAAGATAACAGCTACAAATGACAGAAAAAGATTTGTTGGTACACTAATGTTTAAAGTCGTGAGAAGATCAGAGATTACATTTCAGTCGGACATCCAACGAGGAGAAGTTTGGAGACCTGGCAAGAAGAAATTCATCCAGAGAGGAGATTACACGTTGATATATATTAACATGAGAAGTTTTCAAGATTCAAAAATAATCAAGTAAGTAGTTCACCTTATGCATAAAAAATGAACCCATAGAGAGTTATGATTTTAATAATTTTTAACTTGATTAAATATATAAAAGATATACTTAGAGTGTGTATGCCAAAGAAGGATATAAGATGGATGTTTTAGAGAGAGACTTTGCTAATAAGGATACAAGATATGATGAACAAGTGGATGTCACATGATCAATTAATTATCACATGATAACCTAAGAATTTGTCACATTAAAAACAACCTAGAAACGGGTTATATGCCAACAATATTTTTGGCATATTGCCCTTTTTGTGTGTGTTTTATGTGACAAATCTTTTGATTATTAACATGTTAATTTCACTTACTTACATGAGTATCTATCCTTCTATGTAACATATGTCTTGTCACTAGTTGACTCATCCTTGTCATTATTATTCTTATTATATATGCATGCACATGAGTTGATCATTTTCTAAGTTATAACGTGTTATATTCTTTTCTTTTGAATAAGTTATCAACTAATAACTTGCTTGTATGCTCCATTACATCATTTCACATGTTAAGAGCTAATAGATCCAAGCAAGTCTTACTTGCATAAATGTGCATTCACTCATCTTAATTATATGATCACTATTCAATGCAACAACTTGTTATGTGTCTAAAATATTACAAATTTAGTTGTTATTTGAATTCACATTTAGAACACATACCATGTTATGAGCTAGTCACACAATCATGAACACTAGTATTATATGTGCACACATTTGTTATTTATCATACTCTTATATTTGTGAGTTAATTGGGTAAGTTTTGGACACCCCTTAATATTATTTGTCATAGACTTAACTTTATACGTGTGTCTACTACGCTGTTATATGATTCTACATTTAGAAACACATCAGATGGTTAGAGCACAAGCATCCTAAGTTTCATTCTTTATGCTTCATGGGCTTTCATATAGGTTAAACACTTTCTAGAATATATTTTTTTCTCATGTAATGTATTTTCTAAAGTAATTAACTACATAGTTGTTTGGATTATCATTCAGAACATTTTTATATTATGTTGTAAAGCATATAAACATCATCTCTATGGCTACAACATGTTTTTACATCTTATCTATCTTAAACATATTTTAGGTTGTGTGTTCATTTGTTTGAGTTAAACATTTTTAGAGCATAAATTTTAATGTTTTTGAATTTGCTACAATTTTGAACTACAAACTTGTTAATTTGAAGTATTATAACATTTAATATGTTAAGCTCAATAGCATACGAGCATCATTTCCAATGAAAAAACATGTATCTTTGTTTTCATACCCTTGAACATGTTTTATGTTATAACTTAATGTGTAGTTTGGAATATGAAGAAATGGTCAACTACAAAATTCCTTAGAATCAAATTTTTATATAATTAAAACTAGTTTTTCATCTGAGCTATAGATAAAAAGTTATGTCTAAAAATACAGTGTGTTATTTCGGGAATCCACTTTAGAGAACAACATCACCGCTTTAAAGAAAACGACATCACCGCTTTAAAGAAAACGACATCGTGCTTTAAAAAACGGGACCCCTCTTTGAAAAATTAGCCTTTTGAGTTTTCCAAGTAGTCTAATGTAACCGTTTAAGTTCCAAACCAGGATTCCGAGTTATACAAAATTGGATCCCGGTTTCAAGAGTTGTTTTTGCCAAGTATAGTCATTAGACCTTACTTGTCTATATATATAGCTATTATGCATCATTTTACTCACCTCTCGAATATAAAACACAGTGGTGCCGGCTAGGGTCTGATAAAATAACGATAAAATAAGATGCAACTAACACCCTAACCTAAACACGATACTCATTACAAGTATCACAGGTCGTACGCAAGTTTTGATGATAAGTAAAGATTCGTTCTCAGGGACTTAATGTGTTATACGAATGGATTAACAAAAAACGTAGTAATAGATAGTTCAATGAATTAAAGACAATAAAATTAAATGTGAATGATTGATTGAGGACATGATGATTAATTAAACTAAAGACAAAACAGTAAATAAAAGATAAGAGAATAAGAGGAAAGAGTATAGCTCAGGTTTTGCTAGTATGCAGAAATCTTTCTATTCCTTCTACTAGTTAATAAGGGTGGTTAAAGCTCGTAAATAAGTAGCCAGGATTCTATATTCCTCCTAACTCCCTTCCGGGTGGACTTAGGTGGCGACCTAACAATTATCAGTGGACTTAGGTAAGGGGACCCTGCGCAATGATCGGTGGTTAAATCTCAAACCCTAATGACTATCTAGTTAGGCAAGACCTTCCAGATCACTACCGCACACTAGACGCTTATGTGATGTTTCAATAATTAGACACCCCTTCCAGGTGACCATCTAACTACTATTAAGACAATTCTAACGTGATCAAAATTAAGACTGAAAATAAATCAAAGCACATAAAACAAATATATGGTTAAGAAGCTAGAATCAATTTTAAATAGTTTTCCCACACAAACTTAGATAGAAGAAAATATAATTCAAAAATTATACATATGCAAAACCCAAGATATGGGAAAATTAGTTCAGGCTAATAAGAAATCAACTAAAATAAAGATACATACTGTCAACTTGATTCTTTGGAATGACTTCTATGAAACTAAGGACTAATAATTAAGCAAGGACATGTTTACAATGATAAGAGAGTGTATTTATAGGTGTTAGGAAGACCCTATGTGGAAATCTTGGAGTAGAAGGCAAGTAATTTGAGTCCAAGTCCAACTCAAATTCGTTTCCTAAAATATAGGAGAGAGGATAAATACTGATGTCTTGTTTTGGTTGTATTTACTTCGTTATTTTGGTCCGATTTTCTCCTACTTTATATCGAAACCACCGCAGCAAAAATATATACGTTTTCTCTTCTGATTGCTCATCCAAATTCTCAGCCGATTTGAAGTTATCTTCACTTTAGTGGACGTAGCTGCAGAATTTCAGATTTACTTGGCAGCTTTTCCTTTCCTATTTTATCTTTACTTCCTTTTATCTCTTGATTTCTTCCATATCTTCTTTACTTATCGCCTTAGTTTTGATTTGGAATCTAATTATACTCTATATATCTTTAAAGCTTCGCATTAACACGCAAATTAAACCAAATATGCTCTAAAAATAATAAATCATCAAATCAAGACAAAAAATACAAAATTATCAAGATACGAATAAAAATATATAATTAATTACTCAACTACACCTAAAATGATGTCTCCAACCTAGATTATAATATCACAAATAGGGAGACATCACACAACATCAAGGGGGTCAAACCACAAGAGTTATCAAGCTATAATCTTTACCTTCTTATCATTGAATAGCTTATAATACTTCATTGTTCATATCCACTCAAAGGGAGTCAAACAATATTCATTATATAATTTACTCAACAGAAGTTCAACAATAAACCATTATTGATCTTTTTACTCAAGAAGGAGTCAAACATTATCGTTGTATCGTTTTATCTTTAGGAGTTTATATTTTATTCTTGTAATAACCATTCATAAACACTTATACTTTATTTCTAGTTAGGAAGGGTGATTCCGAGATTAGAGTAGAGAGTTGTTACCTCTTTAAAGAAAAGAAGGCTTACTGTGATTAAAGTGGTTTGAGGTTTGAGATTGAGACCATACAATTCTCGGTTAGGTTGTGGTTTAGCCCGGTAAAAACCTAATTTTAAAGAAAGATGTAGGGAGGAGCAAAGTTATATGGCGGGTTTATAGTGGTAATAGTCGATTTTGTTAAAGAAGACAAAGTAGAACACCAATTGGCAGATACCGATTCCTTCAACATGAAATGGGCTTATAGGGTTGATCTTGAAAAGCAATTTCAGAGAAAAAAAACTTATATGGGTAGTGCTTACAATAATTAAAATTCTTGGGCCTCATTCGGAAGAAAAATTGGATTCTTGTTGTGGGTGGGGTGAGCTTGTTGGGCATCTCAAATAAGTTTAATTATTGTCTTATTTTAGGAAGGAAGTTTGGACCTTTGGTACGGGTGGGGAAGGCAAGACGAAGTTGTCTTTTGAGTTAATGAGGACTATTGACAACATGATGAAGAAGATGGCGAGATTGTGAAATTTGGTCAAATTTAACTTTGATTATCTCACATTTTGATTCTCTTGTGTGGACACACCGTTGGTGGGTTTTCATGGAGTTATCGGTTATATCTACTTCATTTCAATCTTAATTAGTTTTAATTTTATGGACAAAAGAGACTAAATGGTAGGTATCGACCTACTGGTTAGAATCGGCCTTATTATTTCTTTACCTTTGTTTTCTTTTATGTTTATGGTTAGGATCAACTTAATGTTCCAGAATTCGTCTACTCCGCGCCAGTTTTACATGATGGATTGGAAGTGACAATTTTCTTGTAGAAAGGATTAATCTGGATAACTCCCCACACGTTTTTTTGTCCATCCTAGTCCAAACACACTTAGTTGGGTAAGTTGGAGAAATTGTGGTGTTTTTCAATACTACAGGTCATGATTACAATTAGTCGATTGTGTTTTGGAACCTTTAGTTGTATTTGGGATTTTTAATTCCTGATGATTGTTCAATGATAGGGTATTTAGATACATAGTTCGGTTATTTGGAAAAATACTTACTACTGAAAGACAATCATTCATTTGGTAGTTGGATTTAGGTAAACGTTATCTTTTCTAAATCGCCGGTATGTAGATTTCACTTAGGGTACGGGTTGTCTTTAGTTCGATGGTATGTAGTTATTCATTTAGGGACGTACAAGTCGTCTCAATAATGAAAACTTAAATAAGTTGAGCGGTTATTTGGAGAATTACCTTCTATTTGGGAGGAACCTTTGATTTTGTGGTTAAGATGAAGTAACCACAATTATGTATATACATAACTGTTAATTTTAGGTATATATCTACTTTATAATTATCAAATACTATTATGGTTTTAGTTATCAATAAAATATTTTATTTCGATGAAAATAGAGTTAAACTAGACTTTTCATTGTACAAAGAATTGTATATTTTGGTGGTTAGTAATTAATATTTGAATGAAAATAATTCTTCTATTGCCCATGTATTGAATTTTTCATAATCTTTTATTTTCTTTTCCTTCCGGAGGAGGGGGGTGTGGGTGAGGGTTGAGTTGTGTAAATTTTGTAGTTAAAAGATGCCTCCGATATTATTAATTTGGTCGTAATGCACTAATTGAGAATCCCAAGACTCTCATACATTAGTAATGTAGTTTCAATAATTGATGTTAAGGTCATTATAATTATAATTATTAATAGGGGTGATGTCTCCTTAATTGTTCTTATTTTCGACCCTTAGGAGACATCATTTTTGGTGTTTATTTAATCAATTTGATAGACTTTTGGACTAAATATGCAATAATATGATTTTCCGCTTTTATTTCTAGCATTTTTTATTTATTAAGCTTTTGCGCGTAATATTGGTATTTTTAGTGAAGATTTTACAGGTTTTAGATGTTAGCTTGAAGAGGAATCCGAGGAGAAAGTCAAAGATCAAAAGATAGAGTCAAGACTTGAAAAGAAATCCCGAAGATATTATTTTTAGAGCTGAAAATCCATTTTCCAGGCCATAGATTGCTGATTTCGAGGTGCTTAAGCGATGATTTAGCCGCTGACCTTTGAAGAGAAAACGCTCCCTATCGAGTTACAGAACTTTAGCAACTGGAATGAGGTCAATCGGAGTCATAACGCATCGGGAAAAGCCGTTTTAGTGAAGGCATATCAACAATTACGGGATTTTGGGTTAAGTTAGTGGACTTGGGCCTTTTATATTTCATTTAATTAAAAGATTAGGGCCAAGTCCGAATTTCCACCTATAAAACCAGCCCTTGACTTCTATTTTCAACACAATTCACATTCTTGCAAGATTAAAAACACCAGAGAGAAGCAACTGAAGGAAGGAGAAGAAGCTACAAGAGCTGGAGAGGGTCTACATCTCCGTTCGTAGTCATTCCGATTCCGGAAATTAGGTTCTTTTATCTTTTTAATTTTGTAAACAATATGAATTCCTTTACTTTTAATTTCGTATTTCATTTTAATATGAGCTAAACTTTTCATAGTGCTTGAGAACAAACAATGGGTGAATCCCAATCTTATTAATTAACGAATGTTGAATTTGGGTTTTTATTGAATTAAACTAAATTAGGGCTTTTACTCTTTTCGATAAATTATGAATGTTTACTGTTTTTAGCGTCATGAACTAGGAACAGGTGTTAGTATCTAGGCTATTCCAATTAGTGGCGATTGGATCATCCTGACGGGGGGTTTAGGTACAGAACCATTTATTCAATCTAGGATAGAAGTTAATGATTCTGACGAGCTTAGCTAATCCTAGGGCCAATGAGGTAATAGAACTTAATCATCCAACGGTGGATCATATTTACCCTGACGGGACTAGTGACACTTTCGGATCGCCTTATAGTCCACCCTGACGGGGGTATAAGGAATTTAGAATTCCGACCATTGTAATTGACTAATTTAGCCCTTAAACAACATAAGTTAAGAAATAGGATAGGGAGGATCCTTGCGTTCTCAAGTGCTACTTCTCATATTGCGTTTTACATCATTTTACTTGCGTCTTAGCTTTTATTTACATTCTAGTAATTGTCTTTCATTCATTAGCTTTAATAACAAAAAAAACCAAACAAACCTATTATTATCTTTTATTTTCATAAGTGCATCAATCACTATTTGTTAGACATTGTGATCAACCATCCCGTCCTTGGAACGAATCTGTATTATCAGGTATACTACTTGGGACAACCGTACACTTGCGGTTGTGGTTCGATTATTATTTGCATTTATTTAGAACACACAAAGGACCACCAAGGGGCTTCTAAAAAACAAAAACAATGATGCAATAATAGCGGGGTATATGTTAATCAAATCCAAAAGTTAGGTAAGTAGCACTTTTCCATTTTTCAAATTGTATTAAATACTTATAGTTAAATTAAGGGTGATTGATTGAAAGAGTCCACAGACTATTGTCAATTGCCCATCAGGTCCACCCCACCAAAAATGTCTGGATTGCCCTTTTGCTCCATTAATATTTTTTGACTTACCAAAACTAATTTCCTAATTATATGCAATCAATCAATTAATAGCAAAACAAAAAAGGAAAAACATTAAATTAAAGTACAAAACAAAACTAATAAAACGGATAGAAATCAATGATTGTATATCATTTTTTAATATTTGCGTAGTAATTACAAGATAAATTGCACTAGTAATTACAAACCACCGATATTAACTAGCACACCACTGATATTCCACATGTAACCCATCAGTACAAACCACTGATATTAACTAGCACACCACAGATATTCCACATGTAACCCATCAGAAACAAAATTGAGTATTTCATGTACAGTGTGTCCACACGTAACCCATCGGAATAAACCACCGATATTCACTAGCACACCACTGATATTCCACACGTAACCCATCAAAAAACTGTTGCTGAGAATGAAGGAGGGTGATGATGTTGTTGTGTTGGGGACATGGACCGATAACTCTATAAAAAAGAAAAAAGAAAAATTAGTTTGACATTAGGATTTAGAATATCAAAACCTTCATCCTATGCCTTTTCCGATTCATGGTCCACTGTTCCCATCTTCTTCTGTCATCATAGTGTACTGTGCCACAATCCAAAACAAGTTACAACAATTCCCAAATGTAGATTTGTTGGTAAATCAGGCACCGGTGGTCGGAGTTTGGATCGAGATGGGCGGCGTGAACGGAGTTTGGTGGTGGTCGGTGTTGAACGAAGAACGATGGCGCATGAGAAGAACGTAAGGTTGGGTATGGGGAAGAACGGAAGGTTACGATAATGGATTTATGTTTCATTGTTCGTTAGCGATTACTTTTTTTTTTAAAGATGCTATGATTAAGGGATTTATTAGATACACTTACATATATGGAATAAGTTACAAAAAGATAAATATGGTAAAAATCAAATAAGATTATTACAACAGGGGTATAGATGGAAGAGATATTATAAAGTTGGGCCTTTTAAGGAAGAAATATGGTGTTGGACTTGATAGGGGTGGATTAATGGGGTTGTGGACTTAATTGGCAAATAACTCTTAAATTAATATAGTTTTTTTTAATTAAATTATTTTACTATATATTTAAAAGAGATAATTCCCAATTAATTACACTTCCTCACTTTTCATTCTCAAAAAAAAAGGAAGGAGGAAATTACTTCTTACTTACTCACAAATTTTCAACTTAATTCTCAAATAAGCACATGGTCATATTTACCTTCCATTATTGCCCTTATATGTTTTTTTATTTTATTATATATTTATATTATATTTCTATATTTAATATCTGAATTTATTTTTTCATTTTTTTTTAATATTTTTTTTTCGATTTTTTTTTTTAAAATTTTTTTTCGAATTTTTTTTCCCGATTATTTTTTTGAATTTTTTTTTTCGAAAAATATTTTTTTTTTCGAATTCTTTTTTTGGAAATTTTTTTTTTCGAAAAATATTTTCGAAGATTTTTTCATTGATACACAAGTCCATACTGTTTTGTGTTACTGTAACTCATACATCAAGCGATTGTGTGTTACATTAACACACAATCAGATTTTCAGACTATCTGTACACTATTATCTATTTTTGTATACAAATATTCTGTATATCTTATTCTGTGTTCCTGCAACACACAATTGTTATTTGTTGTGTGTTTAAGCAACACAAAACTGTAAATGACACACAAGTCCATACTGTTTTGTGTTACTGTAACTCACACATCAAGCAATTGTGTGTTACATTAACACACAATCAGATGTTCAGACTATCTGTACACTATTATCTATTACTGTGTACAAATATTCTGTATACTTTATTATGTGTTCCTGCAACACACAATTGTTATTTGTGTGTGTTTAAGCAACGCACAACTGTAAATGATAAACGCATTGTGTGTCTTACCAACACAAATCCCATACTGTTGTGTGTTACTGTAACACATACTTTCAGCAATTGCGTGTTGCATGAACACATAATCAGCCTACATATACATTATTCTATACCTTTGTGTACAAATAGTCTGTCTGTCTGATTTTGTGTTCATGTATCACACAATTTGTTATTTATGTGTGTTTAAGCAACTCAATATTATACATATTGGGTGTTCATGCAACACACAACACATATGATTTTGTGTTACTTTAACACACAATTATCATATGTACTAATCTTACATCATGTTATCATGGAAAAAAAATACCGGGGGAAAAAATCGACAAAAAAAAAATTCGAAAAAAAAATATTTTTCGAAAACAAAATATTTAAAAAAAAAACTGAAAAAAATAAATAAATATTAAACTATAATTAATAAAATATATTATTAAAGTAATTAATAATAGGTAGAAGGATATTTTGGTAATTGGGTAATATTTTGTGCTTAATTGGGAATTAAGTTGAAGTTGTAATTAATAAGGAATACTTACCTTCTCCGCGTAATTAATTGGGCGTTGCCCCTATTTAAAAAGTATACTGATCCATGTCACACAATTAATTTATTATTTCATAAGATATACTTAACTCATTATTATAATAATTATGTGCATATTTGAATAGTTGTATAAAAAATTTACCGATCACCGATCAAATAAAAGATGGACCCAATTTTTTAATTATATTAGAAAGTAAAACTAAAACCAATAGAGAAAATATATTATCTTAGAGTTCTCGTGACAAGTACGAGTAGATATCCTGTGGTTTGACCAGTTAGACCTGACTTTTAATATTGCCGCATAAAAGGAAAATGGTGGATCAAATGATGTAACTACAAATAAGAATAGTAAATTAGTTCGGAGCTACTATTGTACAAAAGTGTATCGATGCGCAAACTCAATTTTTCCAAGCATAATGTAATATCATCTCTTGTGACCATGCAACTTTAAATGCTTCTGACCAATTTATCACCGGAAGGAGCACTGGTATGGGCAAATTTTGTTTATTTACACATAAATTGAAATATTACTAAAAATAAATAATAGGATCTCATAGAACGTCCTATAAACATCTAAACCACAAAACGTTAATTTATACCCAAAAAAGAAAAAGAAAATATAATAATTGTTAAGGTTCGTGCAAGAGCAATGTCATGCATCAAAACAAAATAAAAAATCTTTTAAGCCTATCACTTAGTTATATTAATTGTTCTTGGTCTAGATTTGAATCTAGTACCAACAAAAATTTATTTTTAAAAATAGATTTTTTGACAAAAATTCAAAAATTATTTAACACGAAACACACCATTCATAGTCTTGGAATAGATATATCTAACACGACTAGATAGTCACGTGTATTATTTTTTTAAATACTTCATTATTGTGGGTTTATCGATTCATTCATTTATCTTTATTTTCATTAATTTTAATGTATTTAATATTTTTTTATTAAATTGAATAATATATGTTTGATTTGATTTTTATATTACTTATTTAATTATATAATTAAAAAATACCTATAAATTATATCAAACATAATTAATTTATAAATATTTTAAATAAATATTAATTTTATTTTTATAAAACCAGACAAGATAATTTATATAATGAGAGTATTTTGTAATATTATCGAATTTTATATAATTATTTATCGAAGTACTTATTAACTTAAAAAAAATTCAATAAAAAATAATATAAATTAAAAAAATAAAACTATAATCAAATTAGACATAGACATTAAATAGTAACATAATTTATCATATTAGTGATAAAAAAACGTATTTTTAAAACTAAATTCTTATTTGTAACTAAATTTGAGTTATGTAATCCAAAAAATCTAGCCTCTTATTATGCTTACCTTAAGAAGTTTTTTAATTATCCAATTAAAAAAAATCATAATTATAAAGATTTGTAAATGTTTTTCATGGTTACAACACTATAAGATTCTAAGTTTATCAAAATCAAATAATTCTCAAAAATATTAAAAAATAGTTCTTATAATATTTATAAATGTACCCCAAACAAATATAGTTTTTAGTAGAACTGCACAAACCGGACCCCAAATCTGTCAACCCGCTCAATCCGACCCAACCCTACCCGAGTTTACCTGAACCGCACCCGCACTCGATTCATTAGGGTTATAATTTTTTTTTTGGGTCGGAATCCGGATTGGGCTGAGCCCAAATCACGGATGTCCAATCAGATTCGGAATTGGGCCATATATGTTTATTTTTTTATTTTTTTAATACAAACCCAATACACGTTTTCTGAAAAGGAAAAGGCTTTTGGCCTTTTAGTCATGTGAAGAGGCAAGCGTATGTCATACGCATCATCTTTTCTCCTAATCTCTTCATCTCACTCTCTCAAAAAGCGTTCTTACGCTTCATCTCTCTCTCTCTCTCTCTCTCTCTCTCTCTCTCTCTCTCTCTCTCTCTCTCTCACGTCCCTAAGCCATAGCCTTCAATGCGTCTCTTCTTCTCCATTTCAGTCTAATCCCGTCGAAAAAATAGAGCGGGAGAGTACGCACATTAAACACTCTCACCTAAATAAGTGGGTCGCATTTATTAGCCTTCTGATTTCTCTGTTCAATTGCTACCGTGGTTGATTTATCAAACCATGGTTACGGTATTGGGTTGTGTATATGCTTGGATACTGATTAAATTGGGGTTAGAAGAGGCCTATAAAAGGCTCGGCTCTGGTTATTTAACTTCAAAAGCCCCTTTTCAGGTAATATGTTATTTAAAACCCTAATCTTTGGTTTCTGTTAATCCTCTGGTTTTCTAAATCAAATTCATGAGTAATCTTTTATCATTTGAAGTTTGAGAATATAGTTTGATTCTTTACTCTTGTTAGTCAATTTCATGTTTCAATCATGGCCTTTTGGGTTTGATTTTGAAAATTAAAAAAGGGTTAACGGTTTTTTTGAGATGGATATGATTCTTAATAACTGTAAAAGTGGTGTTTCTGGGTTCTTCATTGATGTCTCCTCATTTGTGATGATTTATTAGTAGTTGGAGACATCATTTTAGTTGTATTTATTAGAGTATAGGTCGATTTTATCATGATTTAGTATAATTTCCTATTTTGGGTCTTGAATTGATTATTTATTATTTTTAGAGCATATTGAGTTTAATTATTTATTTAGTGTGAAGCTTTAGAGATATATGGTAATTAATTAGAGTCCAAGTCAAAGTCTAAGAGCTAAAGGAAAGAGGATAAATATGGAAATTAGAGATAGAAGGAAACAGAGTTCAATTAGGAAAAGGAAAAGCTGTCAAATAAATCTGAATTTCTGCAGCTACGTCTAAAGAAATGGTGATAACTCCAAAACCGAGCCTATTGTGGAAGATCCCTTTCATAGGGACGTAGATAATTCCGTGAGGATTCTTTTGACATCTTATAGGTCAAAAACGATCCAGTAACGAAGAAGATATGGTAAAAACAAGTAAGCAGTAATTATCCTTATCTACATACGAATTTGAGTTGGGCTAGGAGTCCATTACTTACCTTCTCCTTTAAGAAAACGAATTAGGTCTTCCTATACCCTATAAATACAGCCTCTTAACATTAGAAAATCATCCTTGACCAAACCTTAAGGTCAGGAAGAAGCTATAACACAAGAAGAGAAGTCTGGAAGGAGCTGTGCATTAATTATGTCTCCTTCAACCTTTAATTCAGTAATTCTTTTCTTTTCTTTTTATAGTATGAACTAGATTTCTACTTAGCTTGAGTTTTAGTATATATGTATGAACCCTAGTTTTGGTTGACATCTATCTAATTTGATTGAATTTATGTTTTGATTTCTCTGTTTATGTGTTGGATTTATATTCTGTGTTCTTTACGGTGTACAACGTGTAGGATTACCATCACAGTAGTTAGATAATCGGTATATTTAGCTATAGGATTAGCACATAACGTCTAGAATAAGGTTTGATCTGACAACCCAGCCTAACTAGATAGTCAATGGTTTAGTGTATTGCTATTTTATCAATTGCAGGAACAGTTTGCTTAGGTTCTTATTGACACAAGTAAACCCTATTTGAAACTACCTAGCGCAATTGAAACCAAACTATTGGAATACTACATGATTCAAACCTTACATGTTTAGAACGGCAAAACTAGTGGGGATTACATGTTAATTACTCGAGCTAAACTTTCATACTATCTTCTTTTCCTTTCTTTTATTTATTTTCTGTCTTTTAATTTATTAGTTTAATTTTCTTCTATCAAAAACCAAATAAAAATCTATTTTTCTTTTCTTTCTTTGCGTATTATCTTCTCTATCTTTTATATCTGCACTTGAATATTTGCATAAGTTCTTCTTAACCTTCGTAGTCCCTGAGGAACGAAGTCTACTTATTCATTAAAACTTGCATACGATCTGTATACTTGCAGAATCGTGCTCAGCTTAGGGTGTTTATTTGCACTTATTTATTACATTATTTTATCACACCTTAGGCGACACCAAGTTTTTGGCGCCGCTGTCGGGGACTATATCGTTAGTCCTTGTGCAATTATCTAGTTCTTTTATTTTAGTTAGTTCTATTTTACGCTTTTCTTTTTAGTTTTTGCATTCACAGGTTTTAACAAATGGCGAGCCCAAAGAGACTTGATCTTCCCATCACATATAGAGTGCAACCACGCGGAATCCGCACTCCAGAAATCCAAGCCGCCAATTTTAGACCAGATCCAGGCATGATAGCGCAATTCGTGAGTCATGGACAATTTAGCGGTGCTGCACAACAAGATCCGGTCCGGTATGTTCAGAAATTTATGTAGATCTGTGACGTTTATATTACCAGAGGCGTTACAAAGGAGCAGATGTATTACATTATGTTCCCATTCTTTTTGACCGGAAGTGCAAGTGATTGGTACCAGGGGCGGAGCCAAAGGGGGGTTAGGGGGGGTCCATGGCCCCCCCTGAATTTTCTGGAAAAAAAAAATATTACTAAACATTAAAAAAAAAAAATTATAAGTAAATAATCTCTAAATATTTGTAAAATCTTCATTTGGCCCCCCCTAATTTTTAAAATTTATTTTATTAAGTTATAAATTACTTTAATTATATGATTTTTAATTTTTTTTATATATAATATATGTTATTTTTTATAAAAAATAAAGAACTTATAGAGTAATTAATTAAAAAATAATAATAACGAGACTTATATTTCAATATTACAAAATATAGGGACTTATAGTGCAATTTTGCATCATATAAGGACCTATTTTGCAATTTTACATAATACATTGACTTATAAAGAAATTTAAAGCAAAAAAAAATTTTTCGGGGGCGCTGCCCCCGAACCCCCTTGGCCCCCCCTAACAAAAATTCCTGGCTCCGCCCCTGATTGGTACGATACCCAACGCCCTCATGTTATTCCAGATTGGGACAAGCTTCAATCTAAATTCCTAGACTAATTCTATCCGGTTAGTAGAAGATTAAAAAATATGGTGGAGCTTGAACAATTTATGCAGGAAAACGGAGAAAGTTTGGGTGAAGCATGGTTACATTTTTGGGAGATGAAGGCGAGATGTCCATGCCATACATTATCGCCAAAAATATTCATTAACCATGTTCTATGGAGGACTTAATGACGAGTCCAGAAGAAGAGCAGATATTTTAGGAAGAAAAGGTTTTGTGTTATTAGATCCTGAAGAAGCTGAAAAAATTATGGAGAATGTTCTTGAGAACGAGAGAAGTTGCCCAGTTGAATCAGAAAAACAAGAAGAGACCTTAGACTCTCTAAGGCTCAAAGAGTTAACCCAACAACTTGAGAAATTACGAGAACAAGCACGAACAATAGCTCAGGTGAATCTAGTACCTACTTTACCTTTATGTCCAGGTTGTGGAGCAAGAAACCATTCGTGGAAGAATTGCATGAATAATATCATCCTTAATCGAATCGATAAATTCCTCATTTAACCCATTAAACTTATTTAATTTACTCTCTTCACTATCAATAATCAGCGGAATAATTATATTCTTACCCGTAAGCGCGCTATGCCAACCCGTTGTTTTCTTTGGCGGATTACCCAATTGAGTACCACCCATCTGTTGTGCTAGTGGAGGAGAGCTCAGTCCATTAAGGTCAGGAATATCAAGCAATTCTCTCGCGCGCTTGACTGATTTGTTACCGCCCTCCTCCAATGGCGGAAAATCCTCCAGCGAAGGCTGCTCAGTCTCCGCATCCATCACCATCGGTTCCGTACTTTGGCCACTGGTCAGCGGCGGCATTAGCGCACCTGGAATGTCCGGCGGTGCAGCCGGTTTTGGATCTCCGGGAGTTTCCATCGATAACGGCTAGTTTTTCCTCTTTTGGCTTTTATTTTTCCTAAACATTTGTTAGGGGATTAGTAAGTTTTCACTTACCGACCTTTTGGCCTTAGGTGCATTGAAAAAAATAATCACCATATACACTAGATCCTAAATGGTCTAATCACAAAGAGGTAGACATTGATTAAAAAATAAATTACATAATTGAATCACTTGTATTTACTTAACTGGTATATTAGTGACTCATTTTCTGGAAATATTAAACATTATTCAAAAAATTGTATCCAAAAGTGTTGTGCCTCAAGTGTAACTGATTGTTCGACCAAAAATAAAATAAAATAAAATCTTTTTTTTTGGTCGAAAATAATAAATAAAATCTACATGTGTTAAATTGAGGCTCTTGATTTAGGTACTTTGTGGAGGAAGACTAACCATTCAACATCCTTAATCGGACTCACCCAACTCTAAATTGTCTACGTAGGAGTAGATGAGCCCTACATATAGTCGAGCTTGATGACTCTCAAGTTGTTGTCCTACACTTTACCCTCTTACCCAAGGCTTCATAAACTCACCACTCTCAAATCAATGTCAAATCACTCAATTCAAGCTTGATGAGCTCTATATCTCTATAATTTTAAATCAAACATCTTGGGCCATAAAGTCTTCTTTTCATTAATATTATTGTATAATGTCATTGTAATTGTTGTTGACGTGGTAAATAACTAGTACTTTGCCACCCCCACCACAATGGATAAGCTTACATGATGTGACTATATATTTTCCAAATTTTTAGCAAGTTAGATAATAAAACATAGGAGAGCAATAATTGAGAAAGTGAACACCAAAAAATAATCATGGTTGAGACCCTACAAATTGCTATCCGATGGGGATTATCAAATAAGTTTCAAATTAAGCTTCGTTGTCCTGTCTCATCTATACCACTCATCAAATCATTATTTAGTCAAACAAGTGATTATCTTGCAAGCTGTACATGATAAAAAATTACAACCCAAAAAAATGTGACCAACTTTAAGAAAACACCCAAATCCAAAATCTCCTCATATAACATAGAATATCTGAGTTAAATTTTCGTATTTCCCATTACATATAGCATAAAAAAGTGCACTAGGCCCCACTTTGTGACGCAAATCCAGGTACTCTACCAAGAGGTATCATAAGATCTTTCATTATTTCATATTCTTCAGCACTAATTTGTGCACCTTCTATCACCTATTTATGTTCAATAATCTCATATTAGCATTATAATTTCTTAAATATTCGCTTAATTTATGTAAGTACATACCTTGGAAAGCAAAGCTCTTCTATCAGATAAGTATGGAGCAAGTGTAGAAATTCTCGAAACTGAAAGAGCTTCAAGGAACAAAAGAACAAGTACTTCCCATTGCTTTATTTTAAATGAATGTAATGAATCAAGAAAAGTCATTGTTTCTATTAAACGAGCCTGAAACAAAACAAAAAAAAAAAAAATTACGTAATTCAATTTTATCCACAAGTTAATGTAATTAATTAACTAATTAATTACCAATCCTTGTTCCAAAGTTGAGACTGATATAGACAATCTTAAGTCCGTAACAAGGCCCGGTAAAGCCCGAGCAAGACAGCCCGCAAGAGTTTGTTTAATTTCAGAAGATCGTCCATCTGATAACACAATTTTTCTAGGATATTCTCGTCCATTTACACACAAATACTCTTCGTGACAACTTTCATCTTTACCGTATATATAAGCTAACGAAGATGATGTCATCCATTGAAATAGCGACATAAACATTGTAGCGAAAGGTGATAACTGAAAAGAACAGGGACTAGTTATGAAAAAAGAGGCGAAATATTTCAACAAAATGTACTTACAGCTAAGCTAAAACCCTCGGGTGGTTTCTCAAACCACGAATCTTCGGATTCGAAAAGATCGAAATCTGGAGAACCTGGTTTCATTGGCCATTTTGCAGGGGCTTGATCTGAATCAAGCATTTCATCGAACATATCATCGTCACTATCTTGGAGGGTATAATCGTCCATTTCTTGATGAGGTGGTAATACAATAATCCCAGCTTCAGACACTGTATATACAAATACATAAGATCTCAAACTTATTCAATGTTTATAATATATTTTAAATGATTTAATACCCGCTTCAAGAACATCAGATTCTCCAGATTCAACAGCTTCAGATGCTTTAATCAGAGCCTCGGCACAAGCTTCAGCAGAAGCTAATCGATTATAACTATAATCATCTTCCAAAGTTATAATTTCGGCTCTTTTGGAAGCTTTTTTGGAATCTTTTTTGGTATCTTTTTTGGTATCTTTCGGTTCATTATATTCACATAGATTATTTGTACTACCATTACCATCAGTTTCATCATCAGCCCAAGTTATAGAGCGAGTTAATTTCTTCGAATTTGTAGACTTTAAAGACGATTTGAGCTTTGTTTCATTTGATTCAGACGTTTTTTCACCTTGAATTTCGTGTTCATCTTGGTTAGATGTTAAAGATAACTCCGAAATTTTGTTTTTTAGATCCTCAACTTTGACAAGTTCATTAATTCCGTCTTTACTTTGCTTACTAGATTGAGAATTTGTTGACTTTGAAATAGTGTACTCATCTTGAATAATAATTTCACTCATGAAGTCCATATCATTAAATGTGATACGCTTCTCCTTATTGAGCTTATCATCCTTAGAGTTTGAACCTGATCCTGCAATATATACATACATATATCTCACTCATATCAATGTTATAAGGAAAAACTAGTAATTTATACCTTTTTCTATACGTTTGGAACGTTTAGGTGCTGGAATATGTTCTTTTTGTGGGGTATACCCTTCTATAGCAGAAGATTTACCAATCCATTCCTCAAAAGAAACTTCACCAGATTTTACATCCATTTTCTCATGAATTGTTAAATTCGAAAACCCTAAATCACCATTTTTCCCAAGCTTATCTTCATCAGAATCCAAATTTATACCTTCGAAAAGCTTCAAAACTTGATTAACTTTTGCTGGACTCAAATTTGTTCTCTTATCGGGAAGACTCTCTGAAAATGTTCGGCTATATACAACACAATTAGTTGAGCAGTACAAATATGTTTCTTGAAGATCATACACTTTATGCTCTTTTGATGAAATTCTGTAACGCCCTTTCCTTGGACGTTCCAAAGGCAAATTGTTTCTACAAAGAGGATAACCACAAGTTTTTGCAATTTCTCGTTCAATCACCACATCTTGGTAATCACTCTGAGACATTAATGTCCCAGCAGCATATAGAAGATTATCATCTTCAATGCCTTCGAGAAGACATAATTGAACCTTGCGAATAGCATCTGTTAGAGAAACCATCACCAACAATCTTCAACAGCAAAATGTAACCCACACTAGCCTGTCCAATCCAGAAACATATAATTTTTTAATTTTTAAGGGTAAATTGCACAATTGGTCACTGTTTTATGGAAATTAGCTAATATACCTAATTAGTGGAACTATAGTCAGAGATAATCAACTTTCACGAATTCAAACACGAGATATAGCAAGTCTCTCCTTACACACACGTAATCCCTAAAGGTTGAAGGTTTTAATTGCTATTTAATTAGAAATGTTGAGAATTAATACACTAAAAATCTACTAATCAGTGAGTGTAATTAGCTAAATGAACAAAAGATTAAGTAAATAGGAGTTACCAAAAATATTTCCACGACGAGTAATTACTAGATGATTAGCTTGTAGAGGCGTCTGTCTCGTATAGTAGTTATATGTGTAATTGTGTATAATGCTTTTTTTGAGCGGTTTTGGGATATTTATAGACGCGTTCCGTAAATGGGCTCAAATGGGTGGGCCGATAGCTGTGTGAACTGGCCTTAATTGGGCTTTAGCTTAGCGATTGCTACTTATAATATCAAGATACTAGAGATAACCCGTGCCCGAGGGACACTATTTAAAGACCGTGTGATAATAATTATCAAAGAAACATCATGGGTGGGTTGTAATACTTATGACAAAGTTCAAGAATCCAAATTATCTATACACAACATTTACAATAAAAAATTAACAACATAAGAGAACAATAATCAAAAAAATTACAAAAAAATATAATTTAGCAAAATATCCACCATAAAAACAAACGAATACAATTTAACAAACCTACACCATAATGTATAATAGAAAAACATTATCTAATAGAAAAACATAATCTTAGAAATTTCAACCCTAAAGAAAATAAAAAAGCATAATCTAAGGATGTATTTGAACATCATTCAAGTCGTGCATATCTCTCATAACTCTTCACCATGTGTTTACATCGACATAGATATATTTTCCAATAATTGGAGCCGCAACAACAACCTGGTTATTTGAATATATTGAATCTAGTGATCATGTGATGGATAATATGAATAGATCATATGAAATAAAATATATGATGAAGTTTCATGCCATATGATTATAATTCCATCTAGCTAAGCTTTTTCCCTCTATCCAATCAAGAAGTACCCTCATCTTCCAATCCTATAAATATTACAATTATTCAAATTAATTAATACTAATATTGATGATTTTATCAAATATAAAGTAAGCAAACAAATATTTATTACAAGTGGTGACTTGATGCGATATAAATCCTCCTCGTCACGTAATGTAATAATAACATTTTTTGTCTGAAATTTCTTAACCTACACATGAATGAAATGTTATATTATATTATATTTGACAATGTGATGTTGATAAAAAATACTTGACTTACGATACACTCGAGTTTCTTGTGATACTGCTAATACATCTCTAGATAATCCACCATTTACTGGTTCCTATTTTTTGTGATAAATCTAAAGTTAATTTTTTTTATGCAGGTAGTTGAAATTCTAATATGGTAAAAAACAAATAAAATAGTGTACCATTTCCGAATTCTTTCTTTTTGATTTTGATTTAACAGTTGGGTTGACCTTTTCCTTACCCTTTCCGTTTGTTGTATCACATTCCTGATGAATTATTTAAATTAGATATACTAAAAGTAATGAACAATTTTTTTAGTAATATTTTTCGTACTTGTTGAATTGTTTGTCGAATAATTTTTGTTTTGGCGAATATTTATCCGATCACGATTATTGTCATCAAGTATAACAATACCCTTATTTTTTTGGATAGACAATTTTACCTATAATTTCAATACAATATTACATCTTTAAAACATTTGAAATTAATAAGACATTTTGAAACAAAATTAATAACATTTTATTAACTTACTTGTTGAGCATTTGGACGAAAAAGTGAGTTTTTATGAATTTCACTTGTCTCTCTTTCATCAAATTTATTCATGGCCTTCATTAGTGTTACCTGAGTGTTAAATCTATATTATATATCTCAACAAACTATTAAACAAAACAAAACATAAGTCTGATATATTAAAAAAATTCGTAATATAACTAATGCAATAGTTTATCTTTAAAAAATAACAAAAAAAAAATTAAATAAAAGAAACATGTGTCAATTTTGGGATCAAGTTACTTTATATGTGCGATTTAATATAAACACCCTAAGTTGGAAAATGTGTTGCAAAAAAATATTATCTGGATCATTTTTAGGATCAAGGTACGTGGATCTTATGAAACCTCATTTGCATTAAATTATTGATATAAAAATTAGGATACCATTTTAAAGTTCAACTAATCAGTATTTCACAAATGCATTTTTTTATTGATATAAAAATAGGATACCACTTAATAGTTCATTTAAAGCAAAGTCCTCTTTCATTCATAGTATTTGGAAAGCAGGTAGAGTAACTTACTTGAACTTTTAAAAATATGATTTGGATTGAGTTTAATTTATATCTCCATTATTCATCTATTTGCAATGACAATAAAAAAAAATGATCAAATTTAGTTAAAAAAGGAATGACAATAATGCACAGCTTCAGTAAAAAAAATGTTAAAGTTTAATATAATTTTTAATTATTAGGTTTGAAAAATCTGCAATTTCGTAATTAAACAAATAATAAATAATCCCATTTAGCAATTGAACCTTAGTCTCACTGATCATTGCAATTTCCTTTTATGTCATAAATTGCACTATTGATCCTTATGAATAAAATATACCGATCTTCAATTTTTTTTAATATAATTTGTTTCTGAAGAACCGAAAAAGATGAATCTCATTATCATTTTCAATATGCTTCTTCAACACTGTAAATTCACTGTTATATTAAATTTTAAATATTAAACTTTAACAATAGTTTATTCATAATATTTCATTAGTACGTTTGAAAATTCAGCACTTTCGTATTTAAACTAATAATAAATAATCTCATTTAGCAACTGAACTTGTGTCTCACTAAACATTGCAATATCCTTATGTGTCATAAATTGCACTATTGGTCCTTTTGAGATACAACATACTGTATGTATTTTTCTTTTGCAATAAAATTTGTTTCAGGAGTATGAAAAAGAGAAATATCATTTTCATTTTTAATACTCATATTCAACACTGTAAACTCACTATTATATTAAACTTTAAATATTAAACTTTAACAATAGTTTATTCATAATTTTTCATTAGCAGGTTTTAAAATTCATAATAAATAATCTCATTTATCAATTGAACCTGAGTCTTACTAAACATTGCAATTTCCTTATCTGTCATAAATTACACTATTGGTACTTATGACATACAATATACTGATCTGTATTTTTTTTAATATAATTCAGTATTATTTAATCTTTAATATTTTTTTTCAGATTTCCACTATTTTTCAGACACAAATTATCAATAGTTCATTCATATGGCAGAGGTTCAAGTGGTAATAATTAATAATTTAGAGTAAACATTGCAATTTCCTTATGACATACAATCTTAAAACATAAAACAAATGTAGAACGGATGAAAAAGTCTTGCCTTAATATCTTGCTTCTGATATTGATAATGAACGATGATTGCTTGGCTGATGTTATTTAATGGTGAATTCTGCCTTATTATTGTTCGTGTATAATATTTTTGGATATTGATGATTAATAATGATTGCTTCTAATTTGAATAGAGAATGTGTTAAACGTGGGGAAGTTATTAGTTTGTAAAAGAAAGTGGGTAGAAGTTATTAGTTTCTAATGGAAGTTAGAATAGTTTAGTTAGAAAAGAAGTTGAGAGTAGTAGTAATTTGATTCTTCTACACATGGCATGATCTTATTTCTCGGAAGGGTCATATATTTTTGGTTTAAGAAAATCAGAACCTTTGATTGACTTTCGACTTGTGGAATATAATATAGATACTTAAATTTGATATCTATCTCAAGGTGGCTAACGGTCCGGTTCAACTGCGAGAACCCGGACCGAAAGTCAACGCAGGCACGGAACCGGACCGGACCGGTCCACAAGCTACCAAACCGGTTCTTCACTTTTTTTAAAATATCGGGGACCGGATCGGACCGAACCGGAACCGGCCCGATAAGTTTTTTTTTTTAAATATTTAATTGGTTTAATTTAGTTCTTTAGGCCTTTAGCCCACTTTGTTTTAGCCCATTAGCCCACCCCTTTACCATTTCATCCCAACCCATCCCACCAATTAAACCTAGCCCACCAATTAAACCCACCCCAATTAAACATAACACCCTTAACCCATTAAACCCAATCCAAAACCCATTTAAAAAAAACATAGAACCGCTAAGAACCGGACCGGAACCGGGTCCGGTTTAGACGGTCCTCTTATTGGTCCGGTTCTCGCCTCCATGAATATTAGGTCCGCTAGGAACCGGTCCGAAATGGTCCGGAACCGACCGTTAGCCACCTTGATATCTATCGATATTATAAGTCACAAATTGAAAATCAAAAAACGGTCCAGATCTTTTTAGAATAAAAGTATGTGACCCTTAGAGGTGTTTGTTTGCACTTAATGAGATTTTAATCTGTTTTATTAAGATATTGGATCAATAGACAATTTAGTTTGTTTTTCTTGATCAATTAATATTTGAATTGAAATTAACTGGCCTATTTCATTAGGATTTCAAACTAAGGGGGTGTTTGTTTGCACTTAATGAGATCTTAATTTGGTTCATTAAGATACTGGATTAATAAGACATTTTGTTTTTTCGGACCAATTCAAATCTGAATAGCTCTTAATTGGTTTGTTTCATTAAGATTTAAGACAAAGTCTTATTCATTCAGACGCTGCCTCTTTAACAGATTCAGCTCTCTATTTCATTCAGTATTTATCAGTTAAAAACAAACGACACCTAAGTTTGAATTATTCAGACACTGCCTCTTAACAGAATAAATTCTATTCAGATATTCATTCAGCATTCATTACTTATTCCACTAAAAAAAACACCTAAGAATCAAGATTGCCAGGTTGAAATTTCATATTTTTAACTTCGATTCTAAACACCTACACCCACTTTCTCTAACCCATTTTCTTTAACCTACTTTTATTTAAACCATTTTTTAATTTTATTACATAATAAAGAGAATGGGTTTCCATCATTAATTTTAATAGACGAGCGAAGTTCACTTTTTGTTATGTTTTTTAATTAAATATTAGACATTTGAAAAGAAAAAAAATATAGGTATGTTAATTAACCGATGGGCCAAGTATACTTTATGACATGTTTTTTTCATTTTGTAAATTAATAGTCTCCGTTAAAATTAGTATAGATAAATATATGTGTAAATAAAGATGGGAATTTAGAGGAAGTGAATGAAATATGTGATAAGAATCTTTCAGGATTGAAAATATGAAGTTGCTAACCAAAAGAAAAATGATGTCAGCTCCCAATTAACACATTTTGTAGGTTATCAAAACTGATAAGTTGTATTCATGACATTTGTTTTAATGGTTTTTAGTTTCTCTAAGCTTTGTTGTGTTTGTATGTAAATCTTATGTGGTTTATATATATATTTTTTTTTAATGAAAATTTGTAAATTAAACATTATTGAGAGAGTGCCCTCGAGCACCTATTATATCTAGTATATCTATATAATATAACAAAATGAGAGACAAAGAAAGTCTAGTTTATTTAGAACAAATATAAAGGCTAAAATTTTGACATGTATAGCTATTATATTTGAACCAAACCCACATTCTATTAAAACTAAACTAAATTCTATATAATTAAAACCACTTGTTCTCCTGTTTCTTTAACTATAATAAGTTTTTATATTTTATTTAATAAAATTATACATTTTAATGGACAAAATTTTCAATATTAAATCTATTTTTTAGTTTCTTTCTTTGGACTTTGATATCGTGCCCTTGGACACGGGTTATACCTAGTACAATATATAATACATACAGTGTTCCTATATCAGAAAAGCTCGATAAGTTTAATGTACTACTTATTGATAACTTCAAATACTATTTTCCTATATCGGATAAACCCGTATGAAATGATAAATATTGTTAATTTTTTCACGGGATAACGTATTTCGAACGGTGTTACCAACCTTCGAATATGATTACTTGTAGTAAATGAAGAGTTAGACGCTATTCTGACGATCAAGTATTCGAGTAACAAACTGAGTCAACGTAAGTCACTCAAGGATATAAATTGATATAAGTGTTTTGTGTGTGCAAAATATCTAGTATAATTTGATATAAGTGAATTCTGTATGAAAAATGACGAACCTTAACCGTGAGTTTGGAATAGGTATTTATAGATAGATATCACATGATTCCCCGTTGGTTCTCCTAAGACCTTCGACTCTTTGAAGGTTATTTATTACATATCTACTAGATTGGAGAATCCATCATTGCACGAATCCCTTATCACGAAGAATATGCCTTTTAGGCGTTTTGTAAGGTGGATTGATTGTTTCGGTTACATTAAGATATTACTGCAATGCATGTCAAACGCGCTCAAGACAGGGTTTGTTTGGATATAGAGGGGATTAATTATTAAAGGATAGGAAAAGATAGTATATTAAAGCAAAGGAGAGGAAAATATTAATCTTGTTTGGATTGAGTAGAAAAAGAAAGGAAAATATTAGTAAAAGATTATTTGAATGTTGTGTTTGGATTGTATAAGTAAAGGAAAGGAAGGGATTATTTTATAACTAAATTACTTTTATACCCCTAATAAAATATATTTTAAATAGAACATAAGGATAATAAAGATATTTTACTATTAAAGCTAATCCCTTCCTTTTAATGACTCCAAATTGAAGGGATAGGATATAAAGGATTAGAAGGTATAACTTTAATCCTTTAATAACTTATCCCTTTAAAAATTTATAATACAAACAAAGGAAGGATAACTATTATCCTTTATAATCCCTTCCCTCCCCTTCTAATCCCTCAATCCAAACATACCCTTAGGTTTAAAAAGGAAGACATAACCCTGGAACCTTGCCCATACATTAACTTAATATGAAATCTTTGTTTTCCATCCCCTTATAGTTTTGAGGGTTCTTGTGACTTTGTTTCATATGTTCGAGAAACAATCAACGGTAAACATAAGTGGCTTGGTCCTCCGAGGTTTGTCGAGCCTAGTCAAGATGTGGGTTTAGCTTATGAAGTAAAAAAGAAATAGAAATAAATTTCTAATCATTGTAAAAGAAATCAATAATGATAAATGGGCTTTAGCCCGTTTACGAGTATTATTGGCCATTATTAGAAAGCCCATACAAACCTCGACGACCTTAATCAGATATTACCAAAATATCACAATCTATGAATCATCTCATGTAAAATCCTCCTTTTATAGCAATCAATCAATTTTGCAGAGCGATATGGATCTGTCGTCACATAATAATTGAATAAAAAAACAGTGTAAATGTTATTTTTTTTTTCTCTCGTTTATGGATCAATATTAATTGAGTTGTGTTATTCGCTGAATCAGATAAGCTAAGGAGATCACAGATTCAATGTAAGTTTCTATTGAATCATTTTTTTAATCCGAAAATGGTCTCAACAAACATAATTATTTGTAATTTATTGTATTTATAATGATTTAACTTAGTTCAGATTTGAATTTATGACAATTAATTCAAAAATTATCCATAGCGCACGAAGTAAAATTTTGTAATCGTTTTAGTAGTAAAGTCTCAAGTATATTTATATACCCAAGCCTGTGTACAATATAATTCGTCAAGATTATCATTAATTGCTAAATACTTTTTAAAACAATCATTATTTATTAATATTATTTGTGATTGCTAAGATTATATATAGAAAATCAAATTGCAAAAGGTGTTTAGCACAATGTTTTGCCATTATTAAAAAATAATAGACATTAAAATGCAAAATCTTATTGACAGTTCACTTCAAGTGATTCTTAATTGATCCTGAACCTCAAATATTATACTCTTTTAAATTTGTCTACCTTATTTGTTGTTTACATTACTCTTTGTTATTTCTACAGTTTCAAGGATTTGGAGCGATTATTTAGTTGTTATAAATGGGTGATCGAAATAACGGTAACACGAAAACTAATAATAGTAAACCATCAGGAGCAGGAAATGCGTATACAATTAATGTGGAAAGTTTCACTAATCGGTTAAAACTGTTATATTCACACTGGAATGATAACAAACTTGATCTTTGGGGCGGTTCCGAAGTTCTCGCTATTGCAACACCACCTCCTTCAGAAGATTTACGATATTTAAAATCATCCGCATTAAATGTTTGGTTAGTCGGTTATGAATTTCCCGATACTATAATGGTTTTCATGAAGAAACAAATCCATTTTTTATGTAGTCCGAAAAAAGCTTCTTTACTTGAAGTGGTAAAAAAACCTGCAAAAGATGCTCTTAATGTTGAAGTTATAATGCATGTGAAGACTAAAAGTAATGACGCGAATGAATTAATGGAGAGTATATTCCGTGCCATGCGTGATGGTGAGTCTTCAATTGTTGGACATATTGCACGAGAGGTCCCTGAAGGGAATTTGTTAGTAAAATGGGATGAGAAGTTAAAGAGTGGTAATTTTCAGTTGAGTGATGTAACGAACGGTTTTTCGGATTTATTTGCGGTTAAGGATAGTGTGGAGATAACTAATGTTAAAAAAGCGGCGTTTTTAACTTCATCAGTTATGAAACAATTTGTTGTACCGAAAATGGAAAATGTAATTGATGAAGAGAAGAAGATTTCTCATTCTTCGTTAATGGATGATACTGAAAAGGTTATACTTGAACCAGCTAAGATTAAAGTGAAGCTTAAAGCGGATAATATTGATATTTGTTATCCACCGATTTTTCAAAGTGGAGGTGAGTTTGATTTGAAACCAAGTGCAGCTAGTAATGATGATAATTTATATTACGATTCAACTAGTGTTATTATATGCGCGATTGGGTCTCGATACAATAGTTATTGTTCAAATGTTGCGAGAACGTTTCTTATTGATGCGAATCCAATGCAAAGTAAAGCGTATGAAGTTTTACTTAAAGCTCATGAAGCTGCGATATCTGGTTTAAAACCGGGGAATAAAGCTAATGAAGCTTATTTAGCGGCACTTTCTATAGTGGAAAAGGAGGCACCTGAAATGGTTACACATTTAACTAAATCTGCCGGGACGGGTATAGGTCTTGAATTTCGTGAAACGGGGCTAAATTTAAATGGGAAGAACGAAAAAAAATTGAAAACGGGGATGGTTTTTAACGTGTCACTCGGGTTTCAGAATTTACAAACCGATACTAAAAATCCGAAAACACAAAAATTCTCCGTTTTACTTGCGGATACGGTTATTATCGGTCAAAACTCACCGGAAATTGCGACTTCTATGAGTTCTAAAGCGGTGAAAGATGTCGCGTATTCGTTTAACGAAGATGACGATGAACCGACCATCAAAGTTAAGGCGACAGGTCCCGAGGCGACGGTTAAGTCAAAGGCGACGCTTCGTTCAGTCAACCATGAGATGTCGAAGGAGGAGGTACGGCGGCAACATCAAGCGGAACTTGCGCGACAAAAGAACGAGGAAACAGCGAGGAGACTCGCGGGTGGTAATTCTGGAGCGTCGGATTCACGTGGGTCCATGAAATCATCGGGTGATTTAATCGCGTATAAGAATATTAACGATATGCCACCTCCGAGAGATATGATGATACAAGTTGATCAAAGAAACGAAGCTATTTTGTTACCGATAAACGGAAGTATGGTTCCGTTTCATATTACGACGGTTAAAAGTGTTACGAGTCAACAAGATACAAGCCGTACGTGTTATATACGCGTAATGTTTAATATACCCGGTGCAAGTTCGAATCCTAACGATACAAATGTTCAGAAATTTCAATCGTCGATTTTCGTTAAAGAAGCTTCGTTTCGTTCGAAAGATCCGAGACATATAACGGAAATTGTACATTCGATTAAAGCTCTTCGTAGACAAGTTGCGTCACGTGAATCGGAAAAAGCAGAACGAGCTACTTTAGTTTCGCAAGAGAAGCTTCAACTTGCTGGGTCTAGATTTAAACCGATTAGACTTACGGATCTTTGGATCCGACCCGTTTTTGGTGGACGTGGAAGAAAATTACCCGGTACACTCGAAGCACACGCGAATGGGTTTCGATATTCAACTTCTAGATCCGAGGAACGAGTCGATATTTTGTATAGAAATATGAAACACGCGTTTTTTCAGCCAGCGGAAAAGGAAATGATTACGCTTCTTCATTTTCATTTACATAATCATATTATGGTTGGGAATAAAAAAACTAAGGATGTTCAGTTTTATGTTGAGGTTATGGATGTTGTACAAACTATGGCGGCTGGTAAAAGATCTGCGTATGATCCTGATGAGATTGAAGAGGAGCAAAGAGAAAGGGATCGTAAGAATAAAATTAGTAACGAATTTCAAAGCTTTGTAAACCGAGTACATGATCTTTGGGGGCAATCTCAACTTAAAGGGCTAGATTTAGAGTTTGATCAGCCTTTACGTGAGCTTGGTTTTCATGGGGTACCTCATAAATCGTCGGCTTTTATTGTTCCAACTTCTGGGTGTTTAGTGGAGCTTATTGAGACACCATTTGTAGTGATTACTCTTAGTGAGATTGAAATAGTTAATCTTGAAAGAGTTGGTATGGGACAGAAGAATTTCGATATGACGATAATTTTTAAGGATTTTAAACGAGATGTTATGAGGATTGATTCTATTCCTTCGACTTCACTTGATGGGATTAAAGAATGGCTAGATACGACGGATCTTAAGTATTATGAAAGTAGACTTAATTTAAATTGGCGACAGATTTTGAAAACTATTACGGATGATCCGGAGAAATTTATAGAAGATGGAGGATGGGAGTTTTTGAATTTGGAAGCGAGTGATTCAGATTCTGATCATTCGCAAGAATCTGATCAGGGATATGAACCGTCGGATGTACAATCTGATACAGGATCTGAAGATGAAGATGAGGATAGTGCATCTTTAGAGTCTGAAGATGATGATGCTGAAGAATCTGAGGAATTATCAGAGGAAGATGAAGGAAAAACATGGGAAGAATTGGAAAGAGAAGCAAGTAAAGCGGATAAAGAACATGGAGTTGAATCTGATAGTGAAGAAGATCGAAACAGAAGAAAGATTAAAGCTTTTGGGAAAGCAAGAGCACCTGAGAGAAGAAACCCTGCTAGTAGTAGTAGCCACCTCTCTAAAAGACCAAGGTTTAGGTAAAAAAAAAAAAAAACGAAACTTAAATTTCACGGTCAAAGATATGTAAAATAGTCGTTTTTTCGTTTTTACTTTTTTTACTTTCTGGTGTATTTGAGTTTTAGTAAAGAGGATGTGGACATGGTTTTTTCTTTACGAATTTCTGTTTCAAAATATTCAAATTGTTAATGGCTAAATAAACAAGTAAGAAAAGAGAATTACAGTTTGTAAAATTGAAAGAGAAAAAAACAAATCACGGAAATATAAACCCATGGAAAGTCCTAATGCGAGAAACAAGAACACGAGAGCTTGGGTAACAACAATAACAAAGATCTTTTGGGTCATGGATTTGTAAATACGACGAGATGGAGGAATGTACAGTTGTACCATTAATGTTACTGCAGAAACTTGAAGAGCTAAGGGAACTTTCTTTTTGCCTACAATAGAAAGAAATACATTGGCTTCTTTTTGACATTGTATATACTGGGCTTGTAAATCCTTAATCAGAGGTTGAAGCTGTTGTAATATTTGACGTGTAGAGAACATATAACTCACAAAGCTTACCATGTAGCAAACCAATAGAGAGTAATAGATGGTGTTAGATAAGTTTTCATGAGTTACAGCGAAGTAACATGTTCCAGCGATGGCTAAGGTATAGATAACAAACCAACCAAAAACACTATTGTTAATGCTCTTTATCTTCTCATTCAGTTTGACCAACTCTAGAAACAATTCTTTCTTTCGTTTCACGTATTGTGATAGAGTCTTTAGGTCATCCTCAGATAGATATATCTCTGAAATTACAAAATTATAATTAGTAAAAAAAATTGCTTAGATGCTATATAAATTAAGAAAAATAAAAAAGCAAAATCTACTTAAAAAGTTTTTAATCTAACAGTAAAATGTAAAATTTGTTCATAAAGAGTGAAAATTTAGATAACTTTAATACAACATTAGTAAAATGTAAACTTAATTTAATATTAGAACAGAAAAATGAGTTTCAAAACGCATGAGAAAAGATAAAAAATGTTAATTTAACAAGGGTATATGGAAAACATTTCACAGCATCAGGGAAAAATAAACATTTCTACGGGAAAGGAGTAATTGACGAAGTAATTTTTAAAGCAAAAATAAGGATTTTGGAAATATATGAAAAATGTTAAATAAAATAGGTGATGAAGTACCTTCTTTAACCGGTAAATTTGGATCTGCAGGAGTTGCAGTAGGTGGTGGGTCAGGTAAAGCTCCACCAGGTGTGGAGTGAGATGGAGAGATGGGAGCTCCTTCACCTTGTGGTTTTTCTTGAGTAGTGGGTGGGTTTTCTTCCGCCATTTTTGCGTTTTGGAAGAAGCTGATCAATGAGCAACAACAATAAATGGGGAAATTCTTACCCTACCCATGGGGTACGATTAATAATAAATAATATTAATATTATTGTCTAATTAAAAAAGAGAGAGAAATATTATTTTTAAATTATATTTAGAATTTATATCAGTAATGTAGTTTTTCTTTTTTAGTCCAAAGAAGCATATATTAAAAAGAGGATTCTACAAATAATAGCCCAAAACCATACTAACATATATTTTAAGGCCTAACTAGAATAAACTCCTAAATAGAGCTTAATTTTATTTTTTGAGGTAATTTTTTCCAATTTTACCCTTTTTATTTTTTTTAATTCGTTTTTTGTTTTTTCTAATCGATTCGTACATGTAGGTACATACCAAAGTGTACAGTCCAAAGTTTACAGACCAAAGTTGGATTTTAACTTTTTTTAAAATTATCTCAAGTTATTTTTTTATATGAACTGATTGTTTATTCATTTGCATTACAAGTCCTCCTATTTTTATTGTGTGTGTTTTGTTTTTGTCCAATGTCAAGATATAATAAGATCTAATGAGTCCAATAATGAGTCCAATATGTCCAATGTTATACCCTAGAGTCTGTACCCTAGGGGCTGTATCCCAAGCACGTTTTGTCCGAATACATGTCAAATAAAGTCAAAAGGTTGCCCAATTTTATACCCCTATGACTATACCCATGTCAAATACAGACCCTAGGGGCTGTACCACCTAGGTCGTTTTAAGTTTTTTTTTGTTTATACAAGCTTTCCACATTAAGGGATGGACCCAACTCAATATACCCATTGGGCTGGACCTAATAAAATGGACACAAGAAAATAACAAGTACATTTTTTTTAAAATCATTCTAAAGCCCATTATGGGCTGGACCTGAAGGGGCTGAGCCCACGTACATGAACGAGACCACGCTAGGACACGAACAGAGCGGCGACGTGGTGGTGGTGTTGCGCATCACAGATAGGTCTTCACAGCAGCAGCAGTGCAGTGATGGAGGTCTTCACAGCAGCAGCAGTGCAGCGTCGCGAAGAAGGTTGATCTGGAACGGCGGAGGCTCTGGAACGGCGGAGGCAGGGTAGATCTCGAACGGCGGAGAAGGTTGAGATCTGCAGCAGTGGCGTCGCGTTCGTGGTTGCTGGTGTCGAGATCTGGCGGTGTTGTTCTCGTCGGTGGAGATCCTCATCGTCACAGCAGCAGTGGTGTTCTCGAGCGCTCTGGTGCATCGAACTGGAAAACCCAAAAGCTGCAGCGGCTTTTTTCTTGTGCAGCGGCTGTTATGGTGGTTCTGTGGCGCTGTCATAGGGAGAAGGTCGAGATCGGGTGGTGGCGCTGTTACAGGGACCATGCTTCTTCGTCTTCTTATGGTGGCGGATCTGGTGCAGGGAGAAGGTCGAGATCTGCAGCGGTGGTGTGGCTCTGCTCCGGCGTCTTCACATCGTCGTGGTGGCGCATCATCTCAACGAAGAGAGGGGAGGCCACGCTGGGGTCTGCAGGAAGGTGAGGAGGTACGTGTGAAGGGAAAGAGTGAGGGGGAAGAGAGCCGTGGTGGTGGGGTGCAGTTTTACCAGAGAGGGAGAGAGGGGGTGGGGGGAGGGGGGGAGGTTAGAGAGAGTAGGAAGGTGGGCATTGCTATTAAGGTAAAATGTTTTGGTTTGGGTAAAATATCCGTGTATATGAGAAGAGAAGAGAAAGGGTGTTTTTGGGTTTTTGCCTCTTTCTAGTTTGATTGTAATGGGATTTTTGGACTAGGCTTTTCTTTATTAACCCACATTTAGTTGGGCCTTATATAAGAGATGTCCCTATTAAAAATCTTCAAAAAGCAAATTACACATTAACCTATCCCTATTGAATAGAAATCTCTCTCTAAAAGTTAGCTAATTGGGGAGGATGAAAACAATTCCAAAGGCTAAACAAGACACCTTTAAGTACTAGTTTAGCAACCCTATCAGTACAAAAGTTTTTAGATCTCCTAGCATAGGAGATCTTAATATGGTATAAGAGTTTACATCTCAAAATACTTTTAACCAACAAAACAATATTACAAAACAACTTCTTCCCACTCCTAGTTTGGTTAATTAAATTAAGACAATCATTTTCTATCTCTACTGAGCCTATAGGATACTTAGACGCCAAGTCACAAGCTCCAACAAGTCCCCTAGCCTCAGTTTCCATAGCTGAATTTGCCACAATCTTTTGCGCAAAACTATCAATCAATGTTCCTGTTGAGTTCCTAACGATATAAGCAAAAGAGGCTTGGTTAGATTTTCTCTCTTAAAAAGTTTGAAACTTAATAATGAAGGCTAGTAATATCTTCAATAATCCTTTTCTCTCTATTTGGTTTGTCTTTCTTATTCAATGAATTGTTTAGGGATCTCCTCTCTCTGTGGACTTGTTTCTTTACTGTTAATGATTTTTACAAACTTTCTTAATGATTTTAACCTCCTACTTTAATAGGTTTTCGAATTTCCTTTCTCAATTGGAATTAATGTATGTGCCTTTGATGTTTCTTACTTGGTTTTGCTTCACCTGTTTTGTGAATGTGGACTAGTATATGGTTTATATACACATGCATTTGGGTTTCTTGGCTATGTCAGCAAAAACGATAAGTCGTGAATACTTGGGGACCTTGTATTTTGTCATCTCTGTTGGTATCTTTGACGCAAAGGGTTCGGGATCACATGCAAAGGTTGCAAAGTTATTCTGTCTTGGAAGATGGTTTCTCTTGTCAGCTAGACGACGCAACCAGGGTAGCGTGGAGGATAGAGAACTAAGCTAACTAGATGAAAAAGAGTATTAAAGGGAGAAGCACTCATAAGAATGGGAAGATTGTAGATGAAATAGAGATCGTTGGTGCAAAGATCATTGCGACAAAGATAGTTAGCGTAGAGATCATTGATGTGAACTTGAGAATGAATCAATTGAAAACCTTTTCTTAAATGTCCTTTGAGTATGGATGTTTGGGTTGAATTATCGGTTCGAATAAAAATCGGTCATAAATTTCAAGGTTCTATTAGCGAATGGCTGTCCAATACAACTAATAACTACGTTAACAACGGCTAGGAAAGAATCTTTATCGCATCTACTCTCTATTGCATGATTTGGAATATCGGGAAAGTAAGAATGAAGAGTTTCTTTAAACATAAGTATCGTTGTTAGACCTATCAACGAACTCTTCAACGAAGAAATCAAAGACACCGAAAACAATGGAATTACTAAAGGTTCACCGACATAGACAAATACGGAAGATAACGATATTCTTCATGATACATCTGATATTATTTGGTTTGACGATACATCCTTCACCAGACAGTGGAAACCAACTGGAATTGCATCAATTGACGTAAACCAAGATATACACAAAAGCATGAGAAAGTGCTTTATTAAGTCTTCCAAGGAGGGCGGAGTTTGGGACATCCTCTTAACTATGAGATCAGCCGCCAATCTCAATCTTCAGAGTCATTCTTTCTACTCTTGAAATCATTCAAAAAAATCAACAAATAGAAAAATCGAACTGATAGTTTTTGAAACGTGAAAATAGATGAATAGATTTCCACACTGGGAAGGTATTTCATGTTAAGAGAGAATTTAACAACTTGGCCGATACCCTATCAAAATGTGTAAGATAGATAATCGACTTATTAGAAGGGAAGGCGTCACAACTCATGAAATCATATTTTTATTTGAACAAGTTATAAAAAAAAGAAGGATTAGCTAAGTATCTTGTTTGTTTGTTTTTTACTGTTGTAATTTGACAAGAAAAAAAAAAACTATTTCTGATATAGAACTTGGGACAAGTTAGCTCTCAATAAAATACTTTATTCAATTTTTAGACATTTTTTTAAAAAATAAATAAATTATGGATTATACCAATTACTTGAAAATAGTTTAAAAGGGTTGGAGACATAAAATCGTTGTAGTAAGGAAATTTGATATCTATGGGAACTAAAATAGACGAGGTACTCAAATCAAAGTATTGAGATAGTCCCAAGTTGTAACCCGCAATATCTACAGTATGGACTAACAACAATAATTGATCCATAATTCTTTAAGATCGGAGAGACGTCTAAGGGAATGAGAGACACCATATTCATGGCAATTGGCAACACCCGAAAATTTCATTGCCGAAATACATAGAAAGCTAATGTTAATAGAGGCAAGAGTATAATGTATCCCATTTTTTAAACGCATGGTACCATCGTTTGGACGCTTAAATTGAGCTAAACTAAAGATACACGAAACTGTCAAAAGCTTAACATATAACCAAGTTTTGTCCAAAAGTAGAGATATTTGGTCATTAAACATGTCTTAGTGGTGGATATATCTGGACCTTTAGCTTGACTTGGCCATTAACACGAATAGGCTCAAAGACACAAACATCTCCTACCTTTAAGCTTTTTGCCTTGATAAATTTTCCCCATCCTTTAGATAGACGACATACATTACCCTTTTGACAAATGCACATGTTGTAATTTTCCTATCAATATAAATCCTCAAATCCCACAACTCAATAACCACACACACAAGAAATTAAAGCGAGAAAGTAAGAACACAGATTTTATCGTGGTTCAGTCCAAATCAGACCTACATCCACGTTGAGCTCCGATGAGAGGTGCTCGGCTACTAGAAAACACAAGAGATACAATATTTCAGTTCACCTTACAATACAAAACCACACAATCGAATGAATACCACTTCTAATCTAACTCTCGAACCCTAAACAGATGAATAAGGCTATCTAGTGATTAATCAAGATGATTATCACAAATTACACGAGATGTTACTATCAAGAAGCTATCTAATCGATTACAAGAAGAATCAGAGGTTGATCTTCTACAAAACTAGGGTTTAGTGTATTAGAAACGAGAGAGAACGCGGAAGATGAGAGAGTAAGGGTTATGACTTCGGTCAACCCACTTTCCCTTATATAAGAGACAAAGATCACGAGTGAATGTGAGCCATCCGATGGTAATAAGATCAAGCGCACGAGATCAAGCCACGTCAATGCCACATCAATAAGTAATCAGCCTATTAAAACATAACACTTCACATAATATATATATCCACATATATATATATTCTTCAATCTCCACCTTGAAGTGTTACTCCTCCACCTCCACCTGAAACTGCACCTCAAGGATTTCTAGCCAGCCTAAACCATCTCTATCATCATCTCAGCTCAAAACCACCTGCAAAATATCAACAAATAGAAAGCAAATCCAAGCAATGCTTGAACTTGACATTAGTAACAATTTTAGTACCAAAATCAGCAGGATTATCCTCAGTAGCCACTTTCAACAACTTAACTTCACCACTAGCCAGTATATCTCTTATATAATGATACTTAACATCAATATGTTTGGTCCTTTCATGATATACTGGGTTTTTACTCAATTGAATTGCACTTTGACTGTCAGAGAATATAGTAGCCTTACCCTTCACAATACATGCTTCAGATAACAGATTTTGAAGCCAAATTGCTTCTTTAGAAGCATCAGTTATAGCCACATATTCAGCCTCAGTAGTGGACAAAGCCACTAAGGGTTGAAGTTGAGACTTCCAAGAAATACAATTACCTCCAAGAGTGAAACAGTAAGAGGTAGTAGACTTTCTTGAGTCTCTATCTCCAGCAAAATCTGAATCTACATATCCAACTAACTCAAAAGGTATATTATGATTTCCATAACACAGTCCAACACTCAAAGTACTTCCAACATATGCAAGAACATGTTTAAGAGCACACCAATGATCCCAACCAGGATTTGACATGTACCTGCTCAATAAAGATATAGCAAAGGACAAATCTGGTCTAGTACTAATCATGGCATACATTAGGGACCCTATAACATTAGCATATGGGACATTATCCATCTTAAGAATATCAGACTGAGACTTGGGGCACAAATGTTTAGATAAAACAAAATGACCAGCCAAAGGAGTCATAACAGTTTTGCAATTCAAGCTACCAAATTTTGAAATTACTTTTCTCAAATAAGGTTCCTGGTGAAGCTTAATCATGCATTTATCTCTATCTCTATCAATCATCATCCCTAAGATTTTCTTAGCATTTCCAAGATCTTTCATATCAAATTCCTTACTAAGTTTACTCTTTAACTCAGATATATACTTAAGGGACTTAGAAATAATGAGCATATCATCAACATAGAGTAAAACATATACATGATGATCAGTTTTAACAGATAGATACAAGCAAGCATCATAATCAGATCTTACATAGTCACATTTAAGCATAAATGAGTCAAACTTCTTATACCATTGTCTAGGGGACTGTTTTAAACCATAAAGGGATTTTTTCAGTAAGCATACATGATCAGGCAATTTAGGGTCAATAAAACCCTCAGGTTGTCTCATGAAAATTGTTTCATCTAAGTCACCATGCAAAAAAGCAGTCTTAACATCTAATTGCTCAATCTCAAGGTTATAACAAGCAGCAAAAGCTAACATAGCCCTAATAGTCTTAAACTTAACCACAGGAGAGAAAATTTCATTGAAATCAATACCTTCCCTTTGAGTATAGCCTTTTGCCACCAATCTAGCTTTATACCTTGGAGGGTCAGTCTCAGAGATGCCTTCTTTGAGCTTAAACAACCACCTACACTCCACCACCTTTTGTTTCTGAGGTAGTTCAGTGAGAACCCAGGTGTTGTTATCATGTAGTGATTTAATCTCTTCCTTCATAGCCTTTTCCCACTGTATCCTATCCTCTGCCTCCATAGCATCCATATAGGATGTTGGTTCAGAGTTTGTGACCTCAACTGAAGCATTCAAGGCTGTATATACAAGGTCAGCATATGAGTATCTTGAAGGAGCTCTGGTTTCCCTTCTAGTCCTATCTCTGGTGAGTTGATAGTTCTGAAGTTGCCCTGTTGAAGACTCAGGAGGATGTTCCTCACCCTCATTGTCCTCAGTAGCTTCAGCTTCATCATGGGGAGGGCTTGGTGCATCTCCATGATCATCAACTGGACTGGAAGACTCAGACTCCACCTCTTTCTCTATTCCCACCACTTGTTGAGGTTGTGCAGGTTCAGGTAAGTCATCATCACCTGTACCTGTACCATTTTTGAAAGGAAATGTTAGTTCATCAAAAATCACATCTCTACTAACAATAACTTTGAAACCCCTACTGTCTTTTTCCCACAGTCTATAACCCTTTACACCATGTTGGTTTTGATAACCCAACATTATGCATTTGATAGACCTAGGATCTAACTTACCCTCCTTTGTGTGTGCATAAGCTGCACACCCAAAGGGTTTAAGAAAAGATAGGTTTGGTTTTTGCCCCTTCCAAATTTCCATAGGAGTCTTAAGTCCTATGGACCTGTTTGGACTCCTATTCACAAGATATGTGGCTGTGTAAAGAGCTTCTCCCCAAAATTCTTTGGGTAAGCCTGAGGTGAAGAGCATACATCTGACTTTCTCAAGGAGTGTCCTGTTCATCCTCTCAGCTACACCATTTTGTTGTGGTGTATGCCTGACTGTCCTGTGTCTCAAAATTCCATTAGTCTTACAATATAAATCAAACTCAGTGTTACAAAATTCAAGACCATTATCAGTTCTCAAAACTTTTAAAGTTAAACCAGTTTGATTTTCTTCCAAACACTTCCATTCTTTGATTTTTTGAAAAGTTTCATCTTTAGTTTTAAGTAAGAAGGTCCAGACCCTCCTACTAAAGTCATCAACTAAAGAAAGGAAGTATTTGAAATTACCATGAGCATCATACCTCTCAGGACCCCAAAGGTCTGCATGAACATATTCAAGACAAGCCTTGGAAGTATGAGTTCCAGGCTTGAAACTTACCCTATGTTGTTTACCCAACACACAAGTCTCACAGAAGGGAAGGTCCCCAACTGTGTCTTTTCCAAGCATACCTTGTTTGCTAAGGACACTGAGTCCTTGTTGACTCATATGCCCTAGCCTTAAATGCCACTTTTCAGTGGTAGCCTGAGATGAAGCATTAGTAACAGAATTCACAGAACCAATTATATGAGTACCATCAAGAACATATAGACCAGCATGTTTAACACCAGATAAAAGCAATTTACCATTCTTATAAACATGAATAACACCTTTAGAAACATTGGAAACACAACCAAGATCATCTAAAGCACCCAAAGAAATTAAATTTCTTTTCAAATCAGGAATATATCTCACATTAGTCAATTCAATACATTTCCCAGAACCCATCCTCAATTTAATCTTCCCAATACCTTTAACCTCACAAGTGTTGTTATTCCCCATATATACAGTTTCATTGTTCACATAAGACAAGTCATGAAATAATTCAAGTATGGGACACATGTGAAAGGTACAACCAGAATCAAGTATCCAACTAGCATGCTCAGACAAATTACTCACATTCAGGACTTCAAATACATCATCAGTAGTCTTAGGCATACTAGCTATATTAGATTCATTATTATTCAACTTGTTTTTCAACTTATAGCAATTTTTCTTTAAGTGTCCAGCTTTCCCACAGTGAAAACACTTCCTAGTTTCTTTATTCTTAGAACTAGTGGTTTTCTTTCCTTTCTTATTCTTAGCTAAGTCAAGTGATTGAGTAGTATCTGTTCTAGGGTTAACATACATGTTAATTCCAGTTCTTTTAAGGGACTTTAATTCATTTTCTCGGGTCTTAAGAGCAGTAACAACTTGATCATAAGTAGGGACAGTACTAGCATATTGAAACACATCTTTCACAACTTGAAAAGATTCAGGTATAGCATTCAAAAGGATCATACATTTACTAGTGTCATCTAAGGCCATAGTGGTTCCTTTCAGAACAAGGGACATCTTAGTAAATTCATCTAAATTCTCATCAATAGATTTAGAAACATCCATTTTATAATTAAACAAAGAACCTTTCAAGAAAGCAAGATTAGGAACAGATTTAGAGGCATAGAGAGTTTCGAGTTTACCCCACAGCTCAAGAGCTGTATCAGCACCATCAACCTGTCGAATGACAGAGTCAGAAAGATTCAAGAAGAGGATATTATACGCTTCTTCTTTGATTTGTGCTTCTTTGTCAAGTTCACCTTCACGCCACTCTTTAATGTCCTCAATAAGAGCACTTCCCACTTTATGATGGGAGAGTAGAACCTTCATCTTTTTCTGCCAAACACCGAAATCCATCTTACCATCGAACACGGACATATCAATTCGTGTAGAGGTAGTCATTGTATGAATTAAACAAGAACGGAGAGAGATCGTAATAAAACCCTCGAGATGAAATTAGGCGGAACCCTAATTTTCCAAGAACACCGATTTGAAACCTTAATCTGATAGCCCAAGATTAATAATCAAGCTCTGATACCACTGTTGTAATTTTCCTATCAATATAAATCCTCAAATCCCACAACTCAATAACCACACACACAAGAAATTAAAGCGAGAAAGTAAGAACACAGATTTTATCGTGGTTCAGTCCAAATCAGACCTACATCCACGTTGAGCTCCGATGAGAGGTGCTCGGCTACTAGAAAACACAAGAGATACAATATTTCAGTTCACCTTACAATACAAAACCACACAATCGAATGAATACCACTTCTAATCTAACTCTCGAACCCTAAACAGATGAATAAGGCTATCTAGTGATTAATCAAGATGATTATCACAAATTACACGAGATGTTACTATCAAGAAGCTATCTAATCGATTACAAGAAGAATCAGAGGTTGATCTTCTACAAAACTAGGGTTTAGTGTATTAGAAACGAGAGAGAACGCGGAAGATGAGAGAGTAAGGGTTATGACTTCGGTCAACCCACTTTCCCTTATATAAGAGACAAAGATCACGAGTGAATGTGAGCCATCCGATGGTAATAAGATCAAGCGCACGAGATCAAGCCACGTCAATGCCACATCAATAAGTAATCAGCCTATTAAAACATAACACTTCACATAATATATATATCCACATATATATATATTCTTCAGCACAAAACTTCCCAATCATTACCATCTGCATCCTGAAGTGTGGTGAACTGTGATGTATAGGGCAGGTACAATCTAGCAAATTCACCTTTAATGTACTGTAGAAGCAAAGGAATTACAAGAACGTGTCAAGAACCGCTAAAATTCATAAATAGGAAGAACCGAATAACCAAATCGAGACTTACCATTGTTCTGCTATGCAGGTTGGATTTCCTCAAAGTGATGGTATATGTTGGCGTTTTAGATAAAGGTTTTTCTTCACCTCGGATCGCTTGCTTATTTTGGACCCTCGGGTTTTCGATCCCTCCATCATTTTGAAGCTTAAGATTTTTGCTCAGTGTCAAGGATCGATTCGGTTTCTGCCTTCCAGCTGAAGCAGACTTAGAGGCATGTCGATGATCTATTGAAGAACCGATAATCTCGATGGAGCTATCATCATCATCATCTTCAGCATAGGGAGATGCAGATTGAGTAAAGTTTGGGTATTTAATCTCGAAAGCTGACGAATCAAAGATGTGGACTTTAAAAGTGGAATGGCCTTTGTATATAAAGTGTAACAAATATCCAAATTTAATGGAAAGGTCCTCCATAAATTTGTGGATTCCCTCATGAAGCCAACTTGTCTCGTGGGTCCTTTTCACTTTAACACACCAAACGTCGCCACCAGGAACCATAAGCTTAACTAATCCTGAGAGTTCATCTCCGTGCTTCTTCATAAGTTTATCCGGGATTTTCTTTACATTTAGGTAAATAAATTAGTAAAAAAGAAGGATAGAAAATAAAAACAAAATAAAATAAAGAGAAAAGGGGGGTTGTTACCATTTTATGATCATTGTTAGGGGAGAAGAAGGTAATTTGATAGAAGCTGTTCAACGATGCCAACATTGTGTTCACCTCTCTTTTCGACATTGTATTTGGGACGTTGAAAAGAAGAGACCAAAGTCACGGAAGAATGAAGAGGGTTACTTATTCTATAATTTATAAATATAATATTATGTAAACTTCAAATCTGTCCATAATATTTGCCTCATAATTTTGTGTAAGAAAACTTCTGTTAAGTCATTTCCTAATTCACCATATTTCTGCTTTGGTGTTGTAGAGAATGCCCTTTTAATTATGCACCTATAGGCTAGATAGCTATGCTTTTATAAAAGTACGTTGATGCAAGTTATAATAGTAGTTTGCACTTTGATAGAGAAAAGAACAGTAAAAATCTTTGAGTGTTTTTTTTAAAAACATTTTTATCATAAAAATTTGGCAAAAATGCACATTAGAAAGTAATCGGCATTGCCAACACTATGGGCGCGGTTCATTGTCCGCCTCATCAGAAAGACGGTCATTGGATGACTGTCTATCATTAATCTCGGATATTAAGAGAAACACGGTTATCGAATGACCGTCTTTCATGTAAAACCGTTTCTTAACTAAAAGCAGTCGTCTAAAGACCATCTCCTTCGGGAAAAAAAAATTCATGCACGCGGTGAAAGAACTACCGCCTTCTTCATGTTTTCCGTGTTTCAAGAAAGACTGTCATTAAATGTCCGCCTTTCGTAGAAATATAGTTGATTTTGAATCAATTTCTTCATTTTGGAAATTACTCAAAAACTTCACCAACGGGAAGCTCTCGCTATGCCGCCGCCGTATACCCCATATCCAGCCGTCGGAACATCGTTGAATCAAGACTTACATCATCAACTTCTTCTATTTACCCTAAAAATCAAGGTTGGAGTTTTATACCTAATTTTTTTATTTTTTTTATTTCAAATATAATATATGCGATATAATTCTTACTTGCAATGTGATATTAGATTAGTAATAGTATTGTTATATTGTTGTATTATTTATAATTATTTCATAGTTTGGTTAATTGCATATTTGGTCCTTGTATTGTATCTACATGCATTTTTAGTCCTTGTAACGGTATGTAAATGCACTTTCATATTGTTGTCTGGTTTTTATTTTTGCTAAAGTTTTGTTATTTTGTTTTTTCTTTATTGCATAATTGGTCCTTGTATTTAATTGCAATATTGGTCCTTGTATTTAATTACTCTATTGGTCTTTTTGGTTAATTGTCATGTTATGATACCGACACCCTTTGTAAGATCTGTAATATATATATGTGTGTAAAATAAACAAAAACCAATTTTCAAATTTTCATTCAATAGTTTCTTTAGTACGCTCTCTAATCTCCATACTTCTCTCTCATAGAAACCTTAACCTTTGCTCATATTAAATCATGAACAAATCAACACAAAACTACGTTTTCTTACACTTTCACTCTATTGTAAAAACACTTAGTTAAACGTTGTAAATCTTTGGCGAAAATAGATCAAACAGATCTAAGGTTGAAAAACAAATCAAACCCAGAAAAAGAAATAGCAGAAAAATAAAGAACACAAGGATATATCGTGGTTCAGCAATATGCCTACATCCACGTTGAAGCCACCCTCAGATGATGGTTCGCACACTATAAGAACACGGTTACAACTTCAGATTACAGGATTACAAGAATAGAACACCACAAGGGTTTCAGCGTGAAACCCTAAGAACTCAATCGAGAAAAGCTACTCAATCTTCAAGTATTACACTTGATCTAATCTATTATAATTATCAATCTTTATAGATAGATTGATAATGTTTACAATAAACCCTAACTATCTGAAGAACAAGAGAGAGAAGAGAGCGAAGAGACAAAAGACAAGAGAGTGAAGAATGACCAAGTCTGAAGACTTGTGTCTTTTATATGACCCTTAGAGGGTTTTAATCTGAGCCGTCCAAAGTGGTATTTGATCAACACATAAGATTAAGCCACATAAGTAAGTCGGTGTAAGTCATAACCCGAGAAAGTAACCCATTCCAATTGTTGAAGTGAGTTGCCACATAAGCTGCCAACTCAACCTTTTGACCACCAACTTTGACTTTACCAAATATCAACAATCTCCACCTTAAAGTCAAATATACCTCTTTTAATTTCCTCTCCATTAATACATCATAAGCTGCCCTCCAAGTGTTCAAGTGTGCTCAGCACCATCTGGTTGCTTCAAAATAATTACCTGAAAATAATTACTAAAAACCACAAGTTTAGTAAATAACTTAAACCATAATAATTAAACTAAATCACTGAATGTTAAGCAAAGCTAAGCAATGCTTAAATTTTGTAACAGTTAACACTTTAGTCCCCTTATCTGATGGATTTTATTCTGTTGGAATTTTGCAAAGTTTAATATCCTCGAAACCAAGCCAATTTCTGATGACATGAAATTTAACATCCACATGCTTAGTCCTTTCATGATAAACTGGATTTTTACTTAAGAATATAGCACTTTGACTGTCACTATAAATTGTTACAAAAGACTTAGTAAATTTCAACTCTTTAGTTAACCCATGTAACCAAATACTTTCTTTAAAACAATCACATATAGCAACATATTCAGATTCAGTAGTAGATAATGCAACTAAGGGCTGCAAATCGAGATTTCCAAGTGATACAGTTTCTACCAAGTGAGAAACAGTAAGAAGTTGTTGATTTCCTACTATCTCTATCACCAGCAAAATCTGCATCATCATATCCTACTAATTCAAAAGGCACATTCCAATTTCCATAACATAATCCAACCTCTAAAGTACTGTTAATATAAGATACAACCCATTTTAAAGCATGCCAATGTTCAAGTCCAGGATTAGACATATATCTACTTAGCAAAGATATTGAATAAGCTAAATCAGGTCTGGTGCTAATCATGGCAAACATAAGTGAGCCTATAACATTTGAATAAGGGACATAACTCATTTTCACCTTTTCAGTAACTGTTTTGGGACATTGATTTTTACTAAGGATAAAGTGACTAGCTAAAGGCATCTCAACATGCTTACCATTTAAGTTTCCATATTTTTCAACCAATTTCTGCAGATATGGTTTTTGATGAAGTTTCAGAGAACATACCTTTCTATTTCTTTCAATACAAATACATAGTATCTTTTTGGCATGGCCCAAATCCTTCATATCAAACTCAGATCCAAGGTCAGTTTTGAGTTTATTTATTCTCTGTACTGAGTTACTTATCAACAACATATCATCAACATATAGCAGAAGGAACAACATCACATTATGCTCGAATTTTAGGTACAAACAGTTATCATATTCACTTCTATTAAAACCAAGACTTAGAACAAATATATCAAATCTTTTATACCATTGTCTAGGGGACTGTTTTAAGCCATATAAGGATTTTTTCAATAAACATACATGGTCAGAAAGTTTTGTATCAATAAATCCTTCAGGTTGATGCATATATATGTTTTCATCAAGTTCACCATGTAAGAATGCAGTTTTTACATCTAAATGTTCTAATTCCAAATCATAACATGCAACATATGCAAGCATCATCCTTATGGTTTTAAACTTAACTACTGGAGCAAAAATTTCATGAAAGTCAATGCCTTCTCTTTGAGTATAACCCTTAGCTACTAGTCTAGCTTTAAACCTAGGTGGATCACTTTCAGTTATACCTTCTTTAAGTTTAAAAAGCCACCTACATTCAATTACTTTACAGTCTGCAGGTGGTTTAACTAAAATCCAAGTTTTATTAACATGTAATGAATTCATTTCATCTTTCATAGCTTTAATCCAACTATCTTTAAACTCAGATTTCACAGCTTCAATATAAGACTCAGGTTCAGCCTTACTTACCTCAGAAGCTGCAATTAAAGCTGTATAAACAAGCTCAGCATATGAGTACCTTGAAGATGGTCTAGGTTCTCTTCTTTCTCTATCTCTGGTCAATTGATAATTGGTTAAGCTCTCCTGAAGAGACTCCTGAGGAGTCTCAGACTCAGTGGTATGCTCAGTTCTAGCTGGCTGCTCTGGGTTCTGGACTCCATCAGGGTCTTCTCCTTGTGCTGGATCAGGTTGACTTTGGTCAACTTCATCACTTCCAGCAGTTGATAGGGGCTCCACCTCAATTGTGACATTCTCAGGTGTAGTATCTGTCTTATTAGTGTCAGCACCTGAAATCACAGAATCATTCTTGCAAGGGAAATTAGTTTCATAAAAAATTACATCTCTACTGATGATAATTTTAAACCCTCTAGAATTTTTATCCCACAATCTATAGCCTTTAGTACCATGCATAGTTTGATAGCCTAAGAAAACACATTTAAGAGATCTAGGGTCTAATTTTCCTTCCCTATTATGAGCATATGCAGCACAACCAAATATACGCAAATCAGATAAATCAGGTTTCTTATTGTTCCAAAGTTCCATGGGACATTTCATATTGATAGATCTATTTGGGCTTCTATTTATCAAATAAGTAGCTGTATATAAGGCTTCACCCCAAAAGGACTTAGGCATACAAGAGGTAAACAAGAGGCATCTAACCTTCTCTAATAAGGTTCTATTCATTCTTTCTGCAACACCATTTTGTTGTGGTGTTTTTCTAACAGTTCTATGTCTTAATATCCCACGCAATTTACAAAAATTATCAAATTCTTCATTACAAAATTCAAGGCCATTATCAGTTCTAAAAGTTTTAACATGCTTGCCAGTTTGGTTTTCATATAAGATAAGCCATTCTTTTATTGTTTCAAAAGTATCACTTTTATTTTTCAACAAAAAAGTCCAAACACGCCTAGAATAATTATCTACTAGGGACAAGAAATATTTTCTACCCCCATGTGTTTCATACTTATCAGGACCCCACAAATCAGCATGTATATATTCAAGTATAGCTTTAGACATATGAATACCCACATTGAATTTCATTCTGTGTTGTTTAGCTAACACACAAGGCTCGCAAAAAGAGAGATTAGAGATAGAATCCTTACCCAACATTCCATCCTTACTTAGCACATTCAAGCCTAATTGGCTCATATGGCCAAGTCTTAAGTGCCACTTTACAGTAGCTGCATTATCAAGGTTAGTACTAACAGAATTCATATCATTTTTAATACACATACCATCAAGAATGTACAGACCAGACACTTTCTCTCCACATAGAACAAGTTTATCATTTTTAAACACATTAATCACACCATTTGAGACTTTATACACACAACCCAAATCATCTAAAACACCTAAAGAAATAAGGTTTCTTTTTAGGTCAGGAATCCACCTAACATCAGTAAGGGTCACATTCTTGCCATTGTTAAGTCTCAAGTTAATTTTACCAATACCAGCTACCTGACATGTATTATTATTACCCATATAAACAGTTTCAACATTTGTTTCAATCAAATCCACAAACCAATCTTTATTTGGACTCATGTGAAATGTACAACCAGAATCTAAAATCCAATTAGACTTACAAGCAATGTCTGAAACATTTAGGACCTCACAAGTGTCATCAATCTTATGGGGCATACATGCAATATTGGTTTCAATGTTATTATTGTTATTATTGTTCTTAAGCGCATAGCAATTCTTCTTAATATGGCCAGGTTTTCCACAATGATAACATTTACGAGTTTCCTTATTCTTATTGCTCTTATACTTTTTATTATTCTTATTGTTTTTAACATGCTCATGATTTTCAGTTTTATGATTCACAAACAAATTATTTCCAACACGTTTAATATTCTTTAATTCAAGTTCTCTAGTTTTCAGAGAGGCAACAATTTGATCAAATGTAGGAATAACAGTAGAATATTGAAATGCATCTTTAACAACTTGATAAGAGTCAGGTATAACATTCAAAAGGATCATGCATTTAGAGGTCTCATCTAAAGCCATATCAGAACCTTTAAGAACAAGATTAAGTTTTAAAAACTCATCAACATTTTCATCAATTGTTTTAGAAGAATCTATTTTATACAAAAACAAATTTCCTTTCAAGAAGGCAAGATTAGGAGCAGATTGAGAAGAGTAAAGAGATTCAAGCTTACCCCATAAGTCAAGTGCAGTATCGGCTCCATCTACCTTTCGTATAACATTATCAGATAGGTTTAAGAACAAGAGATTATAAGCTTCTTCTCTTATTTCATTTGTTCTTTTCTGAGATTCTTCGGACCACTTTTCAAGATCAGGCTCAAGAGCATTTATGACCTTGTTATGTGAAAGTAATACTCGCATTTTCTTCTTCCATACACTGAAATCACCCTTTTCATCAAAGACCGATATTTCAAGCCATGTTGTTGCCATTCCTTAAATTCTGTATATAAGAAACAAAGAGAAACAACACATGCAATACACTATTAGGGTTAATTAAATCGAAAAACCTAAGAAAAATTTATTCAAGGATTTTAAGTTTTCGGAAAAACCCTAAAGATTTTAGATCTGTGAGTTACAATACAAGATTAAGAAATTGTATTGTTGAGAAAAGATTTTCAGAAAGTTTTAACACGCCAAAACACAGATCTGTAAAGATTAGAAACAAATCTTTTCTTAAAACGTTTTTAAAGATCAACCGAACAAAGCTCTGATACCACTGTTGTAAAAACACTTAGTAAAACGTTGTAAATCTTTGGCGAAAATAGATCAAACAGATCTAAGGTTGAAAAACAAATCAAACCCAGAAAAAGAAATAGCAGAAAAATAAAGAACACAAGGATATATCGTGGTTCAGCAATATGCCTACATTCACGTTGAAGCCACCCTCAGATGATACTTCGCACACTATAAGAACACGGTTACAACTTCAGATTACAGGATTACAAGAATAGAACACCACAAGGGTTTCAGCGTGAAACCCTAAGAACTCAATCGAGAAAAGCTACTCAATCTTCAAGTATTACACTTGATCTAATCTATTCTAATTATCAATCTTTATAGATAGATTGATAATGTTTACAATAAACCCTAACTATCTGAAGAACAAGAGAGAGAAGAGAGCGAAGAGACAAAAGACAAGAGAGTGAAGAATGACCAAGTCTGAAGACTTGTGTCTTTTATATGACTCTTAGAGGGTTTTAATCTGAGCCGTCCAAAGTGGTATTTGATCAACGCATAATATTAAGCCACATAAGTGAGTCGGTGCAAGTCATAACCCGAGAAAGTAACCCATTCCAATTGCTGAAGTAAGTTGCCACATAAGCTGCCAACTCAACCTTTTAACCACCAACTTTGACTTTACCAAATATCAACACAGTCTATATACATCTCACATATACCCTCTTAGTATAATTTCGTGGCTTGCCATTAAATATCTCGTTTTTTATGGTTGAACCCAAAACTTTGCGTTAAATGAGAGGCTAAAATGATGGGTTTTATTCGATTCAATCCATGATTACCTTGTAGTCACTGTTTGTGATGTGGTTTGGTATGACTTTGTTCTGATTTGTTGATTTTCTAAGGCTCCATAGGTTTAAACTCCTTCTTCCTTTTGTTTTAACTTTTGATAATCACGAGATATGTATTTCATTATTGGTAGCTCAGCAGGGAATTTTTTACAATTTAAAATTTTATTTTAGTTAAATAATTATGGTACTGTTAATAATAGCCTTTAAAAACCCATTTGGTTAATAATGCTTTTACTTGGGGATTGCCTGATTTATTTGATTGTTTTCTTTGTGTGTGTCTGATCGCTTAAGGATTGTTGATGATTGAATAAACATTTGGCTAAAATTACTTGTGAATGATGTATTTGTTATTTCCAACCTTCTGTGAATCTTTAACTTGCTATAGAAATATTTCTATATGTATCTTAAAGCAAAACTTAAATTTTTATTTGCACCAAAGATATTTTATTTGATGTCTTAACTTTATGAAGGCATTTAAAACAACATAAGTTAATTTTTTATGTGGTCCAGTTTATTAGTAAAACTTGAGCTTCTTCAAAGTTTATTTCAGGGTTTTCTAATAGGCGTGATATGTGAAATACTTGAAAGTCTTGTGTAGCACATGGTAACTGATTTACGCCTTTCCATGAATTTACAGAGTAATGAGATGAGAAATTGAGTATGTGTAAGAGATAATGTAAACATTTGATGCATATTTAGTGGTGATTTTTCAGACGCAACAAATTTGGTATCTTATGGTATAAGAATGTTAGGATACAATGATAAAATTTTACAAAGAAACATGGTTTTGAATTTAATCAAGAAGATAAGTAACAAAATAATGGGCAATAAGTTGATTGATATAATTTGATATGAACTCGCATACAGTCAACTACTGGGCAAGCATTCCTTCATTTTAGTGAACTTAAACATGGTATGGGTGGCAAAACTTTAATACCCACTTGTTCTTAACACACATGAGGTTGAGTTGGCTTTTCGGTGATCTCGGGATGATATCCAATCGAATCTGAGACCAATGATGTTTATATAATTATGAGGCCAATAATGATGAACCAATTACACAAATATTGAAGGCTTTTGATGATAATTTATAATATGGAGGCCTAAGGAACTAGCTCTTATTTGTACATGTTCACTAAAGTTGTATGTTGTAGAGGAAGTCATCCCAATCAATCAATGCCTAGTAAATGAAGTTATTTTTTGTTTTGCGCAAATTATTTTCCTTCTAAATTTTATATCAAGGTGTAATTTTGTTTGATTCAGATTTACTAAGATTAGTTGTTTGAATAAGAAAGTTATAAATTATAAACTTGTAAATTATTTTGGTTTTGAACTTTTGATAAACCAAAGTTAAATTTAGTTGATTAATTATTTTTGAACCTTATTTTTGTTTTTGAAATTTGAAAATTGAATGAATACATTAATACAGATTTTACCAAGGGTTAACACGGGGTAACCTGTTGGTTAACCAAACTTACCGCAGTAAGATTTTTCTTACCCTAATCACGGTTTTATTTCCCAACTCTTACCCTCCGTGAGTATTACCCATGTTTTACCCCAGACCCCAACACTGGGGGTGTATATTGAAGAGAGATTTAGAGATTAAATATTAGATACTTGTTAATAAACCTAGTACATGTATTTTGATGCATAGAGTTTTACTTGTAGAAAACTCCAATTAGGGATTTGGACGCTGGTTAGCATTAACGGTCGCCTGATGAGGTTGGCGTAATCGAGGGTGATTTTAAGTGGTAGGATGAATCGGCGTGGCCAAGGTCTTAGTTAAGCAAGCGTTCGGCTTGGCTGAGCTGTTGCACTTAGTTGGCATAGTCGAGTCTCTATCCTTTTCGGGTTGACATAATAGGTTCATCTAAGGGGTTAACATGCTTTGTTAGGAGGGTAGATTATAATTTAGTCACCAGCTGACCGGGAATAATTTTGGCATATCAACCTTTAAGACCAAAAAAACATTGTATCTTATTGTGTTTTTGTTAAGGCCCTCAAATATAATAAATAATAAATTACTTTTTAACAAATCCTATCCCAAGTACTCCTATATATACCATTTGAAGCACAAAAATCCTAAACCTAATTCGTATATAAACCTGAGAATTCTGAAAACACACACATACGCTCTTTCTATATCTCTCTAAAAACACGGTGGTTAAGCGAGATGTAGCAAGGCAAAACTGTGGTGGTTGAGCAAAGCGAACCGAGGACAAACTTTGACGACTTTGGGAGGCTCTGTAGCGAGGCTGCGATGGTTGAGGGAAGATTGATGGCAAAGTTGCAGAGCTACAAAACGAGTTCAGATCGACCTAGATCTTCTAGGCGGGGTTGGTGGTTCGTGGTCTAAGGAAGAGGCTGAGGGAGGTTCCAAACGTGACTAGCCGAGGCTTCGTGGTGGTGTGAAGCTCGAGCTTGAGTTTCTTCCATGGCAGTGGCTGGAAACATTACCAAGTTGATTTTATTTTGACTACCGAGTAGTTTATCCTATTTCTTTCTCCTTCTTTTTCCAAATCAATTTTTCCTTGTAATATAAACAACTTATACTCCATCCGTCTCTACAAGATTGCCATACTTTAACCACTGGGACTAGCTCAGTGGCCAGGACCCTGTCTCTCAACTAGGAGGTACAGGGTTCGAATCCCCTCAGCCGTGTTATTTCTTGAGCCCTTATAGGGGGTAAGCAAGGGGTGCATGGTTCGAGTCTCCTCCCTGAACATGGGTAACCTAGTTCTGATTAAGTGGGAGTATGCATGAGGAGGCGTGTATATTTCCTATGAGATTAGTCGTGGTGCGCGTAAGCTGGCCCGGACACCCACACATCGAAAAAAAAAAAAAAGATTGCCATACTTTTTTTTCCACACAAACTAAAAAGTATTATTTATTATCTATGTGATTACTAATATATCCTCCATAATTTTTCTTGATATCTTGAATGTTTATTAGAAATATAAGCTATAATATTTAATTATGGGTAAAAATGGTGTAAAAAATAAAAAAACTTATTTTTTAAATGAACAACTTTTGATGAACAATTATTTTTAGTAATATTAACCACCTTCTAGAGTCTAAATGAATAAATATAAAAATAATTTAATTAATTATTTTTGTATGTGCTCAATGTATTTTTGTTGTTAAGGGTTTAGATAAGATATAATGGAGTCGTCGTTTAGAATAATACGCTCAGTGTCGAACACTGAGCATGTTAGTGAAAAAGTTATTTTCAAATTTGATTACAGAGCATGATCAGTGAAAATATTGTGCGTAGAGTTGAACACTGAGAATGCTTAATGTTAAAATTATACTTACTGTCGAACAATAAGTATTCTCAATGTCGACCAATGAGAATATACTTAATACTAAAATCACGCCCACTGTCAAAATTACATTTAGTGTAAAATCCCGTTCAATATTAAATTTATGCTTAGTATTACTACCAATGCTTTTTTTTATATCAAATACTTTAGAAATCAACCAATTGGGTTAGTTCAACTGGCCATGACCTTGTTATTTTTTTCAACACTTCACTGAACATATTTCCCATGAGATAAGCCTGGTGCGCGCAAATTGGATAGGACGACTCACATACCAAAAAATAAATACACCAAAATTTAATATTACAACATGTAAGAGTGTCAAAGTGATCAATAACATATATGACAATGGTACAATTCTTTCACAAATCTCACCTTGGCCAATTGAGACCAAATTAAAGATAATTGTGCAACATTTTCATCACCATTCAACATACCTTTACAAATTTTGCAAACATTTATAAAAAATAAGAGGAATTTTGAAACTTCCAAACAACCTTACGATCCTGGGACCAAATTAACTTTGTAAGTGGAATGTTCAAACGAGCCATGGAACACAAGATGGTATCACATAAGTATATTTTTTATCATCAAAACGGTTGTATTAAAGCTCAAACAAGTTCATTACACATTAAGAGCAATCTTAATGAAAGAGCTACAAGAAATAGACTGAATAAGATACAATATGTAAAAACAATTCCAATCTATTTCATAAAGAACGATTACTCAATACTTAAACACTTCACCGAGTTTCCAAGCTTCAGCTATCTTCCTTCTACCAGTTTTTCCTTAAATATTTTGCAACTCCTTATCTTTATATAAAGAAAATTCTGAATATTATGGAAAATTTCCTCTTGAGGCTTTGTTTTCCCATTGTGCATGTCAGCATCTCTAGTACTCCATACAAAGAAAATGAGAGCAGTACACCAGCCGCTACAAATTGCTTCAAGGAACTTGTTATTAGCTGTATTCAAAATAAAGCTAACTAAATCATACCAACTTTGAAAATTAGGCAATATATCTCCATTAAGTTGAACACATTTTCTAATGATCTTCTTAGTAAAAGTGTATCCAAAAAGGAGGTGATCTCTATCTTTAATGGAGTTGTGACAAATTCAGAAAGTGTATTGCTTTGGTTTCCCCATTTAATCATTATGCTCTTTGTAGGAAGCCTATTCAAGCAAGCAAGCTAGCCAAGCAAAAACAACACTTAGGTATATTAAGTTTATGCCACACGATTCTTGTTCATTCAAGAATTGGACTATTTTATTTAATCTCTTGCACAATTTTATTGAAAGAAAACGTATTCTTGATGCTAGCTATCCATTTGATTTTGTCATTGCCATGAAGCAGCTGATTAACTCCACTAAACCACTGAGCACAACAGGAAAAATGACATCTACCCGTATTGAAGCAACTTTTTATAGTTCTATTCATCCACATATTCACTTGATGCACATCTCTATTAATGAAATACTTACATTATCACTATCCACCCAACTATCCCAGAACCCATAAGTATTTGAATCATCATTGTCTTCATGAATGATATACTTATAAGCCAAGTCTCTGAGCTTGAGAATTTTCTCCCTAACTCATGGGAAATCTTAGTAGATCTTTACCCCTAGATGTAGTTTCCTTTAAATATATTAGTATGTGCCCAAGTGCTAAGAAGATTATCACTTCTTTGATAAATTTTTCAAAAGAGGCTAAAAAAACACACCTTGATGAGTATTTTTAGATCAGGAATGTTTAGTCCTCCATTAACTTTGTTTTTGCATATGTTAGACTGTGAGATATTTAAATAAGCGAAAGAGAGAAAATAAGAAAAGAGAAATAGTATATTAATACTGCAAGAGACATAAAGGCTAGAGAACAAGACACTAGAGACTACATTTGTGAATATGTGTTGATGTCTAATACAATAGAATGAGACCATATATATAGGTCAAACTACTTGGTGAACAAGAAAGGTAAGACTAAACTAATTAGGAAATAAATACGATATGAAAATAAATTGTCTAACAAGGTAATAAATAATTATGGTAATAATATATTTAACACCTACTCAAACTCAAGTAGGTCGGATAGAGAATCAATAGAGTTTCAAATTTGAATTGTTGATGACGTGTCTTGAGCGTCGTTGGTTGAGAAGCATGACATAGGTGTTGACGTGGTGACAATTTTGATGTCGTGGCGTCGAGGTTGAGCGTGAGAATTGTGAACCAAGAACCGAGTGATGAGTGAATTACTGAGATGAGACCATTGAAAGGTCTACCGAGATGAGACCATTGAATGACCTACCGAGATGAGACCATTGAAAGTCCTACCGAGATGAGACCATTAAATGGCCTACCGAGATGAGACCATTGAGTGGCCTAACGAGATGAGACCAGTAAATGGCCTAACAAGATGACGAATCCTACGAGAGAAGATTAAGATTTAAATTCATACGAGAGAAATAAGATTTCGATTCCTACGAGAGGAATAAGTTTTCGATTCCTAGAGAATGAAGGAGTGACATGGAAGATGTTGATTTATGATTGTGGGAATAAGTGAAACAATAACGAGAAACCGATTTGGACTGTGACTCTGATACCATGTGAGATATATAAATAAGCGAAAAAGAGAAATAGTATATTAATACTGCAAGAGCCATAAAGGCCAGAGAACAAGAAACACTAGTAACTACATTGTGAATATGAGTTGATGTCTAATACAATAGAATGGGACATATATAGATCTAACTACTTGGTGAACAAGAAAAGTAAGACTAAACTAATTAGGAAATAAATACGATATGAAAATAAACTTGTCTAACAAAGTAATAAATAATTATGGTAATAATATATTTACCATAGCCCATGCAACTCTAGCTCCTCTACTTTTTTTAAATTTGCCTTTCCATAAGAAGTTAGAGTGCTTTTGATTAAGGTTATAGCTAACATTCTTAGGGAGTAAAAACACCCTAGACCAATAAAGAATCTTGTTGATTAAAATTATTTTTATGAGCTTTAATCTTCCTCGTCGATCTTTTGTTGCTCCAAATATTTGTACTTTCACTGTTTTTATCAACTAGCTTGTCAGAATTTTCAGCACCAAGCTTTTTAGAGCCCAAAGGAACATTAAGGTATTTTACATGAATTTTGCCTTCCTTTATGGTTAAGATACTGATGATACTATTTTTGGTACTTAAAAAGTCACTTTCCTTGATGTTTAAGATACTGATAATACTATCTTTTGTATTTTGTATTTAAAGAAGTCCCTTAAAAGTATCATTCACTTTTTTTTTGTTCCAACAACTTATATTAGATAAAAAGAGGTTACAAAATGTTCGGGTTTAACCAACCAAACCCAAAGAAAGAAATACAAAACACAACAAAACAAAGACTAAAATAACTAGAACAAAAAGAGACATATGATACTCTCGAACCGCATCCCCTTCTCAAAGTGAAAACGAAACATAGATGCCACCTAAGTAGCGGGCTTAGACCACAAAAGGTCAAAGAAATAAGATCCTTAAGAAAGACCAACTCAAGCCTCGAAACGAGAGGGAGTAAATCGACTACCATAAAATGAACTCCCGTAGTTACCAACTCGAAGCAGACTCTCATACCCAAAGTAAAAGCTATGACGACAGTTGCATTAACAAAAAGGAAAGTCCTGATAGCCCCCAGATCCAATGAAGTATCACTAGCTCAAGTGATAATAACGTAGTAAGCCAAGACAGGAGAGGTTGAACGAAAGCACAAACACCCCTTCTCCGGCCAAACCATATAATCGCAAGTCAAGCTAACCAAAAAAGGATGGACCAAACCCTGAAACCCGGACTGAACGAAAAACACCCGAAACTTCTAATGTCAGACTCAAAGGATTGATTGAGCAAGACCACAAATGAATCACCACCCGCGATTGTATGGAACCTGCAAGAAACGGATAAACAAAACCAACACACAAGAACACAAAATAGCCGTCTCTTCCACAACCCAAAACTAGTAAATGTCAAAATAATCGCACAAAAAGGAATCGAAATGAGTAAATGCCAAGTGAACGGCAAACACCCGGAGCTCTAAAAATCAAAACTAATTGAACAATCAAAATTAACCCAAAGTGAACCACCACCAACTAATAGCGAAAGGGAGCAGAAAATTAGGCCAGAAAAACCAAGATAAACCCAAAAACTAACCAAGCAAACGAAACAGTAAACCCAATCGAATAAAACCTTGAAAACCAGCTTATCTATCATGAAGTCCCAGACGTCCCACAAAGTGTAAATGGCCAACGCTACTTTAAATCCCACACTCCGGAATAGTGCACCCAGTCCAAAGGAGAAACGACTCGTAAACTATGATGTAGATATCCCCGCCTAGGCGTCAACTCCCCTCTCAGCCGCTTACGCCTAGTTAAAATTTTAGGCGTTTTTGCCTAGCGCCTTAGTCGCCGTGGAATAGGCGCCTAGCCCATCAAGGCACCTGGTGGGGCCTAGGGTGTGATAAAATAAGATATAAATAACGTGCAAATAACACCCTAAAGCTACACGGTTCTGCAAGTATACAGATCGTATGCAAGTTTTAGTTAAATAATTAAGATTCGTTCCGCAGAGACTACTAAGGTTAGAGGAATCTTATGCAAATATCAAGTGTAAATAAATTAAAGCCAGAACAACTAAACGCAAATAAAAGTAAAGATAAATAGATGTTTGTTTGATTTTCTAATTAACTAAATTAAAACTTAGAATTAAAAGACAGAAAATAAATATGGAAGAGAAGTGAGTTGAGATTATAGCTCGAGTTATTAGCATGTAATCCCCACTAGTTTTGCCGTTCTAAACATGTAAGGGTGAATTATGTAGTATTTCATTAATCGGTTCCAATTCGCTATCGGTAGTTTCAAATAGGATTTACCTGTGTCAATAAGGCTTCCTAAGAAAACTTTTCCTATAATTGGTAAATAGTCACAAGAACTAAACCATAGTGATTATCTAGCTAGGTTGGGTTGTCAGATCAGACCTAATACTAGACGTTATGTGCTAAACATGTAATTAAACACCGTTGTCAATGGTGACCTAATTACTAGATGGTAATTCTATATGGTTGCGATCCACAAGAACACAGAATATAAATCCAAACACATAAACAATGAATAAAAACTATAATTCTATTTAAAACATTAAATTCCCAAATTAGATAGATGTCAATCAAAACTAGGGTTTATACATATATGCTAAAACTCAAGCTAAAGAATTTTGTTCATGAAAGCAAAGAAAGAAATTACAAATTTAAAGGTAGAAGAAGACATTGTGATGAACAGCTCCCTCTAGACTTCTCTCTTGTGTTGTAAGCTTCCTCTTGGTTTAAGGTTTCACCAAGGATGATTTAAGAGTGTTAAGAGGCTGTATTTATAGTGTATATGTTGACCTAATTCGTTTCTTAGAGATAAATCTAAGTAATGGACTCCTAGCCCAACTCAAATTCGTTTGGAAATAAAGATAAACACTGCTGGACCGTTTTGAGTATATCTTCTTCGTTATTGGTCGGTTTTTGCTCCATAATATACCAAAAGAATCGTAACAGAATTATCTATGTCCCTATGACAGGAATCTTCCAAAATCGGCTTCCTTGTAGGAGTAATCATCACTTCTTTAGGCGTGTGCTGCAGAATCTCAGATTTAGGCAGCTTTTCCTTTTCCATATTTTTAGCCTTTGTTTCCTTATCTCCAATTTCCATGTAAATCTCTTTCCATAAGTTGTTGTCTTTGACTTGGACTCTAATTAATCTCCATAATTATCTTTAAAGCTTCACACTAAATAAACAATTAAACCCAATATGCTCAAAAAATATTATGTTACTAAATCAAGACCCAAAATAGGAAAGTGCACTAAACTAAGCTAAAATCAACCTATAAACTAATAAATAAGCCTAAAATGATGTCTCAGAAGTATATTTTATTATCACAAATGAGGAGACATCAAGACCCCCAACTCAAAGTTGTATCGTCCCGATACAATAAAAGTAAAGAATAGTAGGGTAGTCAAAATAAACAAGAAGAAGTCGGAGGAGAACAAGAACAGAATATAATAAATGATCCTAGAGCATAATATCTAAAAAGTCTCATGTAGTAATGCTCGAGAAATCATGCACAAATATGCTTAATATATATGTAATCAACAATCCATAAATTCAAGTTAAGATTAATTTCGCAATACCAGAAGGAGAGGATGATAACTTAGTTCAGGTTAATGGCTATAGGTTGTTCATAGGTCCCAAATACAGCATCCAATGGTCCACTTACCTACTACCTAATAGATCAATTGTTTCTCCACCTAGTAGTTAGAAATCCTAAGGTCTTTGGTTATAACTTGGCTTAAAGATGGTGTGGTATATTTGGATAATGAAAACTGAGCTTTTGGCTCTCTCCTCACTAGCCATCAACGAATCGCCCTAGAGCTTGAGTTTTCACTCGAAGATGTTCTCACTCAACCCAATTTATTGATGCTTTTGATGTGCATCCCCAATGAATCTCGATTAAAACCTTTTTCATGATGATATAAAAAAATTCCACTTTGCCGGTCCGAATATATATTTTCTTTTTCAAATCATTTTTTCTTTTGTACAGCCATGATTCTCTTTTTGATGTTGAGATATCACGCTATGTTTCTCATATACATATATATATATATATGCCCTTGTTGGCAAAATTAGCTCGTAGCTTCTTTTCCATTCACTATTACCCCGGCAAGGGTTACAATAATAACAATTTCATCATCAATAAAATCACAAAGATAATTCCCAAATTCCCAAATCCCCAAAGTTCCCTAATTATGAAACCCATCACCCCAAACTCAAGCTCTAAAATGAGTTTGTCTCAGGTTTTGCGATTCGAGTGCGGGTCATATAGATAAGTCCTAAAACTAGGGGTATGGATTATAATGTGTTTCAATAAAAAGGCTTTAGAAAGGCTCAGAGGGGCTAAGACGGATAAATAACAATAATATCAAACAAAAGGGTGAGAAAGTATAAAGGCTTCAAGTGTTTTATCATGAAAGAACTGCCTTATTCATTTTTCTAACTACCGGATTTTGTTACTTTTCATTATTAGTTCATAGGCAAGTGGGTTTTCAACTAATTTTAAACCTCACATTCTACACACCAAATAACTTTTTCTAAGTTTCAACATACTTCTTAGCATTGCTTATTAACTTTTCTATCCTTTATTTCTTGTTTTCATACATGCATCTAAACAAATTTTGTTGCATATTTCCAAAAACATACTACTTACTATCATTAACTTAATAAAATCATGCTAAAAAATAGGACATTCAAAATATTCTATGCCTATTTCAACCCAAAAAAATTTAAATTTTATGAAAAACACAAAAAGGAAGATGAAGACAACGAATCCCCACCCCCAACTCAAAAATGAGCCGTGTCCCCACGACTCGAAAAAGACTCAAGAAAGAATAAAATTTAAAATTAGCATACATATTGCACATAAAGAAATGGTAGGGAAGAAAGAAAACATACTCTTCGAGGCTATTACCTCGCCTTATTGACATTCCAAGATAGGATTTTGCTGGATTTCCTTAATTGCTCGAGGAGTGTTGTGATGTACTCCTTTTCTTCTTTTGAAAGTTGCGTAATTACTCTCAAAACTTTAATGATCCAAGCATTGTCAATATTGTTATTTATCTTAAATTCACGTGTTTCTTCTTCACCCAACTTCTTATTCGATTTTCCGATCAAGACACGTGATCATAATAGGATATTGCATTAAATAATGACATGGGAGAGACCAAAAATCCGTATCACCTCCTCATAGATCAACAGTGTCACATCTTCTTCTTCTCCTCACACAATACAATTCACAAAAACAACGTTTAGAACTTCTTACCATGAGCGTGGACCAACCTAATCTTTCCAACCCGCCACGAATCTTCATGTACTCTCTTTCAACTTCTTCTTCAAATACTTTCTTATAAGAAAAGGTAGTTCCTTCAATTGTTTCCTTGGAGAAGCTATCAGGGCCCTTGAAGCTTTCTCTTTTTCTTCGGGTGTAGGGTCTTTGATCTGTAGAGGTTGTGTTGTTTTCTTCACTAAAGTTAGAACCTTTTTGCCCCTTGAATCAACACAACATGCTAACCTCTCTTCTCTTGACTTGTTTTACCCTTTGAATTGGAACTAGGAGTTTTCTCACTTTATTTCTTCTCAATTAAATCCAATAACTTGATTTTCTTCATCTCCCTTGTAGTAAATAATGTTCATGTTCTCTTAATCATCTCAATTGACCCCCAACTCAAAGCTTTAACCACTCTTGAAATTTGATCTTTTGATTATTGGTTGTACAAACTTAATTTGGGTTAGAAAGGGTGATTTGATGATGATTCTCTATATGGGTAAGATGGATTCTTCATGGATTGGTATGGATTTAAGAAATTGTAGGATGAATTTTGAAAATTTAAGATTTTGATTCTTGGATTCAAGGTGTTTTGGTATGATATGGGTGGTTGAATCTTCTTTGTAATGATGTGGAGAAAGGATTTGATGTGTTTTTATGGTGATTGGGTAGTGTTTTGATGTTTAGGGAAGGTTTTATGAAGCTCCAATGGAGTTGGGAGAGGTTTGGGGAAGAAGGAGAAGCTTAAGGATTAAAAAAATTCGTAATAGAGCAACCTCCTCACCCTTATAACCTAAAAAACGCGAAAATTTCCTCTCTGCAGCAGTGTTGGGCGGTATACCGGCCGTAGGGCCCGGTATACCGTACCTAAGGGTCTGATCTTTTTTCTTCTCGGCATAAAACCCGTGACGCGAACCCGTGGCACGTGTTTTTTTTGTAGTCGCGCCGGTATACCGGTGAAATGAGCGGTATACCGGTGAGAGGGTCAGATTTTCTCCGAATTTTTTTCTTTTTCTCCCTAACTCGATTTTCTTAGTACATGAACATCAAAAACACTAATACCTTCCTCAAGAATGCAATATCAACTAAAAATAACTAAACTAAACATAAATTAAAAACATGAAAACATAAAAGAAATTACGGGTTGTCTCCCGTATAGCACTTTTGTTTAACATCTTTTAAAGTTAGATGTGTTACCTTGATGAAGGATGACGGAATTTCCACCCTTTGCCTCTAATTCCCACGAACTTTTCAGCTCGGTTCTTCATAATTATGGATGATGCCATCCATGATTTCGTGGGAAGGGAATTTTCTGGTGGTGACTGGATAATGGGAATTTTAAAACTTCCGTGATCTTCTAGCTTTGGTGGTAACTTGTTTTGACATATATCACTACACTCCACAGGTAATCCAATTGTTTCCCCAGTTTCTATACTTCGCTTGTTGGATAGAATAAGCTTCATGAATTTAAGGTAGGTTGGCATCCTCTTGAGAGCTTCAACAAGCGGTATGTTAACTTCCAACTTCTTCAACATGTCAACGAACTTCTTGAATTCCAGGTCATTGTCCTTCTTTCTGACACGTGAAGGGTATGGTGGTGGAGGGCGTGTATTAATTTCCACTGGTTTTCTTGTCTGGACAGGTGTCTCGGCTTGAATACTCTTGGGTTTAACTACCTCCTCAACTGTATCTTTTATTGTTTCTTCCCTCCTCTGTTCTGGAATAGGGATTAGTTCTGGTTCTGGTCTTGGTGGAGGTAGTTGTTTTCCACTTTGCAATTCAACTGCATGGCTGGTGGTTCCTGGGGTGTTATAAAATAAAGTGCAAAATATAGGAACCACTTAACCGCAAGTGTACGGTTGTCCCAAGTAATATATGATAATCAAGTTCGTTCTCAGGGACGGATTAGGTTCAACCCAAATATTAATCAGATAGTAGAGATAATTGCTAAACAGAAATTAAAAGAAATAGATTTTTGTTTGGTTTTTGTAAAATAAAAGATGCAAATAAAGTAAATACTAAATTAACTAAACAGAAAGGAAATAAAGCAAATAATGACTAACTTCAGATAAGAGAGATACTTGATCCTCGCAAAGGAATCCACCTAATCAATGTAATCTATGCTATGTTTAAGGGTAGAATTGGAATTATAATATTAGTCGGGACTCTAATATCTCCTAGCCCCCTGTCGGGTGGACCTAGAAGCTATCCTAAAGTATCATAAACACCTGTATGGTCGAATATGGCTCTTCGGATGATATGATTTTACCTCGTTGGCTATGTAACTAGTTAAGCCTGTCGGTCAATAACGGACATTACACGGGTATTACCTAGATCTGTATTCAAACCCCCCTGTCGGATGATCACTTCGCCACTAAAGTGAATAGCCCAAATACTAAAAGCTAATTCTAGTTGTTCCTAAAAGAATTAGTAATGAAAACAAAGTAATATCCAATACCTAAAACTCAATTCAATTTAAATCTAACAATCCCAAATTCAAAACATAGAAAACATTAATTAAGGTTCATCCCTTTTATGCGATTCTCAAGTATAAAGAAATTTAGCTCATGATGGAATTAAAGGCTAACATTAAATAAAAGGAATTCATGTTCAAATACAAAAGATAAATGAAAAACCTAAAGGGTAGAATGACTATGGATGGAAGAACAGGATTCCTCCAGCGTCTAGCTTCTTCTCTCCTTCGTGCTCTGACTTGAAAACCTTAAGCCTCTTGTTAATTCTCTGAAGTGTGTGAAAGTAGGAGGTTAAGGGGTGTATTTATAGATGTTGGAGGAACCTAGGTCGAATTTAGCTTGGAGTGGAAGACAAGTCAAAGACTCTCAAATTCGTAGCTCTAAAAGATAAGATTCTGCTGATTTGATTTGGTCATATCTTTTTCAATACTTATCCGTTTGAGAAGTTCCAATATATGAAACTGCTTGTCTTGGAAAGCTCTTTCTATTGGTGCAGACCATTCGTCCAATCCTAGCCAATCTTTTATTATAATTTTATCTCTAAAACGTGGCTGAATTTCAGATTTCAAAAGGCAGCTTTATCTTTTCCTCCTTTGAATAAATCTTTCCTAAATCTTCTTATTTCCATGTAAATCTTCTTTCCTTTCATCTTTATCTTGACTTGGCCTCTAAGTAATTACCATTTATCTTTAAAAGCTTCACATTAAATAAATAATTAAACCGCATATGCTTAAAAAGAATAAATCAATAAATCAAGAAATCGAAAAAGGAAAGTGTACTCTAAAAATAGAAACTCGACTAGAAATCACTTCCTAACACTCTAAAATACACTAAGACTTTATTCTCACTTTTCCTCCTTGGATTGGTCTTTCATGAAATTCAAGAACCAATTAACTTTGCATTAAAAATAGTCATATTTAGGCACAAAAGCTCAGATTCTGCAAATAGTTAATTTCCAAGGGGAGAAAGTGCAATATGATCAATTAAGCTTAAAAGTCTATTAAACAAGTCATTTATTCACCTAAAAGGATGTCTCCAAGGGGCTAATAATTAGAACAAATCGGGAGACATCAAGACCCCAAACTCAAACCTTTGTCGTCCCGACAAAGTAAAATAAAAATAAAACAAGGATCTTTTAGGTGAACGCAGAAGGTAGAAACTAGAAAATACTCCCAAAGCAAAACTTAAAACAAATTTCATATAGTCTAATCTAGGAATTAATATACACCTACACTTATCATGCAAAATCAAATACAAAACAATATCAATCCAAAATTAAATTCACAATGCTAGAAGGTTACGCTTAATTACTTATCTCAAGATGGTGGCTATAGGGTGTTCCTCGATCTTTACTTGTGTTGAATGTTCCACTTAGAATAATCCCTATTAACTCACTGTGCATCTAGGAATCACGAGGTCTTTACGGTTTTAGCATAGGCTGAAGGACGGTATGATATGTATATTTGGTAAATTTGAAGTGAGCTTTTGGCTCTCTCCTCACTTACCATCAACAAAACTGTCCAAGAGCTTGAGTTTACACTCGAATTACGTTCTCACTCAACCCAATTGACGCGCTTAATTAGCGTCCCCAAATTAACCCAATAAGCACTAAGGATGATTCACCTAAAATTTTCCACTTTGCCGGTCCGAATATGTATATTCTTTTCAAATCATTCGTTTTTTTCTTATAGCTATGACTCTCTTTTTAATGTTGAGATATCATGCTATTTTTCATAGTTATGCCTATTCATAACTTGAGCTCGAAGCTTTTTTTCCATTCACTATTACCCCGGCAAAGGGTTACAATACAATAAACCTGTGAATCATCATCATGTATAGCACAAACCATCATTGATAAGCTCAAAAATTCCCAATCCCAATGTAAATTCCCATATGGTGGACCCACCACCCCAAACTCAAGCTCAAGACAGGAAGTCTCAGGATCGTGATTCAAGTGCGGGTCATATGGTCATGCCTAATAATCTAAAGGGAAATTGGCTTATAATGTGGCGACAAAAGAAAGGCTTAAAGGCTAAAAATTTGTCTAAGAAGGATAAAATTAACTCAGGGATAGACGACCAAAAAGGATTCAAAGGCCTAACAAAGAACTGCCTCTATCATCTTCCTATTTACACAATTTGTCTCTAGTTCATACCTAAGTGGGTTCTCTACTTATTTAGATCTCACGTTCTACAAACCACCCATTATCCTTAAGCACAAGTTTACTTCTTTTGCATTGTTCATTAATTTTTCCTATCAATTACTTCAGATTTGCATGCAATCAAAGTTCAGTTTATACTAACTCCTAAAGTCAACTATTTTCTATCATTAATTCACAAAAAGCATGCTTGATGGGGGCATTTAAGCGTCTCTACAGTCATCGCAACCCTAAGATTAATTTTATTGAAAGCATGTAAAACACAAAAAATTGGGATGAGGCAACGAACCCCACCCCAAACTCAAAAGTGAGTTGTGTCCCCACGACTCGAAAAAGACTCAATAAAGCAATAAAATTAAACTAAACTACCTAACTAGTGTCTACCATCAATTAAGAAGAAGAATTAGAACGGGGTACCCGGCCATGAAGATCCATAGTGTCCTCCTCCAAAGGGGGAGTATAATTATCAATATCCATGAACAAAGTTACCTCTTCCAGTGTTGACTTAATCTGTGTAATTTCCTTCCAAAGTGCTACGATGTCTAATCGTAAAAGTTCGAACTCTTGTTGCAAATTGTGAGCCCATGGAGGAATTCCAGAATTAGTGTGAGAAGAAGAAGAACCTTGAACTTGAAATTGTAGCTTGTTTGTAGGCTTTGATGATACCCTCATCCTTGCTGTTAATTTCCCTTGTTGTGGTGGTGCAGGTGCCTTTTCATCATGTGTTTCTTCAGTAGGCTCATCAAGATTGATGGCCTTTTCAAGTGTAGAACCAGGCGAATTCTTGTTCTTCCCTAGGATACAACACCTCCTCTTGTAATCCAAAGCATCTGTTCTGTTTGTCATGGTTGAATTGACCCCAAACTCAAGTTTATACCAAGGATAGAATAAAGTTAAGAAACTTGGTATAGCTTGAGTTTCTTGCTTGGATTAGATGAAGGAAGTTGTTTTCTTGATGAATCTTGGAAGAACTCTTGAAAGCTTGATGATCTTGATTGTGTTTAATGGTGTTTTGTGATGAATTGGATGAAGAGGTTATGTTTATGGACGATGGAGGAGAGATTTGATGATGTTAATGTGTTTGTTGTGGAGGTTTAATCAAGCTTCAAGGTGTTTTTATAGGGTTGGGAGCTGGAAAATTCGTTTGGAAGAGGCTAGGGTTTATCTCCTTAAGGTTAGAAGTTGACTGGGCTTTGGACTCTTCACAAACCGCCTGGCGTGGTGCATCACTGCGGTGCATGGGTAGTCCGCGGGGTACACCGCAGCGCTGTTGGTTTGATTTTTCTCGCTTCTGGCTTGACCCCGTGCTAGCACCCCGTGGTACGGGTTTTTGCCCTGCGGTGCAGGGGTGCGGTGCATGGCGTAGTCCGCACGTACTCCGTCAAAAAACCCGCGGTACTCACCCCATGGCACGCGTTTTGGGCGTGCGGTATAGGGCGCGGTGCACCGCGGCTATCAGCTTCATTTTTTTTCTTGCTTCTGGATAAGACCCGTGGTGCACAACCCGTGGTACGGGATTTTGGGGCGCGGTACATCCTTGCGGTATAGGGGGTACACCGCGGGGTATTCCGCGCCAGCCTTGATTTTTCCAAAAAAAAAAAAAAAAAAAAAAAAAATTCCTAGCACCCCAAACTCGATTCCTGCACCATTAACACAATACCCTTCTCATTTCTTTAAAAGTAGACACTAAAACTTGACACTAACTTAGAATTATACACTAGGAATTGAAAAACTGAAAGCAATAAACTAATATACAATAAAATGGCTTTTGTTTAACGTCGTTAAGCTCGACGGGTTACCTCTCGCATCTATTCAGCTTCAAGGAGGTACATGACTTCCCCCGGATGTGGATCAATTCTGCGATTGGTATCCTCGCCTACATGGTAAAGTTTTAGACGATGCCCATTCACCATGAAGGTGCGTTGTTCGTCTGGATTCTCGATCTCTATCGCTCCATGAGGCGTAACTTTGGTCACTACGAACGGACCAGACCACTTTGATCTCAACTTGCCCGGATAGTTGCTGAACTTGGAATTATACTTGAGGACCATCTGTCCAACTTTGAATTTCTTCTCACGAATGCGCTTATCATGCCATCTCTTCGTTTTTTCTTTGTAAAGTTTGGCATTTTCATAGGTATGAAATCGAAACTCGTCAAGTTCATTCAACTTCATCATACGATTCTCCGCAGCTAAGGTTGGATCCATGTTCATCTCCGCAATTGCCCAATAGGCACCCATTTCAAGCTCAAGAGGTAAGTGACAAGCCTTACCATAAACAATACGATACAGAGATGCACCCACAGACGTCTTGAACGCAGTACGATATGCCCACAACGCATCATCTAATTTCACTGACCAATCCTTGCGTGTGGAACCAACTGTCTTCTCAAGAATGGATTTGATCTCTCGATTAGAGACCTCAGCTTGACCATTGGTTTGTGGATGATACGCGGTAGATACACGGTGTCTCACACCATACTTCTCTAGAACTTTCTTCAGATATTTGTTCACAAAGTGTGAACCTCCATCACTGATAATAACTCGAGGTGTTCCATGTCTAGTGAAGATGTGTGATTTCAAGAATTTAATCACTACTCGCGAATCATTAGTTGGTAGAGCTACAGCCTCTACCCATTTAGACACGTAATCAACAGCTAGTAGGATGTACAGGTTTCCGTTAGAAGGTACAAAAGGACCCATGAAATCAATACCCCATACATCGAATATCTCAACTTCCTGAACATTATTACGCGGCATCTCATCTCTCTTAGATATATTACCAGTAAACTGGCATCTGTGACACTTCTTGACATACTCATGACAATCCTTATGTAAAGTGGGCCAATAAAAACCGGATTGTAGTACCTTTGCAGCTGTACGGTCTCCTTTGAAGTTCCCTCCGTATGGTGAATCATGACACCCCATAATAATGGATAGAATATCTTTATCTGGTATGCATCTCCTCACCATCTGATCACTGCATGTTTTGTAGAGGAAAGGATCCTCCCAAAAGAATTGTTTCGCTCGGTGGGCTAGTCTCTTTTTCTCTTGTGAGGTAGCTCCTTGAGGAAAAGAACCACTCACAATAAGATTTGCAATATCCGCATACCAAGGAGTCTCTAATGAATAAATTGAAAACAAACTCTCGTCAGGAAACTCTTCTCTAACCAACTCAGGTCCTCCATTAGATTCAGAACCTTCAAGACGTGACAAATGATCAGCAACCTGATTATCACAACCCTTTCGATCCCGAATCTCTAAATCAAACTCTTGCAACAGTAAAACCCATCTAATCAACCTCGGCTTCGCATCTTTCTTCTCCATAAGGTATTTAATCGCAGAATGGTCGGTAAACACCACAACTTTCGCCCCAAGAAGGTAGGAGCGAAATTTGTCAAATGCATACACGACAGCTAGTAATTCCTTCTCAGTTACGGTATAATTTATTTGAGCACTTGTGAAGGTTTTACTAGCATAGTAGATGGAATGAAATACCTTTTCTTTTCTTTGACCCAGAACAGCACCCATCGCAAGATCACTAGCATCACACATAATCTCAAACGGAATCTTCCAATCAGGAGGTAAAACAATAGGTGCAGAAATAAGCTTCTCCTTAATCTCGTTGAATGCCTTTATGCAAGCTTCATCAAAAAGGAATTTGGTGTCCTTCTCAAGTAAGTTGCACAACAGCTTAGAGATTTTGGAGAAGTCCTTGATAAAACGTCGGTAAAAACCAGCATGACCCAAAAAGCTTCATACCCCTTTTACAGAAATAGGAGGGGGAAGAGTCTTGATTACCTCAATCTTCGCACGATCAACTTCCAAACCAGCACTTGAAACCTTGTGACCCAACACTATACCCTCTCGAACCATAAAATGACACTTCTCCCAGTTCAAAACTAAATCCGTCTCCTTGCATCGAATCAATACCTTCTCCAAGTTTCGTAAACACTCCTCAAAGTTATCACCAAACACAGAAAAGTCATCCATAAATACCTCAAGGAAATCATCAATCATATCCCAGAAGATTGCCATCATACATCTTTGAAAAGTAGCAGGTGCATTACATAATCCGAATGGCATCCTTCGGAAGGCAAAGGTACCAAAAGGACATGTAAAGGTTGTCTTGTGTTGGTTTTTTGGATCTACATAAATCTGATTGTATCCTGAATATCCATCCAAAAAGCAATAATATTCTCTACCAGCTAGCTTGTCCAACATCTGATCAATAAACGGAAGAGGGAAGTGATCTTTTCTGGTGGCCTTGTTCAACTTCCGATAATCCATACACACTCTCCAACCAACAACGGTCCTTGAGGGAATGGCTTCATTTTGCTCGTTTAAGATGGTAGTAATACCACCCTTCTTTGGTACGCATTGAACTGGACTCACCCATTCGCTGCTAGCTATGGGATAGATGATTCCCGCATCTAGCAACTTGATAACCTCTTTCTTCACTACCTCCTTCATAGCTGGCATCAATATTCTTTGTCCTTCAACTGAGTGCGCGTTTTCATCGTCTAGAATGATTTTGTGTTGGCAATAGGAAGGACTAATACCTTTGATGTCAGCAATAGTCCACCCAATTGCCTCTTTATTAGCTCTTAGTATGCGCAAAAGTTTGTCTTCTTGAGAACCTGTTAAAGTAGCTGAAACAATAACAGGTAGAGTGTTGTTAGTACCTAAATACGCATACCTCAGGTGTGATGGAAGCGGCTTTTCTTCTAGTTGTGGGGGAGACTCGATAGATGGTTTCTTTTTAGATACTATCTCCCCAGGTTCTCGGAATGGCTCATAGGAGAGTTGCCTATGTTTCATAGATCCGGAATTCAAAGCAGCTACGGTTTCGGTTAGTTCTTCCATCAATTCCGGTAAGTCAAGTGTTAGGGCTGCTCGCAAGATATCATTAAGATTCATACAGTCAAACGTTTCTTGCGTAGCTAAATCAAGTATATCCATGCGGACACACTCTTCAGGAATATCTGGAAACTTCATGGCCCTAAACACGTTGAACTTTACCGTCTCGTCTTGGATTCGCATAGTTAATTCGCCGTTTTCTACATCAATAACAGTACGCCCCGTGGCTAGGAATGGTCGACCCAAGATGATGGGGACATTCCTATCCGCGTCGTATTCAAGAATAACGAAATCAACTGGAAAGATTAATGTACCTGCCTTGACGAGGACATCTTCAATTCGTCCCTCTGGATGAGCGGGGGATCTATCAGCCATCTGTAGGATCATGGAAGTTGGTCTAGCGTTTCCTATCTTCAATTTTTCAAAAATTGACTTGGGAATCAAATTGATACTCGCGCCCAAATCACACAAAGCTTTTCCTTGCCACTCATTACCAATAGAAATAGGAATAGTGAAACTCCCAGGATCAAGTAGTTTAGGTGGCAACTTACTTTGGCATATAGCGCTGCATTCTTCTGGCAATCCTATCATCTCATTCTCACGGTATGGTCTCTTGTTGGTAATGGCTCTTATCAGAAATTTAACGTACTTCGGAACATCGCGTATAGCATCTAAGAACGGAACGTTAATATTGAGACCACGTACCATATTCAAGAACTTCTGATATTCGGCCATGTCTCCTTTCTTCTGAACTCTTGAGGGAAAAGGTGGAGGAGGACGGGTTTCTGTAACATCTTTGGATTTTGGCTTCTCCGGAATCTTCTCCACTTCCACTATTTCAGGTTCACCTTCTTTTTCTTCCACCTCTTTTGCCGGTTTCTCTTTCACAGTTGTTTCTTTTTCTTTCATTACTGGAAAAGGAGGTGGGGCGAGTTTCTTACCACTTCAAAGTGTTACTGCATTACATTCTTCTCTCTGCTTAGGTTTTTCAATATCACTCGGTAATTGTCCTTGCTGACGTTGATTTAATTGCTTATTTATCTGAGCCATTTGAGTTTCCATCAACTTAAGTGCTGCTGTGGTAGACTGTTGAATGTTGACTAGTGTTGTTAAGGTTTGCTGAACATCTAAAGCACCTTCTTGAGGTTGAGCAGGTAAAGCTTTCTGGTTCATGGTTTCGGTGTAGGCATCTTGAAGAGGTTGTCTCTGAGCTTGATGTCTGTATGCTTGTCCACCTTGATAGTTGTTCTGAGGTCTTGGTTGAAAGTTGTTTCCTTGGGGGCGTGGTTGATATGCATAAGTTGGATTAGCAGCCCCATTTGGATTTGAATATTGGAAACCCGGATGGTTTCTGTTTAGTTGATAGCCTTGACCATTTGAATTGTAATTTCCTCGGTTGGATACGAACATTACAGATTCTGGATTGTTTTGACAGGTCTCCCAATCATGATCTTGTGTACCGCAGTTAGAACATCCATAAACTTCTTGTGTAACATTAACATCTGCTCTTCTACCAGTAGCACCTTTTGTAACAGCTAGAGTAAGCTGTTTCAGTTGTTGTTCGAGTTTGTTTTCCATGGCGGTGAATTTTTCTTCAATTGACGCAGTATTTCCACCTCGAACAGGTGTTCTTACAGTGTTCCAACCAAGTTCATTTGTTACAGTTCTATTCAAAATAATCTTTGCATGAACTGGTTGTACCTGTAGGAATCCACCACCACAAAGCAAGTCTAGATCCTTTCTTGAAGAGCCATCAAGTCCTCGGTAAAATATCTTCATCTGTTGAACTTCTGTGAGGCCATGATCAGGGACTCTTCGTAAGCAAATCTGAAATCTCTTCCAACTTCTACCCAAAGTCTCGTCTTCCTCTTGTTTGAATGATGTTATTTCAACTTGCGCATCTAATCTCATGTTTGCTGGGTAGTATCTATCGAAGAACGCGGTTTGTAATGCGTCCCATGTTGTAATTGTTCCGGGTTCTTGAGAATCATGCCACTCACTAGCTCCATCAATAACAAAGTATATAAAATGAGCAAAATACATTTGCTCTTTAGTTACTCCTTGCGTAATATACGAATCGCAAATTTGCATGAACTTCTGTACAGCACGGATTGGATCTTCGGTAGGTGCTCCTCGGAAATTGCCATAACTCTGAAACTGAGATAACATACACGGATCGGGTCTGAATCTCTCGACATTAATATTTGCAGGGCCAATTCCGAGGGCAGGAGCTCGAAACGGAGCTTCTGCAGGGCCATTGACGAACCACGGATCATTGTTTCGAGGAGCAGCTGGGTTGAGTTGACCAGCCATTGTTTCTTTTGCTAATTGTTCCTCCGACTCTTTTGCTTTAGCGTCTCTCTTTCTTTTGTTTGCTTCACGAACTAGGCTTTCGGGATTTGCAAGAATCACGATATCTTCACGCATAAACCAAAACCTGTAAAACTGAGAAAGAAAGACAACCCAAAGCGTAAAACTGAAAAATAAAACTAAACTAAACTAACAATTAAACTACTAAAGATTAACACCGGGGTCACACGCTACCGTCCCCGGCAGCGGCGCCAAAAACTTGGTGGTTCCTGGGGTGTTATAAAATAAAGTGCAAAATAGAGGAACCACTTAACCGCAAGTGTACGGTTGTCCCAAGTAATATATGATAATCAAGTTCGTTCTCAGGGACGGATTAGGTTCAACCCAAATATTAATCAGATAGTAGAGATAATTGCTAAACAGAAATTAAAAGAAATAGATTTTTGTTTGGTTTTTGTAAAATAAAAGATGCAAATAAAGTAAAGACTAAATTAACTAAACAGAAAGGAAATAAAGCAAATAACGACTAACTTCAGATAAGAGAGATACTTGATCCTCGCAAAGGAATCCACCTAATCAATGTAATCTATGCTATGTTTAAGGGTAGAATTGGAATTATAATATTAGTCGGGACTCTAATATCTCCTAGCCCCCTGTCGGGTGGACCTAGAAGCTATTCTAAAGTATCATAAACACCTGTATGGTCGAATATGGCTCTTCGGATGATATGATTTTACCTCGTTGGCTATGTAACTAGTTAAGCCTGTCGGTCAATAACGGACATTACACGGGTATTACCTAGATCTGTATTCAAACCCCCCTGTCGGATGATCACTTCGCCACTAAAGTGAATAGCCCAAATACTAAAAGCTAATTATAGTTGTTCCTAAAAGAATTAGTAATGAAAACAAAGTAATATCCAATACCTAAAACTCAATTCAATTTAAATCTAACAATCCCAAATTCAAAACATAGAAAACATTAATTAAGGTTCATCCCTTTTATGCGATTCTCAAGTATAACTCATGATGGAATTAAAGGCTAACATTAAATAAAAGGAATTCATGTTCAAATACAAAAGATAAATGAAAAACCTAAAGGGTAGAATAACTATGGATGGAAGAACAGGATTTCTCCAGCGTCTAGCTTCTTCTCTCCTTCGTGCTCTGACTTGAAAACCTTAAGCCTCTTGTTAATTCTCTGAAGTGTGTGAAAGTAGGAGGTTAAGGGGTGTATTTATATGTGTTGGAGGAACCTAGGTCGAATTTAGCTTGGAGTGGAAGACAAGTCAAAGACTCTCAAATTCGTAGCTCTAAAAGATAAGATTCTGCTGATTTGATTTGGTCATATCTTTTTCAATACTTATCCGTTTGAGAAGTTCCAATATATGAAACTGCTTGTCTTGGAAAGCTCTTTCTATTGGTGCAGACCATTTGTCCAGAATCCTAGCCAATCTTTTATTATGATTTTATCTCTAAAACGTGGCTGAATTTCAGATTTCAAAAGGCAGCTTTATCTTTTCCTCCTTTGAATAAATCTTTCCTAAATCTTCTTATTTCCATGTAAATCTTCTTTCCTTTCATCTTTATCTTGACTTGGCCTCTAAGTAATTACCATTTATCTTTAAAAGTTTCACATTAAATAAATAATTAAACCGCATATGCTTAAAAAGAATAAATCAATAAATCAAGAAATCGAAAAAGGAAAGTGTACTCTAAAAATAGAAACTCGACTAGAAATCACTTCCTAACACTCTAAAATACACTAAGACTTTATTCTCACTTTTCCTCCTTGGATTGGTCTTTCATGAAATTCAAGAACCAATTAACTTTGCATTAAAAATAGTCAAATTTAGGCACAAAAGCTCAGATTCTGCAAATAGTTAATTTCCAAGGGGAGAAAGTGAAATATGATCAATTAAGCTTAAAAGTCTATTAAACAAGTCATTTATTCACCTAAAAGGATGTCTCCAAGGTGCTAATAATTAGAACAAATCGGGAGACATCAATGGCAAGAATCATCTCTAGGAGCAATAGTGTCACTTGGGAGTTGCCCTTTTGGCCGATTTTGTAATGTACTCGCCATATGTGATATAGTATGCTCTAGTTGCTTGATAATCTTCTGCTGGGCTTGAAATTTCTGTTGGCTATGAGTCATTTTCTCAGCTGCTTGCATTAATTTAGCCATACTTGAAGTCAAGCTTGGAATTAGTTCCTTCCTTGCCAGTTGCTTTGATTGTTTAGGTGGATCTTTCTTTGGTTCTTGACAAGCTTTCTCAATAATGGGTGCCTTTTTCTGAATAGGTTGTGGTGGATTATAGGATTGAGGTTGGGGTTTATGATAAGTCTCTTGCTTTCTGACCCAACTCTTTTGCTGTGGAGGTTGTTAATAATTAGTGTAGCTTTCTTGAGGATTAGTATAACCATTAGAATAATAGTTATCTTGAGGATATGTAACGGAAGCTGCTGCTGGATTATTCATACACCCTTCCCACACGTGATTTCTTGACCCACAACCAGGACACGAAGGAATTGCGCGTACCGTATTCACCTGAGCAATTGTTCGGGCTTGTTCTTGTAGCTCTTCGAGTTGTTGAGCTAATTCTTTAAGCTTCAGAGATTCTGAAGAGTCTTCTTTTTCTGGTTTCTTTGGCCAACTTCTCTCGTTCTCAAGAATTCTTTCCATCCCCAACTCAGCTTCTTCAGGGGCTAGTAACACAAAACCTGCGTTTCCTAATGAATCTGCTTTCTCTCTTGATATGGACATCTCGTCTTCTTTTCTGTAAATCGTAACCATGCTTCACCCAAACTCTCTCTGTCTTCCTGTATAAATTGCTCAAGCTCCAACATATCTTTTAAACGTCTACTAACCGGATAGAAACGGTCTAAGAATCTTGCTTGAAGCTTGTCCCAATCTGGAATAACATGAGGGTATTGGGAATCATACTAATCGCTTGCACATCCGGTCAAGAAGAACTGGAACATCACGTAATACACTTGCTCCCTAGTAACTCCTCTTACGATATAAGCGTCACAGATTTGCATGAATTTCTGAATATATCGGATCGGATCTTGATGTGCAACACCGCTGAATAATCCATGAGTTGCAAACTGAGTTAGCATCCCTGGATCAGGTTTAAATTTTGCGGCTTGGATTTCTGGAGCGCGAATCCCTCGTGGCTCCACTCTAAACTCGATGGATTCCATCTGTAACTAAATCTGAAAAACAAAAACTAAAAGACAAAAGCGTAAAATAGAACTAACAAAAAATAAAAGCACAAAAATATGCACAAGGACTAACGATGTAGTCCCCGGCAGCGGCGCCAAAAACTTGGTGGGGCCTAGGGTGTGATAAAATAAGATATAAATAACGTGCAAATAACACCCTAAAGCTACACGGTTCTGCAAGTATACAGATCGTATGCAAGTTTTAGTTAAATAATTAAGATTCGTTCCGCAGAGACTACTAAGGTTAGAGGAATCTTATGCAAATATCAAGTGTAAATAAATTAAAGCTAGAACAACTAAACGCAAATAAAAGTAAAGATAAATAGATGTTTGTTTGATTTTCTAATTAACTAAATTAAAACTAAGAATTAAAAGACAGAAAATATATATGGAAGAGAAGTGATTTGAGATTATAGCTCGAGTTATTAGCATGTAATCCCCACTAGTTTTGCCGTTCTAAACATGTAAGAGTGAATTATGTAGTATTTCATTAATCGGTTCCAATTCGCTATCGGTAGTTTCAAATAGGATTTACCTGTGTAGATAAGGCTTCCTAAGCAAACTTTTCCTGTAATTGGTAAATAGTCACAAGAACTAAACCATAGTGATTATCTAGCTAGGTTGGGTTGTCAGATCAGACCTAATACTAGACGTTATGTGCTAAACATGTAATTAAACACCGTTGTCAATGGTGACCTAATTACTAGATGGTAATTCTATATGGTCGTGATCCACAAGAACACAGAATATAAATCCAAACACATAAACAATGAATAAAAACTATAATTTTATTTAAAACATTAAATTCTCAAATTAGATAGATATCAATCAAAACTAGGGTTTATACATATATGCTAAAACTCAAGCTAAAGAAATTTAGTTCATGAAAGCAAAGAAAGAAATTACAAATTTAAAGGTAGAAGAAAACATTGTGATGAACAGCTCCTTCCAGACTTCTCTCTTGTGTTGTAAGCTTCCTCTTGGTTTAAGGTTTCACCAAGGATGATTTAAGAGTGTTAAGAGGCTGTATTTATAGTGTATATGTTGACCTAATTCGTTTCTTAGAGATAAATCTAAGTAATGGACTCCTAGCCCAACTCAAATTCGTTTGGAAATAAAGATAAACACTGCTGGACTGTTTTGAGTATATCTTCTTCGTAATTGGTCGGTTTTTGCTCCATAATATACCAAAAGAATCGTAACAGAATTATCTATGTCCCTATGACAGGAATCTTCCAAAATCGGCTTCCTTGTAGGAGTAATCATCACTTCTTTAGGCGTGTGCTGCAGAATCTCAGATTTAGGCAGCTTTTCCTTTTCCATATTTTTAGCCTTTGTTTCCTTATCTCCAATTTCCATGTAAATCTCTTTCCATAAGTTGTTGTCTTTGACTTGGACTCTAATTAATCTCCATAATTATCTTTAAATCTTCACACTAAATAAACAATTAAACCCAATATGCTCTAAAAATATTATGTTACTAAATCAAGACCCAAAATAAGAAAGTGCACTAAACTAAGCTAAAATCAACCTATAAACGAATAAATAAGCCTAAAATGATGTCTCAGAAGTATATTTTATTATCACAAATGAGGAGACATCAGCACCGATTAGTGGGAAAAATTGACCGCCTAGGCGTCGATTAATGGAAAAACATGGCCACATAGATCTTTTTTTTATTTTTCTTATTCTCGAGATCCTTTAGTTGATATTATAACTCAATTTAGTATTTTTATATTTACTATAGTGTTGTTAGATGAATTTTATGACTTAAATAGTTAAAATTACTATAATTACTACATATATATTACTAAATATACAAAATTACACATCGGGATTCAAAACCGTATAATTCCGCCTATGCCCCGGGTAATCCCGCCTAGGCGCTAGGCCCCAGTCGAGCGCTTAGGGCCCAAAACCGAGATCTACAACATAGCTCATAAATGAAAAAGCCAAAAACACAAACAAACCAGCCCTGTAACATGAAGAAAGGCCAAAATAAACCATACCAAATAACGTAGTGGCATAATCTCTCGGCATCTCAGAATCATGTATTTGGGATTTCGAAAGGGCTGGACCATCTAATTATACGAGCCCAGATACAGTTGGTGAGGAAACGAATAGGGCCCTCGAAGCCCGTATCACCGAGCCCACGCAGTAGGCCATGAAAAGCAGATTAAGAAGGCCACCACCGGCGCCTGGGAGATGGAGGGGGTTACACAGAAAAGGAGCGAAACGGTTCCTCAAAAAAATAATCTGGTCCGAAGCGAGAGGAGCCGCGAGATCCAGACCAAAAACGCCATTAAAAAACACAAGTTTTAAAGGAATGAAACGGAAGGGCCTAAAGAAAAATGCAGGGAAAGAGGAAAAGGAAAGCAAAAGGACACTAAAGGGAGGGCATCACCAGCGGGGATCCACCAGGGACGGCTGGCAAACTGAAAAATGGGAAAAGTTTCAGAGGGAAAAAGGAGAGAGGGGCGGTAGGTTTATGATTGAATCCAAAGACTGAGAGGGGATAACCATTTTCTCGGACAACCTTGAAATAATTCAAGGTATTCAGCAAGTTTCGGCTGCTGGATGGAGGCTCAGACCATGGCTAAGGCAAATCAAGAGGCTGGCAACCGAGGTTAATCCGGTCTTCTTCAAACATATTCCGCGAAGATTTAATGGTCGAGCAGACAGTCTAGCTAAAGATGCCAGACACATGGCAATGAAGGGACACGAGTCAGAGACAACTTCGATAGATCGATTCTCTAGACTTGGTATAGGTTAATTTCTCTATGTATTTTCTGAAATTTCTTCCGCGTCCAAAAAAGAAAAAAAATCCAAAGACTGAAAAAAAGATTTCACATTGATATTTATTTTTTCTCAACTTTGCCACATACGTATATATATTATTGTTTAATAAATCTTTTTTATGTGAATTTTAGTATTAAAAGAGTTTATTTCACCACTAAGTTAAGTTCAGTGCTATGTAAAGTAGTAGATATCACAGCCAATCTCCCGACCATCAGTAGCCATCTAAGTAAATGGCTCAATTTAAATATCAAGAAATGCTCATGATGTAGAAATCATAGCTCAACTATCCTGAGACAATTATCCGGTCTTTCTATCTCGTGAACGGGTAATTATATTCATACTGACAGTCTTGCTGTGCCGAGTGAAAAAACAGGTAAGGTTCTGTCTCCTTTGATTAGTACTGACAGTGAGAATTTTGTGGGTACAGGCATTTCGATGGACAGGGCTATGGAAGATTTACAGAAGGATCAGAATATAGCTCTTGCTGAGCAAGTACGTAGTGGTAAGGCGCGCTCCTTTCTGGATGCTTGCAAGAACAACACGGAGGAACCAAGGCAAGACGTAGAGATGGGAGTTGATAACTGAACAAGCGATTCAGATGAATTTCTAATGGAGGATGATATTCCGGTAGGGGATGATACATATCCTCAATTAATAAGAACGGCGGCACAGAAACAACGGGGATGTAAGGTATGGCATAGAACACTGATTTTGCGCTTACTTGGTTACAATGTAGGTTTTCGTTACTTGTTGAACAAACTACATCAAATCTGGTCTCCCAAAGCTCATATGGACCTAGTTGAGGTTGGGTTTGGGTATTTTATGACGCAATTTAATAGTACGGAGGATTATGAGAAAGTAATTAATAGAGGGCCGTGGATGGTTTTAGATAGATACTTGGTAGTTAGGCCTTGGGACCCGTATTTTATGCCACAGGACGCCCCGATTATTAAGACAACGGTCTGGGTTAGATTGCTTTGGCTACCACTAATAAACTATACAGAGGAGATTCTTACATCGATAGGGAATTTAATAGGAAAAATGGTGCGCGTTGATCCGTTCACTAAGTCACGGGCGAGAGGCAATTTTGCTAGAATCGCGGTGGAGGTAGATTTGGACAAGCCTTTGGTTCCGATTATTAGAATTCAAAATCATTTGCAAAAAATCGAGTATGAGGGCCTGCATCGAATCTGTTTTAGTTGCGGGAAATTCGGGCATATTAAAGAGGAATGTGGAGGTTTGAAAGAGATACCTGAGGTAAACGGGGTGGATGTAATTAATGTTGTCTCGCGGAAGGAGGGCGAAAAGGGAAGCGAGAAAGTTGCGCCGGTCTATGGGGAGTGGATGATGGTGGATCGTACGAGAGGAAGGCCACGGAATAATGGGGTTGTGCATGCTCAAAAAGTAACTCAGAAGGGGCCTGGTGGAATTAATAAGAAATCGGCCATGACGCCGAATAAGAAAAAAATGGCTTGGCAAATGAGCGCGCAGGAGGATCAAGATATGAGGTTTTGACGTCCTTGGATGGAGGCGAAACAAGCGGTAATAGAGACAAAGATGATTCGGAATCAGCGACTGTAGGTAAAGTAGTTGAAAAGTCTATACGATCGAAGGAGAATGGGATGAGTCATGGGGTAATTGAAGTGGTGTCGGATGGATTAGATGGTGGATTCTTTAATGAGGGACAACAAAGAGTGGTGGATGGGGAAGTAGTGGGCATTGATATGAAGCGTAACGGAAAAAAGAAGAAAAAGAAGAATGGTCAAACGAACATTAGGGAGGAGGAAATCGAGGTGCTTGAGTCCGTAGAAGCGCGAGATGGGGAGCAAGTTCAGATAGGGCGTGATGATTTGGACGGAGATCGAGCGTCGTTGGATGAAATTATATTAGATAAAACTGTTTTGGACAATGGTGTGAGCGAAAATTTGGATATAACAGGTTATAGTGCAAACAGGGACCATATTGCAATTTCAGGTAATTTGGGGGCTAGCGGAAGTTTGGAGGAGCACCAGGTCAGGGGAGTAATGCAGCTGCGTGATGGGGGAAGTGAAACATTTCAGCTGGGTGAACAGGTACCTGCTACTCGGCAAGGTGGACCTGTACAATCACGAGCTGCTGACTCGTTCCATATAGCAGAGCTGCAGCAGCGAGAGGTGGACCTGCAGCACCTGCAAACAGCGAACAGCTCCTTCCAATCTTCGGCAAGTGATGGGGAGTTGATAAGGGACGAGTTTGACAATGGTATTCCTGAGGGTCAGGCCACGCGGAGAGACAGTGGGGCCTGCGGTATACAGGGTGCTTTGGAGGCTGAGATCGATGAGCCTGGATCGGCAATGGACACGAATCCCTAGGTTTTTTACAAGCTAAGTCTTCTGTGTGTTATAATTTGTTGTGCTTAGATTTTTATTTGATAAATACATGTTTTGTATATCTTATTTTCCAACGTTTTTATGATTAATACACCTATTAGTAATCCTCGGGGAAGTTGTGCTTCGGCCAACCATCCAGTTAATGTTTTATTTTGGAATTGTAGAGGAGCGAATAGCGATGGGTTTAGAAGGGCATTCAAGGATCTTGTCGATAGGCACAAACCTATCCTCGCAATTGTGGTGGAGACCAAAGAATCGGGAGCCGAGGCAACGAGAATAATCAAGTCTATCCGAATGGAGAATTCCATTCGAGTAGACACGATGGGTTTTGCTGGGGGTATTTGGGTCCTATGGAACAAAGCTGGAGTATCGGTCCAACTTTTATCGGCCAGTAACCAGGTAATTAATCTAAGAATTGCGGATATCTCATGTGGTTCTTGGTTGCTATCTGCAGTTTATGCTAGTCCGAAGAGTTGGATTAGAGATTCGCTTTGGGACTCATTAGAGGAGGCAGCGTCTAGTATCGTGGAACCATGGCTGGTACTTGGCGATTTTAATCAGATAGGTTTACCTGAAGACCAAGTGGGTGGAGCAGAAGGTATGCATCGCATCATGGTTAAATTCGAAAGGTGGAGAGACCAGTGTGGGCTAGAAGACATGGGTTTTGTGGGTCCTAGATTCACGTGGAGTGATTCATGGCGGTCAGGGACTAGAATTCTCAAACGTTTGGATAGAGCATATGGTAATCGGTTTTGGTTTGAGACTTTCGAAAACTCTAAGGTGTCACATCTTCCGAGGGTACATTCGGACCACGCGCCTATCATTGTCACTATTATTTCACCTAGACAGGAGCCAGTTAGTAAGAAAAGGTTTAGATTTGAGGCGGCTTGGGGATATCATGAGGGTTTTTGTGATTTAGTTGAGAAGAAGTGGAAGGTAGTGGGACGAAGTCTTAGTGAGAATATTGAGATTATGCGACAAGAACTGGAAATTTGGAAGTTTGAATTTTTCGGGGATATTTTCCGTAAAAAGAGAAGGTTATTGGCGCGACTTGCGGGTATTCAAAGATCATTACAGACAACCTATAATTCGTCCTTACGTAGACTTGAGGCGAGGTTGGAAGGAGAATTTGAGAGCCTTTTAGAGCAAGAAGAGGTGTTTTGGTTTCAAAGAGCGTATACCGAGTGGATTAATTCAGGAGATCGTAACACGCGGTATTATCATTGCGCGGCACAAATCCGAGAGAAGAAAGCTGAGGAGATACGTATCAAGGATGAGAATCAGGTTTGGATAGAGGATAGAGAGGTTGAGAAGAGTTGGGTTAGGGGTTTCTTTGAAGGTTTATTTGCATTCGACGATGGAATAGCTACTTCGAGACTTCTGCCTCCACCGAAGAGATTCGAAGCGGGAGATATAGAGATGCTGAATGGTTTAGTAGCAGATGAAGAGGTGCGGGTGGCAACCTTTCAGATGGCGCCCCACAAAGCACTTGGTCCAGATGGGTTTACAGCTAGTTTTTATCAGAGGTGTTGGGACATAGTTGGACCGTCTGTTTGTGAGATGGTACGAAACGCATTAGGGTGTGGTAGGTTCCCTAAGGAGGTGTTGGGTACATTTATTCATTTGATTCCGAAGTCTGAGAGGCCGGAGTTTATTACGCAATTCCGACCAATAAGTTTGATTAAAGTTTGTTACAAGATATGTATGAAGATCTTGGTTAATAGAATGCGCCCACTTTTAGCGGATAACATTGGGCCATATCAAAGTAGCTGTCTACCCAATAGGTCCACCATCGATAATATAGTTTTGGTGAATGAGATATATTTCGTTATGAGACATGTGAAGGGTAAGAAAGGATACATGGCGATTAAGGTTGATCTTTCCAAAGCGTATGATAAGATAAAGTGGAGTTTCATCAAGGAGACTTTGGAACTTCTTGGGGTGCCACCAATGTGGATATCGCTTATAGTGTATGGTCTAGAGGATAATGATTTACGCGTGTTATGGAGGGGGTCACCATTGGAGGCAATCAAGCCAAAGAGAGGGATTCGGCAAGGGGATCCTATATCCCCCTATATATTTGTTATTTGCATGGAGCGGTAATCGTTACTTATCCAGGGGCTTGTGCGTAATGGCATGTGGAAACCTATATTCCTTTGTAAAGGGGGGTCTCCTATCTCTCTCATATTTTTTGCTGACGATTTGATTTTATTTGCGGAGGCTTCGGCTGAAAATTTTGTGTTATTGCAGGAGTCTTTGGATATTTTCTGTCGAGATGCGGGCCTGACAATTAGTAAGGAGAAGTCGAGTATATATTTTTCGAAGAATGTACCAGAGGAGGTGGCGGAAGATATCACATTGCGAAGTGGTTACCAAAGGAGTAATGGTATTGGAAAATACTTAGAAGTCCATATTCTTTCTGGCCGGCGACCGGAGGGTTTTTTCGGTGAGTTTATTAATGATTTACGGGGTAAGTTGGCGAAGTGGAAGAGGAGTACTCTATCCTTGGCAGGGCGTATCACATTAGCTCAATCGGTTTTAAGTGCAGCACCAATGTATCTCATGCAAGTTGAAAGATTACCGGAATATGTCTGTGATGAGATAGATAAAATTCGGAGAGAGTTTATTTGGGGTAGTTTGGATGAAAGGAAATGTATTAATTTGGTGGCTTGGGAGGATGTATGCAAGCCAAAGGATGCGGGTGGTTTGGGTTTCCGGCTTGCGAGGGATATGAATAGAGCATTATTGGGTAAGTTAGGGTGGAAGCTAATACAAAATGATAATACTTTGTGGCCTATCGTCTTGAAGGAGAAATATTTTCGGGGACCACCTATGCAATATATTAGTAGACAACATGATTCGGGAATGTGTCGAGTAATAGTGGAAGGCTTAAGGGTAATTAGAAGAGGATCTAAATGGGTGGTGAGGAACGGGCGTGATGTAGCGTTCTGATGTGATTGGTGGATAGGGGATTCGCCCCTCATTGAACATGTGATTGGGGTTTTTGAAGCTAACGAATTAACTAGGAGAGTGTGTGAATATATTAGACCAGATGGGTCTTGGAATTGGGAGATGTTTCAGGTGTTTCTACCACCAACTAAACTATTAGAAATTGCAAACTTTCGAGTTGGGGAAGAAGCCGGAAATAGAGATATGGTGTCATGGTTATATGAGGCCAATGGGGAATTTTCTGTTAAATTAGTAAGGTGGGAAGATGCGCCGAATGATACTACTAATGATCCTATTTGGAAAAGAATCTGGAGTCTAAAGTGTGGCCAAAGGATTCGGGTTTTTCTATGGAGAGCGGTGCGCGATAGAATTGCTACAAGGGTTAATTTGGTTAAGAGAGGAATGGAGGTACCTATGTGTTGTCCGTTGTGTAAACATGGTGAGGAAAGTACAATTCATATGTTACGAGATTGTGATAGAATAAAGAGGATTTGGGATGTTGTGCGGAAGGACGTGTTTGTGCAGGGCTGTAGTGGACATCGGAATAATGGGGGAGTGTTTGGGGAAGAGGGAGGTGATGAAAGTATGTTGGTTACTGAGCTTAGGGAGGGAGCTGTTCACGGTCAGGGGGGTTCTATGAGGGAAGGGGGGCTGGGGCTTTTTTTAACTAACACTTTATTGCAGCGCATGCCCCTAACAGGTTTGGTAATTGCGGATCAGCCCCTAACTGTGGGGCGAGAGAGCAGCAGCTCGGTTCCAGGACATCACAGCGGCAGAAACAATGTAATCCAGGAGATCAGTAGCGCAGCAGCATGGATTGAATCGGGACAGCAACTGAGGAGCTCGTAATCGCGGATCACAGCAGCTAATAGCGAACAGAGGGAGGAAGGATCAAGGACACATGCTGATCGAGCTTGGTGGCATCAGAATATTTCGAATAACAAGCTATTTGCAGGAGTGAGTTGGAATGTTTTTTTCGGGAGTCTTGTGGACACAATTTGGAAGCTAAGGAACGGTGTGGTGTTCAATGAGGAGGTCTTTCCCAACGAGATAGCGGTAGTTAAGAAAGCTAAATATCTGGTTACATTAACCACTAGATTTTGGGGGCAAGGAGCGGGAATGTCTTCTTCAAAAACACTTCGGATAGAATTGGTGGGGTGGACAAAACCCACTAGTGGTTTCAAACTTAACACCGACGGAATTTACGATAGTTGGAGAAGGATAGGAGGAGGAGGCGGACTTGTGAGGGATGGAAATGGGGAGTGGATAAGTGGCTTTAGCATACGCATTGACCATGACTCACCGATTATAGTAGAGCTAATAGCACTATATGAGGGGTTGAGGATGATCGAGTGGTTGGGTCTTCACGAGGTTACAGTGGAAGTTGATGCTAGAGAGGTACTTGTTCTAGTTCAAAGGGCGACGGAGGGGAGAGGACCGGGGGCACCGTGGATTAGACGGATTCGCTCGATATTAGGGAGGAATCAAGGCTTCAGTTTGAGAGGAATCTTTAGAGAGGCGAATATTTGCGCGGATTGGTTGGCTAAGCGAGGCTGGAGAAATGGCAATGATTTTGTGCATCTTACGGACCCACCAGATGGTATTTGGAGCCTTATCACCAAAGATCGAATGGGGGTTAAAAAGCCAAGAGTTCTTTATGACTCTGACTTATTGAATAATGTTTTAGAATAGCGGTAGTTTTGTGTAGGGGTGAGCATGGTTCGGTTCGGCTCGGTTTTTGGCCATAACCGAAACCGAAACCGAATGATTCGGTTTTTAAAGATGTCGATACCGAACCGAACGGTTTTTATCGGTTCAGTTTTATCGGTTTTCGGTTTTTTATATGTTCGGTTCGGTTTTTTTCCGGTTTTGGTATGTGTTTCATTCGATAGTTATTTAAAGAGTGTTTACATGAGACATTTTATTTTCTAAAAAAATCCTTATATGTAGTGTTTGATTTTTATATTATTAACCTATGTAGGAAATTGCATGTTTGGAACTCAAATATTATATATTAGTCATAAACAAATTATTTCAAAGGAATATTTATATTAGTCGTAAACAAATAATTTCAAAGGAATATTTATAAAATTTAATGTGTATGCTTTATATACAATAAATATTAATAAAGGAAGGATATATATATATATATATATATATATATATACTAATGAATTATGTAAAAATATGTTGCACATTATAACATTTTTAGAAGTAGTGCATGTCATATATGAATATTTTTGTTTTAAAAAATTACTCAATTTTTTATCCTATTGTCATTATATCTTCAAGAATATAAATTAAATTCAAGAATGTCTTAGTTTTTGTATTTTTTCGTTTCGGTTTTTCGGTTCGGTTTAGCATAGTAAAACCGTACCGAATCGAACTTTATCGGTTTTTTAAAAAGCTTATACCGAACCGAACGGTTTTGTCGGTTTTCGGTTTTTTCGGTTCGGTTTTTTCGGTTTTTTGGATCGGTTCGGTTTTTCGGTTTAGTTTTGCTCACCCCTAGTTTTGTGTTTGTAACACGACCTTTGAGGTCTCCTTTGTAATAAAAAAAAAAAATTCTATTCATACTAATAGAATCCCAATAAACACTTTCCGTAAAAAGACAACCTCTCATAAAGTCTAGAACAACCTTACCATATTTTCTGCCTAACACCATAAGAAACCAAAAAAGCAAAATGTTTGTGCGATTATGAGAAAATGAGAAATAACAACGTTTAAAAGAAAGACATTAATATCATAAATAAAATAAGATGGTTTTAAGTGGACGTTAATTAATTAGCTTTTCCATTCCAACCAAAAGCGAACTTTTGCCCATTCTTGCGTTATCTCGGGCAAATTCCATTGTTGCGTTGTCTCGGGCAAATTCCTCCACTCACATGGCTGCCACTGCCACGGGCCTAAGTTGTTATCATAAATTTCAAGTTTGACTTCCTTTAGTTCTAGAGACCAACTCTTGTTTACCCGTTTTCTTCTTTCTATCAGCTTCTTCACCAGATAGCCTATGAGGTCAGGATTTGACCACACTTGAATGATCTTGGGATGACAAGTCAGGAACAAAGCCTCAAGAAAATTTGATTTTACCAATTCTGTTGAAAATCTAATATCTAATTCTAAATACTCAACTTGGACCACTGGAGTAGTTGGAATTCTTCTTACTTCGATAAGTTCACATTTCTGATAGGATGAACCCAAAACCAATGAAATTTCAGAACGAATTGCGTTTGTTAGAAGTTGTTTCAGCCTGCAAAACTGATCAGTGTCAAGAGGATGATTGTACGGCTTGTGGGATATCTCTAACACCCATTGGCTTGGAGCATTGGTTAAGAACAAATTAAGGATTTCATCAAGTTTAACTATCACCATGTCTGGAGCATTGATTAAAGAGAGATCAAGGGGTTTACCAAGATCAAGATTAAGATACTTCAAGTTTGGAGCATCAATCTTTACCTCCCTCAAGTCCTTACATTCTAAACTTTCTAACCTTATTTGCTTAAGTGAATGACTTGATAAATTAAGTCTTTTAAGACCCTTCACTCTTGATAAAGTAAGAATTTCAACTTGTGGAAATCTGTGTTCCCAGTCGTCAAAAAATGTAGATGAAAGATTCATGTAGCCATGTAAATTTAACGTTTTTAACTTGTCTGTTTTACACAACTTAAGAGATCCAAATATCCTTAAATGTAGGAATTGAAGATTGGGTGCTTCAATTTCAACATCTACATCTTCCGAGCCATCCCAGCCATCCCAGGACCAGGTGCTAAATATAAATTTATTAAGCTTATAAAGCTTAGTTACCTTAATTCTTTTCACGAATTTACCGCCAAATACAGACAATTCCTCAATTAAAGGACAACTTGCTATCATACCGTCAAACGTGGCCTGATCTATGATGATACGGCTAAGGTATAATTTCTGAAGATGTTTAAATATTACCTTGTCATTAACTTTCTTTATAAAAGTTACTTGTCTATTTTCACTTCTTCGCTTACCACCATCACCGCCATATAGTAATCGTAATTCTCTAAGTGAATTGCCTTCAAAAATTGAATGATCCAAATTATAGTACCCCCAACCACGACCAAAAGTGAGATCGAGACTTTTGACACCGTTTTCAACGGCAATTCTAATCCAATTTCTCAAGGGTGGAGTAGAGCAAAAATCATCTATGTCGAGATTAAGTACCAACTTCTTTATATGTATCCTTTTCTGTTGGTATCTCTGTAAAATTCTATCGATAAAGTTGTGCAACTTTTTTCTAATTTCTGGTTCAATATAACAGCTATTGAAAATCAAAATAGGATAAGTAATCCATGCCCTGTGCCATGTTTTGCAAAAAATACTAACTCCAGGTTGTTCTGTATTCTTCAAGCAACCTAGAATTTTATGAATTATGTCTTCCGGCAACTGAGATATGTCTCTCATTGAATCCTCCATATGTTTCTGTGAGTTCTATCTCTACCAAAAGCGCCTCTCTTTATGTATTGCGTTTGCCTACGGAAGAGGTCAAATAGTTATTTGAAAGCCCAAACTAGATCTTGTAATTTACAGCCCTAGGTAGGGCTGAGTTATAAGATTGGAAAATTCGCCGACAATTATAACCCCTATTCTTGACGTGAAGTTTTTGAGAAATCTACAAATTCGAGTTCAAATCATACAAATTATAGGTTTTAAATTCTAGATAGAAAATACTTTAAATAAGCCTAGTTTTAATTTTTAATTGTATTTCTTCCTTTTTTGCCCTTATCATTCTTTTTAGAGATTATTACAGGTCTTGAAAACACCCCCTCGTAACCTAACAAAACCGGCTATAGTCTCTTTTTACTAAATACCACAACAAAAATTTAACACTATACCCTAAAAATCCAATTACGTTACTACCTCTTTTTTTTGTTTTTTATTTTCTCTAGATATACTAATTTATATCATAAATTTTTAAAAACTTTTTTTATTATTTTTCATTCTCTCTCTCTCCTTTCTATTTCTGCGCTCTCTCTCCGCCTCCGGAACACTCCACTGCTCCGGCTTCAAAACTGCTTCACAAGAACACCAGGTTTACGCCCTTCTTTTCACCTTTTTGAAGCCATACCACCATCTCATCTCTGATCTCTCCCGGCGAAGCTGCTGACTGCGCAAGAAAACCACCGTAGATATGAAGCTCTAGATCTGAGTTGCGAGCTTGAGTGGCGGCGGTTGTGGCGGCGATTCAAGATCTGAGCCGCGAGCTTGAATCCATGGCTTTCAAGTCCAGATATGATTGCAGTCCATGAAGAAGATATGTGCGCCTTAACAGATCTTTGAGCTCCGAGCATCGTACCACCAGTTATGCTCGTGTTATGCATCGCATCACCAGCCATTGTTATGCTTATGTTATGCTCGATCTATTACCATCGTTTTGATTTCTGCTTTAGCTTATGACGATTTTAGGTGTTTATTCAGATGTATATATAGTAATAATCAGTAAGATGCTTGTTTGAGCTTCTTTGTTCTGATTAGTAGGTGTTTTCGATTTTAGGTGTTCTGATCTTCATTGCTTATAATCAGTAAGATGCTTGTTTGATCTTCTTTGTTCTGATCAGTAGGTGTTTACGATTTTAGGTGTCCTGATGATCTTCTAAGACACTTGTTTACCAAAGTTTTGTGTTTGGACTATAATAAACTATTAAACAGTAATAAACTATTTCTATTTGATAATGAATATTGCTATTTTAATAAACAATTTCAGTGAAAAATGCTCCATAACTATTAATAATTCAAGTAGGTGCTCCAATAATTAATCAAGAAACTTTGCTATTTAAAAATGAATATTACTATTAATAATTCAATTAGGTGCTCCAATAATTGAATCAAGAAATTAGTTAAATTCAATAACTCTTGTCTAAATGCTCAGCAGTATATTGATTATACGAGAAATGCTCAGTAAATTTACTGATTATACGAAAAACGCTCAGCAAGTTACTGAACATGTTCAGTAAAGTTACTAAGCGAACGAGTATGCTCAGTAAAGTTACTCAACAAAAAAAATCGAATACTCATCAACTTTTTTCGACACTGAGAACTTTTTTTCGATACTCAGCAACTTTGTTCATGCTCAGTACTTTTTCCATACTTAGTACCCCAGACTCAGAACTATTTTCTACGCTAAGAGCTATTTTCCATGCTCAGAACTTTTTTCGGCGGAGGCCGGCGGTGATGGGTGGTTATGGTCGGAGCTGGAAATTATTTGATAATTAATGAAGGAGGAGAGAGAAAAAATGATAAATGAGGAGATAGATTAATGGTAATGGAGGAGAGAGAGTAATGGTAGTTGAGGAGAGAGAGGAATCTTTTTTTGTCTTATATACATTAGAAGGGTAGTTATGACATTGAACATCTTATTGGCCTCTAAGAAGGAGAGACGAATTGACTAGCTCCTCACTACAATAATCTTTAAGACCCCATGGGTAATTGACCCTTCTTTTTATTTTCAGTAATTCGTTTTTTTTATTCTGTTTATTTTAACGGATGGGTCCGTACCTATGACCTATGTTGTGTTTTTTGTTTTTTAAGGTGGATAATTATTTATATAATTGCAGCTAGTATTTGTTCATATAATAGTCTAAATTCAGTAGGGGCTGTACCCAATTCTTGTTTTTTGTATATGTCCAATGTTCCCGTTTTATCCAAGTCCATGTCCAATAAAATCCAATGAAGTTTGTTTACCCAAGGGGTTGTACCCAAGCCGGTTTTGTCCATGTTCATGCCAATGTGTCCAGTATTGTACCATAAGTGTTGTACCTAAGGCCTATTAACTCATTTTTTGTCCAATATTTGTTTTCAAATAATAACCTCTTCACAAAGAAATAAGAAATATATTCACAAATTGGCCTGGACCCACATGGCTATACCCAAAGGGCTGGACCCTAATGGTCATTCCTTCCCCATTTATTACCAGCAAAACAAGAAAGAAAGATTACTAGTTTGATAAATAAAATAGCTTTTTTAATAGAAACTGAAATTAACAACAAAAAAAAAAAACAGAACAAAAAAAGAAGGGTTAGTTTTTAGAATCAATAAAAAAAATAAACAAACCCGATATTTTAAACAAAAAAAATAGAGGGATGGCAAGACTCTAATGGGTTGGACCCTAGTGCTGGACACAACCAGACTGGACCAACCACATTTAAAAAAATTGAGTCAGATGGCTGGGCTGAAATGGGGCTGGACCAACATATCCAATTTTGTACCTACACAGGATGTATTGGATACACGTTTTATAAAAACACGAAAAGCAAACAGATTTTGCAGCAAACAGAAGAGTCGTTGGTTTGCTTGATGGAGAGCGGCATTGGTCTGCTTGATGGTGGTACGGCGGCGACAGTTGGTGGAGGTGGTGTGTTGGTCTGTTGGTGTGGAAGAGAACGGAGGTGTGGTGAAGCGGAGGCGCTGAATCTCTGGATTGGTGGAGTCGATTTGTGCACTGGATGGAGCAGATCTGTGCAGTGAACGGCAGCAGTGGTGCAGCAACAGTGGTGGACCGGGACTGTGAAGCAGTGGTTGATGGTGGATGGCCGAGCGCGGATCAGCAGCGGCGGTGAGTGACGTCGCCGTTTTTATGGTGCAGCAATGACAGCGAGATGGTGTCGACAGCAATGGCAGCGAGTGGTGGTGTTGAGCTCTGCGCAATCATTGCTCTTTTTACAATTCTTAATCTCTTTCATTATAAAAAATAAATGACCAATAACTTTACACGTCTTGTCTTAAACCATTTTGATAGCACTTGCGCAATCATTTTCCAATAGTCACAACATTTGAAAAGTATCGCATTGCAAACCTACAATCCAGTTGTAAACTCTTAGACTCTACTTCCATAGTTTTCTGCGTTGTATTTTAAAACTAACCCATCCAATAAATGACCTACATGATTTTGCAAAACACAAAAGATTGCAGTCGCATTAGTTGTTTTGTTCCATGACATATTTGTATTTATTTTTACTTTTCCTTTCTTTAAGGGGGACCGAAGTTTAGGATAACTAGTATTATAATTTAGAATTGTTACTGAAAACAAAATTATTATTATCATGATTAAAATTAATCTCTAATTTAAAAGTGGTTTCAGATATTAGCCTAAGAGGCCATACAATTGGCTAAGGTATATATTTATCATTGGCTTTATTAGCTTTTCCAACAATAATATTAGGATATGGTGTAATAATGTATCATTCCTACTTTCCAAATGCTTCAGGCAACATTAGCTACTATTTTTCCAATACGCAAATCTTTATAAGATCATGCCTTAATGTAAGCAAACAAAAAATTCATCCATTTGCTTACACTACAAGATGGACCATTTGAGAATATTAAGTTAAGAGGGCTTGCAAGCCAGGCTGCTCTAACCAAAAGCATTGAAACAAATATGCCATATAGATTCAACTTTACCCCCATATCTAGTGCAATTAGAGGTCATAGTACATATTCTCTTAAATCTATTCTTATTAATAGGTAGATCGTTTATGCAAGCTTTCCAGAGATTTTTTTTTAATTTTGAGATTTACTTTAAGATTTCAAATAAGTTTCCAAATATCAATAGAGTATTTTAACAAAAAGTTACCTATATTAATGTTCCTTTTTTCCCATGTTCCATTTGAGCCCCTATTAAGATCTTATATTATTCTCTAACTCAACTCCCAGGAGCTGGAAAAACTTCAAAATGGGACATCAGGGTAAGTGTTTGGAGGAAGGTATAAGGATCCTATGGATGATGCAATTGCTTCACAAAAATTATTATTTATTATACTCATATCCAAAAAGTTCCCATAATTTTAATAAATTTAGAGACCAAATTGGGACAAGGTTCCTTAGGTATGCAAAGATGTTTATGACTAGGTAGCCAATGATCATCCCATATATTAATGGACATGGCATCCCTTACATTTCCAAATATGTCCTTAATGAAGAAAACTATGCCATAAAGTACAATCTTCCAACCTCAAGAACAATTATTTCCTAATATAGCATTAAGAAAGTCATCATTTGATTAATATTTCCCTTTAATTAATGTGAACAAAATAGATTCAGATGTAAGAAATATACTTCCAAGCATTAGAAGCAAGTAAACAAATGTTGTGTACATGGTAGTCTTTTGAAACTTAAAACCTCCACCAGGTGTAGTTTTTTTTTCAGAGTCTCCCACATAACTAATGAACTCTATCTTGTCCATTATTGTTCCAATAAAAATAAAAAACAAGTGAGGTCAGAGGCTTTGTGACAATCTTAAGAATATGAAAGACAAACATAACATGATTAGATATAGAATTATTGACAAACCTAATTAATATTTCTTTTCCATTTTCAGAAAGTTACTTAGAATTCCAAGATTCATTCTCATTAACACTTTGTCAACAAGCCATTTAAGAGCCTCGACTTTTGATCTTCTCCAGCTAGAAGGAATCCCTAAAACTTTCCAAGATTCTCTAATTTTTTTCATCCTAAGATAGTTGGACAAATCCATCTTAATATTATTAGGCGTATTTTTACTTACCAAGGTTCAAATTTTATATAAGTTCATGGTTTGTTATGAGTCCCATTTATACCAATTCATAATATTTAAAGATTATATAGTTTACTTAAATATGTTTCTAAAAAAAATAACTATCATCATCAAAGAGAAATGGAGTTGTCTCAAGGCCTTTTTTTTGTGTTTTTAATCCCTTGAGCAAACCACTAGCAACTCTATCATCAATCGAAACAAAAAGTGATTGAGTTACAATATAAAGTAGGAAAAGAGACAAGGGGTCACCTTGTCTCAAACATTTCCGTCGTTTGACAATACGAGTCAAATTCCCATTAATTTGAATACAGTAAGGCACATATGTAATACAAATTTTAATCCATTCTATCCATATTGGGTCAAACCCCATTTTATTTAGCAAACGAATAAGAGTATCCCACTCAATATATTCATAAACTTTATTAATGTTAGCTTTTATGGTGGCATGATAATTTTTGGAATTCCTTTTATTTTTTTAAGACAATCCATATATCCATAAATGTCTTTTAAAAAATCCATATGTCTTTTAAAAAATCTATTTGCTAAAAACATCCCCCAGTAAGATCTTTTATTAAAAACATCTCTTGACAAAAATACCCTTGTATAATCATTTTAATTATTCTATTATTTATCTTTTAAATTTAACCACCCTATTACAACTTTCCACCACTACCTACCACCCCACAATCACCACCCACACACCACTACAACCTCAACCACCACCACAAGCACCACCACCAACACCACCCCAACAACCATAACCACAGCCACAACCACCACAGTACCACCTACTACTAATTCCATCATACACACGCGCGTCCATGATTTTTTTCTTAAATCGTCATAACTAATTCTAAAAAATTCTTAAAAATTCTAAAAAATAAAAAATGTACATATGTAGATATGTAGATAAAATAAATTAATATTTACGTCTATGATTTTTTTTTGAATTTTTTTCGCAGACACGAAATCTATTGTTTTAACAGTGAATTTCCATGTTTGCGGAAGAAAATCACTATTTCGAACAGTGAATTTCGTGTCTGCGAAAAAAAATCATAGACGTAAATATTAATTTGCTTTATCCGAAAAATGCTAATTTTTTATTTTTCTGATTTTTTTAGAATTAGTTATGACGTAACTAAAAACGTCACGGACGCGAGCGTGTGTGATGGGATTAGTAGTAAGTGGTGGTGGTAGTGGTGGAGGTGGTGGTGGTTGTAGTTGTGGTTGTTGTAGATGTGGTTAAATATATATATATATATATATATATATATATGGTAGTGGTGGTGGAAATATCCTATTATTTGTTTAATATTTAAAAATAAATATTGTATTAAAAATAAAATAATATATTTAATTGGGTTGCTTAGGAAAAGATCGCGGACAGCAAGCTTTTGGGAGGGCTAGGTTTTAAAGATTTCAAAAAAATGAATACAGTTTTAATGGCAGCACAGGTTTGGAGATTGATGAATAGTCCGGATAACCAAGCTACTAAACTGTTGAAAGGTATCTACTATAACAAATCGGATATTACGACTTGTAAACTTAAACAAAGTAGGACATGGAGTTGGGCGAGTTTAATAGAAGGTATGGATTTTATTAAAAAACATGGAATCAAGATAATAGGGAATGGAAGAGATACAAATATATGGAATGAGAAATGGATTGATACAAATTTAAAAATAGATAAACCAGAAGGGGTTACGATAACTAAAGTTAACGAACTCATGAAACAAGGATCTACAGAATGGGACCTAGAAATTTTGGATAACATTTTCCCAGAACCAATAATTCCATTAATAAAGAAAATTAGATTTACTAATATCGATGAAAAGGACAAATTTGTGTGCCATAGTCGAAAGACGGAACTTTTGATACGAAAACAGGCTACAAAGTTATAATGGAGGATCAAATAGTCAACAAACCTACAATAGCAAAATCAATATCAACGCATGACTCTCTTATTTGGAAGACAATCTGGAGATCTAACATCCCAAAAAAATAAAATTATTTATATGGAGAATAACAAACAACACAATTCCTATAAGAGGAACTTTATATAGAAGAAAATATGCGGATTCAACTAACTGTCTTTGGTACAATCACCCTAAAAAGGATGTTGAACCCTTATTACTGCATCGCAACATGTGTAAAGATATTTGGGCAGGTTCCTCTCTTCAAATTAAAGTTCAAGACAACTTTGAAGAAAAGTTTGAGGATTGGTTTTTAAAGACAATTCAAAGTTTTGTTGAGGGTGGATGGGAGGAAAACGTGGTCAGAGATCTCATCATGATAAATCTTTGGAATATCTTGAAAGGAAAGATGAAAGCGGTGCGCGAAGGTACAAAAGTTTGCGGAACGGTAATCAACCTAGCAACAAAGAAACTTATGCAAGAAATCCATGGCATAGATTGGAATGAAAAAGACTACAAAGGATTCCAAAAACAAAGAGTTGTAGAAGAAGAGACATCATCAACAGACCCGAGCTCAGAAACCGCTTTTTTGTGATGCATCTTTTTCAAATAAATGAGATCCCTCGGGAATTGCTGTGGTTGGGGTCAACAATAACACAAAATCCTCTTTCACGTACAACTTTGACTTAGAATGCAACTCGGCTTTAGAAGGTGAATCACACGCGGTACTGAAAGCCACATAACTTTGTGTTGAATTTCCAGGGAAAGAGAAAGTCATTTATTCAAATAACCTTGAGATTATTCAAGGTACAAAACAGTTGTCAGCCACACGTTGGAATATCCAACCTATTTTTCGTAAGATTATCCACAAAGCTGGAGAGATTGGACAAGTTTCTTTTCGCCACATCAACCGGAGACTCAACAGCAAAGCAGATAAGATTTTTAAAGGAAGCTAGACATGGGCCAATTTTTCAGCGTCGATCGACTTTAAGTCTTTCTGACGTCTCAGCTAGGTTTAGTAAATCAGGACTCGGTTGATCGGTTTTGTTTCGTTTTGTCGGTGTTTAGGAACCTTTCTTTGTCCAAAAAAAAAAATAAAAAAATCAAGCCTCTAGAAAGAAAACGGTACTGAAGCTTGAATTGGGCCTACCAATGACCATTTTAACAACCATAGAAAGAAATTGAAAGTTTTAACAGAATCGCGGGACGTTGAGGAATAATTTTGTACGAACTTAAACACGCAATACGACACTTTGTCTTTATATAAGACAAGTAGCCATTTATTGTTATTGCTCATTGATCAGCTTCTTCCAAAACACAAAAATGGCGGAAGAAAACCCACCCACTACTCAAGAGAAACCACAAGGTCAAGAAGAAGCTCCCATCTCTCCATCTCACTCCACACCTGGTCGAGCTTTACCTGACCCACCACCTACTGCAACTCTTGCAGATCCAATGATGTCCGTTAAAGAAGGTAAAAAAAACTTCACCACCTAACTTATTTCATATATTTCAAAATTCTTCATTTTTGCTCTAAGAAATTGCTTCGTCAGTTATTCCTTTTTCGTAAAAATGTTTATTTTGCACTGATGTTGTAGATATGTTTTTTAAATACTTAAGTTAATAATATTTCACTACTCCCAATTTTTTTTTTAATCTTAATAAAAATAGATTTCACGACCCAAAACTAAATTTTATCCCCTCTACACTATATATTAGTCCCAAATATTAGCGATCCCAAACTAGAAAATAACCCACCCCCACCGTGAATTCCTGATACTCTATATATTCAATGTTTTTTCCTTCACGAGAACTAATTTTTACTAAAACATTTAAGTATGAATTTACTTTGTAAATTCAGAGATACATGGATCTGACGATAATCTGAAGATCGTATCACAATACGTGAAACGAAGTAAAGAATTGTTTGAAGAGGTTGTCCAATTGGATAAGAAGGTCCAAAGCATTAAAAAACGTGTTTTTGGTTGGGTTCTTATCTATATCTTCATCATGGCTGGAATAATTTACCTCGCTGCAACTCATTTAAACTTATCTATTACCATGTATTATTCTGTATTGATTTGCTACATGGTAAGCTTAGTGAGTGCTATGTTGTCTGCACGTCAAAAGTTACAACAGTTTCAACCTCTGATTAAGGATTCACAAGCCCGGTTTGAAGAATGTTGTAATGAAGCTGCAGCTTTAATCAGACAAAAGGTTCTTGTTCCATCTCGCCCTATCGACACATCCATGACCAAAAAAAACATTGTTCTTGCTCTACTTCAAGCTCTCGTGTTCTTGTTTCTCGCATTGGGACTTTTCAAGGGTATATTTCCACAATCACCTCCATTTTGTTATGTTTTTTCTTTCAATTTTTTCAAAGTCTAATTCTCGTTTGTTTCTTTGTTTATCTAGCTGACTAGTTTTTCACAATTCAAACCTACAAAATTTCTTGATTGGTGAATGCTATCAAGATTTTTACAAGTCTTGTTTCCTATTGGAACGGTGCAGTTTTTTCTTATGAAAGAAGGTCAAAGAAAGAGTTAATTATCGGACTCTTTACTAGATATCATTATTTAGATTAAGATTACTCCTTGTCACGTTTCTTAATTTAAAGCTCTGTGTTTTGAAGTTACCTGTCAATATTTTTTAATTAGATAGCTTCATTATGATTACGTAGGTTGAGTTTAGATGTTAATGTTTTATCGAAATATTACATCTTATTTTTTTTAGTACATGAGAGAGCCACTTTGGGCTCGGAGTCATTTCGACTCCAATGAAATTCGATCCCAGGACCTCTTGGTCTATGCGAAGTAGCCTAACCACTAGGCCAAATATTACATCTTATTGTGTAATTGGTATTGAGCATTGAATAATTGAATATTTCGTAAGAGAAATTCATGTCCCGCGCCTTTTACAAAAACTCAGTTACATCTCAAATGCACAAGAAAGTGGAACAAAAACAAATAATCCCCTTAATACAAGAAGGTCACTAGACCATAATACAATTTGCACCTATGCCTCGCCAAATTGGGGGCTATACATCTCCCTTGGTGTCACTCATCCACAACTATCACGTGTCAAATGTCACCAAATCTCGTTTGGTGAATTCACGAATGACCTCCATCGCATACTCTCAGATGTCGTGAGATGCCCCTAGTTGCACCAATCAGTCTGCACAAACATTAACCTATCTATAAATATCATAAATCTGAATTCCTGGATTCCTATAAAGTATATGCGATAATGCATATATCCACTGCACCCTGACCCTCTCTCTCTGGACGCCTATCAAGGTTGTAGTCACATCTCTTGAGTCTACCACCGTCTTTAGCTCAATAACCCCATGCTCTTTACAAGCGTTAGTCCCTCATATAGAGTTATAAAGTCTGTAACTACCGAGAGCACATAATCAATATTTCTTGAGAACACACCTACCCAAACTCCCTCCTTATCTTTGAATTATCTTCCCTTTCCACCACACATACTTCTTTTGTTTGTGCTATCGTCTATCTTCAACTTCCATCTAAATCTTCTAAGCCTAGCATTACATCGAACACACTGGACTCAATCCTACCAGCTAAATTTGATTAGATGGAGGAATCGGGTTTATTGCTTTTAATTTACAATTAACAACAAAAAGGTCTAAAAGGAATAGGCAGGAGCAGAGTTATAGGTAACAATATCAGGAACATACCGCTTTTGATGAGACATCCTAACACCTCGATTAATTGTGCTTCGTCGAGTTTATCGGATCGATAGCGTTGGGCTTCAGTATTCTCACAAAGAGAAGATGAAATTGATGAATAAAAGAAGAGGGGAAAGATAGAAGATGGTAGTGGGTGGTGGCGGCAATGGTAGCGAATGGTGGTGCGTTCGACCGAGACCAGAGATTCAATCTTTTTGGTTTGTTTTTCTCTAATGAGATATATATATATGTTGATAAGAGGGGTAATAAAGGAAAAGATAAATTTTGTAGGGAAACAATATTTAGGAAGGATGCTACAAGTCTATTATTATTAGTTTTGTGACTTAGATGGTAATTTTCTCTTTGCAATTTGATGGCCGATTTTTTTTTCCACTTTATAGACATTGAGCATTTATGATTTATCTAATTTCTTAATAATTTAATTTTCATTAATATTACAAATATATAGGGTTTACAATTTATTTAATTAACAAGTAATTTACTTATGTATTTTTTGAAAGTTTAATAATTGCAATTTTTTGTTTGTTGTTTACGTTTTTAATTTGTAGTTTATATTTATAGATTATAATTTATTTAATTTTTAATAATTTAATCTTATTATTAATTAATCTAATACATAAAATAAGAATTGAAAAAAAGTACTGAAAAAATAATGAAAATTTGAATTTGCAGACATTTTCTTTTAGTAAATGATAATTTTTTATTAAGAAGATTTTTTTTATAATATAAAATGCCAAAATTCTTCTTAAGAGTTAAACTTTATTTGAATTATTTTTGCTAATTTTATGCAATTGTTAATTTAGTATGTGATTTTAGACTTCAAAACTTATCTATTTTGCTATTTTAATCTAATATATTATAGAATAATTTATATTTTTTTGAATGTTAGACATTTTTAATAGGATCTTCAATTGGGGCGACCCGCACAGGGACCAATATTTTTAAAGGCCTATAATTTTATTTTTCTATATAAAATATAATTAAAAAACATTTCAATCTTTCTAATTTAATTCCCAAACTCAATTTATTTATTACACCAATTCTTTATTATTTCTTAGCAAATTCAATTTTTAGCAAAAAACTCTTCCAATCTTCAAAATATTTGTCTGTTCCTTTCTTAATTAATACAGACAATCATTATTATCATTTTTTAATAAAATTTTGATTAAACTATATATAAACATTTCAAACACAAAGCATCATTTCATTCATTTGTCAGGTATTTTTATTTTTTATTTATTTTAATTCTTAATTTATATTTTTAATTTTGTTAATAACTTTTTATTAAAAATTTAAAATTTATTAAACTGACAAAAAATTAAATAATTTTGTATTTGTTTAAAGTTCAAAAATTGCAATTTGCAATTTGATGGCCGACGATCTTTTTTTTCCACTTTATAGACATAGAGCATTTATGATTTATCTAGTTTTTTATTAATTTAATATTCATTAATATAATAAATATATAGGGTTTATAATTTATTAAATTAACAAGTAATTTACTTATGTATTTTTAAAAGTTTAATAATTGCAATTTTTTGTTTGTTGTTTAGGTTTTTAATTTTTAGTTTATATTTATAGATTATAATTTATTTAATTTTTAATAATTTAATCTTATTATTAATTAATCTAATACATAAAACAAGAATTGAAAAAACGTACTGAAAAAATAATGAAAATTTGAATTTGCAGACACTTTCTTTTAGTAAATGATAATTTTTTATTAAGAAGATTTTTCCTATAATATAAAATGCCAAAATTCTTCTTAAGAGTTAAACTTTATTTGAATTATTTTTGCCAATTTTATACAATTGTTAATTTGATATGTGATTTTAGACTTCAAGATTTATCTACTTTGTTATTTTAATCTAACATATTATAAAATATTTTATATTTTTTTGAATGTTAGACATTTTTAATAGGATTTGAAATAATATAGGTCTAATTTAAATTTTTGCTCAGGGCCTTAAACTCGACAAGACTGGCTTTGGTAAGTGGAATGTTCAAACGAGCCTTGAAACTGATGGTATCACATACGTATATTTTTTTTATTAATCATCAAAACAGTTGTATTAAAGCTCAAACAAGTTCATTACATATTAAGAGCAGAAAATACATATGTAAAAACAATTCTAATCTATTTCATAAGAACTGTTACTCAATCCGTAAACACTTCATTGAGTTTCCAAGTTTCAACAATTACCTTTCTCCTCCCAAGTTTTCCTTAAATCTTTTGCAACTACTTGTCTTGATATAAAAATAAAATTCTGAATATTATGGAAAATTTTCTCCCCAAACTTTGTTTTCTCATTGTGTATGTAAGCATTTTTATTACTCCATGTAAAGTAAATGAGAGTAGTGAACCAGCCACTATAAATTGCTTCAAGGAACATGTCATTAGCTGTATTCAAAATAAAGCTAACAAAATCGTACCAGCTTTGACAGTGAGAAAATATATCTCCACTAAGTTGAATACAATTGCTGACGATCCTCTTAGTAAAAGAACATATAAAGAACAGGTGATATCTATTTTCAATGGAGTTGTAGCAGAATTCACAAAGTGTATTGCTTTGGTTTTCACATTCAATCATTTGACTTTTTGTAGGAAGCCTATTCAAGCAAGCAAGCCAAGAGCAAAAACAACACTAAAGTATATTAAGTTTATGCCACATGCATGATTCTTGTCCATTCAAGAATTGGACTATTTTCTTTAATCTCTTGCATAGTTTTCTTGAAAGAAAACTTATTCTTGATGCTAGCTGTCCATTTGATTTTGTCATTGCCATGAAGCAACTGATCAGGTAGTAACTTCACTAAACCACTGAGCACAACAAGAAAATGCCATCTACCCTTACTGAAGCAACTTTTAACAGTTCTATTCATCCACATATTCATTTCAGGCACAACTCTATTAAATGCAATACTTACATTATTAGCATCCACCCAACTATCCTAGAACACATAAGTATTTAAACCATCCTTTACTTCATGAATGATGGACTTATAAGCCAAGTCTCTGAGCTTGAACCCACGGGAAATCTTATTTGATCTTGATCCTCCAAATGCACTTGTCTTTAAAGATATAAGTGTGAACACAAGTGCTAAGGAGATTATCACTTCTTTAATATATTCTCCAAAAGAGGCTAAAAAACACACCTTGCTGGGTATTTCTAAATGAGGAATGTTCATGCATCCTTCAGCTTTGTTTTTCCATATGTTAGACCATGCAACTCTAACTCCTCTAGCTCCTTCAAGGATGTCTTTCCATAAGAAGCTAGAAAGCTTTTGATTAAGCTTATATATAACATTCTTAGAGAGTAAAAACACCCTATACTAATGAAGAATCTTGATAATTAAAACCACTTTTATGAGCCCTAGATGAAAATACCAAGTATCTCAGTCTTCCTTGATCTTTAAGATACTGATGATACTATCTTTGTACTTAAATAAGTCCCTCCAAAATACAATTTAGTTTTTCTTCTTCTCAACTTTGCCACATACGTATATATATTATTGTTGAATAAGTCTTTTTTAGTGAATTTTAGTATAAAAAGAGTTTATTTCACCATTAAGTTCAGTGTTATGTAAAATAGTAGATATCACAGTCAATCTCCTAACCATCAGTAGCCATCTAAGTAAATGGCTGAATTTAAATATCAAGAAATGCTCATGATGTAGGAATCATAGCTTAAATATCCTGAGACAATTATCCGGGTGTTTCTATCTCGTGAACGGGTAATTATATTCGTACTAATAGAATCCCAATAAACACTTTCATAAAAAAAGACAACATCTCATAATGTCTAGAACAACCGTAATATATTATCTGCCTAACACTACAAGAAAGAAACCAAAAAAAACAAAATGTTTGTGCGATGATGAGAAAATGAGAAATAACAACGTTTAAAAGAAAGACATTAATATCATAAATAAAATAAGATGGTTTTAAGTGGACGTTAATTAATTAGCTTTTCCATTCCAACGAAAAGCAAACTCTTGCGCAGCATTGCTTTATCTCGGGCAAATATCTCCACTCACATGGCTGCCACTGCCACGGCCCTAAGTCGTTATCATAGATTTCAAGTTTGACTTCCTTTAATTCTCGAGACCAACTCTTGTTTACCCGTTTTCTTCTTTCTATCAACTTCTTCAACAGATAGCCTATGAGGTCAGAATTTGACCACACTTGAATGATCTTGGGATGACAAGTCAGGAACAAAGCCTCAAGAAAATTTGATTTTACCAATTCAGTTGAAAATCTAAAACCTAATTCTAAATACTCAACTTGGACCACTGGAGTAGTTGGAATTCTTCTTACTTCGATAAGTTCACATTCTTGATAGGATGAACCCAAAACCAATGAAATTTTAGAACGAATTGCGTTTGTTAGAAGTTGTTTCAGCCTGCAAAACTGATCAGTGTCAAGAGGATGATCCTCCGACTTGTGGGATATCTTTAACACCCATTGGCTTGGAGCATTGGTTAAGAACAAATTAAGGATCTTATCAAGTTTAACTATCACCATGTCTGGAGCATTGGTTAAAGAGAGATCAAGGGGTTTACTAAGATTAAGAATAAGATACTTCAAGTTTGGAGCATCAATGTTTACCTCCCTCAAGTCCTTACATTCTAAACTTTCTAACCTTATTTGCTTAAGTGAATGACTTGATAAATTAAGTCTTTTAAGACCTTTCACACTTGATAAAGTAAGAATTTCAACTTGTGGAAATCTGTGTTCCCAGTCGTCTAAAAATGTAGATGAAAGATTCATGTTGCCAATTAATTTTAACGTTTTTAACTTGTCTGTTTTACACAACTTAAGAGATCCAAATATCCTTAATTCTAGGAATTGAAGATTGGGTGCTTCAATTTCAACATCTACATCTTCCCAGCCATCCCAGCCATCCCAGGACCAGGTGTTAAATATAAATTTATTAAGCTTATAAAGCTTAGTTACCTTAATTCTTTTCACGAATTTACCACCAACTACAAACAATTCCTCAATTAAAGGACAACTTGCTATCATACCGTCAAACGTGGACTGATCTATGATGATACGGCTAAGGTATAATTTCTGAAGATGATTAAACATTACCTTGTCATTAACTTTCTTTATAAAAGTTACTTGTCTATTTTCACTTCTTCGCTCACCGCTATATTGTAATCGTAATTCTCTAAGTGAATTGCCTTCAAAAATTGAATGATCCAAATCATAGTATATCCAACCACGACCAAAAGTGAGATCGAGACTTTTGACACCGTTTTCAAGGGCAATTCTAATCCAATTTCTTCAAAAATTGAATGATCCAAATCATAGTATATCCAACCACGACCAAAAGTGAGATCGAGACTTTTGACACCGTTTTCAAGGGCAATTCTAATCCAATTTCTCAAGGGTGGAGTAGAGCAAAAATCATCTATGTCGAGATCAAGTACCAACTTCTTTATATGTATCGTTTTCTGTTGGTATCTCTGTAAAATTCTATCGATAAAGTTGTGCAACTTTTTTCTAATTTCTGGTTCAATATAACAGCTATTAAAAATCAAAATAGGATAAGTAATCCATGCCCTGTGCCATGTTTTGCAAAAAATACTAACTCCAGGTTGTTCTGTATTCTTCAAGCAACCTAGAATTTTATGAATTATGTCTTCCGGTAATTGAGATATGTCTCTCATTGAATCCTCCATGTTTCTGTGAGTTCTATCTCTACCAAAAGCGCCTCTCTTTATGTATTGCGTTTGCCTACGGAATAGGTCAAATACTTATTTGAAAGCCCAAACTAGATCTTGTACTTTATCAGTGGTGGAGCCAGGAATTTTCATTAGGGGGCCAAGGGGATTCGGAGACAATGTCCCCGAATTTTTTTTTGCCACTATTTACACTAAAAGTCTAAGTATTATGCAAAAATTGCAAAATAGGTCTTTATAATATGAAAAATTATATTAAAAATCTCTATATTGTATAAAGATTGCAATATAAGTCTTGATATTAATTTTTCTAATTAATTATGCTATAAATTTTTTTTTAATATAAAATAACATATATTTTGTTATAAAAAATAAAAAATCTTATTAATAAAATAAGGGTGAATTACCCAAGGGGTCTTGGGGACCATCTTAGTGCCACATAAGAACCAAGTGATTTCTCTCTTCTACTTAGAGGCCTCAAAATTGACAAATATCATTACTACCCTTCTAGTGTATATAAGACAAAAAAAAAAATCTTCTCTCTCCTCCATTACCATTAATCTCTCTTCTACTTTATCATTTTTCTCTCTCCTCTTTCATTGACTATCAATGATTTCCAGCTCCACCACCGACCACCGCCGACCACCACCGACCACCGCCGGAAAAAGTACTGAGCATAAAGTACTGAGCATAAAGTACTGAGCATGGTAAAAGTACTGAGCATGGTAAAAGTACTGAGCATGGATAAAGTACTGAGCATGGAAAAAGTATTGAGCATAGAGTACTGAGCATGGAAAAAGTACTGAGCATAGAATACTGAGCATGGAAAAAGTACTGAGCATGAAAAAATTTACTGAGCATCGGAAAAAGTGCTGAGTATCGGAAAAATCAGCTGAGTTATTCAAAAAAAAAATTTGAATCCCTTTACTGAGTATGCTCGTTTGCTCAGTAAAGTTACTGAGCATGAAGGAAAAAATTACTGAGTTCTATTATTTTCTTAATTAAAATTTAGAGCATTATCTATTAATAAATAATTTCCTAGATTATTAAGTAAGGAAAGAAAAATAATAAAAAGATTATTAATAAATAATTTTCTTGATTAAGATTTCAAGTAAGGAAAGAAAAATAAAAAAAAAGTTAAAAATTGTGTTGAGCATATCCGCTGAGTACACACGACAATAAGAAAAAGAAAAAAAAAATTAAATATGAAAACTTGCTGAGTATCACCGCCGAATTAGAGTCTTCGCTGCATGAAAGCCCCTAAACCCCCATCATCTATCCATCAAACTTTATTTACATAATCAGGTACAAAAAATGATGATTGATATCCCTCTCGTTCACCACACATAAAACTAAACCTAAATTTCAATAAAATCAAATTTAATTAAATCATTACAATATATTATATTAAATATAAAATCTCACATGTTCCTGCATCAGACTTGAAATACTTGTAAGTCTGTAGAGGTGCAGCGTAACCATTTAGGAGCTCTTTTCTTCCACCGGAGCTCTGGGACCTCCATAGATTCCGGCAACGAAGCTATTTGTAACCAGATCTGCTCTTCTACCTACCAATCAACTCATCTCGACCCCTCTCGCCGGAGTCTTCTCTTCATCAAAGAAACCACCACCACTCGTGCTGCAGAAGAAGGCGCAGCACAGTCTTCTCCGCCATGGCTGCTCGGAGCTTCGTCAAACAGTATGAAGCATTTGGTGAGCTTATGGGAGGAGAGAGAAATTATAAGTGAAAAGCTGCGTGACTGTATCTTTAAGGTTTAGGATTAATGTGAAATTATTAATATATATAGGAAATACAAAATAATAAGGGGTAAAAAAGTAATTGGATTTTTGGCTTATAGTGTTAAAATTAGTTTGTGGCCTTTAGTAAGAAGAGGGCATAGGCTCGGTCTTGTTGGGTCTCGAGGTGGTGTCTTCAAGACCCCTTGGGTAATAATCTCATAAAATAATGGGTGAAAACCAGTTGGGCTAGCTCAACTGGCCAGGGCCCTTGTCTCTCAACTAAGAGGTACAGGGTTCGAATCCCGGAGGTGGAATAAAGTTTAAAATGTTGTTGGCCAGAACTATATTGTCTCATCCATGAGGTCCAAGGTTCGAATCCCGGAGGTGGAATAAAGTTTAAAATGTTGTTGGCCAGAGCTATATTGTCTCATCCATGAGGTCCAAAGTTTGAATCCCGAAGGTGGAAGAAAGTTAAGAAGGTTATTGGACAGGGCTCTATTGTATCATCCATGAGGTCCAAGGCTCGAAAAACCCTCCCAGAACATGGGTAACCTAGTTCTGACTTGCCTGGGGATATGGTTGGGGAGGCGGTCATATTTCCCCGTGGGATTAGTCGGGTGAAAGCTCGGAACCCACGGTATCAAAAAAAAAAAAAAAAAAAATAATGGGTGAATTACCCAAGGGGTCTTGGGGACCATCTTAGAGCCGTATAGGAACCAAGTGGATTCTCTGTTCTACTTAGAGGCCTCAAAATTGACAAATACCTTTACTACCCTTATAGTGTATATAAGACAAAAAAATAGATTCTTCTCTCTCCTCCATTATTATTACTCTTTCTCCTCCATTACCATTAATCTCTCTCCTCCTTTATTAAGTTTTCTCTCTTCTCTGTCATTAACTATTAATAATTCCAGCTTCGACCTCCGGCCACCGACCACCGCCGGATAAAGTACTAAGCATAAAGTACTGAGCATAAAGTACTGAGCATAAAGTACTGAGCATGGAAAAGTACTGAGCATAAAGTACTGAGCGTGAAAAAAGTACTGAGCATAGAAAAAGTACTGAGTATCAAATTTTTTTGCTTATTATTCGAATTTTTTATTGAGCCGCTTTACTGAGCATGCTCGTTTGCTCAGTAACTTTGCTGAGCATCGAGAAATTTAATTGAGTTTTTAGAATTTTTCCTGAGTATTAAATAAAAAACAATTGAGTTTATGATATAACAATGCTAAAATAGAAATTAGCTGAGCCTAAATAAAAAAATGCTGAGCTTAAAAATAAATTAAAGAAAAAGGATAAGCCTATATACACCCTTTGTTTGACAAAAGGTCAAAAACCTCCATATGGTTTGGTTTCCAAATCCGTATGTCTTATTAGATTTTATGTAAAATGTGTTAACAGGCTAGAAAAACAGAATCGTCGCTTCAAAAAACACGTCTTGGTGCACATAAGCGAGCTGGTGGGACAAGCTCAGATGTTTCAGATAATAATGTTTCCGATATTGATAAAGTGTGTATGCAACTATTTCTTGATATTCAGGTAAAGCCTAATCTGTCCCTCAAGTTATTAATAATCTACTTTTGACCCCATATAAGACTTCTAAGAGGATGGATATTTGGCTGAAACACAACGTGGCGGTGCTTCTTCTCCGGCGAATCTCAAAACGCCATAGCTTCGAGATCTCCGGCTTCTTCTCCGGCGAATCTCAAACCGCCATAGCTTCGAGATCTCCGGCGAAGCAGTGAAACTCCGATAGAAGCAGCGGAACTTCTTCGTCGAGGTCATGGGTGGGTTCGCAACAGATATGTCCGGAGCAAGTCTTCTCGCGATGGCTACTCGGAGCTTCATAAAAGATGCAGATCTTCTCCCTCTCGTCGGATCTGCTCTTCCACAAAGAGAACACCGCCACTCGTACTGCAGAAGAAGAAGGCCCAACACAAGTTCTCGCCATGGCTGATCGGAGCAGTTGAAGCATTTTTTGAGTTCATTAATCTGATGGGAGGAGAGAGAAATTGATAAAAGCTACGTGTGATTTTTTAGGTGTAGAATTGATTGTAAAAATATTAATATATATAGAGAAAATAAAAAACAAAAGAAGGGTAGTAATGTAATTGGATTTTTAGGGTATAGTGTTAAATTTAGTCTGTGGCCTTTAGTAAGAATGGAGAATTAGTGTAGTCTTGTTGAGTCCTAGGGGGGTGTCTTCAAGACCCCTTGGGTAATTTTCTCTAAAATAATTTAAAGTTTAATAAAATAAATTTTATAAGTTAGGGGGGCCAAATAGAGATATTTAAAAACATTAGGGGTTATTTACTTTTTTTTTTTAAAGATAGTTATAAATTTTTTTTTGAAGAATCAGGGGGGCCATGGACCCCCACAACACACATGGCTCCGCCCCTGTACTTTATAGCCCTATGTAGGGCTGAGTTAAAAGATTGCAAAATTCGCCGACAATTATAAACCTATTCTTGACCAGAATATTTTTCAACCGTTTGTTTCGACACCCAATCTATTACCATGTTTGAGTTTTTCGAAACTAAGTAAGAAATTTACGAATTTTTACAAATTGTAACCACAAAAAATCATACCTGAAGTTAAGTGATTGGCAATAAATCATTAATAAAATCAAGAAAATAAATAGATTAACGATTTATAACTAACCAATTCACACCACTTGGGCGATATAATTTAAATGATATATATCATTACTCGTTTTACAATTCTTAATCTCTTTCATAATAAAAAGTAAATATTCAATAACTTTACACGTCTTGTCTTGAACCATTTTAATAACACTTTCGCAATCATTCCCTATGTCACAGTATTTGAGGAGTATTGCATTGCTAATCTACAATCCAGTTGTAAAATCTTAACCTCTACTTCCATAGTTTTCCTCGCCTTGCATTTTAAAATACCCCATCCAATAGATGACCTACATGATTTCACAAAACACAAAAGGTTACAGTCTTATTAGTTGTATTGTTCCATGCCATATTTGTATTTATTTTTACTTCTCCATTCTTTAAGGGGGACCAAAGTTTAGGATAAGTAGTACTTTATAACTCAAAATTGTTACTAAAAACAAAACTATTATTATTATCATAATTCAAATTAATCTCTAATTCCAAAGTAGTTTCAGAATATTAGCCTAAGAGGCCTTAGGACTAGCTAAGGTATATACTTATCATTGTCTTTACTAGCTTTTCCAACACTAATATTAGGGGTATGGTGTAGTGATGTATCATTCATACTCTTTAAATGCTTCAGGCAACATTGACTACTAACTTTCCAATACACAAATCTTTATAAGATCGTGCCTAAATGTAAGCAAACAAAAATATCATCTATTTGCTTACACTACAAGATGTACATTTAAGGATATTAAGTTGAGAGGGCCTGCAAGTCAGACTGCTCTAACCCAAAAGCTTTGAAACAGAATATGTCATATAAATTTGACTTTATCCCCATATCCAGTGCAATTAGAGGTAAGAGTACATCTTATTTTAAATATATTCTAATTAATGGGTAAATCGTTTTTGCAAGCTTTCTAGAGATTTTTTTTAAAATTTGGAATTTACTTAAAGATTCCAAATAAATTTCCAAGTATCATGAGAGGATTTGAACAAAGAGTTACCTATATTAATGTTCCTTTTTTTCCCATGTTCCATTTGAGCCCCCATTAAGATCCTATATCATTCTTAACTTAACTCACAGGAGCTGGAAAATCTTCAAAATAGGACATCATGGAAGTGTTTGGAGGAAGGTATAAGGATCTTATGGATGATGCAATTGCTACAAAAAAATTATTATTTGCTATACTCATATCCAAGAAGTTACCATAGTATTAATAAATTCAGAGACCAAATTGGAACAAGGTTCCTTAGGTATGCAAAGATGTTTATGACCAGGTAGCCAATGATCATCCCATATATTAATGGACCTGACATCCCTTACATTTTAAAAGATGTCCTTAATGAAGAAATTTATGCCATAAAGTACAATCTTCCATCCTTAAGAACAATTATTTCCTAATTTAGCATTAAGAAAGTCATCATTTGGTTAATATTTCTATTTAGGTAATGTGAACAAAATAGATTCAGATTTAAGAAATATATTCCAAACATTAGAAGCAAGTAAACAAATATTTTGTAAATGAGAGTCTTTTGAAACTTAAAACCTCCACCAAATTAGTTTTTTTTCAGACTTTCCCATTTAATTAATGAAATCTATCTTGTCCATTATTGTTCCAATAAAAATAAAAGACAAGTGAGGTCAGAGATATAGAATTATTGACAAACCTAATTAATATTTCTTTGCCACTTTCAAAAAGTAACTTAGAATTCCAAGTTTCCATTCTCATTAACATTTTTCACAAGCCATTCAAGAGCCTTGACTTTTGATCTTCCCCAGCTAGAAACGAACCCTATATATTTTCCAAGATTCTCTAATTTTTTCACCCTAAGATGGTTGGCCAAATCCATCTTAATATTATTAGTAGTATATTACCTAACAAGGTTCCACTTTTATATAAGTTCATGGTTTGTTATGAGGCCTATTTATATCAATTCATAATATTTAAAGATTATAAAGTTTACTTAAAGACGTTTCTAAGAAAAATAAGCTATCATCAAAGAGAAATGGAGTTATCTCAAGGCCTTTTTTTAGTTGTTTTTAATCCCTTGAGCAAATCACTAGCAACTTGGTGTCGCCTAGGGTGTGATAAAAATAAGATAAAATTAAGTCTAGAAAACTACGCACTCTCACCCTAGACAGGCACAGTACTGCAAGTATTACAGGACGTATACAAGTTTTAGTTGATAAGTTGAGTTCGTTCTCAGGGACTTAGTGTGCTAGTCGAATGGATAGCAATAACGAGTAAGAAGTAAATAATTAAAGAACAGGAAATAAAGAGAATAAATTTGAAATTAACTAAAAAAAACTAGGAAAAATAAAGACAGTAAATAAAATACGAAGAATACGAGATGAGAAGTATAGCTTAGGTTTTGCTAGTATGCACTAATCCTTCTAATTATTTCTATTAGATCTAGTTAATAAGGGAGAATATTAGCTCTTGTATACTTAGTCAGGATTCTCAATTCCCATACCTTAGACCTTGAGAGCGACTAAGGGGGCTACAGACACACCACGAGGCTGGTTCAAATAGGGTTATCCTACGCCACTAGGGCCCTAAGCAATCAATTTCACTACATGGTGATACTGATTAAATTATACCCTAATGACTATCTAGTTAGAATCAGTTTTGTTAGGACTAATATCGACACTAGACGTTATGTGGTGTTTCAATAATTAGACACCCAGTTAAGGTGATCATCTAACTACTATTAATAAAGCCTAAAGTGATCAGGTATAGGACAGACAATAAATCAAAACACATAAACAAATATAAAGGTAAGTAGCTAATATCAAATTACATGTAATTCCCAAAGAAACTTAGATAGAAAGAAATTAGAATTTATAGATTATACATGATGCAAAACCCAAGCTATGGGTGGTTTAGTTCATACCTGAAGGAAATAAACTAAAAGGAATAATAAAAGACATCATCTTGCTCTCTACAATAACTTGGAAGAATAAAACCTTAAGAACTAATTACTATGAGGCAAGGATGATTTACAAGTGATATAAGGGTGTATTTATAGGTGTTTAGAAGACCTAATTCGTTTTCTTGAAGGAAAAGGTAAGTAATGGACTCCAAGCCCAACTCAAATTCGTAACCCTAAAAACATGAAATCAGGCCCGTTTTGTCTTTTGGTCCTAATAGCTTCAATACTCATTCGTTTGATGCGTATGAGTACACCAAATTCATCGTCTCGGAAAGATCTTCAACTTTTCACTTGACCGTTTCTCCAAATTCCACACCGTTTTTGAGATATAATCTTATTTGTGGTCATAGGTGCAGAAATTCAAGATTACGACAGTTTTTCCTTTTCCATGTATTTAGCTTTTCTTTCCTTTATCTCCAATTACCATGCTTATCTCTTTCTATATCTTGTAGTCTTTGAATTGGACTCTAATTAATCTCCATAATTATCTTTAAAACTTCACACTGAATAAATAATCAAACCCAATATGCTCTAACAATATTATTTTACTAAATCAAGACTCAAAATAGGAAAGTGCACTTGTTCTCAAGAAAAACGACTATTATGACTTCTAAATCACTAAAAATGATGTCTCATCCTAATATAAATCTATCACAAATGAGGAGACATCAAGACCCCCAACTCAAAGTTGTATCGTCCCGATACAATAAAGATAAAAACAAGGAAAGTCTATAAATACACACTTATGAATTTTCAACACAATGGGAAAAATAGAGCAGAATATATAGAATAAACCTAAAGCAAGAACTCATAAAATTTCATGCAACAATATTCATAAACTACATACCTGTACACTTCTCATACCCATAGTCAACACGGTTTGAATTCAAGATTAGATTAGTTTCGCAATGTAAGAAGGATTGGGACTTTACTCAGTTCACCAAGGAAGCTATAGATTGTTCCTCGAACTTCACTAGTATCTAAAGATCCACTTAACTACTCTCTAATGGCTCAATCATTTCTCAATTACATAGCAAAGAATCAAAATGTCTTTAAGGTTGTAATTTAGGCTTAGGGACGGTATGATAGTATATTTGGATAATTTAGAGTGAGCTTTTGGCTCTCTCCTCACTAGCCATCAACGAATCGCCCTAGAGCTTGAGTTACTCTCATAAAATGTTTCTCACTCAGCCCAATGAATTCCTTGATGCACAATTTAGCATCCCTAATAACCCAATTAAAGCATAAGATGTTCACATAGAAATTCCACTTTGCCGGTCCGATATATATATATATATATATATATATATATATATATATATATATATTTTCTTTTCAAATCAATTTTTTCTTTTGTATAGCCATGACTCTCTTTAATGTTGAGATATCACGCTATTTTCTCATATATATATTTTTTCTTTTAATGCCCTTGGTGGCAAATTTAGCTCGTATTCACTATTACCCCGGCAAAGGGTTACAATAAAATCTGTGAATCGTCATCAATATAAAGAACAGAGCACAATTAATAAGCTCAAAAATCCCATCCCAGTAATATTTCCCATAATGGTGGACCCACCACCCCAAACTCAAGCTCTAAAACAACTGTCTATGCATCGCGATTCGAGTGCGGGTCATATGGAAAAGTCCTATAATCTAAAGGGATATGGCTTATAATGTGTTTTAATAAAAAGCTTTAGAAAGGCTAGAAGGGGTTGAGAAGGATATAGCATATAAAATAAAAAATAACATGGTGAGAAGGTATACAAAGGCTTCAAGTGGCTTCAAACATGAAAGAACCGCCTTAATCACTTTCTACACTATGTAATTTCGTTATTTTCTTACCTTTAGCACTTTCATCAAATGGTTTTGTCGACTAGCTTGGATCTCACGACCTACATACTTCTCAAGGTTCCCTGAGATCGAACATACTTTCTATCGCATTGCTCACTAATCTTTTCTTTACTATCAACGTGTGTTTTCCTGCAAATACTCAAAGCATACAAATAAATAGCTCATAAACATACTACTTACTATAATCAATTCACTGAGCTTATGCTTTCAAGCTATTAAACACACTCTACATCTAATTCCCATGTATCAAAAATTTTAATTTCTACCTAAAAACAGAAAAATGGAGATGAGAGACAACTAATCCCTACACCCCAACTCAAATATGAGTCGTGTCCCCACGACTCGAAAAAAAGACTCAAAATAGAAATTAAAATTAGCAGATAAACACATTTACAGAAATGGTAAGGAAGAAAGAGAACATACTCTCGAGGCTATTGCCTCGCGTTATTGACATCCAAGGTAGGATTCACTCGATCTTTCGTTAATTGCTCAAGGATTTTCATGATGTGCACTTGATTAGCGTTGATTTGTGCCACATCATTGGCTAAAGAGGTTTTAGCTGCTTCGAATTTGTTTAAACGCTCCTCCATCTTCTCTTGACAACTTTGCTCCTTTTCTTCTCTTGAGATTTGCGTAGCATTTGCTTTTGCTTTTCTCAAGACATCCTTGATCCAAGCATTATCAATATAACTCTCCTTAAACTCGAGTTGCTCTTCTTCACCCAACGTTACATTCGCTTTTCGCACAAGACACGTGATCATAGTAGGAAATTTAACATTAAAAATAGATTTAGGAGAGACCGGAAATCGCATCACCTCCTCATAGATCAACTGTGCCACATCCACTTCTTCTCCTCTCAAAATACAATCCAAAAGTAGAGCGTTCTTTTCAGTCACATCCAAAGTTCGTGTGTTTTCGAAGACATTAGGAATGAGGAAATTGTGCCAAACTCTAGCATCCGATTGAAGATATTTGTAAGGCCAAGGTGCCTTTAATTCTCCTTTATGTGATTGCACTTTCTCCTTGTCTAAAACATGCTCAAAAAGTAATTCCTCATCAAAGATTTTTCGTTTAGCAACCGCTTCACTATACTTGCAATCTCCAATTAATTTCTTAAACTTGAAGTGGTTTCTAATCTCATTAACTGTGAAAGAAACTAACGTTCCTCTAATCGGAACACAACCTTTAATATCACGGCTCAAGAGGCCTAAATATAATTCCAAAACTAACTCATGACATAATTCAGAACATCTTACCAGGAACGTGGACCAACCCAATTTTTCACCAAGCTCTAAGAATCTCTTGTATTCTCCTGTACCAACTTCTTCAATGGATACTTTCTCATAAGCAAAAGGTAGTTCTTTTAAATGTTTTTCTGCAGAAGCTTTTAAGGCCTTTAAAGCTTCCTCTTTTTCCATGGGTGTAGGACCTTTGAAGGGTGGAAGTTGTGTTTTTTCCTTTGAATAAAAGTATTGCCTTTTACCATTACGATCAAACAAAGCTAGCTTACCTCCATCTTCAACATCGTTTTTACCCTTAGTTTTAGAACTAGAACCTTTGTTATTTGATTTCTTCTCAATTGATCCAATACCTTGATTTTCTTTACTTCCCTCTTGTTAGATAATATTTCTGTTCTTTTAGTCATCCTCAATTGACCCCCAACTCAAAGCTTTAACAACTCTTGAAATTTGAACTTGTGAATTTTTGGTTGAACAAGCTTGATTTGGCTTAGGAAAGATGATCTGATGATGAATCTCTATGTGGGTAAGGTGGATTTTCGATGGATTGGCTTGGATTTAAGAAATTGTAGGATGAATTTTGAAAATTTGAGCTCTTGATTCTTCAATTTAATGTGTTTGGTGAGTATTTGGTGCTTGAATCTCCTTTGTAATAAGGTGGAGAGAAGATTTGATGTGTTTTTCTTGATGATTGGGTAGTGTTTTGATGATTGGTGAAGGTTTTTATGAGCTTTAATGGAGTTGGGAGTGTTTTGGAGAAGAAAGAGAGGCCTGAGGTTTTGTAGATTCGGAATAATAAGCATTATCCCTCTTTTATAAGCTCCAATCCGCAGATTTTTCTCTCCAGCGGCGCGCTCCGGTATACCGGGTATATCCTCCGGTATACCGGAACTACTGTTGTTCCAAAAAATTTCGTCTCGTCAATAAACACGCAACTCATACCCGTGACACGGGCTTTAGGCCCTGCGGTATACCGGGTATATCGTCCGGTATACCGGACCTATCGGTGTGATTTTTTTTCTTCTCGGCATAAAACCCGAGTTACCTACCCGTGACACGGGTTTTTCTCCTCTGCGGTATTACCGGGTATATCTTCCGGTATACCGGACCGATTGTTCAATTTTTCCGAAAAATTTTGTTTTCTCCTCCCGAACTCGATTTCTCCAATACATAAGCATCAAAAACACTAATACCTTTCTCGAGTATGCAATATCAACTAAAAATAACTAAACTAAATAAAAACTAAAAACTTAAAAGACATAAAAACATAAAATAATTGCGGGTTGTCTCCTGTACAACACTTTTATTTAACGTCTTTCAAAGTTAGACGTGTTACCTCTATCAAGATTTGCGAATATAGCCTCCCCAACAACGAGTTAGGCTATGAACGTCAACTAATCTGCGCTTGATCCCCTTCTTGGGTCGAATTTCTATCACCTTGGCTGAAACAACCTTAGTGACAATGAATGGTCCTATCCACGAGTCTTTGAAACTTCGTGGCCTACTTTCGCGTTTGTGAGCTTTCCATAGAACTTCATGGCCAACCCCAAACTTAATGTTTGGCTCAGTATCCACAGGTTTTAAGTGGATCTTCTCAGGAGGGACTTTGTGATGTGAAAGGCTGTGGATGACAGGAACGGTGGGATCTAACTTCCTCGGTTTCTTACCCAATACATAGAAGGTCTCGGATATGTTCTTTGCATGAAGGGTAATGGTCCCTTCTTGGAAGTTGATGACACTTTGACTTGTGGCCATGAAAGGCCGTCCAAGTATGATTAGAACCTGCTTATCTGCATCAAACCCAAGTATAACAAAGTCAGTAGGGATGGCGATACTACCTGCACTGACTAAGACATCCTCCAATGTTCCCCATGTCCTGGTAACTGAGTTGTCAGCGAACTGCAACTTCACTGGATTTTTATCAGATTTCTGAAGTCCAAGTCTCTCGAACACGAACTTAGGCGTAAGATTCACACCAGAACCCACATCGTACATAGCTTTCACCTTGAGCATACCATTAATTTGAATAGTAAGGTTAAAACTTCCCGGATCTTTGAGCTTCGTTGGTAACTCTCGTTCACTTCTCCTTGAAACTCTCCGGTTCTCTTTTGGGATCTCTACACTCGCCTCTTTCTCAGGAATAACTTGCATAAAAACTTGTTGCGATGTAAGTCCTTTCTTCGCAATCTCAAGCATTTGGGCGTTGATCTTTTCAGGTGTATACGCCTCTACAAATGTCTTGAGTTCAGCGTCATCCTTAGGATTTGTACCATGTATAGTTGGTGACACTCTTTGAACAACAGGTGGCGGTTCCACCTTCTCTTCTTCTTTTTCTTCTTGCACAGCAGGTGCAACTTCAACTTCAACTCTTGATTCCTCCTTTGAGGCTTCTTTCTATTTCTCTTTAGCCAGCTCAGCTTGATAATCCATAACCGATCTAATCTCTTCTTGCATATCCTTCAGAAGCTGTATAAAATCGGCTTTTTTTGAATCGTCCTCCACATCAACCTCAGAACAGTCAGATTCCACGGGGCTAGACTTGGTTGGTTCTTTTTCGGTACTCGAAACTTCCACGACACTAATGGCAGCATGTGGTACTTCCTTATTTTCTTCAATTTCAAGGCAAATAGCCTTACAAGCTTCGAACCCAACATTGTCATCACCTCCTTCGATAGCCTTCAATTCTTTTTGTTCCATTAAATTTGTTAGAACTTTGTTCAATTGTTCAACTTGAGTACCTAAAATCTGAATTGCGGCATCTTGTCCTCGTAACTTCTCGTCTTGAGCGTTCATATTCGTGGTCAAACGGTCCAAGGTTTTTATTAACTTTTGATTATCCATAGATCCCTCTTGAGGAAACTATGGTAAAGCTTTCTAATCTAATGATTCGGTATAGGCATCTTGAACAGGTTGTTAAGAGGGAGCAGGTCTATTTTGATGTTGATTTTGATACTGACCTCTTGGTTGGAAAAAGTTGTTCTGGGGGCGCGGTTGATAATGACCAAGATTAGCGGCCATCTGTGGATTTGAATATTGCATACCCGGATGATTTCGGTTACCAAATTGATAGCCTCCTCGGTTGGATATGAAGTAAACAATTGTGGATTTCCTTTGCACTCTTCCCATGTATGATTATTGACCCCACATTGTTGACAACCTTGTGCTTCTTGTACTACGTTTGCTGCGGCTAAATTCTTCTGCATCTCTAGCTTAAGCTCTTTGATTTGATTTTCTAATGCGGATATTTGAGCTGAATTCGCAGTTTCTGCGTCTAAACGAAGCGTACCTTGGGTCTTTGCTACAGGAGCTCGCGTAGAAGGCCAACTCCTTTCTTGTTCAATAATATTTTCCAAAACCTCGGATGCTTCATTATGATTCGTGGACACAAAATTACCCTTTCCGATGTTATCCACCTTCTCTCTACCTTTATCATCAAGACCTTCATAGAATATAGCAAGTTGTAAAGAGGGGGTATAACCATGGAGCATACATCTAACTAATTTATGTTGAAACCTTGTCCATGATTCTCCTACTATTTCTCCATCTTCTTGACAAAATCTTGCAAGCTCGCTTTGATCTTTGAGTCTCATACTCTTCGGATAAAAACGGTTAAAAAATGCGGCTTGAAGCTCTGTCCATGAATTGATTGTCCCAGGTGGCTGTCTATCTAGCCACTCACTAGCTCTACCGGTTAAGAAGAACGAAAGCATATGACAATACAGTTGCTCGCGTGTAATGCCTGGAGTAACATAAGCATCACAAATCTGCATAAACTTCTGAATCGATCTTACCGGATCTTGAATTGTTGTACCACTGTAGAGTCCATGACTTTGAAATTGATTGAGCATACCCGGATCGGGTCGAAATTTAATATTCATAATCTCTGGAGGACGGTAACCTATTGGTTGAACATGAAAAGGCACATGGAGACCAGGAAGGTCTTGCTCAACTCGATTTTGCCCATTACCTCGTCCCAGTGGATGTTGTCCTTGTTGTTGGCCACCAGGTGGGATAGGTGGTAGTGGTGGTCCTCTTGGTAATCCTCTAGGTGGGACTCCAAGTGGTGGATTTAACTGATCTTGTATGCCTGCCATAGCTCTTCTCAAGGCTCTTTCCTCACGAACACGTTTGTTATAAGGTCTGAAGCTCCTCTCAGGCTCCGGTCACGGAGGCCAAGAATTAAACACTGTAAAACCTGAAAAAGACTAAAGCAACCACAAGCGTAAATCCGGAAAAAAAAACTAAATACTGAAAATAAAAATTAATTAAAAACTACTACTCGAGATAGATAGCCCACATGCTAACGAGACACAAGTCCTCCGCAGCGGCGCCAAAAACTTGGTGTCACCTAGGGTGTGATAAAAATAAGATAAAATTAAGTCTTGAAAACTACACACTCTCACCCTAGACAGGCACAGTACTGCAAGTATTACAGGACGTATGCAAGTTTTAGTTGATATGTTGAGTTCGTTCTCAGGGACTTAGTGTGCTAGTCGAATGGGTAGCAATAACGAGTAAGAAGTAAATAATTAAAGAACAGAAAATAAAGAGAATAAATTCGAAATTAACTAATAAAAACTAGGAAAAATAAAGACAGTAAATAAAATACGAAGAATACGAGATGAGAAGTATAACTTAGGTTTTGCTAGTATTCACTAATCCTTCTAATTCTTTCTATTAGATCTAGTTAATAAGGGAGAATATTAGCTCTTGTATACTTATTCAGGATTCTAAATTACCATACCTTAGACCTTGAGAGCGACTAAGGAGGCTACAGACACACCACGAGGCTGGTTCAAATAGAGTTATCCTACGCCACTAGGGCCCTAAGCAATCAATTTCCATACATGGTGATAGTGATTAATCAGTTTTGTCAGGAGTAAATTCGAAACTAGACATTATGTGGTGTTTCAATAATTAGACACCCAGTTAAGGTGATCATCTAACTACTATAAATAAAGCCTAAAGTGATCAGGTTTAGGATAGAAAATAAATCAAAACACATAAACAAATATAAAGGTAAGTAGCTAATATCAAATTAAAACATGTAATTCCCAAAGAAACTTAGATTGAAAGAAATTAGAATTCATAGATTATACATGATGCAAAATCCAAGCTATGGGTGGTTTAGTTCATGCCTGAAGGAAATAAACTAAAAGGAATAATAAAAGACATCATCTTGCTCTCTACAATAACTTGGAAGAATAAAACTTTAAGAACTAATTACTATGAGGCAAGGATGATTTACAAGTGATATAAGGGTGTATTTATAGGTGTTTAGAAGACCTAATTCGTTTTCTTGAAGGAAAAGGCAAGTAATGGACTCCAAGCCCAACTCAAATTCGTAACCCTTAAAACATGAAATCAAGCCCGTTTTTCTTTTGGTCCTATAAGCTTCAATACTCATCCGTTTGATGCGTATGAGTACACCAAATTCATCGTCTCGAAAAGATATTCAACTTTTCTTTTGACCGTTTCTCGAAATTCCACACCGTTTTTGAGATATAAGCTGATTTGTGGTCGTAGGTGCAGAAATTCAGGATTAAGGCAGCTTTTCCTTTTCCATGTTTTTAGCTTTTCTTTCCTTTATCTCCAATTACCATGCTTATCTCTTTTCATATCTTGTAGTCTTTGACTTGGACTCTAATTAATTTCCATAATTATCTTTAAAGCTTCACACTAAATAAATAATTAAACCCAATATGCTCTAAAAATATTATTTTACTAAATCAAGACTCAAAATAGGAAAGTGCACTTTTTCTCAAGAAAAACGACTATTATGACTTATAAATCACTAAAAATGATGTCTCATCCTAATATAAATCTATCACAAATGAGGAGACATCACAACTCTATCATCAATCGAAGCAATAAGTGATTGAGTTATAATATAAAATAGGAAAAGAGACAAGGGGTCACCTTGTCTCAAACATTTCCGTGGTTTGACAATACAAGTCAAATTCCCATTGATTTGAATAAAGTAAGGCACATACGTAATGCAAATTCTAATACATACTATCCATATTGGGTCAAACCCCATTTTATTTAGCAGACAAATAAGAATATCCCATTCAATATATTCATAAACTTTACTAGTGTTAGCTTTTATGGTGGCATGATAATTTTTGGAATTACTTTTATTTTTTAAGATATGACCCACTTCTTGAGCAATTAAAATATCCTCAAAGATAGATCTATATGGAATAAAGAAGAATCATCTTTATTAACCACACATTCCGTAAAAGGTTGAAGCCTCATGACAAATTTTTTTGCAGTAACTTTATACAAAAAAATAGTACAACTGATATGTCTAAAAGCCTCCATAGAGTCCGGCGAATCATTCTTCGGAATCAAAGTTATACTAGTCTTATTTATAGTTGCTAAATCACTACTATGGATTAAAATGTCATAGACCACCCTAAAAGGATCCAATTTAACCAAATACCAATATTATTTATATAAAAAACCTAAAAAATAACTGGTCCCGAAGCCTTATAAGATCCTAAGTCACACACAACCTCTTTAAGTTCCACAATGGGATTAGTAGGAATATCGTTCATTTTCTTACTAACAGTGGGGTACACACAATTCTAAATGTAGGAATAATCTATATCACCTACACTTTTGAATACCTTATTATAATAAGAAGTACTAATCTCTTTCTCATTTTTCAGATTAATAACCACTTCTACTTTAAGCCTCTTGATCTTATTCTTAGTTCTCATATATTTAGTGATTGCTTGAAACAAACTTATTATTATTATCCCCCAATTTCAACCATTAGTTTACGGATCTTAAAGCCCGATACTTCTATTCATTGAGACATATGCTTCAAGATTATTAGAGATAGAAATTATCGTTGCTCTCAGAGTAGGGCAAATTATTAATAAACTCTAATCTCTTAATAGCATTATGTCGTCTCTAGAGGTATGATAAGACAACTTAACAAATCAATACCCCTAGAGAGCTAAGTAACCGCAAGCGCACAGATCATTGAGTATGAGGAGTTATTGTCTTAACATGGACTATGATGGTTAATCTTAGATTGTATTCTTGGGGAGTGTACTAGAATGAATTGCTTAACTAAAAAGTGAAGATAAATTTTTGTTTTTGTTATCAAGGACTAAGATGCAGAAAATTTAAATTAAACTAAAGACAATTATTAGACTACTAACTAGAATATAAATACTAAAGAGAAGAAATAAGAATATAGCTTGTGAATTCGTGATTAATCCCACTAGTATTGATTTTATATTTTATCGTTTAAGGCCGAATTGATAATGATACAATAGTCGGAATTCTAACTTCTTTCTAACTTCCATCAGGATGGCTTAGGATGCTATCTCAACACTACTGGAGGACTCTTCCAAGGGATCTCTACACAATGATCGGTGCTAAAAGTATCAAACCCTATTAACTTTTTGTCTAGTCAAGCCCGTTAGGAGCACTAACACACACCAGATATTTATGTATCATTTTCTATAACCTGAACCCCCCGTCAAGGTAACAGTCCTAGTTCTTAAGGGTAGTCCTATACTTGGTTGGAGTAAGGGTGGAATTTGAATGAACAACACATAATTAAAGCATATAATTTTAAAAACCCAATTATATTATGTAATTCCAAATTCAATAAATGCAATAAATCATACTAGGGCTCATACATAATCGCGAGTTTCAAGCTATGAATTTATACTAAAATATCTAAAAAATCAATATTCGTGTTCAAAAAATAAAACAGAATAAAATCACACTAGTAATTGCTAACAGATGATGAAGGATAGATGTGGAATGGCATATAATGCTTCCAGTAATTTCCAGCTTCTCTCTTTGCTTCAGGCTAGCGAATTGAATAAAATGACATGTGTAACTCTTTTCTAATGTTAATTTCTAATATATAAAGGGTCCAAAACATTTTTGGTGTTGTGGGCACCTTTTAAATGGTCCAAGTCCACCAAAAAACATTTTAATGATAGAGAAGACTAGTTCAGACCACGACAACGGCAAACTACTAGTTCAAACCACGACAATTGCACAACTCATTCATTTCAGATCCAAATTACAAACCTTTAGTTCTCACAGGCTCCCAACTTCAAGTTCTACCATTAAATTAAGGGCTTGTCCATAATTCTAACCAATTGTGTGTGGTGAATTTAATAAGTTAATTTCCCTAGTAACACTGAAGTCTTAAAATTTTATTAAAACAAAATTACAATACGTTTTAACTTGAAACTAAAAAATGGCATGGCGGTAAATAGGAATACATTTACCGCCATGTTATTTTTCAATTTCAAGTTAAAACATATTGTTAATTTGTTTTACCATAATTTTGTAATATATTCTTGACTGTGCAAGGTCAGTAAAGAATGTCGTTCATTTATTCAAATTGGTTATCATTAATACAATAAAATAAAAGATTACTCCCTTTCATAACATTTACTTTAACATATGGTCAAACTAATTTATGTACTTTATTTTTAAATGTTTGGAGTTTATAATTGTGAAATAAACAATTATTCGACTAAAAAACCATTTGTTCATAATCATTTAGTAAATTCTAGTTTTTTTAAAACATGTTGTAATTTTGTTTTAACATAATTTTGTTCATATGTTCTATGTACATAATTTATTTTTACTGTTTTAATATGAAGAAAATCTCTTAGTTTTTTATATAATTTTTTTTAATAAATTGGAGAGTCATTTTAGACTCGAAATCATTGATTCGGTTCGAACATGTACCGTTTGGGGAAACATATATCGTTTAGAAGGAGAACCAAAACTCTGACAAAATAAACTGACTCCAACAGGTTTAATTTGATACATAATTACAATTCAATAATTTTAAAGTGTTTTTTTTTTCAAATTTTAGGCATTTAAAAATAATAATATTGACTAGAAAAAAACAAGACAAAAAAAATGCCTACCTTATATTATTTTCCAGACAAACATATTTTCTCTATTTTCAATAAAGTACTATTATTATTTTATTACTAAACCTATACACCATGACTACCTAAGTATTTTCCTCTCCTTACTCTATCTCTTCTATGTCGTACGGGAACACCAAGCAAAAAGAGATCTATTTCCACCTTCACCAAGCCTCTCTCTTGCACAAGAAACTCGTCGCCCTCTCCTACGTGAACAACAAAGAAATAGAAATCTCTTCTCACCACTTGGAGTTGTGCTTTTCCCACCTTCTTCTATCTCCTGCACAAGAAAACCACCTTCGCACCAAGTTTCTCTCCTACACAACCATCTTCGCACTCGGATCTCGCGTTCACACTCAACAAAACCGTCACCGAACCTACACAAGATAGGCGCCGTTGTACTGCCGCTCTCCACCACCATCATGAAATCGTCTTGCGTGAATGTATGAAAAGATTTGCTTTATTTTTATTTTTTGTTCCAATTTGTGAATCAATTTCTTTTTTTTCCTAATGAGAGTGCGATTGAAGGAGATTTGATAAAATATCATAAAAAATTTCTTCTTAAATGTTTACATATTCTTTTCTAATGATAAGTGTGAAGAGAAGTTTCTTTTCTTTTCTAGTTCCAATATCTTTTCTAGTTCCAATAGCGAGTCTGTGAATGTTTCATTGTTCTTTTTCTTTATATTACATAAAACCAAAAAACCAATCTTATTTTAAATATTTACTTATTCTTTTCTTTTTCTAGAAAATTTCATTTTTAGGCCATTACCTATTGCCTAAAAACAATTTTAAGCCAAATATTTAAAGTGCCCAATTTTAGTTCAAACATTTTAAAAAAACCCATTTTTAAGCCATCTGACTAACACCATCCAAAATCTAAAGGATGAAAAGGATAAATTGTAATTTATTAACTTTTTAATTTTTTTTTCAGACAACAAAGCTATTAATCAACAAACATTTGCACTAACGTTATTCTTTCTACTTCTAGTCTTAGAAAGGATATCGATAAACTAGCACGAATATTGCTATTAAATTGTTGAAATTTCACATAATCAAAAGATATGTGAATTTTTCTATTTTTCAATTTTTTTTAAAGCTAGGTACTAATTATTTATTATAATTTAAGGATTAAAGGTATCAAAAAATTGATTTTTGTGGGTCCTCAAATTTTATCCATGCTTCATTTATGCACCATTTGTGTTCCTACTTCCTTGTAATGATCCACTAATATGTGTTGGTTAAAACCTATGTGTGCTCAATTTTTTTTAATCTAAATCCTTCAATTGTGTTTGATTTTGTCCATTTGTGTTTCTTGTAATGCTCCATTATTATCTTTATATTTTATTGTATATAAATTTATATTTGTAAGATTTTATTCACTTAGGACCCAAGTAGAGTCGAGTAGCATATTTAAAATCCTTAGTCTGTGTACAAGTTTTAAGATTTGGGTTTTTTGCGATCCAAATGGATGACTAGTTGAAGACTCAAATAACACGCTTTGTATTACTTTTGTCTAATCACCGAATTGGTAATTGATGTCTCCCCATTTGTCACGAATTAATATTAGTTGGAGACATCATTTTTAGTGTTTTAGAAATCTAAATACTTGATTTTTCCATGATATAGTGCACTTTCCTATTTCTAGTCTTGATTTAATGAATTATTATTTTTAGATCATATTGGGTTTAATTATTTATTTAGTGTGAAGCTTTAACGATATATATGGAGATGAATTAGATACCAAGTCAATTCTAAGAGATAAAGGAAAGAAGATATACATGGAAATTTGAGAAAAGAAAGGAAAAGCTAGGATATGGAAAGATAAAGTTGTCAAATAAATCTGAATTCCAGCACCCACGACTACAAAAGGGCTTATAACTCAAGATTGGTTAGGAATTTGGAAGAATGGTCTGAAGAAATGTTAAAGAGATTTCCAAGACGATAAGTTTCGACTATTGGAACACATCAAACATATAAGTATTGAAACAGTTATGACCAAAACAAAAACGTGGTTGATTGTTACCTTTTCTATATTTTAGGGTTACAAATTTGAGTTGGGTTAGGAATCCATTACTTGTCTTCCACTCCAAGAAAACGAATTAGGTCTTCTAAACACCTATAAATACACCCTTATATAACTTGTAAATCATCCTTGCCTCACATAAATTAGTCCTTAGGGTTTATATCATTAGAGTTATTGTAGAGAGCAAGATGAAGTCTTTTATTCAATCTTTTAGTCTACTTTCTTCAGGTATGAACTATTTTTCCCATAGCTCGGGTTTTGCATTATGTATAATTTATGAATTCTATTTTCTTTCTATCTAAATTTCTTTGGGAATTATATGTTTAAATCTGATATTAGATGCTTACTCATATATTTGTTTATGTGTTTTGAATTATTGTTTGTCCTAAACCTGATCACTTTAGGCTTTTTTAATAGTAGTTAGATGGTCCCTCGGAAGGGGTGTCTAATTATTGAAACACCACATAACGTCTAGTGTCCGATATTGGTCCTGAAAACACCGATTCTAACTAGATAGTCATTAGGGTTTGTTTTAACCACTATCACCATGTTTGAAAAAGAACTTATTTTTGATGCTAGATGTCCATTTGATTTTGTCATTTCCATGAAGCTTGGCAACTTATCAGGTAGTAACTCCACAAAACCACTGAGCACAACAAGAAAATGCCATCTACCCCTACTGATTAAGCAACTTTTAACAGTTCTACCACATATTCACTTCAGGCACAACTCTCTTGAATGCAATACTTACATTATTAGCATCCACCCAACTATCCTAGAACACATAAGTATTTGAACCATCCTTTACTTCATAAATGATGAACTTATAAGCCAAGTCTCTAAGCTTGAATTTTTTTTTTCCAAACCCATGGGAAATCTTGTTTGATCTTGATCCTCCAAATGCACTAGCCTTTACAGATATTAGTGTGAGCCCAAGTGCTAAGGAGATTATCACTTCCTTAATATATTCTCCAAAAGAGGCTAAAAGAACACACCTTGTTGAGTATTTCTAAATCAGGAATGTTCAGACTTCCTTCAGCTTTGTTTTTCCGTATGTTAGACCATGCAACTCTAGCTCCTCTAGCTCCTTAAAGGATGTCTTTCCATAAGAAGCTAGAGAGATTTTGATTAAGCTTATATATAACATTATTACGGAGTAAAAACACCCTATACTATGGAAAAAGATTACTGGAATGTGTTTTTATTCATAGGTAAAAGATACATATATATAGTACAAAGAAGATCAGAAATCCCTAAAATTAAGGAATATTTACATCCTAAATATATGCTGCAATATCCGATAGTGATTCTAGGAAAATAATTATAGTATATTAAATCATAATTGATTTGATTTTATACTGATTTTTCCACACTCCCCCTCAAGCTTGGATGTAGATGTTGATGAGGCCAAGCTTGCTCACAAGAATCTCGAATGATTGGTCAAGTAATCCTTTTGTGAGTATATCAGCTAGTTGTTGAGAAGTAGGTACATACTCAATGTGAATCATGCCGCTTTCAAGTTTTTCCTTGATAAAATTTCGATCTACTTCAACATGCCTAGTTTTATCATGATGGACAGGATTGTGAGCTATACTTATAGCTGATTTGTTATCGCAATACAGTTGTATAGGCTCCTCATATCTGATTTTTAACTCATTCATTACTCTCCTTATCCAAATAACTTCACAAACTCCATGAGCCAATGCTCTATATTCTGCTTCCGCACTACTTCGTGCAACAACAGGTTGTTTTTTACTTCTCTATGTCACCAAGTTTCCCCATAATAAAGCACAGTAGCCAGATGTTGACCTTCTATCGTCGATAGAGCCTGCCCAATCTGCATCAGCAAAAACTCTAATCTTCCGATCATCAGTTTTAGCATAAAATAACCCTATTCCAGGTGTTTGCTTCAAATACCTCAAAATTCTATACACAACGTTCAAATGACCTTGACACGGCGCATGCATATACCGACTTACTAAACTTACAGCAAACGCTATGTCAGGTTTCGTATGTGAGAGATAAATAAGTTCTCCGACGAGACGTTGATAACTTTCTTTATTAACGGGATCTCCTTCGAAGAATTTTTTCTTGTTACCAAGTTCAATTGGAGTTTTACTTGGTTTACATCCTAGCATGCCAGTTTCTTCTAAGAGATCCAAAGTATATTTTCTTTGAGAAACAGAAATTCCTTTCTTACTTCTTGCAAATTCCATTCCCATAAAATACTTTAAAGCTCCAAGATCTTTAACTTCAAATTCTTTCGCCATCATCTTTTTGATTCTTTCTATTTCTTCAATATTATTACCTGTAACGATGATATCATCCACATATACAATTAAAATAGCTATCTTTTCACCTTCAGAGTATTTTTATTCATAGGTAAAAGATACATATATATAGTACAAAGAAGATCAGAAATCCCTAAAATTAAGGAATATTTACATCCTAAATATATGCTGCAATATCCTATAGTGATTCTAGGAAAATAATTATAGTAAATTAAATCATAATTGATTTGATTTTATACTGATTTTTCCACATATACTAATGAAGAATCTTGATAATTAAAACCACATTTATGAGCTCTAAATGAACACCAAGTATCTCACAAAAAGTTTGTCTTCCTTGATCTTTAAGATACTGATGATACTATCATACTTAAATAAGTCCCTCCAAATACAATTAACCTTAACTTTACAGCATACGTATATATAATATTATTGTTGAATAAGTCTTTTTCATGTGAATTTTAGTATTAAAAGAGTTTATTTCACCATTAAGTTTCGTGCTATGTAAAATAGTAGATATCACAGCCAATCTCCCGACCATCAGTAGCCAGCCCATCTAAGTAAATGGCTCAATTTAAATATCAAGAAATCGTTTAAAAGAAATACATTAAAAGAAAGACATTAATATCATAAATAAAATAAGATGGTGTTGATATTTGGTAAAGTCAAAGTTGGTGGTCAAAAGGTTGAGTTGGAAGCTTATGTGGCAAAACACTTCAGCATATGAAATGGGTTAACTTCTCGGGTTATGTCTTACACCGACTTATCAAAGTGAACTAATCTCATTCGTTGATCTCTTACCACTTTGGACGGCTCAGATTAAAACCCTTTGAGGGCCATATAAAAGACTCAAGTCTTCAGACTTGGTCATAACTCACTCTCTCGTCTTTGACTCTTCGCTCTCTTCTCTCTCTTGTTCTTCAGATATTCATTAGGGTTTCTTGTAACATTAACAATCTAATCTGTAAAGATTGTTAATTAGGATAGAATAGATCAAGTGTATTACTTGAGTATTGAGTAGATTTCTCGATTGTTTCTTAGGGTTTCACGCTGAAACTCTTGTGGTGTTCTATTCTTGTAATCCTGTAATCTGAAGTTGTAACCGTGTTCTTATAGTGTGCGAAGCATCATCTGAGGGTGGCTTCAACGTGGATGTAGGCATATTGCTGAACCACGATATATCCTTGTGTTCTTTATTTTTCTGATATTTCTTTTTCTGGGTTTGATTTGCTTTTCAACCGTAGATCTGTTTGATCTATTTTCGCCAAAGATTTACAACGTTTTTACTAAGTGTTTTTACAACAGTGGTATCAGAGCTTTGTTCGGTTGATCTTTAAAAACGTTTTAAGAAAAGATTTGTTTCTAATCTTTACAGATCTGTGTTTTGGCGTGTTAAAACTTTCTGAAAATCTTTTCTCAACAATACAATTTCTTAATCTTGTATTGTAACTCATAGATCTAAAATCTTTAGGGTTTTCTGAAAACTTAAAATCCTTGAATAATTTTTTCTAGGGTTTTTCGATTTAATTAACCCTAATAGTGTGTTGCATGTGTTGTTTCTCTTTGTTTCTTATATATAGAATTTAAGGAATGGCAACAACACGGCTTGAAATATCTGTATTTGATGGAAAAGGTGATTTCAGTGTATGGAAGAAGAAAATGCGAGTATTACTTTCACATAACAAGGTCATAAATGCTCTTGAGCCTGATCTTGAAAAATGGTCCGAAGAATCTTTGAAAAGAACAAACGAAATAAGAGAAGAAGCTTATAATCTCCTGTTCTTAAACCTATCTGATAATGTTATACGAAAAGTAGATGGAGCAGATACTGCACTTGACTTATGGGGTAAGCTTGAATCTCTTTACTCTTCTCAATCTGCTCCTAATCTTGCTTTCTTGAAAGGAAATTTGTTTTCGTATAAAATGGATTCTTCTAAAACAATTGATGAAAATGTTGATGAGTTTTTAAAACTTAATCTTGTCCTTAAAGGTTCTGATATGGCTTTAGATGAGACCTCTAAATGCATGATCCTTTTGAATGCTACCTGACTCTTATCAAGTAGTTAAAGATGCGTTTCAATACTCTACTATTATTCCTACATTTGATCAAATTGTTGCCTCTCTGAAAACTAGGGAACTTGAATTAAAGAATATTAAACGTGTTGGAAATAATTTGTTTGTGAACCATAAAACTGAAAATCATGAGCATGTTAAAAACAATAAGAATAAGAAAAAGTATAAGGGCAATAAGAATAAAGAAACTCGTAAATGTTATCATTGTGGAAAACCTGGCCATATTAAGAAGAATTGCTATGCGCTTAAGAACAAGAATAACAATAGTAACAATGAAACCAATATTGCATGTATGCCCCATAAGATTGATGATACTTGTGAGGTATTACATGTTTCTGACATTGCTTGTAAGTCTAATTGGATTTTAGATTCTGGTTGTACATTTCACATGAGTCCAAATAAAGATTGGTTTGTGGATTTGATTGAAACAAATGTTGAAACTGTTTATATGGGTAATAATAATACATGTTAGGTAGCTGGTATTGGTAAAATTAACTTGAGACTTAACAATGGCAAGAATGTGACCCTTACTGATGTTAGGTGGGTTCCTGACCTAAAAAGAAACCTTATTTCTTTAGGTGTTTTAGATGATTTGGGTTGTGTGTATAAAGTCTCAAATGGTGTGATTAATGTGTTTAAAAATGATAAACTTGTTCTATGTGGAAAGAAAGTGTCTGGTCTGTACATTCTTGATGGTATGTGTATTAAAAATGATATGAATTCTGTTAGTACTAACCTTGATAATGCAGCTACTGTAAAGTGGCACTTAAGACTTGGCCATATGAGCCAATTAGGCTTGAATGTGCTAAGTAAGGATGGAATGTTGGGTAAGGATTCTATCTCTAATCTCTCTTTTTGCGAGCCTTGTGTATTAGCTAAACAACACAGAATGAAATTCAATGTGGGTATTCATATGTCTAAAGCTATACTTGAATATATACATGCTGATTTGTGGGGTCCTGATAAGTATGAAACACATGGGGGTAGAAAATATTTCTTGTCCCTAGTAGATGATTATTCTAGGCGTGTTTGGACTTTTTAGTTGAAAAATAAAAGTGATACTTTTGAAACAATAAAAGAATGGCTTATCTTATATGAAAACCAAACTGGCAAGCATGTTAAAACCTTTAGAACTGATAATGGCCTTGAATTTTGTAATGAAGAATTTGATAATTTTTGCAAATTGCGAGGGATATTAAGACATAGAACTGTTAGAAAAACACCACAACAAAATGGTGTTGCTGAAAGAATGAATAGAACCTTATTAGAAAAGGTTAGATGCCTCTTGTTTACCTCTTGTATGCCTAAGTCCTTTTGGGGTGAAGCCTTATATACTGCTACTTATTTGATAAATAGAAGCTCAAATAGATCAATCAATATGAAATGTCCCATGGAACTTTGGAACAATAAGAAACCTGATTTATCTGATTTGCGTATATTTGGTTGTGCTGCATATGCTCATAATAGAGAAGGAAAATTAGACCCTAGATCTCTTAAATGTGTTTTCTTAGGCTATCAGACTATGCATGGCACTAAAGGCTATAGATTGTGGGATAAAAATTCTAGAGGGTTAAAAATTATCATCAGTAGAGATGTAATTTTTGATGAAACTAATTTCCCTTGCAAGAATGATTCTGTGATTTCAGGTACTGACACTAATAAGGCAGATACTACACCTGAGAATGTCACAATTGAGGTGGAGCCCCTATCAACTGCTGGAAGTGATGAAGTTGACCAAACTCAACCTGATCCAGCACAAGGAGAAGACCCTGATGGAGTCCAGAACCCAGAGCAGCCAGCTGGAACTGAGCATACCACTGAGACTGAGACTCCTTAGGAGTCTCTTCAGGAGAGCTTAACCAATTATCAATTGACCAGAGATAGAGAAAGAAGAGAACCTAGACCATCTTCAAGGTACTCTTATGCTGAGCTAGTTTATACAGCTTTAATTGCAGCTTCTGAGGTAAGTAAGGCTGAACCTGAGTCATATATTGAAGCTGTGAAATCTGAGTTTAAATATAGTTGGATTAAAGCTATGAAAGATGAAATGAATTCATTACATGTTAATAAAACTTAGATTTTAGTTAAACCACCTGTAGACTGTAAAGTAATTGAATGTAGGTGGCTCTTTAAACTTAAAGAAGGTAAAACTGAAAGTGATCCACCTAGGTTTAAAGCTAGATTAGTAGCTAAGGGATATACACAAAGAGAAGGCATTGACTTTCATGAAATTTTTGCTCCTGTAGTTAAATTTAAAACCATTAGAATGATGCTTGCATATGTTGCATGTTATGACTTGGAATTAGAACAATTAGATGTCAAAACTGCCTTTTTGCATGGTGAACTTGATGAAAACATATATATGCATCAACCTGAAGGATTTGTTGACCCTAAGCATTCTGATTATGTATTTTCACTGAAAAAATCCTTATATGGCTTAAAACAGTCCCCTAGACAATGGTATAAAAGGTTTGATACATTTGTTTTAAGTCTTGGTTTTAAAAGAAGTGAATATGATAACTGTTTGTATCTAAAATTTGAGCATAATGTGATGTTGTTCCTTCTGCTATATGTTGATGATATGTTGTTGATAAGTAACTCAGTGCAGAGAATAATTAAACTCAAAACTGGCCTTGGTTCTGAGTTTGATATGAAGGATTTAGGCCATGCTAAAAAGATACTTGGTATTTGTATTGAAAGAAATAGAAAGGTATGTTCTCTGAAACTTCATAAAAAACCATATCTGCAGAAATTGGTTGAAAAATATGGTAATATAGATGGTAAGCATGTTGAGATGCCTTTAGCTGGTCATTTTATCCTTAGTAAAAATCAATGTCCCAAAACTTCTTCTGAAAAGGTGAAAATGAGTAATGTCCCTTATTCAAATGTTATTGGTTCTCTTATGTTTGCCATAATTAGCACCAGACCTGATTTAGCCTATTCAATATCTTTGCTAAGTAGATATATGTCTAATCCTGGACTTGAACATTGGCATGCTTTAAAATGGGTTGTATCTTATGTTAACAGTACTTTAGAGGTTGGATTATGTTATGGAAACTGGAATGTACCTTTTGAATTAGTAGGTTATGTTGATGCAGACTTTGCTGGTGATAGAGATAGTAGGAAATCAACAACTTCCTACTGTTTCTCACTTGGTAGAAACTGTATCACTTGGAAATCTCAATTGCAGTCCTTAGTTGCATTATCTACTACTGAATCTGAATATGTTGCTATATGTGATTGTTTTAAAGAAAGTATTTGGTTACATGGGTTAACTAAAGAGCTGAAATTTACTAAGTCCTTTGTAACAATTTATAGTGACAGTCAAAGTGCTATATTCTTAAGTAAAAATCCAGTTTATCATGAAAAGACTAAACATGTGGATGTTAAGTTTCATTTTATCAGGAATTGGCTTGGTTCTGAGGACATTAAACTGTGCAAAATTCCTACAGAAGAAAATCCATCTGATATGGGAACTAAAGTGTTAACTGTTACAAAATTTAAGCATTGCTTAGCTTTGCTTAACATTCAGTGATTTTGTTTAATTGCTGTGATTTAAGTTATTTACTAAACTTGTGGTTTTTTAGTAATTATTTTCAGGTAATTATTTTGGAGCAACCAGATGGTGCTGAGCACACTTGAACACTTGGAGGATAACTTATGATGAATTAATGGAGAGGAAATTAAAAGAGATACATTTGACTTTAAGGTGGAGATTGTTGATATTTGGTAAAGTCAAAGTTGGTGGTCAAAAGGTTGAGTTGGAAGCTTATGTGGCAAAACACTTCAGCATATGAAATGGGTTAACTTCTCGGGTTATGTCTTACACCGACTTATCAAAGTGAACTAATCTCATTCGTTGATCTCTTACCACTTTGGACGGCTCAGATTAAAACCCTTTGAGGGCCATATAAAAGACTCAAGTCTTCAGACTTGGTCATAACTCACTCTCTCGTCTTTGACTCTTCGCTCTCTTCTCTCTCTTGTTCTTCAGATATTCATTAGGGTTTCTTGTAACATTAACAATCTAATCTGTAAAGATTGTTAATTAGGATAGAATAGATCAAGTGTATTACTTGAGTATTGAGTAGATTTCTCGATTGTTTCTTAGGGTTTCACGCTGAAACTCTTGTGGTGTTCTATTCTTGTAATCCTGTAATCTGAAGTTGTAACCGTGTTCTTATAGTGTGCGAAGCATCATCTGAGGGTGGCTTCAACGTGGATGTAGGCATATTGCTGAACCACGATATATCCTTGTGTTCTTTATTTTTCTGATATTTCTTTTTCTGGGTTTGATTTGCTTTTCAACCGTAGATCTGTTTGATCTATTTTCGCCAAAGATTTACAACGTTTTTACTAAGTGTTTTTACAACACGCACGTTTTTACTAAGTGTTTTTACAACACGCACGAGTGTTTTTACAACACGCACGTTTTTACAAGGATTTTAAGTTTTCAGAAAACCCTATTAATGTTCGATAATTTTTTCTAGGGTTTTTCGATTTAATTAACCCTAATAGTTTGAAACCCACATTCTTTTCCGTAGAATCCACAGATTTCTGATCATCCTCCATCCTAGGATGTTGACTTATATGCAGAGATTGAGAATTCGAGGATTCTTCTTCAGGTTCAAATGAGCCAGAGTCTTTCATCACGCCTTTCCCTTTCCCATCATCACGCACGAGTTGATCATCCTTTTTGAAGTTCGACGTTCCTCCGTATTCAAAATTGTTATTCCAGAACAGTTCGTTAGATATAAACCCAGTGTTACTACCCATGTTTTCATTGAGATCGGCTACAACTCTCCTCTCATTCGTAATTTCAATTAAACCTCCCAAGTTGTATCGCTTCTCCTCACCCAGTTTGAAACTGTTATACATTTAGTCAATATTAATGTTCTGAGCATTGAGTACTTTATTTATAATTTCATTAATAACTATTATGCTCATCCCGATGTCACCAAGCTCTCGCCTAAACACTATGTATAACCCAGGGTAACGCTTCTCAGATATCTCGATCGGACCATCCAAGTTGTGCAAATTTTTGAACATATCTTCTAAGAGCTCTGTCTCACACTTTCGCTTATTTGATTCACTTCCTGAAATGATACTTTCCTGTTTTTCATCCACCATCATTTTGTTAGTTTGACCTGCTTGTTGTCTCCTATCTTGAACATTTCCAGCAGTAACCGCAAAACCACCTTGACCACCTTGACTTGGATTGCTACTGCTATCTTCACCATCGCCCTCTAATCTTCTAAATGGATAAAAACAAACAACTTCATCGAAGTGTCCCTATCGATCTTTCTTTCGTATCACGTGAAACACCTTATCTTCACTTCAAATATTCATTTCCTTGTGCCAGTTATAGTAACGAGCTGCATCATCAGACCATTTTGGCCTCACCATAGACGTAGGGCATGATCCTTTTTTGTGTCCCAAAACACCGCAGTTGAAGCAAAACAGTCTGATGTTTTCATAAATGAAGGAGACCCATGCCTTCCCATCTAATTGTTCCAGAAAACTCCAGTCTTCAGTGGATTAGAGGTTTTGATTTTAACTCTGAACCTGATAAAGTTGATATTTTCGATGTTCACCATTGGATAATCGATCTCAATGACCTCGCCCATAAAATCCCCAAATATTTGAATAGCTTCAATGGTGATTTGGATCCCCACCAGTCCGTAAATTCTTACCCAGACAAATGAATGTTTGAGGTCAAGATCTTTGAAAGAAACTCCACCCTCCGATTTAGTTATACTAACATGAAGACCTTTCAGTGTTAAAGGCCTAACAAAGAAAAGTCGCTCCGCTTACTCTTGTTGGAAAAGTGTTAATTTGAAGACATTAGGCTCAAGCTCTTCAAAGATGATCCTACCAAGTATACCCTAGGCATCGAAAACAACTTTTCTGAAGGATGTGAACAGAACTACCTTATTGGAGATTATTTTCGCAATCAGCGCATATTCAGGTGTTTCAGGTTTAAGAGACTGAACTTTGGTTGAAAGAGAAAGAGTTTCTAATTTTTCAAGGTTTTGTGGTTTTGACACGGGCTAAGGGTAAAAGATGGTTGTTGATGGATGCCATAACGTATGCTTGTTTTTCCTGGTAAAGTAAATGGTTGTTTTTAAGTTCCACTATGGTCACAGGATTAGTAGGAATATCATTCATCTTCTTACTAACAGTGGGGTACGCATAATTCTAAATGTAGGACTAATCTATATCACCTACACTTTTGAATACCTCATTATAATAATAAGAGATATTATTACCAATCTCTTTCTCATTTTTCAGACCAATAACCACTTCTCAATTTAAGCCTCTTGATCTTATTTTTAGTTCTCATATATTTAGTGATTGCTTGAAACAAACTTAATATTATTATCCCCCAATTTCAACCATTAGTTTATGGATCTTAAAGCCCGATACTTCTATTTATTGAGCCATATGCTTCAAGATTATTAGATATAGAAATTATCGTTACTCTCGGAGTAGGGCAATTTATTAAGAAACTCTAATATCTTAATATCACTATGTCGTATCCATAGTTATGATAAAATAACTTAACAAATCAATACCCCTAGAGGGCTAACTAACTGCAAGTGTATATATCATTGAAAAATAATAAATAGTAAGTATAAAAAGTTATCGTCTCAACATGGACTATGATGGTTAGTCTTAGATTGTGTTCTTGGGAAGTGTACTAGAATGAATTGCTTAACTAAAAAGTGAAGATAAATTTTTGTTTTATTTTTTGTTATCAAGGACTAAGATGCTGCAAATTTAAATTAAACTAAAGATAATGACTAAAACTAGAATATAAATGCTAAAGCGAAGAAATAAGAATATAGCCTGCGAATTTGAATGTGAATGAAAAACACATAATCAGAAGCATATAATTTTAAAAACCGAATTATATTATGTAATTCCAAATTCAATAAACGCAATAAATCATACTATGGCACATACATGATCGCGAGTCTCAAGATATGAGAATTTAGTTTATACTAAAATAACTGAAAGTGTAATATTCGTGTTCAAAAAGTAAAACAGAATAAAGTTACACTAATATCATTTGTATTCCTGAATTCACCACTCATTCCAAATAAGGAGATTGAACAAATTCATCTACTTATTCTTCACTTTGCTATGCATCAAATTAACTATGAAATTCAAACAACTCATATTTGTGGAGACATGATACAACTCACTCTGTAAAAGTGTTTGAGTTTGTATCACCTTTGTCATATCTCTATTTTCTTTAGCCTGGCATATGTATGGGTTGTATTTCTTATTTTATTTTTGTTGTATTAGTGTTTTCTTTTGGAGTAATGATATTTATCACCTCTTTTTGGTTCATATTTGTATAACCTTTTATATGTCACCTTATGTAAAATTAAATAAAAAAATCATTTTAATTGATGTTTAAGACCTCCATATAGGAAGTGATATAAGAGCAAACCAAAAAAGAGTGATATATATTATAATTTTTTTTATTTCACTATTTATGTGATTAGTTGGGCATGTACTACATTAATTCTTTTATTTTTAATATATTATATCATTGGAAAAAATCAAGCGAATTACTTAAAAAATTATATATTTTCTCTCTCTAAAAATTAGGTACTCTCTCTTCTCTCTCCTAGGTTTACGGCTCTTCGGTACAAACAATTACAGACTCCTCTTCTTCCTCATCGGTTCTGCAAGGAAACTGGACCACACGCATCGGTTTTCACTCACGAATCATCTAGGGGCCTCTTAGAATAGGGAAATCTTCAGATGGGATGCAAAGGTCTATCCTAGGATCTGAACAAAAAAGGGTTTTGGAAACCCAAAAAATGCCTCGATGTTGAGATACCTTTTACGGCGGCTTTTGGGTGATGGGTTAGATGGAACTATCAAAGCTAATGATGAAGGATTAAACCTCGATCTGAAGCTAAAGTTGGTTTCCCCAAATGGATTTCCAAAACAAGCCCTAATTTCCTCGATTGTGAGGTAAGTATAATCATTCTAGAGCTTTTTCGTGTTCTTTTGGAATTAGAAGGTGAGGATGACAAAGAGAGAAAATATAAAATCAGAAGACGAAGTTGGAAGGTCAGGCAAGTAACCATGAACCGTGCGTGCTACAAGGTAATAATGAATAGGGGTTACGACAAGCTTCTCTATCCAAGAACAATAATCACACCTAGTAATAATGAAGAAAGAGGTATAGAGAAGATAGGCAGCGCTATGAAGCTTTACAATAATCAAGGCCAGCAGACCTCAACATTTTCAACAGTTTTCGTATCTAAGAAGCTAGCACAAGAAGAGTGGGTAAGTTTTGACTATATATATATATATATATATATATATATATATATATATATATATATATATATATATATATATATATATGGGAATAGGTAATAACTTCATCTTCCACAATCCTATCTACTTCTCTTACGCTCACATATTGCTTCCCTGCAATCTTACTGTTAATTTTCTTTGTTTCTCCTCCTCTTTGCCACAAAATAAATCTAACCTTTCAATTTGTAGTTGTTTCCTTTCCTTTTTTTTTTGTAGTCTACTAAAAGAAATGGCTACAAGAGATTTTCATGCGTTACCTATAGTGCCACCGAACGATCACAAGGCAAGAAAACTTGGGGTTATTGATATAGGAATAAGGCTAGACTAGCTGAAAGTATGAAAGAGGAGAAAGTGATTGTCCTCAAAGTAGTTGGTGAGTCAACAATATATGTTGTTCAACTAAGGAAATTTATTGAGGGTGGGGGATACAAGGCCATTTTCGACTATCTGAGATCAAGAATAACATGTTTAAACTGGAGATTTTCAACGAGAATGAGAATAAAAGATATTGGGAGATGAGGCCCAGTATATATTATAAAATGCACCTAAACATGACAATCTAGCCACAAACTATATAATTCAAGGAGCTCCCAACTGACTACTCATCAATCTGGGTTCAAATAAGAGGATTGGATTTTAAACTGAACAATATAACTACTATTAAAGCACTTAAGAAATGTTTTATCAAAATAGAAGCTGTTGATTTCCCAGTTACTGTCAATAGTGATATTAAAATACTTAGATTCAGAGTCAAGTTTAACACTAAGTTCCCACTACCTCCTGAGACTTATCTCTATCAAGAAGAAGGTGTTGTGTGGATTGTTTTCCAATATGAAAACACAGGATTGTTATGTTTTGGATGTGGTAAAATAGGTCACCAGTACGGCGAATTTCCAGTTATGGGTATCAAGCAGGTGGAAGATATAGATGAGCAAAAAAAAGTAACCTGGAGTATCGATAACGTGGCTAAATTTCCACCTTTTAACCCAATTTATGGATTACATATTAATGTGAATGGTGATTTTGGTAACTATCATTATAATGATAACTCTGTTAAGAATGCAGTCACATATACAGAAGTGCTAATCCAGTTAGAGGCATTGTCATAAATGAAGGAGGAGAAAATATTTTAAGTAGGTTTATCTTCACAAAAAGAGGTGGCACAAGTAAAGCGGTATTACAGAGAGAGATCGAGGAAGAGAACGAAGGGGAAGAGAGGGAATGGGACTCCTGGAACAATCAAATGCACGACCTTCGCAACGAGTTACATGAGTCAACATTAAAGATTGAGGCTTTCAAGAAGGCACATGGGATAAATGATGATGGAGAAGCAAGCAATGAAGGTGATATAAGAGATGTGCTGATGGCTTTTGAAGAAGAGGTGAGGAAAACAAAGGGTAAGCAAGCTGCGAATAACAGTAAAAATTCAGAGTCCAACCAAGAGAACTCTTCAACTTTCCAACACAAAATTAAAAGAAGAAGAGAAATAAGGGCTGGACCTTTAGAGATTGGTAACAGAAGTGTTAGTTCGAACATCTCAGGAAACTTTAAGAAACTTAGAGTAGTAGATGCAATTGAGAATTTTGTAAACAATAACAAATTTAGTATTCTAGAAATGTAAGCGAAAGGGAAACTGATAAGGATTTTTCTAAGGAGTGTGGGACGAATACTGTTTCAAAAATGATTGAGGACTATGATTCGCAGTATGAGCCTGAGGAGGAGAAAGAAGGTAGTTTCGAAAACAGTGAAAACTACTTTGAGAAAGATTACGAAGGTGGTGGTGAAGATCATGATATGAATTTCAACTATGCTGATGCAGAAAAAGATGAGATGGAGATAGAGAAGAAGAAGAAGGAGGCGGCTACTCCAAAAAAGCCGCAAAGATTAATTGATGAACCTCTTCTAGAATGTTCAGGGCATTCGAGCGCCCTTAACATTAGCCAGAATAAGGTCGATGTTGGCTCAGTATCGTCCTGGAGTGGTGGCTTTTTGTGAAACAATGTTGAGGGAGGCTGACTCTCAAGACATTGTGGCTCGGTTTGGTTTTATTAACAAGTTTTTTGTGGAACCCACTGGAACTTCTTTCCACTCGGGGGGGGGGGGGGGGGGGGGGGGGGTTCCTTCTTTTGTTGCACGAGAATGTGCGTTTGAGTGTGGTCTTTAGTTGTACTTTTTTTATCATCGTTTTAATTAATGAACTTTCGTTTTCGTATTACATGATTTTCTTACATGCACCTAATGATTTTAATCAACGAATAGATATATGGAATGAAATATCTAATTGGAGCAAAGAGATTACAGACCCTCAGATAATTCTAGGATATTTTAATGAAATACTCAACACTATGGAGAAACAAAGAAAAAATCAAGCAAGCTTAAATCACATCAATGCTTTTCTAGATTTTACTTATTACAATTCCATTGTTGAAATTAAATCTAATGGTTGTTTCTTTACATGGTCTAACAGAAAAGAAGGAGAAAAGCTTGTCAAGAAAAGAATAGATCGTGGTTTGGCTACTTATGAATGGATGGGTAAATTTTCCCGATCTCAAATTTTCATTCCTCTAGAAATAGGTTCTGATCACTCACCCCTTCTCCTCCATTTTGATATGAATATGAAAATTGGTAGGAAACACTTTAAATTCAAAACCAGGTGGTTAGAAAATGAAGATTCTAGAGAAGTTATAGATAAAAGTTGGAAAATTCCGAATGACAATATACCTGTCCCTAATTTTATAAAAAAAAAGGATTATACTAAGAGAGAGTTTGTTAACTGGAGTTCAAAAATCTTCAAGAATCATGAAAAAACAATTAAAAAACTACAAGACAATCTTATTATGATTAATAAAAATAAAGGGGCTAAAGATACTTCTGGGGAAGAAAAGGAGATAAAAGAACTAATTAAAATAGAATATAGTAGAGAGTAAAAAAATATTGGAGTGACAGAGCTAGACAAAATTGGCTTATTTATGGGGATTAAAATACTAAATTTTTCCATTTAGCTACTATTCAACGAAGATAATAAGAAAAAAGCGATTGAATATATAAAACCTCGGGTCACAAAAGATATGAATAAAGAATTAACAAGAAAACCAACTTTAGAAGAAGTAAAAAAAGCAGTTACAGAATTATCCGCATCAAAAGCTCCTAGACCAAACAGAGAAAGGCTTGATAATTTTAAACCATGTAGAGGACTTCGACAAGGGGACCCTCTATCCCCCTTTCTTTTCTCTATTCTGACAGAATCTCTCATTAGTATTATTGATCACGATGTCGATAGAGGTTTAATTACAGGGATACAAATCAGCCGTAATTGTCTGAGTATTTCTCATTTATTGTTCGCAGATGACTCTCTCTTTTTTATCAACCTAGAGGATACAGATATAACTCACTTTAAATAATGTCTAGACCTTTATTGTCTTGGATTAGGGAAAAAAGTTAACTTTTATAAATCAGTCATCCTGTTTAGTAAAGAAACCCCTCAAGAGATTAAAGATTTGGTCATAACAGATTTAAATATTCTGGAAACAAATGATTTAGGATACTACTTAGGGATCCCATTGTGCCACAAAAGATAAAAAATTGAGTCACTGGAATGGATAGCAAAAAAAGTTTTCAAAAATATGAAAGGTTGGAAAGCAAAATTACTATCGGAAGGAGGCAAAGAAGTGTTAATCAAAGCAATTTTACAGGCTATCCCTAATTACTTTATGTCTATTTTTTCTTTTCCAGTTTCGTTTTGCAACAAACTAATCTCCGCCATTTCTAATTTTTGGTGGAACTCAGGTGAAAAAAAAGGATTCATTGGGTTGCTTGGGAAAAGATCGTGGTCAGCAAGCTTTTGGGAGGGCTAGGTTTTAAAGATTTCAAAAAAATGAATACAGTCTTACTGGCAGCACAGGTTTGGAGATTGATGAATAGTCCGGATAACCTAACTACTAAACTGTTGAAAGGTATCTACTATAACAATCTGATATTATGACTTGTAAACTTAAACAAAGTAGGACATGGAGTTGGGCGAGTTTAATAGAAGGTAGGGATTTTATTAAAAAACATGGAATCAAGATAATAGGGAATGGAAGAGATACAAATATATGGAATGAGAAATGGATTGATACAGATTGGAAAATAGATAAACCAGAAGGTGTTACGATTACTACAGTTAATGATCTCATGAAACAAGGATCTACAGAAATTTTGGATGACTTTTTCCCGGAACCAATAATTCCATTAATAAAGAAAATTAGATTTACTAATATCGATGAAAAGGACAAATTTGTGTGGCCATACTCGAAAGACGGAACTTTTGATACGAAAACAGGCTACAAAGTTATAACGGAGGATCAAATAGTCAACAAACCTACAACAGCAAAATCAATATCAACGCATGACTCTCTTATTTGGAAGACAATATGGAGTTCTAACATCCCAAAAAATAAAATTATTTATATGGAGAATAACAAACAATCCAATTCCTACAAGAGGAAATTTATATAGAAGAAAATGTGCGGATTCAACTAACTGTCTTTGGTGCAATCACCCTGAAGAGGATGTTGAACACTTGTTACTGCATCGCAACATGTGAAAAGACATTTGGGCATGTTCCCCTCTTCAAATTAAAATTCAAGACAACTTTGAAGAAAAGTTTGAGGATTGGTTCTTAAAGATAATTCAAAGTTTTGTTGAGGGTGGATGGGAGGAAAACGTGGTCAGAGATCTCATCATGATAAATCTTTGGAATATCTGGAAAGGGAAGATGAAAGCGGTGCACGAAGGAACAAAAGTCTGCGGAACAGGAATCAACTAGCAACAAAGTAACTTATGCAATAAATCCATGGCATAGATTGAAATGAAAAAGACTACAAAGGATTCCAAAAACAAAGAGTTGGAGAAGAAGAGACATCATTAACGGACCCGAGCCAAGAAACCGCTTTTTTGTGATGCATCTTTTTCAAATAAATGGGATCCCTCGGGAATTGCTGTGGTTGGGGTCAACAATAACACAAAATCCTCTTTCATGTACAACTTTGACTTAGACTGCAACTCGGCTTTAGAAGGTGAAGCACACGCGGTACTGAAAGCCACAGAACTTTGTGTTGAATTTCCAGGGAAAGAGAAAGTCATTTATTCAGATAACCTTGAGATTATTCAAGGTACAAAACAGGTGTCAGCCACACGTTGGAATATCCAACCTATTCTTCGTAAGATTATCCACAAAGCTAGAGAGATTGGGCAAGTTTCTTTTCGCCACATCAACCGGAGACTCAAGAGCAAAGCAGATAAGATTGCAAAGAAAGCTAGACATGGGGCAATTTTTCAGCGTCGATCGACTTTAAGTCTTTCTGACGTCTCAGCTAGGTTTAGTAAATTAGGAATCGGTTGATCGGTTTTGTTTCGTTTTGTCGGTGCTTAGGAACCTTTCTTTGTCAAAAAAATAAATAAAAAATCAAGCCTCTAGAAAAAGAAAACGGTACTGAAGCTTGAATTGGGCCTACCAATGACCATTTTAACAACCATAGAAAGAAAATGAAAGTTTTAACAGAATCGCGGGACGTTGATATAGAGAGATAGAAGAATTATATGAAGAAGAATATTTGTGTATTTTATTGATAAGAATTCGTTACATTTGTGATTGTATATATAGACTAAAGTGAGCACAAAGTGTGCTGCCATACATTTCATTTGTAACAGAATTATTCTATCTCTTTTGTCTTTTGTGTGACTCATTGATGAGTCATACTCTTCTAGAGGCTTCTATTCCTTTTGTGTGTCAATAGTTGAAGAATAATTTTGTACGAACCGTAAACACGCAATATGACACTTTGTCTTTATATAAGACAAGTAGCCATTTATTGTTATTGCTCATTGATCAGCTTCTTCCAAAACACAAAAATGGCGGAAGAAACCACATTCAATCATTCGACTTTTTGTAGGAAGCCTATTGATCAAGCAAGCAAGCCAAGAGTAAACCAGGGGCTGGCCCTGACATTTTAGGAGCCCTAAGCGAACTCACAAAATAGGGTCCCCTATATAAATAAAAATATTATTATTACTATAATGTTTCGAACTTTAGACCTCATAAAAATATATAAGTTACATTACCACTAAGCTAACCATACTAGTTGTACATAATTATTCAAAATCCAGCATATATATACATACATACATAATATATTTAGATGATTGGGACCCCTAAAAGGTCAAAAAATCGGGGCCCTAAGCGCCTGCATCTTTTGCTTACCCACAGGGCCGGCCCTGAGCAAAACAACACTTGATTTTTGCCACATGATTTTTGTCCATTCAAGAATTGGACTATTTTCTTTAATCTCTTGCATAATTTTCTTGAAAGAAAACTATTCTTGATGCTAGCTGTCCATTTGATTTTGTCATTGCCATGAAGCAACTGATCAGGTAGTAACTCCACAAAACCACCGGGCACAACAAGAAAATTCCATCTACCCCTACTGAAGCAACTTTTAGTAGTTCTATTTATCCACATATTCATTTCAGGCACAACTCTATTAAATGCAATACTTACATTCTTAGCATCCATCCAACTATCCTAGAACACATAAGTATTTGAACCATCCTTTACTTCATGAATGATGAACTTATAAGCCAAGTCTCTGAGCTTGAACCCATGGGAAATCTTATTTGATCTTGATCCTCCAAATGCACTTGTCTTTAAAGATATTAGTGTGAACACAATTCCTAAGGAGATTGTCACTTCTTTAATATATTCTCCAAAAGAGGCTAAAAAACACACCTTGCTGGGTATTTCTAAATCAGGGAATGTTCATGCATCCTTCAGCTTTGTTTTTCCATATGTTAGACCATGCAACTCTAACTCCTCTAACTCCTTCAAGGATGTCTTTCCATAAGAAGCTAGAAAGCTTTTGATTAAGCTTATATATAACATTCTTAGGGAGTAAATTTACCCTATACTAATGAAGAATCTTGATAATTAAAACCACTTTTATGAGCCCTAGATTAAAATTCCAAGTATCTCACAAAAAGTTTGTCTTCCTTAATCTATAAGATACTGATAATACTATCTTTGTACTTAAATAAGTCCCTCCAAAATACAATTTAATTTTTTTTCTTCTCAACTTTGCCACATACGTATATATTATTGTTGAATAAGTCTTTTTTATGTGAATTTTAGTATTAAAAGAGTTTATTTCACCATTAAGTTCAGTGTTATGTAAAATAGTAGATATCACAGTCAATCTCCCGAGCATTAGTAGCCATCTAAGTAAATGGCTCAATTTAAATATCAAGAATGCTCATGATGTAGGAATCATAGCTCATCTATCTCGTGAACGGGTAATTATATTCGTACTAATAGAATCCCAATAAACACTTTCATAAAAAACGACATCTCATAAAGTCTAGAACAACCGTAATATATTACTTATCTGCCTAACACTACAAGAAACCAAAAAAAAAAACAAAATGTTTGTGCGATGATGAGAAAATGAGAAATAACAACGTTTAAAAGAAAGACATTAATATCATAAATAAAATAAGATGGTTTTAAGTGGACGTTAATTAATTAGCTTTTCCATTCCAACCAAAAGCGAACTCTTGCCGAGAATTGCTTTATCTCGGGCAAATTCCTCCACTCACATGGCTGCCACTGCCACGGTCCTAAGTCGTTATCATGGATTTCAAGTTTTACTTCCTTTAATTCTCGAGACCAACTCTTGTTTACCCGTTTTCTTCTTTCTATCAGCTTCTTTGACAGATAGCCTATGAGGTCAGGATTTGACCACACTTGAATGATCTTGGGATGACAAGTCAGGAACAAAGCCTCAAGAAAATTTGATTTTACCAATTCTGTTGAAAATCTAAAACCTAAGTCTAAATACTCAATTTGGACCACTGGAGTAGTTGGAATTCTTCTTACTTCGATAAGTTCACATTTTTGATAGGGTGAACCCAAAACCAATGAAATTTCAGAACGAATTGCGTTTGTTAGAAGTTTTTTCAGCCTGCAAAACTGATCAGTGTCAAGAGGATGACCGTACGGCTTGTGGGATATCTCTAACACCCATTGACTTGGAGCATTGGTTAAGAACAAATTAAGGATCTTATCAAGTGTAACTATCACCATGTTTGGAGCATTGGTTAAATAGAGATCAAGGGGGTTACTAAGATCAAGATAAAGATACTTCAAGTTTGGAGCATCAATCTTTACCTCCCTCAAGTCCTTACATTCTAAACTTTCTAACCTTATTTGCTTAAGTGAATGACTTGATAAATTAAGTCTTTTAAGACCCTTCACTCTTGATAAAGTAAGAATTTCAACTTGTGGAAATCTGTGTTCCCAGTCGTCTAAACATGTAGATGAAAGATTCATGTAGCCATGTAAATTTAACGTTTTTAACTTGTCTGTTTTACACAACTTAAGAGATCCAAATATCCTTAAATGTAGGAATTGAAGATTGGGTGCTTCAATTTCAACATCTACATCTTCCGAGCCATCCCAGCCATCCCAGGACCAGGTGCTAAATATAAATTTATTAAGCTTATAAAGCTTAGTTACCTTAATTCTTTTCACGAATTTACCACCAAATACAGACAATTCCTCAATTAAAGGACAACTTGCTATCATACCGTCAAACGTGGCCTGATCTATGATGATACGGCAAAGGTATAATTTCTGAAGATGATTAAACATTACCTTGTCATTAACTTTCTTTATAAAAGTTACTTGTCTATTTTCACTTCTTCGCTTACCACCATCACCGCCATATAGTAATCGTAATTCTCTAAGTGAATTGCCTTCAAAAATTGAATGATCCAAATTATAGTACCCCCAACCACGACCAAAAGTGAGATCGAGACTTTTGACACCGGTTTCAAGGGCAATTCTAATCCAATTTCTCAGGTGTGGAGTAGAGCAAAAATCATCTATGTCGAGATTAAGTACCAACTTCTTTATATGTATCGTTTTCTGTTGGTATCTCTGTAAAATTCTATCAATAAAGTTGAACAACTTTTTTCTAATTTCTGGTTTAATATAACAGCTATCAAAAATCAAAATAGGATAAGTAATCCATGCACTGTGCCCATGTTTTGCAAAATATACTAACTCTAGGTAGTTCTGTATTCTTCAAGCAACCTAGAATTTTATGAATTATGTCTTCCGGCAACTGAGATATGTCTCTCATTGAATCCTCCATATGTTTCTGTGAGTTCTATCTCTACCAAAAGCGGCTCTCTTTATGTATTGCGTTTGCCTACGGAATAGGTCAAATACTTAATTTGAAAGCCCAAACTAGATCTTGTACTTTATCAGGGGTGGAGCCAGGAATTTTCATTAGGGGCCCAAGAGAATTCGGGGGCAACGTCCCCGAAATTTTTTTTACCACTATTTGCACTAAAAGTCTAAGTATTATGCAAAAATTGCAAAATAGGTCTTTATAATATGGAAAATTGTATTAAAAATCCCTATATTGTATAAAGATTGCAATATAAGTCTTGATATTAATTTTTCTAATTAATTATGCTATAAGTTTCTTTTTTTTTTAATATAAAATAACATATATTTTGTTATAAAAAATGAAAAATCTTATTAATAAAATAATTTAAAGTTTAATAAAATAAATTTTATAAGTTAGGGGGACCAAATAGAGATATTTAAAAAAATTAGGGGTTATTTACTTTTTTTTTAAGATAGTTATAATATTATTTTTTTGAAAAATCAGGGGGGCCATGGACCCCCCACAACACACATGGCTCAGCCCCTGTACTTTATAGCCCTATGTAGGGCTGAGTTAAAAGATTGCAAAATTCGCCGACAATTATAAACCTATTCTTGACCAGAATATTTTTCAACCGTTTGTTTCGACACCCAATCTATTACCATGTTTGAGTTTTTCGAAACTAAGTAAGAAATTTACGAGTTTTTACAAATTGTAACCACAAAAAATCATACCTGAAGTTAAGTGATTGGCAATAAATCATTAATAAAATCAAGAAATAAATAGATTAACGATTTATAACTAACCAATTCACACCACTTGGGCCATATAATTTAAATGATATATATCATTACTCGTTTTACAATTCTTAATCTCTTTCATAATAAAAAGTAAATATTCAATAACTTTACACGTCTTGTCTTGAACCATTTTAATAACACTTTCGCAATCATTTTCTATGTCACAGTATTTGAGGAGTATTGCATTGCTAATCTACAATCCAGTTGTAAAATCTTAACCTCTACTTCCATAGTTTTCCTCGCCTTGCATTTTAAAATACCCCATCCAATAGATGACCTACATGATTTCACAAAACACAAAAGGTTACAGTCGTATTAGTTGTGGTATTCCATGTCATATTTGTATTTATTTTTACTTCTCCATTCTTTAAGGGGGACCAAAGTTTAGGATAAGTAGTACTTTATAACTCAAAATTGTTACTAAAAACAAAACTATTTATATTATCATAATTCAAATTAATCTCTAATTCCAAAGTAGTTTCAGAATATTAGCCTAAGAGGCCTTAGGACTAGCTAAGGTATATACTTATCATTGTCTTTACTAGCTTTTCCAACACTAATATTAGGGGTATGGTGTAGTGATGTATCATTCATACTCTTTAAATGCTTCAGGCAACATTGACTACTAACTTTCCAATACACAAATCTTTATAAGATCGTGCCTAAATGTAAGCAAACAAAAATATCATCCATTTGCTTACACTACAAGATGTACATTTAAGGATATTAAGTTGAGAGGGCCTGCAAGTCAGACTGCTCTAACCCAAAAGTTTTGAAACAGAATATGTCATATAAATTTAACTTTATCCCCATATCCAGTGCAATTAGAGGTAAGAGTACATCTTCTTTTAAATATATTCTAATTAATGGGTAAATCGTTTTTGCAAGCTTTCTAGAGAATTTTTTTAAAATTTGGAATGTACTTTAAGATTCCAAATAAATTTCCAAGTATCATGAGAGGATTTGAACAAAGAGTTACCTATATTAATGTTCCTTTTTTCCCATGTTCCATTTGAGCCCCCATTAAGATCCTATATCATTCTTAACTTAACTCCCAGGAGCTGGAAAATCTTCAAAATAGGACATCAGGGAAGTGTTTGGAGGAAGGTATAAGGATCTTATGGATGATGCAATTGCTACAAAAAAATTATTATTTGCTATACTCATATCCAAGAAGTTACCATAGTATTAATAAATTCAGAGACCAAATTGGAACAAGGTTCCTTAGGTATGCAAAGATGTTTATGACCAGGTAGCCAATGATCATCCCATATATTAATGGACCGGGCATCCCTTACATTTTAAAAGATGTCCTTAATGAAGAAATTTATGCCATAAAGTACAATCTTCCATCCTTAAGAACAATTATTTCCTAATTTAGCATTAAGAAAGTCATCATTTGGTTAATATTTCTATTTAGGTAATGTGAACAAAATAGATTCAGATTTAAGAAATATATTCCAAACATTAGAAGCAAGTAAACAAATATTTTGTAAATGAGAGTCTTTTGAAACTTAAAACCTCCACCAAATTAGTTTTTTTCTTTCAGACTTTCCCATTTAATTAATGAACTCTATCTTGTCCATTATTGTTCCAATAAAAATAAAAGACAAGTAACGTCAGATATATAGAATTATTGACAAACCTAATTAATATTTCTTTGCCACTTTCAAAAAGTAACTTAGAATTCCAAGTTTCCATTCTCATTAACATTTTTTCACAAGCCATTCAAGAGCCTTGACTTTTGATCTTCCCCAGCTAGAAACGAACCCTAAATATTTTCCAAGATTCTCTAATTTTTTCACCCTAAGATGGTTGGCCAAATCCATCTTAATATTATTAATAGTATATTACCTAACAAGGTTCCACTTTTATATAAGTTCATGGTTTGTTATGAGGCCTATTTATACCAATTCATAATATTTAAAGATTATAAAGTTTACTTAAAGACGTTTCTAAGAAAAATAATCTATCATCAAAGAGAAATGGAGTTATCTCAAGGCCTTTTTTTAGTTGTTTTTAATCCCTTGAGCAAACCACTAGCAACTTGGTGTCGCCTAGGGTGTGATAAAAATAAGATAAAATTATGTCTAGAAAACTACGCACTCTCACCCTAGACATGCACAGTACTGCAAGTATTACAGGACGTATGCAAGTTTTAGTTGATAAGTTGAGTTCGTTCTCAGGGACTTAGTGTGCTAGTCGAATGGGTAGCAATAACGAGTAAGAAGTAAATAATTAAAGAACAGGAAATAAAGAGAATAAATTCGAAATTAACTAAAAAAAACTAGGAAAAATAAAGACAGTAAATAAAATACGAAGAATACGAGATGAGAAGTATAGCTTAGGTTTTGCTAGTATGCACTAATCCTTCTAATTCTTTCTATTAGATCTAGTTAATAAGGGAGAATATTAGCTCTTGTATACTTAGTCAGGATTCTAAATTCCCATACCTTAGACCTTGAGAGCGACTAAGGGGGCTACGGACACACCACGAGGCTGGTTCAAATAGGGTTATCCTACGCCACTAGGGCCCTAAGCAATCAATTTCCATACATGGTGATAGTGATTAAATTATACCCTAATAACTATCTAGTTAGAATCAGTTTTGTCAGGACTAATATCGACACTAGACGTTATGTGGTGTTTCAATAATTAGACACCCAGTTAAGGTGATCATCTAACTACTATTAATAAAGCCTAAAGTGATCAGGTTTAGGACAGACAATAAATCAAAACACATAAACAAATATAAAGGTAAGTAGCTAATATCAAATTAAAACATGTAATTCCCAAAGAAACTTAGATAGAAAGAAATTAGAATTTATAGATTATACATGATGCAAAACCCAAGCTATGGGTGGTTTAGTTCATACCTGAAGGAAATAAACTAAAAGGAATAATAAAAGACATCATCTTGCTCTCTACAATAACTTGGAAGAATAAAACCTTAAGAACTAATTACTATGAGGCAAGGATGATTTACAAGTGATATAAGGGTGTATTTATAGGTGTTTAGAAGATCTAATTCGTTTTCTTGAAAGAAAAGGTAAGTAATGGACTCCAAGCCCAACTCAAATTAGTAACCCTAAAAACATGAAATCAGGCCCGTTTTGTCTTTTGGTCCTAACAGCTTCAATACTCATTCATTTGATGCGTATGAGTACACCAAATTCATCGTCTCGAAAAGATCTTCAACTTTTCTCTTGAACGTTTCTTCAAATTCCACACCGTTTTTGAGATATAATCTTATTTGTGGTCGTAGGTGCAGAATTTCAAGATTACGGCAGCTTTTCCTTTTCCATGTTTTTAGCTTTTCTTTCCTTTATCTCCAATTACCATGCTTATCTCTTTCCATATCTTGTAGTATTTGAATTGGACTATAATCAATCTCCATAATTATCTTTAAAACTTCACACTAAATAAATAATTAAACCCAATATGCTCTAAAAATATTATTTTACTAAATCAAGACTCAAAATAGGAAAGTGCACTTTTTCTCAAGAAAAACGACTATTATGACTTCTAAATCACTAAAAATGATGTCTCATCCTAATATAAATCTATCACAAATGAGGAGACATCAAGACCCCCAACTCAAAGTTGTATCGTCCCGATACAATAAAGATAAAAACAAGGGAAGTCTATAAATACACACTTATGAAATTTTCAACACAATGGGAAAAATAGAGCAGAATATATAGAATAAACCTAAAGCAAGAACTCATAAAATTTCATGCAGCAATATTCATAAACTACATACCTGTACACTTCTCATACCCATAGTCAACACGGTTTGAATTCAAGATTAGATTAGTTTCGCAATGTAAGAAGGATTGGGACTTTACTCAGTTCACCAAGGAAGCTATAGATTGTTCCTCGAACTTCACTAGTATCCAAAGATCCACTTAACTACTCTCTAATGGCTCAATCATTTCTCAATTACATAGCAAAGAATCAAAAGGTCTTTAAGGTTGTAATTTAGGCTTAGGGACGGTATGATAGTATATTTGGATAATTTAGAGTGAGCTTTTGGCTCTCTCCTCACTAGCCATCAACGAATCGCCCTAGAGCTTGAGTTACTCTCATAAAATGTTTCTCACTCAGCCCAATGAATTCCTTGATGCACAATTTAGCATCCCTAATAACCCAATTAAAGCATAAGATGTTCACATAGAAATTCCACTTTGTCGGTCCGAATATATATATAAATTTTCTTTTCAAATCAATTTTTTCTTTTGTATAGCCATGACTCTCTTTAATGTTGAGATATCACGCTATTTTCTCATATATATATTTTTTCTTTTAATGCCCTTGTTGGCAAATTTAGCTCGTATTTACTATTACCCCGACAAAGGGTTACAATAAAATCTGTGAATCGTCATTAATATAAAGAACAGAGCACAATTAATAAGCTCAAAAATCCCATCCCAGTAATATTTCCCATAATGGTGGACCCACCACCCCAAACTCAAGCTCTAAAACAACTGTCTATGCATCGCGATTCGAGTGCGGGTCATATGGAAAAGTCCTATAATCTAAAGGGATATGGCTTATAATGTGTTTTAATAAAAATCTTTAGAAAGGCTAGAAGGGGCTGAGAAGGATATAGCATATAAAATAAAAAATAACATGGTGAGAAGGTATACAAATGCTTCAAGTGGCTTCAAACATGAAAGAACCGCCTCAATCACTTTCTACACTATGTAATTTCGTTATTTTCTTACCTTTAGCACTTTCATCAAATGGTTTTGTCGACTAGCTTGGATCTCACGGCCTACATACTTCTCAAGGTTCCCTGAGATCGAACATACTTTCTATCGCATTGCTCACAACTCTTTTCTTTACTATCAACGTGTGTTTTCCTGCAAAAACTCAAAGCATACAAATAACATAGCTCATAAACATACTACTTACTATAATCAATTCACTGAGCTTATGCTTTCAAGCTATTAAACACACTCTACATCTAATTCCCATGTATCAAAAATTTTAATTTTTACCTAAAAACAGAAAAATGGAGATGAGAGACAACGAATCCCTACACCCCAACTCAAATATGAGCCGTGTCCCCACGACTCGAAAAAAAGACTCAAAATAGAAATTAAAATTAGCAGATAAACGCATTAACAGAAATGGTAAGGAAGAAAGAGAACATACTCTCGAGGCTATTGCCTCGCGTTATTGACATCCAAGGTAGGATTTGCTCGATCTTTCGTTAATTGCTCAAGGAGTTTCATGATGTGCACTTGATTAGCGTTGATTTGTGCCACATCATTGGCTAAAGAGGTTTGAGCTGCTTCGAATTTGTTTAAACGCTCCTCCATCTTCTCTTGCCAACTTTGCTCCTTTTCTTCTCTTGAGATTTGCGTAGCATTTTCTTTTGCTTTTCTCAAGACATCCATGATCCAAGCATTATCAATATAACTCTCCTTAAACTTGAGTTTCTCTTCTTCACCCAATGTTACATTCGCTTTTCGCACAAGACACGTGATCATAGTAGGAAATTTAACATTAAACAGATTTAGGAGAGACCGGAAATCGCATCACCTCCTCGTAGATCAACTGTGCCACATCCACTTCTTCTCCTCTCAAAATACAATCCAAAAGTAGAGCGTTCTTTTCAGTCACATCCAAAGTTCGTGTGTTTCCGAAGACATTAGGAATGAGGAAATTGTGCCAAACTCTAGCATCTGATTGAAGTTATTTGTGTTGGAACTTTTGACTTTTGATGTCAAAACAAAGTTTTAAAGCTTTTCCCACATCGGTGGGTGATAAAGCTTTTTACCTATTTTTATACTTTGTGATCTAAACTTAGTCCAAAGATCCAATAATCATGCACATGGCAAGGCAATGATTTAGCCCACACGCGCGCACCACCACCACCACCACCCACCCGCCCGGCCTGGCCCGGCACCGGCACCGGCGACGGCGTAAGGCGTGGGGCGTGGGTCGTGGGGAGTTTGGGGAGTTTGGGGAGTCAAAAAATGAAAAATGAAGTAGACTTTGTACCAGCTCTTATAGTAGTGGTTGACTACTCCAACTCAAACGTAGAGACAAACCTCCACTAATCTCGCACGCGTTAAAGGGAATGGATATTCAGCAGTTGTTACTTAGTCAAGTCAAGCACGTGGGAAATCAAAAGGTCAACATAGCTGTTACAGAATATTATAAACGTGGGGGTTACACAACAATCAAAACGTCAACCCAATCAAGTGAAATCCGGGAGAGAATCATGGGATTTAATAGGGACGTTTCTGAAGGCTTGTGTATTCCACTCCTCACCCCTATATATAGAGCTCCCATTCCACTCTCTACAACTACGAAATAACAACACAAGAAAAACACTCTGCCACACCACCCTCTCACTATATATTCTGTTAGAGATACCGGTCACGCCGGAATATCTTTTTAACAACGGTGACAATTTGTTTTTTCTTTTCCGTGTAAGTGATTTGTTATTCCGTTTCCGTGTAATTGTTAAGTCGATTTTTGTAATCGTTTTTCCGTGTAATTGTTATTCGGTTGTTGTAATCGCATATCGAATTATTGTAATAGTTAGTCTATTTCAAAACCTTTTTCTTTTCATTTGTTTTTCGGAAACCATTTTTATCTTGTACAACTGGTGGTTATTTCTAATAACAATTTAAAAAGATATTCATTTTCTTTTCCACCGGTTACTATTGAAAATGGCTCTTCCTATTTCGGCTGTTGGTTCTTCTTTGAACACTAAGCCTCTTCTCGACGCAAACAAGTTGGAACCCCTTAATGGTTCTAACTATAAGCATTGGGCGCAAAAAATAATGATATGCCTTGAACAGTATGAACTCGACTTTGCTACAGTCGAGGCTCCTCCACTTTTGGAAATTGGAGCCCATACTGAACAAGAGCTAGCTAGGCATGCTGCCCTCGAATCTAGGTTCAAAAGAGCTAACACCATGGCTCGGGGCTGGATGCTGAACAATGTTACTAATCCCATCTTTGACCTCCTTGCCAAAGAGAAATCGGCAAAGGTCATATGGGAAACTCTCGAGAAGAAATATGGGGCTGATGATTCGGGTAAGAAAAAGTACGTGACTGGGAATTGGTATAACTTTAGACTTACGGATCAGAAACCCATGACTGAGCAACTCCATGTGTACGAGAACCTATGCGCGGAAGTTATCGCCGAAGGCATGAAGATGTGTGAAATTCTTCAAGCCAACATTTTGCTTGAGAAATTTCCCCCATCTTGGAGTGAATACCGCAACCACCTCAAGCACAAAAAGAAAGAAATGACCCTCCAAGAGCTCATCAGACACATCCAAGTCGAAGAAGCGAATCGACTAAAGGATAAGTCAATCTCTTTCCCTTCTCATTCCTCCAAAGCTAATCTAGTCGAAGGTTCTGGCCAAGGTAACAAAGACAGGTTCAAAGGGAAGGGAAAGCAACAAGGGTCCAACAAATCTAAGTCTGGGGGAAACAAGAATCGCTGCAACACCAACAAACAAGGTGGGGGATTCAAGATCTCTGGTAAGATTCAAAAAACTAAAGGGGCCTGTTACTGTTGTGGCAAAGAAGGGCACAAAGCTTTTGAATGTCTCCAGAGAGCTGGCCAGGGTCCCAAAGCTGCCACGAATCTGACTGAGACCGAAGAAATCATCGATGCGGTAATGGTTGAGGTAAACTTGGTAGAGAATAAGAGCGAGTGGATCCTTGACACTTGAGCTTCTCGCCACTTCTGCGCAAACAAAGCCTTGTTCAAGAAATTCGAAAAGGCCACTGATAGTGAGTGTGTGTACTTGGGTGACTCTTCCACCGCTACTGTTCTTGGGAAAGGTTAGGTTCCCCTCAAACTCACCTCTGGTAAGACTCTTGAACTAAATGATGTTCTCTTCGTCCCCTCTCTCCGTAGGAACTTAGTTTCCGGGGCTCTCCTTAATAAAGTTAGTCTCAAACTTGTCTTCGAGGGGGGTAAAGTCATTATCACCAAATATGACGAATTCGTGGGGAAAGGGTACCTTAATAATGGCTTGTTTGTTTTAAACACTGTAACCCTTAATGAGAAATGTCAAATATGTGTAGAGTCCAAACTTGCGAAAAAACCTTTTAAACCCGTTACCACGAGACAAACTAAACTACTTGAATTAGTTCATTCGGACTTAGCTGATTTTAAAAACTCCGCTAGTAGAGGTGGAAAACTTTACTACATAACCTTCGTAGATGACTACTCTAGGTTTACTAAAGTGTATCTCCTTAAAACTAAAGATGAGGCGGAAAATGCGTTTTTAAAATATAAAGCCGAAGTCGAAAACCAACTAGACTGTAAAATCAAACGACTTAGGTCCGATAGAGGAGGCGAGTATAGTTCTAATTCCCTTAAAGAGTTTTGTGAAACAAATTGGATTATCCACGAACTTAGTGCCCCTTATACACCCCAACAAAACGGCATAGCAGAAAGAAAGAATAGGTCCCTTAAAGAGACTATGAATGCCATGTTAATAAGTTCAGGTTTACCAAACAACATGTGGGGGGAAGCTGTCTTGTCAGCCTGTTATGTACTTAATAGGGTACCACATAAATCCCTAGAAAATACCCCGTATGAAATGTGGAAGGGTTTTCCACCAAACCTGAAATTTTTAAAAGTGTGGGGGTGTCTAGCCAAAGTCAAACTACCTGATTTTAAAACTGTCACCGTTGGTCCCAAAACCGTTGACTCAATTTTCATAGGGTACGCTCAGAATAGTGCGGCTTACAGATTCTTGTCATTAGAAGATAACTCTATTTGTGAATCTAGAGACGCTGAGTTCTTTGAACATGTTTTCCCTTTGAAAGATTTAAATACTGTCAATGCTTCTTTACCTGTTGATAACTGATGTCTCCTTAAATGTTCTTATTTTCGACCCTTAGGAGACATCATTTTTGGTGTTTATTTAATCATTTCGATAGACTTTTGGGCTAAATATGCAATAATATGATTTTCCTCTTTTAATTCTAGCATTTTTGATTTATTAAGCTTTTGCGCGTAATATTGGTATTTTTAGTGAGTATTTTACAGGTTTTAGATGTTAGCTAGAAGAGGAGTCTAAGGAGGAAGTCAAAGATCAAAAGATAGAGTCAAGACTTGAAAAGAAATCCCGAAGATATTATTTTTAGAGCTGAAAATCCATTTTCCAGGCCATAGATTGCTGATTTCGAGGTGCTTAAGCGATGATCTAGCTGTTGACCTTTGAAGAGAAATCATTCCTTATCGAATTACGGAACTTTAGCAACTGGAATGAGGTCAATCGGAGTTGTAACGCATCGGGAAAAGCAGTTTTAGTGAAGGCATATCAGCAGTTACGGGATTTTGGGCTAAGTTAGTGGACTTGGGCCTTTTATATTTCATTTAATTAAAAGCCTAGGTCCAAGTCCGAATTTCTAACTATAAAATCAGCCCTTGACTTCTATTTTACACACAATTCACATTCTGCAAGATTAAAAACACCAGAGAGAAGCAACTGAAGGAAGGAGAAGAAGCTACAAGAGCTGGAGAGGGTCTATATCTCCGTTCGTAGTCATTCCGATTCCGGAAATTAGGTTCTTTTATCTTTTTAATTCTGTAAACAATATGAATTCCTTTAATTTTAATTTCGTATTGAATTTTAATATGAGCTAAGTTTTCATTAGTGCTTGAGAACAAACAATGGGTGAATCCCAATTCCTATTAATTAACGAATGTTGAATTTGGGTTTTTATTGAATTAAACTAAATTAGGGCTTTTACTCTTTTCGATAAATTATGAATGTTTACTGTTTTTAGCGTCATGAACTAGGAACAGGTAATAGTATTTAGGCTATTCCAATAAGTGGCAATTGGATCATCCTGACGGGGGGTTTAAATACGGAACTATTTATTCAATCTAGGATAGAAGTTAATGATTCTGACGAGCTTAGCTAATCCTAGGGCCAATGAGGTAATAACACTTAATCATCCAACGGTGGATCATATTTACCCTGACGGGACTAGTGACACTTTAGGATCGCCTTATAGTCCACCCTGACGGGGGTATAAGGAATTTAGAATCCCGACCATTGTAATTGACTAATTTAGCCCTTAAACAACATAAGTTAAGAAATAGGATAGGGAGGATCCTTGCGTTCTCAAGTGCTACTTCTCATATTGCGTTTTACATCAATTTACTTGCGTCTTAGCTTTTATTTGCATTTTAATATTTGTCTTTCATTCATTAGCTTTAATAACAAAAACCAAACAAATATATTATTATCTTTTATTTTCATAAGTGCATCAATCACTACTTGCTAAACATTGTGATCAACCATCCGTCCTTGGAACGAATCTGATTTATCAGAATTACTACTTGGGACAACCGTACACTTGCGGTTGTGGTTCGATTATTTATTGCATTATTTCTAGAACACACAAAGGACCACCAAGTTTTTGGCGCCGCTGCCGGGGACGGTAGCGTGTGACCACGGTGTTTATCCTTTAGTGATAAGTGCATTTTATTTTATTTTATCAGTTTTACGCTTTTTGTTTAGTTTCTTTTCAGGTTTTTAGGTTTGGTGTATGCGAAGAAGGCTATTCAAGGATCTAGAGCCAACACCTCCGATCCTTAGTAATCCAGAATCGTTGATCAGACTTGCAAACAAGAGAAGAAGAGAACGAGAAGCTTTAGAGGTAGAAGAGTTAAGTAACAGAATGGCAGACATCAATCTTCAAAATAATCAACAGAATAATGGACAAGGCCAGCTAGATGCAAATGGCCAACCTTTAGCTCCGGGCGTTATTCCTCCAGTTCAACCACTAAATCCCAATGCTCCAGTCCAGATAGTGATGAATCATGATCCGTGGTTTACTAATGGTCCTCCAGAAGTTCCATTCCGTGCTCCAGCTATAGGAGTAGGTGCTCCAGATATTAATGTTCCACGTTTTCGTCCAGATTCGGGTATGTTAGCTCAGTTCCAGAATTTTGGTAATTTTCGTGGTAGACCAGCAGAAGATCCTCTCAGGGCAGTACAGAAATTCAAACAGATATGTGATTCTTATATCACACAAGGGGTCTCGAGAGAACAGATGTATTTTGCTGCTTTTAAGTTCTTTGTTACTGAGGGAGCAAGTGAATGGCACGATACGCAAGATCCTACGAAGATCACCAATTGGGACCAATTAGAAATTGCGTTCTTTGACAGGTATTACCCAAGTAACATGAGGTTAGATGCTGAACTAGAATTGACGCATTTCCGTCAAGAATATGAAGAAACTTTGGGTAAGAGTTGGACAAGATTTCAGATGTGTTTACGAAAAGTTCCCAATCATGGGTATTCAGAACAACAACAGCTTAAGATCTTCTATAGAGGCCTTGATGGGAAGTCAAGAGAGAAGTTGGATACACTATGTGGTGCAGGTTTTCTTCAAGTTCAACCCGCTCATGCTAAAATTATCTTAGAGAGAACAGTCAAGAATGAAGTTGGGTGGAATTCAGTAAGAACACCGGTTAAGGGAGTGAATAATGTTGATATGGAAGAGAAATTTGCTACGTTTGAGAACAAGATTCAGAGTACTATTGAGCAACAATTAAAACAGCTTACTTTAGCTGTGAAAGAAGGATTTTCGGGTAAGAAGGTAGCTGTGCATGCTGCACAAGAGGTTTATATGTGTTCGATTTGTCAGGTAGATGATCATGATGAGGAAAGTTGTCCAAATAACCAAGAATCCGTGATGTTCATGTCCAACAGAGGTAACTTCAATTCAAGTGGTAATGGATATCAGCCTAACAGAAACCATCCTGGGTTTCAATATTCAAATCCTAATGGGGCAGCCAATCCTACCTACGCATATCAGCCGCGTCCCCAAGGTAATAACTATAATCCAAGACCACACAACAATTATCAAGGAGGACAGAATCAGGGAAATTATGTACAAAGGCAAGCTCCTCAGAATACTCCTCAGAATACATACGATGAAACTTTAAACCAAAAAGCCTTACCTGCCCATCCACAAGAAGGAGTAGTTACCCTTCAGAAAACCGTGGAAAATTTAATTGCTCTTCAAACACAAGCCTTAGAACGTCAGAACGCAGCTGAAGCGAATATGAAGATTTTCCAGAATCAGCTAAGCCAAATTAATAAACAGCTAAATCAGCGCCCACAAGGGCAACTTCCTAGCGATACTGAGAATCCGAAGCAACGCGAAGATTGTAATGCTGTTACATTGAGAAGTGGTAAGAACCTTCCTCCTCCTCCTTTTCCCATTATGAAAGAGAAAGAAGTACCAAGAAAAGAAAAGGAAGTGGTGGAGAAAGAGAAAGAAAATGAGAAAGATAATGAGGTTGAAGAAATAGTGAGACCAAGAGAAGTTCCGAAAAAGAAAGATGATATGGTGATTAATCACCCTCCACCACCGTTCCCATCACGAGTTCAGAAAAAGGGTGATTTGGGTGATTTTCAGAAATTCTTTAATAGAGTGAAAGGTCTAAGTATTAATATTCCGTTACTAGAGGCAATTCGAGATATTCCGAAGTATACGAAGTTTTTGAAGAGGGCCCTCACTAACAAAAGGCCCTATTGTGATAACGAGATGATTGGTCTTCCAGAAGAGTGTAGCGCGATTTGTCAAAGTAAATTACCTCCGAAGTTAGTAGATCCGGGGAGTTTCACGATTCCTATATCAATTGGAGAGGAATGGAAAGGAAAGGCGCTATGTGACTTGGGAGCTAGCATCAATTTGATGCCCAAGTCGATATTTGATAAGCTAAAAATTGGAAACGCAAGACCCACTTCTATGGTCTTGCAAATGGCGGACAGATCTCTTGCTCATCCTGAAGGCCGCATTGAGGATGTCCTTGTTAAGGCAGGTACACTTATATTTCCTGTTGATTTCGTAATCCTTGAATACAATGCAGATAGAAATGTCCCCATTATCTTGGGTAGACCATTCCTAGCTACAGGGAGAACATTGATCGATGTAGAGAATGGCGAATTAACAATGAGGATACAAGATGAGGAAGTGAAATTCAATGTATTTCGAGCTATGAAATTCCCAGACTCTCAGGAAGATTGCTTCAGAATGGATGTAGTAGAGCAAGCATCGCAAGAGGTATTTAATTGTCTAAATTTTGATGATATCTTGCAGGCTGCTTTAACACTAGATTCACCTGAGATGATGGAGGAGCTTACTGAAACAATAGCAGCTCTCAATTCTGAAAATCCGAAGTATAGGCGTCCTGCCTATGAACCTGTGAGAGAACCGGGGGAGATTGTTCCTAAAAAGAAACCTTCAATTGAAACTCCTCCGGAATTGGAAGAAAAACCATTGCCAGCACACTTGAGGTATGCGTATTTAGGTACTAATGAAACTCTACCTGTTATTGTTTCAGCTAATTTAACAGGTCCTCAAGAAGATAAATTGTTGCGTGTGTTGAGAGCCAACAAAGAAGCAATAGGTTGGACAATTGCTGATATAAAAGGCATTAGTCCATCCTATTGTCAACATAAAATCATACTTGAAGATGTTAACGCACGCTCAGTTGAAGGTCAAAGAAGATTAATGCCCGCTATGAAGGATGTGGTAAAGAAAGAGGTGATCAAACTTTTAGATGCGGGGATTATCTATCCCATTTCAAGTAGTGAATGGGTGAGTCCGGTTCAGTGTGTACCGAAGAAGGGAGGAATGACAACAGTTCTTAATGATAAAAATGAAGCGATTCCTTCAAGAACGGTAGTTGGATGGAGAGTTTGCATGGATTATAGAAAGCTGAACAAGGCCACCAGAAAAGATCATTTCCCTTTGCCCTTCATAGATCAGATGTTAGACAAATTAGCCGGAAGAGAGTACTATTGCTTCTTGGATGGTTATTCTGGGTATAATCAAATTTACGTGGCTCCAGAAGATCAACATAAAACAACATTTACATGCCCCTTTGGCACTTTTGCATATCGTAGAATGCCATTTGGGTTGTGTAATGCTCCTGCTACCTTTCAAAGATGCATGATGGCCATCTTCTGGGATATGATCGATAACTTTCTTGAAGTGTTTATGGATGATTTCTCTGTATTTGGTGATGATTTTGATAAATGCTTAGACAATTTAGAGAAAGTGTTAATCAGATGCAAGGAAACAGATTTGGTCTTAAACTGGGAGAAATGTCATTTCATGGTTCGCGAAGGTATTGTTCTGGGTCACAAAATTTCGAATGTTGGATTGGAAGTCGATAGAGCGAAGATTGAGGTAATTAAAACTCTTCCCCCTCCTGTTTCTGTTAAAGGGGTAAGAAGTTTTCTAGGCCATGCTGGCTTTTATAGGCGATTTATCAAAGATTTTTCTAAGATTGCGAAACCGTTATGCAACTTACTTGAAAAGGATTCCAAATTCCTTTTTGATGAAGCTTGTTTAGCGGCTTTCAAAGCAATCAAAGAAAAGCTTATTTCTGCTCCTATAGTAGTTCCTCCAGATTGGAATTTACCGTTTGAGGTTATGTGTGATGCGAGTGATTTATGTATGGGAGCTGTATTAGGACAAAGAAAAGAGAAAGTTTTTCATTCGATTTATTATGCTAGTAAAACTTTTAATGGTGCTCAGATCAATTATACAGTTACAGAGAAGGAGTTGCTAGCGGTTGTGTATTCATTCGACAAATTTCGCTCTTATCTTCTTGGAGCGAAAGTTATTGTCTATACAGATCATTCAGCGATTCGATATCTTATGGAGAAGAAGGATGCTAAACCAAGGTTAATCAGATGGGTGTTATTACTTCAAGAGTTTGATTTAGAGATCAAGGATAGAAAAGGGTGCGAGAATCAGGTTGCAGATCATCTATCGAGATTAGAAGGTTCGGAGTTGAATAGTGGTACTGAAGCAGTTAGAGAAGAATTTCCTGATGAGAATCTATTCGAAGTTCGTGACTATGAAGCCCCTTGGTATGCGGATATTGCTAACTTAGTGGTAAGTGGTTCCTTTCCTGAAGGATCAACTTATCAAGAGAGAAAAAGATTAGCTCACCGTGCAAGACAGTTCTTTTGGGAGGATCCGTTCCTCTACAAAGTCTGTGCTGATCAGATGGTAAGAAGATGCGTAGCCAAGGAAGAAATTGAGGCGATTATAGCTGGATGTCATGATTCACCTTACGGTGGACATTTCAAAGGAGATCGAACTGCTGCTAAGGTATTACAATCAGGTTTCTATTGGCCCTCTATTATAAAAGATTGTCATGAATACACTAAAAGATGTAATAGATGCCAATTTACCGGTAACATATCCAAGAGGGATGAGATGCCACGTAATAATGTGTTAGAAGTTGAAATATTCGATGTTTGGGGTATAGATTTTATGGGTCCGTTCGTTCCGTCAAATGGTAACCTCTACATCTTATTAGCTGTTGATTACGTGTCTAAGTGGGTAGAAGCGGTGGCTCTACCAACCAATGATTCTAGAGTGGTGATTAAGTTCTTAAAATCACATATTTTCACTAGACATGGAACTCCAAGGGTGATTATTAGCGATGGAGGTACTCATTTCGTTAATAAGTATCTGAAGACTGTTCTAGAGAAATATGGAGTCAGACATCGTGTGTCTACCGCTTATCATCCACAAGCCAATGGTCAAGCCGAAGTATCAAATCGTGAGGTAAAATCTATTTTAGAGAAAACCGTTGGTCCTACTAGAAAAGATTGGTCTATGAAATTAGATGATGCACTTTGGGCATATCGAACTGCTTTCAAAACTCCAGTAGGTGCTTCTCCGTATCGGATGGTATATGGTAAGGCTTGTCACTTACCTCTTGAGTTAGAAATGGGTGCCTATTGGGCTATTGCAAAGTTAAATTTAGATCCTACACTAGCTGGTGAGAATCGAATGATGAAACTTAATGAGCTTGATGAATTTAGATTACATGCTTATGAAAATGCTAAGCTTTATAAAGAAAATACTAAGAGATGGCATGATAATCGAATTCGAGAAAAGAACTTTGTAGTGGGACAAAGAGTGTTGAAATATAATTCGAAGTTCAGTAATTATCCGGGGAAATTAAGATCGAAGTGGTCGGGTCCTTACATTGTAACCAAGGTTACACCTCATGGAGCTATAGAGATAGAACATCCACTTGAGAACCGTACATTCATGGTGAACGGTCATCGTTTAAAAATTTATCATGGAGGAGAAGACACCGATCGTGCAAAAGACCCACATCCCGGAGAGGTCATGTACCTCCTCGAAGCTCCTTAGAAGCACGAGGTAACCCGTCGAGCTTAACGACGTTAAACAAAAGCCAATTCCTTGTATATTAGTAAAGTATTTCAATTTCCGTAGTGTATATTAGTTAAAGTTTTCGTTTATTTTAGTTTTATTTTTAAGAAATGAGGAAGGGTGTTTGTTTTTGATGATTTCAGGGGTATAATGGTCATGAGTTTGGGGTCAAACGATGGAAAAACGGAGAAAAATTGAAGTCCACAGCAGGTTTGACCGGCTAGCCGGCGAGCTAGCCGGCATACCGGCCAAACGAGCAGGCTGACCCCAACTCCCTGACCACTGCGTCAGCGACAACGCAGCAATGCTGCGTCTTCATTCGCGCCAGCGAGAAAGCACCGGCATGCCGGCGAATCCGCCGGCTAGCCGGCCAACGAGGAAGAATGTTCTGGTCCTTGCGTCAACGATGACGCAAGGTTGCTGCGTCATCAAATGCGCCATCGAGATTTCACAGGCATACCGGCGAATCCGCCGGCTAGCCGGTAAAGGATTTCAAATTCCCTGACCATTGCGTCAGCGACGACGCAATGCACTTGCATTTTGAGGTAAAAAAAAAAAAAAAAAAAAAAAAAATTCGCCGCCCTCTCGGCCGGCATACCGGCGGATCGGCCGGTATACCGGCGAATCCGAAGGCATACCGGCCAGCTGTTACGAGAGGCGGTTTTAACTTCATTAAACCTAGTTTTTTGCCTCTTTTCCAAGCCCAACCTTATAATCCGAATTCTTGCCTCCACCTACTCCGAAAATCATCAACAAACAGCTATAAAATCATCAAATCAAGCCTTCTATCATCACAAAAACACAAAATCAACTCATAGCTTCTACAAAACATCATCAAATTTCACCTTTTCTCCAAAAATTTCCTCTTCCCAACCCTGAAATTAAACCCAATTCTTTCCAAATCTCTCTCTAATAACCTTAACCCATCTCATATAACACCTAGTTCTTCAAGTTTTAAGCCTCAAAACATCAAATTTCAAAGCTTTTCTCTAGCTTTTTCTCTATTTGAAGTTTTGAGTTTGGGGTGAAAAGAGATGACTAACAGAACCGATTCCATGTGTAACTATCGAAGAAACATACCAAGAAACAGGAACACTGTTGGAGCTAGCCCAGACCAAGCAATTGTAATTCCGGATTCAAGATCCAAAAAGACTGTCCAAAACCCAATTGCTCCGAAACGAAAAGAAAATCCGAGTAAGGCTAATCCGAAAAAGAGCAGGTTAATTGATGAGAGTGATGAAGAAAGTGAGGAAGAAGTTGAAGAAGAGGTTAAAGAAACTGAACTAGTAATTCCCGAAGAACCAGTGCAACAACCGAAAGCTCCGCGTAGGAAAGCTTGGGCTCACAAGCCTAAGAGAGTCTTCGTTCCTTGGGAAACTCAGGTTCGTGATCGAATTGAATTTTTGAAGTTTGGTGAGGAGATGAATCTTCCTAAAGGTATTATGACCAGTGCTTATAAAGATTATGGTGTTACTTGTGATAAATTGGGTTGGAAGGAATTGAGAGAAAGGAAGCTTGAGTATATTCCTACCTTGGTGCGAGATTTTTATGAAGGAATCGCCTTCTCAAAGGAAGCTGTTATTATTCGCAAAAAGGTAGTTCCTTTCTCCGTTGAGCTTATTCGTAAATCATTAAAACTACCCGAGTTTTCCGGAATATGTCCGTTTCAAGAATCTCTTAAAAAGCCTTCGTTTGACTATGAATCCCTTTGGGGGAAAGTGACTATTGATGGGGCCCACCCAATTCCCGAAGGAGAGAGATATCCTGGACAGATGTATAGTAGTAACTTGCTACCATGCGCTAAGATTTGGTCACGTTTCATAATACCTACCTTCTTCGGAGTTAAACACATATCGGAAGTGAAGAAGGAGCATCTTTTGTTCATTAAATGTATTATTGAGGAGAAACCCATGGATGTTGCTCGTGTGATATATGATACCATCATGGAATTTGCTAGAATTCCTACTTCACAACAAAATCTCAAATTTCCTTGTACCGTCACTACTTTGTGCTTGGACGCACAGGTTCCGCGTAAAGACGCAGAGATTGATCGTGTTGTAGGGTGTGAGAGTATGGGTTTAACTTTGGTTAAGAATATTCATGATGAGGTGGTAAAAGCAACAAGGAATCCTAGAGCTCCTCCAAAGAAGAAGATGCATACAACTGATGAGTTGGAAGCTAAAGTGAAGGTGTTAGAAGAGAACCAAGTGAAGATGATTGAATCTTTAGGAAACGTTACAAAAGAGTTAGAACTTCTCCGAAACATGTTAACGGGGGTGAGCACAATTCAACATGCCACCTATGGTATTCTTATGCAGGAGAAAGTTCATGGACGCAACACCGATAACCAGCCTCGAGCTGGTTAAGATACGTTTTCTATCCCTTTCGCGTTTTAGTTAGTTTAGTTTATTTTTATTGCGTTGAGTCTTTTCGAGTCGTGGGGACACGACTCATTTTTGAGTTTGGGGTGGGGTTCGTTGCCTCATCCCAATTTTTATGTGTTATATGTTTTATTTGCTTTCAATAAAAATAATTTTCGGAGTTGCGTTTGACTATAGAAGATTTTAAATGTCCCTTTAAGCATCCTTTTGATGAATCTATGATAGTAAATAGTGGACTTTAGGGACTGATATAGAACGCACTTACAATTGCATGCGAACATAGGTAATTGATAGGAAAAATTAATGAACAATGCAAATGAAGTAAGCTTGTACTTAAGGAATATGTTTGGTGTGTAGAACGTGAAATCTTAATTAGTAGAGAACCCACCTAGATATGAACTAAAGACAAGCTATGTACTTAGGAAAATGATAGGGGCAGTTCTTTGTTAGCCATTTGAAACCTTTAGCTTGCTATCCCTAATATTATAATTTTATCCGTCTTAGCCCAATTTTGAGCCTTAAGCCTTTTCTTTTGTAGCCACGATATAAGCCCATTATCCTTTAGATTATTAGGCATGACCAAATGACCCGCACTTGAATCACAACCCTGAGACTTGTCTCGAGCTTGAGTTTGGGGTGGAGGGTCCATATTTTGGGAATTTACATTGGGAAGGGATTATATGGTGTTTGTATTGAGGCACAAAAATGTAGATGATATTATTATGTGTAACCCTTTGCCGGGATTTGAAAAAAAAAAAAAAAAAGAAAAAAAAAGAAAAAGAAAATTATAAGAGACATGACTTTTTCACATCAAAATGATGGTCATGGGTATCTTGTACAAAAAAAAAGAAGAAAAGGAATGAAAAAGAAAATAAAAAGAAAGAATAAAATAAACCGGCAAAGTGGAATATTTTTGGAAATCATCCTAGTTTTAATTGGGTTGACATTGGGGACGCAACTTTAGCGCGTCAAATGGGTGAGTGAGAACATTTTTGAGCGTAACTCAAGCTTGAGGACATGTGGATGGTAAGTGAGGAGAGAGCCAAAAGCTCACTTCAAATTTACCAAATATACATCCATACCGTCCTTAAGCCAATATTAAAACCGTAAAGACCTCTTGATTCTTAAGTACATAGTGAATTTATTATTCTGTTGATAGGGAATAGACTAGGTGGAACATTCAAAGCAAGTTAGGATTAATGACCACCCTATAGCCATCATACAGAGATGAGTACAAGTGTAACCTTCAAGCATTGCGACTTTAATTTTATGATTGAGATTATTTATGTTTGATGTTGCATGATTAGTGTATGTATATGTTAGTTCTTAAAGTTTTGCTATATGAGATTTATCTTAAGAATTGCTTTAGGTTTATTTGCTAAGCTTCTATTTGTTCTTGCGTTTACTTCTACCCCTTGTTTTGTTTTGTTTTGCTTTGTCGGGACGACAAAGGTTTGAGTTGGGGGTCTTGATGTCTCCTTAAATGTTCTTATTTTCGACCCTTAGGAGACATCATTTTTGGTGTTTATTTAATCATTTCGATAGACTTTTGGGCTAAATATGCAATAATATGATTTTCCTCTTTTAATTCTAGCATTTTTGATTTATTAAGCTTTTGCGCGTAATATTGGTATTTTTAGTGAGTATTTTACAGGTTTTAGATGTTAGCTAGAAGAGGAGTCTAAGGAGGAAGTCAAAGATCAAAAGATAGAGTCAAGACTTGAAAAGAAATCCCGAAGATATTATTTTTAGAGCTGAAAATCCATTTTCCAGGCCATAGATTGCTGATTTCGAGGTGCTTAAGCGATGATCTAGCTGTTGACCTTTGAAGAGAAATCATTCCTTATCGAATTACGGAACTTTAGCAACTGGAATGAGGTCAATCGGAGTTGTAACGCATCGGGAAAAGCAGTTTTAGTGAAGGCATATCAGCAGTTACGGGATTTTGGGCTAAGTTAGTGGACTTGGGCCTTTTATATTTCATTTAATTAAAAGCCTAGGTCCAAGTCCGAATTTCTAACTATAAAATCAGCCCTTGACTTCTATTTTACACACAATTCACATTCTGCAAGATTAAAAACACCAGAGAGAAGCAACTGAAGGAAGGAGAAGAAGCTACAAGAGCTGGAGAGGGTCTATATCTCCGTTCGTAGTCATTCCGATTCCGGAAATTAGGTTCTTTTATCTTTTTAATTCTGTAAACAATATGAATTCCTTTAATTTTAATTTCGTATTGAATTTTAATATGAGCTAAGTTTTCATTAGTGCTTGAGAACAAACAATGGGTGAATCCCAATTCCTATTAATTAACGAATGTTGAATTTGGGTTTTTATTGAATTAAACTAAATTAGGGCTTTTACTCTTTTCGATAAATTATGAATGTTTACTGTTTTTAGCGTCATGAACTAGGAACAGGTAATAGTATTTAGGCTATTCCAATAAGTGGCAATTGGATCATCCTGACGGGGGGTTTAAATACGGAACTATTTATTCAATCTAGGATAGAAGTTAATGATTCTGACGAGCTTAGCTAATCCTAGGGCCAATGAGGTAATAACACTTAATCATCCAACGGTGGATCATATTTACCCTGACGGGACTAGTGACACTTTAGGATCGCCTTATAGTCCACCCTGACGGGGGTATAAGGAATTTAGAATCCCGACCATTGTAATTGACTAATTTAGCCCTTAAACAACATAAGTTAAGAAATAGGATAGGGAGGATCCTTGCGTTCTCAAGTGCTACTTCTCATATTGCGTTTTACATCAATTTACTTGCGTCTTAGCTTTTATTTGCATTTTAATATTTGTCTTTCATTCATTAGCTTTAATAACAAAAACCAAACAAATATATTATTATCTTTTATTTTCATAAGTGCATCAATCACTACTTGCTAAACATTGTGATCAACCATCCGTCCTTGGAACGAATCTGATTTATCAGAATTACTACTTGGGACAACCGTACACTTGCGGTTGTGGTTCGATTATTTATTGCATTATTTCTAGAACACACAAAGGACCACCAATAACTTATCTACTAATGATTTTGTACTTCTTTGTGATGTTTTTCCTAACCCCTCCACTTCCATGGAGCCTAGTAGTATTCCCGAGGAAGAACCTAGGAGAAGTAAGAGGCGCAGGATCGAGTCTAGCTTCGGCCCTGACTTTATAACAGCCTTTATAACAGAAGGTTCTCACATTGATCTATTAGACGAACAGGTAGTCAATTGCTTACTCATGGAGGATGACCCAAAAACTTATGATGATGCTTTAAAATCTATAGATGCTAGTTTTTGGAAAGAGGCTATTAATAGTGAACTTGAGTCAATTAAAAGTAACCATACATGGGAATTAACCGACTTACCTAGGGGTAGCAAAGCGATTAGTAGCAAACGGATTTTTAAGAAAAAGTTGAGACCCGATGGCTCAATAGAAAAATTCAAAGCCAGACTTGTTATTAAGGGCTTCACCCAAAAGAAAGGTCATGATTACTTTGACACCTATTCACCAGTGACCAAAATTGCCACGATAAGAACCCTTATTGCTTTAGCCGTCATTCACGAACTCGTAATACATCAAATGGATGTCAAAACCGCGTTCTTGAACGGAGATCTAGATGAAGAGATCTACACGGCTCAACCTGAAGGGTGTGTGGTCCCTGGTCAAGGGGACAAAGTGTGTAAGTTGAAAAAATCCTTGTATGGTTTGAAACAGGCACCGAAAAAATGGTATGAAAAACTAGATAGTACTCTCATTTCATATGGGTTTATAGCTAACACTTCTGACTCATGTGTTTACTCCAAGGTAACAAATTCAGGGTGTGTTATAATCTGCCTTTATGTAGATGACATGCTCATCTTCGGTACTACTATTCATATTATAAATGAGACTAAACGCTTCTTGTCTTCCAGATTCGACATGAAAGATATGGGAGAAGCTGATGTAATACTTGGGGTAAAAATCATTAGAAGCAGTAATGGTATTACCCTAAATCAGTCTCATTACGTAGAAAGGATGCTGAAGAAGTTCAATTCCTTTGAGGTAACGCCTGTAAATACTCCTTATGATTCTAGCATTAATTTATCCAAACATGTTGGGGATGCTGTATCCCAAAATGAATATGCTAAAATCATAGGAAGTGTAATGTTCTTAATGAACTATACTCGACCCGATATTGCCTATGCCGTGAGTAGACTTAGTCGCTATACTCATAACCCGAGTAGTGACCACTGGGTTGCACTTCGCCGTCTATTGAAATACTTGAGGGGTACCATCGATCTAGGCTTGCACTATAACAAATTCCCTGCAGTCCTTGAGGGTTTTTGTGATGCAAACTGGATCTCTGACAATGACGAAGTAAACTCCACCAGTGATTATGTGTTCTCCTTAGGGGGAGGTGTTGTATCGTGGAAGTCTTCCAAACAGACTTGTATAGCACGCTCCACCATGGAGTCTGAGTTCATAGCACTAGAGTTAGCTGGGCAAGAAGCTGAGTGGTTGAGAAGTCTCTTATCGGATGTGCCACTTTGGGAAGGAAGTGCCACACCTGTATGTATCCACTGTGATTCACAAGCAGCCATTGGAGTCGCTCATAAATTGCGCCTATAATGGGAAGAAGAGACATATTCGCATCAGACATGGGTCAGTAAGACAATTACTGAAAAATGGTGTGATAGCCTTGGAATTTGTACGATCAGAGGAGAATCTAGCTGATCCGTTCACCAAAGGCTTAACCAGGAGACTAGTCCTGGAGACGTCGAGGGGGATGGGTCTAAAACCCATTAAGTGGGAACATGTGACTAATGAGTCAATGTGATTTCCTCATCCCTAAGGCTCAAACCCAAATCGTCTTGTTCATAGCCACTTGTGGTGGTCCTTTTGAGAAGGACTTGATGAAAAAAGGCGTACCGAGTGTTGAAACTCACATTCGAATTCATAGCCTTTATGGTGGTCCTTTTGAGAAGGACTTGATGAATTCAAGGGTAACTTTGAAACCCAAATATTCATGGTAGAGTGTTGAGGAGACGTCCTTACACCACTCTCAAATGAATAAAACCACCAAGTTCATAGCCCTAAAGGGTGGTCCTTAGAGAAGGACTTGATGAACCAAAAGGTAATGTTAGAGGGAACCATAACCTTGAATCGGGTAGAGTATGTGCTGTGAGGGTCTCGATCGATAACCTTTAAAGTTCAAGAGTAAGTTTACTTAAACGGAATTCGGTGGTTGCCTCACTTCACTACGTGTCAATTCAAATCGCAAGATATTGACACTTAAGTACAATTCACCCATTCTTCTTTTTGGAACCTTCTCTCCAAACCTTTTGTTGACCTTCAAAAGTGTGGGGGATTGTTGGAACTTTTGACTTTTGATGTCAAAACAAAGTTTTAAAGCTTTTCCCACATCGGTGGGTGATAAAGCTTTTTCCCTATTTTTATACTTTGTGATCTAAACTTAGTCCAAAGATCCAATAATCATGCACATGGCAAGGCAATGATTTAGCCCACACGCGCGCACCACCACCACCACCACCCACCCGCCCGGCCCGGCCCGGCACCGGCACCGGCGACGGCGTAAGGCGTGGGGCGTGGGGCGTGGGGCGTGGGGCGTGGGGCGTGGGTCGTGGGGAGTTTGGGGAGTTTGGGGAGTCAAAAAATGAAAAATGAAGTAGATTTTGTACCAGCTCTTATTTAGTGGTTGACTACTCCAACTCAAACGTAGAGACAAACCTCCACTAATCTCGCACGCGTTAAAGGGAATGGATATTCAACAGTTGTTACTTAGTCAAGTCAAACACGTGGGAAATCAAAAGGTCAACATAGCTGTTACAGAATATTATAAACATGGGGGTTACACAACAATCAAAACGTCAACCCAATCAAGTGAAATCCGTGAGAGAATCATGGGATTTAATAGGGACGTTTCTGAAGGCTTGTGTATTCCACTCCTCACCCCTATATATAGAGCTCCCATTCCACTCTCTACAGCTACGAAATAACAACACAAGAAAAACACTCTGCCTCACCACCCTCTCACTATATTTTCTATTAGAGATACCGGTCACGCCGGAATATCTTTTTAACAACGGTGACAATTTGTTTTTTCTTTTCCGTGTAAGTGATTTGTTATTTCCGTTTCCGTGTAATTGTTAAGTCGATTTTTGTAATCGTTTTTCCGTGTAATTGTTATTCGGTTGTTGTAATCGCATTTCGAATTATTGTAATAGTTAGTCTATTTCAAAACCTTTTTCTTTTCATTTGTTTTTCGGAAACCATTTTTCTCTTGTACAACTGGTGGTTATTTCTAATAACAATTTGTAAGGCCAAGGTGCCTTCAATTCTCCCTTATGTGATTGCACTTTCTCCTTGTCTAAAACATGCTCAAAAAGTAATTCCTCATCAAATATTTTTCGTTTAGCAACCGCTTCACTATACTTGCAATCTCCAATTAATTTCTTAAACTTGAAGTGGTTTCTAATCTCATTAACTGTGAAAGAAACTAACTTTCCTCTAATCGGAACACAACCTTTAATATCACGGCTCAAGAGGCCTAAATAGAATTCCAAAACTTACTCATGACATAATTCAGAACGTCTTACCAGGAACGTGGACCAACCCAATTTTTCACCAAGCTCTAAGAATCTCTTGTATTCTCCTGTACCAACTTCTTCAATGAATACTTTCTCATAAGGAAAAGGTAGTTCTTTTAAATGTTTTTCTGCAAAAGCTTTTAAGGCCTTTAAAGCTTCCTCTTTTTCCATGGGTGTAGGACCTTTGAAGGGTGGAAGTTGTGTTTTTTCCTTTGAATAAAAGTATTGCCTTTTACCATTACGATCAAACAAAGCTAGCTTACCTCCATCTTCAACATCGTTTTTACCCTTAGTTTTAGAACTAGAACCTTTGTTATTTGATTTCTTCTCAATTGAATCCAATACCTTGATTTTCTTTACCTCCCTCTTGTTAGATAATATTTCTGTTCTTTTAGTCATCCTCAATTGACCCCCAACTCAAAGCTTTAACAACTCTTGAAATTTGAACTTGTGAATTTTTGGTTGAACAAGCTTGATTTGGCTTAGGAAAGATGAATTGATGATGAATATCTATGTGGGTAAGGTGGGTTTTTGATGGATTGGCTCGGATTTTAGAAATTGTAGGATGAATTTTGAAAATTTGAGCTCTTGATTCTTCAATTTAATGTGTTTGGTGAGGATTTGGTGCTTGAATCTACTTTATAATAAGGTGGAGAGAAGATTTGATGTGTTTTTCTTGATGATTGGGTAGTGTTTTGATGATTGGTGAAGGTTTTTATGAGCTTTAATGGAGTTGGGAGTGTTTTGGAGAAGAAAGAGAGGCCTGAGGTTTTGTAGATTCGGAATAATAAGCATTATCCCTCTTTTATAAGCTCCAATCCGCAGTTTTTTCTCTCCAGCGGCGCGCTCCGGTATACCGGGTATATCCTCCGATATACCGGAACTACTGTTGTTCCAAAAAATTTCGTCTCGTCAATAAACACGCGCCTCATACCCGTGTCACGGGTTTTAGGCCCTGCGGTATACCAGGTATATCGTCCGGTATACCGGACCTATCGGTGTGATTTTTTTCTTCTCGGCATAAAACCCGAGTTACCTACCCGTGACATTGGTTTTTCTCCTCTGCGGTATACCGGGTATATCTTCCGGTATACCGGACCGATTGTTCAATTTTTCCGAATTTTTTTGTTTTTTCCTCCCGAACTCGATTTCTCCAATACCTAAGCATCAAAAACACTAATACCTTTCTCAAATATGCAGTATCAACTAAAAATAACTATACTAAATAAAAAATAAAAACTTAAAAGACATAAAAACATAAAATAATTGTGGGTTGTCTCCCGTACAACACTTTTATTTAACGTCTTTCAAAGTTAGACGTGTTACCTCTGTCAAGATTTGCGAATATAGCCTCCCCAACAACGAGTTAGGCTATGAACGTCAACTAATCTGCGCTTGATCCCCTTCTTGGGTCGAATTTCTATCACCTTGGCTGAAACAACCTTAGTGACAATGAATGGTCCTATCCACGAGTCATTGAAACTTCGTGGCCTATTTTCGCGTTTGTGAGCTTTCCATAGAACTTCATGGCCAACCCCAAACTCAATGTTTGGCTCAGTATCCACAGGTTTTAAGTGGATCTTCTCAGGAGGGACTTTGTGATGTGAAAGGCTGTGGATGACAGGAACGGTGGGATCTAACTTCCTCGGTTTCTTACCCAAGACATAGAAGGTCTCGGATATGTTCTTTGCATGAAGGGTAATGGTCCCTTCTTGGAAGTTGATGACACTTAGACTTGTGGCCATGAAAGGCCGTCCAAGTATGATTAGAACCTGCTTATCTGCATCAAACTCAAGTATAACAAAGTCAGTAGGGATGGCGATACTACCTGCACTGACTAAGACATCCTCCAATGTTCCCCATGTCCTGGTAACTGAGTTGTCAGCGAACTACAATTTCACTGGAGTTTTATCAGATTTCTGAAGTCCAAGTCTCTCGAACACGGACTTAGGAATAAGATTCACACCAGAACCCACATCGTACATAGCTTTCACCTTGAGCATACCATTAATTTGAATAGTAAGGTTAAAACTTCCCGGATCTTTGAGCTTCGTTGGTAACTCTCGTTCACTTCTCCTTGAAACTCTCCGGTTCTCTTTTGGGATCTCTACACTCGCCTCTTTCTCAGGAATAACTTGCGTAAAAACTTGTTGCGGTGTAAGTCATTTCTTCGCAATCTCAAGCATTTGGGCGTTGATCTTTTCAGGTGTATACGCCTCTACAAATGTCTTGAGTTCAGCGTCATCCTTAGGATTTGTATCATGAATAGTTGGTGACACTGTTTGAACAACAGGTGGCGGTTCCACCTTCTCTTCTTCTTTTTCTTCTTGCACAGCAGGTGCAACTTCAACTTCAACTCTTGATTCCTCCTTTAAGGCTTCTTTCTATTTCTCTTTAGCCAGCTCAACTTGATAATCCATAACCGATCTAATCTCTTCTTGCATATCCTTCAGAAGCTGTATAAAATCGGATTTTTCTGAATCGTCCTCCACATCAACCTCAGAACAGTCAGATTCCACGGGGCTAGACTTGGTTGGTTCTTTTTCGGTACTCGAAACTTCCACGACACTAATGGCAGCATGTGGTACTTCCTTATTTTCTTCAATTTCAAGGCAAATAGCCTTACAAGCTTCGAACCCAACATTGTCATCACCTCCTTCGATAGCCTTCAATTCTTTTTGTTCCATTAAATTTGTTAGAACTTTGTTCAATTGTTCAACTTGAGTACCTAAAATCTGAAATGCGGCATCTTGTCCTCGTAACTTCTCGTCCTGAGCGTTCATATTCGTGGTCAAACGGTCCAAGGTTTTTATTAATTGTTGATTATCCATAGATCCCTCTTGAGGAAACTATGGTAAAGCTTTCAAATCTAATGATTCGTTATAGGCATCTTGAACAGGTTGTTGAGAGGGAGCAGGTCTATTTTGATGTTGATTTTGATACTGACCGCTTGGTTGGAAAAAGTTGTTCTGGGGGCGCGGTTGATAATGACCAGGATTAGCGGCCCCCTGTGGATTTGAATATTGCATACCCGGATGATTTCGGTTACCAAATTGATAGCCTCCTCGGTTGGATATGAAGTAAACAGATTGTGGATTTCCTTCGCTCTCTTCCCATGTATGATTATTGACCCCACATTGTTGACAACCTTGTGCTTCTTGTACTACGTTTGCTGCGGCTAAATTCTTCTGCATCTCTAGCTTAAGCTCTTTGATTTGATTTTCTAATACGGATATTTGAGCTGAGTTCGCAGTTTCTGCGTCTAAACGAAGCGTACCTCGGGTCTTTGCTACAGGAGCTCGTGTAGAAGGCCAACTCCTTTCTTGTTCAATAATATTTTCCAAAACCTCGGATGCTTCATTATGATTCGTGGACACAAAATTACCCTTTCCGATGTTATCCACCTTCTCTCTACCTTTATCATTAAGACCTTCATAGAATATAGCAAGTTGTAAAGAGGGGGTATAACCATGGAGCAGACATCTAGCTAATTTATGTTGAAACCTTGTCCATGATTCTCCTACTATTTCTCCATCTTCTTGACAAAATCTTACAAGCTCGATTTGATCTTTGAGTCTCATACTCTTCGGATAAAAACGGTTAAAAAATGCGGCTTGAAGTTCTGTCCATGAATTGATTGTCCCAGGTGGCTGTCTATCTAGCCACTCACTAGCTCTACCGGTTAAGAAGAACGAAAGCATATGACAATATAGTTGCTCGCGTGTAATGCTTGGAGTAAAATAAGCATCACAAATCTGCATAAACTTCTAAATCGATCTTACCGGATCTTGAATTGTTGTACCACTATAGAGTCCATGACTTTGAAATTGATTGAGCATACCCGGATCGGGTCGAAATTTAATGTTCTGAATCTCTGGAGGACGGTAACCTATCGGTTGAACATGAAAAGGCACATGGAGACCAGGAAGGTCTTGCTCAACTCGATTTTGCCCATTACCTCGTCCCAGTGGATGTTGTCCTTGTTGTTGGCCACCAGGTGGGATAGGTGGTAGTGGTGGTCCTCTTTGTAATCCTCTAGGTGGGACTCCAAGTGGTGGATTTAACTGATCTTGTATGCCTGCCATAGCTCTTCTCAAGGCTCTTTCCTCACGAACACGTTTGTTATAAGGTCTGAAGCTCCTCTCAGGCTCCGGTAACGGAGGCCAAGAATTAAACACTGTAAAACCTGAAAAAGACTAAAGCAACCACAAGCGTAAATCCGGAAAAACAAAAACTAAATACTGAAAAATAAAAAATTAATTAAAAACTACTACTCGAAATAGATAGCCCACATGCTAACGAGACACAAGTCCCCCGCAGCGGCGCCAAAAACTTGGTGTCGCCTAGGGTGTGATAAAAATAAGATAAAATTAAGTCTTGAAAACTACACACTCTCACCCTAGACAGGCACAGTACTGCAAGTATTACAGGACATATGCAAGTTTTAGTTGATATGTTGAGTTCGTTCTCAGGGACTTAGTGTGCTAGTCGAATGAGTAGCAATAACGAGTAAGAAGTAAATAATTAAAGAACAGAAAATAAAGAGAATAAATTCTAAATTAACTAACTAATAAAAACTAGGAAAAATTAAGACAGTAAATAAAATACGAAGAATACGAGATGAGAATTATAACTTAGGTTTTGCTAGTATTCACTAATTCTTCTAATTCTTTCTATTAGATCTAGTTAATAAGGGAGAATATTAGCTCTTGTATACTTAGTCAGTTTTCTAAATTCCCATACCTTAGACCTTGAGAGCGACTAAGGGGGCTACGGACACACCACGAGGCTGGTTCAAATAGGGTTATCCTACGCCACTAGGGCCCTAAGCAATCAATTTCCATACATGGTGATAGTGATTAATCAGTTTTGTCAGGACTAATATCGACACTAGACATTATGTGGTGTTTCAATAATTAGACACCCAGTTAAGGTGATCATCTAACTACTATTAATAAAGCCTAAAGTGATCAGGTTTAGGACAGACAATAAATCAAAACACATAAACAAAATATAAAGGTAAGTAGCTAATATCAAATTAAAACATGTAATTCCCAAAGAAACATAGATAGAAAGAAATTAGAATTCATAGATTATACATGATGCAAAACCCAAGCTATGGGTGGTTTAGTTCATGCCTGAAGGAAATAAACTAAAAGGAATAATAAAAGACATCATCTTGCTCTCTACAATAACTTGGAAGAATAAAACTTTAAGAACTAATTACTATGAGGCAAGGATGATTTACAAGTGATATAAGGGTGTATTTATAGGTGTTTAGAAGACCTAATTCGTTTTCTTGAAGGAAAAGGTAAGTAATGGACTCCAAGCCCAACTCAAATTCGTAACCCTAAAAATATGAAATCAGACCCGTTTTTCTTTTGGTCCTATCAGCTTCAATACTCATCCGTTTGATGCGTATGAGTACACCAAATTCATCGTCTCGGAAAGATATTCAACTTTTCTTTTGACTGTTTCTCGAAATTCACACCGTTTTTAAGATATAAGCTGATTTGTGGTCTAGGTGCAGAAATTCAGGATTAAGGCAGCTTTTCTTTTCCATGTTTTTAGCTTTTCTTTCCTTTATCTCCAATTACCATGCTTATCTCTTTCCATATCTTGTAGTCTTTGACTTGGACTCTAATTAATCTCCATAATTATCTTTAAAGCTTCACACTAAATAAATAATTAAACCCAATATGCTCTAAAAATATTATTTTACTAAATCAAGACTCAAAATAGGAAAGTGCACTTTTTCTCAAGAAAAACGACTATTATGACTTATAAATCACTAAAAATGATGTCTCATCCTAATATAAATCTATCACAAATGAGGAGACATCACAACTCTATCATCAATCGAAGCAATAAGTGATTGAGTTACAATATAAAATAGGAAAAGAGACAAGAGGTCACCTTGTCTCAAACATTTCCGTGGTTTGACAATACAAGTCAAATTCCCATGGATTTGAATAGATTAAGGCACATACGTAATGCAAATTCTAATACATTCTATCCATATTGGGTCAAACCCCATTTTATTTAGCAGACAGATAAGAATATCCCATTCAATATATTCATAAACTTTACTAGTGTTAGCTTTTATGGTGGCATGATAATTTTTGGAATTACTTTTATTTTTTAAGATATGGCCCACTTCTTGAGCAATTAAAATATCCTCAAAGATAGATCTATATGGAATAAAGAAGAATTATCTTCATTAACCACACTTTCCGTAAAAGGTTGAAGCCTCATGACAAATTTTTTTGTAGTAACTTTATACAAAAAAATAGTACAACTGATATGTCTAAAAGCCTCCATAGAGTCCGGCGAATCATTCTTCGGAATCAAAGTTATACTAGTCTTATTTATAGTTGCTAAATCACTACTATGGATTAAAATGTCATAGACCACCCTAAGAAGATCCAATTTAACCAAATACCAATATTATTTATATAAAAAACCTAAAAAAATAACTGGTCCCGAAGCCTTATAAGATCCTAAGTCACGCACAACCTCTTTAAGTTCCACAATGGGATTAGTAGGAATATCGTTCATTTTCTTACTAACAGTGGGGTACACACAATTCTAAATGTAGGAATAATCTATATCACCTACACTTTTGAATACCTTATTATAATAAGAAGTACTAATCTCTTTCTCATTTTTCAGATTAATAACCACTTCTACTTTAAGCCTCTTGATCTTATTCTTAGTTCTCATATATTTAGTGATTGATTGAAACAAACTTATTTTTATTATTATCCCCCAATTTCAACCATTAGTTTAAGGATCTTAAAGCCCGATACTTCTATTCATTGAGACATATGCTTCAAGATTATTAGATATAGAAATTATCGTTGCTCTCAGAGTAGGGCAAATTATTAATAAACTCCAATCTCTTAATAGCATTATGTCGTCTCTAGAGGTATGATAAGACAACTTAACAAATCAATACCCCTAGAGAGCTAAGTAACCGCAAGCGCACATATCATTGAGTATGAGGAGTTATTGTCTTAACATGGACTACGATGGTTAATCTTAGATTGTATTCTTGGGGAGTGTACTAGAATGAATTGCTTAACTAAAAAGTGAAGATAAATTTCTGTTTTTGTTATCAAGGACTAAGATGCAGAAAATTTAAATTAAACTAAAGACAATGATTAGACTACTAACTAGAATATAAATACTAAAGAGAAGAAATAAGAATATAGCTTGTGAATTCGTGATTAATCCCACTAGTATTGATTTTATATTTTATCGTTTAAGGCCGAATTGATAATGATACAATAGTCGGGATTCTAACTTCTTTCTACTTCCATCAGGATAGCTTAGGATGCTATCTCAACACTACTGGAGGACTCTTCCAAGGGATCTCTACACAATGATCGGTGCTAAAAGTATCAAACCCTATTAACTTTTTGTCTAGTCAAGCCCGTTAGGAACACTAACACACACCAGATATTTATGTATCATTTTCTATAACCTGAACCCCCGTCAAGGTAACAGTCCTAGTTCTTAAGGGTAGTCCTATACTTGGTTGGAGTAAGGGTGGAATTTGAATGAACAACACATAATTAAAGCATATAATTTTAAAAACCCAATTATATTATGTAATTCCAATTTCAATAAATGCAATAAATCATACTAGGGCTCATACATAATCGCGAGTCTCAAGCTATGAATTTATACTAAAATATCTAAAAAATTAATATTCGTGTTCAAAAAATAAAACAGAATAAAATCACACTAGTAATTGCTAACAGATGATGAAGGGTAGATGTGGAATGGCATATAATGCTTCCAGTAATTTCCAGCTTCTCTCTTTGCTTCAGGCTAGCGAATTGAATAAAATGACATGTGTAACTCTTTTCTAATGTTAATTTCTAATATATAAAGGGTCCAAAACATTTTTGGTGTTGTGGGCACCTTTTAAATGGTCCAAGTCAACCAAAAAACATTTTAATGATAGAGAAGACTAGTTCAGACCACGACAACGGCAAAATACTAGTTCAAACCACGACAATTGCACAACTCATTCATTTCAGATCCAAATTACAAACCTTTAGTTCTCACAGGCTCCCAACTTCAAGTTCTACCATTAAATTAAAGGCTCGTCCATAATCCTAACCAATTATGTGTGGTGAATTTAATAAGTTAATTTCCCTAGTGACACTGAAATCTTAAAATTTTATTAAAACAAAATTACAATACGTTTTAACTTGAAACTAAAAAATGGCATGGCGGTAAATAGGACTACATTTACCGCCATGTTATTTTCAGTTTCAAGTTATAACATATTGTAAATTTGTTTTACCATAATTTTGTAATATATTCTTGATTGTGCAAGGTCAGTAAAGAATGTCGTTCATTTATTCAAATTGGTTATCATTAATACAATAAAATAAAAGATTACTCCCTTTCATAACATTTACTTTAAGATATGGTCAAACTTATTTATCTACTTTATTTTTAAATGTTTAGAGTTTATAATTGTGAAATAAACAATTATTCGACTAAAAAACCATTTGTTCATAATCATTTTGTAAATTCTAGTTTTTTTAAAACATGTTGTAATTTTGTTTTAACATAATTTTGTTCATATATTCTGTGTACATAATTTATTTTTACTGTTTTAATATGAAGAAAATCTCTTAGTTTTTTATATAATTTTTTTTAATAAATTGGAGAGTCATTTTAGACTCGAAATCATTGATTCGGTTCGAACATGTACCGTTTAGGGAAACATATATCGTTTAGAAGGAGAAGCAAAACTCTGACAAAATAAACTGACTCCAACAGGTTTAATTTGATACATAATTACAATTCAATAATTTTAAAGTGTTTTTCTTTTTCAAATTTCAGGCATTTAAAAAATAATAATATTGACTAGAAAAAAACAAGACAAAAAAAATGCCTACCTTATATTATCTTTAATGAACCATACAATGAAGAAAATGATGCTCTTTTTCATTCTCTGAGTTTGGAACTTGAGGAATATTGGAAAAAAGAGGAGTTATATTGGTCTTTAAGATCGAAAAATAATTGGTTGAGGCTAGGAGATAAAAATACCAAGTATTTTCATGCCTCAACAAAAGTTAAGAGAACTAGAAATAGAATCTCTAAAATCAAGAATGAGCATGGAGTCTGGACCTCAGATTCTAATGACATTACTAATGAAATTGTGGGATATTACAATAATATCTTCAAAACTGTGGGTTATAGGAATTATACTCCTATACTTAACAAAGTAAAAAAAGTAGTTACTGATGAGATGAATTGTGCTTTGACTAAATGTGTGGAGTTGGAAGAGGTCAAACAAGCTATATGGTCCTTGGGAAGTGATAAATCCCCAGGGCCAGATGGCTTTGGGGGCTTTTTCTTCAAAAAATTTTGGGGAATTTTAAAATATGATATTCTTGCCTTAGTCTCAGATTTCATCTTGAATAACTCTTCTCTGGAAGAGATTAATAGTACTATTATAGCACTGATTCCAAAGTGTGAGAATCCTGAAACAGTATCCTCTTTCAGACCTATAAGTTGTGCTAACTTTATTTATAAGGTTATTTCAAAAATTTTGACTCTCAGGCTTCAGGAGTGGATTGGTAGTTTGATATCTGAAACTCAAACTGCCTTCATTCCAAATAGGTCAATTTTTGAGAATGTTCTTATTGCGCAGGAAGTCTCTCACTTTTTGAACAATAAAAGAGACACTAGAAAGTTCTCTTTAGCTATTAAGGCTGATATGAGTAAAGCCTATGAAAATATAGAGTGGGATTTTTTGAAAGATGTTCTGACTCAAATGGGATTCCACTCCTCTTGGGTGGGATGGATAATGAACTGTGTAACTTCTGTTACATATAAAGTACAAATTAATGGAGTACTACATGAGGTTGAAAAACCTCAAAAAGGATTAAGGCAGGGGGACCCTCTTTCCCCTTACCTATTCTGCATAGTAACCCAAGCTCTTACTCACCTTATTGACTTTTATGTTGAAATGGGTTTATTCAAAGGTATTTCAATCTCTAAGAAAGCACCTATGGTTACTCATGTCCTCTTTGCAGATGACAGTTTATTTTTCCTTGAAGCAAGTGAAAATAACATAGATATATTCAATAACATCATGAATTGGTATACTTTTGCCTCAGGGCAGAAACTTAATCTTAACAAGAGTGGGGTTTTCTTTAGTAAAAATACTCCACAGTTTGAGAGGGGTAAGTTTTCATCTCTTCTAAGAATGAATAAAATTGACCATTTGGGGAAATACCTTGGTATACCTTCTTCTTGGGGTAAATCTAAGGTGAAATCTCTGGAATGGTTAGTAGAAATGGTCATGAAAAACATGGAAAGATGGGACACAAAAATGCTATCAAAGAGTGGGAAAGAAGTTCTTATTAAGGCAGTGGTTGGGGCCATCCCTAACTATATAATGTCAGTCTTTCTTATTCCTAAAAAGATCACTTCTCACTTAACTTCACTAATCACGAATTTTTATTGGGATAACCAAGGTGAAGGTAGATGCCATTGGATCAAATGGCAAACTCTAATGAATTGTAAAGATGAGGGAGGTCTAGGGTTTAAAGAATTCCATTGTCAAAACCTTGCTCTCTTGGCCTCTAATGCTTGGAAATTCCAATTAAATAAAGATTCATTACTGTTCAAATTTTTAAAGGGAAATATTTCCCTACAACTGAATTTTTTAAAGCTGAAACTGGTTGTAATTGTTCATGGGGCTAGAAAAGTCTCATTGAAGGTAGAAACTGTTTTTTGAAAGATTTGAAATGGAATGTTGGTAATGGCAAAACTCTGAATATCTGGGAGGATAATTGGATCCCTACGGAAGAAATTCTTGTTAAACCAACTAATTGTTCTTTGAATAAAGTTTATGAGCTTATTGACCCAGCTACTTGTTCTTGGAAGATTGATAAGCTCAACTTATACTTACCTTCTTTAGCTGTAGCAACCATAGCCTCGATTTTTTTACCACAGCTCAACCTTGAGGATGTGCCTTTTTGGCCTTTTTCTTCAGATGGTAGGGTTTCAGTTAAAGAAATGTATCTAAGGCTATGGAGGGCTCAGCAAAATAAGGACAAGGATCATGGGAAGAATAAAGGTCAACAATCTTTTATGTTACAGTCTAAGGACTGGAGGGTAGTTTGGGATATGAAGGTGGCTCCCAAAGTTAAAAATTTTATTTGGAAATGCTGTGAGAATGCATTACATACCAATGAAAATAGAAAAGCTAAAAAATCTTGTGAATCAGATTTGTGTTCTATTTGTGAGATGGAAAATGAAAATGTGGAACATATGATATTCCACTGCTCTTGGGCCAGGGCAGTTTGGTTAGCTAGTCCCCTGAATTTTTGCTCTTTAACTTCTCCTTCCTTCAATTTTAAAAAATGGATTAACTTTATTAGGCTTAGCCTCTCTGAGACTGAGTTTAATAAAAGAGGTCTTGGAGAATTGGCATTTTATATTGTTTGGAGCATTTGGAAAGGGAGAAATGAAGCTATTTTTAGAGGCACTGTCCCTGATCCATTGAAAATCTTAACAGATGCTATATCAGCCAATGATGAATACCTTTCTTCTGTTAGGAAAATCTCTGAGGCTAAAAAAGATAATACAATTATTGTGAATATTGTAGCAGATTCTAATCATAATCTCACTCATGATTATGCAACTCAGGTGCAAACCTTGAGAGAGGGCAGAAGTACAAATTGGACTCCACCTTTATCAGGATGTTTCAAAGTTAATTGTGATGCATCTTTTGAAATTAAAACTAATGTTGCCTCATATGCTTGTATTCTCAGGGATTCTAGAGGAAGATTAGTTGATGGTTGCTCTAAGAAATTTTTTGCTAACTCCCCACTTGAAGCAGAGGCTAGAGGACTCCTACAAGCCTGTGAAATAGCTTCAGGACTTCCTAGAGGCAAAGTTGAAGTGGAGAGTGACTGCCAAGCCCTTGTTTCTCAATTTACTAAAAATGTTAAGTCTTTTTGTAATATTAGAGGGTTTGTAAACTGTATTAGTAGAATTAAGAAGGATTGTAATCTTAAAATCTCCTTTATAAGGAGGTCTAAAAACACTTGTGCAGATTGGGTGGCTAGACAGGAAATTAAAAAATCCTTGTTTAGCCTTTGGACTTGCTTTCCACCTCCCAAGCTTGCCTCTCTTCTAGCTAAGGACTATGACCCTACGGGGATTGGATAATTTGTATTTTGAAGTTTTAATATGATGCTTCTTTCGACCAAAAAAAACAATAAAGTACTATTATTATTTTATTACTAAACCTATACACCATGACTACCTAAGTATTTTCTTCTCCTTACCCTATCTCTTCTATGTCGTACGGGAACACCAAGCAAAAAGAGATCTATTTCCACCTTCACCAAGCCTCTCTCTTGCACAAGAAACTCGTCGCCCTCTCCTACATGAACAACAAAGAAATAGAAATCTCTTCTCACCACTTGGAGTTGTGCTTTTCCCACCTTCTATCTCCTGCACAAGAAAACCACCTTCGCACCAAGTTTCTCTCCTACACAACCATCTTTGCACTCGGATCTCGCGTTCCCACTCAACAAAACCGTCACCGAACCTACACAAGATAGGCGCCGTTGTACTGCCGCTTTCCACCACCATCATGAAATCGGCTTGCGTGAATGTATGAAAAGATTTGCTTTATTTTTATTTTTTGTTCCAATTTGTGAATCAATTTCTTTTTTTTTTCTAATGAGAGTGCGATTGAAGGAGATTTGATAAAATATCATAAGAAATTTCTTCTTAAATGTTTACATATTCTTTTCTAATGATAAGTGTGAAGAGAAGTTTCTTTTCTTTTCTAGTTCCAATAGCGAGTCTGTGAATGTTTCATTGTTCTTTTTCTTTATATTACATAAAACCAAAAAACCAATCTTATTTTTAATATTTACTTATTCTTTTCTTTTTCTAGAAAATTTCATTTTTAGGCCATTACCTATTGCCTAAAAACAATTTTAAGCCAAATATTTAAAATGTCCAATTTTAGTTCAAACAATTTAAAAAAGCCCATTTTTAAACCATCTGACTAACACCATCCAAAATCTAAAAGATGAAAAGAATAAATTGTAATTTATTAACTTTTTAATTTTTTTTTTTCAGACAACAAAGCTATTAATCAACAAACATTTGCACTAACGTTATTCTTTCTACTTCTAGTCTTAGAAAGGATATCGATAAACTAGCACGGATATTGCTATTAAATTGTTGAAATTTCACATAATCAAAAGATATGTGAATTTTTCTATTTTTCAATTTTTTTTAAAGCTAGGTACTAATTATTTATTATAATTTAAGAGTTAAGGTTTATCAAAAAATTGATTTTTTGTGAGTTCTCAAATTTTATCCATGCTTCATTTATGCACCATTTATGTTCCTACTTCCTTGTAATGATCCACTAATATGTGTTGATTAAAACCTATGTGTACTCAATTTTTTTTAATCTAAATCCTTCAATTGTGTTTGATTTTGTCTATTTGTGTTCCTTGTAATGCTCCATTATTATCTTTATATTTTATTGTATATAAATTTATATTTGTAAGATTTTATTCACTTAGGACCCAAGTAGAGTCGAGTAGCATATTTAAAAATCCTTAGTCTGTGTACAAGTTTTAAGACTTGGGTTTTTTGCAATCCAAATGGATGACTAGTTGAAGACTCAAATAACACGCTTTGTATTACTTTTGTCTAATCACCGAATTGGTAATAGATGTCTCCCCATTTGTCATGAATTAATATTAGTTGAAGATATCATTTTTAATGTTTTAGAAATTTAAATACTCGATTTTCCCATGATATAGTGCACTTTCCTATTTCTAGTCTTGATTTAATGAATTATTATTTTTAGATCATATCGGGTTTAATTATTTATTTAGTGTGAAGCTTTAACGATATATATGGAGATGAATTAGATACCAAGTCAATTCTAAGAGATAAAAGAAAGAAGATATACATGGAAATTTGAGAAAAGAAAGGAAAAGCTAGGATATGGAAAGATAAAGTTGTCAAATAAATCTGAATTCCAGCACCCACGACTACAAAAAGGCTTATAACTCAAGATTGGTTAGGAATTTGGAAGAATGGTCTGAAGCAAAGTTAAAGAGATTTCCAAGACGATAAGTTTCGACTATTGGAACACATCAAACATATAAGTATTGAAGCCGTTATGACCAAAACAAAAACGTGGTTGATTGTTACCTTTTCTATATTTTAGGGTTACGAATTTGAGTTGGGTTAGGAATCCATTACTTGTCTTCTACTCCAAGAAAATGAATTAGGTCTTCTAAACACCTATAAATACACCCTTATATAACTTGTAAATCATCCTTGCCTCACATAAATTAGTCCTTAGGGTTTATATCATTAGAGTTATTGTAGAGAGCAAGATGAAGTCTTTTATTCAATCTTTTAGTCTACTTTCTTCAGGTATGAACTATTTTTCCCATAGCTTGGGTTTTGCATCATGTATAATTTATGAATTCTATTTTCTTTCTATCTAAGTTTCTTTGAAAATTATATGTTTAAATCTGATATTAGATGCTTACTCATATATTTGTTTATGTGTTTTGAATTATTGTTTGTCCTAAACCTGATCACTTTAGGCTTTTTTAATAGTAGTTAGATGGTCCCTCGAAAGGGGTGTCTAATTATTGAAACACCACATAACGTCTAGTGTCCGATATTGGTCCTGACAACACCGATTTTAACCAGATAGTCATTAGGGTTTGTTTTAACCACTATCACCATGTTTGAAAAAGAACTTATTTTTTATGCTAGATGTCCATTTGATTGTGTCATTTCCATGAAGCTTGGCAACTTATCAGGTAGTAACTCCACTAAACCACTGAGCACAACAAGAAAATGCCATCTATCCCTACTGATTAAGCAACTTTTAACAGTTCTACCACATATTCACTTCAGGCACAACTCTCTTGAATGCAATACTTACATTATTAGCATCCACCCAACTATCCTAGAACACATAAGTATTTGAACCATCCTTTACTTCATAAATGATGAACTTATAAGCCAAGTCTCTAAGCTTGAATTTTTTTTTCCAAACCCATGGGAAATTTTGTTTGATCTTGATCCTCCAAATGCACTAGCCTTTACAGATATTAGTGTGAGCCCAAGTGCTAAGGAGATTATCACTTCCTTAATATATTCTCCAAAAGAGGCTAAAAGAACACACCTTGTTGAGTATTTCTAAATCAGGAATGTTCAGACTTCCTTCAGCTTTGTTTTTCCGTGTGTTAGACCATGCAACTCTAGCTCCTCTAGCTCCTTAAAGGATGTCTTTCCATAAGAAGCTAGAGAGATTTTGATTAAGCTTATATATATATAACATTATTACGGAGTAAAAACACCCTATACTAATGAAGAATCTTGATAATTAAAACCACATTTATGAGCTCTAAATGAACACTAAGTATCTCACAAAAAGTTTGTCTTCCTTGATACTGATGATACTATCATACTTAAATAAGTCCCTCCAAATACAATTAACCTTTTTTTCTTCTCAACTTTGCAGCATACGTATATATAATGTTATTGTTGAATAAGTCTTTTTCATGTGAATTTTAGTATTAAAAGAGTTTATTTCACCATTAAGTTTCGTGCTATGTAAAATAGTAGATATCACAGCCAATCTCCCGACCATCAGTAGCCATCTAAGTAAATGGCTCAATTTAAATATCAAGAAATCGTTTAAAAGAAATACATTAAAAGAAAGACATTAAAAGAAAGACATTAAAAGAAAGACATTAATAGCATAAATAAAATAAGATGGTTTTAAGTGAACGTTAATTAATTAGCTTCTCCATTCCAACCAAAAGCGAACTTCTGCCCAGCGTTGCGTTTTCTCGGGCAAATTCCTCCACTCACATGGCTGCCACTGCCACGGCCCTAAGTTGTTATCAAGGATTTCAAGTTTTACTTCCTTTAATTCTCGAGACCAACTCTTGGTTACCCGTTTTCTTCTTTCTATCAGCTTCTTTGACAGATACCCTATGAGGTCAGGATTTGAACACACTTGAATTATCTTGGGATGACAAGTCAGGAACAAAGCCTCAAGAAAATTTGATTTTACCAATTCTGTTGAAAATTCAAAACCTAATTCTAAATACTCAACTTGGACCACTGGAGTAGTTGGAATTCTTCTTAATTCGATAAGTTCACATGTTTGATAGGGTGAACCCAAAAACAATGAAATTTTAGAATGAACTGCGTTTGTTAGAAGTTGTTTCAGCCTGCAAAACTGATCAGTGTCAAGAGGATGATCGCTGGACTTGTGGGATATCTCTAACACCCATTGGCTTGGAGCATTGGTTAAGAACAAATTAAGGATCTTATCAAGTGTAACTATCACCATGTCTGGAGCATTGATTAAAGAGAGATCAAGGGGTTTACCAAGATCAAGATTAAGATACTTCAAGTTTGGAGCATCAATGTTTACCTCCCTCAAGTCCTTACATTCTAACCTTTCTAACCTTATTTGCTTAAGTGAATGACTTGATAAATTAAGTCTTTTAAGACCCTTCACTCTTGATAAAGTAAGAATTTCAACTTGTGGAAATCTGTGTTCCCAGTCGTCAAAAAATGTAGATGAAAGATTCATGTTGCCATCTAATTTTAACGTTTTTAACTTGTCTGTTTTACACAACTTAAGAGATCCAAATATCCTTAAATCTAGGAATTGAAGATTGGGTGCTTCAATTTCAACATCTACATCTTCCGAGTCATCCCAGCCACCCCAGGACCAGGTGCTAAATATAAATTTATTAAGCTTATAAAGCTTAGTTACCTTAATTCTTTTCACGAATTTACCACCAGCTACAAACAATTCCTCAATTAAAGGACAACTTGCTATCATACCGTCAAACGTGGACTGATCTATGATGATACGGCTAAGGTATAATTTCTGAAGATGATTAAACATTACCTTGTCATTAACTTTCTTTATAAAAGTTACTTGTCTATTTTCACTTCTTCGCTCACCGCTATATTGTAATCGTAATTCTCTAAGTGAATTGCCTTCAAAAATTGAATAATCCAAATTATAGTATCCCCAACCACGACCAAAAGTGAGATCGAGACTTTTGACACCGTTTTCAAGGGCAATTCTAATCCAATTTCTCAAGGGTGGAGTAGAGCAAAAATCATCTATGTCGAGATTAAGTACCAACTTCTTTATATGTATCGTTTTCTGTTGGTATCTCTGTAAAATTCTATCGATAAAGTTGAACAACTTTTTTCTAATTTCTGGTTTAATATAACAGCTATCAAAAATCAAAATAGGATAAGTAATCCATGCACTGTGCCATGTTTTGCAAAATATACTAACTCTAGGTAGTTCTGTATTCTTCAAGCAACCTAGAATTTTATGAATTATGTCTTCCGGCAACTGAGATATGTCTCTCATTGAATCCTCCATGTTTCTGTGAGTTCTATATCTACCAAAACGGCTCTCTTTATGTATTGCGTTTGCCTAGGGAGTAGGTCAAATAGTTATTTGAAAGCCCAAACGAGATCTTGTAATTTACAGCCCTAGGTAGGGCTGAGTTATAAGATTGGAAAATTCGCCGACAATTATAACCCCTATTCTTGACGTGAAGTTTTTGAGAAATCTACAAATTCGAATCCAAATCATACAAATTATAGGTTTTAAATTCTAGATAGAAAATACTTTAAATAAGCCTAGTTTTAATTTTTAATTGTATTTCTTCCTATTTTGCCCTTTTCATTCTTTTTAGAGATTATTACAGGTTTTGAAAACACCACCTCGTGACCTAACAAAACCGGTTCTATAGACCACAACAAAAATTTAACACTATACCCTAAAAACCCAATTACGTTACTACATTTTTTTTGTTTTTTATTTTCTCTAAATATACTAATTTATATCATAAATTTTTAAAAACCTTTTTTATTATTTTTCTTTCTCTCTCTTTCCTTTCTATTTCTGCGCTCTCTCTCCGCTTCCGGAACACTCCACTGCTCCGGCTTCAAAACTGCTTCACAAGAACACCAGGTTTACTCCCTTCTTTTCACCTTTTTGAAGCCATACCACCATCGCACCTCCGATCTCTCCCGGCGAAGCTGCTGACTGCGCAAGAAAACCACCGTAGATATGAAGCTCTAGATCTGAGTTGCGAGCTTGAGTGGCGGCGGTTGTGGCGGCGATTCAAGATCTGAGCCGCGAGCTTGAATCCATGGCTTTCAAGTCCAGCTATGATTGCAGTCCATGAAGAAGATATGTGCGCCTGAACGGATCTTCGAGCTCCGAGCATCGCACCACCAGTTATGCTCGTGTTATGCATCGCATCACCAGCCATTGTTATGCTTATGTTATGCTCGATCTATTACCATCGTTTTGATTTCTGCTTTAGCTTATGACGATTTTAGGTGTTTATTCAGATGTATATATAGTAATAATCGGTAAAATGCTTGTTTGAGCTTCTTTGTTCTGATTAGTAGGTGTTTTCGATTTTAGGTGTTCTGATCTTCATTGTTTATAATCAGTAAGATGCTTGTTTGATCTTCTTTGTTCTGATCAGTAGGTGTTTACGATTTTAGGTGTTCTGATGATCTTCTAAGACACTTATTTACCAAAGTTTTGTGTTTGGACTATAATAAACTATTAAACAGTAATAACTATTTCTATTTGATAATGAATATTGCTATTTTAATAAACAATATTAGTGAAAAATGCTCAATAACTATTAATAATTCAAGTAGGTGCTCCAATAATTAATCAAGAAACTTTGCTATTTAAAAATGAATATTACTATTAATAATTCAATTAGGTGCTCCAATAATTGAATCAAGAAATTAGTTAAATTCAATAACTTTTGTCTAAATGCTCAGCAGTATATTGATTATACGAGAAATGCTCAGTAAATTTACTGATTATACGAAAAACGCTCAGCAAGTTACTGAACATGTTCAGTAAAGTTACTAAGCAAACGAGTATGCTCAGTAAAGTCACTCAACAAAAAAAATCGAATACTCATCAACTTTTTTCCGATACTCAGCAACTTTGTTCATGCTCAGTACTTTTTCCATACTTAGTACCCCAGGCTCAGAACTATTTTCTACGCTAAGAACTATTTTCCACGCTCAGAACTTTTTTCGGCGGAGGCCGGCGGTGATGGGTGGTTATGGTCGGAGCTGGAAATTATTTGATAATTAATGAAGGAGGAGAGAGAAAAAATGATAAATGAGGAGATAGATTAATGGTAATGGAGGAGAGAGTAATGGTAGTAGAGGAGAGAGAAGAATCTATTTTTTTTTGTCTTATATACACTAGAAGGGTAGTTATGACATTGAACATCTTATTGGCCTCTAAGAAGGAGAGACGAATTGACTAGCTCCTCACTACAATAATCTTAAAGACCCCATGGGTAATTGACCCTTCTTTTTATTTTCAGTAATTCGTTTTTTTTATTCTGTTTATTTTAACGGATGGGTCCGTACCTATGACCTATGTTGTGTTTTTTGTTTTTTAACGTGGATATTTTTTTTATATATAATTGCAGCTAGTATTTGTTCATATAATAGTCTGAATTCAGTAGGGGCTGTACCCAATTCTTGTTTTTTGTATATGTCCAATGTTCCTGTTTTATCCAAGTCCATGTCCAATAAAATCCAATGAAGTTTGTTTACCCAAGGGGTTGTACCCAAGCCGAATCTGTCCATGTTCATGCCAATGTGTCCAGTATTGTACCATAAGTGTTGTACCTAAAGCCTATTAACTCATTTTTTGTCCAATATTTGTTTTCAAATAATAACCTCTTCACAAAGAAATAAGAAATATATTCACAAATTGGCCTGGACCCACATGGCTATACCCAAAGGGCTGGACCCTAGTGGTCATTCCTTCCCCATTTATTACCAGCAAAACAAGAAAGAAAGATTAATAGTTTGATAAATAAAAAAGTTTTTTTAATAGAAATTAAAATTAACAAAAAAAAAGAAAACAGAACAAAAAAAAAGGTTAGTTTTTAGAATCAATAAAAAAATAAACAAACCCGATATTTTAAACAAAAAAAATACAGGGATGGCAAGATTCTAATCGGTTGGACCCTAGTGCTGGACACAACCAGGCTGGACCAAACACATTTTAAAAAAATGAGTCAGATGGCTGGGCAGAAATGGGGCTGGACCAACATATCCAATTTTCTACCTACACGGGATGTATTGGATACACGTTTTAAAAAAAACACGAAAAGCGAACAGATTTTGCAGCAAATAGAAGAGTCGTTGGTTTGCTTGATGGAGAGCGGCATTGGTCTGCTTGGTACGGCGGCGACAGTTGGTGGAGGTGGTGTGTTGGTCTGGTAGTGTGGAAGAGAACGGAGGTGTGGTGGAGCTGAGGCGCTGAATCTCTGGATTGGTGGAGTCGATTTGTGCACTGGATGGAGCAGATCTGTGCAGTGAACGGCAGCAGTGGTGCATCAACAGTGGTGGACCGGGACTGTGAAGCAGTGGTTGATGGTGGATGGCCGAGCGCGGATCAGCAGCGGTGGTGAGTGACGTCGCTGGTTTTGTGGTGCAGCAATGGCAGCGAGATGGCGTCGGCAGCAATGGTAGCGAGTGGTGGTGTTGAGCTCTGCGCAATCATTGCTCTTTTTACAATTCTTAATCTTTTTCATAATAAAAAGTAAATGACCAATAACTTTACACGTCTTGTCTTAAACCATTTTGATAACACTTGCGCAATCATTTTCCAATAGTCACAACATTTGAAGAGTATCGCATTGCAAACCTACAATCCAGTTGTAAACTCTTAGCCTCTACTTTCATAGTTTTTTGTGTTGTATTTTAAAACTACCCCATCAAATAAATGACCTACATGATTTTTCAAAACACAAAAGATTGCAGTCGCATTAGTTGTTTTGTTCCATGACATATTTGTATTTATTTTTACTTTTCCTTTCTTTAAGGGGGACCAAAGTTTAGGATAAGTAGTATTATAATTCAGAATTGTTACTAAAAACAAAATTATTATTATCATAATTCAAATTAATCTCTAATTTAAAAGTGGTTTCAGATATTAGCCTAAGAGGCCATACAATTAGCTAAGGTATATATTTATCATTGTCTTTATTAGCTTTTCCAACAATAATATTAGGGTATGGTGTAATGATGTATCATTCATACTTTCCAAATGCTTCAGGCAACATTAGCTACTATTTTTCCAATACACAAATCTTTATAAGATCATGCCTTAATGTAATCAAACAAAAAATTCATCCATTTGCTTACACTACAAGATGGACCATTTAAGTATATTAAGTTAAGAGGGCTTGCAAGCCAGGCTGCTCTAACCAAAAGCATTGAAACAAATATGCCATATAGATTCAACTTTACCCCCATATCTAGTGCAATTAGAGGTCATAGTACATCTTCTCTTAAATCTATTCTTATCAATGGGTAGATCGTTTATGCAAGCTTTCCAAAGATTTTTTTTTTAATTTTGGGATTTACTTTAAGATTTCAAATAAATTTCCAAACATCAATAGAGTATTTTAGCAAAGAGTTACCTATATTAATGTTCCTTTTTTCCCATGTTCCATTTGAGCCCCTATTAAGATCTTATATTATTCTCTAACTCAACTCCCAGGAGCTGGTAAACTTCAAAATGAGACATCAGGGCAAGTGTTTGGAGAAAGGTATAAGGATCCTATGGAGGATGCAATTGCTTCACAAAAATTATTATTTATTATACTCATTTCCAAAAAGTTCCCATAATATTAATAAATTTAGAGACCAAATTGGGACAAGGTTCCTCAGGTATGCAAAGATGTTTATGACTAGGTAGCCAATGATCATCCCATAAATTAATGGACATGGCATCCTTACATTTCCAAATATGTCCTTAATGAAGAAATCTATGCCATAAAGTACAATCTTCCAACCTCAAGAACAATTATTTCCTAATATAGAATTAAGGAAGTCATCATTTGATTAATATTTCCCTTTAAGTAATGTGAACAAAATAGTTTCAGGTGTAAGAAATATACTTCCAAGCATTAGAAGCAAGTAAACAAATGTTGTATACATGGTAGTCTTTTGAAACTTAAAACCTCAGCTAGATGTAGTTTTTTTCAGAGTCTCCCACATAACTATTGAACTTTATCTTGTCCATTATTGCTCCAATAAAAAAAACAAGTGAGGTCAAAGGCTTTGTGACAATCATAGGAATATGAAAGATAAACATAACATGATTAGATATATAATTATTGACAAACCTAATTAATATTTCTTTTCCATTTTCATAAAGTAACTTAGAATTCCAAGATTCATTCTCATTAACAATTTGTCAACAAGCCATTTAAGAGCCTCGACTTTTGATCTTCTCCCGCTAGAAGGAATCCTTAAATATTTTCCAAGATTCTCTAATTTTTTCATCCTAAGATAGTTGGACAAATCCATCTTAATATTATTAGGAGTATTTTTACTTACCAAGGTTCAAAATTTATATAAGTTCATGGTTTGTTATGAGTCCCATTTATACCAATTCTTAATATTTATAGATTTTATAGTTTACTTAAAGATGTTTCTAAGAAAAATAAGCTATCATCATCAAAGAGAAATGGAGTTATCTCAAGGCCTTTTTTTGGTGTTTTTAATCCCTTGAGCAAACCACTAGCAACTCTATCATCAATCGAAACAAAAAGTGATTGAGTTACAATATAAAATAGGAAAAGAGACAAAGGGTCACCTTGTCTCAAACATTTTCGTCGTTTAACAATACGAGTCAAATTCCCATTAATTTGAATACAGTAAGGCACATATGTAATACAAATTTTAATCCATTCTATCCATATTGGGTCAAACCCCATTTTATTTTTTTTATTTTTTTTTTCAGGAGAAAACAATAATATTATAAACGTTTATACACTGATTTCAGAAAAATATAAAAATCATTCAAAGACCCCTTTTTCCACTTCGACGTATCAATGTTCCTTCTTGCACTTTTCGCTGCGAGATCTGTGACGTTATTAAACTTTCTATTAACAAAGTTGATCTTCCAATTAGGAAATTTCGTTAACCAGTTCTTCATTTCGGCAATGAAAGGTGTAATTTGCCATCGAAGACCTGCTTTCCTTGAAATACCTTGAATCAGTTCAAGGTTATCGGAGTAAAAGGAGACACTCCGTAGGTTACAATTAGCGGCCCTTCTCATAGCAAGAAGGACTGCCCAACATTCCCCTTCAATAGAACTTCTAATAATAGCTCTTGATTCAATCCTATGGGTCACTTTACCTTCTTTATCAATGGCAATTGCCGCCATTCCAGCAGGTTCGTATTCTTTTTTGAAGGAGGCATCGCTCATGAAGATATATTCCGCATCATCTGATAGGATAGGGTTATTCTCAATCAGCTCTTCTTCATTATTACCAGTTCTTTTCTCATTGATTACTTTAGTGTTCTTCTTAGTAAACTCTCTATCCTTAAACATCTCATCCATTGTTGATTGAATTTTAAAAAGGATATCCTTGACTACCCATGGTGATTTTTCATGAAATCCTTTCATCTTCGCCTTCCATATGTTCCACAGAGTTAATAGCAAATAAGCTGTGACCTCATTTTTTTCCAACCATTTTTTATATATTTTTTCCTTGTATCAACTAGCCAATCTCCCAAATCATAATTCTTCTCTTTATCAATAGGTAATTGGAGTCTTGATTTGGCCCAAATTTCCATACTAAGTGGACATTTAATAAAGAGGTGTTCTATATCTTCTTTACCCAAATCGCACCATTCGCACGTATCGTCTTTAATACACTTCCTTCTTTTAAGATTCCTTTTAGTGGGTATGGCTCTGTTACATATTTTCCATCCGAAAGCCCTGATCTTGTTCATAACATTTGATTTCCAAATGATTTCCCAAAGGTCATTATTTTCATGTTTACCTTGAGACGATGATTGACCTTCATTGTGGATTTCCAAGTCGACCATTCTATGATATCCTGATTTCATAGAATGGTCGACTTGGAAACCCCATTTTATTTAGCAAACGAATAAGAGTATCCCACTCAATATATTCATAAACTTTACTAATGTCAGCTTTTATGGTGGCATGATAATTTTTGGAATTCCTTTTATTTTTTAAGACAATCCATTTATCCATAAATGTCTTTCACAAAATCTATTTGCTAAAAACATCCCCAGTAAGATTTTTTATTAAAAACATCTCTTGACAAAAATACCCTTGTATAATCATTTTAATTACTCTATTATTTATCATTTAAATTTAACCACCTTATTACAACTTTCCACCACCACCCCACAACCACCACCGCAACCACCACCATCACCCTATTAATACCACCACCACCACAACCACCACCACTACAACCTCAACCACCACCACCACCACCAATACCACAACAACAACCATAACCACAGCCACAACCACCACAGTACCACCAACACGCGTGTCCATGATTTTTTTTCTTAAATCGTCATAACTAATTCTAAAAAATTAAAAATTTACATATATAGATAAAACAAATTAATATTTACGTCTATGATTTTTTTTTGAATTTTTTTCGCAGACACGAAATCCATTGTTTTAACAGTGAATTTCATGTTTTCGAACAGTGAATTTCGTGTCTGCGAAAAAAAATCATAGACGTAAATACTAATTTGCTTTATCCGAAAAATGCTAATTTTTTATTTTTCTGATTTTTTTAGAATTAGTTATGGCGTAACTAAAAAAAAGTCACGGACGCGCGCGTGTGTGATGGGATTAGTAGTAAGTGGTGGTGGTAGTGGTGGAGGTGGTGGTGGTGGTTGTAGTTGTGGTTGTTGTAGCTGTGGTTAAATATATATATGGTAGTGGTGGTGGAAGTATCTTATTATTTGTTTAATATTTAAAAATAAAATAATATATTTAATTGGGTTGCTCGGGAAAAGATCGCGGTCAGCAAGATTTTGGGAGGGCTAGGTTTTAAAGATTTCAAAAAAAAAAGAATACAGTCTTAATGGCAACACAGGTTTGGAGATTTATAAATAGTCCTAACTACTAAACTTTTGAAAGGTATCTACTATAACAAATTTAATATTATGACTTGTAAACTTAAACAAAATAGGACATGGAGTTGGGCGAGTTTAATAGAAGTTTGCCACAACATACGTATATATATTATTGTTGAATAAGTCTTTTTATGTGAATTTTAGTATTAAAAGAGTTTATTTCACCATTAAGTTCAGTGTTATGTAAAATAGTAGATATCACAGTCAATCTCCCAACCTTCAGTAGCCATCTAAGTAAATGGCTCAATTTAAATATCAAGAAATGCTCATGATGTAGGAATCATAACTCAACTATCCTGAGACAATTATCCCGGTCTTTCTATCTCGTGAACGGGTAATTATATTCATACTAATAGAATCCCAATAACACTTTCATAAAAAAAGACAAATCATAAAGTCTAGAACAACCGTAATGTATTATCTGCCTAACACTACAAGAAACCAAAAAAAACAAAATGTTTGTGCGATGATGAGAAATTGAGAAATAACAACGTTTAAAAGGAAGACATTAATATCATAAATAAAATAAGATGGTTTTAAGTGGACGTTAATTAATTAGCTTTTCCATTCCAACCAAAAGCGAACTCTTGCCGAGGATTGCTTTATCTCGGGCAAATTCCTCCACTCACATGGCTGCCACTGCCACGGCCCTAAGTTGTTATCATAAATTTCAAGTTTGACTTCCTCTAATTCTCGAGACCAACTCTTGGTTACCCGTTTTCTTCTTTCTATCAGCTTCTTTAACAGATACCCTATGAGGTCAGGATTTGAAGACAACTGAATGATCTTGGGATGACAAGTCAGGAACAAAGCCTCAAGAAAATTTGATTTTACCAATTCTGTTGAAAATTCAAAACCTAATTTTAAATACTCAACTTGGACCACTGGAGTAGTTGGAATTCTTCTTACTTCGATAAGTTCACATGTTTGATAGATTGAACCCAAAACCAATGAAATTTTAGAACGAATTGCGTTTGTTAGAAGTTGTTTCAGCCTGCAAAACTGATCAGTGTCAAGAGGATGATCGTACGACTCGTGGGTTATCTTTAACACCCATTGGCTTGGAGCATTGGTTAAGAACAAATTAAGGATCTTATCAAGTGTAACTATCACCATGTTTGGAGCATTGATTAAATAGAGATCAAGGGGGTTACTAAGATTAAGATTAAGATACTTCAAGTTTGGAGCATCAATGTTTACCTCCCTCAAGTCCTTACATTCTAACCTTTCTAACCTTATTTGCTTAAGTGAATGACTTGATAAATTAAGTCTTTTAAGACCTTTCACTCTTGATAAAGTAAGAATTTCAACTTGTGGAAATCTGTGTTCCCAGTCGTCAAAAAATGTAGATGAAAGATTCATGTAGCGATCCCAGTCCTTACATTCTAAATTTAACGTTTTTAACTTGTCTGTTTTACACAACTTAAGAGATCCAAATATCCTTAAATGTAGGAATTGAAGATTGGGTGCTTCAATTTCAACATCTACATCTTCCGAGCCATCCCAGCCATCCCAGTGCCAGGTGCTAAATATAAATTTATTAAGCTTATAAAGCTTAGTTACCTTAATTCTTTTCACGAATTTACCACCAAATACAGAGAATTCCTCAATTAAAGGACAACTTGCTATCATACCGTCAAACGTGGACTGATCTATGATGATACGGCTAAGGTATAATTTCTGAAGATGATTAAACATTACCTTGTCATTAACTTTCTTTATAAAAGTTACTTGTCTATTTTCACTTCTTCGCTCACCGCTATATTGTAATCGTAATTCTCTAAGTGAATTGCCTTCAAAAATTGAATGATCCAAATTATAGTATCCCCAACCACGACCAAAAGTGAGATCGAGACTTTTGACACCGTTTTCAAGGGCAATTCTAATCCAATTTCTCAGGGGTGGAGTAGAGCAAAAATCATCTATGTCGAGATTAAGTACCAACTTCTTTATATGTATCCTTTTCTGTTGGTATCTCTGTAAAATTCTATCGATAAAGTTGAACTTTTTTCTAATTTCTGGTTTAATATAACAGCTATTAAAAATCAAAATAGGATAAGTAATCCATGCCCTGTGCCATGTTTTGCAAAAAATACTAACTCTGGGTAGTTCTGTATTCTTCAAGCAACCTAGAATTTTATGAATTATGTCTTCCGGCAATTGAGATATGTCTCTCATTGAATCCTCCATGTTTCTGTGAGTTCTATCTCTACCAAAACGGCTCTCTTTATGTATTGCGTTTGCCTACGGAATAGGTCAAATAGTTATTTGAAAGCCCAAACTAGATCTTGTAATTTATAGCCCTAGGTAGGGCTGCGTGAAGTTTTTGAGAAATCTACAAATTCGAGCCCAAATCATACAAATTATACAAATTATTGATAAAAAAATACTTTAAATAAAGTCTAGTTTTAATTTTTAATTGTATTTCTTCTCATTTTGTCTTTTTCATTCTTTTTAGAGATTATTACCCAAAAAGTCTTGAAAACACCACCTCGTGACTTAACAAGACCGGCTCTATAGTCTCTTCTTATTAAAGACCACAACAAAAATTTAACACTATACCCTAAAAATCCAATTACGTTACTACCCTTTTTTTGTTTTTTATTTTCTCTAATATACTAATTTATATCATAATTTTAAAAACCTTTTTTTATTATTTTTCTTTATCTCTCTTTCCTTTCTATTTCTGTGCTCTCTCTCCGCCTCCGGAACACTCCACTGCTCCGGCTTCAAAACTGCTTCACAAGAACACCAGGTTTACTCCTTCTTTTCACCTCCTTGAAGCCATACCACCATCGCACCTCTAATCTCTCCCGGCGAAGCTGCTGACTGCGCAAGAAAACCACCGTAGATATGAAGCTCTAGACCTGAGTTGCGAGCTTGAGTGGCGACTGTTGTGGCGGCGATTCAAGATCTGAGCCGCGAGCTTGAATCCATGGCTTTCAAGTCCAGATATGATTGCAGTCCATGAAGAAGATATGTACGCCTGAACGGATCTCCGAGCTCCGAGCATCGCACCACCAGTTATGCTCGTGTTATGCATCGCATCACCAGCCATTGTTATGCTTATGTTATGCTCGATCTATTACCATCGTTTTTAGTTGATTTCTGCTTTAGCTTATGACGATTTTAGGTGTTTATTCATATGTATATATAGTAATAATCAGTAAGATGCTTGTTTGAGCTTCTTTGTTCTGATTAGTAGTTGTTTTCGATTTTATGTGTTCTGATCTTCATTGTTTATAATCAGTAAGATGCTTGTTTGATCTTCTTTGTTCTGATCAGTAGGTGTTTACGATTTTAGGTGTTCTGATGATCATCTAAGATACTTGTTTACCCAAGTTTTGTGTTTGGACTATAATAAATTATTAAACAGTAATAAACTATTTCTATTTGATAATGAATATTGCTATTTTAATAAACAATTTCAGTGAAAACATGCTCAATAACTATTAATAATTCAATTAGGTGCTCCAATAATTAATCAAGAAACTTTGCTATTTAAAAATGAATATTACTATTAATAATTCAATTAGGTGCTCCAATAATTGAATCAAGAAATTAGTTAAATTCAATAACTTTTGTCTAAATGCTCAGCATTATATTGATTATACGAGAAATGCTCAGTAAATTTACTGATTATACGAAAAACGCTCAGCAAGTTACTGAACATGTTCAGTAAATTTACTAAGCGAACGAGCATGCTCAGTAAAGTCACTCAACAAAAAAAATTGAATACTCAGCAACTTTTTTCGACACTCAGAACTTTTTTCCGATACTCAGCAACTTTGTTCATGCTCAGTACTCTTTCCATACTCAGTACCCCAGGCTCAGAACTATTTTCTACGCTAAGAACTATTTTCCACGCTTTGGACTTTTTTCGGCGGAGGCCGGCAGTGATCGGTGGTTATGGTCAGAGCTGGAAATTATTTGATAATTAATGAAGGAGGAGAGAGAAAAAATGATAAATGAGGAGAGAGATTAATGGTAATGGAGGAGAGAGAGTAATGGTAGTAGAGGAGAGAGAAGAATCTATTTTTTTTGTCGTATATACACTAGAAGGGTAGTTATGACATTGAACATCTTATTGGTTTCTAAGAAGGAGAGACGAATTGACTAGCTCCTATGTGTCACTACAATAATCTTTAAGACCCCATGGGTAATTGACCCTTCTTTTTATTTTCAGTAATTCGTTTTTTTATTCTGTTTATTTTAACGGATGGGTTCGTACCTATGACCTATGTTGTGTTTTTTGTTTTTTAAGGTGGATAATTTTTTTATATAATTGCAGCTAGTATTTGTTCATATAATAGTCTGAATTCAGTAGGGGCTGTACCCAATTCTTGTTTTTTGTATATGTCCAATGTTCCTGTTTTATCCAAGTCCATGTCCAATAAAATCCAATGAAGTTTGTTTACCCAAGGGGTTGTACCCAAGCCGGTTTTGTCCATGTTCATGCCAATGTGTCCAGTATTGTACCATAAGTGTTGTACCTAAAGCCTATTAACGTATTTTTTGTCCAATTTTTGTTTTCAAATAATAACCTCTTCACAAAGAAATAAGAAATATATTCACAAATTGTCCTGGACCCACATGGCTATACCCAAAGGGCTGGACCCTAGTGGTCATTCCTTCCCCATTTATTACCAGCAAAACAAGAAAGAAAGATTACTAGTTTGATAAATAAAATAGGTTTTTAATAGAAATTAAAATTAACAAAAAAAAACAGAACAAAAAAAGAAGGGTTAGTTTTTAGAATCAATAAAAAAAATAAACAAACCCGATATTTTAAACAAAAAAATAGAGGGATGGCAAGATTCTAATGGGTTGGACCCTAGTGCTGGACACAACCAGGCTGGACCAAACACATTTAAAAAAAATGAGTCAGATGGCTGGGCAGAAATGGGGTTGGACCAACATATCCAATTTTGTACCTACACGGGATGTATTGGATACACGTTTTAAAAAAACACGAAAAGCGAACAGATTTTGCAGCAAATAGAAGAGTTGTTGGTTTGCTTGATGGAGAGCGGCATTGGTCTGCTTGATGGTGATACGGTGGCGACAGTTGGTGGAGGTGGTGTGTTGGTCTGTTGGTGTGGAAGAGAACGGAGGTGTGGTGGAGCGGAGGCGCTGAATCTCTGGATTGGTGGAGTCGATTTGTGCACTGGATGGAGCGGATCTGTGCAGTGAACGGTAGCAGTGGTGCAGCAATAGTGGTGGACCGGGACTGTGAAGCAGTGGTTGATGGTGGATGGCCGAGCGCGGATCAGCAGCGATGGTGAGTGACGTCGCTGGTTTTGTGGTGCAGCAATGGCAACGAGATGGCGTCGACAGCAATGGCAGCGAGTGGTGGTGTTGAGCTCTGCGCAATCATTGCTCTTTTTACAATTCTTAATCTCTTTCATAATAAAAAAATTAATGACCAATAACTTTACACGTCTTGTCTTAAACCATTTTGATAGCACTTGCGCAATCATTTTCCAATAGTCACAACATTTGAAGAGTATCGCATTGCAAACCTACAATCCAGTTGTAAACTCTTAGCCTCTACAATCCAAGAAAATATCTAAGCAATCCCATGTCACTCATTTATACTTTGATGACATAGTGTTTACCGGCAATGATAGTAACATGATGGAAGAGTTTAAGAAGGATATGATGAAAAAATATGAATGAGTAACATGGGATTGCTTAGATATTTTCTTGGCATTGAAATTCATTAAGATGAAAATAGATTTTTCATTTCACAAAAGAAATATGCCGAAAATGTGTTGAAAAAATTCAAAATGTTTGGATGCAAGTCTGTTGACACGCCTATCGTTTCGAACGAGAAGTTCAAAAAGAAAGACGGCGCTGAAAAAGTTGAAGGAACTCTTTATCAAAGCATGATGGGCAATTTGCTTTATCTTACATCAACAAGGCTAGATATCATGTTTGCTACAAGCTTGCTATCTAGATTCATGAATAATCAATGTCAAATTTATTTCAAAGCCGGGAAAAGAATACTTTGTTGTCTACAAGGGACTCTAAACTACGGAATCAGATATGCAAAAACAAAACATGTCGACCTTGTTGGTTATTGTGATAGTGATTGGGGAGGTTGTGTTGATGATATGAGAAGTACCTCCGGATATTCGTTTTCTATTGGGAGTGGAATATTTTGTTGGTCATCCAAGAAACAACAAGGTGTAGCTCAATCCTCAGTTGAAGCTAAATATATTCCAGCAGGTCAAGCAACATCTCAAGCCATTTGGTTAAAAAGGATTCTTGAAGATATGGGTGGTAAACAAGATGAAGGAACTAAGTTATATTGCGACAACAAATCCGCAATTGCTATGGCAAAAAATACCGTCTTTCATAGTCGAACTTGACACATTGCAATCAAGCATCACTTCATTTGAGACGCTATTGAAGATGGGGAGATACAACTCAAGTTCTGTAACTCCGAAGAACAACAAGCTGACATTCTTACAAAGGCTCTTCCAAGAGATAAATTTCAGCATTTAAAAGGGCTCCTCAGAATTCAAGAAAATTCACATTATGGGGGAGAATGTTAAGTAATGTTCAATTCACCAAGACAAGTGAATGAACCTACCTTTAATTTATGTCTTGAAATATTAAAAGGCATCTCGGGATAAGGAAAGGTCTAGACTCTTGATAGGTAGTTCATGTATCCACATTAATATCTAATTCATGTATTTACATTCAAGAGTTAGAGTCTAGAATGTTCATTCACTAGTGTATATAGTTGAGTAGATTATCACATTTGTAACAAGTCAAATTATAAGAACAAGTTAATAGTAAACAAAGCTATTCTCTTATCTCTCTTATTCTATCATTTCTCTACTAAATATTGTCGATCACCCAACATTAACTTCCAAGAGGCAGTAGGAAGCTGGGAAAATAAAAGCAGATGATTTATGGGCTACCCCATGAAATCCAAGCTGTCTCAAAGGCTGATCAAACTCCAAATTACGCCCTTTAAGTTGAGATTATCCCCAAAATTTTGAAACTCCATGCTAATAATGTTCTTGCGACCCCTTTCACCTCGCTGTACTTGGTTTCAAATTGAACTCTTCCACACTCCAAAAAAAAATCGGTGGATAACAAATATGGATATTATCAATTGTAAACTTCACCTTGATCTTCGCAGGTTAGAGTATAACCTTTATAAAATAGGGCCTTAAATATAAAGATTGAAAATTCGCCTTTATCATTGGTATTACGTCGTGTACTGAGATAAATATAATATTATCAAAATTTGATATTTTAATCAAAATTTGTAATTTTTATTTTAAGATAATTAAAATAAAATTATAAAATAATAAATCTATAAAATGAGACTATACTCAAATTAAGATATAAATATTATATAAAGTTTAAGCTTACCATATAAGTAATAAAAAACTTTTAACTATTGGGTTAGCTTAATTGGTAAAAACCTTATTATTTATCCTATCTTTTTCGGATGTGAATGAGATGAACAAGATTCGGACTCATTCATGAAAATGGGTAACCTTGTCCTGATTTACTTTAGATATACATGGCGAGACGTGCATATTTTTCGTAAAATTAATCGAGATGCATATAAATTAGCTCACATCACACACAAAATTCCAAAAAAAGAAAATTTATAAAGTCAAATCTTTTTCAAGATTAAATTGAGATGTTGGCCTTGATCTATGAATTTTCATTTGTATACCAAAAAAAGTCAATTTTTTCACTAAATATGTATATGAACGATGATGATGATGTGCCATGATTATTAAAAAATTTCATTTAAATATGTATATGAACCGATGATGTGCCATGATTGTATACCAAAAAAGGTCAAATTTTTCATTTTTCGTTAAATTATTATAAAAGGCTTTAACCCAAATTAAAGTACTCATAAAATCTCCACCTTAACTAAATTATTAAAACCTAATTAAAAAAAAGAAAAAGCCCAAAACAGCCCTTTCCCTGTATTTGTACATAGAAAAGGTTTTCATCACAAAAAAGCCTATTAGGGTTTTGTCTACCCCCTTTCTTCACTCTCATTCGCAGCAGCTTGCCTGCACAAAAAAATCTCAGCACCCCGCCGCCTTCGTTGCCCATTCTCCACCGTCACTAGCACAAGAAACTCGTCGCTTTCCTTGCCCTGCACAAGAAAACCGCCAGTCGTGGGCCATTCTTCGGCGCCTCACCTGTGCCTAGAGCATCACCGTGCGTGGCCATTCTCCACCATCAGAAGCCCGCCACCCTCATCATCTCACCACCATTGTAGAAACCAACGGATGAGGTAATAAATATTTACTTGCACTATATATCATTTCTTTATTTGTAGATCTTATACAAAAGATTAGGTAATATATCAAAAGATTATGAATTATTTTTGTCACCTGATATGAAAACAAAAAAAGACCCTGCTTGATGAAAAATCACTTTGCCCCTTCATTTTTCAAATATGTTGATTTTACCCCTAAAAGAATTGGCTTACGACCGCCCCCTTAAACTTTTGAGAAATTTTACTATCCCTTGATGTTTGAATATTGCTGGTTTTACCCCTAATTTTTTTTTATGAAACCCTATAAAATATAGAGTTTCACTAGGCTCCCTGATTTATGAAAAATGTTGATTATACCTCTTAAAAGAATTGCCTATGGCTCCCCTATAGATTTGAGATATTTCACTTGACCCCTTGATTTATGAAAAGGCTGGTTTTCCATATCCTAACATTCTCCACCATCTTTTATTTATTTTATTATTTGTATATACGTATTCATTTTTTTTTTGTAGCAGCTGGATATGGTATAAAGGCGGAGTTGTATGGACAAACATGTTAGGTTGCACCCACATGGACCCTAAGTTATTTAGAATTTGGTATGTAGTAAAGTTGGTACGTACCAATTGGAACCCAATAACTGCTGGAGCCGGAGATGTCGTAATTTGTTTTAGATTTTGACTTTTTTTTACATTTACACTCTTTACCTATACTCTGAAAAGGAATTTGACTGTCGTTAAACCCAAATATAGATGCCCATAATGCACACCTTTCTCGTTGATATTGTTTCGAGATGAGTACGTACCGACTTTGGTACGTACCATGTGGACTTTTTAACATAAATTAACTCGCGGTATAAGTTTCTAGATTGATACGTACCAACATTGGTTGTATAAAATCATAGAACGGACATGGACACATATAAATAATTTAACTGGTACGTACCAAACATAAATTATTGGTGCGTACCAAACATGGACATTGGTATGTACAATGACAACTGAAATAGGGGTATAAGGGTAGAGAAACAAACTAAGGCCTTTATAAGTATGCTTTTTCAGTTAGGCTATGTTAGTTATTCAATCAAATATTTTGCTATGTTATTTTGACTTGGTTTTTTTCTTCTAAACTACAGTGTATTATGAGGTGAATGATAAGATCGTTGATCATGATATTTCTAAAAATAAGGTATGTATTCATAAAATATGAAATCCTCTCATATCTTTTTAATGTGTAGTAGATTTTGGTGCCTCTTTCTTGTGTTGGTAAAGTAATTTAAAGTAGTATGAAATTTTAAGTAACTTAACCCTAACTTTTATATCATTCAATTGTGTTGTTATGGTAAACTTTATTACTACTTTTGGGTCCTTTAAATATATTTTAACCCTAATCCAATATGAAAACCATAACTTAGTCCTATAAAAATTATAAATTGTCACTCTTAATCTTGAATAATCTAAAAAGTAAATATATCATAATGGATGAAGATTTTTGTGATGATAAACATGATGATTATTTGGAACCCGAAGGAGATTACAAATTTTCATTTTGATAATTAAGTGTCTGTTTGGAGGCAATTATTCTAAAAAATACTTAAAAATGCTTCTAGGTTTTAAAAATGTTATAACTAAGTGTTACGAAGTTTTAACTTCCTGGTCGTTTAGACCTCCTTTGTAACAAAAAAAAATGTTATTACCCTGAAAAGCACTTTTAAGTTCTTCTTAAAAAAAATACAGCAAAAGCGATTCTAGATTTCAATATTATTTTTCAAATTTTTTCAAAATTTTAATTTTGATTTAAAAGCGCTTTTTTAGTCTAAAATAAGCTTTGTTAGTCTAAAATAAGCACTTCCAAACGGGCCCTAAATAGGGTATAAGGATTTTGTACCATATTTTGTACCCTAAAATCCAAACCAAAACCTAATAAAGGAATCGGATCCTCCCATTATCACCCTTTCTCTTCTCTCTCAGTAGCCCACCAATGCGCCCCCTTTCTTCCCTCTCTGTGCTTTCTGACCATCCTACCACCACGCTTATTTGTAGAAGACAACCCACCGCCCTCCCTCTCTCAGCTCTCTCTCTCTCTCTCTCTCCCTCTCTTCACACCCAGGTCTCACACTCCCTCCCATTTTTTAAAAGTTTCCTTTATTGGAAAGTTTACTGTTTTGAAATTCAAATGGGTTGTGTTAAAAACAATTGGGTAACTAAAGTAATAACAAACAAAAGCAACAAAGACAGTTTGTTTGGTAGGAAATTTCCCACAAAAACCAACTGTAAAATGAAATTGTACTACTTATGTATGGAATATTAGTTGATAAACTGTTATTTGAATAATACGGGTTTTGAGGAACAATCATTTATGGGAAGAGCTAGCTGAAAAAGTTGGGAAACCTTTCCTCAATTATCATAAAAGCAATAAATTCACTCTTTTAACTATACAAACTAGACACGGACAGATCACTTTATGAACCCTACTAGTGTATGACAGCGGAGAGAGAACTTTCTACCATTTTAACTCGATGCCATATACAACAAGTAAAATGGTAGAGGTAAAGGCAAACTAAAATTCCAAGAGAATGTATGACTACTTTATCGATAGGGTAATAATCAAACAGCACAAAGTATCCTCACCAAACACTGACCTGGTAGAGAAACAGGTCAATGTGCATATAAACCATAGTAATGCACATATAATAGATTCTGGGATTTACATTTTGATGTATGCGAAAGAACTATACAAAATCGATCCATTTAAAAAATCTTACACTCCGAAACAAGTAATTGAAAGCATTCATTGTCTCAAAAAATTTAATAGACAAGTACACCAAACACGATCATGAAGATTCTGAGATAAAAAGAATATAAACAATCTGATTTAAAAGTTAAAGTTAAAGTTGTAGCTTATATATTTAAAATGTTTTTTTACAGATTCAAAGAGATGAAGGACCGAGCAGTAGAGGGCCAGTAGGATCAGGAGTAAAACGAAAGAGGGCAACAACGGAAATGCCGAAAAAAGGCAATACAGAATAGGAATGCCAAGACTAAACAGAAAGTAAGAAATATTAGATGAATTTATACTAATAAAATATATAAATAATGTTTGATTTGTATATGTAGTTTTACACCAGCATCCAAGGAGAAGTGAGCGATGTAGAAGAATGAAAAAAAGGACTTGGAAGAAAACACTATGATAGAAATTGAAAAAAGCGAAGAAGAAGAAGAATAGTTCAATAGAAATCATGCTTTTAGTTTTTTATATTGTTTTCAGTGTCTTGGGAAGATTTTATTAGACTATTGTTAAACTTGGTTGTTGTTATTGTTTTAGTTCTTATTGATTGTATTCAGTACTTATATTTCAGATGTTTACGTTGTTTGTTGTTGCTTCTATAGATTGAGAATGATTATTAGATTAATGAATGCAATATAAAATGTTTTACACAAACAGATTTCAAATACAGGCAGAATAATTTGGTGGGAAAAATCCCACCAAATAAAGAAAAAAAAAAAGAACCAAACAGGATGAAAAAAACAAAATAGAAAGAAGCTTGAATGTAATACACAAAGAAACAACAATGACAGACTATAAAGTAAAAAAAAAAAAAAAGGAAGGCAAAAGGACAACAAAAAATATACAGTATGTTTGGTGGGAAAATTCCCACCACGTGAAAATAGAGAAAATAACCCAGAAAAAAGCTATAACTCAGAAAGTATACAATATATAAATGGAATATAATGTGATAAACAACTCATTTAAAGTGGAAACAGTAAAAATAACACAAAAACAATGCTTTTAGAAATCACAAAGCTTATTACAAAGATTTTATTGTTTTAACAAATCTATTACGGAAAAATTAATACTAAACTAGGATAATTGTGTGCTGTTATGTGAATCACAAGATCAAATAAGTGCATCACATGTAGATTTGTTGTGTTAAGCATACTTGCTGCAACGACCACAAAGCCTCTTAGATCGAGTAAACAACTTCAGAAGAATACCGATTCTTTTTCGGCCTACCGGGCAGACACTTCACAGAAGGTGGCTGGATTGCCAGATCATCGACAGGTGGAGCGGGATCCAGATAAGTAGATAGTGCCGGAATGCTTTGATAATAGGTTTCAATGTACTTCAAAGAAGAAAAGAAAGGATCGACATATTTATAATGTTCTAAAGGTCGAAATTTATGAAGGGCTGCTAGTGCGTGTGGACACGGAAAACCATCAATCTGCCAATGAAAACATGAACAAGTGTACTTGATAATATCGACTGTCATAACTGGATCTGACATAACTTGAAAAACGTGATAGCTTGATGGTTTAACCAACCATGGACGACATGTATCGTAGTTGATCCAGTACCTCAAATCAGGATCTCTTGCGAGAAATCTCTCGTATGCTTTTGCTTCGATTAATCGATCGTGCAATTGAACCATCAAGATATTACAGATACTGTTTATTAGCTCGGTTATCGGTAAATCCCGCAACTTCTTTATTTGACTGTTAAACGACTCAGCGGCGTTTGAAGTCATATCACCATATCTTTTTCCTAGAAAAACCGCATCTGCATATTGTTCCCTCGACAAATTATCCATGAAGTCAAAAGCTTTATTGGTGCCTGTGAGCAAGAACTATTCGAGACAACGCTCGTACAGCTCTTCAGTAACAGCTTTGGCACAGTTATCGAGTAAAATGGACAAATTTTTGAAAGTACTGGCACAACCCCAAAATTTCTTCTTTAGGTTCTATTTCATATGGAATATACAAAAACCGTGAAATGCGTTGGAAAACGCACACTTCAATGCTATAGGAATAGTAGAAAGACGGTTCGAAATAATAGTCAACACACGGTCAGACACGAGAGGAGCAAGAAACTTCAGGAAAGAAGTCCAACTGTTTGCATCTTCGGAGCGTGTGATTGAAAAACTACTGGGAAAAGACCTGGAATAAATAATTGTTATAAGTAAAAACATAAAGATAAAACAAAAACAAAACAAAAAAAATAGATATCTTGGAAAAAATGGCACAAAAGAACATTACATGTTTGGTGGGAAAATTCCCACCAAAATGACTTACTATATAATGAACAATAAAAAAATACTTAAATACAAAGGAGTTGTGTTAAAAACACTTGGGTAACTAAAATTAGGACAAATTAAAGCAACAAAAAAACTACAAAAGTTGTTAGGAGCTTATCTTAGAAAGTTTCATTTTTTGGAAACTTTTTTTTAGAAAGTTTCCTTTTTTGGAAACTTTCTTTTTTTAGAAAGTTTCCTTTTTTGACAACGTTTTTAAAAAAAACTTTCCCTTTTTAGACTACAATAGAATCTTTAGTGTAATACGCTAAAACAACAACAAAATGAAGGGAAAAAGAAATAAAACAGAAATAGACAGTGTGCTTAGTGGGAAAAATCCCACCAAATACAAACTGCAAAAAAGAAAAAGTAAGCTGATTACCCTTGTTTGCGTCTTTTGCAATGGCTGTGAGAAGAGTCCCTTTGAACTTTGACTTGAGAAAAGTAGCATCGATGAATAGAAGTGGGCGACAAGCACGGAAACCGGCAATACAAGCACCGAAAGCAAAGTGACAACTCTCGAATGAACGTGTGATGGGATCCACTTGTAAAGTTAAATGTGAAGAAGGATCTGAGGTTTTAAGTTTTGCAAAGTATGCTTTGACAAGATTGTATGAAAGACCAAAATCCCCAAAAATTTCATCTTGGGCTTTGTGTAAAGTTGTTCCTGCTGTTTTATACGATATGTTACATCTGTAATGTTGTTTAAGATGATAAATTATATCTTTGGGAGTCATAGAAGGTCTTGCTTGGACTTCATCGAGAATAACATCTTTAACCACATCCGAAGATAAAACCTTGTTTTTCATTGACTTGTCTGGTTCACCGCAAGTGTGATTGTTTGTGAAAGTTTTCATGTAAAGACGATGATTCACTTTCTCGACTGAAGCATATACATACCATGGACATCCTTTAGATTCCTTTTTTTTATAATAAACACTGACTTTCGAAGCATTGGACTTTAATAATTTGTCCCAGTTATGGCTTCGAATTTTCTTAGGTTTATGAAGCAAATCTAAAGAATCGTCTCCTAACCGAATAACACTCCGGGGAGATTGAACCGAAACTGAACTATCAATAACACTGGAAGAACTGGTTGAACTTGATGCTCCACAATAACCAGATCATGTACTAACTGAAACACTACCATCGATAACATTGATTTGTAAGTCAGCTATGCTAGAATGCTCAACTAACCAAGTAATAGTTGAAAAATCGGCTTCTGAAACAAGTGTTCTACTTCGCGAACCATATGAATAATCATACTTCGCAAGTGGATGACAAAGAGAAGGCCACTTTTCACTAATTTAAGACTTGATATCAGCAAATGAATGTAATAACTCAAGAGGATAAATGAATTTTAAACTTTATCAAATGGATGTCAAAAGTGCTTTTTTAAATGGTTTTATAGACGAGGAAGTTTTTGTTAAACAACCTCCGGGTTTTGAGGATCCAAAATTTCCAAATCATGTTTTTAAACTTTCAAAGGCTTTATATGGTTTAAAACAAGCACCTCGTGCTTGGTATGAACGATTAAGCAAATTTTTATTAGATGATGGTTTTAAAAGAGGAAAAATTGACTCCACTTTATTTATAAAAAGGTCTTCAAAAGATATCCTTCTTGTTCAAATTTATGTGGATGATATTATATTTGGTGCTACTAATGAAAATCTTTGTGAGAATTTTTCTAAAAGCATGCATAAGGAATTTGAGATGAGCATGATGGGAGAATTAAATTACTTTCTTGGACTTCAAATCAAGCAAATGAAAGATGGTATCTTTGTCAATCAAGCCAAATACACAAAAGAATTGATCAAAAAATTTGGACTTGAAGATGCAAAGGAAATTGGAACTCCAATGAGCACATCCACAAAATTAGACAAAGATGAAGATGGTAAGGATGTTGATGAGAAACTATATCGAGGTATGATTGGTAGCTTACTTTATTTAACCGCCTCTAGACCCGATATTATGTTCCCCGTGTGTCTTTGTGCTAGATTTCAATCTTCTCCTAAAGAAACCCATCTTAGTGCCGTTAAGCGTATTTTTAGGTATTTGAAAGGAACCCTTAGTCTAGGACTTTGGTACCCAAGATTTACCTCTTTTGAGCTAATAGGTTATTCGGATGCCGATTATGCCGGTTGTAGACTTGATAGGAAGAGTACTAGTGGTAGTTGCCAATTCTTAGGTCAATCCCTTGTTTCTTGGTCTAGTAGAAAACAAAATAGTGTTGCTTTATCCACGGCCGAAGCCGAATATGTTGCGGCCGGAAATTGTGTGACTCAAATTCTTTGGATGAAACAAACCTTACTAGATTTTGGCCTAGAGTATGATCGTGTTCCCATTCGTTGTGATAACACTAGCGCTATCAATCTTACCAAAAATCCCATTCAACACTCTAGAACGAAACACATAGAAATCCGTCATCATTTTATCCGTGATCACACTCAAAAAGGGGATATTATACTTGAATTTGTCACCTCCGAAAATCAACTAGCCGATATCTTTACTAAACCTCTACCCCAAGATCTTTTTGAGAAAATTCGTTGTGAGATTGGCATGCAAATTCTCTAACCCTTCTTTCATGCCATTAGTGTTTAGTACTTTTTGTGTATATAATATTGTTGCTAATATTTTCTTGTTGTTTTAGGGTCCTTAAAGCTTCTAATTGTTATCCATTTATTTCTTTTGGTCCTTGTTTTTACTCAAAATGTGCTTTGACCCCTTAAATTTTTCAAAATCATATCATTTGTTCTTTTTGTTGTTGACAAAGGGGGAGACATTTTAGTTAAACTTTTTCAAATGCATTTTGTGAGGGGGAGTTTTTATAAAAACTCTAGTGATTAGGTTGAGGGGGAGTTTTTGATCAAAACTAAATCTTAGGCATCTTCAAAAGTTTATGATTTGTCAAACATCAAAAAGGGGGAGATTGTTAGCCTCACCTTGTTTTTATTCCCGTTTTAATATTCGACAAATCATCATTTAAACTAAAATTCATTTTGGTATCACTTAAGATGTTTTCCAAAACCCCTCATTAGATTAGTTGTGTTTACTTCCTTGTATTTAGCTTGATATTCAAAAGAGCAGCTCCGCGGTACACCGGACGAATCACGCGGTACACCGCAGAGTCACGGACCAGAAGCGCGGTGCACAGGATAGCCCGTCAGTATGCTCATAAATCTGCACGGTACACCGGACCTAGACGCGGTACACCGGACCAAGGCACGGACCAAGGATGCGGTACATAGGATAGTCCGACCAGTAAGCTTGAAGTTAAGTCGAACAGCTCCGCGGTGCACCGGACCATATCCGCGGTACACCGCACAAGAGGGTTTTCTGCACTATTACAAGAGGACAAAGCTTATATCCGTTGGAGATAAAATAGATCCGTTAGATAGAAGCCTTATGACCGTTGGACTATATTTTCAGCTATAAAATGGAGTTCATTCAAGACACAACTCAAGCCTTCCATCTACCAATCTAAAGAGCATTTAATTCTATCATTCAAGGAGGTTTCAAAGGAGCATTCAAGTCATATTTATTGTGAAGCTAATTAGTTCTTATCTACTCATTTAGGAGTTTAGTTACAAAGCTTTTATAAGCACCCCTAAACACTTTTCCCTTTCCTCTTAGTTCTTGTAATAGATTAAGAGAGTAGTGTGAGCATAAGTTTATGCTTGGTTCCTTGTGTTGGTGATAACACAAGTGTATTTCCTTCAAAGGGTTTTTGAAGTGGTTGTAAGGGTTTGTATCTCACCCGGTTAAGAGTTACGAAGATTAGTTGAGAATCTTGCAAATCCTAAGGAGGCTTCCTTAGGTAGTGGATGTAGGGAAACCGAACCACTATACATCGTTGTGTATCGTATTCTATCTCTACACTCTTTATATTTCCGCACTCTATATGCTTGATAAAATGCCTACTTGAATAGTTTGATAATATTGTCTATTAGGATTATCTAGTTTTATACTATTTAGTTTGCTAATACAATAGGATTCAAATTAGCTTTTAATTTTATTTACTTGAAATAAAATTAGCCGATTAATTTCTATTGTCCTATTCAACCCCCCTTCTAGGACGCATATAGTATATCAGATGTAAATTCAAACAGTTAAACAATACAAAAACAGAGAAAACACAAAACCATATGAAACAAATAAGAATTCATGCTTGAATTGACATAATACATAAGAATCAAGTAATGACTGTAAAAGCTGAGAACTCAAGGTAAGAATTAGAGGGAAAATTGAAAAAAAATAAACAAATTCAAATAGGAGAGAACATGAATTACCTAATTGAAGATGATAAAACAGAACAAAATCACGGCAATTTGATGTAAATGAAGAAGAAAAACATAATGACTGCACAAGCTGAGAATTCAAGGTAAGAATTAGAGGAAAAATTGAAGAAAAAAAAACAAATTCAAACGTACTAAACAGAGGAAAGGAGATACGAACTTATCTGTATAATGAGACGATTAAAAGCGCCTGAATTGTAGCAAAAAATTTAAAAAAAAAATGACGCCGGATGATTGAGGTAATCGCCATTGGTGATGTTTGAGAGAAAGAGAGAAGAGAGATGCAGGTGAGGAGAGAGAGAAAGAGATCAGAAAAAAATGAACTAATAAAAGGTTATAAAGGGGTAAAAAGGAAACTAGATTTTGTTAGGGGAATTTTATATACAAATTAAATTAGAAAATGGGAGAGGACTATTATTACTAGTTTTGTGTCTTAGATGGTAATTTTCTATAAATATAATATTATCAGAATTTGATATTTTAATCAAAATTTGTAATTTAATTTTAAGTTAATTAAAATACAATTTAAAAATAATAAATCTAAAAAATGAAACTATAATCAAATTAAGATATAAATTTTATATAAAATTTAAGCTTATCATATTAGTAATAAAAAAAACTTTTAACTATTGGTTAGCTCAATTGGTAAAACTTTATTATTTCTTCTATTTTTTTAAGATGTGAATGAGATGAACAAGATTCGGATCCATTCATGAAAATGGATAACCTTATCCTAATTTACTTTAGGCATACATAGAGAGACATACATATATTCCGTAAAATTAATCAAGATGCATGCAAATTAGCTCACATCACACACAAAATTCCAAAAAAAAAAATTATAATTAATTTTATTTTAAGATTAAATTGAGATATTGGCCTTGACCTAAGAATTTTCATTTCTTAAATTATATACCAAAAAGGTTAAATTTTTCATTAAATATGCATATGAATCGATGATGTGCCATGATTATTAAAACATTTAAAAAATGGAGAATCATTATAAAAGACCCCAACCCAACTTAAAGTACTCACAAAATATTCACCCTAACTAAATTATCAAAACCCAACTAAAAAAAAGCCCAAAACACCCATTTCCCTATATCCATACATAATAAAGGTTTTTATTATAAAAAACCCTATTAGGGTTTCGTCTACCCCCTCTCTTCTCTCTCATTCACAGCAGCTTCCCTGCACAAAAAAATCTCAGTGCCCTCGCCGCCTTCGTGTCCCATTCTCCACCGTCATTAGCATAAGAACCCGCCGCTTTCCTTGCTCTACACAAGAAATCCACCAGTCGTGGGCCATTCTCCGACGCCTTACCTGCGCCTGGAGAACCGCAGTGCCTGGCCATTCTCCACCATCAGAAGCTCGCCGCCCTCATCATCTCACCACCATTGTAGAACCAACAGATTAGGTAATACATATTTACTTGCACTATATATCATTTCTATATTTGTAGATCTTATACAAAAGATTAGGTAATATATCAAAAGATTATGAATTATTTTTGTCACCACATATGATAATAAAAAAGGACCCTGCTTGATGAAAAATCACGTTGCCCCTTCATTTTTCAAATATGTTGATTTTACCCCTAAAAGAATTGGCTTATGACCGCCCCCATACAATTTTGAAAAATTTCACTATCCCCTCATGTTTGAAATTTGCTTGTTTTACCTCTAAAGTTTCTTATGAAACCCTCTAAAATATAGAGTTTCACTTGGCTCCCTAATTTATGAAAAATGTTGATTTTACCTCTTAAAAGAATTGCCTATGGCTCCACTAAAGATTTGAGATATTTCACCTGACCCATTGATTTATGAAAATGCTGATTTTCCAAATCCTAACATTCTCCACTATCGTCTATTTCTTTTATTATTAGTATATACATATTTAATTATTTTTATTTTCTTTTGCAGCTGCTGGATATGGTATAAAGGCGGAGTTGGTATGGACCAACATGTTATGTTGCACCCAAATGGACCTTAAGTTATTTAGAAATTGGTATGTAGCAGACTTTAGTACGTACCAGTTGGAACCCAATAACTGCTGGAGCCGGAGATGTCGCAATTTGTTTTAGATTTTGACTTTTTTTACATTTACATTCTTTACCTATACTTTGAAAAGGAATTTGACTGTCCTTAAACCCAAATATAGATGCCCATAATGCACACCTTTCTCGTTGATATTATTTCGAAATGAATATGTACCGACTTTGGTATGTACCGTGTGGACTTTATAACATGAATTAACTCGCGGTATTAGTTTCAAGATTTATAAGTACCAACATTGGTTGTATAAAATCATAACACGGACATTGATACGTATGAATAATTTAACTGGTACATACCAAACTTAAATTATTGGTGCGTACCAAACATAGATTATTGGTATGTCAATGACAACTGAAATAGGGGTATAAGGGTAGAAAAACAAACTAAGGCCTTTATAAGTATGTTTTTTCTATTAGACTTTTGTCACTAAACTTTTAAATATTTGGGCCTCTATTAGTAATTTCATCTTTAAAAAAAAGTCTTTCATATTAAATAACAATTTTCAAATTTCAAATTTCAAATTATTCTACGAGAGAAAATTTTCAAAAATGTCAAATCAAAAAACATGGAAAACTTGAAAAGTAATGATATATATCAAATTTTTTGTTTCACTATTTTATCACATTCAACAATCAACACTAATGAAATTATTTCTTTTCTTAATTATTAATTTTATATTATTTTTTTTCTTTTACTTCTCTGTCACAAAAATAATATTCTTATAACTTTTCACATAAATAAAGAAACACATTTATTATCTTTTTTTTTTGATACATCTGAGGTCAATAAGACCAGCTAGCTGCTAAGCTAACTTACCAAACTCCTAACGGTGAACACCTTATCGCTCTAGAGGTTGCTATGCCGCATTTATCCTTCATTAGCAGCTTCTTTAAACCCACCGGAGGATCATCATAATAAACCGGTTCTCCACTTAGATGTGTTCCCAACTTTGCCATGAAACCCGCACAATAATTCGCCTCTCTAAATGTGTGTACAAGCTCATAACCCGTATGGGATGCGAAAATAGCTCTACACTCATTTACTAATGTGTCTAACTGATTCTCAATGTTCTCACCGCCCTTCACTAGGGCGTGCAACACCAGCGAATCAGTTTCGACCATTAATATCTCATTTGTCCTTTGAATTGCCAATGATAGTCCGCTATGCAGCGCTAAAAGCTCGGAATGGAAAGCCGATGATGCCATAAAACCACCTGCAAAACCACCCATAAACGCCCCCTTCACATCTTGAAAGACACCACCAAAACCCGCTTCTTTAGTCCTCGGGTTAAAACTTCCATCAATGTTTAACTTAACCCCAATAGTTGGTTTACACCATTTAACTAGTGTGCTTTTTGCTGTTGTAATTAAACCTCCGTCGATTTCTTTACCCCAAGCTCGAATAAAATTAGTCACATTATGTACCACACTATGGCCCAAGGCTTGAATCGATTTACCCCGTTTACCCGCGTTGAAAAGGCGGTCATTATGGTCTATCCAAATAGCCCATATAATAGCAATTGCAATTAGCTTTAATTCCATGCCATGTGAAGTATCTTTACAACTCAAAATTGCTGTCTACCATGCTTTATTTCCATTTTGCGTGCCCTGTCCAGGTTGTTGCAGATTTGCTGGATTCCTACCGAGGGGCTGCTGATCTGCAGAAACGCTACCCAATCTAGGAGCTGCTGTACCAAATGACCCGTCTTCCCTGATGCTTTCGAGTCCTACACTGTTATTATTACCACCGATCAATTCAGTGTCAGCCCCTTCTCGGTGCAACAGGTCCCTATCCCGAGCACATTTCTGCAGCTCATATAACGCAGGCCACATTTTCCAAAGTTCGATATACCTGCTGCAGTCCCGAAACAAATGCGATTCAGTCTCTATCTCAGTCCCACAACCTGTACAGATATTACTAATATCCATGCCCCTATGAACTAAATTCGAGGCAATCGGTAAGCACCCCCAAGCTGCCCTTCAAACACATTTATTATCTTCACCATTATTAAATACCTTTAATAAAGTGTTTTGATATTTTAAATATTTATTGAAAACAGAAATTTAATTTTTTTTAATAAAGGTAATAGTGGAAAAAGGTGAGATAAAGTGTCTTGAAATTCCAAATAGACATTATTTTTAGGACACCATTTTTAGTAAATGGGATATTACTTTTGAGACAGGGAGTAGTTAATAACATAAAGAAAGATACATAGAACTTGACACAACTGATATATAGAATTGCTCAACAAATTTTTTTTGAAAGTATTTAGAACAAAAATTTAAAAAATTGCTGAACAATGAAATGTTTCGATAGTAGAACTCATTAACAGAATCGCGGAACAACACTTGTACAAATAAATGGGGTATTTAGTCTATAAGGCCCAATGTATACTCAACATACTCCTAAAGTTCCCAACCTAACTACCTTATTAGCATCCCTACTAGAAGGCATAAAATACCCATAAAAATCCTCCCCTTTCCTCTTAATCACAAAGAAAACCCCAAAACCCAAATCAAAACCTAATAAAGGAATCAGATCCTCCCATTACCACCATCTCTCTTCTCTCTCAGGAGCCCACCAACGCCCCCCCCCCCCCCTCCCCCCTCCCCTCCCTCTCTATGATCTCTGACCATCCACCATGCTTTCCTGTAGAAGACAACCCACCGCCCTCCCTCTCGCTCTTCACACCCAGATCTCAGCCTCCCTCAATATCTTCATACCAACCCCTCCCTCTCTCTCTCTTCCCACATAGGTCTCATCTCCCCCGCTGTCTTTATTCCCTCTGTCGTTCTCTTGCACCAGAAAATCGTCGTTCGAGGACCATACACCATCCCACCTTCCCACTCGGTTCTCACCTTCCCACCAACAAACAACAGCCTTTCCCTCCACCTTCACACCAAGCCTCCCTCCACCTTCCCACCAACAAACTGTCGCCGTTTGTGGCCAGTCTCCACCATTCAGGTCTCACCTTCACACTAAGACTCTCTCTACCTTCGCACCAAGCTGATCTAACCTTCCCACCAACAAACTGCCACCGTTCGTGGCCATTCTCCACCATTCAGTCCATGAATTGGGCCATGGGTATAATCCGTGAATCGAGTTAGGCTAGCTTCGCACCAAGCCGATCTCACCCATTTGTACAGCCCGTGAAGAGATGTGTTTTTGATTGGGCCATGGGGACAACCCACCTCCGCCTTTCGTGTACCATTTTCCCCCACCAACAATCATCGCCGCCTTTCGTGTTCCATTTTCCACCACCAACAATTTTTTTTATAAAAGATTTCATGTTGTTTTGTGTTCGAATTCAGCGAGTGTGAAGAGATTTGTTTTTTTCTTTGTTCCAATAATGCGAGTGTGAAAATATTTCGTGTTGTTATTTGTTCTGATTCATCGAGTTAAAGAGATTTGTTTTTGTTCCAATAATGCAAGTGTGAAGAGATTCGGTTTCGTTTTTGTTTTAATGGTGTAGTGTGAATTTTCTTTTTCTGCTCCAATGTTGTCCAGAGATTTCATTTTTGTTTTTGTTCATGATGGGTACAACCTAAGAATAATTGTGCAAAAATTATTTGTGTTTGTTCTTGGGTCATGGGTACAACCCACTCTTGTGAAGAGTGAGATATGGTTTGGGCCATTGGTACAACCCACGACACATAAACGGTTAGATACGGTCTTATTGAATCCGTACCCATAAACTATTGTTTGAGATGGGTTCGTACCCACTTGGACTTTTACAAGGAGACCGTATCAATGACTTAATATAAATTAATAAACAAATTTATAAAATATGTAATAAACTATACGAGTCCGTACCTGTCATGGTTTAATTTTACGAAAATGGGTGCGAATGTTCATAGGTTCGCACCCACCGAAAAAACAATAAGATTCGCTTTTCAAACCACAAACTAACAAAAGATATAACAGTCAAAATCCAAACCAAAATAAAAAATAAGATTTTTATAGAATATTTTTTAGTTGGAATTCAAAAAAAACCTTAGGAATTTTTAGGCCCAATTTGTATTTTCATCAAATAAAATACGCAATAAGAACTTTCTCTTATACATTGTATAAATAGCCATTCATTGTCTATTGCTCACTTCTTCAAGAAAAAAGCAAAAATGACGGAAGAAAACGCATCCACTACTCAAGAGAAACCACAAGAAGCTCGAGTCTCTCCATCCCACTCCACATCTGGCGGAGCTTCATCTCTCCCACCACCTACGCCAACCCCTACAGATGTAACGTTGTCTGGTGAAAAAGGTAATATAGTTTATTACTGGTGCTGTTTTCTATACACACTTTTTAGATTAGAATTTTTATTTTATCTCAGCATTTTAAAAACTTCTTTTTCTCTTCGAAAGAAATACTCCAACACCTATTGTTATAACTTTAAATTTTAACTGTATATTTTATATTATTTTTTTGTTTCTCGTAATTTTGGTTACCCAAAATATATAAAGGTTGAAAAAAAACCTTTTCTTTTAATTTTTCTAAATTTATAAGCAATTTTGTTGTTTATGATGGTTTTACTATGTAATTTCAGAGAAACTTTTCTCTGAGAAGGATCTAGAGACCATATCACTATACGTCAAGCAAAATATAGTAATGTGTCAATATGTGGTCCAAGTGGATGAGAAGATGGAGAGCGTCAAAATTCGTGCTTGTGTTTGTGTTGTTACTTGTCTGAAGCTTCTCATCTTCATGGCTGAAATGATTGACATGGTTACAACTTGTTTAAACTTACCTATTACAGTATATACTTCTCTACTAATTTGCTACATGGTAAGTGTAGTAAGCAAAATGTTGTGCTTACTCACCTTACAGCTAAGAATACGAAGGGTTGAAGCTCAGCTTAAAGAATCTCGAAAAGAAGCAGAAATTTAATTTCTGTTAATTGCAAGTGGTAAGAATATGCCAGTCACTGTTGAAGATGGTACATTAGCATTAGTCAGACGAATGATTGTTCCACCATCTCACCGTTCTAACACAACCATAATCAAGAAAATCATTGACATTGCTGTTATCCATGCTCTCATATTCTTGATTCTCGCATTCAGATTCTGGAGGGGTATGTATTTAGGATCACTTTATTTTTGTTATGTTTTCTCTTTCAATTTTCTCCAAGTCTAATTCTCTTTTCTTTGTTTATGTAGCTTTTAACGATTCAAACCCTTTAAAGCTAGATGTGGTTGTGGATTTTGTAAGTGGTGCAGATTTCTTGGATGGTGAAGGTTATGAAGGTTTCATGTTTGTTCTTAGTTAGAAGTGCTTAAATATTTTGTAAGAGAAATTCATAGAAAAAACCATGTCCCCTACCTCTTACTAAAACTCAGTTTCATCTAGAACACAAACTAAATAAGAAAACAATTCTAGATATTTTCAAGTGTGAAATATCGTGTTACTTTTCATTTTTTACGTTGTATTTCTATTCTCCTTGCTATCAGATTTAACACCGTGCTCTTTGTCTGACTTGTTTGTTTCCCTTTGTAATTTTTCCTCATCATCAAAATCTGCCTCCAGTTCAAGTTAAAAGCCAGCTCTCGTAGTACTTGAGATCCATTGTATCAAGCCATTCTTTGATCCCATCCAGTGAAGTCGAAGGGATAGAATCAGTCCTCGTAACATATTGCTTAAAATCTTTGAATATTATCGTCATATCGAAGTTTTAATGGCCCATACCAACCCTCTCAAGATGAACTATCTCACATTCACTGAGAGTAATCACCTCAAATGATGTCTTAGTAACCTCCACGAGGCAGTAGGAAGCTGGAAAATAAAAGCAGACGATTTATGGGTACCCCATGAAATCCAAGCTGTCTCAAAGGCTGATCAAACTCCGAATTAAGCCCTTTAAGTTGAGATTGTCCCCAAAATTTTGAAACTCCATGCTAATTATGTTCTTGTGACCCTTTTTTTTTTTCCAAACGCTTATTTTAAAATTTCAAAATTACAACTAAAAAAACTAAGCCTATCCCTGAACGGGATGAATCAAGACTTACTAACTTAGCTAATTCTAAAGGGATTGAGTTAGTGCAAAAATAAAAAACATCACCATATGGCAAATTTATGCACACCTAATCCGCGACTCTGTTTTTTCCTCTTCTAATACAAGAGAAATTAGGATTACAAAATTCGGAGATAAAGTAAACCCTTCTAATAATTTTTTTAATACAAGGAGAATTGATAATTAAATTACAAACAAGAGGTTTCATTAGCTATAAGTTGTCATTTTCCACTATTATATGGAATTTGTCGAGTTCTTTAGCCCATAGACAAGCTTTAAGGACTCCTAGCGCTTCAACTTCAAAAAAAGTAGTTGCATTTATTCTCCAGACCATGCACCTAAGTAATTTTACTTGATGATTGCTCGCAACACAAGATATAGTAGTTTTATCTTTAGTAAAAGAAGTGTCGCAATTAATTTTAATAGAGTTAAATGGTGGAGGGTTCCACTTCAAAAAAAGTAGTTGCATTTATTCTCCAGACCATGCACCTAAGTAATTTTACTTGATGATTGCTCGCAACACAAGATATAGTAGTTTTATCTTTAGTAAAAGAAGTGTCGCAATTAATTTTAATAGAGTTAAATGGTGGAGGGTTCCACTTACTGTTCTTATCAATATTCTTATCCAAATTCAAGGTATAGTTTGTTTTTCCTTCAGAATATTATTTTTATCGTTAGGATTTTTTACTACGGGCCATTTCATAATCAACTGCTTTTTATTTGGGTTCTGATTCCTCAGGTGTAATTGATCATTTTTGGGATTAGCTGTTATATAATCCTTCCATAATTTCATAGCTTTAATAACAACCATTTGAGTATCAAGTTTATATCTGTTAAATACATAGGAGTTCTTGTCTTTCCAAATTTGCCAATCTATAATGCTGGCAAGTTCAATTATAAAAGCTTCTTTTTTAGTTTCCTTAACCATTGGTTTAAGCAAATTAGCCATCCATGTATCCACTTTGCAGTAGGATAGGTTGCTAGTTTTTTTACCTAGTGGGGAAACTAGCCAAGAAATTCTAGCCCAGTCACATTCAAATGATAGATGTTCAATACTCTTAGTTTTATATAAACATATAAGGCAATATATATTATATGTGCTTTTTTTCTTATACAGATTTTCATTGGTTGGCAGTATGTTTTTTATAGCCTTCCAAATAAATTTCCTTACTTTGGGTGGAGTATTCATACTCCATACCATTTTCCATACATCTTTTCCTATAGTATGGGAAGAGGGGTGTTTTTTTGACTTTACAACTATCATCTTTGTTATTTTGTTTCCATTTTAGGAAATGGTATATCCTTTTAACCAAGAATATTCCATCTGGGCTTAGGGCCCAGTACACTAAATCCTGTGATGGAACCAAGGGTATATATATTTTTATAATATTCTCAAAATCCTATTTTTTGTAACTTTCTTTTAATAAATCTATATTCTAGTTACTACTACTTTTGGTTATAAAGTCAGAAACTTTGTTAATATTAGTGTTGAGGGGTTTTACTACTTCTTCACTTTGATCAATCCATATATCAGTTTGGGGATTTATATCTTCCCAATCTCCTATTTTCCATTTCAAATGATTTTGTATAGCTTCTCTACCTGTTATGATACTCCTCCATCCCCAAGATGGTGAGTTACCAAGTTTAGCAAGTAGAAAAGATTCATTAGGAAAGTATTTACCTTTTAATACTTGAAATAGGAGATAATATTTATTATTGAGGATATTCCAGTCCTGCTTAGCTAGTAAAGCTCTATTCATAATATTTAGGTCTCTGAGTCCAAGGCCTCCCTCAAATTTACTATGTGTTATAGTGTACCATTTAGTCCAGTGTATTCCTTTATTACCTCTATTACCCCACCAAAATTTTGCAATTTGCGAGGTAATTGTATCACAATTTATTAGAGGTAGAACAAAGGAAGAGATAAAATAGTTGGGAATGCTTTATAAAACCGATTTAATAAGGATTTCCTTACCAACATCTGATAGGAAGAGATTTTTCCAGTTGGTAATTTTTTTAGAGCTTTTTCAACTAGAATATTTAGGTCCTTTACTTTTTCTCTACCCCCACTATGTAGGTAGACCCAAGTAATGGCCTAAGTTTGTTGTAATTTTAATATTAAATCTAAAAGAAAATATATATTGAAAATATTGGGGAGTATTAGCACTGAATTTAACCCCACATTTATTAAGATTTAGGGTTAAACCTGTAGAATAGCCAAATTTATTAATAATATAATTAAAGCTAGTTGTGTCTTGATTAGTTGCTTTAAGAAAAAATACATTGTCATCAGCAAATAAAAGATGTGTCAGACTAGGGCCCTTAGATGAGATTTTAATACCCTCCAAACATCATGTGTTAACTTTTTGCTTTACCAAGTTAGATAAAGTTTGGGTGATTATACAGAAAATCAGGGGTGATAAGGGGTCACCCTGTCTCAGTCCCCTTAGGGGCTTATCCAGTTTATTAGGATGACCATTAATAAGGATGGAATATGAAACTGTAGTGATACAGTTCATGATTCTATCACACCATTTTTTTTATCAAAACCCATGGTAAACATTAACTTATAAAGGAAATCTCATTACACATATTCAAAAGCTTTTTGTATATCAGCTTTTATAACCATACTATAGTTCTTTGAGGTTCTTTTATTCTTCAAATAGTTACAGATCTCATGTGTTATATAAGTATTTTCCTGAATATTTCTTCTAGGAACAAATGCAGTTTGATTTTCATCTATAATGTAACAGATAAAGGGTTGTAATCTATTTACCAAAATCCTCGCAATTATTTTATATATAAAATTAAAGACACTTATGGGTTTATACTGCTTAATAGTACCAGGTCTATCAACTTTGGGAACAAGGAAAATAAAGGTATGATTTATATCTTCCAAACTTCCATTATTATACCAAACGTTATTAATAATTCTTATTAGATCCATTTTAATAATATGCAAATATTTCTTAAAAAAGAACCCATTGTTACCATCTAGCCCTGGAGCTTTAAAAGCTCCTAGCTTTTAGATGGCTGCCTCAATTTCTTTAATAAGAATGGGTTTTAGAAGGCTACTGTTCATAGTATTTGTAATTCTAGGTTGGAAAATATTCAAGATTGCGGAAAAATCTCTTGGTGATCTCTTCCCATTTTGTGATGATTTAATCTTAGTTGGAGACATCATTTTTAGTGTTTTAGGAAGTCTAGTAGTCGATTTTCTTATGTATTACTACACTTTCCTATTTCTTGTCTTGATTTGATGATTTATTATTTTTAGAGCATATTTGGTTTAATTGTTTGTTAATTGTGAAACTTAAAAGATATATATATATATATATATATATGGTGATTAATAAGGTGCCAAATCAATAAAAAGAGATAAAGGAAAGAAGGTATGCATGGAAATTGGAGATAAAGGGAAAAAAATGATAGATATGGAAAGATAAAGTTGCCAAGTAAATCTGAAATTCACCAGTCATGTCAACAAAAGTGATCATAACTCAAAAATGGCTAAGTATTTGGAAGATTGGTCTGAAGCAAAGTTGTAGAGCTTTCCGAAACGATCAGTTTCGACATAAAGAACACGTCATTTGGATAAGTATTGAAGGAGTTACAACCAAAACAAATCAGCAACAGAATCTTACCTTTTCTATATTTTAGGGTTACGAATTTGAGTTTGGGCTAGGATTCCATTACTTATCTTCTATTCTAAGAAAACGAATTAGGTCTTCTAAACACCTATAAATTCACCCTTTAACATTTGCAAAATCATCCTTACCTCTCATAAATTAATCCTTAAGTTATTTATCATTAGAGTTATTGAAGAGAGCAAGATGACATCTTTATGTCATTCTTTTAGTTTATTTCCTTCAGGTATGAACTAATTTTCCCATAACTTGGGTTTTGCATTATGCATAATCTATGAATTCTATTTTCTTTCAATCTAAGTTTCTTTGGGAATTATATGTTTTAAATTGAATCTAGCTACTTAACCATATATTTGATATATGTGCTTTGATTTATTGTTTGTCTTAAACGTGATCAATTTAGGACTTTGCTAATAGTAAGTCAATGGTCACCAGGAAGGGGTGTCTAATTATTGAAACACCACATAAACGTCTAGTGTACGAAATTGGTCCTGACAACACCAGCCTAACTAGATAGTCATTAGAGTTTATTTAAATCACCAATCATCATTAGTAGGCAAGCCTCTTTTAGGAACCTAATAGCGTTGGATAACCCTATTTCGATTTCCCTCGTGATTGTGAGTTCGCCACCCTAGTTCGCTCTCCGGGGATAGGGGGAATTTAGAATCCTGACTACATATCTAAGAGCTATTATCTCCCTTATAAACTGAAATTGATAGAAAGAATTAGAAGGATTAGTGTATACTAGCAAAAACCTAAGCTATATTCTATCATCTTATTTCTCTCGTATTTAACTATTTGTCTTTACTTTTATTTAGTTTTTAATCTCATCTCTCAATCAATCTTATTTATTTCCTGTTTTTTAATTATTAATTGCTACTTTGATTTATTTTCCCAATTAATTAACACATTTAAGTCCATGAGGAACGAATCTTCTTATCATAAAAACTTGCATACGTCCTGTAATACTTGCAGTACCGTGTTAAGTCTAGGATGATTAGTGCATTTTTTCTTGTATTTATTTATTATATTTTTATCACACCTAGGAAACACCACTTGAGCCCACTGTTTTAAAAATATTATTGAAATAATTCAGAATAACTTGATTTATCTCATCTTGAGTATCTATCCAAACCCCATTATCGTTCATAATTTCAACCCCTTTTGCCTCGTTGCACTTGGTTTCAAAATTGAACTCTCCCTCACTCCAAAAAATCTGGGGGTAACAAATATGGATATTATAACTTATAAACTTCACCTTGATCTTCGCAGGCTGGAGTATAACCTTTATAAAATAGGGCCTTAAACATAAAGACTAAAAATTCACCTTTACCATTGGTATTAAGTCGTGTAATGAGATAAATATAAGTTATCAGAATTTGATATTTTAATCAAAATTTGTAATTTAATTTTAAGATAACTAATATAAAATTTAAAAATAATAAATCTAAAAAATGAGACTATAATCAAATTAAGATATAAATATTATATAAAGTTTAAGCTTGCCATATTAGTAATTAAAACACTTTTAACTATTGGGTTAGTTCAATTGGTAAAAATCTTTTTAGGATGTGAATGAGATGAACAAGATTCGGACCCCTTCATGAAAATGGGTAACCTTGTCCTGATTTACTTTAGGTATACATGGAGAGATGTTCATATTTTCCGTAAAATTAATCGAGATGCTTGCAAATTAGCTCACATCACACACAAAATTTCAAAATAAAATAAAATTTATAATTAAATATTGAGATAATGACACTAGGGGTCTTGAAGACACACCCCTCTTCGAGTTAGCACCCCCACCTAGAGCCTCTTCTTACTAAAGACCTCAGGAACTTTTAACACATGAACCCCAAAACCCCAATTACTAGACTACCCTTATTTTGTTTTTTCTATACCTATATATACTAATTGCTATTTCTAATTTCATTCACGTTCTAATTTCATTTACTCACCTCACTGCTTCTCTCTCCTCTCTCCTCTCAACCACCACCGACACCACCTAAATGGCCACCACCACCGCCGAAATGGCCACCACCACCACCGCCGAGCACTCCTGCTTCTGCTTGAAGCCCCGGTGAGATCTTCTTCACCAAATCACTCCACGAAATCGGTTTTCCTTTAAGACATCGGAGCTGCCATTAATACATCGGAGCAGATCTGCAGATCTGCAGATCGAAGCCGTTCGAGGTGGAAGAAGGCAAGCAGCTTCCATTCCCTGCGGTTTTCCATTCCAGCGAAGAGATCCGGAGGTGGAAGAAGGTGAAACGAGCTCAAGGTGGTTGGGTCGTTGTTGCTGCGTGAAGAGGACCAGATGTGAACTCCGTTCGAAGAAGAAGACCTCCGTTCTAAGAAGAAGACCTCCGTTCGAGACTGAAGACCTCCGTTCGAGACTGATTCCATGGCTGCTTCACGCGAGAAGAAGAAGAAGCAGATCGAGCTCCTGAAGCTGCGGTGGTGGTGCTGGTTCGTGCAAGGTTCCGGTGAAGAAGACTTGCAGCGCTGCTTCGTGCTTCGCCGGACTTCTCTTTTTTTTTTTTTTTTACTCGCGTACACAGTACGCTTTAGCTTAGGTTAGTTTTTTTTTTTTCCAGATCTGGTCAACTTGTAATTAGTTTAGGTTTTTTTTATTTATCTATTGTAAATGGTTTTAATTTTTGAATAGAAATGTTTATTAAATGATACACATGATTTTTATAGAGTATTTATGTAATTTCAAAGAGTACTCTCTATTTTTCATAGAGTACTCTCTATATTTTATAGAGTACTCCATCTTTTTTTATAGAGTAATTTTTTAAATTGTTAAAGTATTTTTTTAATTCTCGGAGTACTCTATCTATTTCATAGAGTATCGGAAAAAACTGAGAGTACTCTGCCTTTTCCATAGAGTACTCTCAGTTTTTTTCGATACTCTATGTTTTTTCCGTTCACTGGTGGCCGGAGGTCCGTGGTCGGAGATCGGTGGTCGGTGGTGGTGGTCGGTGGTCGGTGGTCGGTGGCCGGAGGTCGGAGATGGGTGGTAGGTGGGTAGGTGGTAGGTGGGTAGTGGTAGAGGAGAGAGAAACAGTGACATCATACTTTTTTGTCTTTTAGTGTTAGTAAGGGTAGGAAAGACTATTGTCAAAAATGAGGTCCCTAAGAATAACAACTTTCAAGACACTACTCTATAGAGAAAAAATAGTGCTCCTAAGACCCTATATATAATTCACCCTTAAATATTTTTGAAGATTAAATTGAGAGGTTGGCCTTGACCTACGAATTTTCATTTCTTAAATTGTATACCAAAATAAGTAAATTTTATTATTAAATATGCATATGAACCGATGACGTGCCATGATCATTGAAACATTTAAAAAAGGGAGAATTATTATAAAAGGCTTCGACCCAACTTAAAGTACCCAAAAAATCTCCACCCTAACTAAACCATTAAAACCCAACTAAAAAAGAAAAAAGCCCAAAACAGCCCTTTCCCTATATTTGTACATAGTAAATGTTTTTATCACAAAAAACCCTATTAGGGTTTCGTCTACCCCCTCTCTTCTCTCTCATTCACAGCAGCTTCCCTGCACAAAAAAAATCTCAACGCCTTCGCCACCTTCGTGGCCCATTCTCCACCGTCACTAGCACAAGAAACCCACCGCTTTCCTTGCCCTACACAAGAAAACCGCCAATCAAGGGCCATTCTCTGGCGCCTCATATTTGCCTGGAGCACCGCCATACGTGGCCATTCTCCCCATCAGAAGCCCGCCGCGCTCATCATCACACCACCATTGTAGAACCAACGGAATAGGTAATGAATATTTACTTGCACTATATACCATTTATTCATTTGTAGATCTTTTACAAAAGATCAGGTAATATATCAAAAGATTCTGAATTATTTTTGTCACCTAATATGAAAACAAAAAAGGACCCTGCTTGATGAAAAATCACTTTGCCCCTTCATTTTTCAAATATGTTGATTTTACCCCTAAAAGAATTGGCTGATGACCGCCCCTTACAATTTTGAGAAATTTCACTATTCCCTAATGTTTGAAAATTGTTGGTTTTACCCCTATAAGTTTTTTGTGTAACCCTTTATAATATAGAGATTCACTTGGCTCCCTGATTTATGAAAAATGTTGATTATGCCTCTTAAAAGAATTGCCTATGGCTCCCTTGAAGATTTGAGATATTTCACTTGACCCATGATTTATGAAAATGTTGATTTTCCAGATCCTAGCATTCTCCACCATCTTTTATTTATATTATTACTAGTAAATACGTATTTTTTTTTAATTTTAGAAGCTGCTGGATATGGTATAAAGGCGGAGTTGGTAAGGACCAACATGTTAGGTTGCACCCACATGGACCCTAAGTTATTTAGAAATTGGTATGTAGGAAAGTTGGTACGTACCAATTGGAACCTAATAACTGCTGGAGCCGGAGATGTCACAATTTGTTTTATATTTTGAATTTTTTTACATTTACACTCTTTACCTATACTTTGAAAATGAATTTGAATGTCGTTAAACCCAAATATAGATGCCCATAATGCACACCTTTCTCGTTGATATTGTTTCGAGATGAGTACGTACGGACTTTGGTACGTACCATGTGGATTTTATAACATGAATTAACTCGCGGTATTAGTTTCGAGATTGATACGTACCAACATTGGTTGTATAAAATCATAAAACGGACATGGATACGTATAAATAATTTAACTGGTACGTACCAAACATAAATTATTGGTGCATACCAGACATGGATTATTGGCATGTACAACTGAAATAGGCTTATAAGGGTAGAAAAACAAACTAGAAAAACAAAATAAGGCCTTTATAATTATATTTTTTCAGTTAGGTTATGTTAGTTATTTAATCAAATATTTTGCTATGTTAGTTTGACTTTGCTTTTTTTATAAACTACAGTGTATTATGAGGTGAATAATAAGATCGTTGATCATGATATTTCAAAAATAAGGTATGTATTCATAAAATATGAAATTCTCTCATATCTAAGACCTTTATAAGTATATTTTTTCAGTGAGACTTTTGTCACTTAAATTTTAAATATTTAGGCCTCTATTAGTTATTTCCTCTTTAAAAAAAATCTTTCATACGAATAACAATTTTCAATTTTTAAATTATTCTACGAGAGAAATTTTTCAAAAATATCAAATCAAAAAACATAGAAAACTTTAAAAAGTAATAATATATATCAAACTTTTTTTTTTTTGACATCATATCAAACTTTTTTGTTTCACTATTATATCACATTCAATATTAATAAAATTATTTCTTTTCTTAATTATTAACTTTTTATTAATTTTTATTTTTTACTCTTTCGTCACAAAAATAATATCTATATAATTTTTCACATAAATTAAGAAACACATTTATTATCTCCACCATTACAAAATACCTTTAATAAAGTGTCTTGATATTTTAAATATTTATTGAAAAGATAAGTTAAATTTTTTTAATAAAAATAATAGTAGAAAAATGTAAGATAAAGTGTTTTGAGATTTTAAATATAATTTAAATTTAATAGAATATTTTTTTTATTTGGAATTAAAAAAAGAACTTTTAGAATTTTTAGTCTCAATTTGTATTTTTATCGAATAAAATACTCAATAAAAATTTTGTCGTGTATAAGTAGCCATTCATTGTCTATTGCTCATTTCTTCAAGAAAAGCAAAAATGGCGGAAGAAAACGCAGCCACTGCTCAAGTGAAACCACAAGAAACTCGAGTCTCTCCATCTCACTCCACACCTGGCGGAGCTTCATCTCACCCACCACCTACGCCAACCCTTGCAGATGCAACGCTGTCCGGTGAAAAAGGTAATATAGTTTTTTTTTTTTTTTTACTGATGCGGTAGAAATGTTTTTAGATTAGTACTTTTATTTTATCTCAGCATTTTCAAAACTCCTTTTTCTCTTTAAAAGAAATACTCCATCACCTATTGTTATAACTTTAAATTCCTATATATTTATTTGTCATTACGGTTATACGTATGCATGTATTAATATTGTTAATTGTCTGTATCATTGCTTACCTATTTTATTTTATTTTATGATTTTTTTTTTCTTGTTTGAGTATTCAGACGAATGATTGCTCCTCCATCTCACCGTTCTACCACAATCATCATCAAGAAAATCATTCTTCTTGCTGTTATCCATGCTCTCATATTCTTGATTCTCGCATCGAGATTTTGGAAGGGTATGTATTTAGGATCACTTTATTTTTGTTAAGTTTTTCCTTTCAATTTTCTCCAAGTCTAATTCTCTTTTCTTTGTTTATGTAGCTTTTAACGATTTAAACCCTCCAAAGCTAGATGCGATTGTGGATTTTGTAGATGGTGCAGATTTCTTGGATGGTGAAGGTTATGAAGGTGTCATGTTTGTTCTGAGTTAGAAGTGCTGGGAATATTACATCTTAATATGTTATTGATTTTATTAATAATGTCTTTGAACAGTCAATAATTTGAATATTTTGTAAGAGAAATTCATAGGAAAAACCATGTCCTCTACCTCTTACTAAAAACTCAGTTACATCTAGAAAACACAGCGAAATAAGAAGACAAATTCTAGATATCTTCAAGTGTAAAATATCATGTTACTTTTTCATTTTTTACGTTGTGTTTCTATTCTCATCGTTATCAGATTTAACAGCTCTTTGTCTGACTTGCTTGCTTCCCTTTGTAATTTTTCCTCATCATCAAAATCTGCAGTCAATTTAAGTTAAAAGTCTGCTCTCATAGTACTTGAGCTCCATTATATATACCAAGCCATTCTTTGATCCCATCCAGTGAAGTCAAAGGGATAGAATCGTAACATCTTGCTTAAAATCCTTGAATATTATTTGTCATATCGAAGTTTTTCTGTCTCATACCAACTCTCAAGATGAATTATCTCAGATTCACTGAGGGTAATCACCACAAATGGTGTCTCAATAACCTCCATGAGGCAGCAGGAAGTTGGGAAAATAAAATTGATTTATGGGGTACCCCATGAAATTTAAGCTCTCACAATTAGGCTGATCAAACTCCAAATTAAGCCCTTCAAGTTGAGATTGTCTCCGAAGATCGTGCAACCCCTTTTGCCTTGCTCTTCATTAGATTAGTAATACACATTATAATCATAACTCGCTACACTTGGTTTCAAATTAAACTCTCCATCGCTCTGAAAAATCGGTGGGTAACACATATGGATATCATCAACTATAAATTCACCTTGATCTTCGCAGGCTTTAGTATATCCTTTAGTAAAACAGTATATAAAACAGACCCAAATTCATTACCAAACCCATAGGACGAAAGATAAACATAATAGATGAACATAAATACGAATACATGGTACCAAACAAAGAAAAAACCAACAAAAACTCAGTCCAACTTATATCCTTGTTAGAGCATCTCCAGCCGTTTGGCAAAATGGAGATTTTTTTTGGCAAAATGCCAACTAAAAACTTGATTTTGCAAAAAAAGTAGAGGTTTTAGAGGTAGTTGCTTTAGTGGTGTCTTTGAGAAAGGTGTATGACAAAAATATTACTTTTTTCAAATTTGAATTTTATATTATAAAAATCTGTTTTTATATAAAAATATATTATTACAAATCTTGATCAAATAATTAAATAAATAAATTATATAAAATTCTTTCATATAAAATTATATTTTCATAAATGTTAATCAAATAATCATTTAATAATATTATTTAAAATAAATTATTTACCAGCCTAAAAAAATATAACATATTAAAATCTTACTACTAATTAAAAAAATATGTAAAACAAAGTTAAGTAACTAAAACATAGTGTATCATGTTTAGACCACTCCACTAACCCACTAACTTTATTATAATTCACAACAAAATTTTTTTTGATAATGGTGTATTTCTAAATATGAAAAAAATTAAATATGATGTGGAAATTGATTTTTTTTTTTGGGTTATAAATAATATGCCAAGTGAATAGTAAATCTGCAAATATGCAGATTTACTGTAGCATTTTTAAAGAATCTCTATTATAGAGATATGTATATACATATCACTGGAGCACGTTTTTATTTTAGAGATTCAAAATTCTCTATATTTTGCAAATCGAGGTGGTTTATAGCCTCCGCTGGAGTTGCTCTTATACCTCAACGTCTTCAAATCCATTGAAAATTTTCCAAAACGCTCTTTTAAAAGAAGAAAAAAATACAAAAAACAAAAACAACCAACATACCAAACAACCAAAATTGAGACCATAACCACAAAAGATGGAAGATCCAGATTATTTTACTAACTTTGGCATATATTGCTGCAGTGCAATAAAGGGTGTACTGGGTGACTGAGGAAAAGCGGCTGGCACGATCAAGATAGTCAAAGGACAACTTAAACAACAATAAGAACAAGAGAAAGGACCTACACCAAAGATCAAATAACCATTTAACCTTAGCTACAACCGCCGATCTATAAGAACTTACAACAATCTTACCTTATTAGAAAAGTCTCATTAGAAAAGAAGTTGTCGTAACAGAACAAGAACAACTATGATAGAGTCCGAACTTGTTGGAAAAGAAGAATAAGAAATAAAAAATAAAACGAGCAAACAAAGAGCAAACGTTGCCATATAGGAAGATATATCAGGAGATATTCTGCTTTAAACACTTCCAATTTTTTTTTTTTTTTTTGTTACATAGGAGAGCCACTTTGGACTCGGAGTCATTGACTCGGTTCGAACAAAATAACTAATCAATCTTACCGCCCAAAAATACCCTTAAATAGACTGCCCTCACGCAGGATCGAATTGCGGACCTTCAGTTTACAAGACTGACGCTCTACCACTGAGCTATAAGGGCTATTTTATGCATATAAAAGTGTCTTTTGAATATAATATGTTTTATAATTGTGTTATCATGAGTTGTCAAGGCCAAACGTTAAAAGAAAAGGAAGCAATCCACTAGACGAACCAACAAGCTTTAGCATCTCAATTTTGCCAGTCAGCAACAATATTCTTCAAATAAATATTATTCGTCGCAAACATGTGCATTTACAGTTTTACATTAACGATGAAAAGACCAGACTCAGTATTGAACGGTAGGAGGACACTGTACACGAATAGCATTGGGTACTCTAGTAATACCTATGATCACATACACCCTCTTAGCATCAATATCACCTACACATACAATTATAATTATACTAGAATTTTGTTTAACAAAATAACTGAGTCTTTAAAGATTGCAAAGATCCAACTCACGAGATCAGTTTCGATAATTATATATATATGGTGATTAATTAGATGTCAAATCAGTAATAAGAGATAAAGGAAAGAAGATATGCATGGAAATTGGAGATAAAGGAAAGAAAAGATAGATATGGAAAGAAAAATTGCCAAGTAAATCTGAAATTCACCAGCCACGTTAACAAAAGTGATCATAATTGGCTAGGAATTTGCAAGAATGGTCTGAAGCAAAGTTGTAGAGTTCTCCGAGACGATCAGTTTTGACATAAAGAACGCGTCATTTGGATAAGTATTGAAGGAGTTACGTCCAACATAAATCATCAACAGAATCTTACATTTTCTATATTTTAGGGTTACGAATTTGAGTTGGGCTAAGAGTCCATTACTTATCTTCTACTCTAAGAAAACGGATTAGGTCTTCTAAACACATATAATACACCCTTTAAACTTTGTAAAATCGTCCTTGCCTCTCATAAATTAGTCCTTAAGTTATTTATTATTAGAGTTATTGAAGAGAGCAAGATGACATCTTTATGTCATTCTTTTAGTTTATTTCCTTCAGGTATGAACTAATTTTCCCATAACTTGGGTTTTGCATTAAAAATAATCTATGAATATATTTTCTTTCTATCTAAGTTTCTTTGGAAATTATATGCTTTAAATTGATTCTAACTGCTTAACCATATATTTGATGTATGTGCTTTGATTTATTGTCTTTCTTAAACCTGATCAATTTATGACTTCGCTAATAGTAGTTAGATGGTCACCCGGAAGGGGTGTCTAATTATTGAAACACCACATAAACGTCTAATGTACGGAATTGGTCCTGACAACACCAACCTAACTAGATAGTCGTTAGGGTTTATTTAAATCACCAATCATCATTAGTAGACAAGACTCACTTAGGAACCTAGTAGCGTTGGATAACCCTATTTCGAGTCCCCTCGTGATTGTGAGGTCGCCACCCTAGTTCTCTCTCCGGGGATAGGGGAAATTAGAATCCTGACTACATATCTAAGAGCTATTATCTCCCTTATAATCTGAAATTGATAGAAAGAATTAGAAGGATTAGTGCATACTAGCAAAACTCTAAGCCATATTCTCATATCTTATTTCTCTTGTATTTAATTATTTATCTTTACTTTCATTTAGTTTTTAATATCATCTCTCAATCAATCTTATTTATTTCTTGTTTTTTAATTATTAATTGCTACTTTGATTTATTTGCCCATTCAATTAACACATTTAAGTCCCTGTGGAACGAATCTTTATATCATAAAAACTTGCATACGTCTTGTAATGCTTGCATTACCGTGTTAAGTCTAGGGTGATTAGTGCATTGTTTCCCGTATTTATTTATCATATTTTTATCACAACCTAGGTGACACCACTTGGGCCCACTGTTTTAAAAATATTATTGAAATAATTCAGAATAACTTGATTTACCTCATCTTGAGTATCCATCCAAACCTTATTATCATTCATAATTGCGACCCTTTTTGCCGCGCTGCACTTGGTTTCAAATTGAACTCTCCATCACTCCAAAAAATCTGTGGGTAACAAATATGAATATTATAACCTATAAACTTCAACTTGATCTTCGCCGGCTGGAGTATAACCTTTATAAAATAGGGCCTTAAACATGAAGATTGAAAATTTGCCTTTATCATTGGTATTAAGTCGTGTAGTGAGATAAATATAATATTATCAGAATTTGATATTTTAATCAAAATTTGTAATTTAATTTTAAGATAATTAAAATAAAATTTAAAAATAATAAATCTAAAAAATGAGACTATAATCAAATTAAGATATAAATATTATATAAAGTTTAAGCTTACCATATTAGTAATAAAAAAAACTTTTAACTATTTGGTTAGTTCAGTTGGTAAAAATCTTATTATTTCTTCCATCTTTTTAGGATGTGAATGAGATGAACAAGATTCGGACCCCTTCATGAAAATGGGTAACCTTGTCCTGATTTACTTTAGGTATACATGGAGAGATGTTCATATTTTCCGTAAAATTAATCGAGATGTATGCAAATTAGCTCACATCACACGTAAAATTCCAAAATTATAAAATTTATAATTAAATCTTTTTCAAGATTAATTTGAGAGGTTGGCCTTGACCTATGAATTTTCATTTCTTAAATTGTATACCAAAAAAAGTACATTTTTTTTAATTAAATATGCATATGAACCGATGACGTGCCATGATCATCGAAACATTTAAAAAAGGGAGAATTATTATAAAAGGCTCGACCCAACTCAAAGTACTCATAAAATCTCCACCCTAACTAAATCAATAAAACCCAACTAAAAAAAGAAAAAAAGCCCAAAACAGCCATTTCCCTATATATGTACATAGTAAAGGTTTTTATCACAAAAAAACCCTATTAGGGTTTCGTCTACCCACTCTCTTCTCTCTCATTCACAGCAGCTTCCCTGCACACAAAAATCTCAACGCCCTCGCCACCTTCGTGGCCCATTCTCCACTGTCACTAGCACAAGAAACCCACCGTTTTCCTTGCCCCTGCACAAGAAAACAACCAATCGTGGGCCATTTTCCGGCGCCTCACCTGCGTCTGGAGCACCGCCGTGCGTGGCCATTCTCCACCATCAGAAGCCTGCCGCCCTCATCATCACACCATTTGTAGAACCAACAGATTAGGTAATGAATATTTACTTGCACTATATACCATTTCTTTATTTGTAGATCTTATACAAAAGATTAGGTAATATATCAAAAGATTCTAAATTATTTTTGTCACCTGATATGAAAATAAAAAAGGACCTTGCTTCATGAAAAATCACTTTGCCCCTTTATTTTTCAAATATGTTGATTTTACCCCTAAAAGAATTGGCTTATGACCGCCCCCTTAAAATTTTGAAAAATTTCACTATCCCCTAATGTTTAAAAATTGTTGGTTTTACCCCTAAAAGTTTTTTATATAAGCCTCTATAATATAGAGTTTCACTTGGCTCCCCGATTTATGAAAAATGTTGATTATACATCATAAAAGAATTGCCTATGGATCCCCTAAAGATTTGAGATATTTCACTTGACCCCTTGATTTATGAAAATGTTGATTTTTCAGATCCTAACATTCTCCACCATCTTTTATTTATTTTATTATTAGTAAATACGTATTTGTTTATTTTTATTTTCTTTAGCAACTGTTGGATATGGTATAAAGGCGGAGTTGGTAAGGACCAACATGTTAAGTTGCACCCACATGATACCTATGTTATTTAGAAATTGGTATGTAGCAAAGTTGGTACGTACCAATTGGAACCTAATAACTGTTGGAGCCGGAGATGTCGCAATTTGTTTTCTATTTTGACTTTTTTTACATTTACACTCTTTACCTATACTTTGAAAAGGAATTTGAATGTCTTTAAACCCAAATATAGATGCCCATAATGCACACCTTTCTCGTTGATATTGTTTCGAGATGAGTACGTACCGACTTTGGTACGTACCATGTGGATTTTATAACATGAATTAACTAGCGTTATTAGTTTCGAGATTGATACGTACCAACATTGGTTGTATAAAATCATAAAACGGACATGGATACGTATAAATAATTTAACTGGTACGGGTACGAAACATAAATTATTGGTGCATACCAAACATGGATTATTAGTATGTACTAATGACAACTGAAATAGGCGTATAAGGATAGAAAAACAAACCAGAAAAAACAAACTAAGGCCTTTATAAGTATATTTTTTCAGTTAGGCTATGTTAGTTATTTAATCAAATATTTTGGTATGTTAGTTTGACTTGGTTTTTTTATAAACTACAGTGTATTATGATGAGGTGAATGATAAGATCGTCGATCGTGATATTTCAAAAATAAGGTATGTATTCATAAAATATGAAATCCTCTCATATCTAAGACCTTTATAAGTATATTTTTTAGTTAGACGTTTGTCACTAAACTTTTGAACATTTAGGCCTCTATTAGTAATTTCCTCTTTAAAAAAATCTTTTATACTAAACAACAATTTTCAATTTTCAAATTATTCTACGAATTTTTTTTTTCAAAAATGTCAAATCATAAAACATAAAAGACTTTAAAAAGTAATGATATATATCAAACTTTGTTTTTTGACATCATATCAAACTTTTTTGTTTCACTATTATATCACATTCAACACTAATAAAATGATTTCTTTTCTTAATTATTAATTTTTTATTAATTTTTATTTTTTACTCTTCCGTCACAAAAATAATATCTATATAACTTTTCACATAAAATAAGAAACATATTTATTATCTCCACCATTACTGAAATACTTTTAATAAAGTGTCTTGATATTTCAAATATCTATTAAAAAGATAAATTTAATTTTTTTAATAAAGATAATAGTAGAAAAATGTGAGATAAAGTGTTTTGAAATTTTAAATATAATTTAAATTTAATAAAATATTTTTTTAGTTGGAAATCAAAAAAGAACTTTTGGAATTGTAGTCCCAATTTGTATTTTTCATCGAATAAAATACTCAATAAGAACTTTGTCTTGTATAATTAGCCAATCATTGTTTATTGCTCACTTCTTCAAGAAAAGCAAAAATGGCGGAAGAAAACGCACCCACTACTCAAGTGAAACCACAAGAAGCTCGAGTCTGTCCATCTCACTCCACACCTGGCGGAGCTACATCTCACCCACCACCTACACCAACCCCTGCAGATGCAACGCTGTCTGGTGAAAAAGGTAATATAGTTTTTTTTTACTGATGCGATAGAAATGTTTTCTATACACACTTTTTAGTTAGTATTTTTATTTTATCTCATCATTTTCAAAATTCCTTTTTTCTCAAGAAATACTCCATCACCTATTGTTATAACTTTAAATTTTACAAATACTACTCCATTCGTTCCACTAAATTTGTCCACTTAGTTTTTCACATATATTAAAAAACATAATAAATGCATTCACCATTACAAAAATACCTCTAGATGCGGTTTATGTCGCTTTTAACTTTTACAAAAATAAAGTTTTTCCTTTCAATTTTCTCCAAGTCTAATTCTATTTTCTTTGTTTATGTAGCTTTTAACTATTCAAACCCTCCAAAGCTAGATGCGGTTGTGGATTTTGTAGATGGTGCAGATTTCTTGGATGGTGAAGGTTATGAAGTTGTCATGTTTGTTCTGAGTTAGAAGTGCTGGGAAATATAACATTAATATGTTATTTTTTTTAGTCAATTAATATGTTATTGATGTTATTAATAATGTCTTTGAACAGTCAATAATATGAATAGAGTAAATAACACTTTTGCCCCCTGTGTTTATACCCGATTGACAGGTTGCCCCCTAACTCTTAAAATGCGCCTAGATGCCCCCTAAGATTTGTTTTTGTGACCCGTTACCCCCTACTGCGTGTTCCGTCCATTTATCACCGTTAAAAGTGACGTGGCAATTCCACGTCACATTTTTTTTTTTTAAATCCAGGTGTTAATTGCGTTTTTAATTAACTTAACCCTTATTTTAACAAGGGCAAGATGGGGAATTCACTAAAGGCTATCCTATATATACCCCAAAAACACTTTAACATCTTAACTTAACCAAAAACGAAAATCAAAAGGAGAAAGAGGGTTCGGTTTGGGGAAGAACTCGAAGAACACGAAAACCCTAGCTTTCTACAGTAATTCGCGTCGAATCCTCCCAATACCTTCAACGTTGATGCCGATGTCGCCCCTTAAAGCCGATAGCGCTGGTTCTTCTTCGCACTACACTTCTCAAGTCCCCTATTGCAGATGCAAGAAATTAGCAAGGCTTCACACCTCTTGGACAGATACGAATCCTTGCAGGAGGTTTTACAGGTGCATGTATTGGGGGTGTTCAATGGATTGCAAGTTCTTCATGTGGTTGGATGAGCCATTGCCGGAGGCTACTAGTTAGATAATTCGAGGGCTTCTATTTAAAGATTCCAATCACTGTCTTGAGAAAGATGCAATGGAGACGAAGATGAACTTGTTGGTCTCTGATTACGGAGATATGATGCTGTTAGAGAAAAAAGCTTTTGCAGATTGGAAGCTTGAACATGAGAAAGTGAATGAACTGAACACACAGTTGGTTGAATTGCAAGAAAAAGAACAAGTTGCCTCAAAAGATTTGAAATTTGAGCGTGTGAAAGTAACTGTCTTGGAGAATGAGGTGCAACGTCTTAACATATCGATGGACACTATATCTCGGGAAAACAAGTTTCTGAAATGGACCTGCTTCATGATTATATTCCTCTTCCTCTCCATTTTGTCTTGTATTAGTGTGTCAAAGAATTAGAATGTTGTTGGAGTTGTATTTTGGTGTAGTCAGAGTGATGCAGCAGGTGGTTGCAACTGATGGTGTTTTGTGTTTGATTGATCATTTTGTTGAAGTTTGCAGCTGTTGGTGTTTTGTGTTTGTTTTATCAGTTTGTTGAAGTTCTAAATCTGGTGTAATGTGTTAGTTTTCAGCTTTGTTTGTAATTGACTGTTTAACTAAAGTTTTTGGTTTTAGTTGAATTGGATTATGAAGTTATTGCGGTTTGTTTAAGTTGTGTTTTACTGTGCAATGAATATAGTATGTTAAAGAAACACTTAATGGACAATAGAATCTAATGCAATCTAAAAAAAGTAGATAAAGATAACAATAAAGTGCTGGCATTACATAGACCATAGCAAAAAAAATATTCAAAGCATCCACTTGTGCACTAGCATACAAAACACCACAGACCTGCAATAAAGGCCTTACTAACAAAAAAACAGTATTTAAATACCACCTACACCTCATACTAGAAACCCTTAAAAACCACATCCTTGCTGCGTGAAGATCTACTTTTACACAAAATAAAAGTCACAAAACACAGAAATATAAAACACTCAAATCTGCAGAATTCTTCAATCTTTAGCTTCTTTCCTAGTTTTTACTGAAGAACTGGTGGCTGCCTTCCTCAAACGAAGTGCTTCAGCAACAGTTACATACTTTGGATCACCCTCTCGCATTACCACCCCTGTTTATGCTGGATTACGCGCCGCTTTTTCTCTGGTAGTCTTATGTCTCCTTCCTGGTAGAATGATAAAGAAGAAGTTAAGCATTCTGTAGTATGTAATGGTGTAAAAAAAATCAACACATGGCTAACCTCAGGTAAACTCCTTTTTGATCCTGATTCTGCTGGTGGTTTATCATGTTTGAACCCCACCTACATGGTAAACAAATAAAAGCATTCAATAAAGGTATCTGCAGAAGGTCTTTTTTGCAAAATTTTGTAGATCCAGGGGGCATTTAGTCACTGAAATAAAAGTCTAAGGGGTAGTTAGTCAAATCATTATATACTTACCCCTGGGATGTTCCTTAATGAAATCTTCTTTTTTTGCTTAGGGGGGGCTTTCTCCTTTGTTTTGTCTATGCTAATCTGCTCACTTGTTTTCTCATTCTCATTTGTTTGTGCATCCCCAGCATTTTTATGCTTTGCTTTTTCCAATAGTTCTGTCAACTTCTCCATCTTTACCTTCTGCATAAACAAAGTAAGTTATAGGGGGTAAGTAGTCAAGACATAAACAATTATAGGGGGTAAGTTGACAAAACATAATTAGGTATAGGGGGTAAGTAGTCATAAACCATAACTTTAAAGGGGGTATTAGTACAAACCTTTAAAATTGATTTAGGAGGATTATTTGTAGTCTTCTGTTTTTGTTTCCCAGATTCATCAACCTGTAATCATTATTCACATAATACAATGTCTTATAAACAATACCTAATGCAAAAAATAGTTTCTATTTCAATAATAATGACCTCTAATGGTGATATAGGAGCAACAGAAGTATTTCCCTTTTGTGTCCCTGGTTCATCTTCCTCTAAAGATATAGGCATTGTGCTTGAACCTCCTGAAACTGTCTTCAATCCTTGATCCTTAATTCTACTGCTTTGGCGTATTGGTTTTTCCACTGCTTTGTCTGGTATGCGCATCTTTGGTCTGGACTTAGGTGGACTATCAACTACTGGCTCATCTGATCTGTGTACTGGAAAGCGCATCTTTGGTCTGGATCTGTGTGTTGAATTATCACCTGCCTCCTGTGATGTTTGTCCTGGTAAGCGCATCCTTGGTCTGGATCTAGGGGGTGAGTTAACTCCTGAATCCTTTTCCTGAGGTAAGCGCATCTTTGGTTTTGATCCTCTGGTTGTCTTAGCAATTGTTTTTTTCTCTTTGTCTTTCTCACCAATTGTATCTTTTTTGTCACATTAAAATTTTCAGGCTCAGATGGAGTAGATTGTGGGTTAGAAGGAGCAGAGGGTTGGACTTCTAACTCATCAAACATTTTGTTAATCATCTCATCTGGGGTCTCATCCACATCTGCATTAACACCAACACCCCTACCATCAGCTACACCATCTTCCATAACTTCATTGTCACCAACACCCCTACCATCAGCTACACCATCTCCCATAACTTCATTATCACCTTGAATATCCTCCAATCCTACTGTTTCCTGTTCTGTAGTACTTAAATTTGCCTTACATGACCTTTTGTTATGGCCTTCTCCCTTGCAAATTGCACATTTATGTGAAGTACCTTTCAGTAACATCTTTTGAACACCTTCAGATGTTCTTTCTTTCCTCCACTTTTTAACCTGGTCCTCATCTGCCTCCTTAGTTCTTGCCCTTTTGGGTCTGCCAACCAACTTAAAAGCTACTGGAGGTTCTACACTTACAGGCCTTGTACTAGGCCACATCTTTGGTCCATTTATAGGGTATATCATTGGTGTATAAGCCTTCATATACGTCACCTTTGAGTAGCATTCGTGGACATAGTTTTCTGGGTCTTTACCTATGTATTGAATACTCGCTATCGCATGAAAGCAAGGTATCCCAGATAGCTCCCACCTCCTGCAGGGACAGCTATTTGTATCTAAATCTACAGCATACGAATCTGTTCCAAGGTTCCTTACTTCAAATTTCATTTCACCGCAAAACACTGCATGCCACTTTCCACTGTTTGTTTTACCTTTATTCACCAACTTCCTAACCTTAGGACATAGATCACCTTCGTATTTTGTCATCCATGCTCTTTTAGACTGAAGCCTTTTCAAACTATACATCCTGAGACCCTCTAGTATGAGGATGATAGACTTGTCCCTGAGCAAAAAAAACCTTTAATGTCAGTTGTGTAGGGGGTAGGAAGTAGTAATTATCTAAAACTAAGTAGGGGGGGAAGTGGTCATTATGTAAAAATAAGTAGGGGGTAAGTAGTCATTATGTAAAACTAAGTAGGGGGTAAGTAGTCATTAAATAAAACTTTATAGGGGGTAAGTAGTCATTAAATAAAACTTTATAGGGGGTACGTAGTCATAAATTAGCACTTTATAGGGGGTAAGTAGTCATAATACCTGACTTTTTTTATGGCATTGTTATAGCTTTCACAGATGTTGTTAAGTAGAAGATCACATTTTGTAACAGTACTAAAGTGAGACCTTGTCCATGTCTTGGGATCTAAACTAGATAGCCAATTGAATGCCTCCTCATTCATGTTTTTAATCTCAGCCATGACCTCATTAAATATGTATTCTGTGGGGGCCCTAGCAGCTTCCCAAACTTTGTCTTTTAAGGCCATTCCAGGATGTTTGATTTTGAAATTATTGTAGAGATGCCTTACACAATGTCTATGTTCAATATCTGGAAGCATGTCACTCATCACTTGAAGCAAACCCTATACACACATACATTTAGAAATAAATTCAATGTTCTAAAGAAAACAATTTAATTAAGCCAGTGAAGGATAACCAACCTTTTGTCTATCTGATATGAAAGTCCATTCTTCTTGATTAGTAATACCAAGATCTTGTATCAACAGATTAAAAAACCATCTCCAAGAATTGCTATCTTCTTTCTCAGCTACACAATACAAAATTGGGAATATACAATTGTTCCCATCAATACCAACTGCTGTCAAAATTACACCAGGATGTGGACCTTTCAAGTGACATCCATCAACCCCAACAACCTTTCTACAACCCTCTAAAAATCCCCTTCTGCAACCCTCTAAGCAAACATAAATTCTTTGAAATCTTTCTACTCCAGTTACCTCATCAGTAGTTGTTTCAATTGCTACAGTACTTCCAGGGTTACTTCTTCTTATTTCTGCTGCATAATCAAAAAGCTTTTTGTATTGATCCTTGTATTCAGCCTCAATCATGCTTTTTGCAGACTTATATGCCCTGTAGCATGTTCTGGTACTAACATTAACTGAATAATCCCGATGCACTAACTGTTGAAAGTCACTCACATTACTGTAGAGGTTCAATCTTATCATATCTTTAAAAGTATTTGCCAAGAACTTTGCAGTAACATGCTTATGGTTAAGGTTTTTACCACAACTATGTTTATTACATAAACTCATTATCACCAGCCCACCAACCTTTTCTTTATGCGATGCATATAAAAACCACCCACATCCTGCTCCTTTGCAAACAACTCTAATCCGATTCCAATCGTTCTTCACAAACTTAATGTTGACCACCTTTCTTATGGCATGTGTTCTTACTGCTTGTCTAAGATCAGAGGCATTCGCAAATGTCAATCCTAAAACAAATCTAGGCTTCTGCATATCTATACTCGCCTTAAATAGGGGGTATTTCATCTTTTTCTTGCGCAACTTTTTATTTTTTCCATCTTCATCTGTACCAGAAGAAGAACTAGCTGTACTCAGATCTTCGGAATCATGTATATATTCATCCGAATCTGTCCCACCACCAACATCATCACTATCGCCTTCAGAAGCATCTGCATCATCATTTTCCACATTCATTCTATCCACTTCCACATCCGAGTCAATGAATGTATTATAATCCTGGTCGTCATCACCCTCACTCAAATCGATGTCGCTATCTATTATATAATCGTCATCAGTTGTGGATTCTTCATCCACATCTTCATCAGGTTCAGACAACTTCTTTTTCTTTTGAGAACTATCTTTCCTACAACCTTTATTGTAACTCTCTCGTTTGGTACCACTAGGGCCCACTCCTTCTACTCTTGTTCTTTTTATACTAGCCCTCGTACTTTTCTTGTTACCTACTGTTTCTGTTTTCTTTACTTGTGAACTGGTTTGTTTCTTCTGTTGTTGTATAACCAACTTCTTCTTCTTTATGACATTAGCAAGTAACTCATTATCACTGAACTCCTCATCCACATCTTCTTCACCATCAGCTTTGTTAATGACATTATCCGAGTCATCTGTTAGGTCTTCATCTATAAGCCGGAAAGGCCTCAATGGAGATTTATGTTTGGAACTCCTCGTAGTCACATTATCTTCAGTGTTCAAAGCTTTCAACACTTTATCCAACATATCATTAACAGACTTCTCCTTCTCTCCTATATCAGAGAGTTGTTCTTCCAAACTGTCATCCCCTTCCTTCTCATTAATTTGTGTGCTTTGTTCTTCAGAAACAACCTGAAACAAAGAATGAAATATTTAGGGGGTAATTTGTCAAGCATACGAAATAGTAAGGGGTAAACTGTCACACAACCTTTGTCCCGTCTTTGCAATTCTGGTCTTCTTCTTCAACATTACTATCATCCACTTTATTATGGACTTCATCAGCAGTCTGAGATACTTCTTCACCATTAACTCCTTCCTCCTTTTCACCTTCATTGTTATCACAAGTCTGAGCTCCTTCTTCAGAAACAACCTGAAACAAAGAATGAAATATTTAGGGGGTAATTTGTCAAGCATACGAAATAGTAAGGGGTAAACTGTCACACAACCTTTGTCCCGTCTTTGCAATTCTGGACTTCTTCTTCAACATTACTATCATCCACTTTATTATGGACTTCATCAGCAGTCTGAGATACTTCTTCACCATTAACTCCTTCCTCCTTTTCACCTTCATTGTTATCACAAGTCTGAGCTCCTTCTTCAGAAACAACCTGAAACAAAGAATGAAATATTTAGGGGGTAATTTGTCAAGCATACGAAATAGTAAGGGGTAAACTGTCACACAACCTTTGTCCCGTCTTTGCAATTCTGGTCTTCTTCTTCAACATTACTATCATCCACTTTATTATGGACTTCATCAGCAGTCTGAGATACTTCTTCACCATTAACTCCTTCCTCCTTTTCACCTTCATTGTTATCACAAGTATGAGCTCCTTCTTCAGAAACAACCTGAAACAAAGAATGAAATATAAGTTAAAGAACTGAAAGGGGTAAACTGTCAAATGACTTTCTACCTTTAAACCTTCTTCTACAAGCTTGTTTTCCTCTAAGCTTTTCACTTCATTACAGTTTTGAACTAATTCTTGTTCATCTACTTCTACTTCATTAACATTAACTTCTTCTCGCTGGTTAACTGTTTCTTCATCCTTTTTCCACTTTAGTAACAAAGGTATGAAGATGGGAGATTGAAGAACTTGGTCATCAGGGCCTATGGGATTATTCACAACGTAAAGGTCCACAGTTACGTTGTTGTCTGCGATTCTACACATCTCCATGCCTTTGTCCTCGCTATCTAAACATACTAACCCATCAGGTAGATTTGAACCCACTTTCAAATAATAAACATCAGAGTAACAAATTACACCCAATTTCGAAAGAATTTTCCTAAGAACTGGTATACTAAACTTGTCATAATGACAACCGTCAACGTACTCTATGCTCACTTCATGATAGCAACTCTTATCTTCATTAAAGAACCCACCGAAGTGAATCCTTAGTGCGAATTTATCTGTTAAACAAGCAAATTTTAATTGAATAGATTAGTTACCAAATACATTAAGAATCACAAAATGGAAAAACAATAATCAAACTACGGGTATGGTAACCGAATCCCGTAAAATCTGCTATTATTACTAAGAAAATCCCTCAATCCACGTGTGATATCTATGTATGTAATAAATTTAGTACAAAACCCTATATTTTGGGGTTAAAGGATCTTAGCCAATGAGCAAGGATTTAGGGTTAATAAATAAACCCACTTACTCCATTGATTTGCCTGCGCCATTGATCTTCTTCAAAGCACATGAACTTTGCTTTTCTGGGTTTGGATTTGGTGTTCGTCGAGTTCTTCAAAAATCCCGCGCTCCTTCAGTTTTCTCCTTTTGATTTTCGTTTTTGGTTAAGTTAAGATGTTAAAGTGTTTTTGGGGTATATATAGGATAGCCTTTAGTGAATTCCCCATCTTGCCCTTGTTAAAATAAGGGTTAAGTTAATTAAAAACGCAATTAACACCTGGATTTTAAAAAAAAAAAAATGTGACGTGGAATTGCCACGTCACTTTTAACGGTGATAAATGGACGGAACACGCAGTAGGGGGTAACGGGTCACAAAAACAAATCTTGGGGGGCATCTAGGCGCATTTTAAGAGTTAGGGGGCAACCTGTCAATCGGGTATAAACACAGGGGGCAAAAGTGTCATTTACTCATATGAATATTTTGTAAGAGAAATTCATAGGAAAAACCATGTCCTCTACCTCTTACTAAAAACTCAGTTACATCTAGAAAACACAACGAAATAAGAAGACAATTCTAGATATCTTCAAGTGTGAAATATCATGTTACTTTTTCATTTTTTACGTTGTGTTTCTATTCTCATCGCTATCAGATTTAACACCGTGCTCTTTGTCTGACTTGCTTGCTTCCCTTAGTAATTTTTCCTCATCATCAAAATCTGCAGTCAATTTAAGTTAAAAGTCTGCTCTCATAGTACTAGAGCTCCATTATATATACTAAGCCATTCTTTGATCCCATCCAGTGAAGTCAAAGGGATAGAATCGTAACATCTTGCTTGAAATCCTTGAATATTATTTGTCATATGGAAGTTTTTCTGTCTCATACCAACTCTCAAGATGAACTATCTCACATTCACTGAGGGTAATCACCACAAATGGTGTCTCAGTAACCTCCATGAGCAGCCGGAAGTTGGGAAAATAAAAATGATTTATTGGGGGGGTACCCCATGAAATCCAAGCTCTCACAAAGGCTGATCAAACTCCAAATTAAGCCCTTCAAGTTGAGATTGTCTCCGAAGATTGTGCGACCCCTTTTGCCTTGCTCTTCATTAGATTAGTAATACACATTATAATCATAATTTGCTACACTTGGTTTCAAGTTAAACTCTCCCTCACTCTAAATAATCGGTGGGTAACAAATATAATTATTATCAACTATAAACTTCACTTTGATCTTCGCAGGCTTTAGTATATTATTTGATAAAACAGAGTATATAAAACAGATCCAAATTGATATACCAAATCCATAGGACGAAAGATAAACATAATAGATGAACATAAACACGAATAGATCGTAACAAACAAAGAAAAAACCAACAAAACCTCAGTTCAACTTATATCCTTGTTATACCTCACCGTCTTCAAATCCATTGGTAATTTTCCAAGTCACTCTTTTAACAGAAGAAAGAAATACAAAAACAAAAACAACTAACATACCAAACAACCAAAATTGAGACCATAACCACAAAAGATAGAAGATCCGGATTATTTTACTAACGTTGGTATAATATTGCTGCAGTGCAATAAAGGGTGTACTGGGTGACTGAGGAAAAGCGGCTAGCACGATCAAGATAGTCAAAGGACAGCTTAAACAACAATAAGAACAAGAGAAAGGACCTACGCCAAAGATCCAATAACCATTTAAGCTTAGCTTTAACCACCGATCTATAAGAACTTACAACAATCTTACCTTATTAGAAAAGAAGTTGTCGGAACAGAACAAGAACAACTATGATAGAGTCCCCGAACTTGTTGGAAAAGAAGAATAAGAAATAAAAAATAAAATGAGCAAACAAAGAGAGAAAGTTGCCATATAAGAAGAAATATCATAAGAGATATTCTGCTTTAAACAGTTCCAAATCTTTTTTTTTTTTTTGTTAAAAAAACGAATCTCTGCCCTCACGCAAGATCGAACTGCGGACCTTCAGTTTACAAGACTGACGCTCTACTACTGAGCTATAAGGGCTATTTTATGCTTATAAAAGTTTCTTTTCAATATAATATTGTTTTATAACCGTGTTATCATGAGTTGTCAAGGCCAAACGTTAAAAGAAAAGGAAGCAATCCACTGGACGAACCAACAAGCTTTAGCATCTCAATTTTGCCAGTCAGCAACAATATTCTTCAAATAAATATTTTTTCATCGCAAACATGTGCATTTACAGTTTTACATTAACGATGAAAAGACCAGACTCGTATTGAACGGTAGGACACTGTACACGAATAGCATTGGGAACTCTCACCCTCTTTGCATCAATATCACCTACACATACAATTATAATTATACTAGAATTTTGTTTAACAAAATAACTAAGTCTTTCAAGATTGCAAAGATCCAATTCACGAGATCAGTTTCGATCCTTGGTCTCCAGACTATGTTGAATTTTCCCCTGATTTATTTAAAAGTTTATTACTTATTCAGAAAGGGCCCATGTTTTTCCCCAAATGGTTAGGCAACAACATTTTCATAATGTTCAGTACAGTCTAACCCACTTACAATTCAGTCTCTATTTAATCCAATTAAACTCAGAAAACCCCTAAAATGGAAATCTTAAAAAACAGGAAAGAGTACATAAACAATTTCAAAGGAAATAGATTAGGAAAAATAAAAATGTTGCTAACTCAATGGTATGAGGCAAGGCTAAGGGTGCAGCACCGCTCCCCTCTCCACTACTATATGGTCCACAATTTCAGAACAGATTTTGGTAGTGTATTGGCTTCCTTATTACAAATTCAAGAATTAATTAAGCACTAAACCCCATGATAATCACATACAAAATTTACAAGCTACATAAAATTATATGGAAGAATCAGTGAATAGTTTATCAATAAAAAAAAAAAAAAACTGCAAACCCACATGATATTTTTACACACAAGCACTTTTATATTTTTCATTAATTTCTACTTTTTCTGATCAAGTAAATAATGAAGAGCAAAACATGAAGAAAAAAAAGATACATATAAGATGAGATTTTCATGGTTAAACTTAGCAATACCCTCATAAGATGAAGAAGTGTACATAGAGGCGGATCTCGGATTTTAAGTCAAGAAAGACTATTATTATTACAAAAAGAACCACCTCCATAAATGAATAAAACTTCTATATATCTAATAAAATTATTAAAAAATACCTACAAATTTCGCAAAACTAATAATTTTTACCTAATATAATCTATTTATTTTTGTTTCGAATTGGTCAGGATTTGTCTATTTTATTTAAAAAAATATCTTCAATCATAAATAAACTCATGCCTCTAACAAAAAAAACAGTCTTACTTATAAAATATTAAACCTTTTTACATATTTAATAAGCAGTTAAGTTAAAAATACTAAATTTTGACCAACGATTTATTCAGTATCTAATTCTATGACTAGTTATCATCTGGCCAACGATTATTTGAGTAAGGTATATATTCATGCATTCAAAGAAGATGATATAAAAAATGATCATCATTATTACCAGGATCAGATAAAAGAGAACAACAAAGAAACAAGACAACAAATAAGAATAGCTAATTGAATATAATACATATTTTCAATTTCATACAGTCCAAAAATTTAATATCTCTAAGTCAAGTCTCAAAAGTATTGAATTAGTCTAAACTCACAAGCAAGACTTACAAGTTTCAAGGAAGAATATAAAACGTTTTTTGTTCTGTACAAGTCTTTAATCGTGTTTTGTTGCACTAAACTAAAAAAATCATCCTTGCAATTACGAGAGTAACATCAAATACAAATGAAAAGTGGAACAACTCTGTTACTAATAATAACACTTATCCCTTCAATTCATGTAATACTTAAAAAAAATGATAATAAAACAATTAGCAAAAAAAAAATTATGAAAAATAAATTAAAGACTAACCACCAAGAATTAAAAAGTTGGATATTCTAATACTTATCTTTATTTTCAATGGTATTTGATCAATACTCCATAGTAAAAGTAAGTTGGAAAAAAAATTAATTGGGGAGGGCTAATTTTTTAATTGAGAATTTTAGAATTTTTCTAATTCATACTTTTACCTATTAAAAGAATGGGCTAAAATCCAGTATTATTTAATTGTGCTGGGGTGGGCTGCAGCCTACCCCAGCCCTCCCCCAAATCCGCCGCTGAGTGTACAACTCAGCAACTAACAAACACATCTGTCAAAGCTGTTATAACAGAGTCAACATAAGAGTCAACACAGTTAGAATAAGTTAGAAGTGTATATATGTGCATGTATAGATAGCTGTAATCTCATATATATATATATATATATATATATATATATATATATATATATATATAAAGGCTTCTAACTGTCTCTATAATACACGAAAATATCAATAATAAAATCTCTTCTTCTTCTACTTCTATTATGGTATCAAAGCTAAGGAGGTATAGCTCAAAAAAAAAAATTCACCATTAATGGCATTCTGAAGCTTTCTGACCTCCGCTCGATCTTCCGCTTCACGCTTCAATGGCATCTTCTTCTACTCATTATCACTACTACACCAAATATTCAATCCAGCTCGGAAATTCCAGCTGGATTACTTCTTCTTCGCCAAAATTGGGTCTCTCTAGTTCAAATCAAACTCGATTCGACCAATTTTGTACTATGGCGTGCTCAGATGGAGTCAGTTCTTGAAGCCCATGGGTATCTTGCTCACGTTAATGGAACTTCACCTCATCCTGCGTCGTCATCTTCATCTTACTCTACTTGGTTAATTGTCGATCAACAGCTAAAGATATCTCTCAATTCTTCAATGATACCTCTCAATTTGTTTGATTAGTTCACGCTCATGATGTATGGTCAAAATTAGAAGAAATCTTTATTACTCAATGTCGCACACACGTTCATGGATTGAAATGCGGTTGTGTAACATTAAGAAAAGTGATAGGTCGATGACTAGTTATCTAAATGAAATACAAGAGATTGTGATGGTTTAGCTACTGCAGATACTTCGCTTCCACTTGAAGATATTATAATGTATACACTTAAGGGTCTACCTTTCGAATATAATCAGTTCAAATCGAGTATTCGTATTACGAATGCTCAAACTTCAACACTCACGTTTCATTCATTGTGTAGCTTACTAGTTTCTGAAGAACACCACATGAAGATGAGTGATTCTACTGATAGTACGAATACATCTCTCTCTGCAATTTTTACATCTGCTGGCTCTCAACCTTCTGGTTCATCACATAATAATAATCAAGGTCGTGGAAATTATACTCGAGGTAAATCGAATCAAGGCAGAGGAAATTATAATCGAGGTTATAATCATCGAGGTCGTGGTCGAGGACCTCCTTCATCCATTTTAGGAGCTCCTCCATCTCAATCTTCTTTTGGTATGAATTCATCTCCTACTTGTCAAATTTGTTCTCGTTTTGGACATATTGCGTTGGATTGTTGGTTTAGAGCAAACTTCAACACTTTTCCCTCTCCAAAAGCACAAAGTCGCGTGGCTTTAACGACTCAAACTTCTCAATCAAACTCACATGATCCTGAATTGTGGTATCTTGACTCTGGAGCTAATAGTCATGTGACTCATGATGCATCATTTATTCAAGCTTCAACTCCCTCTAGTGGCTCAAATTCTGTTGCAATAGGTAATGGTCAATCGTTGAATATTGCAAACATTGGTAATAGTAAGATATCCTCTCCCTCTACATCTTTATTTCTTAAATCCATACTTCATGTTCCCTGTATAAAGTCAAATTTACTCTCTATCTTTCGCCTTACTCAAGACAACAATTGCTCTATTATTTTCACTGCTAATTCTGTGTCAATTGTGGACTCAAACTCCAAACATGTTCTCTTTCAGGGCCCTTGTAAAGATGGGCTATATCCACTCCAATTTGGTGTTTCTAATAAGTCATCTTTCTCACAATCTTCAGCTACTCTTTGTTTGTCTTCAACTGTTGTTTCTCCTCCAAAGTCAGACATTTCTTCTGCTAAAGTCTGGCATTACAGGCTTGTTCATCCTTCTTCTCAGTCATCCATTCCATTATCTAGTGTAATAGGTACTAAGCTTGATTATCATGGTTTACAATGTAAAGCTTGTTCTGTATCAAAATCTCACAAATTACCTTTTAATCTGTCAATTACTCGTTCTTGTAAACCTTTTGACTTAATACACACAGATGTTTGGGGACCCTCCCCAGTTGAGTCTTCTACTACTTCTTATCACTATTATATTGTTTTTATAGATGATTTTACTCGTTATTCTTGGGTTTATCCCTTAACTCTTAAATCTCAAGTGTGTGATGTGTTTAAATCTTTCTATCATATGATTACTACTCAATTCAATGTTCATATTAAAACACTTAGATCAGATAATGGTGGTGAATTTTTTAGTACCATTTTCAAACTCTTTCTTCAAGATCATGGTATAATCCATCAAACCACTTGTCCACATACACCAAAACAAAATGGTGTTTCTGAAAGGAAACATAAACATCTCATTGAAACAACTTTATCTCTTCTTTATCATAGCCTTTTACCCTCAACTTTTTGGATTAAAGCCTTAGCTACTGCAGTTTATCTCATTAACATTCTTCCCACTCCAAATTTATCAAATAACTCACCTTTCAGCTTTTATACAATCATCCTCCCATTTATGAACATCTTAGAATTTTTGGGTGTTTATGCTACCCTTGGCTCAGGCCTTATTCAACTCACAAATTATCACCAAGATCAGATACATGTGTTTTCTCAGGTTATTTCTCTCATTCTAAAGGCTATAAATGTTAATCCTTAGAGTCAAATAAAGTCTTTATATCAAGACATGTTAGATTTGATGAAACAGCATTTCCTTATGCCTCTCATCTGTCTTCTTCTCATACATCTGATCTTGAACATTCTCCAACCCCTTTTGTTGATTTACACTCAACATCCATTAATTTGAACTCTATTTCAGAACCATTGTCTCTTGATCCTTCTCTTGTTTCACCTTCTGTGTCAACTACAAACAACTCAACCACTGCTTCTTCTTCTACTTCTAGTGCTCCTCCTTCAATTTCATCCCATCATATGGTCACGCGTAGACAAACAGGTTATCTCAAACCATCTTACAAATGTTAGTCCTTAATTCTTCAACCTTCCTTTTCTGAACCAGCTTCTTTTAAGGAGGCTTCTAAATACCAATGTTGGCATGATGCAATGGTTGATGAATACAAGGCGCTTATACATCAAAAGACTTGGGAATTAGTGCCTCCTCTTGGGCGCGACTCTATTACATGTTAGTGGATATATAAAATAAAACGACATGCTAATGGTGATATTGCTCGCTATAAAGCTCGATTAGTAGCTTGTGGTTTCTTAGAGGAGTTTGGTATAGACTATACTGAAATGTTTAGTCCAGTTATTAAACATCAAAGTATACACATTATACTTTCTTTAGTTGTTTCATTTAATTGGGTTATTGGACAACTTGATGTGTCTAATGCATTTCTTCATGGTGAATTGGGTGAAGAAGTGTATATGATCCAACCAGCTGGCTTTGTTGATTCACGTTTTCCCAATTATGTTTGCAAGTTGAAACGTTCACTGTATGGGTTAAAGCAAGCATCACGTGCGTGGTATCAATTACTCGCTAATTTTCTCACAGCTCATGGATTTGTTATCAGTTCTGCAGACACTTCAATGTTCACTCGTGGTGCAGATTAATTGCTTACAATTATCTTGGTTTACGTCGATGATATTTTAATTACAAGTGCTGATTGTAGTTCTATTTCATCGATTATACAAGAGATTAAGAAAAGTTTTGAGATGAAAGATTTAGGTGGTCATATTTTTGGGTTTGGAAGTTTTTAAGACAAACGAGCATACTATAATTACTCAAGCGAATTATGCTTTATCCATTTTATGTAAAGCCGGTATAAGTGATTGTAAATCCTCAACAACACCAACTTTAAACAAATATTCAGTTGTATCTGAACATGGATTACTACCCTTTGAGGATCCATTTCTTTTTCCTAGTATTACAGGTTCTCTTCAGTACTTGACTATATCCAGACCTGACATTGCTTATGTAGTAAATCAGTTGTGTCAATCAATGCATCACCCTACAAATGAAAATTATGAATCTCTCAAAAAGATATTGCGTTACATAAAAGGTACACATCATTATGGTTTATAATTTACTACTTCAACACCCCATCTTCGATCCTTCTCTGATTCAGATTGGGCTAGTTGTTCGATTGATCGTCGTTCGGTAACTGGTTATTGTATATTTTTGGGTAATAATTTGGTGTCTTAGGGGGTCAAAGAAACACTCTACCGTTTCATGCTACTCAACGGAAGCTGAATATAGAGCTTTAGCATATGTTGCAGCAGAATTGAAATGGTTTACATTTCTGCTAAAAAGCTTACATATTTCAGTTCATACTCCTTCTATTGCGTGTGATAATCTTTCAGCTTTGGATCTTGCTTCTAACCCAGTGTTTCATACTCAAACACGCCATATTGATGTTAAATTTCACTTTGTCAGAGAACAAGACAAATCAAAGAATCTGGTGTTATATCATGTTTTATCTCAAAATCAGTTAGCAGATATTCTAACTAAAGGCTTGGGTTCTACACCTTTTTCTTCAATTGTTTCCAAGCTTCCACTCATCTCTATGCTCAGCTTGAGGGGGATGATAAGATGAAAAAGTGTACAGCTCAGCAACTAACAAACACATCTGGCAAAGCTGTTATAACAGAGTCAACATAAGAGTCAACACAGTTAAAATAAGTTAGAAGTGTATATATGTGTATGTATAGATAGATGTAATCTCATATATATAAAGGCTTCTAACTCTATCTGTAATACACGAAAACATCAATAACAAAATCTCTTCTTCTTCTACTTCTATTATACCAAGTGAAAGTGAATCTCTAGTACGAAGAAGAGGAAACCGCTCTCTTTTTACAATATTTTTCATTTTTCTAGTGGAAAGTAAACTTGCTCTTCTTCATGTCCGCATTTTGTTACTACATTTTTGCTTTTTCATTTACTGTACAATAAAACGAATTATTAGTGTTATTTTGGTACTGTACCGCCGTATGTATTTCCGACAAAAAACAGAAATAATGTAAACTGAATAATATATATATTAAAAAAATTAAAAGGTAAAAATATTATTCTCCGCTTATTATTATTTATGTTTAATATTTTTTTAATATTATTTCTAATTAAACAATAAGAATAGTATTGTAATTAATGATCGTATATATATTAAATAAGAATATTTATGTATAAAGTAATAATACTTTTTTTAATTTTTATGCACAAAAAAAGTAAAAAAATGAAATGATTTACTCATTTTACTATTTTTTCTTTACATTTGTGAGTTATTTGATAGGAGAAAATTTTGATAGACTATTCTCTAACTTTTAGTTTAATGAGATTGTTTTTTTAAAATAATCATTTGAAATGGTTTTAAATCTTTAAAATATTCTAAATCTTTTAAATTATTTTTAAAAATATATGATTATTAAAATATTCACTTAAAATATTTTTTTATTTTTTTAATACATATGAGAACCACTTTGGACTCAAAATCTTTTTGACTTTAGTAAGATTCGATTTCAGGACCTCTTAGTTTCTGCGGAGTAGTGTAACCACTATACTAACTATCGATTTTATTTAAAGTGATTTTGGATGTCAATTTTTTTTTAATATTGTTTACAAATATTCAAATTTTAATTGAAAAGCATTTTTAGTTTTAAAAGAATCAATCTCAGACTTTCTCTAACTATCATATGTAGATTTTTATTCTTTGTCAAACTTTTTTTATTCTTTTAGTCAAGCTCGTATGTAGAATTTACTTTTAACAATTATTAGAACCCGTTTGAGATTGTTTTTTAAAATAATCACTTGAAATGATTTTAGTTCTATAAAAATATTTTAGACCCTTAAAATCACTTTTAGAAAAAGCACAAGATTAGTGATTATTAAAATAATCGAGTGATTTTAAAGTAAATCACTCTTATTTTACATAGAATAATAATAACAAGTATGTCTACAGTTAAATTTAAAACCCATAAAAGATCAATGAGTTTTTAACCATTAGATTATATTTATTAAAGATCAATAATTGGTCTAATGGTTAGACTACTCCGCAGAGAAGTCCTGAGATCGAACTTTATTGGGGTCAAAATGACTCCGAGACAGATTATATTAATAAAAGATTTGGATTTACCCATAAAAGATATGTTTTGTATTTACTCATTAAGATTCAATGTATAAAATATTGATGAGTTTTTACCTATGAAAATTTATGATGTATCCATTATTTTTTAAATTGTTTTATAGTTAATCATTTTTACTAATTATATTAGAAGATGGGAGAGGGATATTATTATTAGTTTTGTGACTTAGATGATAATTTTCTCTATATTATTATTTAGCCAATATTTTAATTAGATAATTATTATATTATGAATATAAAACAATATGTTCATTTAGTTATGACGTCATTAATTAATTAATTAATCTTTATTATTAAATTCAAAATTTATTTTATCATTGGTATTACGTCGTGTAATGAGATAAATATAATATTATCAGAATTTGATAATTTGATCAAAATTTGTAATTTAATTTTGAGATAATTAAAATAAAATTAAAAAATAATAAATCTAATAAATGAGACTATAATCAAATTAACATATAAATATTATATAAAGTTTAAGCTTACCATATTAGTAATAAAAAAAACTTTTAACTATTGGGTTAGCTAAATTGATTAAAAAAACTTATTATTTCTTCTATGTTTTTAGGATGTGAATGGGATGAACAAGATTCGGACCCCATGAAAATGGGTAACCTTGTCTACATTTACTTTATGTATACATGAAGAGACGTGCATATTTTTCATTAAATTAATCGAGATGCATGCAAATTAGTTCACATCACACACAAAATTCTAAAAAAAGAAAATTTAGAATTAAATCTTTTTCAGGATTAAATTGAGATGTTGGCCTTGACCTAAGAATTTTCATTTCTTAAATTGTATACCAAAATAAGTCAATTTTTTTTATTAAATATGCATATGAACCGATGACGTGCCATGATCATTAAAACGTTTAAAAAATGGGGAATTATTATAAAAGGCCCCAACCCAACTTATAGTACTCACAAAATCACGATCCTAACTAAATCATTAAAACCCAACTAAAAAAAACCAAAACTTCCCTTTCCCTATATATGTACATAGTAAAGGTTTTTATCACAAAAAACCCTATTAGGGTTTCGCCAACCCCCTCTCTTCTCTCTCATTCACAGCAGCTTCCCTGAACAAAAAAAAATCTCAGCGCCCTCACCGCCTTCGTGGCCCATTCTCCACCGTCACTAGCACAAGAAACCCGCCGCTTTCCTTGCGCAACACAAGAAAACCGCCAGTCGTGGGCCATTATCCGGTGCCTCACCTGCGCCTGGAGCACCACGGTTCGTGGCCATACTCCACCATTAGAAGCCTGCCGCCCTCATCATCTCACCACGATTATAGAACCAACAGATTAGGTAATAAATATTTACTTGCAGTGTATATCATTTCTTTAGTTGTAGATCATATACAAAATATTAGGTGATATATCAAAAGATTCTGAATTATTTTTGACACCTGATATGAAAACAAAAAAGGATCTTGCTTGATGAAAAATCACTTTGCCCTTCATTTTTCAAATATGTTGATTTTACCCCTAAAAGAATTGGCTTATGACCGTCCCCTTAAAATTTTAAGAAATTTTATTATCCCCTGATGTCTGAAAATTGCTGGTTTTACCCCTAAATTTTTTTTATGAAACCCTCTAAAATATTGAGTTTCACTTGGCTCCCTGATTTATGAAAAATGTTGATTATACCTCTTATTAAGAATTGCCTATGGCTCCCCTAAAGATTTGAGATATTTCACTTGACCCCTTGATTTATGAAAATGCTGATTTTCCAGATACTAACATTCACCACCATCTTTTATTTATTTTATTATTAGTATATACGTATTTGTTTATTTTTATTTTCTTTAGCACCTGCTGGATATGGTATAAAGGCGGAGTTGGTATGGACCAACATGATAGGTTGCACCCACATGGACCCTGAGTTATTTAGAAATTGGTATGTAGCAAAGTTGGTACGTACCAATTGGAACCCAATAACTGCTGGAGCCGGAGATGTCGCAATTTGTTTAATGTTTTGACTTTTTTTACATTTACACTCTTTACCTATAAATTTGACTGTCGTTAAACCCAAATATTGATGCCCATAATGCACACCTTTCTCGTTGATATTGTTTCGAGATGAGTACGTACCGACTTATATACGTACCATGTGGATTTTATAACATGAATTAACTCGCGGTATTAGTTTCGAGATTGATACGTACCAACATTGGTTGTATAAAATCATAAAACGGACATGGATACGTATAAATAATATAACTGGTACGTACCAAACATAAATTATTGGTGCATACCAAACATGGATTATTGGTATGTACCAATGACAACTGAAATAGGCGTATAAGGGTAGAAAAACAAACCGGAAAAACAAACTAAGGCCTTTATATGTATTTTTTTTTTCAGTTAGGCTATGTTAGTTATTTACTCAAATATTTTTCTATGTTAATTTGACTTGGTTTTTTTATAAACTACAGTGTATTATGAGGTGAATGATGAGATCGTTGATCATGATATTTCAAAACTAAGGTATGTATTCGAAAAATATGAAATCCTCTCATATCTAAGACCTTTATAAGTATATTTTTTCTGTTAGACTTTTGTCACTAAACTTTTGAATATTTAGGCCTCTATCAGTAATTTCCTCTTTGAAAATAATCTTTCATACTAAATAACAGTTTTCAATTTTCAAATTATTCTACGAGAATTTTTTTTCAAAAATGTCAAATCAAAAAACATAGAAAACATGAAACAGTAATGATATATCAAACTTTTGTGTTTCACTATTATATCACATTCAACACTAATAAAATTATTTCTTTTCTTAATTATTAACTTTTTATTAATTTTATTTTTTACTTTTCCGTCTTAAAAATAATATCTACATAACTTTTCACATAAATTAAGAAACACATTTATTATCTCCACCATTACTAAAATACCTTTAATAAAGTGTCTTGATATTTTAAATATTTATTAAAAAGATAAAATTAATTTTTTTATAAAGATAATAGTAGAAAAATGTAAGATAAAGTGTCTTGAAATTCTAAATATAATTTAAATTTAATAGAATATTTTTTAGTTGAAATTCTAAAAAGAACTTTTGGAATTTTTAGTCCCAACTTGTATTTTCATTGAATAAAATACTCAATAAAAACTTTGTCTTGTATATGTAGTCATTCATTGTCTATTGCTCATTTCTTCAAAAAAAACGAAAATGGCGAAAGAAAACGCAGCCACTACTCAAGCGAAACCACAAGAAGCTTGAGTCTCTCCATCTCACTCCACACCTGGCGGAGCTTCATCTCACCCACCACCTACGCCAACCCTTGTAGATGCAACACTATCCGTTGAAAAAGGTAATATACTTTATATTTTTACTGATGCAGTAGAAATATTTTTCATACACACTTTTTAGATTAGTATTTTTATTTTATCTCAGCATTTTCAAAACTCCTTTTTCTCTTCGAAAGAAATACTCCATCACCTATTGTTATAACTTTAAATTCTACAAATACTACTCCCTCCGTTTCAATAAATTTGTCAACTTAGCTTTTCACATATATTAAGAAATATAATAAATTCATTCATCATTACAAAAATATCTCTAATAAATTATCTTGATATTTTAAATGTGTATTGGATATATAAATTTTAATATTTTAATAAAGATTATAGTGAAAAAATAGTTAGAAAAAAAATGTCTTGAACTTTTGAAACATTATTTTAATCAATGGACAATTTTATACATAATTTTCGTTTCTCGTAATTTTGGTTACCCAAAATATATAAAGGTTAAAAAAAAAAAATTTAAAATTTTCTAGATTTATAAGCAATTTTTGTTGTTTATGATGGTTTTACTATGTAATTTCAGAGAAATTTTTCAGTGAGAAGGATCTAGAGACCATATCACAATACGTCAAGCAAAATATAGCAAAATATTTCTAAATATAGTTGCTGTTATCCATGCTCTCATGTTCTTGATTCTCGCATCGAGATTTTGGAAGGGTATGTATTTAGGATCACTTTATTTTTGTTATGTTTTCTCTTTCAATTTTCTCCAAGTCTAATTCTCATTTCTTTGTTTATGTAGCTTTTAACGATTCAAACCCTCCAAAGCTAGATGCGGTTGTGGATTTTGTAGATGGTGCAGATTTCTTGGATGGTGAAGGTTATGAAGGTGTCATGTTTGTTCTGAGTTAGAAGTGCTGGGAAATATTACATCTTAATATGTTATTGATGTTATTAATAATGTCTTTGAACAGTCAATAATTTGAATATTTTGTAAGAAAAATATATAGGAAAAACCATGTCCTCTACCTCTTACTAAAAACTCAGTTACATCTAGAAAACACAATGAAATAAGAAGACAATTCTAGATATCTTCAAGTGTGAAATATCGTGTTGCTTTTTCATTTTTTACATTGTGTTTCTATTCTAGTCGCTATCAAATTTAACACCGTGCTCTTTGTCTGACTTGCTTGCTTCCCTTTGTAATGTTTCCTCATCATCAAAATCTGCAGTCAATTTAAGTTAAAAGTCTGCTCTCATAGTACTTGAGCTCCATTATATATACCAAGCCATTCTTTGATCCCATCCAGTGAAGTCAAAGTGATAGAATCGTAACATCTTGCTTAAAATCCTTGAATATTATTTGTCATATGGAAGTTTTTCTGTCTCATACCAACTCTCAAGATGAACTATCTCACATTCACTGAGGGTAATCACCACAAATGGTGTCTCAATAACCTCCATGAGGCAGCCGGAAGTTGGGAAAATAAAAAATGATTTATGGGGTACCCCATGAATCCAAGCTCTCACAAAGGCTGATCAAACTCCAAATTAAGCCCTTCAAGTTGAGATTGTCTCCGAAGATTGTGCGACCCCTTTTGCCTTGCTCTTCATTAGATTAGTAATACACATTATAATCATAACTTGCTACACTTGGTTTCAAGTTAAACTCTCCCTCACTCTAAATAATCGGTGGGTAACAAATATAATTATTATCAACTATAAACTTCACTTTGATCTTCGCAGGCTTTAGTATATTATTTGATAAAACAGAGTATATAAAACAGATCCAAATTGATATACCAAATCCATAGGACGAAAGATAAACATAATAGATGAACATAAACACGAATAGATCGTAACAAACAAAGAAAAAACCAACAAAACCTCAGTTCAACTTATATCCTTGTTATACCTCACCGTCTTCAAATCCATTGGTAATTTTCCAAGTCACTCTTTTAACAGAAGAAAGAAATACAAAAACAAAAACAACTAACATACCAAACAACCAAAATTGAGACCATAACCACAAAAGATAGAAGATCCGGATTATTTTACTAACGTTGGTATAATATTGCTGCAGTGCAATAAAGGGTGTACTGGGTGACTGAGGAAAAGCGGCTAGCACGATCAAGATAGTCAAAGGACAGCTTAAACAACAATAAGAACAAGAGAAAGGACCTACGCCAAAGATCCAATAACCATTTAAGCTTAGCTTTAACCACCGATCTATAAGAACTTACAACAATCTTACCTTATTAGAAAAGAAGTTGTCGGAACAGAACAAGAACAACTATGATAGAGTCCCCGAACTTGTTGGAAAAGAAGAATAAGAAATAAAAAATAAAATGAGCAAACAAAGAGAGAAAGTTGCCATATAAGAAGAAATATCATAAGAGATATTCTGCTTTAAACAGTTCCAAATCTTTTTTTTTTTTTTGTTAAAAAAACGAATCTCTGCCCTCACGCAAGATCGAACTGCGGACCTTCAGTTTACAAGACTGACGCTCTACTACTGAGCTATAAGGGCTATTTTATGCTTATAAAAGTTTCTTTTCAATATAATATTGTTTTATAACCGTGTTATCATGAGTTGTCAAGGCCAAACGTTAAAAGAAAAGGAAGCAATCCACTGGACGAACCAACAAGCTTTAGCATCTCAATTTTGCCAGTCAGCAACAATATTCTTCAAATAAATATTTTTTCATCGCAAACATGTGCATTTACAGTTTTACATTAACGATGAAAAGACCAGACTCGTATTGAACGGTAGGACACTGTACACGAATAGCATTGGGAACTCTCACCCTCTTTGCATCAATATCACCTACACATACAATTATAATTATACTAGAATTTTGTTTAACAAAATAACTAAGTCTTTCAAGATTGCAAAGATCCAATTCACGAGATCAGTTTCGATCCTTGGTCTCCAGACTATGTTGAATTTTCCCCTGATTTATTTAAAAGTTTATTACTTATTCAGAAAGGGCCCATGTTTTTCCCCAAATGGTTAGGCAACAACATTTTCATAATGTTCAGTACAGTCTAACCCACTTACAATTCAGTCTCTATTTAATCCAATTAAACTCAGAAAACCCCTAAAATGGAAATCTTAAAAAACAGGAAAGAGTACATAAACAATTTCAAAGGAAATAGATTAGGAAAAATAAAAATGTTGCTAACTCAATGGTATGAGGCAAGGCTAAGGGTGCAGCACCGCTCCCCTCTCCACTACTATATGGTCCACAATTTCAGAACAGATTTTGGTAGTGTATTGGCTTCCTTATTACAAATTCAAGAATTAATTAAGCACTAAACCCCATGATAATCACATACAAAATTTACAAGCTACATAAAATTATATGGAAGAATCAGTGAATAGTTTATCAATAAAAAAAAAAAAAAACTGCAAACCCACATGATATTTTTACACACAAGCACTTTTATATTTTTCATTAATTTCTACTTTTTCTGATCAAGTAAATAATGAAGAGCAAAACATGAAGAAAAAAAAGATACATATAAGATGAGATTTTCATGGTTAAACTTAGCAATACCCTCATAAGATGAAGAAGTGTACATAGAGGCGGATCTCGGATTTTAAGTCAAGAAAGACTATTATTATTACAAAAAGAACCACCTCCATAAATGAATAAAACTTCTATATATCTAATAAAATTATTAAAAAATACCTACAAATTTCGCAAAACTAATAATTTTTACCTAATATAATCTATTTATTTTTGTTTCGAATTGGTCAGGATTTGTCTATTTTATTTAAAAAAATATCTTCAATCATAAATAAACTCATGCCTCTAACAAAAAAAACAGTCTTACTTATAAAATATTAAACCTTTTTACATATTTAATAAGCAGTTAAGTTAAAAATACTAAATTTTGACCAACGATTTATTCAGTATCTAATTCTATGACTAGTTATCATCTGGCCAACGATTATTTGAGTAAGGTATATATTCATGCATTCAAAGAAGATGATATAAAAAATGATCATCATTATTACCAGGATCAGATAAAAGAGAACAACAAAGAAACAAGACAACAAATAAGAATAGCTAATTGAATATAATACATATTTTCAATTTCATACAGTCCAAAAATTTAATATCTCTAAGTCAAGTCTCAAAAGTATTGAATTAGTCTAAACTCACAAGCAAGACTTACAAGTTTCAAGGAAGAATATAAAACGTTTTTTGTTCTGTACAAGTCTTTAATCGTGTTTTGTTGCACTAAACTAAAAAAATCATCCTTGCAATTACGAGAGTAACATCAAATACAAATGAAAAGTGGAACAACTCTGTTACTAATAATAACACTTATCCCTTCAATTCATGTAATACTTAAAAAAAATGATAATAAAACAATTAGCAAAAAAAAAATTATGAAAAATAAATTAAAGACTAACCACCAAGAATTAAAAAGTTGGATATTCTAATACTTATCTTTATTTTCAATGGTATTTGATCAATACTCCATAGTAAAAGTAAGTTGGAAAAAAAATTAATTGGGGAGGGCTAATTTTTTAATTGAGAATTTTAGAATTTTTCTAATTCATACTTTTACCTATTAAAAGAATGGGCTAAAATCCAGTATTATTTAATTGTGCTGGGGTGGGCTGCAGCCTACCCCAGCCCTCCCCCAAATCCGCCGCTGAGTGTACAACTCAGCAACTAACAAACACATCTGTCAAAGCTGTTATAACAGAGTCAACATAAGAGTCAACACAGTTAGAATAAGTTAGAAGTGTATATATGTGCATGTATAGATAGCTGTAATCTCATATATATATATATATATATATATATATATATATATATATATATATATATATATATATATATATATATATAAAGGCTTCTAACTGTCTCTGTAATACACGAAAATATCAATAATAAAATCTCTTCTTCTTCTACTTCTATTATGGTATCAAAGCTAAGGAGGTATAGCTCAAAAAAAAATTCACCATTAATGGCATTCTGAAGCTTTCTGACCTCCGCTCGATCTTCCGCTTCACGCTTCAATGGCATCTTCTTCTACTCATTATCACTACTACACCAAATATTCAATCCAGCTCGGAAATTCCAGCTGGATTACTTCTTCTTCGCCAAAATTGGGTCTCTCTAGTTCAAATCAAACTCGATTCGACCAATTTTGTACTATGGCGTGCTCAGATGGAGTCAGTTCTTGAAGCCCATGGGTATCTTGCTCACGTTAATGGAACTTCACCTCATCCTGCGTCGTCATCTTCATCTTACTCTACTTGGTTAATTGTCGATCAACAGCTTAAGATATCTCTCAATTCTTCAATGATACCTCTCAATTTGTTTGATTAGTTCACGCTCATGATGTATGGTCAAAATTAGAAGAAATCTTTATTACTCAATGTCGCACACACGTTCATGGATTGAAATGCGGTTGTGTAACATTAAGAAAAGTGATAGGTCGATGACTAGTTATCTAAATGAAATACAAGAGATTGTGATGGTTTAGCTACTGCAGATACTTCGCTTCCACTTGAAGATATTATAATGTATACACTTAAGGGTCTACCTTTCGAATATAATCAGTTCAAATCGAGTATTCGTATTACGAATGCTCAAACTTCAACACTCACGTTTCATTCATTGTGTAGCTTACTAGTTTCTGAAGAACACCACATGAAGATGAGTGATTCTACTGATAGTACGAATACATCTCTCTCTGCAATTTTTACATCTGCTGGCTCTCAACCTTCTGGTTCATCACATAATAATAATCAAGGTCGTGGAAATTATACTCGAGGTAAATCGAATCAAGGCAGAGGAAATTATAATCGAGGTTATAATCATCGAGGTCGTGGTCGAGGACCTCCTTCATCCATTTTAGGAGCTCCTCCATCTCAATCTTCTTTTGGTATGAATTCATCTCCTACTTGTCAAATTTGTTCTCGTTTTGGACATATTGCGTTGGATTGTTGGTTTAGAGCAAACTTCAACACTTTTCCCTCTCCAAAAGCACAAAGTCGCGTGGCTTTAACGACTCAAACTTCTCAATCAAACTCACATGATCCTGAATTGTGGTATCTTGACTCTGGAGCTAATAGTCATGTGACTCATGATGCATCATTTATTCAAGCTTCAACTCCCTCTAGTGGCTCAAATTCTGTTGCAATAGGTAATGGTCAATCGTTGAATATTGCAAACATTGGTAATAGTAAGATATCCTCTCCCTCTACATCTTTATTTCTTAAATCCATACTTCATGTTCCCTGTATAAAGTCAAATTTACTCTCTATCTTTCGCCTTACTCAAGACAACAATTGCTCTATTATTTTCACTGCTAATTCTGTGTCAATTGTGGACTCAAACTCCAAACATGTTCTCTTTCAGGGCCCTTGTAAAGATGGGCTATATCCACTCCAATTTGGTGTTTCTAATAAGTCATCTTTCTCACAATCTTCAGCTACTCTTTGTTTGTCTTCAACTGTTGTTTCTCCTCCAAAGTCAGACATTTCTTCTGCTAAAGTCTGGCATTACAGGCTTGTTCATCCTTCTTCTCAGTCATCCATTCCATTATCTAGTGTAATAGGTACTAAGCTTGATTATCATGGTTTACAATGTAAAGCTTGTTCTGTATCAAAATCTCACAAATTACCTTTTAATCTGTCAATTACTCGTTCTTGTAAACCTTTTGACTTAATACACACAGATGTTTGGGGACCCTCCCCAGTTGAGTCTTCTACTACTTCTTATCACTATTATATTGTTTTTATAGATGATTTTACTCGTTATTCTTGGGTTTATCCCTTAACTCTTAAATCTCAAGTGTGTGATGTGTTTAAATCTTTCTATCATATGATTACTACTCAATTCAATGTTCATATTAAAACACTTAGATCAGATAATGGTGGTGAATCTTTTAGTACCATTTTCAAACTCTTTCTTCAAGATCATGGTATAATCCATCAAACCACTTGTCCACATACACCAAAACAAAATGGTGTTTCTGAAAGGAAACATAAACATCTCATTGAAACAACTTTATCTCTTCTTTATCATAGCCTTTTACCCTCAACTTTTTGGATTAAAGCCTTAGCTACTGCAGTTTATCTCATTAACATTCTTCCCACTCCAAATTTATCAAATAACTCACCTTTCAGCTTTTATACAATCATCCTCCCATTTATGAACATCTTAGAATTTTTGGGTGTTTATGCTACCCTTGGCTCAGGCCTTATTCAACTCACAAATTATCACCAAGATCAGATACATGTGTTTTCTCAGGTTATTTCTCTCATTCTAAAGGCTATAAATGTTAATCCTTAGAGTCAAATAAAGTCTTTATATCAAGACATGTTAGATTTGATGAAACAGCATTTCCTTATGCCTCTCATCTGTCTTCTTCTCATACATCTGATCTTGAACATTCTCCAACCCCTTTTGTTGATTTACACTCAACATCCATTAATTTGAACTCTATTTCAGAACCATTGTCTCTTGATCCTTCTCTTGTTTCACCTTCTGTGTCTACTACAAACAACTCAACCACTGCTTCTTCTTCTACTTCTAGTGCTCCTCCTTCAATTTCATCCCATCATATGGTCACGCGTAGACAAACAGGTTATCTCAAACCATCTTACAAATGTTAGTCCTTAATTCTTCAACCTTCCTTTTCTGAACCAGCTTCTTTTAAGGAGGCTTCTAAATACCAATGTTGGCATGATGCAATGGTTGATGAATACAAGGCGCTTATACATCAAAAGACTTGGGAATTAGTGCCTCCTCTTGGGCGCGACTCTATTACATGTTAGTGGATATATAAAATAAAACGACATGCTAATGGTGATATTGCTCGCTATAAAGCTCGATTAGTAGCTTGTGGTTTCTTAGAGGAGTTTGGTATAGACTATACTGAAATGTTTAGTCCAGTTATTAAACATCAAAGTATACACATTATACTTTCTTTAGTTGTTTCATTTAATTGGGTTATTGGACAACTTGATGTGTCTAATGCATTTCTTCATGGTGAATTGGGTGAAGAAGTGTATATGATCCAACCAGCTGGCTTTGTTGATTCACGTTTTCCCAATTATGTTTGCAAGTTGAAACGTTCACTGTATGGGTTAAAGCAAGCATCACGTGCGTGGTATCAATTACTCGCTAATTTTCTCACAGCTCATGGATTTGTTATCAGTTCTGCAGACACTTCAATGTTCACTCGTGGTGCAGATTAATTGCTTACAATTATCTTGGTTTACGTCGATGATATTTTAATTACAAGTGCTGATTGTAGTTCTATTTCATCGATTATACAAGAGATTAAGAAAAGTTTTGAGATGAAAGATTTAGGTGGTCATATTTTTGGGTTTGGAAGTTTTTAAGACAAACGAGCATACTATAATTACTCAAGCGAATTATGCTTTATCCATTTTATGTAAAGCCGGTATAAGTGATTGTAAATCCTCAACAACACCAACTTTAAACAAATATTCAGTTGTATCTGAACATGGATTACTACCCTTTGAGGATCCATTTCTTTTTCCTAGTATTACAGGTTCTCTTCAGTACTTGACTATATCCAGACCTGACATTGCTTATGTAGTAAATCAGTTGTGTCAATTAATGCATCACCCTACAAATGAAAATTATGAATCTCTCAAAAAGATATTGCGTTACATAAAAGGTACACATCATTATGGTTTATAATTTACTACTTCAACACCCCATCTTCGATCCTTCTCTGATTCAGATTGGGCTAGTTGTTCGATTGATCGTCGTTCGGTAACTGGTTATTGTATATTTTTGGGTAATAATTTGGTGTCTTAGGGGGTCAAAGAAACACTCTACCGTTTCATGCTACTCAACGGAAGCTGAATATAGAGCTTTAGCATATGTTGCAGCAGAATTGAAATGGTTTACATTTCTGCTAAAAAGCTTACATATTTCAGTTCATACTCCTTCTATTGCGTGTGATAATCTTTCAGCTTTGGATCTTGCTTCTAACCCAGTGTTTCATACTCAAACACGCCATATTGATGTTAAATTTCACTTTGTCAGAGAACAAGACAAATCAAAGAATCTGGTGTTATATCATGTTTTATCTCAAAATCAGTTAGCAGATATTCTAACTAAAGGCTTGGGTTCTACACCTTTTTCTTCAATTGTTTCCAAGCTTCCACTCATCTCTATGCTCAGCTTGAGGGGGATGATAAGATGAAAAAGTGTACAGCTCAGCAACTAACAAACACATCTGGCAAAGCTGTTATAACAGAGTCAACATAAGAGTCAACACAGTTAAAATAAGTTAGAAGTGTATATATGTGTATGTATAGATAGATGTAATCTCATATATATAAAGGCTTCTAACTCTATCTGTAATACACGAAAACATCAATAATAAAATCTCTTCTTCTTCTACTTCTATTATACCCAAGTGAAAGTGAATCTCTAGTACGAAGAAGAGGAAACCGCTCTCTTTTTACAATATTTTTCATTTTTCTAGTGGAAAGTAAACTTGCTCTTCTTCATGTCCGCATTTTGTTACTACATTTTTGCTTTTTCATTTACTGTACAATAAAACGAATTATTAGTGTTATTTTGGTACTGTACCGCCGTATGTATTTCCGACAAAAAACAGAAATAATGTAAACTGAATAATATATATATTAAAAAAATTAAAAGGTAAAAATATTATTCTCCGCTTATTATTATTTATGTTTAATATTTTTTTAATATTATTTCTAATTAAACAATAAGAATAGTATTGTAATTAATGATCGTATATATATTAAATAAGAATATTTATGTATAAAGTAATAATACTTTTTTTAATTTTTATGCACAAAAAAAGTAAAAAAATGAAATGATTTACTCATTTTACTATTTTTTCTTTACATTTGTGAGTTATTTGATAGGAGAAAATTTTGATAGACTATTCTCTAACTTTTAGTTTAATGAGATTGTTTTTTTAAAATAATCATTTGAAATGGTTTTAAATCTTTAAAATATTCTAAATCTTTTAAATTATTTTTAAAAATATATGATTATTAAAATATTCACTTAAAATATTTTTTTATTTTTTTAATACATATGAGAACCACTTTGGACTCAAAATCTTTTTGACTTTAGTAAGATTCGATTTCAGGACCTCTTAGTTTCTGCGGAGTAGTGTAACCACTATACTAACTATCGATTTTATTTAAAGTGATTTTGGATGTCAATTTTTTTTTAATATTGTTTACAAATATTCAAATTTTAATTGAAAAGCATTTTTAGTTTTAAAAGAATCAATCTCAGACTTTCTCTAACTATCATATGTAGATTTTTATTCTTTGTCAAACTTTTTTTATTCTTTTAGTCAAGCTCGTATGTAGAATTTACTTTTAACAATTATTAGAACCCGTTTGAGATTGTTTTTTAAAATAATCACTTGAAATGATTTTAGTTCTATAAAAATATTTTAGACCCTTAAAATCACTTTTAGAAAAAGCACAAGATTAGTGATTATTAAAATAATCGAGTGATTTTAAAGTAAATCACTCTTATTTTACATAGAATAATAATAACAAGTATGTCTACAATTAAATTTAAAACCCATAAAAGATCAATGAGTTTTTAACCATTAGATTATATTTATTAAAGATCAATAATTGGTCTAATGGTTAGACTACTCCGCAGAGAAGTCCTGAGATCGAACTTTATTGGGGTCAAAATGACTCCGAGACAGATTATATTAATAAAAGATTTGGATTTACCCATAAAAGATATGTTTTGTATTTACTCATTAAGATTCAATGTATAAAATATTGATGAGTTTTTACCTATGAAAATTTATGATGTATCCATTATTTTTTAAATTGTTTTATAGTTAATCATTTTTACTAATTATATTAGAAGATGGGAGAGGGATATTATTATTAGTTTTGTGACTTAGATGATAATTTTCTCTATATTATTATTTAGCCAATATTTTAATTAGATAATTATTATATTATGAATATAAAACAATATGTTCATTTAGTTATGACGTCATTAATTAATTAATTAATCTTTATTATTAAATTCAAAATTTATTTTATCATTGGTATTACGTCGTGTAATGAGATAAATATAATATTATCAGAATTTGATAATTTGATCAAAATTTGTAATTTAATTTTGAGATAATTAAAATAAAATTAAAAAATAATAAATCTAATAAATGAGACTATAATCAAATTAACATATAAATATTATATAAAGTTTAAGCTTACCATATTAGTAATAAAAAAAACTTTTAACTATTGGGTTAGCTAAATTGATTAAAAAATATTATTATTTCTTCTATGTTTTTAGGATGTGAATGGGATGAACAAGATTCGGACCCCATGAAAATGGGTAACCTTGTCTAGATTTACTTTATGTATACATGAAGAGACGTGCATATTTTTCATTAAATTAATCGAGATGCATGCAAATTAGTTCACATCACACACAAAATTCTAAAAAAAGAAAATTTAGAATTAAATCTTTTTCAGGATTAAATTGAGATGTTGGCCTTGACCTAAGAATTTTCATTTCTTAAATTGTATACCAAAATAAGTCAATTTTTTTATTAAATATGCATATGAACCGATGACGTGCCATGATCATTAAAACGTTTAAAACATGGGGAATTATTATAAAAGGCCCCAACCCAACTTATAGTACTCACAAAATCACGATCCTACCTAAATCATTAAAACCCAACTAAAAAAAACCAAAACTTCCCTTTCCCTATATATGTACATAGTAAAGGTTTTTATCACAAAAAACCCTATTAGGGTTTCGCCAACCCCCTCTCTTCTCTCTCATTCACAGCAGCTTCCCTGAACAAAAAAAAATCTCAGCGCCCTCACCGCCTTCGTGGCCCATTCTCCACCGTCACTAGCACAAGAAACCCGCCGCTTTCCTTGCGCAACACAAGAAAACCGCCAGTCGTGGGCCATTATCCGGTGCCTCACCTGCGCCTGGAGCACCACGGTTCGTGGCCATACTCCACCATTAGAAGCCTGCCGCCCTCATCATCTCACCACGATTATAGAACCAACAGATTAGGTAATAAATATTTACTTGCAGTGTATATCATTTCTTTAGTTGTAGATCATATACAAAATATTAGGTGATATATCAAAAGATTCTGAATTATTTTTGACACCTGATATGAAAACAAAAAAGGATCTTGCTTGATGAAAAATCACTTTGCCCTTCATTTTTCAAATATGTTGATTTTACCCCTAAAAGAATTGGCTTATGACCGTCCCCTTAAAATTTTAAGAAATTTTATTATCCCCTGATGTCTGAAAATTGCTGGTTTTACCCCTAAATTTTTTTTATGAAACCCTCTAAAATATTGAGTTTCACTTGGCTCCCTGATTTATGAAAAATGTTGATTATACCTCTTATTAAGAATTGCCTATGGCTCCCCTAAAGATTTGAGATATTTCACTTGACCCCTTGATTTATGAAAATGCTGATTTTCCAGATACTAACATTCACCACCATCTTTTATTTATTTTATTATTAGTATATACGTATTTGTTTATTTTTATTTTCTTTAGCACCTGCTGGATATGGTATAAAGGCGGAGTTGGTATGGACCAACATGATAGGTTGCACCCACATGGACCCTGAGTTATTTAGAAATTGGTATGTAGCAAAGTTGGTACGTACCAATTGGAACCCAATAACTGCTGGAGCCGGAGATGTCGCAATTTGTTTAATGTTTTGACTTTTTTTACATTTACACTCTTTACCTATAAATTTGACTGTCGTTAAACCCAAATATTGATGCCCATAATGCACACCTTTCTCGTTGATATTGTTTCGAGATGAGTACGTACCGACTTATATACGTACCATGTGGATTTTATAACATGAATTAACTCGCGGTATTAGTTTCGAGATTGATACGTACCAACATTGGTTGTATAAAATCATAAAACGGACATGGATACGTATAAATAATATAACTGGTACGTACCAAACATAAATTATTGGTGCATACCAAACATGGATTATTGGTATGTACCAATGACAACTGAAATAGGCGTATAAGGGTAGAAAAACAAACCGGAAAAACAAACTAAGGCCTTTATATGTATTTTTTTTTTCAGTTAGGCTATGTTAGTTATTTACTCAAATATTTTTCTATGTTAATTTGACTTGGTTTTTTTATAAACTACAGTGTATTATGAGGTGAATGATGAGATCGTTGATCATGATATTTCAAAACTAAGGTATGTATTCGAAAAATATGAAATCCTCTCATATCTAAGACCTTTATAAGTATATTTTTTCTGTTAGACTTTTGTCACTAAACTTTTGAATATTTAGGCCTCTATCAGTAATTTCCTCTTTGAAAATAATCTTTCATACTAAATAACAGTTTTCAATTTTCAAATTATTCTACGAGAATTTTTTTTCAAAAATGTCAAATCAAAAAACATAGAAAACATGAAACAGTAATGATATATCAAACTTTTGTGTTTCACTATTATATCACATTCAACACTAATAAAATTATTTCTTTTCTTAATTATTAACTTTTTATTAATTTTATTTTTTACTTTTCCGTCTTAAAAATAATATCTACATAACTTTTCACATAAATTAAGAAACACATTTATTATCTCCACCATTACTAAAATACCTTTAATAAAGTGTCTTGATATTTTAAATATTTATTAAAAAGATAAAATTAAATTTTTTATAAAGATAATAGTAGAAAAATGTAAGATAAAGTGTCTTGAAATTCTAAATATAATTTAAATTTAATAGAATATTTTTTAGTTGAAATTCTAAAAAGAACTTTTGGAATTTTTAGTCCCAAATTGTATTTTCATTGAATAAAATACTCAATAAAAACTTTGTCTTGTATATGTAGTCATTCATTGTCTATTGCTCATTTCTTCAAAAAAAGCGAAAATGGCGAAAGAAAACGCAGCCACTACTCAAGCGAAACCACAAGAAGCTTGAGTCTCTCCATCTCACTCCACACCTGGCGGAGCTTCATCTCACCCACCACCTACGCCAACCCTTGTAGATGCAACACTATCCGTTGAAAAAGGTAATATACTTTATATTTTTACTGATGCAGTAGAAATATTTTTCATACACACTTTTTAGATTAGTATTTTTATTTTATCTCAGCATTTTCAAAACTCCTTTTTCTCTTCGAAAGAAATACTCCATCACCTATTGTTATAACTTTAAATTCTACAAATACTACTCCCTCCGTTTCAATAAATTTGTCAACTTAGCTTTTCACATATATTAAGAAATATAATAAATTCATTCATCATTACAAAAATATCTCTAATAAATTATCTTGATATTTTAAATGTGTATTGGATATATAAATTTTAATATTTTAATAAAGATTATAGTGAAAAAATAGTTAGAAAAAAAATGTCTTGAACTTTTGAAACATTATTTTAATCAATGGACAATTTTATACATAATTTTCGTTTCTCGTAATTTTGGTTACCCAAAATATATAAAGGTTAAAAAAAAAAAATTTAAAATTTTCTAGATTTATAAGCAATTTTTGTTGTTTATGATGGTTTTACTATGTAATTTCAGAGAAATTTTTCAGTGAGAAGGATCTAGAGACCATATCACAATACGTCAAGCAAAATATAGCAAAATATTTCTAAATATAGTTGCTGTTATCCATGCTCTCATGTTCTTGATTCTCGCATCGAGATTTTGGAAGGGTATGTATTTAGGATCACTTTATTTTTGTTATGTTTTCTCTTTCAATTTTCTCCAAGTCTAATTCTCATTTCTTTGTTTATGTAGCTTTTAACGATTCAAACCCTCCAAAGCTAGATGCGGTTGTGGATTTTGTAGATGGTGCAGATTTCTTGGATGGTGAAGGTTATGAAGGTGTCATGTTTGTTCTGAGTTAGAAGTGCTGGGAAATATTACATCTTAATATGTTATTGATGTTATTAATAATGTCTTTGAACAGTCAATAATTTGAATATTTTGTAAGAAAAATATATAGGAAAAACCATGTCCTCTACCTCTTACTAAAAACTCAGTTACATCTAGAAAACACAATGAAATAAGAAGACAATTCTAGATATCTTCAAGTGTGAAATATCGTGTTGCTTTTTCATTTTTTACATTGTGTTTCTATTCTAGTCGCTATCAAATTTAACACCGTGCTCTTTGTCTGACTTGCTTGCTTCCCTTTGTAATGTTTCCTCATCATCAAAATCTGCAGTCAATTTAAGTTAAAAGTCTGCTCTCATAGTACTTGAGCTCCATTATATATACCAAGCCATTCTTTGATCCCATCCAGTGAAGTCAAAGTGATAGAATCGTAACATCTTGCTTAAAATCCTTGAATATTATTTGTCATATGGAAGTTTTTCTGTCTCATACCAACTCTCAAGATGAACTATCTCACATTCACTGAGGGTAATCACCACAAATGGTGTCTCAATAACCTCCATGAGGCAGCCGGAAGTTGGGAAAATAAAAAATGATTTATGGGGTACCCCATGAATCCAAGCTCTCACAAAGGCTGATCAAACTCCAAATTAAGCCCTTCAAGTTGAGATTGTCTCCGAAGATTGTGCGACCCCTTTTGCCTTGCTCTTCATTAGATTAGTAATACACATTATAATCATAACTTGCTACACTTGGTTTCAAGTTAAACTCTCCCTCACTCTAAATAATCGGTGGGTAACAAATATAATTATTATCAACTATAAACTTCACTTTGATCTTCGCAGGCTTTAGTATATTATTTGATAAAACAGAGTATATAAAACAGATCCAAATTGATATACCAAATCCATAGGACGAAAGATAAACATAATAGATGAACATAAACACGAATAGATCGTAACAAACAAAGAAAAAACCAACAAAACCTCAGTTCAACTTATATCCTTGTTATACCTCACCGTCTTCAAATCCATTGGTAATTTTCCAAGTCACTCTTTTAACAGAAGAAAGAAATACAAAAACAAAAACAACTAACATACCAAACAACCAAAATTGAGACCATAACCACAAAAGATAGAAGATCCGGATTATTTTACTAACGTTGGTATAATATTGCTGCAGTGCAATAAAGGGTGTACTGGGTGACTGAGGAAAAGCGGCTAGCACGATCAAGATAGTCAAAGGACAGCTTAAACAACAATAAGAACAAGAGAAAGGACCTACGCCAAAGATCCAATAACCATTTAAGCTTAGCTTTAACCACCGATCTATAAGAACTTACAACAATCTTACCTTATTAGAAAAGAAGTTGTCGGAACAGAACAAGAACAACTATGATAGAGTCCCCGAACTTGTTGGAAAAGAAGAATAAGAAATAAAAAATAAAATGAGCAAACAAAGAGAGAAAGTTGCCATATAAGAAGAAATATCATAAGAGATATTCTGCTTTAAACAGTTCCAAATCTTTTTTTTTTTTTTGTTAAAAAAACGAATCTCTGCCCTCACGCAAGATCGAACTGCGGACCTTCAGTTTACAAGACTGACGCTCTACTACTGAGCTATAAGGGCTATTTTATGCTTATAAAAGTTTCTTTTCAATATAATATTGTTTTATAACCGTGTTATCATGAGTTGTCAAGGCCAAACGTTAAAAGAAAAGGAAGCAATCCACTGGACGAACCAACAAGCTTTAGCATCTCAATTTTGCCAGTCAGCAACAATATTCTTCAAATAAATATTTTTTCATCGCAAACATGTGCATTTACAGTTTTACATTAACGATAAAAAGACCAGACTCGTATTGAACGGTAGGACACTGTACACGAATAGCATTGGGAACTCTCACCCTCTTTGCATCAATATCACCTACACATACAATTATAATTATACTAGAATTTTGTTTAACAAAATAACTAAGTCTTTCAAGATTGCAAAGATCCAATTCACGAGATCAGTTTCGATCCTTGGTCTCCAGACTATGTTGAATTTTCCCCTGATTTATTTAAAAGTTTATTACTTATTCAGAAAGGGCCCATGTTTTTCCCCAAATGGTTAGGCAACAACATTTTCATAATGTTCAGTACAGTCTAACCCACTTACAATTCAGTCTCTATTTAATCCAATTAAACTCAGAAAACCCCTAAAATGGAAATCTTAAAAAACAGGAAAGAGTACATAAACAATTTCAAAGGAAATAGATTAGGAAAAATAAAAATGTTGCTAACTCAATGGTATGAGGCAAGGCTAAGGGTGCAGCACCGCTCCCCTCTCCACTACTATATGGTCCACAATTTCAGAACAGATTTTGGTAGTGTATTGGCTTCCTTATTACAAATTCAAGAATTAATTAAGCACTAAACCCCATGATAATCACATACAAAATTTACAAGCTACATAAAATTATATGGAAGAATCAGTGAATAGTTTATCAATAAAAAAAAAAAAAACTGCAAACCCACATGATATTTTTACACACAAGCACTTTTATATTTTTCATTAATTTCTACTTTTTCTGATCAAGTAAATAATGAAGAGCAAAACATGAAGAAAAAAAAGATACATATAAGATGAGATTTTCATGGTTAAACTTAGCAATACCCTCATAAGATGAAGAAGTGTACATAGAGGCGGATCTCGGATTTTAAGTCAAGAAAGACTATTATTATTACAAAAAGAACCACCTCCATAAATGAATAAAACTTCTATATATCTAATAAAATTATTAAAAAATACCTACAAATTTCGCAAAACTAATAATTTTTACCTAATATAATCTATTTATTTTTGTTTCGAATTGGTCAGGATTTGTCTATTTTATTTAAAAAAATATCTTCAATCATAAATAAACTCATGCCTCTAACAAAAAAAACAGTCTTACTTATAAAATATTAAACCTTTTTACATATTTAATAAGCAGTTAAGTTAAAAATACTAAATTTTGACCAACGATTTATTCAGTATCTAATTCTATGACTAGTTATCATCTGGCCAACGATTATTTGAGTAAGGTATATATTCATGCATTCAAAGAAGATGATATAAAAAATGATCATCATTATTACCAGGATCAGATAAAAGAGAACAACAAAGAAACAAGACAACAAATAAGAATAGCTAATTGAATATAATACATATTTTCAATTTCATACAGTCCAAAAATTTAATATCTCTAAGTCAAGTCTCAAAAGTATTGAATTAGTCTAAACTCACAAGCAAGACTTACAAGTTTCAAGGAAGAATATAAAACGTTTTTTGTTCTGTACAAGTCTTTAATCGTGTTTTGTTGCACTAAACTAAAAAAATCATCCTTGCAATTACGAGAGTAACATCAAATACAAATGAAAAGTGGAACAACTCTGTTACTAATAATAACACTTATCCCTTCAATTCATGTAATACTTAAAAAAAATGATAATAAAACAATTAGCAAAAAAAAAATTATGAAAAATAAATTAAAGACTAACCACCAAGAATTAAAAAGTTGGATATTCTAATACTTATCTTTATTTTCAATGGTATTTGATCAATACTCCATAGTAAAAGTAAGTTGGAAAAAAAATTAATTGGGGAGGGCTAATTTTTTAATTGAGAATTTTAGAATTTTTCTAATTCATACTTTTACCTATTAAAAGAATGGGCTAAAATCCAGTATTATTTAATTGTGCTGGGGTGGGCTGCAGCCTACCCCAGCCCTCCCCCAAATCCGCCGCTGAGTGTACAACTCAGCAACTAACAAACACATCTGTCAAAGCTGTTATAACAGAGTCAACATAAGAGTCAACACAGTTAGAATAAGTTAGAAGTGTATATATGTGCATGTATAGATAGCTGTAATCTCATATATATATATATATATATATATATATATATATATATATATATATATATATATATATATATATATATATATATATATATATATATATATATATATATATATATATATATATATATAAAGGCTTCTAACTGTCTCTGTAATACACGAAAATATCAATAATAAAATCTCTTCTTCTTCTACTTCTATTATGGTATCAAAGCTAAGGAGGTATAGCTCAAAAAAAAATTCACCATTAATGGCATTCTGAAGCTTTCTGACCTCCGCTCGATCTTCCGCTTCACGCTTCAATGGCATCTTCTTCTACTCATTATCACTACTACACCAAATATTCAATCCAGCTCGGAAATTCCAGCTGGATTACTTCTTCTTCGCCAAAATTGGGTCTCTCTAGTTCAAATCAAACTCGATTCGACCAATTTTGTACTATGGCGTGCTCAGATGGAGTCAGTTCTTGAAGCCCATGGGTATCTTGCTCACGTTAATGGAACTTCACCTCATCCTGCGTCGTCATCTTCATCTTACTCTACTTGGTTAATTGTCGATCAACAGCTTAAGATATCTCTCAATTCTTCAATGATACCTCTCAATTTGTTTGATTAGTTCACGCTCATGATGTATGGTCAAAATTAGAAGAAATCTTTATTACTCAATGTCGCACACACGTTCATGGATTGAAATGCGGTTGTGTAACATTAAGAAAAGTGATAGGTCGATGACTAGTTATCTAAATGAAATACAAGAGATTGTGATGGTTTAGCTACTGCAGATACTTCGCTTCCACTTGAAGATATTATAATGTATACACTTAAGGGTCTACCTTTCGAATATAATCAGTTCAAATCGAGTATTCGTATTACGAATGCTCAAACTTCAACACTCACGTTTCATTCATTGTGTAGCTTACTAGTTTCTGAAGAACACCACATGAAGATGAGTGATTCTACTGATAGTACGAATACATCTCTCTCTGCAATTTTTACATCTGCTGGCTCTCAACCTTCTGGTTCATCACATAATAATAATCAAGGTCGTGGAAATTATACTCGAGGTAAATCGAATCAAGGCAGAGGAAATTATAATCGAGGTTATAATCATCGAGGTCGTGGTCGAGGACCTCCTTCATCCATTTTAGGAGCTCCTCCATCTCAATCTTCTTTTGGTATGAATTCATCTCCTACTTGTCAAATTTGTTCTCGTTTTGGACATATTGCGTTGGATTGTTGGTTTAGAGCAAACTTCAACACTTTTCCCTCTCCAAAAGCACAAAGTCGCGTGGCTTTAACGACTCAAACTTCTCAATCAAACTCACATGATCCTGAATTGTGGTATCTTGACTCTGGAGCTAATAGTCATGTGACTCATGATGCATCATTTATTCAAGCTTCAACTCCCTCTAGTGGCTCAAATTCTGTTGCAATAGGTAATGGTCAATCGTTGAATATTGCAAACATTGGTAATAGTAAGATATCCTCTCCCTCTACATCTTTATTTCTTAAATCCATACTTCATGTTCCCTGTATAAAGTCAAATTTACTCTCTATCTTTCGCCTTACTCAAGACAACAATTGCTCTATTATTTTCACTGCTAATTCTGTGTCAATTGTGGACTCAAACTCCAAACATGTTCTCTTTCAGGGCCCTTGTAAAGATGGGCTATATCCACTCCAATTTGGTGTTTCTAATAAGTCATCTTTCTCACAATCTTCAGCTACTCTTTGTTTGTCTTCAACTGTTGTTTCTCCTCCAAAGTCAGACATTTCTTCTGCTAAAGTCTGGCATTACAGGCTTGTTCATCCTTCTTCTCAGTCATCCATTCCATTATCTAGTGTAATAGGTACTAAGCTTGATTATCATGGTTTACAATGTAAAGCTTGTTCTGTATCAAAATCTCACAAATTACCTTTTAATCTGTCAATTACTCGTTCTTGTAAACCTTTTGACTTAATACACACAGATGTTTGGGGACCCTCCCCAGTTGAGTCTTCTACTACTTCTTATCACTATTATATTGTTTTTATAGATGATTTTACTCGTTATTCTTGGGTTTATCCCTTAACTCTTAAATCTCAAGTGTGTGATGTGTTTAAATCTTTCTATCATATGATTACTACTCAATTCAATGTTCATATTAAAACACTTAGATCAGATAATGGTGGTGAATCTTTTAGTACCATTTTCAAACTCTTTCTTCAAGATCATGGTATAATCCATCAAACCACTTGTCCACATACACCAAAACAAAATGGTGTTTCTGAAAGGAAACATAAACATCTCATTGAAACAACTTTATCTCTTCTTTATCATAGCCTTTTACCCTCAACTTTTTGGATTAAAGCCTTAGCTACTGCAGTTTATCTCATTAACATTCTTCCCACTCCAAATTTATCAAATAACTCACCTTTCAGCTTTTATACAATCATCCTCCCATTTATGAACATCTTAGAATTTTTGGGTGTTTATGCTACCCTTGGCTCAGGCCTTATTCAACTCACAAATTATCACCAAGATCAGATACATGTGTTTTCTCAGGTTATTTCTCTCATTCTAAAGGCTATAAATGCGATTGTTTATGTAGCTTTTAACGATTTAAACCCTCCAAAGCTAGATGCGATTGTGGATTTTGTAGATGGTGCAGATTTCTTGGATGGTGAAGGTTATGAAGGTGTCATGTTTGTTCTGAGTTAGAAGTGCTGGGAAATATTACATCTTAATATGTTATTGATGTTATTAATAATGTCTTTGAACAGTCAATAATTTGAATATTTTGTAAGAAAAATATATAGGAAAAACCATGTCCTCTACCTCTTACTAAAAACTCAGTTACATCTAGAAAACACAATGAAATAAGAAGACAATTCTAGATATCTTCAAGTGTGAAATATCGTGTTGCTTTTTCATTTTTTACATTGTGTTTCTATTCTAGTCGCTATCAAATTTAACACCGTGCTCTTTGTCTGACTTGCTTGCTTCCCTTTGTAGTTTTTCCTCATCAATAAAATCTGCAGTCAATTTAAGTTAAAAGTCTGCTCTCATAGTACTTGAGCTCCATTATATATACCAAGCCATTCTTTGATCCCATCCAGTGAAGTCAAAGTGATAGAATCGTAACATCTTGCTTAAAATCCTTGAATATTATTTGTCATATGGAAGTTTTTCTGTCTCATACCAACTCTCAAGATGAACTATCTCACATTCACTGAGGGTAATCACCACAAATGGTGTCTCAATAACCTCCATGAGGCAGCCGGAAGTTGGGAAAATAAAAAATGATTTATGGGGTACCCCATGAATCCAAGCTCTCACAAAGGCTGATCAAACTCCAAATTAAGCCCTTCAAGTTGAGATTGTCTCCGCAGATCGTGCGACCACTTTTGCCTTGCTCTTCATTAAATTAGTAATACACATTATAATCATAACTCGCTACACTTGGTTTCAAGTTAAACTCTCCATAGCTCTGAAAAATCGGTGGGTAACACATTTGGATATTATCAACTATAAATTCACCTTGATCTTCGCAGGCTTTAGTATATCCTTTAATAAAACAATATATAAAACAGACCCAAATTGATATACCAAATCCATAGGACGATAGATAGACATAATAGATGAACATAAACACGAATAGATCGTAACAAACAAAGAAAAAACCAACAAAGCCTCAGTTCAACTTATATCCTTGTTATACCTCACCATCTTCAAATCCACTGGTAATTTTCCAAATCACTCTTTTAACAGAAGAAAGAAATACAAAAACAAAAACAACTAACATACCAAATAACCAAAATTGTGACCATAACCACAAAGAAGGAACATCCAAATAATTTACTAACTTTGGCATAATATTACTGCAATGCAATAAAGGGTGTACTGGGTGACTGAGAAAAAGGGGCCGGCACGAACAAGATAGTCAAAGGACAGCTTAAACAACAATAAGAACCAGAGAAAGGACCTACACCAAAGATCCAATACCCATTTAACCTTAGCTACAACCACCGATCTATAAGAACTGACACCAGTCTTACCTTATAAGAAAAGTCTCAGTAAAGAAGAAATTGTCGGAACAGAACCAGAACAACTATGATAGAGTCCGAACTTGTTGGAAAAAAAGAATAAAAAATAAAAAATAGCAAAACAAAGAACGAAAACTGCCCTCACGCAGGATCGAACTGCGGACCTTCAGTTTACAAGACTGACGCTCTACCACTGAGCTATAAGGGCTATTTTATGCTTAAAATCGTTTCATTAACTTATAACTGCGTTATCATAAGTTGTCAAGACCAAACATTAAAACAAAAGAAAGCAATCCACGGAACCAACAAGCTTAGCATCTCAATTTTGACAGTAAGCAACAATATTCTTCAAATAAATATTTTTTAGTCGCAAACATATGCATTCACAGTTTTACACTAAGGATGAAAGGACCAGACTCGTATTGAACGGTAGGAGGACACAGTCCACAAATAGCATTGGGAACTCTAGTAATACCTATGATCACATACACCCTCTTTGCATCAATATCAACTACACATGATCAAAGCTTTATTTACAGGTTACAATTATAATTATACTAGAATTTTGTTTAACAAAATAACTGAGTCTTTCAAGATTGCAAAAATCTAACTCACGAGATCAGTTTCAATCCTTGGTCTCTAAATTATGTTGAAAATCCCCTTGATTTATTTACAAGTTTATTACTTATTCAAAAATAGCCCATGTTTTTCCCCAAATGGTTGGGCAATAACATTTTCATTAATGTTCAATACAGACTAACTCACTTACAATTCAGTCTCCATTTAATCCAATTAAACCCAGAATATCCCTAAAATGGAAACTTAAAAAACAGAAAGAGTACATAAACAATTTCAAAGGAAACAGATTAGGAAAAATAAATATGTTGCTAACTCGGTGGTCTGAGGCAAGGCTAAGGGTGCAGCACCACTTCCCCCTCCACTACTATACGGTCCTCAATTTCAGAACACTTTTTTGGGTAGTGTATTGGCTTTCCTATTTCACAAATTCAAGAATTAACTAAACACTAAACCCCCATGATAATCACATACAAAATTTACAAGCTACATAAAATTATATGGAAGAATCAGTGAATAGTCTATCAATAAAAAAAAGCAACTGCAAACCTACATTACATTTTACACACAAGCACTTTTATATTTTTCATTAATTTCTACTTTTTCTGATCAAGTAAATAATAAAGAGCATAACATGAAGAAAAAAAGATAAATATAAGACGAGATTTTCATGGTTTAACTTAGCAATAATACCCGAGTGAATGTGAATCTCTAGTATAAAGAAGCGAAACCGCTCTCTTTTTACAATATTTTTCATTTTTCTAGTGGAGAGTAGGACTTGCTCTTCTTCTTTTTTTGTTCCAAGACTTGCTCTTCTTTTTTTTTTTTTTTTTGGGACAGTGGGAGGGTGCAAAGCCCACGGAAAAAGAAAATAACATCAGCCTATTCCTAATTTACTAGGATAGATCGAAAATACTGGAAGTACTTCAATTGATAAGGGTTGCTTCGTGCCTAGCTTTCTTCGCCAATTTATCCGCTTCCCTGTTGAGCTTCCTGTTGACATGTTTAAACGAAATTTGCCCGAGCTCTTCGATTGATAAGGGTTGCTCTTCTTCATGTCCGCGTTTTGTTACTACTTTTTCTTTTTCATTAGTGGCAATTATAAAAAGAGGCCCAAACAAATCTACCTTTATATTAAAAGTCCTACTTCTAACTAACCAGTTACACCCTAACTAAGTGTCTGTTTGGAAGTGCTTTTTTGGAGAAGCACTTGAAAGTGCTTTTAGCATTTTAAGAGTTTTTTTTACCTTGAAAAACACTTTTTTGAGAAGCACCAAATATGTGCTTCTTGAAAAAAGCACTTAAAATAATTTTAGATTTCAAAATTATTTTTGACAATTTTTTTAAAATTTGAAATTTATTCCAAAAGCACTTTTTTACTCTAAAATAAGCACTTCCAAACGGACCCTAAAGAAGCCAAAAAGCCCAAAAGGCCCTCTCTATACCCTTTTATTACTGTGAAGAAACAGAAAACCCAAACCAAATCTCTATTAGGTTACGAGATTCCATTTCACCACTTTCACTACTCTCCCTCTGTTCTCTCTCTTTACATCTCTCTGTTCTCTCTCTTCACAACACAACCGATGTTCTGTCTCCCCCTAGTATTCACCACCACCAAACCTCCCCTACACAAGAAAACCTCCTGCTTCCTCAGTTAATATTCTGCAACGAGACTCCCACCACTGCTGCACCACCAACAGATCGGTGCTTTGGGGTATAAAACCCATCTCCTTCATCATCAAACTGAAGAGGATAAAAAACAAAAAGAAATCTCTTCAGATCCTACCTTCTTTACTGCCATCTACACCATTTCTTCATGGCCATCGATCTGGACCGAATTCACACTAACCTTTCACATTCGCAAATGGGTACAGACCCGGGTGGGTGAGTCTCAGATCTGCCACCACTATTGGACCGCCACCGCAGCTGTTAATCTCGCCAGCACAACTGCTGCACCACCAACAGATCCACTGCCATCTACACCATCTCTTCATGGCCATCGATCTGGACCAGATTCACACTGCAAATGGGTACAGACCCAGGTGGGTGAGTCTCAGATCCGCCACCACTGCTACCTTTCGTGCCGAACTGGGAATAGCCCCTTGACTACCATCAATACTGTTGTTCGTCTGCACAGGAAACAGATCTCCAGCACCACTAGGGATGGCAACGGATCGGATTATTGCAAAAAAATCCAAAACCATGTCCATATCCATTTAATTTATTAAAAACCAAACCCTAACGGATTTAACCATCGGATTTACTTTTCAAAACCATATCCGAATAATTCGGATTCGGTTTTTTAAACGGTTTTTCGGATTTTAACCATAAATCGGCTCGCGAGGCGTCCCTCTCGCAGTAGGAATCCTAACCTCGCCTCGCTCTTGTGACATGCCAAACTATAACTCTCTAAATATATTGAAAATGTTGAAACAAGATTACAAATACATGAAAAATCTCCAATATATAAAATATTATGTTGATTTTTAATTAAATAACGTTTGTTACTTCTTTTGTTAATTCTAATATTTAGATTTTATTTTTGAGATATGAAAATACTTTTTTATCTATATTACTATAAATATACAAAAATAGATGATAATAAACGGGTTTTGGTTATTCGGTTTTATTTTTATCTAAAATTTTAACCTAAAGGATTTAAACATCGGTTACATTTTTCAGAACCATAACCTTACGGTTTTATCCATGGTTGCATAATCGATTTTTAATCGGTTCAAATTTTCATCGATTTTAATTTTAAACCATAACCATTTCCATCCTTATCTATAGTTGGGTTGAGACTTTTGGCCTTTTGGTAATTAAAAATCAAAAAAATATAAGAAAGATGGACTTCACAATATAAAAATACATGGATTTTAGCCTTTAGTAGTTAAAATAAAATAAGTTATATATATATATATATATATATAATATACATAAAGCGGATTTCGGTTTTTTGGATTTTTTTAAATCTAAAACCATAACCTAACGGTTTTAACCATCGATTTCACTTTTCAAAACCAAACCCTAACGGATTTAACCACGGTTACATAAACGGTTTTTATTCGGTTCGGTAATCCGTCGGTTTCGGATTAAAATCGTAACCACTGCCATCCCTAAGCACCACTAACCTTTCACACTCGCAAGTGGGTACAGAACCGGGTGGGGGAGTTTCAGATACGCCACCACTGCTGCCCTTCATGCTGAACTGGGCACATCCCCTGGACCACAATCACCACCATCTCCTTTCAGTGTGAAGATATTTCTATTTTGTTTTTTTTTTGTTCAAACAGGGCCATGTGTACAGCCCCATCGAGGTATATTGTCCATAGATCTTCAGAATGGGTCATGGGTACAGCCCATCTTATTCTATTCTCCATCTTTCAGATGTAATGGGTACATCCCCTTGACCTCTCTACCATTCACCACCATTAAGCCCCAGAATGCTATTTTCCGAGGTGGGTACAACCCCATCTAGTTGTTGTTTTTTTAACTCGTGTCTGCTGCACTGTCTTTTTTGTTTTTCTTTTTGTTTATTATTTATTTAAATTGTTCCTCTATTTTTTGTAGTAAAGCCGCTCTCACCAACGCCATTTCAGATCGGGCAATGTGCACATTCCCATGTGATTGTATTTCTTCAAGGACTTAATGCTTTGCTATTGCTTATGTGCACGTACCCGTTACACTATATGTCACACTATGGACATTCCCATTAGACCGTATTTCATATTGTACATGTACCCATGTAGTTGTTGTTCGAGATGGGTCTGTACCCATATAGACTTTTACCTGGACAGCCCATTGAAGGACTTAATAAAATTTAATACACTAAAACAAAATAAAAAAATACACATCTGAATGAAAACAAGTGAAGCGTAAAATGGGTCTGTACCCAGTTAAACACCGTTGTACGCGTACCCATGACGAAGGTAACTATCCTTAGGGGTAAGAAGGTAATGTTGAGTAACTAAAAGTCCAACTAAGGACTTAATAAGAAGATCTAACTAAGTAGGACTTTAAAAACAAGTTTTGAAAAGTTTGGGATTCAATTTGTAATTTCCTCTTTTCATTAACGGTGCACTGAAAAGAATTATTTATTAGTGTTATTTTGGTACTGTACAGTCTGCACGTATTTCGACAAAAAATAGAAATAATGTAAACTGAATATATATTAAAAGAATAAAAAGTAAAAGTATTATTCTGCTCATTTTCATTTATGTTTAATATTTTTTTAAATATCAAAATATTATTTTTTTATTTTTTAATATTATTTCTAAGAGTAAAAGACTCTGTGGATACCCATTTGAAAAGAGACTTCTGAGTACCAGTACTATAAAATAAGACTTTTAGGTACCCATATTTTTCTTTTTGTCCAACCGTTAGTGTTTTTGTTATGTAAAATCATGAAATAAGAAATGAGAAGTCATTAATGGCGAAGTTTTGTAAAGAAGAAGAAGAAGAGTATAGTAGTAGTTAGAGGAAACGTTTTTCTTATTAATCAAAGAATGAATACATGAGTGTTTATGTACACAGCTCAACTCCAATCAAACTAACTACAGATGGAGATTAACTTTACAGCTGGAATATAACAGCTGGACTACTTCTAACTAACTAACTAACTAAATAACTGAGTAATTGTTTACATAAAGGTCCTTCATCTTCTCTTCCTTTGTCAACCAGTTCCATCTGCTTTATTTCGAGTATAGAATTCATACTCCAAGATTCCCCCACAAGCGGAAGATAGATATTAGTAAGATTCAGCTTGCTAATATTGTTATGGAATGCGAGAGAACCCAATGGTTTTGTGAAGATGTCAGCTAGTTGAAGTGATGATGGGATAAAAAACAGTTTTATTGTACATGCTTGTATCTTTTTTCTTGTGATTTTGCAATCAATATCAACATGTTCTGTTCTTTCATGTTGAATAGGATTTGTAGACATGGCAATAGCAGATTTGCTATCTAAGTAAATGTGAGCTGGTAAAGGGTGGGAAAACCCATAATCTTTTAAGGCATAAAGCAACCACTGAATTTCACAAGTGGTGGCTGTTAAAGCTCTGTATCCAGCTTCAGCTGAGGAGCAGCTAACTGTAGATTGCTTCTTACTCTTCCATGAGATTAAGTAATCACCTAGGAAGATGCAAAAAACCTGTGATGCTTCTTCTAGTATCTAAGCATCCAGCCTAGTCACTATCACAAAAGGATTTGAGCTTGATATCTGAAGAGGAAGAAAAGAAAATTCTTTGACCAACAGTTAATTTTATATAGCAAAAGACTTGTTGAGCTGCATTCAAATGACTTTTTGATGGTTTTGATAGGAACTGACTAAAGCAAGTGAAAGAATATGTCAAATCAGGTCTTATAATGGTTAGATAGAGTAATCTTCCAATTAATTTTCTATAGGACGAAGGGTCTTCTAATAAGTCATTGTCTTCTTGCTTCAGTTTGAGTGTTGATCCCATAGGAAATGCAACAGGTTTTGAGCCAAGAACACCACATTCTTGTAAGATGTCAAGAGAAAATTTTCTTTGATAAAGTGAGATACCCTTTTAGCTTCTAGCAACTTCAATTCCAAGAAAAAACTTTAACTCACCCAAGTCTTTAATAGTGAACTCTGAGTGAAGAAAAAGTTTTAGTTGAGTAATTTCTGATAGAGAGATGCTTGTGATAATAATGTCATCTACATAGACAAGTAATGCAATAAAGGATGAAGAAGAGACTTTTATAAAAAAGGCTAAAGTCACTATCAGAATGTTTAAAACCATAAGCAAGAAGAGCAGATAAGAGTTTAGCAAACCATTGTCTAGAGGCTTGTTTCACTCCATATAAACTTTTATTCAATATACAGACTGAATTAGGAGGTGCAGTAAGACCATGAGGAATTTTCATATAGACTTCCTCATGTAAATCACCATGAAGAAAAGCATTGTTTATATCTAGTTGATGAAAGAACCATCTGTTTAGAGAGGCTAATTCAATCATCAATCTAATAGAAGTCAGTTTTGCAACTGGAGAGAAAGTAATAAAAAAATCCAAACCTTCTTGTTGATTGTATCTATTAGCTACTAATCTTGCCTTGTGTCTCTCAAGGCTCCCATCTACCTTGTATTTAAGTTTAAAAACCCATTTACTCCCAATAGGTTTCATAGTTTCTATGAGTGGTACAATACTCCAGGTTTGATTACTCTCAAGAGCTGATAATTCAGTTTGTATTGCTTCCATCCATTCAGGAGAGGTGGAAGCTTGTTTGTAAGTTTGAGGTTCAGATTGGATACTTATAGAAACTATACAATGACTATAATCTACAGAATGTTGTGAAGTACTCAGAAAATCTTGAATAGGATAGAGATTAGACTGTTAGTCATGATGGATTGGTTTGAGTAGTTTTATAGTGGTACAAAGAGTTTTGGTTGAACATATATAGTCTTTGAGTTAGGCAGGAGCTTGTCTATTTCTTGTTGGTTTATTTTGATGTATAGTGTCAGTTGTAGGGTCATTTTGTTGTGTAGGTGTAGAGTTTTTAGGTAGTAAGTCAATGTAGGAGTTTTTTGAGGGTGGAAAGAGAAAAGTATAAAGGTTCTGAGATGTAGTAGTAGTTGAAAAAGGGAATAAAGTTTCATGAAAAACAACATTTCTTGAAATAAAAATGGTATTTGTCTCAATATTCAATAGTTTATATCCTTTTGTAGCAGGTGGATAACTCAAAAAAATACATTTTATAGCTTTTTGATCAAATTTGGTTCTGCCTTGTTGTAATGTAGAGGCAAAACACAGGAAACTAAATACTTTTAAGTGGCTTAATGTAGGGGGCTTGTTATATAGAATCTAATAAGGAGATAAATTGTTTAATAGAGGAGTAGGTAACCTGTTAATGATATGAGCTGAGGTTGAAATGGCTTTAGACCAAAAATGGATGGGTAATTTTGACTGAAACATTAAGGCTCGAGCTGTTGTTAGTAGATGTTGATATTTTCTTTCAACTAGGCCATTTTGCTGAGGTGTCTCAACACAAGACTTTTGGTGTATAGTTCCATGACTTGAATAGAATGAAGGAAGATTAAACTCAAATCCATTGTCTGATCTTATCTTTTATATCTTTACTTGAAACTGAGTAAGAATAAGATTGTAAAAATATAATAAATGATGACTAACTTCAAATTTATTTACCATCATGTAAACCCAAGTACATCTAGAAAAATCATCAACTATTGTAAGAAAGTATTTATGGCCTGAATGAGAAATTTCTTTTAAAGGACCTCATATATCACAATGTACTAACTCAAAACAATAAGTTGATTTTGACTGAGATATATGAAATACAAGCCTTTTTTGTTTAGCAAAATGACAAGTGTCACAAACATTAAAAGGTAAAAAGGAAATTGAAGAATCTACTGTCTCCAATGCTTGAATCTTGGCTCTTGAAGGATGTCCAAGTCTGGCATGCCATATATCAAACTTCTGAGTAGTAATTGAAAAACAAGATGTGTGCTTGTAATGGAGTATGTAAGTAGTATAATCCATTTTGTTCATACGCAATCCCAAACATCTTCTTGCTCTTTGATTTCTACAATATACAATGTGGAGGAAAGAAGAAACTGAAATGTCAGACTTTTTAGTTAGCTTAGAGATTGATAACAAGTTGTGTTTAAATAATGGAACACATAGCACATTCTTTAATATAATGTGGTGATTGAGATGTATATTTCCTGTGTGAGTAGCTAGCACCATTTGACCATTTGGGAGTGACACGAAGATACTTGTAGAATAATAATCTTTTGTATAACATGATGGAGAAAAGATGAGATGATCAGTGGCACCAGTGTCTAGTATCCAAGAAGACTTAAAAGGTATACCTTCTTGAATATATACGTGATGTACCGCTGGATTGGTTGTTGAAGAAGAATGAGCTAAAGCAATAATTTTGCTTATTTCTTCTGGCCCATAAGAAGTGATAGGTTTTGATTAAACATAGGCTTCCTCAGTCATAGCAACACAATGAGCCTTAGGATTAGCATTATTATTATTGAAATTTCTTTTCCCTTTTGGACCATTCCATCCTATAGGATAGCCATGAAGTTGAAAACACTTCTCAATTGTATGCCATGTATATCCACAATGTGTGCAGATAATCTTCTTTCTTTCACCATAGAAGTTTTGTTTCTGTGTATTCTTCACATAGAAAGCTTGTGTAGCATCAATTGTATTAATAATCGTCTTTGACTCTCTTCTTGAATTAACATTGCAAATACAGAGTTTATTTTGGGGAGAGGATCTATTAGGAGAATCTGACTTCTTGCAGCTGAATAAGACTCATTTAAGCCTATCAAAAACTTTATGATGAAATCATTTTGTTGTCGTTCAATTAACGTATCAAGTAACTTCAAGTACACTGATTCATATGAGCACAAGAACAAGTCGGATTTGGTATAAAATGAATATTCTCATCCCATAGTGATGTGAATTTTGTGAAATACTCAGAAATAGAACTTGAAGATTGAGTAATGGAGCTTAATGATTTTTCGAGATGAAATACTTGAGTTCCATTAGATTTACAGAACCGAGTCTTGATTTTAGTATACAAATCATATGCAGAATTAACATAAAGCAAGCTACTCCTAATTTCCTTAGAAATTGAATTGAGAATCCAAGATATTACCAAATTATTAGCACGATTCCAAGCAGAGAAAAGATTTGAATCTGTCAAAGAAGGTTGAGTAAGATCGCCATTGATGAAACCCAGTTTATTCTTGATTAAAAGCAAAATTTTAATAGCTCGTGCCCAAGACAAATAGTTATCTCCAGTGAGGACCTTGGAAACAAGAGAGATTCCAGTGTTTTCGCTTGGATGTAGATAGTACGGGCTAGAAAAATATTCAGAGAGGGGAGTAATAGAAGCCATTGTTGTTTCGAGATGAAGAACTAGTGTTTAAAATGAAGAAAGTAGAGGATTAGAGTAAATTTTAGTGCGGAAATGAGAGGTTTACATCTGATACCATGTAAAATCATGAAACAAGAAATGAGAAGCCATTAATGACGAAGTTTTGTAAAGAAGAAGAAGAAGAGTATAGCGGCAGTTAGAGGAAACGTTTTTCTTATTAATCAAAGAATGAATACATGATTGTTTATATACACAACTCAACTCCAATCAAACTAACTGCAGCTGGAGATTAACTTTACAACTAGAATATAATATCTGGACTACTTCTAACTAACTAACTAACTAACTAACTAACTAACAAACTAACTAACTAACTGAGTAACTATTTACATAAAGGTTAGGGATGTCAATGGGGCGGGTTTGGGGCGGGTTTACCTATCCCCGCACCCCGCCCCACAAAAAAATAGAAGCCCCACGCCCCGCCCCTTCCCCGCGTTGTTCTTCCCCACACCCCGCCCCGCCCCGCTCATTTATTCCCGGCGGGGTGTGGGTTCTACCCGCGGGTTTCAATTTGATCGTTCAAGTTTTTTTTATTACTACAAATTTTATTATTTTTAAACTCTCAAATATTTCATTTTTCAGAATTTGCATTTGCATTTTGTTTTTTAAACAAATTCTGCCCTTGGAGTTGCACTTTGATTTGAATAATTTAAACTTTGTGTGTTGTAATAGACGCACACAAACTTTAATTTGAATAATTATTGAAATTAAAATATATATTATAAATGAAATATATTAATTATATATTATATAAATGCGGGGAGGGTTTGCGGGGTGGGGAATACTTATCCCCACAACCCGCCCCGTCACGTGCGGGTTTTGAAAATCCATCCCCACAACCCGCCCCAAACCCCATTTAGTACCTTAAAACCCGCCCCGTTTAAAGTAGGGTGGGGCGGGTACCCGCAAACCCGCGCCCCATTGACATCCCTAATAAAGGTCCTTCATCTTCTCTTCCTTTGTCAATCAGCTCCATCTGCTTTATTTCGAGTATAGAATTCATACTCCAAGACGTTAACTCACACATTAAGTATGATGTGGAGCTTATGTGGACTTGGTTTCCTTTTATTTGGAAAGGTATACTTAATGTGTGAGATAACAGAAAATACTAACAGTTTGACAAAAAGAAATAGTTGGATACCTAAGAGTCTTATTTTATAGTATACGTACTCGGAAGTACCTTTTCGAATTCTATAAGTACGCATGGGGTCTTTTTCTCTATTCCTAATTAAACAATAAGAATAGTATTGAAATTAATTACTGGTGTGGCCTAAGGTGTGATAAAATAATGATATATATAAGTGCAAATACACACCCTAAACTAACACTGTACTGCAAGTATTACAGGACGTATGCAAGTTTTAATGATAAGAAGATTCGTTCCTCAGGGACTGACGAAAGTTAGAGAGAACTTATGCAAATTATCAAGTGCAGATATAAAAGATAGAAAGATAATATGCAAAGAGAAAGAAGAGAAAGACAAATATTTATTTGGTTTTTATATAATAAACTAAACTACTAAACTAAAGACAATAAAATAAATAAGAGAAAAGAAAAGAAGATAGTATGAAAGTTATAGCTTAGGTTTTACTAGTATGCACTAATCTTTCTAATTCTATCTATTAGGTCTAGTTATAAGGGAGAATATTAGCTCTTGGTATACTTAGTCAGGATTCTAAATTCCCCAATCTTAGACCTTGAGAGCGACTAAGGGGGCTACGGCACAACCAAGTCGAGGACTCAAATAGGGTTATCAAACGCCACTAAGGCCCTATCCAGCACACTACAATCAATTGGTGAAATGGTGGTTAAAACAAACCCTAATGACTATCTAGTTAGAAGCATGTTTTGTCAGAACTACTATCGACACTAGACGTTATGTGGTGGTTCAATAGTTAAACACCCTGTCAAGGAGACCATCTAACTACTATTAAGGTAATCCTATACGCATGCATTCACAACGAAAACAATCATTAAATCAAAACACATAATCAAATATAAAGGTAAGTAGCTAATATCAGATTAAAACATATAATTCCCAAAGAACTTAGATAGAAGAATTAGAATTCATAGTTTATACATTATGCAAAACCTAAGCTAATAGAATTAGTTCATACAAAGAAAAGAAGAGAAAAGAATTACAAAATAAGAGGTTGAAGGAGACATGATTGATGCACAGCTCCTTCCAGACTTCTTCTCTTGTGTTGCAGCTTCCTCTTGGCCTTAAGGTCTGGCCAAGGATGATTTTAGAGTGTTAAGAGGCTGTATTTATAGGGTATAGGAAGACCTAATTCGTTTTCTTGAAGGAGAAGGAAAGTAATGGACTCCTAGTCCAACTCAAATTCGTATGGAAATAAAGATAAACACTGCTGGACCGTTTGAGCATATCTTCTTCGTTATTGGTCGGTTTGAGCTCCATAAGATACCAAAAGAATCGCAACAGAATTATCTTGACCCTAAAGAAAGAAATTACCAAAATCGGCCTATTTCTTAGGTAAAAACGTATATCTTTAGACGTGTATGCAGAATCCCAGATTTAGGCAGCTTTTCCTTTTCCTAATTGAACTCAGCTTCTTTCTATCTCCAATTTCCATGCTGATGTCTCCTCATTTGTGATAATATAATATACTTCAGAGACATCATTTTAGGCTTATTTATTAGTTTATAGGTTGATTCTAGCTTAGTTTTGTGCACTTTCCTATTTTGGGTCTTGATTTAGTAAACATAATATTTTTAGAGCATATTGGGTTTAATTGTTTATTTAGTGTGAAGTTTTAAAGATAATTATGGAGATTAATTAGAGTCCAAGTCAAAGATTACAACTTATGGAAAGAGATATGCATGGAAATTGGAGATAGAAGGAAACTGAGTTCAATTAGGAAAAGGAAAAGCTGCCTAAATCTGGGATTCTGCATACACGTCCAAAGATTGGTGTTTTTACCTAAGAATTAGGCCGAATTTGGTAATTTCCTTCTAAAGGGTCAAGATAATTCTGTTGCGATTCTTTTGGTATCTTATGGAGCAAAATCCGACCAATAACGAAGAAGATACACTCAAAACAATGCATCAGTGTTTTCCTTACGAATTTGAGTTGGGCCAGGAGTCCATTACTTGAAGTTATCTCCACCAAACGAATTAGGTCAACCTCTACCCTATAAATACAGCCTCTTAACACTCTTAAATCATCCTTGGCCAGACCTTAAGGCCAAGAGGAAGCTGCAACACAAGAGGAGAAGTCTGGAAGGAGCAGAACATCAATCATGTGTCCTTCAACCTCTTATGCTGTAACTCTTTTCTCTTCTTTTCTTTGTATGAATTAATTCTTTTAGTTTGAGTGTTTAGCATATATGTATGAACCCTAGTTTTGATTGACATCTATCTAATTTGGGAACTTAATGTTTTAAATTGAATTATAGTTTTTATTCTCTGTTTATGTGTTTGGATTTATATTCTGTGTTCTTGTGGATGCGCGCCCATATAGAATTACCATCTAGTAATTAGGTCACCATTGACAACGGTGTTTAATTGCATGTTTAGCACATAACGTCTAGTATTAGGTATGATCTGACAACCCAACCTAGGTAGATAATCATTATGGTTTAGTCCTTGTGACTATTTACCAATTACAGGAAAAGTTTGCTTAGGAAGCCTTATTGACACAGGTAAATCCTATTTGAAACTACCGATAGCATATTGGGACCGATTAGGGAAATACTACATAATTTACCCTTACATGTTTAGAACGGCAAAACTAGTGGGGATTGCATGCTAATAACTCAAGCTAGACTTTCATACTATCTTCTTTTCTTTCTTTTATTTATTTTCTGTCTTTAGTTTATTAGTTTAGTTTATTCATAAAAAACCAAATAAATACTTGTCTTTCTCTTCTTTCTACTTGCGTATTATCTTTTCTATCTGTAATATCTGCACTTGATAATTTGCATAAGTTCTCTCTAACTTTCGTCAGTCCCTGAGGAACGAATCTTCTTATCATTAAAACTTGCATACGTCCTGTAATACTTGCAGTACAGTGTTAGTTTAGGGTGTGTATTTGCACTTATTTATATCATTATTCTATCACACCTTAGGCTACACCACATGCATATCTTTTTCCATATCTTGTAGTCTTTGACTTGGACTCTGATTAATCTCCATAATAATCTTTAAAGTTTCACACTAAATAAACAATTAAACCCAGTATGCTCTAAAAATAATAATTCAGCAAATCAAGACTCAAAATAGGAAAGTGCACTAAATTAAGCTAAGATCGACCTATAAACTAATAAATAAGCCTAAAATGATGTCTCTGAAGTATATTATATTATCACAAATGAGGAGACATCAATTACGTATTTATATAAAAAGTAATAACATTTTTCTTAATTTTATATACCAAAAAAGTAGAAAAATAAAATGATCAAAGTAGCGTACTTATTTTTACAATTTTTTTTCTTCGGAGTTATTTGATATGAGAAAAATTTGATAGACTATTCTCTAACTTGTATCATATGTAGATTTTTATTCTTTTGTCAAACCTTATTTTTCTTTGAGTAATGATATTTGTCACCCTTTTTGTATCACTCTTTTATCACCTCCTACGTGTATGCCTACATGTACCAATGAATGGATTTCTCTATCCTATTTAATTTTTCTCTATCTTCTATTCAAGGAATTCAATACATATATATAGAAGGGTGATAAAAGGGTGATATAAAAAGGGGTGACATATATCATTACTCTTTTTCTTTTTGTCAAACTCATACGTAGAATTTACTTTCAACAATTATTAATATAATTATGCAAGATATGATTTATATATATTTTTATGTTGTAAGAAAACATTTTTCGTGAGCAAAATAAATAAATTAAGAATGATATTTTTTTTTATTAATTGAAACAAAAAATCTAATAAATTATATACTTAAAAAATAAATACCATTAAATACTGAATTAGATTTTAATCATGGAAAAACCACTCCTATCTCGAGTGAGTAGTTGTCAAAGACCATCTGATAGATCTTCATATAGAAATGGTTCCATAGACAATTTGCACCTATCTTTATCATCCAATCCTCCTATACATTTATTTCCTAATAGATATGATTAATCTTAAAATTTCGCTATCCTGCAAGTATATTGTTACATAACTTTAGTGTTGCATCAGTCCGAACCCGATACTGTCCTTCATTAGCGCGTGTAACTCTCACAAATTCGTTTCAATACACACTGAGTCATATCCTTGATCAACGATCATTTGAAGGCCAAAAAATAATGCTTGAAGTTTCATATAATACGGGATGCTCTATTGATTACCCCCGTAAATCTGTTTATATAATGTCCAATCACATCTCAAAACACCCCACTAATGACTAGTGTCACCATAAGATCCATTGATATTTAATTTCACCCCAAACATCACCTTAATTCACTTAATGAACACATTTGTAGCCGAGACTTTTAATCCTCCGTCTCTTTCTTTTCCATGTGCTTGTGTACACTCCTTTGCATTACTTTGTATCTTAGCTTGAAAATAGTCGAATGTTTACACCCTGCCACATCAAATCATCATTTATGTTACACCATAATTTCCAACTAGATTCTGCCACAATGATCTTTAGATCCACTCCCTCAATTAATTCAATTAATTCATTTTAATTGAGAACATGTTCCCACCAATTTCAGTCTAGGCTATTACTCCCAATATTAGTGTGCTTAAATCACTACTATCACCCGAGATTCAATTATGTTATTGTTAAGTCTTTTCCAGGAGCTACTGCTAATTGCAGCTAGGCTTGAGTTGCTACTGGTCATGTCAAACCTTGAAAGTCCAATGTCAATATCAACACAAAACAACTTTTACTTGTCCATTTGGCACCTTTGCCTATAGAAGGATGCCGTTTGGTTTATGCAATGCACCTGCCACGTTTCAGAGGCGCATGATGGCTATATTTTGGGACATGATTGATAAATGTTTGCAAAAACTTAGTGTCGCCTAGGGCGTGATAAACTAATAGATAAAATAAATGCAAATAAACACCCTAGGCTAATTACAGTTCTGCAAGTATACATGACGCATGCACGTTTTACTGATAAATAAGATTCGTATTTCAGAGACTGCATAAGTTAGGAAGAACTTATGCAATTTATCAAGTGCAAATATAAAAGTTAGAACAGATAATACGTAAGAATAAAGAAAAGGCAAATAGATTTTTATTTGGTTTTTAAATAATAAAATTAAACTAATAAATTAAAGACAGAAATTTAAATAAAGAGAAGAAGATAGTATGAGAGTTTAGCTCGAGAAACTAGCAAGTAATCCCCACCAGCCTTGTTTATTCTAAACATGTAAGGGCGAATTATGTAGAATTACAATAATCGGGATCTAAATTCCTCCCTATTACCGGAGAGCGAACTAGGGCAGCGACCTTTCAACCACGAGGAGACCTGAAATAGGATTATCTAGCGCCACCAGGGTCCTAAGTGTAGTCTTACCTACTAATGGTGATTGGTGATTATATTAAACCTTAGTGATTATCTAGTTAGGCTGGTATTGTCAGAACCAATTCCATATACTAAACATTATGTGGTGTTTCAATAGTTAAACACCCCTTCCGGACGACCATCTAACTACTATTAAGGTAATCCTATACTCGTGCACTAGCAAGGAAAACGGTCAATAAATCAAAGCACATAAAACAGAGAATAAAACATGAATTCAATTTAAATACGATGGTATCCCAAATTAGATAGATTTAAAACAAGGACTAGGGTTCATACATATATGCTAAATATCAAGCTAAAAATAATTTAGTTCATACTATAAGAAGAAAAGAAAGCAATTACAAATTTGAAGGCTTGTGAAGACATGATATGGTGTTCAGCTCTTTCCAGACTTCTCTTCTCTTGTTGTAAGCTTCCTTTTGACTTAAGATTTGCCAAGGATGTGTTTTTTCTGATTAAAGGGTGTATTTATAGGGTATAGGAAACCCTAAAACGTTTTCTTAGAGTGGAAGACAAGTAACTTGGACTCCTAGCCTTACTCAAATTCGTATCCCTAAAATATAGAAAATGTAAGATTCTGATGCTGTTTTATTTTGGTCGTAACTCCTTCAATACTTATCCGTTTGACGCGTTCCATATGTCGAAACTGATCGTCTCGGAAAGATCTATAACTTTGATTCATACCATTCTTCCAAAGTTTTAGAAAATCTTGAGTTATGATCACTTTTATGTTCGTAACTGCTGGAATTCAGATTTATTTGGCAACTTTATCTTTTCCTTTTTCATATCTCTTTCCTTTATCTCCAATTTCCATGTTTATCTTCTTTCCCTTATATCTTTAGAATTGACTTGACAATTAATTAATTACCATATATCTTTAAAGCTTCACAATTAACAAACAATTAAACCCAATATGCTCTAAAAATAATAAATAATTAAATCAAGACACGAAATAGAAAAGTGTACTAAATCATGTTAGAAAAACAATCTATATCCTAATAAATAAACCTAAAATGATGTCTCCAACTAAGATTAAATCATCACAAATAGGGAAACATCGGTTACGGTCGCGTCACCACTGATTTCAAATGATTTTGAACCTGCATTGACTGAGTTATGAATTTTACAAACTCTATAGGCCAACCAGTCAATTTTCTAAGAAAAAAGTATTTGAGTAAAATTAGGACTCTAAAACCTAGCCCATGACCTAGACTTCATCCCCACATCTATATTGGTATTTGACTTAAGAAAAAGGTCCTTGCATCCATAGCCTCCATGTTATTCAATAAAATCATCAGGGAACAAGCAAGTTGACTTGAGGAGGCTGAAAAGAAGCTGGAGAGTGACAAACTCTTCTTCTACATCCTTCCACTCTACCATTAGGGTAATTTATCTTAGATTTTTGGCTTAGCCATGTATTTTGGTTGTTTACTTTTTAGTTGTATTTCTTTTATTATGAACTAATATTTCCCATACCTTAGATTTGCAATATGTATAATCCTTAATTTTTGTTTTCCTATTCTGTTATTATTTAGAAGTGAATATTAATTGAGTTGAGTTTTATTTTATTATGGTATTTTGTGTTTTCCTTTATTCCAGCCTTAGATCTGGCCAAATTTAGGACTGCCTTAGTAATTAGGATTGTCACCCTGACGGGGGATTTGATTGCTCAAAACAACATATAATCGTCTAGTGTGCGTAGTGATCCTGACAGACATGCCTAACTAGATAGTCATTTGGGCTTATATTTTTACCACCAATCTCTACGTAAGGTCCCCTTACCCAAGTTAAAGAGATCTTTGTATGGACTTAAGTAGTCTCTGAGGTAGTGGTACAAAAGGTTCAATAGCTTTATGCTTAAGATAGGCTATCAGAATTGTGAGTATGATTTATGCGTGTATCATAAGTTGTTGCAAGGTGATTCACACATCTACCTAGTTCTGTATGTGGATGATATTCTTATTGCAACTCAGAAATGACATTCAAAGTTGAAGAGGTCTCTCAGCGCATAATTCGAGATAAAGGATCTGGGTGCTGCTCGAAAAATCCTAGGAGTTGAGACTATAGAGATAGAAAGAAGAGGAAGCTCGGCTTGTCGTAGGCAAGATACATTAAGAAAATCTTGAGCAGATTTGGGATGTCATCAGCCAAGTCTATAGATACTCCTATGGCGTCTAATAGCAAGCTATAAATGTACACTGTTTAGACCGACGAGGGGTTGGATTACATGTCCAAGGTTTCATATGCTAGCGCAGTCGGAAGCTTGATGTATGATATGGTCTGTATTTGACCATACATAACATTCGATGTTAGTGTGGTAAGTCATTTTATGGTTCAACTAAATAAGGATCACTGGCAGGCAGTGAAATGCATATTCAGGTACCTTAAGGGTATGTCAGACATTGGCCTATGCTATGGGGCCAATCAGGATGCTTTGGCAGCTGGGTTCTCATATTTAGACTATGCAGGTGATGTTGATAGCAGGAGTCTATGACCGGTTATGTGTTCACTCTCGGAGGTTCTGTTGTGAATTGAAAGTCGACGCTACAACCAATGGTAACTTTGTATACCACGGATGCGGAGCACATAGCTTTGACGTAAGCAGCAAAGATGGGAATCTGGCTCAAATGGATGATCGGTGATCTAGGCCTACATCAAGATCAAGCGATAGTCTACTGCAATAGCTTGAGTTTGATACGTTTGACTAAAGATCAAGTTCATCATGAAAGAACAAAGCATATCGACGTCATGTATCACTTTCTGAGAAACAAGAGCAGGATTAAGGTAAAGAGGGTGGAGACGGCTGACAACCCCGCAGATACGTTCAACCGGTTCCGGAGAGCAAGTTCCAACATTGTTTGGACTTTCTCAACATCTTGAGCCATTGAATTTGGGGATGTCGGACCCGGTGGGGGTCCAGTAAGTCTCTGTGATAAGAGATATCGGGTGCGTAAAAGACGTAACTCTGTTTACAAGAAGAAAAACATTTGTTAATGACTAGAATCCAAGTCAAAGTTGAGATTTGTTGAATATGACTTGATTGTCAAAAAAGACAAATAGTAGATTAAGAAACACATTGATGGTAAAAGTCAAATATAGACTAGAAAACAAATTAATTTGGTAAGAGTCATATATAGATCAGAAAATAAATTACTTTGGTAAGAAACAAATAGAAAACAAATTGATTTAGTAAGTTTTTCTAAAATCTATATAAAGATATTTTGGTTTCTATAATTTGTATGCAAATATAGTAATTATTATTTTTTTAAAGTAAATAATTTTTTACCGTCATAAAAGTAGTTAACGGATTTTTCGCTAGCAAACCATATAATTTTTTTTGTATTCTTTGTTTTAATATAGTTGTAACCAACCAATTCACGCCACGTCATTGAGTGACATTTAGGTGGTATGAATTTGGATGGTATATATCATTACTCTTTAATATATCATTTGTAAGACTGGTTTGTCTTATTCCCTCCGTCCATTATTGTTTGTCCACTTTTTTAGTGCATAAGGATTAAAAAGAGCATTTAATACTCTTCCTCTTTACACAAATACCCTTAATTAATATATATGAGATCATTTATTACACTATCTTTTCTACTATTTAATTAGGGTAATATTAAAAAAAATAGGAAAAAAATGTCTTAGTTATGAAAAATTGACAAACAATATTGGACATTTTTTTTTTAGAAAATTGAATAAATAAAAATAGACGGAGAGAGTAACATTTTTCTTTGTCAGGAAAAATATTTCAATATTCTAGAACAAACAAAACTATGCTAGTATTGTATTTTACTTGGTTTGAACTTAATATTTAATTACAATCAAAAAGCAAAAAGCCATATTAAAGGACAGACATGAGAAACAGCTTGCAAAATTTCACTCCCCGCTCCACTATAAATTGGTAAAAGGAGAGTAGTTGTCTCCACTTTATACTAGAGATTTACAATCACTCAGGTATTGCTAAGTTAAACCATAAAAACCTCATCCTGTATTTTCTTTCTTCATGTCTTACCCTTTATTATATATTATTTACTATTATGAAAATGATCTGCTTCTGAAAGACTCCATTTTTTCTCGAAACCACACTCTAGTATAATTTTATTTGTTGCCGTAAGCTTTTATAAGTATTAGCTTGTTGGCTGTCGTATGTGTTGAAAGATTATTACTTATCAGTTACACAGAATGCTAACAAAAAGAGTTAACGTTAATCATTTCTTGCAGGTTTAATTTCTCAAAAAATGTATCTGAAGAGTAAACTTTCGTGGAATGTGATCATCCCAGCTGAAAACCTGAATGAAAACAAGCTGATGCTTGAGAAAGCCATAATTCTACATCTTTTGGGGGACTTTTCTGCAAAGAAGGTAATGAAGGATTTGGGTTATTTTATGGCTGTGAGTACAATAGACAAGATTGGAGAAGGTACGGTCAGGCAGCAATACTCTGGAGATGTGCTCTTTCCAGTGGAATTTAGCTGCATCACGTTCAAGATTTTCAGAGGAGAAATATTGGAAGGTGTGGTCTATAGAATCACGAAACAGGGTGTCTTGTTGAGGTGTGGGCCAATGGAGAAAATCTTTCTCTCTCATAAGATGATGACTGGATTTACATATGTTCCTGGTGAAAATCCAATGTTCATACATGACACTAAGGAGACGATTGAGAAAGATGTGGTGGTTCGTTTCATTGTGATGGGGGAGAAGTACTTGGAGGCTGAAAAGGAGTTTAGTGCTATTGCGAGCATTGAAGGTGATTATCTTGGACCTATTTGCAAATACTAATGGCCGTCTTGTAATACAGTGTTGAAGGGTGTCTAGATATTAACTTTATCAAGTAATTTAATGGAACTGCAGAATACTAAAGCTTCCAATGTTATTCTTGTAAATTGTCCTTTACCGTTCAGTATAAGTCTGTCTTTTCGTCCTTACTGTAAAACTGTGAATCCACATGTTTGTGGGTAAAACTTATTATTCGAAAAATATTATTTACCATTTTGGTGTGTACTGGTTGGTGTGTAACCTTTACCTTCGTCCATTTTTATTTACCATTTTTTAAAAAAGAAGGTATCTAATAATATTTGTTTTTTTATATTATCAAAATATTTTTTTTCTCATTTTTCTAATATCACCTCTAGTTAATTAGTTATAAGCAATAATGCATTAAATGATATTCTATTCAATAAATAAGGACAATATAGTAAAAAAGAAGTTTATTTAATGTTTTTTTTTAATCTTTATGCCACAAAAAGTTAGACAAATAAAAATAAACGGAGGAAGTAATTTTTTATGTTTTTGGGATAAGTGGGATAAACTATTTGTGTTTTGATAGTCTCATCTTAAAATTTGAGAAAAAAATGTTTGGAATTACTAAAATTAAAGAGTTTTATTTTATTAATTTTTTCTTTCTTTTAAAAAAAGTGGAAAAACAATGAAGAAGAAAATAAAAGACAAACCGACAAAGAATTGATAGCTCTTTAATTCGGCAGTTACGGGAGTTACAAGAGTTTGGTCAAGAAAAACGGTTGCATTAATGAGTTTTTATCACCGACCATTATTGTGCATTTATGTGATGGTTTTTTGGTTTATGCTTTCTCCTATAATTAGTGTCCTTGTCACTTGCATTTAAAAAAAAAAAAAAATAGAAAGTTATTATAGAGAATAGAATAGAGAGAACTAAAAAATTCATAAAAATAAAATACTCTCTTCTCCATAATAAGTCAAATCGGATTCGACATAGAGATTAAAGTAGAGTAATTATATATACCACCCAAATTCATATCACCCAAATGTCACCCAATGACGTGGCGTGAATTGGTTGGTTACAAATCTTTAATTAAATCAAGAAAATAAATGCATTACCAAATTGTAACCAATCAATTCACGCCACGTCATTGGGTGACATTTGGGTGGTATGAATTTGGGTGGTATATATCATTACTCATTAAAGTATTAGAGAAATACGATTGTTAGAGATACCGGTACTCCTGGAATATCTTTTTTATTTTGTGTGTGTTTATATCCAGGTTTCTTTTCTGATTTTTTCATGTAAGTTCTATTTTCTAAATTATTGTAATAGTTGTAGTATTACATTTATTTGAAATACCTTTATATTATGTTTTTCCACTTTCTTGTAATAGATGTAGTATTACATTAATTGGAATTTCTATATTTATAAAATCAATTTTTCACTTTTCCAGTGATATTGATATTGTAAGATTTTTCTAACAATTTAAAAAAGATATTTTTAATATTACTGGTAGTAAAATAATTTTTCTATATCAGCGGTTGCTTCATCCTTGAACGCAAAAGGCATTTCTGATGTGACTATGTTGGAGTCTTTCAATGGTTCCAACTACAAACATTAGACACAAAAGCCACTGATATGCCTTGAACAACATGAACTAGACCTTGTCGTTCTCGAGGTAATCCCCACCATTGAGGCCAATGGGGAATATACCAAAGAACTATATCCTAGGTTTCTGGTTGTCCAAGTTGGGTTCAGGAAAGCTAATTCAGTAGTTAGGGGATGGATCTTGGATAATGTGACGAACCCTACCTTTTATTTTTGTTCAGTTGAGAGGTCAACAAAGACTATCTGTGAAACGGTTCTAAAAAAGACATGGGGGTGATGATTCTGATGAGATGAAATACGTCACTGGGAATGATCCAACAAAATCTAATTAGTCCCATACAAGTAAAAAAAGAGTTTAAACAAGGATAAGTCCTTACATTTTCACGTTTATATAAGTTTAAGGATTACTTTGACCCCTTATATTACCACTATTTAACTCTTATTGTACTATATATCTTTCACGAACATGGAAATATATCAATTGGATATTAAATCTATGTGTGAATGAAGATATATTTGAAGAGATCTATATGGTGCAACATGAAGGCTTGGTGGTCTTGGATTAAGGGGATAAAGTATGAAAAATAAGGAAATTGGTTTGTGTTTTTAAACGGGCACCTTGCTAATGAAATAGTACGTTAATAAAAGATGGATTGGGTTGTGTTACACTTTTTTCAATAGGTGTATGACATGATCATGTTTTGGTACTCTCTTTCATGGGACTTACTAATTTCAATCTTCTATTTGTGAATAAAAGAGATGGGGGAAGCGGATCCTAAGGAAAAAATTCATTTGAGTAAATAATGGAATTTACCTTAGTTAGTCTCACTTTGTTGGAAAGGTTTGACTCTGTTGATATAATGTTTGGTAAACTTCCTTATAATACTCATATTCATGAATAAGATAATTGTGGGGGGTATACCCCTTAATGAATATGAAATAATTATAAGGATTATAATGTTCTTAATGAACTATACTCAACTTGGTATTTTCCATTTTGTAAAGAGACTCAAGTGGTGACAATTGGGTTATTATTTGTCATTTAATAAAGTACGAGAGAGGTACTATTGATCTATATCTGCGTTTTAAAATAAAACATGTAGTTCTTGAAGAATTTTTTTTGTTACGGAAACTAATGATGAAATAAATGGTTGATTCATTTACAAAAACTTAATCGGGAGAGTAATCCTGGAAATGTTGAGTGATAGGAGTATAACCCATTAATGGGAAACTTATGACTAATAATTATATATGATGCACTGACTTCCTATCTATGTAGTGTAAATTGTGCATACATAAGAAAATTAAAACTTAATGAATTCATAGCCATGTGTGGTGGTCCTATTGAGACGGACTTGATTAATACAGCGTTGAGGTTGTTGTATATTTCTCAAACTTAATGAATTCATAGCCATGCGTGGTGGTCCTATTGAGACGAATTTGATGAATTCACCGTTGATGTTGTTGTATATTTCTCAAACTTAATGAATTCATAACATGTGTGGTAGTCCTATTGAGACTGACTTGATGAATTCACCATTAATGTTGTTGTATGTTTCTCAAACTTAATGAATTCATATCCATGTGTGGTAGTCCTATCGAGACGGGCTTGATGAATTCGTTGAGGTTGTTGTATATTTATCAAACTTAATAAATTGATAGCCATGTGCGGTAGTCCTATCGAGACGGACTTGATGAATTCACCGTTGAGGTTGTTTGTATATTGCTTATACTTATGATGTCTCCCTATTTGTGATGAATTAATCTAGGTTGGAGACATCATTTTAGGTGTATTTAGGAATTTAATTATCGATTTTTATTCATATTTCTTTACTTTCCTATTTCTTGTCTTGATTTGATTATTTATTATTTTTAGAGCATATTAGATTTAATTGTTTCTTAATTGTGAAGCTTTAAAGTTTAAAGATATATGATAATTAATTAGATGTCAAATCAATTCTAAGAGATAATGGAAAGAAGATAAGGATGGAAATTGGAGATAAAGGAACGAAATGATAAATTAGGAAAGGAAAAGTTGCCAAGTATGTCTGAATTTCACCAACTACGTCCACAAAAGTGATAATAACTCAAGATTGGCTGGGAATTTGGAATAATGGTCTACAGAAAAACTGTAGATCTTTCCGAGACGATCAATTTTGATATAAGAACGCGTCAAACGGAGTTGAAACGAAGGAGTTACGGCAAAAAAAACAGCAACAGTTTCTTACCTTTTCTATATTTTAGGGATACAAATTTGATTTGGAAAAGAGTCCTATTACTCGCCCTCTACTCCAAGAATCCGACCTAGGGTTTAGAATACCTTATAAATACACCCTCTAATCAGTATAAACACATCCTTGGCCAATCCTTAAGCCAAGAGGAAGCTTACAACAAGAGAACAGAAGTCTGGAAAGAGCTAAACATCAAATTATGTCTTCACAAACCTTCAAATTTGTAATTGTTATCTTTTCTTTCTCTAGTATGGACTTATTCTGTTTTAGTTTGAGATTTAGCATATGGTTATGAACCCTAGACTTATTTTACATCTATTTTATTTTGGGATTTTAATCATTTAAATGAATGACTGTTTTATTCTCTGTTTTATGTGCTTTGACTTATTGTCTGTTTTCCTTGCGGTGCGCAACGTATAGGATTAACTTAATAGTAGTTAGATGGTCACCCGAAAGGGGTGTCTAATTATTGAAACACCACATAAACGTCTAGTGTGCAGTAGTGATCCTAACGGGCTTAACTAACTAGATAACCATTAGGGTTTGATTTAACCATCGATCATCATTAGAAGGCCAGTCTCATCAAAGAACCTAGTGGCGTAGGAGCGCATTAGTTAAGTACCCTCGTGATTGTGAGGTCGCCACCTAAGTCCACCCGTAAAGGGGTTATGAGGAATGTAGAATCCTTGTTATTGCAATTCTACATAATTCTCCGTTACATAATTAGAATAAACAAGGCTACTGGGAATACTTGTTATATCTTGAGTTAAACTCTCATATTATCTTTTCTCTTATTTACTTTTTTGTCTTTAGTTTAATTAGTTAATTTTTCGTATTCAAAAACCAAACAAAAATTCTGCTTGTCTTTATTTCCTGCGTATTATTATTCTAACTTTCATATTTGCACTTGGTAATTGGTATTTGCATAAGTTCTAACTTTCGTAGTCTCTGAGGAACGAATTCACTTATCGTTAAAACTTGCATATGTCCTGTAATATTTGCAGTACCGTGCTAGGCTAGGTGTTTATTTTCTTTATTTATATCTTATTTTTATCACACCTTAGCCGACACCAACTTAGTGAATTCATATCCATGTGTGGCGGTTCTACTGAGATGTACTTGATGAATTCACCGTTGAGTTTGTTGTATATTAATCATAATATGACTTTAAAGAGACGTGCTTGATGTTCCCAAAGGATGAGTTTTTAGACTCACCACAAATTCATAGCCCGTAAGGGTGGTCCTAAAGAGAAAGGGCTTGATGAATTCACGAGACACATAATGAGAATGAGATTTATTGCTCTTAATGATCTCGAAATCTGAGAGGGGTTGGCTAATACGGCTAGATGCTCTTGGAGCTCACTTAGGTGTAAGGAAAGGGTGGTGTTTAAGGAATTTGCAACCATCAGTTGGGTAGAGTATGTGTTGTGAGGGTTTCGATCGAAAACCGTCAAGTTCAAGAGTACGTTCACTTGATATGTTTTTGGTGGTTGCCTCACTTCACTACGTGTCAATTCGAATCGAAAGATATTGCCACTTAAGTACAATTCACCCAAATGCTGGTGTTTATGGAAACATGTACACATTCTCTCCCAAAGAACCTAAGTGGGGGATTGCTGGAATTTTTAATTGAATGATGATTTAATTTATTAATTCTTTCATGCTCTTGGGAGAAGTGGGAAAAAAATATTTGTGTTATAATAGTCTCGCCTTAAAATTTGAAAAGAAATTGTTGGGATTACTGAAACTAAAGGCCTTGTTTGGTTTGCGAAAATATTTTTTTTTCAGAAAATGATTTTCATTTTCTTATCAAAATTTATAGAAAATATGGAAAACGTCGATTTCACGTTCTCCAATATAGCAGTGTTTTCATTTAATTTTCAAGAAAAATGTTTTCATTTTCTCTAGGCAAACACGTTTTCATTAGTATTTTGAAAAAAAAAATAGAAAATGAAAACAAAAAATACCCATTACTAAAATTAAAGAGTTTTATTTTATTAATTATTTCTTTCTCTTGAGAAAAGTGGAAAAACTTTTTATTTGTTAAAAAGTCTCACCTAGAAAATGGAGAAGAAAATAAAAGACAAACCGACAAAGAATTGATGACTCTTTAATTAGACAGTTACGGGAGTTACAAGAGTTTGGTCAAGAAAAACGGCTGCATTACCGACCATTAATGTATATTTATGTGATGGTTTTTTGGTTTAGTTCTTCTCCTATAAGTAATGACTTTATCACTTGCATTTCTAAAGAAAAAAGATAAACAATTATTATAGAGAATAGAATAGAGAGAACTAAGAAATTCATAACAATAAAATACTCTCTTCTCCATAATTAATCAAATCGGATTTGACATAGAGATTAAAGTACTAGGGAAATACGATTGTTAGAGATACTGGTACTCCTGAAATATCCTTTTTAACGCCGCTACACCTTATTTTGTGTGTATTCATATCCAGGTTTCTTTTCTGATTTTCTTCATGTAAGTTCTTTTTTCAAAATTATTGCTATAGTTGTAGTGTTACATTTATTTGGAATACCTTTATATTACGTTATTCCACAATCTCTATATTTATAAAATCTATTTTTTCATTTTTTAGTGATATTGTTAGATTTTTCCAACAGTTGGTTACTCTGTGGATTGCTTTTAGCCTCTTATTCTTTGAGCCAATAATAATAATAATAATAATAATAATAATAATAATAATAATAATAATAATAATAAAACCCAATGGAAAACATATTAGTTAAAAAAAAACCTCAACAATTTACTTTATTTGAAACAGTCATATCCCAAACTAATTCCACAATACACAATAAAAAATAAGAAAAACTGTTGAAGGAAAAAGAAAACACAACATTACTTACTAAATGACTAGAAAAAACGCACAAACACACAACGGCAAAAAAGAAGACAAGAGAAAGAAGAAACAAAAGCCACTCACCGAAAAATCGGCGAAATTGAGCGAAGGAAATAAAAAAGAAAAGAGACTTTACATAATCACTTGCCAAAAATACCAACAAATATTTGAATTTTTATGGTTCTTTAAAATTTTTGGAATGGATTTTTGATTTTGTAGTGTTTTTTGAATTGGTTTTCTTAACTAGTTAAGCTTTATTTTTAATGGACACCCGTTACAAATAAGAAACAAATGAGAAAATATTATAATTAAATTATCATGTTAATTATTTAAGAAGATAAAATTAAGTTAAATTTTATACATTAAAGTTCAATTGTAGTTATCTAGATAGTATTCGATGTTCTTGAAACAAAATAACCCTTATAGCTCAGTGTTAGAGCGTTACTCTTGTAAACCGAAGGTCCGCAGTTTGATCCTTGTTTACTAAAAAACGAATTCAAAGTGAATGTAACAAAATAGCCCTTATAGCTTAGTGGTAGTGTTATAGTCTTGCAAATCGAAGGTCTGCATTTCTTTAACGTTCACGGTTTACTAAGAAATAAATTAAGAAATGAATGAGAAAAATATAATAAAATGATTAAAATGTTTATATTTATTAATTAAGAAACATGAAAAAATATACTTAATATGAAATTGAGCTATATGTAGAAGAATGGAAGTTTAATTGAGTTTAATTGTAAGTCATATAGTTAGTATTCGAAGTGTTTAAAATAAAATATCTCCTTTAATTTTGCAAACCAATTCGGATGCTTAGCAATATTACAGCATCGTCATTCTTTTCCTCCAGTGATGCCTACTCTCTTTATTATATTTTAATCTTCGTTGTTTCAATTTTTGTCTTATATTTCTTTTATCCTTATTATTTTCCTATAAACTAGAGTCAGGCATAATTATTTGGGTGCTATGCTTTTTAATGATGATCATTCTGACTTCTTTCTCTGATAAGACCCTTCGTCTATGGTATAATTTTTGTATGATGGCCATTTCACGGTTTTTTTAACCGTCTGCTTAACTAGTTAAGCTTTATTTTTAATGGTCACGCGTTAGAACTAAGAAACAAATGAGAAAATATAATAATAAAATTATCATGTTAATTATTTAAGAAGATCGAATAAAAAGAAATTGTATACATCAAAGTTCAATTGTATTTATATAGTTAGTTATTCTGACAAAAAAAAGTATTTATATAGTTAGTATTTAAATTTCTTGAAACAAAATAACCCTTATAGCTCAGTGGTAGAGTGTTAGTCTTGTAAGTTAAAGGTCCACCGTTTGATCCCGGTTTACTAAAAGATCAATTCGAAGTGCATGAAACAAAATTGCCCTTATAGCTCAATAGTAGAGTGTTAGTCTTGTAAATTGAATGTCTGCAGTTCGATCATGTGTGAGGGCATTTCTTTAACCTTGCATAGCGTTTGAAATAGAATATCTCTTTTAATTTTGTAAACCAATTTAAAACCTTAGCGATCTTTGCAGGGTCAATATTCTTTTCCAGCTCTCTTTATTATAATTTTATCTTCTTTGTTTCATTTTTCATCTTATATGTTGAATTCTTATTCTTTTCCCATGAATTAGAACCAGACATAATTATTCGGCTGTTATACTTTTTATGACGATCATCCCAACTTCTTTTATTGATAAAACCCTTCATCTATGGTATGATTGTTGTATGATGGTCATTTCATGGTTTTTTTAATCTATTTTCTAACTAGTTAAGCTTTATTTTTTATGGACACCTATTAGAACTAAGAAACAAATGAGAAATATAATAATTAAATTATCATGGTAATTATATAAGAAGATAAAATAAAGTTTAATTTTATACATTAAAGTTCAATTTTAGTTACATAGTTAGTATTCGAAGTTCTTGAAACAAAATATCCCTTATAACTCAGTGGTAGATCGTGAGTCTTGTAAACTGAAGTTCTGCATTTTTATCTTGGTTTTCTAAGAAAGGATTTTGAAGTGCAAGAAACAAAATAGCCCTTATAGCTCAGTGGTAGAGCGTCAGTCTTGTAAACTGAAGGTCCGCAGTTCGATCCTGCGTGAGGGCATTTATTTACCTTTCCATATAAGTTGTCTACTTAGGAATTTAAGGGTCTGTTTGGAAATGCTTATTTTAGAGTAAAAAAACGCTTTTAGAATAAATTTTAAAATTTAAAAAAATTATCAAAAATAATTTTGAAATCTAAAATTATTTTAAGTGCTTGTTTTTTAGAAGCACCTATTGGTGCTTCTCAAAAAAGTGATTTTCAAAGTCGAAAAAACTCTTAAAATGCTAAAAGCACTTCCAAACGGGCATTAAGAGACTTTGTTCCTACTTTTTCCACTACTATTCTTATTAAATTATTAAGATTTATATTTCCAATACCTATTTAATATATCAAGATACTTTATTAGGAGTATTTTTGTAATGGTGGATGCAATTATTATGTTTTTTAATATGTGTGAAAAGCTAAGTGGACAAATTTTGTGGAACAGAGGGAGTAGTTAGCATCGAAGTGTTTGAAATAGAATATCTCCTTTTGTTTTGCAAACTAGTTCTGAACCTTAGCAATCTTTGGAGCGTCATATTCCTTTCCTTCAATGATGCCAACTCTCTCTATTTATCTTCTTTTTTTCAATTTCCGTCTTATATTTTGATCCTTATTCGTTTCCCATGAATTAGAGTCAGACATAATTATTCGAGTGCTACGTTTTTTTTATGATGATCATTCCAACTTCTTTATCCGAAAAGTCCTTTGTCTAAGGTATGATTGTTGTATGATGACCATTTTACAATTATTTACCCTTTCCACATAAGTTGTCCATTCAGGAATTCAAGAAACTTTTTTCCTACTTTTTCCACTACTACCCTTATTGTATTATTAAAATTTATATTTCCAATACCTATTTAATATATCAAGATACTTTATTAGGGGTATATTTGTAATGGTGGATGCAATTATTATGTTTCTTAATATGTGTGAAAAGCTAAGTGGACAAATTTTGTGGAACAGAGGGAGTAGTTAGCATTCGAAGTGTTTGAAATAGAATACCCTCCTTCTATTTTGCAAACCAATTCAGAACCTTAGCAATCTTTGCAGCGTCATATTCTTTTCCTTCAATGATGCCAACTCTCTCTATTTATCTTCTTTTTTCAATTTTTGTCTTATATTTTAATCCTTATTCTTTTCCCATGAATTAGAGTCAGACGTAATTATTCGGGTGCTACGCTTTTTTATGATGATCATTCCAACTTATTTATCTGATAATACCCTTTTTCTATGGTATGATTGTTGTATGATGGCCACTTCACGGTTTTTAATCGATTTCTTAATTAGTTAAGCTTTATTTTTTAGCATTCCCAAAAATTCCAATTGAAATCCTTTTCTGATCACCTAATTAAATCTCCATTTGCCGGTTTGAATTCTGTATATATGGTGTCGCCTAAGGTGCGATAAAAATATGATAATAAAATACGAATAAACAAACACTAGAACCCTAGACTAAACACGTTACTCACTGCAAATTTTACTAGTAAGTAAGATTCGTTCCTCAGAGACTTAGTGTTTTATGCTTAGGCAAATAAATTCAAGTAGTAATTAATAATTGCAAGTCAGGAAAAGAAAATAAATATGCTTGAGGAGTAGATTAATGATTAACTAAATAAATTTAAAGACAATAAAATAAATATGAAAGAATGAGATGAGAGAATATAGCTTAGGTTTTGCTCGTATGCACTAATCCTTCTATTTTTTCTATATGTTAATAAGGGTGATAATAGCTCTTAGATAAGTAGTCAAAATTCTAAATTCCTCCCCACCCCCTTCCGGGTGGACTAGAGTGGAGACCTCACAATCACGAGGGGACTTAACTAAGGTGCTTCTACGCCACTAGGTTCTTAGATGAGACTGGCCTTCTAATGATGATCGGTGATTAAATTAAACCCTAATGACTATCTAGTTAGGCAAGCCTTTCCAGATCACAATCGCACACTGGACATTTATGTTGTGTTTCAATAATTAGACACCCCTTCTGGGTGACCATCTAAATACTTTTAGCACAACCCTAAATCGATCAGGTTTAAGACAGACAATAAATCAAAGCACATAAAACAAATATATGGTTAAGAAGCTAGAATCATTTTAAAATAGTTCTCGCAAAGAAATATAGATAGAACAAAATAGAATTCATAGATTATACATATGCAAAACCCTAGCTATGGGAAAATTAGTCATACTAGAAAGAATAAAACTAAAATAAAACTACATACTGTCAACTTGCACTCTTGAATGACTTCTAATGATGAATAAACCTTAAGTACTGGTTGTGGGAGGCAAGGACCTGTTTACAATAGTTAAAGGGTATATTTAAATAGGAGTTTAGGAAGCCCTAAATCGTTTTCTTGGAGTGGAAGACAAGTAATTGGAATCCTAGCCCAACTCAAATTCGTAGCCCTAAAATATAGAAAAGGTAATAAACGGTTGTTGTCTTTTTTAGGCCGTAACTACTTCAATATTGCTCTGATTGACACGTTCTTCATATCGGAACTGGTCGTCTTGGAAAGCTCTACACTTTAGCTTCAAACCATTCTTCCAAATTCCCAGCCAATCTTGAGTTATGATCACTTTAATGGACGTAGATGTTGAAATTCAGATTTACTTGGCAACTTTTCGTTTCCTATTTTATATTTTCCTTCCTTTATCTCCAATTCCATAATTATCTTCTTTCCTTTATCTCTTGGAATTGATTTGACATCTCATTAATTACCATATATCTCTAAATCTTCACAATTATCAAACAATTAAACCAAATATGCTCTAAAAATAATAATTCATCAAATCAAGACAAGAAATAAGAAAATACTAAAATACTAATAAAAATCGACTAAAGACTATCCTAAAATACCTAAAATGATGTCTCCAACCTAGATTAAATTATCACAAATAGGGAGACATCAATATATTTTCTTTTGCAAATGACAATGATCCTCTTTTTAATGTGAGAGATCATGTCATTATTATTATTTTTTATTTCCCATATATTTTTCTCAAAATCTTTTTCTTTTCTTTCTTACCCCGACAAAGGGTTACAATACAAATGAACAAGTAATCAAAAAGTACCATTACATACTCAAATCCTACCCTATAATGTTTTCCCATAAACCACCAGCCCAAACTCAAGCTCTAGACGAGTGTCAAAGTAATTCGAGTGTGGGTCATATGGAAAATACCTAGAAAATCTAAAAGATGGGGCTTATCACATGGCTAATAATAAGGCTACAAAAGGCAAATAGGGGGCTGAGTCGGATAATAAATCAATTGATATTGTCAGCAGGCTAAAAGGGCACAAGGGGATAACAAAGGATTGCCTTAATCATGTCCTATCCTATACAAATCACTCACTTTCTTGCATTTAGCACGTTGACTAAATAGTTTATACTCCAATTTGAAACTCACGTTCTACACACCACACATGCTCCCTAAGGTCACACCTATTTCTACCGCATTGCTCACTAATATTTTCTTTACTTTTAACATGCATTTCATAAAAATATTTTAAGCATACACAAGACAAGTTTATAAATCTACTATTTACTATTATTAACTCACTAACAAATAGCTTAAAAGATACACTCACTAGAAACTACCTAACCTTCACACTTACTGAACATAATAATGGGGGTAGAAATAACAGGTTTCGACTCTTAACTCAAAGTTGAACCGTGACTCGGCTCAAAACAGACTCAATAAACTTAAAAACAAACAACTAACATACAAATAGAGAAAGGGGTAGAGAAGAGAGAAATGTACTCTCGAGGCTATTACTCGTTGATCATCCTCCAAGATAGGATGAGATGGATCATTTGCGGTGTCGCGTCTTATTTGCTCCAGGAGTGTCATGATATGTATGTCATTAGACTTAATTAATGTCACATCATTGTCAAGGAGGGATTGATCTATTCCAATTTGTTTAAGTTGCTCACTTACTTTCTCCTGCCAAGGAGATTCCCTTGATTGTACTCCTTTCATGATATTCTTGATTCATTCATCATCTAAGATGGAACTCGACTTAATAATTAATTTCTCTTTCTCCCCAACATTCACATCTGCTTTCATCACTAGGTTAGTAATCATCGACGGGTATTTCAAGTTAAAGAAACTTTTAGGTTTGGTGGTGAATTTCATTACCTCATCGAAGATTACTTGTGCCATATACACTTATTCCTCTCTTATAATACAATCCAACATGATGGCGGATTCTTGAAGTACATCCGCAACTCGCGCATTCCCAAAGGATGAAGGTGCAAGGAAATGGTACCAAATTTTAACATTAGGTTGAAGATACTTGTAGGGCCAAGATGTTTTCAACTTCTTGTTCTCATTACGCAATACCAAATCTTCACTAAACACCTTATTGTGTAGTTGATTCCAATCGAAACTCTAGATGTTCTTCACAACTAATTAGTACTTGCAAGGTCCCATCAATTTCCTCATTTTGAAATGGCTTCTAATGTCTTCAACTTTTAAGGGAATCAACTTACCCCCAGATGGGAACTCTACCATTTCTATCTCGGCTAAAGAGGCCAAAATAGAACTCTCTCACTAGATCAATATTTAAAATCGTGTGCTCAATTATGAAAATCTTCCAACCCCTACTTTCTCCCATCTCAAGAAATATCTTATACTTCCCTTTAGTCACATTCTCGTGAAGTTTCTGCTCATGTGTGGGTATCAAAACGGGTAAAACATCAATCGCAATGGCTTCTAGGTCTCTAGAATTACCTCTTTTTGTTAATTATGAACTATAAGATAAAATAATGTTCAATTGTATACATTAAAGTTCAGTTGTAGTTATATGGTTAGTATCTGAAGTTCTTGAAACAAAATAACCCTTATAGCTCAGATGTTAGTCTTGTAAGTTAAAGGTCCACGGTTTGATCCTGGTTTACTAAAAGATAAATTCGAAGTGCATGAAGCAAAATTGCCCTTATAGCTCAGTGGTAGAGCGTCAGTCTTGTAAACTGAAGGTCCGCAGTTCGATCCTGCGTGAGGGCATGTTTTCATGGTTTACTAGAAATAAATTAAAAACTATACTTAGAGGGGTGTATTCAACTAACTTTTTTAAATCCATTAAAATTGGGATTTTAATGTTTGAAGGCTTGAAGATTAAGAATTATCAATTTTTCCCTTGTTAAAAAAGAGTTTAATTAAGTAATTCATAAAACAAATTTTTAATTAAAAAAAATTGACCACATGACTTGCACATGAAACTTAACGTCCAAAATGGACGGAATCCGTTAAAAAGGGGCAACGAGTCACAAAAATGAAGTTTAAGGGTCATCCAGTACCAAAAAATCTAGTAGGGGGTAAACTGTCAAAACAGACTAAGTTTAGGGGGTATTGCTTGTATGTACTCTTTTCAAACCAATTTAAAACCTTGTCGTCCTCTTTCTCTCTCTAAAATAACATCACTGCAAAAATGGTGACCCTCTTCCCTAGTTAACTCATTCTCCTCTTTTCCTTCCTCCTTTGTCTCATCTGTTACTATGTTGTAACCATTATTCCCTTTGCAAACCTATTTCCCTTGCTCCTTTATTTTTTTGTCATTTCCTAGTTCCTTTTCTCGGCCATCTCTTTTCATTCTCGAAACTCTCTTATTTTCCTCTTTTCTATCGAACATCATTTTCAAATTTCTTCATTCTCCTTTTTCACTTATCAATTGATTCATTCCTCATTTTCTTCACTTTTTTCCCGTGTTTTCTAATTCTCTCTCTCATTCCTCCTTCTCCCTTTATGGTTTATGTCCTAGTAAAAACTATGAAACTCACTCCTAGATACCAAGACCATGAAATTTATACCCATAAGAATATATTGATAGCCAAGATTCTTCTCGTGCCATAGATTAGCCCTTTTTTCCATTGAAACAACGGTAAATAAATCTTTGGGTCTTAGATCTCACATGCATGTTATTTCTGCTGGTTTTAACATGTTTTTCCTCGCTTTTGATTCAAAGGACGATCTCATGAATACTTGGCAGTTTAGGTCATGGTCAGTCAATGGGACTATGTTGGTTCTACATGCTTGGCATCCTGAAATGGCTATAGAAGAGGCTGACTTCTCCATGGCTATTATGTGGCTTTAGTTTCCCAACCTTCCTCCAGCCTTCGTCACACCCAATAATGCTAAAGATATCTGTAAGAATCTTGTCTGCAACATCCTTGCCTATGATATTGATGAAGCTAGTGAAACTGTTAAACATCTACGTGTTCGAGGATTATGGAAAGTCGAGATCCGCTTATCCCCTTGTTCAAAGTATAAACTGGCCCTCTCTTCCAGAGGCGGTGGTTAGAGTCAGATATGAAAAGCTCCATAAGTTTTGATTCTTTCGTGGTGTGTTAAGCAATTCAAGTGGTGATTGTGAGCAGTATAAGCTTGAAGCTAGAGATCACGTGGTCCCACTAAGTTCAGGTTTGGGGATTGGTTGAGTGTGGTCCCTGTTAAAAGTCGTGGTGGATGTATTCATGTTATAGATGATTTGGATGGCCCATCCCATTCTTCACTGACAGCGATGAAACTCGTCAGAATTCCCTTGATGGACATAGTGATCAAGTCCATACTATTGAAGGTCCCTCATCTGTAAATGTTGGTATAAGTTCAAGTGAGAATGGTAGTCATGGAAAAGACAAACAACTCACTATCATGGGTTGTACGATTGTACCAGAAAGAAGATTTGTTATGGTGCCTAACTCCCTTTTCAACACGTGTCCCCTACTGACGACAATGTGAGTCTAGAGAAATAGGATAAGGATGAAAACTATGAAGTGGATGGTCCAGTTACAGGTCCAAAGAAAGCCAAAGCTGGTTGGAAAGAGCTTAGGCCACTAAAGGTGATATTAGTCCCAAGAAGGATACTAGGGCCTCTGTAACCCTAGGGAGGACTGGCTCGCCTAATCTGTGAAGAAGAGTAGAGGAATTAAATCCCGCCACGCTAGTGGTAACCGTTGGTCTATTAGAACTTGGTTGCATGTTAACCTTACTCAAGGAAAGACTAATCTCCAACTGGTTAAGCCCAAATCAAAAAGCCCTAACCTCAGCGAAGTGAAATTCTTGCCATTTGATGTCTCCCTAATTGTTCTAAATATAATCCCTTAGGATACATCATTTTAGATATAAAATGGTCTTTTTATATTGACTTTTGTTCTTAATTCGTAATATTCCTATTTCTTGTCTTGATTTGATGAATTATTATTTTTAGAGCATATTTGGTTTAATTTGTGTGTTAATGTGAAGTTTTAAAGATATATAGAAATAAATTAGATGTCAAATAAATTCTAAGAAGATAATGAAAGAGTATCTTGAAGAAATCAGGAGATAGAAGAAGGAAAAGATAAACTAGGAAAGTAAAAGTTGTCAAATAAATCTGAAATTCACCAGTTACATCCATAAAAGTGATCATAACTCAAGATTGGCCGGGAATTTGGAAAATGGTCTAGACAAAGTTGTAGATATTTCTGAGACGACCAGTTTCGATATAAAGAACGCGTCAATCAGAGTTGAAACGAAGAAGTTACGACCAAAACAAAACAGCAACAATTTCTTACCTTTTCTATATTTTAGGGTTATGAATTTGAGTTAGGCTTGGACTCTTTTACTTGACCCCTACTCCAAGATTTCGACCTAGCACATATATATATCAGTTCTAAACCTTAGAAAATCATCCCTTGGCTGCATAAGCTTAATATACATACATAAATCTTTATAGAAGCAATCGGGATGATCTAGAGGAGGAAGAAGCAAGAGCTAGAGATTAATTTCATCAAATCCACACTTCTCCATCTCTATTATTTGGGTAATTTAGTATTAGATCTATTTTGACTAAGAGGTATTTCTAAAATATTTATTCAAGAGTTTTATTATGCATAATTTCTCTTTAGGTTTGTAATTATATGAATCATTGATTATTGTTTTTCTGTTTTAATTTGCATCTGGGATTTTAGTATTTAATTGAATTGGTTCTTAATTTCCATTGACTATATTCTTGTGCTTATCTACTATCATTGACATCGCGAATCAAGGGTAGGTTTTAGTAATTAGGCTATTCACTTAGTGGGGAGTGATCATTCGACAAAGGGGTTTAATTACAGAACTAGGATATAGACGTGTGGTGTTCGTTATTGACCAACAGGCTTGAATAACCACGTATCCAATTGGGTATAGATCTTAATCATCTGAAAGTAGCTTACAATCGCCCTGACGGGGTTCGTAATACAGTAGGGTAGCTCCTAAGTCCATCCTGGCGGGGTTGGGAAATTATAGAGTCCTGACTATTGTGAAATTTCTCATTCACCCTTATTCTTAGGAATCATAAATTCAATAGGATAGATTCATACTTGCATCTCCTTATCTTATTTGAATAATTATTTATTGTTTATTATTTATGTTATTATTTAATTACAAAACAAAATACTTCATTGTTTATCTTTGTATCCCGGTTTTACTTATCTATTACTTGGAACGACCCGTACACTTGCGGTCTGTGGATCCTTTATTCCTTTAATTTTATTGCTTTATTTTATAACACACCAGGACCCACCACCATTCATATACTACCTATCCCACCCCCACCCCCAACCAGCTCTCACCCTCACTATCACCAACCCCACCGTCATCAGCCCCTCCACCCATCCACCTATCTGAAGATGTCCCCCTTCCTCTATGGTAGTTTCACCAAAGGTGGTTCCTCAACCAACTTCCCCCTCTCCAGTCTCTAAGAAATCAGATACCTCTGTTCCAACTGTCTCACCAAGTGCCTACCTGATCCCTGATGTACCACTAACAAAAATTAATCCCCCTTCATGGAAGTCGCCATTGTCATGGGGCGTCCCGTGGAGGAGAGACCAGGGGCTAATGCTAAAAAGCAAAAAAATCACACATGGGGAGATGGTGGGTTTTAGAAAAATTGAAGAAATATTGGTTGAAGTTCTATTGCTTAATATTTCATTGAATATAGATCCTTTGGTTATGATTGCTCCTGTTGATGTGGGTGGTTGCACTTTGGAATTCCCACAAGTGCCATGATAGATTTTTTTGGAACTGTCAACTGATGAGCCCCCCTTGACAGTCCAAAACCTTAGAGAATCATTTCAAAGGAAAAACCCCAGGTTCTTGGGATTTCAAAAACCAAGACTAAAAAAGGAAGTTGGTTTGTTGGCTAAGAAACTTAAAATAAAACTGTTGTGGTGCGTTGACCCTATTGGCTCCTTCGATGGATTAGCTCCGTCTGGGGTTGATAATTGGGATTGCGAGGTACTTTCTTCCTCCCCTAAACATATCTCTTTATCTACTTGTACAACTAATGGTAGTTAATGGTTTCTCAATTTCATTTATAATCTCCCTGATAAGGACAACAAATAAATTCTTTGGGATTTCATTGAGGCCATGTCTATGAATATCACTTATGCCCTCAATATCTTCAAAGGTGACTTTAATGATATTCGTAGTCCACAAGAAAATGTTGGGGGATTTCTAAAAGTCTTTCTGATACGAGATCCTCTAATAATAATATTATCTTTAGTGATTTGGCTAAATTTACTTCTAAAGGATGCACTTTTATGTGGAGAAATAATAGAAATGATGAAAAAATTATTTTACAAAAACTAGATAGAGGTCTTTGCTCCCCTTCTTGGGTTAATTTGTTCCCAGATGTATGGATTCATAGTGCCCCTCCTATAGGCTCTGGTCATTCACCTATGATCCTTCATTTGGATAACCCACCTTGTTCTCTCTACTAAACCTTTCAAACTTGACATATCTTGTATTTCTATATCTTCCTATAGGGAGGCCATCTCTAAGTGTCTCCTTAGTTCCTAGATTTTTTTTGGTCCTCCCCATTCCAGGCTTCCCAAAAGATTCCTTAAATGCAGGAAAACCACCTTGAGATGGAAGAAACTAATATAAGTAATAATTCAACCATTATTAATACTTAGTCCAAGAATCTTGAAGCCTTGATGCAAAATATCTTTAGGGCCTAAGTGGTTCCCTCTCAGACCAGTTCTCTAATATTTCAAAATAAATAGAACTTTACTAGTCTCTAAAGAAGAAGTACTGAGCTACTAGATCTCGTATCCTTTGGCTTAGATTGGGGGATAAGAACACCAAATTCTTCCACCTTTCCTCCAGAATTAGGCGTGTATCTAATAGGACTGACATCATTCTTAGGAAAGATAACTCTTGGACCTCAGAGCCCCAGGAGCTCAAATCTCTTATCATTGAGTTCTTCTTGGACCTATATAAAGACCTTGGAAATAAAGCTATTGACCCTATTTTGAGGTATATTCAAACCCTTACAAATGAGGAAGATAACTCTCTTTTAATGGCTCCTATTAGCATGTAGGAACTCAAAACTACTATGTGGGCATTAGGGCTTCTTAATCTCCTGATCCTGATGGGCTTCCTAGAGTTTTTTTTCATAAATTTTGGGATCTTCTTAAGGTTAACATTCTTGATGTTTGTAATAGTGTGTTAAATGGTTCAATCCCTTTGGGTAAAATCAATGTGATTTATATTGTCCATATCCCTAAGTGAAAAATCCTTAGAAAATTGGAAAATTTAGGCTTATTTATTGCACCAACTTCCTTTACAAAATCCTTTCTAAGTTCATGGTTCTAAGGTTCAACTCTATTATCCCTAAGATTATTTCACCTTGTCAATCTTCTGTCATCAAAGGGAGGTTGATCCAAGATAAAATTATCATAGTTCATGAGGTTTTTAATTAGCTTAAACATCTAAGAAAGAATTCCAAAGATAGCTACTACATTATCAAGGTTGGCATTCATAAAGGTTATGATAAAGTTAGTTGGTCCTTTCTCTTCAAGATCCTTAAAAGTTGGGGTTCTCTGATACTTGGATATTTATCAGGGTGTGCATCACCTCTGTCAAATTTAATGTTATCTTAAATGGTCACCAGTTTGGTTCCTTCTCCCCATCATGTGGTCTAAGGTAATGGGATCCTTTATCTCCCTACCTCTTGACTATCGCATCTAATGTACTTTCCCTGTTGATTGAAAAGGACTTTATGTTTGGTAATATTAAAGGCATTAAACTAAGCAAGATTGGACCCTCCATTCACCATATCCTTTTTGCTGATGATTCCATATTCTTTCTTCGTAATTCATTTTTATAAATCCATGCTTTTAAGGAGGTGTTACATAAATTCTACTTTGACTCGGGTTTGTCTTTATATCTCGACAAATCCTCTATTTTCCTTAGCCCCAATAATACCTCCTTGATGTCTCCCTGTTTGTGATAAATATATACCCTTAGGATACATCAGCTTAGGTAGTAATTAGACTTATTAGATAGACTTTTATGCTTATTTAATATATTGCACTTTCTCCCTTCGGAATTATGTTATTTGCATTTTTAGATCATCTCTGCGTTAATTCGTTTGTTTTTAGCATAAAGTTCTTAGATACATGGATGATATGGAGCACCAAGATGAGGAGGATAAGTGAATTTTAAAGTCTTAGATTAATATGAGAGGTCAAAAGAGAGAAAGTACCACTCAAAGGGTTGACGAAAAGATATGATAATCTGGATAGTTGTTACTTCTTACTGATTTCGAGCCAAAACGGTACTGATTCAGGTTTGGAGATTCAAAGAAGAAAGTTGAGCCTCTAAGTTAGCTCGGAGTGAGGACTGAAATCATGTGATTTGGACTTAAGACGCAAAAGTTATCCCATTTTACTTGAGTTTGTACAGCTGTTACGGGATTTGCTAAATTGGACTTTGGCTTTTATTCATTAAATGAAATAAAATAAAATAAAAAGACTAATACGATTTAGTAAGTATAAATATCCTTTTAGACCTCATTTTTTAGTACGCTTCATTATTCTCTAAATTCTAGAGCAGATCAAAAAGGCAGAAGAGATAGCAAGAGCTGGAGAACTCACTTTCTTCCAGCAACAGCTCAATCCAACACCTTAATTAGGTTATTTATTTCTTTTTTATAGTTTAGGAACATGAATGCTTATATTTATTTATAGTTTTTAGTTTGAATATGAGCTAAATATCTTGTACTTGAGAATCGCACTATGGGTTAAGCCTTAGTTTCTTTAATTCAATGTTTTCAGTTTTGGGATTGTTTCAATTTAATTTAAATTGGGTATCATGTATTGACTATTATTTTGAGATTATTTACTATTTCTGACTTAGCTAGTTAGAAATAGGTATTAGTAATTGGGCTATTCAATAGTGGTGGTGATCACCTTGACGAGGGATTCAATTACGGACCTAGGTAATAGACTAGTGGTATTCGTCAATGATCCTGAAGGGCTTGACTAACCACGCAACCAATTGGGTAAAAGATTTCAACATATGAAAGTAGGTATAATCACCCTAATGTGGTTTGTAATACCGTTGTATAGCTCCTAAGTCCATCCTGACTGGGGTTAGGAAATATTAGAGTCCCGACTAATACATAAACACCGATTTAACCCTTAATGAAAGCATTAGTTATAGGAACTTAGGTGGATCCCTTGCGAGACTCAAGAACCTCTCTCATATTTGCGTTCACATCTCTTTAGTTTTAATTTATTTACTTTTTTTTAATCTTCCGTACTTGATTTATTTTCGAATCGTAGTTTAATCTTTAAAATCAAACAAAAATCTTTATCATTTATTTTTCTGTATTCACAAATACTACTAATTTCTGATAAATACTTGAGTTATACCAGTTCAATCCTTGAGAACGAAATACCGTTTATCTAATTATTACTTGGACGGCCTGTACACTTGCGGTCAGTGGATCCTTTTATTTATCATTAATTTTATCACACCCCAGGATCCACCACTCTTCTATGAGGTATTCAATTTTGAGGCATTTAGGATGCCGATTACTAAGGATCTAGGTTTATACTTGGGTATCCCTGCCGAACGGGGTCATTCTAAAACCAAAACCATGGATGGACTGATCTCAAAAGTTGTTTCTAAGTTAGTGGGATGGAAAAAATATCTCTTGTCCATGTCCGTTAAGGCCACCCTTATTTCTTTCATTATTCATCCCTTCCGAACTTATTTCATGTCCCTTTTAGCTATACCCAAAGGAATTATCAACAAGATTAATTTGTTCACAAGCCACTTCCTTTAGGGTAATGAGGAGGATAATGGAATCAATTGGGTCAATTGTAATAAGTTTTCCTCTCTTAAAGTCTGTGGTGGCTTAGGAATCAAGAATCTTAAAGCTTTCAACCTGAACTATCTTACTAAACAAGCTTGGTCTATCCTTAGTAACCTTGATTCTTTAGTTTACCAAGTTCTGAAAGGCTTTACTTCCATGAGGTAGACTTGCTTCATTTACCTTCTGTTAGGGGATCCTTCTAGATTTGGAATAAAATTATTAAGGGTAGAAATTTCCTCAAAACTCATGTCATTAAACCCATTGTGGATGTACATTATACCCTTATCTGGGGACAACTGGTCAGGATCTTATCTAGCTAAGCCTCCTTATCACAGTGAGTATCCTTACTTACCTAAGTTTGTTAAGGAAATCCAAATTATCTCCTTTCAAATTAGGAAAAGCTTGTGCAGCCCAGTGGTCCGCGACTGGAAATGAGAGGTTATCTTAGGTTTTTCCATAAATATCCTCGCCTCTTCTAGCTTTGAGGCTGAAGCTAAGGCATTGAGAAATACGCTTCAATTTGCCATTGATAAGGTCTCTAATTACACCAGTGTTGAGTCTGATGCAAAAGATATTGATGAAGACATGCATTCTTCTAAAGAAAATTGTTCTCGAAAGGACATGCCTATCCTGGAAAATATTAAAATAATGGCCAAAGCCCATAAAAACATCAAAATCTATGGAATAAGAAGAACAACTAACAAGGCCACTGATTAGCTTCCCAAGGCTTTTTTTTGAATTCATCTCTCCCTTTTAATTGGTTTTGTACTAGAGTGTGTTTACCCTTCACTAGAAGATAGTTATTGATATAATCCCTTTTGCCTAAAAACTATAATTCAAAACCTTAGCAATTTTTGCAACGTCGATATTAATTTCCTTCACGTGATGCTCTCTCTCTCTCTCTCTCTCTCTCTCTCTCTCTCTCTCTCTATATATATATATATATATATATTATATTATTTTCTTTATTATTTTATTTTTCGTCTTATTTTTTGATCATTGTTACTTTCCCATGAATTAAAATCAGACATGATTATTTGGGTGCTACGTTTCTTTATAACGGTCATTCTAAATTCTTTCTCTGATAAAGCTATTTGTCGACTGTTGTATGATGGCTATTGCACGGTTTTTCAATCAATTTTTAATAGTTAAGCTTTATTTTTAATAGACTCGCATTTGAATAAGAAACAAATAAAAAAAATATAAAAAAATAATCATGTTAAATATTTAAGAAGATAAAATAAAGTCAAATTTTATACATTAAAGCTTAATTATTGTTATATACTTAGTATTCGAAGTGCTTGAAACAAAATAGCCCTTATAGCTCAGTGGTAGAGCGTTAGTCTTGTAAACAGAAGGTCCGCAGTTTGATCATGGTTTAGTAAGAAACAAAGAAGTGCTTAAAACAAAATATCCCTTATAGCTCAGTGGTAAAGCGTCAGTCTTGTAAACTGAAGGTCCGCAGTTCGATCCTATGTGAGGCATTTACATCTTGATTTAGGGGTATCAAACACGTAGCGGAAAAATATGGAGTCCAGGGGGTGTTCGGATCTTGAAAAAGTTTCAAGGTAACAGGTTCTTTCATTTGTTTGATCACAATGACAAAGAGAATATGGAAGATAACATTCAAGAGAAGAGAAATAAAGTTAGAAAACCTTATGGATAACATAGAAAATAACATCTTCATGCTAAGGAATAAAGGGAAAACAGTTGCACAAGACAAGGCAGAGGGGAAGGAAGCTTAGAGGAGGATAAAGGAGCAAGTGTCAAATCACCAATAAATGTTACTAAAGGAAGTCACAGGAGGTTTTTTGTTTGAGGAATAGAATGAGGAGGTTGAGGGTGAGTTGGATAGTAAATTTAGTGATGATGAATTTGAAGGCCAAGAAGAACCAGAAAATGGTGACGAGATTCTAGAAATTATTGATGTTACAAGCAAAAAGGGTTGGGGTAGATTAGAGAATGATGAGTGGATGGAAGGAGATGATAGATAAGTGCTGAGTATGAAGAGATCCCAACACAAATCCAAAAGGATAGCGGTCATCCCTCATGATGTCTGTTGATTCTGTTATTTTGGAACTGTCAGGGTATTAGAGCGCCCGTAACAGTGACTAGTCTTAACTCTGTCCTAGCTCATTTTAAGCCTTTTGTTGTCGTATTCTGCGAAAGCATGCTTAGGTATGTGGATTCACAGGTTACGATGTGTAATTTTTGTGTTGACAGATATTTTGTTCTTACCCTACCGGTTCTTCTTTTCCATTCCGGGGGTCTTTTGGTCTTGTGGCACTCTTTTGTGCAGTTGGTCGTGTCCTTTTGTTGCCCATCATTTTTAGTTTTGCCAATCAATAATATTTTGTTTTTTATCATATTGTGTGTATACATGCGCCTAATAAATTTGATGACAAAATAAAAGTATGGGATGACATCACAATCTGGAGAAAATCTATTAAAGAAACTTGGCCAATTATTAGGGATTTCAACAATGCTCTAAATATTAATGAAAAATATAGCACTAATCCCGTTAATTTTAATGACAGAGTTTAAAAAATTTACGACTAATAATGGCTTGATTGATATAAATTCTTATGGGTGTTTATATACATGGTCAACCAAAACGACATGTGATTAACAACTTAAAACAAAAATCGATAGAGGTTTAGCTACTTACTAATGGAGCAACAAATATCCAAAGGCAAAAATCTATATACCTCCAGAAATTGGGTCAGGTCATTCTCCCCTTGTACTGCGATTGGATCATACAACTGAACATGGGATCAAACAATTTAGGTTTGAATTAGCTTGGCTTGACAAACCACAATGCAGAGAAGTCGTAAAAAGGCCTAGGGTGAAAAAGGTTTAAAACCAACCCTTCAAGAATTTGTTTTCAAATGCAACAATACCATTAAAGACTTGAAAAGATGGAGCAAAAATACTTTCAAGAATCACGAAACCCAGATAAAAAAGTTACGAGATAGACTTATTGAAAACAACACAAACAAACCACTGACATAAAATAGAACGAGAAGAGATACATATCAAGGAAATGATAAAATTTGAATTAAATTGCGAGGAAAAGTATTGGGCATACAGAGCAAGACAAAACTGGCTAACATTTGGAGATACGAGCACAAAAAAAATTCATATTTCAATGATACAAAGACGTGACTTTAACAGAATAATTAAAGTTAAGGATACTAATAACATATGGATTGAAGACTCGGTAGAAGTTAAGAATTGTTTTCAGAACTTTTACTTACAACTTTTAGATGAACGGGTCCTTAAGAAAATAAAATGGAAAAGGCGGCATAATTCATCAAGCTTAAAGTGACAAAGGATATGAATAACAGCTTGACAAGACAACTGACAATGGAAGAGGTAGAAAAAGCAGTTAGAGATCTGTCTCCGACTAAAGCCCCAGGACCGGACGAACTTAACGGTAAGTTTTATAAGGAATTTGCGTACATAATAAAGGAGGACGTAAATGGACCAGTTGGATATAAAATTGCATATCTACAGTTTCTTTTCAAATTAATCTTAATATAGAAAGAATGGAGAAATTTAACCTAGGAATAGACAAGGGGACCCTCTTTCCCCTTTTATTTTCCCTATTATGACAGAAGCTCTTATCATCATTATTGAACGTTATATTCAAGAAGGCCACTTACAAGTAAAACAAATAAAAAGAAATTGCCCAACTATATGACATCTCTTATTTTCTAATGATTTAATATTCTTTCTTACTCTTGATATTACTAATATCCAAACATTTATAGATTGTATGGATATGTATTATGATGGCTCAGGTCAAATCATTAATTATGGAAAGTTAGCCATTCTATTCAGCAAATAAACACCTCGGGAATTGATAAGCAGTGTTATATAAGAGAACAACATTGATGAAACAAACGACTTGGGGAATTATCTTGGAATCCACCTCTGCCTTAAAAGGTCCAAAGTCGAATCTCTTGAGTGGATGGAAAAAACACTCTTCAAAGAGAAAGATGGTTGGAAAGTATAACTTTTGTCAGATGGGGGAAAGAAATACTTATTAAAGCAGTGGTACAAGCTATTGCTAATACTCTATGTATATTTTTTATTTCCCTATTTCACACTGTAATAAACTAATTTCCGCAATTTCTAATTTTTGGTGGAATTTAGGTGAAAGAAATAGGACTCATTGGTTGGCTTAGGAAAAGATAGCAGGTGGTAAGCTACTTGGGGGGGATTGGTTTCAGAGACTTCAAGAGAATGAATACAAATTTACTGGCACCTAAAGTTTGGAGAATCATTTCTAACCCTAACAGCTTAGCAGCAAGACTATTAAAAGGTATATACTTCCCTAACAGATATTTTATGGATATTAATTAAGGCAGAGAAGTTGTTGGAGCTGGGCCAGCCTTCTGGAAAGAAGATATTTTCTAAAATAACACCTTATCTATCAAATCGGGAATGGTAAGAACATTAATATTTTGAAGGATACATGGATCGAAAACAATTGGAAGTTAGAGAAGCCTTCTAACTGCAATCTGAAGAAGGTTTGTCAATTATGGAAACAAGATGCTTATGAATGGGATAATGAAATCCTTGTTAACCTTTTACCCAGACCTATTATTCCCGAAATAAAGAAAACGATTATCTTAGATACAGGTTTTGAGGACAAATTGATTTGGCCTCATACTAAAGATGGAATCTACTCTACTAAAAGAGGATATAAAATACTAAAAGAGGAAAATATTTTACATTCCCCACAAAGTGTGAATGCATCTAGTAATTTTAGATCTATTCTCCGGAAAACTGTTTGGAATACAAATATACCTAACAAGATTCGTGTTTATATTTAGAAAGCTTGTAATGGCATCCCGACGATAAAATCTTTACAAGAGGAAGTGTGCAGTCTCTAATGAATGTCTTTGGTGTAAAGGGGAAATCGATTCAGCTGAACATATTCTTATTAATTGCAAAATATGTCAATGTAATTGGGCTGGCTCTTCACTACAAATCAAGATTACTCTGGAGACGGAAATGAATATTGGAGAATGGATACTGAATTTTTTTTGAAACTTATACTGAAGCAAGATGGGAAACGAAAGTAATAGCGGATTACTTGATGGTCTTAATATGGAGAATATGGAAATCAGAGATGAATTCCATTCATGAATATTGTACTATCGGTAGTGATAAAATAATTTATACTACTAATAAACTTATGCAGGAATTACATGAAAATGATTGGAGAAGGAATGAAGTATCTAATAATTTGAGTAATAAGAAGCAACTTGACAAGTTGAAATTTCTACAAATCAGGAATCATCTATTATTATTTCCTGGGATGATTCTTTTAATGTGCCTTATAAAACCACAGGAATCAGCATTGTTTTACAAGATATGGAAAGGGGGCATAAAGAAGAAATCAGGGAAATCACCAGTTGTAACACCAGCCTGGGGGGGGAAAGCTATCGCAATGCTGAAAGCTATGAAAAAATGCTTTAAGTATCCCAAAAAAGGCAAGACAATTCTATCATATAACCTTGAGCTTATTCAAGGTATAACTTATAAGGAAAATGTCAACAACAAGTTGGAAAATTCATCCGGCCACTAGGAAGAACAACCAGCTGATTGAGGAAACGGGTATGATTTCCTTCAAACATATCCCGAGAAGGATGAATTGACTGGCTGATCAACTTCCAGAAAAGGCTAGTCATGGAGCCAGAGAGTTCTCTATCAATAATGAAGTATCAGATCTACCGAGTGCTTTAAACAAACTTGGAATTGGCTAAGTAGTATCTGGTTCTGACGGTTTTCTTACATGTAATAGTAATATACTTAAAATAAAATGAAACTATATTTTTTTCCTTCCGTGATCCCTCTCCCTCTCCCTCTCCCTCTCCCTCTCCCTCTCCCTCTCCCTCTCTCTCTCTCTCTCTCTCTCTCTCTCTCTCTCTCTCTCTCTCTCTCTCTCTCTCTCTCTCTCTCTCTCTCTCTCTCTCTCTCTCTCTCTCTCTCTCTCTCTCTCTCTCTCTCTCTTCGTTGTTTTATTTTTTGTCTAATATTTTGATCTTTATTCTTTTCCCATGAATTAGAGTCAAGCATAATTATTCGGGTGCTACGCTTTTTTTTTTATGGTCATTCCAACTTCTTTCTCTGATAAAACCCTTCGTCTATGGTTCGATTGTTGTATAATGGTCGTTTCACAACTTTTTTAATCGATTTTTTGCCTAGTTAAGCTTTATTTTCAACAGCCACGCATTAGAACTAAGAAACGAATGAGAAAATTTAACAATAAAATTATTATGTTATTTATTTAAGAAGATAAAGTAAATTTAAATTTTATACATTAAAGTTCAATTGTAGTTATATAGTTAGTATTCGAAGTTCTTGAAACAAAATAACCCTATATAGCTTATTGGTAGAGCGTTAGTCTTGTAAACTGAAGGTCCGCATTTCGATCTTGGTTTACTAAGAAATGAATTCGAAGTGCTTAAAACAAAATAGCCCTTATAGTTCAGTGGTAGAACGCAGGGCCGGTCCTGGGAAGAGGCCAAGGAGGCCATGGCCTTGGGCCCCTCCCTATCTCATGTAATTTTAGGGCCCCTTTGAATAGGTCTTTCTCTAACTTATAATTTAAGGGTCCTTTGAAACATAAGTTTTTTTATTAAAAAGGTCTAACTTTAGCCCATTTGAAATAAAAAAGATGTTAGACTATATTTTTAGTTGCAAAAATATTTAATTAAGTTATTACTTATTAATTTTTTTAGGAATATAACTTGTTGACTAAAAGGAGATCAAGATATTTTTTTTCCTTTTAAAATTTATTTAATTATTTTTTATTACATTATGATTTTTTTTTTTTTATGTAACTTGTAAATTTTTAGGGGCCTCTTTTTTAAAGTTTGTTTTAGACCCCCGAAATACCAGGACCGGCCCTAGTAGAGCGTCAGTCTTTAACCTTTAACGGTTTACTAAAAAGTAATAAGAAAGTATAATAAAATGTTTAGTATGGGAATATTATTAGATAAGAAACATGATAATGATATACTTAAAATAAAATTGAAACCTTAGCCATCTTTGCAGCGTCCATATTCTTTTCCTTTAGTGTTGCGAACTTTCTCTCTCTCTTATATTTTTATCTTTGTTGTTCACTCTTTGTCTTATTGATCCTTATTTTTTTCCCATAAATTAGAGTCGGACATAATTAATTTGGTGCTACAGTTTTTATGATGATCATTCTAACTGCTATAAAACTCTTCGTCTATGGTATGATTGTTGTTGTTTCATTTCACGGTTTTTTAATCGGTTTTACCTAGTTAAGTTTTATTTTTATTTTTTATAATTTTTTATTTAACCAATTGGGTAGTTCAACTGTCCAGAGTCTTGCTATTTCTTTAGTCTTTAAAGAGGGTAAAGTAAAAAGTATGGGAACACTTATATATTTCCCATGAAATCTGTCATGGCGTATATTTTCAAACATGCACTAAGGTTATACATATTGAGTTCAAAAGAATCTTTATATGCTTAAAATCCCTAGATTTAAGGGAGTTGTGGCGGTGTGTTTTTTTCTTTAGTCAAATTGTGGGGGTGTTGAGGCTCAAAGCGCATATGGCCATTAACCTTAATTGGTAGTTATGCCTCAATAAGCTCAATTACACCAGTGAAGTACTGAAAGATAACTGTTAACCCATCTTTCACAAAGGAAGGGACACAGACACTCAACATTCTATTGGTCTCTTTCTCTCACAGCTTAGTATCGAGGAACTCGAGTGAAAATTTAAAGGAAATTTTTTGTTCTATCAGTACATAATAATTTTCCAATTAAATGATCAAGTATAATTAATATTTATATGTGCTCAATAAAAGCCACAGGACAAATGCTAGCAAGAATTGCAGATAACTCAGAATGCAAATCAATCGATCCATGGAAAATAAGGAGCATATATATTATATACACTTGCAAAAATATTTGCTTTAAAATAAGATTACAACTAAGTTAGTTTATGTTTCCCGTCAAAGTATAAACTCACTAAAGCTTGAGCTTTGGTGTTAACTAAATACAATATCTATCTCAGCTTTGCTTTGCAGACAAAATTTATCAACAAGACAATTTCCAAACAGACAACTTTCCCAATTCATCACCAGTAAAAAAGAGACCACCTTCTACACTTTGAATCGAATGAACATCTCTCTTTCCAAATATTCTTCCTCTTTCACTAAAACTGAAATATCATAAAAACAAATAAACAATCAGCACCACATTATTTTATTAAGTAAAGAATTAAATGAAATACTCACGTTGGCAAATCATATAAGCGGACAGTATTGTCCTTGCAAGAGCATAACAGAATGGGCTTTTGTTCAGCATCTTGAATTCCACAAAGAGCAAGAATACCAGTTTCTTCTTTCAATTCATAAACAACTTGTAAATTTCCACTTTCAGTTGCAGCCCAAACTTTTAACGTATTATCCAAAGAACCAGATAACAAATAGCTATCCCAGCAAAGTAGAGAGGTCACTGTAGAGCTATGTCCATTTAAAGTATGCAAACACTGCATATTCACACGGTCCCACACTCTAATTGTCTGGTCCTTTGAAGCTGAGTAAAGCCTATTACCTCCTCCTACAGTTAAAGTAGTTACATCATCACTGTGACCCTTTAGTGTTGCAATAAGCTCAGGACAGTTAATTTCAGAGGTGAATCTCCATGCTAATATAATACCACCCTCTATTCCAGCATAAAGTATATCATCACCCACAACCATTGCACATACTTTCCCAATTTCCACATTTAGAGTAAACTCAGTTTGAGTCTGTAGATTCCATGCCTATTATTACATCACCAATAATTATCTAATTAGACAAACATACAGTTGAAACATTAAAGGAAGCTAAACCATACTAAATGAGTTTCACCTTAATAGAATTTTGCAATCCCACAAACAGACATGGACCTTCACTAAGCAAACATCCTGCTTCAGAATCAAGTTTAACAATACTTGTACACTGCATCACATTAAGAATACACACATATTGTTAGATACATTCTATAAACATAACCCTGTCTAAGCAAATAACATAACATTCTACAAACCTGACCACTGTGGCAGTCCCAAAGCCTAATTGTTCCATCGTTACTGCTCGAATAAAGCTTGTCAGAGCCAGATGGAAGAGAAATTCCAGTTATGTTCTGTATAATAAAGCATTACTATTAGAATCTATACACTATTTAGTAAAACGAGAAAGAAATAGTATTAGAGAATCACCTTGCTGTGTCCTTGTAATGCAGTGAGCATTGAGAAACCAGAGCCAGTGAACCATGAATGAAGATCTTTGCACTTATCACCATGAACACAATTATCTGTAACCCAGTATTTGCAGACCTTTGGTTCAATCTTCTCTGAACTTTTTATATCTTCCATGGTCGAAACTTTTTGTTGAGGCTCTTGAACCTTAGCTTTAAGCACTCCATTAGTTGAAACAATTCTAACCTTGGAGCCACTAGAGTTGGAATTTCGTTCTTGATCATCATTAACAAGAGATTTAGCTTTAGGCTCTACATTGGTTGAAACAATACCATTCTTTGAGTTATAGGTATTCGGATTTTTCCAGGTTGATTTAAAGCGTTGACCATTAGATTGTGGGAGTGTTGACTCTTTGTGCATGTAGTGACATGGGTTTCTGTTGCATCTCCCTTTAAGCCAATAAACACACACTTGATTCTTCACAAACTTTCCTCCGACAACAACTCCTCCACCACCACCACCACCACCACCACCACCAAGACGATCAAAAGCTGACGTCTTCATAGAAACTCTCTTAGCTGCCTTGATTTCCATCACACTATACGCAAATATGTATACAGAACCAAAATCAATTACCATAACCATAAACTTCCACTTCAGTACAATCCAATCCATAAACCCAAGACCCAGAACTCAAAACCATTAAATTGTAAAAGAACTCGTGAAAAAAAAGAAAAAAAAAATCCCAACCACCCATTCCCTAAATATTAACAAAAAAAAAATTGAAAACATGGAGAGACCTAATTAAAAAACTGGTAGATGTACTCAAATTTAGCCAACCGGGCAGATAACATTGAACCCTAACCCTAATTGATCACCATGAAAACGAGTTCTATCTCCACAGTATAAAAAGAACGAAGAAAGCCCCAAAATAAACCAAAAAACCCTAGAATTGGCCACTAAGAAACTAGATAATTTTGATCGGTTAACACGGGTCATAGATCCTCGGGTCGCCATTAATTGTAATGATTTTACAGTCAGAAACCCTAGACTACCCATATGTATATGTATGTATGTATACAATGAGAGATTGTTGAAGAACCACGTATGAGGAAAAGCGAACCTGAGAATCGGAAACTCCAAAAGAAGCTCAACTTTGATTTCAATGGGGGAAAAGATTGTATGTAGATAGAACAATCGTTTCGTATGAATGAATTTATGTGTGTAAAGAAAGGCTAGTAAGACAGCTTATTTATAGGTTACTGGCGTGTCTTTGAAGCAGAAATAAAGGTCGGTAAAGTTTTTTTCTTTTTGTCGAAAGTCGGTGAAGTTAATAAAGGAGACATTTATTTATTTTTATAAGAGATTATTACCCAAAGGGTCTTGAAAATACTACATCGGGACCTAACAAGACCAGCTCTATTGCCTCTTCTTACTAAAGGCCACAAACAAAAATTAACCCTATAAGCCAAAAATCCAATTACTTATTTACCCTTTTTTTATTTTTTATTTCTCTATATATACTATTTATTATCAAATAATAATTAAATCTAAAAAATTGCTCTCTCTCCTCTTTTTTCCACAAAACTCGCTTGTCTCTCTCTCTCATTTTAGCCGCCGGAAGCTTTTCTTAGTCGGAGCAACACCAATCGTTCCTCTCGATCCGTTCATTTTAGATCTACTGTTCATCTGATTGAAGAAAGAGTGAAGGAGTTTCAACTCAACAGTATCATTCATTAGGATGGGGAGGAGTGCCTGGACAGCTGTCAATGGCTGATATTGTGAAGATGGGAAAGCCACAATACAAAGCAACGCCACATCATCAACAAAATGTTCATCAATCAGATGATTGGGGTTCTGTTCCACAGCAACAACATGGTTTTGGTTCAATTAATGATGAATGGCCTTTAATGGAGCCCACATCCGTTCCTACTAGTACTACTACACTAGATAATACTAAATTGCATCCAGATTCTGTTTTTTTTTTGGTCGGCCATTCTGTTTCTTCTTGTTACGATGGGTTTATTGTTTTTTATTTTAGATTTTCAGATATGGTTTGAGCAGATCTGGTTATGAGCATACGATACTCAATACTTAAAAATTCTAAAAATAATTAATCAAAAAAATAATTATACTCAATACTTTACTCTTGCATACTCAGTAAGGTTATGAGCATACGAGCATGCTTAAAAAAAATTACTGAGTTTTCGAGCATGCTCAGTAAAGTAACTGAGTAAACGAGCATGCTCAGTAAAGCGACTCAATAAAAAAATTCGAATACTCAGCAAATTTTTTCGATACTCAGCACTTTTTCCGATACTCAGTACTTTTTTACGATACTCAACAACTTTTTTCAGGCTCAGTAGCCCATGCTCAGTACTTTTTCCATGTCCAATACCCCATGCTCAGAACTATTTTTTTAGACTCAGAACTATTTTTTCAGACTCAGAACTTTTTTCCATGCTCAGAACTATTTTTTCAGACTCAGAACTTTTTTTCCAGACTCAGAACTATTTTCCAGACTCAGAACTTTTTTCCATGCTCAGAACTTTTTCCGGCGGTGGCCGGAGGCGGCCGGCGGTGATCGGTGGTTGTGGTCGGAGCTGGAAAATATTTGATAATTAATGAAAGAGGAGAGAGAAAAAATGATAAAGGAGGAGAGAGATTAATGGTAGTGGAGGAGAGAGAAATAATCTATTTTTTTGTCTTATATGCACTAGAAGGGTAGTTATGACATTGGACATTTTATTGGCCTCTAAGAAGGAGAGAGGAATTGACTAGCTCCTAAGTGGCACATTGATTTTTCTCAAGTCTTCTTGGGTAATTGACCCTTTTTATAAAGCTTAATGGTCCAACAACGCAAATCATTTAATTTTAATACTAATTATTATTAAGAAAAATCTCCGATTAATTACATATACTCCTTTGTTTCATAATATTTGTCACTTATAAAAATATAATTTTAAAATTTATTCTAATTAAAATATCATGATATCTTTTGTTTCTTTTTACTATAATCTTTATATAATATAAAAATTTATATTTTTAATATATATTTAAGATATCAAGACACTTTATAACTATAGTTTACAATAAAAAGTGTAATGATTATATGTGAAATGTATATGTGAAATGTAAAGTGGACAAATCATTTTGAAATAGAAGAAATATGAGACTTTTACCTAACTGGTCGATCGTAAAAACTCCTCGTCAAGACTCAACACTCTTTTCCAATATACTTTTCTTACTAAAGATCATTTAGAAGATTTAACACTAAACATATATTTTTCTACTATCCATTATACCTTCAAAAAAATTTTATTAACTATATATACTAAATTCCTCAACAAATATACACACAAATTATAATTTCAACTACAAATCCTCTCTAGACCCTAAATCATATTATCCTCTCTCTGCCCTACTTACAAACCCTAGATCTCGCAGTCACGAACATGGATATTAAAGCTCATTTCCAACGACAATTTGGATCACGTTACTCAACCATGGAGTTCCATTGTCGAAGCCATGGTATGTAAATGTTATGGTTCGAATAAATCACATCTCTCGAAGCTATGGTGGAATCTAGCCATTAATACAACTTGAGCGGCCATGGTTTTTTCTCAAACATCCACAACTTGAAGATCTAGCTTTGTGTGTGAAGATCTATCCGAACTGCCATAGATTTATGTGTGAAGTCTTGTTCAGCATCCACCATGGATCTATTATAGATAATTCATAGATTTATGTGAAGATTGTCACGTAACTGGAGGAAATTTTCTCTCGCACAAAAGTTATCATAGGGTGATGTTAATTTATTCCAACCAGTGAACTGGTGCAATTTTTTTTGGTTGGAAGCCGGTGTAAGTTGTAGGTTATTATTTACAACATTTTAAAGTTTCTTACCTCTTACGAGAATGTGATATGTGCATATATCATGTGGAAGTTATAGGTATTCTATGGTTGTTGAAATAAACTTTGTTTTTGTAGAAAAGAAAAAGAATAGAAAAATTTGTAGTATACATTTATTTTATTATTTTTAGGTAGAATAGCTTATTTTTATTTATTGTAAAGTTATTTTGATTACATAAATAATTTGTACATTTTACTATTTCTTTTTGTGTTATTTTTACCTTTTCGAATATACTCAGAGATTTGTTGTATATACTCAGTGAATTGATAAGTATATTTAGAGAATTGTTGAGTATACTTAATAACTTTTTATATACTCAGAGATTTTTGGAGATGAACAGTACTGAGTATGCCCCGTGTGGCAGTGGTAGTTGGTTACTGGTGGACAGAGATGAACAGGTACTTATACTCATTGAATCTATAAGTACTTAATAAAATCTCTGAATACGACCTGGATGGCGGCGTTGGCGGTGGGTGGTGGCCTGAGATGAATAGTATTGATACTCAGTGATTCATTACTTAGTGACTTGTTACTCAGTGACTCAATACTCAATGATTCAGGGGTACATTGTGTACTTAATAAGTGCATAATTTAATGGCATTTATGATTGCCTCTTTCAAATTTATTTCTCCTCTCATAGCAAGATTGTTTTCTGCTCGCCAAATATGATAAATATTAGCGACAAAAACAACTCTCCAAACTTTTATCCTCTAATTTTCCCAAGATTTATGTTTATTAGACATTTAAGTGGGCTAAAAATTGTGTTCATTTCAATCTGAATGACCAACCACTTTCTCACCCCATTCCAAATATCTATTGCAAAAGCACATTTAAAAAGTAAATGACTATTCGATTCAAAAATCTCACCTCACAACTTCACAAAGTGGATCCAACTCCATATACACCATTCTATCTTTAGCTCGAAACCTCTTATGTAAAGTCATCAACATAATGATTGCGTGTTTAGGAATAACACGTCTATCTCATACTATTGTCACCCCAGATTTCAAAAAGATGGACGACGAAAGATACCATAAGGTTTATTGTATAGGGAATAGTACTCACTACTGGAAAGATCGTTGGCGATTGGAAGATCGTTGGCGGAGGAAACCCATCTCAACAATATTTTCACCTTCCACATTATGAAGTGAAGTTCCAATATCATCTTTTAGCTCCCAAATTTGTTTTAAGAGTGGCAAATTCATTTTCTTCACTTTCCACCACCAAACACATATCATTATCACATATTTTCCTTGTATCCTTTTGGTCTAAAGTGAGTCTTATTTGTCAACAATTTTCCACAACATCGTCATAAGTATTGATTTATTCCAAGAACCTAAATCTTTAAGACCAAAACCTACTTCATCTTTTGGAGTACATATAGCTATACACCTAACTTGTGGAGATATACCTTCCCAATAAAAGTTTCTACAAATACTCATAATACATTCGCCCACACATACCAGAATCGATAAAATAGACAACTAAAAACACACAACACCTTGAAGCAACTATTTAATGAGTTTTAAGTGACCACATATATTAGAAAATGGGTGTTCTGATACCTAACATAACTCTCCAACTTGCCAATAATATGTTTATAATCTCTTGAAAGCAAGATTAAACTCCGAGTGGCACACCTAAATATCAAAAAGGCATAACCCCTTTTTAAGTTGTGTTGTTTCCATAAAAATCAAGCGCTTCACATTTTATCCCCACATAACAAATGTTTAATTTAAGAATATTTAAATGAAGACCCGAATACTTACCAAACTTTTTCAAGCTATCAATTAGAATCTTCATAAAATCGTGGTCTTATTAGATAGTTGCATTAGGTCATCGGGAAAGCTAGTTGTGTGGTCTTAACTTCCTCACATTTAGGGTGAAATCTGAATCCATACTTCGTATTTCTCTACAAAAGTCTCAAAATATGTTCAATACACAAAATAAATAGGTAAGATGAGATAGGATCATCTTGTCATAAGACTTTTTCCCCTTTAAGAAGTCATGCACTTCACTATTTAATGCAACCACATAAGAAAGGGAAGTTACAGAAGCCATTATCCAATTAATATATTATATTGGAAAATTGAGACCTATAAGAACCTCGTGGAGAAACTCCCACGAAACTGAGTCATAATTCTTACACGAGTATATTTGATTGATTCATAATTCTTACACGAGTATATTCTAAAACTTGAGACCTTTAAGAACCTCGCGGAGAAACTCCCACAAAACTGAGTCATAATTCTTACACAAGTATATCTTACTGAGTCATAATTCTTACACGAGTATATTCTTAAAGTGAAGACCCTTAAGAACCTTGTGGGGGAAACTCCCTTCGTCTATGGTATGACTGTTGTATGATGGTTATTTCACGGGTTTTTCAATCAATGTTTTAACTAATAGCTTCATTTTAATGGACAAGCATTAGAATTAAGAAACAAGTGAGAAAATATAATAATAAAATTATCATGTTAATTATTTAAGAAGATAAAATAAAGTTTAGTTTTATACATTAAAGTTAAATTGTAGTTATATAGTTAGTATCAGAAGTTCTTGAAACAAAATGACCCTTATAGCTTAGTGCGTAGAGCGTTAGTCTTGTAAACTGAAGGTCCGCAGTTTTATCCTAGTTTACAAAGAGATGAATTTTAAGTGCTTAAAACAAGAAGCCCTTATAGCTCAGTGGTAGAGCGTCAGTCTTGTAAACTGAAGGTCCGCAGTTCGATCCTGCGTGAGGGCATTTCTTTAACCTTTCACGGTTTCTTAAGAACTAAGCCGGTATTCTTTTCCTTTAGTGATGCCAAATCTTTCTCTATTTTATTTTAATCTTCGTTGTTCCATTTTTCGTATTATATTTTGATCCTTATTCTTTTCTCATGAATTAGAGTCAGACATAATTATACGGGTGCTACACTAATTATACGGTGTTCACGGTTTATTAAGAAATGAATAAGAAAATATAATAAAATTATTAGAATGTAAATATTTATTAGATAAGAAATGTGATAATTATATACTTAATATGAAATTGAACTATATTTAAAAGAGTGAAGTATGATTATAAGTCATATAGTTAGTGTTTGAAATAGATATCTCCTTTAATTTTGCAAACTACTTCAGAACCTTAGCAATCTTTGCAGCATCGTTATTCTTTTCCTTCAGTGATGCCTACTCTCTTTATTATATTTTTATCTTTGTTATTTCAATTTTCATCTTATATTTTGATCCTTATTTAAAAGAGTGAAGTATGATTATAAGTCATATAGTTAGTGTTTGAAATAGATATCTCCTTTAATTTTGCAAACTAATTCAGAACCTTAGCAATCTTTGCAGCATCGTTATTCTTTTCCTTCAGTGATGCCTACTCTCTTTATTATATTTTGAGTCAGGCATAATTATTCGGGTGCTACGCTTTTTAATGATGATCATTCCAAATTCTTTCTCTGATAAGACCCTTCGTCTATGGTATGATTGTTGTATGATGGTCATTTCACAGTTTTTTTTACCAGTTTCTTAACTAGTTAAGCTCTATTTTTAATGGTCATGCATCAGAACTAAGAAACAAATGAGAAAATATAATAATAAAATTATCATGTTAACTATTTAAGAAGATAAAATAAAAATAAATTGTATACGTTAAAGTTCAATTGTATTTATATAGTTAGTTATTCTGACAAAAAAAATATTTATATAGTTAGTATTCAAAAAGTTCTTGGAACAAAATAACTCTTATAGCTCAGTGGTATAGCGTTAGTCTTGTAAACAAAAGTTCTACAGTTTGATCCTAGTTTAGTAAGAAATGAATTCGAAGTGCATGAAACAAAATTGCCCTTATAGCTCAGTGATAGAGCGTCAGTCTTGTAAACTGAAGGTCCGTAGTTTGATCCTACGTGAGGGCATTTCTTTAACCTTGCATTGTTTACTAAGAAATAAATGAGAAATTATAATAAAATTATTAGTATGTTATTGTTTATTAGATAAGAAATATGATAATAGTATATACTTAAAATGAAATTGAACTATAGATAAGAAATATGATAATAACGTACTCAAAATGAAACTAAACTATATTCAAAAGAGAAATGACCTCCAGTGATGCTAACTCTTTCTATTATATTTTTATCTTTGTTGTTTCATTTTTCGTCTTATATATTGATCCATATTCTTTTCCCATGAATTAGAGTCAGACATAATTATTCGGCTGGTATGCTTTTTTATGATGATTATTCCAACTTCTTTCTCTAATAAAACCCTTCGTCTATGATATCATTGTTGTATGATGGTCATTTCATGGTTTTTTCAATCTATTTTTCAACTAGTTAAGATTTATTTTTAATGGACATGCATTAGAACTAAGAAACAAATAAGAAAATATAATAATAAAATTATCATGTTAATTATTTAAGAAGATAAAATAAATTTAAATTTATACATGAAAGTTCAGTTGTAGTTATATAGTTAGTATTCGACGGTCTTGAAACAAAATATTCCTTATAACTCAGTGGTAGAGCGTTAGTCTTGTAAACTGAAGGTCCGCGTTTTTATCATGGTTTTCTAAGAAAGGGATTCGAAGTGCTTGAAACAAGATAGCCCTTATAGCTCAGTGGTAGAGCGTCAGTCTTGTAAACTGAAGGTCCGCAGTTCGATCCTGCGTGAGGGCATTTATTTGCCTTTCATATAAGTTGTACACTTAGGAATTCAAGGAGATTTTTTCTTACTTTTTCCACTATTACCCTTATAAAATTATTAAAATTTATATTTCCAATACCTATTTAATATATCAAGATATTTATAAGGTGTATTTTTGTAATGGTGGATGTAATTATTATGTTTCTTAATATGTGTGAAAATCTAAGTGGATAAATATTGTGGAACAGATGGAGTAGTTAGCATTCAAAGTGTTTGAAATAGAATATCTCCTTTTATTTAGCAAACCAATTCAAAACCTTAGCAATCTTTGCAGCGTCATATTCTTTTCCTTCAATGATGCCAACTCCCTCTATAATACTTTTATCTTCTTTTTTTCAATTTTCGTCTTATATTTTGATCCTTACTCTTTTCCCATGAATTAGAGTCAGACATAATCATTCGGGTGCTACGCTTTTTTATGATGATCATTCCAACTTTTTTATCTGATAAGACCATTTGTCTATGGTATGATTGTTGTATAATGGCCATATCACAGTTTTTAATCGATTTCTTCATTAGTTAAGCTTTATTTTTAGCATTCCCAGAAATCCCAATTGAAACCCTTTTTTGATCACCTAATTAAATCTTTATTTGCCGGTAAAAAATTATGTATATATTTTCTTTTGCAAATGGCGATGATCCTCTTTTTGAAGTGAGAGATTATTTCATTCTTTTACTTTTCAATCCCCATATATTTTTCTCATCTTTTTCAAATCTTTGTTTGTTCTTTCTTACCCCGACAAAAGGTTACAATACAAATGAACAAGTAATCAAAAAGTACCATTACAAACTCAAATCCCACCCAATAATGTTTTCCCATAAACCACCACCCCAAACTCAAGCTCTAGACGAGTGTCAAAGCATCGTGGTTCGAGTGCGGGTCATATAGAAAAGTCCTATAAAATATAAAGGATAAGGCTTATAACATGGCTAATAAAAAGGCTACAAAAGGAAAATAGGGGGTTGAGTCGGATAATACAATTAATATGGTCAGCAGGCTAAAAGGGCACAAGGGGATAATAAAGAATTGCCTTAATCATGTCCTATCCTATACAAATCATCCATTTTCTCGCTTTTAGCACGTTCATTAAATAGTTTATACGCTAGTTTGAATCTCACGTTCTACACACCACACATGCTCCCCAAGGTCAAAACTTTTTCTACCGCATTGCTCACTAATATTTTCTTTACTTTTAACATGCATTTCATAAAAATCCTTTAAGCATACATAAGACAAGTTTATAAATCTACTATTTACTATCATTAACTCATTAACAAATAGCTTAAAAGATACAGTCAGTAGAGTCTACCTAACCTTCAAACTTATGAAAAGAACTAAACACATAAAAATGGGGGTGGAAATAACAGGTTTCGACTCTCAACTCAAATTTCAACCGTGACTCGGCTCAAAACAGACTCAATAAACTTAAAAACAAACAACTAACATACAAATAGAGGAAGGGGTAGAGAAGAGAGAAACGTACTCTCGGGGCTATTGCCTCGTTGATTGTCCTCCAAGATAGGATGAGATGGATCCTTCGCGATGTTGCGTCTTATTTGCTCCAGGAGTGTCATGATGTGTATTTTATTAGACTTGATTAATGCTACATCATTGGCAAGGAAGGCTTGAGCTATTCCAATCTGTTTAAGATTCTCACTTACTTTCTCTGGCCAAAGAGATTTCCTTGACTGTACTCCTTTCATGATATTCTTGATCCATTCATCATCTAGGATGGAACTCGACCTAATAATTAATTTTTCTTTCTTTCCAATAGTCACATACGCTTTCATTACTAGGCTAGTAATCAACGATGGGTATTTCAAGTGAAAGAAACTTTTAGGTTTGGTGATGAATTTCATTACCTCATCGAAGATTACTTGTGCCATAATACAATCCAACATGATGGCGGATTCCTGAAGTACATCCACAACTTGCGCATTCTCAAGGTTTGAAGGTGCAAAGAAATGGTACCAAATTTTGACATCACGTTGAAATTACTTGTGAGGCCAAGATGTCTTCAACTTCTCGTTCTCATTACGCAATACCAACACTTCACTAAACACCTTTTTGTGTAGTTGATTCCAATCAAAACTCTAGATGTTCTTCACAGCTAATTAGTACTTGCAAGGTCCCAACAATTTCCTCATTCTGAAATGGATTCTAATGTATTCAAATTTTAAGGGAATCAACTTACCCCCGGACGGGAACTCTACCACTGGTATCTCGGCTAAAGAGGCCAAGATAGAACTCTCTCACTAGAGCAATATTAAAACTTGCGTGCTCAATCATGAAAATCTTCCAACTCAATATTTCTCCCATCTCAAGAGATATCTTATACTTCCCTTTATCCACATTCTCATGAAGTTTCTGCTCATGTGTGGGTATCAAAGCAGGTAAAACATCAATCGCAATGGCTTCTAGTGCCCTAGAATTACCTCTTTCGTTGTTAGGTGGAGGCACCTTGGCTTGGCGAGGTTATGGAGCCTTTGGTCTTTAGAATCTCAATCACTCGTTCTTGAACGGCTCCACAACAACTGGTTTCTCGCTAGCCACATGACTTGAATCACCCTTTTGCCTCTTTGCTTTACTCACATACACCTTTGGTTACTTCTTCTTATTCTCACCTTGAAACTTAACATTATCTTCCTTTACCCTCAACTCAAAATTTAAATTTTTTCCTTGAATGAATGATTGAGATAAGATTTAGAGGTGAAATGATGTGAGGAATGTATTTTACTATGTGGGTTTGTAGGATTGGTGGTGGGATAAGAAGGAATTTAAGAACTTAGGAAAAGGAATTATGAAATTTTTGGTTTGATTCTTGATTTCTTGTGATGTTGGAATGATTTTGGATGGTTATTGGTTTGAAAATGATGTAATGATGTTTTTGGTGGTGAAATATAGGTTGTTTGAGTGTATTTTGATATTTGGTGATGCTTGGGTCGAACTCTAATGGCTCTGGGAAGAAGAAGGTTTGAAGTCTATGTCACAAGAGCTTAAGGTTTTGTTTTCAAAATTCCATCGTCCTTGTGAGGTGGACCAGTTGCCTGAACTTCTTCAAAAATAATCAATAAATGGATCACCTTTGAGGTTAGATGAGGTTTGAATTTTTTTTTTTTTTATTGGACACTTCACTGTACGATAAAATGTTCCAAGCAGAAACAATCTTCCGGTGGATTAGGGAGTTTCATTCCCTTGAACACCCTAAACTTCTCTCCCTCATATTGTACTCTCATGATCTTAGGGAGTTTCATTCCCTTGAACACCCTAAACTTCTCTCCCTCATATTGTACTCTCATGATCTGTTCTTCATTCTCTACATCAATCAAAGTACGCCACGTAATTAAGAATGGTCACCTTAAAATGATTGGCACATTCCTATCCGCGTCGTAGTCTAGAATACAAAAATCACTAAGAATTATAAGGTTGCCTACTTTAATGAGTACATATTCTACTCTTCCTTCAAGGTAGGTAAGGGTCCTATCTGTCATTCGCAAAGTCATTTTTATAGGACTCAAATGCCCAATTCTTAGCACTTTTGTACAATATAGAGTCCAATAGTGCAATTTTTGCATAATATAGTAAAATATCTGCTATTGTATAGCGCAATTAAGCACCAGCTGATAGGGATCTGTTATTTTACAAACAAGAACTCAAGCAGAAAAAGATGGGAATAATCTGGCTATCAATGCAACTAAAAAATACACCCTTTATTAGAGAAGTGAACCTTAAAGAAAGAAAACTTTTCCACATAACAGGACAAAAAAATATTTTCAACTTGATAAATGTATAGCATGGGGCATTAACAAAGCAAACATGTAAACAATTACATTCTTAGTGGGTATATATTCCACACAATGTGAAATTCGAAGTAGAGTTTGATTATTGAGAAAAAAGAAAGATTAAGAAGATGATTTCTTCATCCAGAAGAAGTTTTCTTCTGCTGGAAAATAACAGCAAAGACTGGGACTCCAGCACCAATGCTAAATGCAGTAAAAACAGCAAGTGACATTTTCACTGCTTGATATTTCATCCTGTCTAAGTTGTACATATGCTTTGAATGCATATAAAAAGGCTCATCATGACCATGTCCTCCCATATTCTTCACATTAGTTGAATGGAACCCTCTGTTAACTGTATGAATCAAGTGTGTGTTAATTAAGATCTAGATGGAAGGATATTATAGGTAAACAAACACAAAAAAACAGTATCTACAAAATTATCTGGCTTAGATCAAACACCCAAACTGATTTATTAGAGTTAATTGTTAGAATATACTTTAAGAATTCACTTACGGTAACACAATTCAGTTCACTCTCTTATGTATCTACAAAATCAGAACTGATTAATAACCTAAAGTAGATAATCTCGCAGCTATTATTCAATTAAATGACATTGACTAATAAAATAAAATTCTAACAATTTTCAAGTATTAGGTTTCAAATTCAACGGAAATTATCATTAATATTTTCATTAAATCAAAACAAATAAAGAATACTTAGAACTCAGATCTAGAAATAAAAAATATAATTAAGTACGGATTATTTTGGTCCACGATTTTCTGGAAAAAGAAGAGGTAAAGAGAGACTAACCAGTAGATTTTGGGAGAAATGATTGGGTGGAAGTGAGGAGCTTTGAGCCGCATGATCTCAATCCATTGTTCAACGCCATCGTTATTTTTTTCTTTCTTTTTCTTTTCTTTTCTCTTCTTTTCTCAGAAATAAAATGAAAATGTCTGAAATGAGCAAGACTTCTCTATTGAGGGTTTTGACGGGCTGTTCATTACGCACGTGATTCGCACGTATATATTCGATTGGGCTTTTAACCGCTCTTTTGTTACAGACCCAACACAACCCAACCCAACGCAACAAAAATATCATTAGGATAATATTTCCATTTTACTTAAAATATATAGATAAAAATCTTTTTTTTATCTACTAATTTCACCAAAAAATATGCATGCTTTCACATACATATTTTCTGATAAATTAGAACTAGGTTACTTATATTGATTCGAATCATGTACTTCTCACTTTATACTTTTTTAAGTAAAAGAACTAGAAAGACTCTTATCAGTTACGTTAACCCAACTAATTTACCTACGTTCCTTTTTCTTATTTTTTTTAAATGTAAGTGTAATTTTTATACGATAATCGGAAAAAATTTATCTTGACTTTTTTCTTTTCTTGAAGTTTCCTTTTCTTATGCTTACTATGGTTTTGAATTTTGTTATCAATTTCCAACCTCTTAGACCACAAATTCGTCCTGTTTTAAAAGTTTAGTGTGGAATTCTTGCGTCGTATTTTCGATGGAGCTATCATCGGATGGAGGATCGATTAGGGGATGAAGAAGAGATCACAATAATACGATTCATTGCTTTGATAGAGACTTTAGTGGTTTTACTAGTAAGGGAAAGGTGATTTATGTAAATGGTTTATATACGCACAAGAGAGGGTATTAAACATATTTCTTATGAGGGGCAGGAGAAGAGGAGACTCAAGTACTCAGCGTAATTTGAGACTTTAGTTGGAAAGAATAAAGATAATAAAGTGGACAGGGATGATAGATTGAGAAGCAATGGTTATGGGGATTTATTTATCAACGAGGGTTACATAAATTATGGTAGCAAAGGTTGTGAAGGTTTATTATGGAGCAGGCAAACGGGAGAGGCAATAGGGGTTGTCTCGAGTGCCAAAAATTGCAAGTTATGATTGCTTTTGGTGTACATACTATGAAAAGAGTGCTCTATCAAGGCATGTGGTGGGTGCGGTAGGTGTAGGTCAAGAGGTGACACTTGGAACACATGCAGAATGGAGTAACCTAAAATGATGTCTCCTAAGGGAATAAAATTATAACAAAAAGGGAGACATCACCACGCTATGTTGGTCATCGCAAGAAGAAACAAGTCGTGAAGACAGTGGATTTGTGGGCCCAACTTCCGGGCTTCGCTGGCCCATTATCCATTGTTGCGGTGGTCGATATTTTCAGCATCAACTGGTCGTCCCCTTCTTTCATCTAATCCTTAAAGGATTCAGTACCTTTTGCACCAAAGTTGCTTTTCAACTTTAGCTTGGATTGAGGGTCGTTTGTTCTTCAAGTAACGATGTTTATTCCTTGTCTTTGATTCTTTACGCTAGTGTATTGGTTTGGGGGGCGGATTAGGTTTTTCTTCCTTGGTGTTTGTTGCGATTGGTAGGCAGGGGAACACTTCGGCGGGTTTGTACTCTTTAAGTTTTTTTAGCTTCGTCTTATGGTATTTCTATCCGAAGAATTGTGGTGGTTCACTTTGGTTAAATATCTCTTGTCCAATGGTGTTCAACATTTGGAGTTACGAGTGTTTTCTGTTCACTCGCCACTTTTTCTGTTTGGGATCCTACGGTTTGATTTGTTTGACATGTTATTGGATAGAATGGCGTAAGGGGTGGTTTTCTCTGTGTTTTTGCTAGTGTTCCGGTTTTTGTTTCTTTTTAATCGGAGGTGGTGATTCATTTGTGTCCATGATTTTTCGATCAGTTGAATTCGGTTTGAGAAGTTTCAAGTGTTTTCCGTTCATTTGGGGTCTCTTGAGATCGGATTTTCAGTGTTGGACTATCCTGGCTAGCCTTTGTTTGGATAGGCTGGAATAGCAGTTTGTGGTTCGTGTTTGTGGGGGCGTGGTTACACATTTAGTTGTCATTGTTTGCGTTTTTATCACTTGGGCTAGTGATACCTCCTTTGATTAGAGGACATCCAAGATCTTCGTCACCGCAACAGTCGCTAAGGCCACTGAGTTGCCGATCACGTTGGTCATTGAAATGGTAGTCGATTTTCTCTCCCTCATTTCGAGGCCTGGGATTTTCTTTTTTATTGATCATCGTCCCTTGACCTTCATCCCGCTACTTTGATGGCAATTTCGTTTCTGGATCTCCTACAGTTGTTTGAGTTTACCTTGCCCTCCCTTTTGCTCTTGTCTTTTTTCTCTTATAGTTGTTGATTGTTTTGTGGTTTGGTACGGGTTTGGTTGGTCAAACTATGCTTGTTCGTAACTCTTTGATGGTTCATTTAATACAAGTTTCTTCTGTCTAAAAAGATAAAGAGTAATGATATATATTATTTCTTCACTCATTCACCTATTATGTAAAGTCTATGTGGTATTAAATAATAAAAAAAATCATTTAAGAAAGAAAAACATCATAATTTGTTTTTAAAATGAGTCAATTGTTGATTAATGCCTATTAAAAAACTTATTTAGAAAAAAGTACCTAGAATAAGATACTTTATTATAAGCAGTCCCATCCCAAACTACCCTTATAATTAACAATTAAAAAAACAAAACAAAAACTAATAAACACGCGCGCGTCCGTGATTTTTTTTTTAAAAATCCATTAAAATGAGGTTATTGTTAATAACATCCTCATTAAAATCTTTAATTATTTTTTTATGCCTTCAATAATTTATTTTATAAAAAAATGCCTAATAAAATAATTATTTATAGAAAACATCCCCATTATATTTTTCATACCTTTACTACCCTTAAATTAAATATGTTATTTTATTTTAATACAATATTACTTTTAAAATATTAAACAAATAATAGGGTACTTCTTTCTCCTTCACCACCACCACCACCACCACCACAACAACAACAACCACCACCACAACTATCATGTATGTAACCACCACTACACATCCACCACAATCATCACCACTTCCACCACCACAACCACCACTACCACCACCACCTACTACTACTACTATTAATTCCATCACACGCGCGCGTCCGTGAATTTTTTTTAAAATCGTCATAACTAATTCAAAAAAAAAATCAAAAAATTAAATAATTTGTATTTTTGAATAAAGCAAAATAATATTTACGTCTATGAATTTTTTTGATTTTTTTTTAATTTTGAGATTATTTTATTTTCGCAGACACGGATTTTCATGTTTTACCGTGAAATAAACATGAAATTCCATGTTTTAAACATGAAATTTCATGTCTGCGAAAAAAAAATTTAAAAAAAATCTGAAAAAATCGAAAAATTCAGAAAATTCCGAAAAAAATCATAGACGTAAATATTAATTTGATTTATTCAAATATAATTTTTTTTTTTTTTTTTTTAGAATTAGTTATGACGATTTTAAAAAAATTCACGGACGCACGCGTGTTTATTAGTTTTTGTTTTGTTTTTTTTTAATTTCTTTTTCTTTTTTTTAATTGTTAATTTATAAGGGTAATTTGGGATGGGGCTGTTTTCAATAAAGTATCTTATTCTAGGTACCTTTTTCTAAATAAGTTTTTTAATAGTCATCAATCAACAATTGGCTCTTTTAAAATCTCCAAATAAACTCCACATAAGGGATGAAAGGATGATATTATTTCATAAATTTTTTGGATAACTTGGACCATTCAAAATAAAACTCCTAATATATGATGTAGTCAAATAAAAATATAATTTATTTAAAACATCAAAATTACTCTTACAATTTATAAAATATCTCACAAAAAATTTATGAAATTGTCTAAAATGACATTATATATATCTGATTAAAAAATAATACTGTTAAAAATTTGAGATCAAAAATATTTTTAGATAGTATTATAAAAAGAGAATTTGTTTTTCTAGATTTCAAAGGTCTTTTTAATATTTTTGACAAATATTTTAATTTTTTGTTCTATTTTTAAATGTTTTAATTCTGAAATAAGGTACTCAAACTAACCATAAGTTGTACTACCAAAGCAAAAACACAAGAAAAACAACTCGACCATCATTTTCCATAAACACCATACCATCTCTTGGGATAAACATAATGACCACATCTATATTATGGGTATTTACAATACCATATATGTCAACTACTGCATAACAATCTAAGAATATTCACAAGGATCCTAAATTCAAACTTCTTGTTCAATTTCTTTCATTTTGCAATTTGCTCCTCTCCAAAGTTATGAACTCTACGCCCAATCAAATACCTTTCATCACGTAAACAATCATGAACCTTCATCAACCAAATATTCAACCTCTTCACACAATACCACATTAAACCAAAACCCATACATCCCAACCATGCAAACCTATACACCATCAAGTTAATCACTTCCGAGTATCCAAATACCGGAAACACCCCTCTTGATAAAACATACGGAACACACAAAGCTGTTACCAATTTTACTATTATCGGTACAAAAATCTCTTTCACCACCCAATAACCTTCTACTCTCCCAAAACCATTCGCTTTCACCCTCCTTAACTTCCCTCCCCAACTATCATCCATGTGGGCCCCACGCATCATCACTAATCTACTCCCAACACTAATCAAAATTATCCCCAGAGCCCATTCTTCGTACAGTAAAAAATCCGGGATTTCATCTACTAGGAACCACATTGGTATAATCACCAAAAGCTTGAATAATCGTCCGATTAAAACTGGAATAACCAATATCTGATATAATATAAAAATTTGTATTAGTAAAGAAAGCAAAAAACACTTAGAAGAATATTAATTAATTCATATTCATACCCAAATTGATATTAGTATACAACTCTTTGAAACAATCACGCTCCATTTACGAAGATTCTTCAATAGAATTTTAGCTCTTTGTGCTATAATCTGTTCAATGCAATACCTTATTCCACTTACTATACTCCAGATTACATAGCTTCCAATGATAAACGCATATAAATCTACAAAAATTAAAAACAAATTGTTAATAATTACATCCTCGAAGAAAGTAATAAAGTTACGAAATACCGTTAAATTTAATGCCGTTTATTATCGGGATGAGCGAGATTACAGTAAATAATGCTCGTCCAAGTGAAACTGATGCAATTATCAAGCTAGTGTTGAAAATAACTAGTGTTAACCAAGCTAGTACTAACAGCACCATTATACGAACCACAAAACTGATTCATAAGCAAAAAAAATGGAGTCAGAAGGCAAAAAAAAAAAGTCAATTGCACTATAGGTCCCTGGACCCTATATATTAAGCAATAATTGCATCTTACACTGTCTCAACTTGTTCATCATTCTGTCTTTCGTGGGCCCCACTTCCGTTATCCTCAGGTGGTGGTAATAAATAGTTGGTCAAACCAAGAACCGAACCAACTATCATAAACCAGTAATGTAAAAGAGACTTAATTGTTTTTTGTAACTCAAAATGCTTAATAACAAAGGGGATGCGCATTTCATACAAAAGCATTAGAGCAGGAATTTCAGTATACACACACGATACACTGCAAGTAAAAAGTCAATCATAAAAAAGAAAAAAAAAATAGACAGTGTAAAGTTTAATAATCTTACGAAACATTAAGAGGGAAAATGGATGGAGCGATATGTATAGCAAGTTTTACTGGTAAAAATACGAGTAATACTATCAAACACCCACGAATCGCACTAACTAGTAAAACTATACGAGCCTGCTTATACAAAGATTTGTCCATTAAATCACGGAATGACTTATAGTTTGAATCTGATTTTCGACCAAAAATGTCAATTTCACTCCGTAAAACCTTCACAAAGTAAACAGACTTGATTAGTAAATAACAAAAGTTAGGGGAGAAACTTTTGTCAAAAATTGCATACCTTTTCAACAAGGCTGTACAAGATATTTATTACTAGCCAGTATAATATTCCGATTCCCCAATGAAGTAATGAGCTTGTGAATGGAGAAATTTTAAAGAAGTTAACTCTTTGAGGAATTGAATTACCGAACATTTTTACAGTACAAATATCGAGCCATAACCCACAGAGTAAAGGTAAAACCCCGAAATAAGTAACTGGAAGGAAGGTAAGTTTAAGCATACTCATGGTTTCTTTAACAAGGAAATAGAATCTTTCTATTCTCATAGGCTCTTTTCTTGTATAACGAAATAATTCATTGATTATAAGGTAGAGAAAGAATGGAGAAAATATAAGCATATACCCTGTTCCAAGAGTAATAAGATCAGAAGAAGTAATAGAGAACATATAGTGGAGAAAAACTCTTCCTAAAGAGAAGGGTAGAAAGAACACAAATCCAACGAATATCATAGTGATCCAAAGGGTCTGCAAAAGAAAATATGAGATTAATATAATAAAGTTCTTGAGGTATAAGTAGAGATAAAACTTACTATCATCATCAATTTGAGAAAAGGAAAAATTGGCCTAGCTTGAGCTTGAGCTACATCTCTTTGAATCATTTGACCAGGTATAGCAATTTCTTGACCATTTTCATGGGGAAGAGGAGGTCTTATTCTTCTTGCTTCATTTCTTTCTCTCACTTCATGCTCCCAAAAGAAATAAAGTCCAAGAAAAATAAATGTGACAGTGATAGATAGAAGGAATCCATATAGACAATTAGTAAGAATATTTGTAGTAAATATATGCTTCAAAATTAGTCTGTCTGCTTCATCAAAGCTTCTTACAAATGCTAATCTAAATATCAAGTTGATTATGCTAGGGATTATTAAAAGCCAAATAGAAAGCTTGAAACCATAACGTACTAATAGATGTATAATATGACAAGTCTTCTTTATTATCCCAACTATGAATTGTTGAAATGGAAGCTTAGTTGGAGCATTCTCAGCATAAACTGGTGACAGACCAAAAGGTTGCTTGCACACCTGCGTTCCATATATGGCTATTTAGTATAATACAAGGACTAAAGACAAAACTAATTCTTAGAATAGTAGTATCTAACTGTGAAATACATGATTATGTGTATTCAGCTGAAATAATAGTGAAATATTTGACCTCACAGTGGCGAGCATTGCTGTGATTGAGCCACTGGAGAAGGCAATCTTGATGAACATACTTGATGCTGCCGCTACATGCACAGGGGAACAGAAGTGGATTCTTGGTGTCTCCTGGATTCCGGCAGATCCTGCAAACATCCTCGTTTTCTTCGTCATCTTCATGGTCTTTCAACGAAGGAGCTGCATTGGAAACTTTAATCGCGTCAATGGATGATTCTGATGACGCAGACGTGGAGGTCGAAGCATCACCAACTTTGGCGTAAGTTGACGGTGAAGACGCCGGGGATTTATCCATGAAAGATGAAAATTCCGGCGAGGTTTGGGTTTATCTCTCCTAGGGTTTTGGGTTTCTGTGTTTAGGGGAGATAGGTGATGACTGGTGAAATGACAGGTGGCAAAAGGACGTGGAGGCTGAAATGACTATTTTCTCCTTCCAGAGGATAGGAAGGAGAGTATAATAAGGGAATGGAAAGGAGAGTATTTAATCTTGTTTGGATTGAATAAAAAGAGAAGGAGTTATTTTGTTAAAGGATAACATTTATCCGGTGTTTGGATTAGAAGAATAATGGGAGGAAGGATTCTTTTTATAACTAAATGACTCATATACCCCTATTAAAATATTTTATAAAGAAAGAATAAGGGTAACTTAGACATTACAACGTAATAAAAGAATCCTTCCTTCCTAATCCCACCGAATTGGAGGGATTGAATATATGGGTTCATAAGGGATTGCAAGTATCCTTTAATAAACTATCCCCTCTACTTATTTCCAAAACAAACAACGGATGAGATTGTCATTATCCTTTAATACAATCCCCTCCCTCCCAATCCCTCCATCCAAACATACCCTTAATGTTAGTTTTGACGGTAGAGTAATGGGATGAGTGACATGAGTCCAATAACATACGTGAAATGAATATATTAAAGCCCAAGGGCTAAGGGCTAAGGGCTAAGGCCTATGCGAAAATATACTCATAAACAGGCAGCTAATTAAGAAAACCGATCCGATCGACCCAACCAGGAATTTTCCGTTTATAGCAAGTTCACATCGGCCATGGCATGTTAATAGTCTTGCCTAGTTTTCTTATTTTCGTACATCTGAGCCAAAAAATGGGACATTTATTTAAAGAAGCCTAGGGGTCTGTTTGTATTTGAAAGGAGAAAAAATAATAAAGAAAAAGAAAAGAAAAATTATAAAAGAAAAGAAAAGAAAAGAAACTTTTTGTTTGGATTAGAAATTTTAATAAAAGAAGATTTCATAAATGATTTTGGATATTTATTGTTTGGATTGAAATAACACAAAAGGAAAGAAAATAAAATATTAATTTTAGCCTCTAATCTTTAATAAAATTCTTTTCTCTTCATTTGACTTCAATTTGGAGTGAATATATATGGTTACAGAAGTGATTTTTGGTATGATTTCCTTTCTTTTCTTTTATAAAATTTTCTAATACAAACAATGTAAAAATTAAAAAATTATTTCTATTCCTTTCCTTTCTTTCCAATTCTCTCAATCCAAACAGACCCTAGGTGTTTCTGTGTTTTATAAATAAAAGTCACTTACTTAGTTGCCTAGTTAGTGCTAACTAATGAAAGTAAAGTCCAAAAATGTCCCCAACCCATTACCCAACCCATTACCCCATAGTGGAAAACAAAAAAACCATCCCCTACCCTATTAAGAACCACAATCCCCCAAACCCATTTTCACTCTGTTCTCACTCTCTACCCCCTCCATTCTCTCTTTACACTACCCAAACCACCGCCCCTCACCACCAACATCACCATGGCCACCGACCCCTAACATCTCCCCACCTCCTTCACCATGGCCATCCTCCACCTTCGAACCACCGACCCTCCCCCCAACATCATCACCCCCGTCTTCATCACCGTAGCCCTACCCAACCTTCATCACCATAGCCACCTTCTACTGTAGCACTGTAACAGTGCGCCACCACCGAACCCTTCATCACCATAACCTTCCTCACCATAACCTTCATCCCCTTCTTCATCACCACCAAGCCCCCACCGTCACAAACCTCACCACCACCGTTTTCCTGTTGCTCTCTCTCTCTGCTGCAGAAGAAGACCCACCACCTTCCCCATCATCCTCACTGCCATGGCTGCAACAAAAGACCGTCGCTCACTGCCATGGCTGCAACAGAAGATCTTCAGCTCTCTCGCCTCCCATGAACCACCGCTCGAAGACCTTCGAAGTTCAGCGCCACCATTCACTGTCACAGCCACCATTGATGTCATCGAGATCTTTAGCGCGAACCTCTGACGCACCACCACACCACCAACACACTACGACGAGATCTGATTCCGCCGTCCAACTCCAGAGCACGCCGCACCGCCACCTCGACGAAGAACATGAAGACCCCTGTCGCTCGATCTGTTCACGCAGGGTTTTGTTCTTTTTTTTTGGTTGTTATGTGTAATGGGGCCAGCCCAATATCCTGTTATATATCATGGGCCAGCCCATATATCGTTTTATGAATTTGAGTCCATGTTGAAATATTATTTTTTTTTGTTCTGGTTGCTTATTAATGGGTCTAGCCCTTTTACGTGCTTAATGTTGATGGGGCCAGCCCATTGTAAATGTTGGTAGTAATGGGGCTGGCCCAGTATAGGGTGTAATTTTTTATTTCAATATATTGGGTACAGCCCATTGAATTTTGTATTTTGATCCAAATGTGTTTGTTTTTTTCGACATGGGTACAGCCCACCTAAATTAGTGACTTAACAAAACAAAGTCATGACTTAATAAAAAACATAAAACATGGATCCGTACCCACGGTGAAAAAATGTGTTAAGAAAGGGTTCGTGGGTACAACCCATATTAACAAGAAAGATAAAACAGCTTGAAAAAATCACTAAGGAGGGTTTGTACCACCGAAGAAGAACGACTCAATAAGGGTAAAAAGGTAAAAAAAGCCAACTAGAAAGTTAGAAATTGGCTTTAAATGTATTTTTTCTAGTTAGGATTTTATCTATAAAAAAGGGATTTTTGTGGCCTCAAAAAGTATTTTCCTCCCAAAAAATTTGAACAGAAAAAAGTACATCTGAGCCAAAAGCCATTTAAAGATTAAAAAAAACAATACTGCTAGTCTTCAATCGGAATATTCAAGATATATTTAGGAGTTAGACCAGACCATTCACACCTATTCTTAGTTACAAAAGTCATAGATTATCTGATGATTTCCAGATGGCATCTAGAGGTTGGTAGGAATGGGCTGCAATCCACTCCAGTAATCCAGCCTATCAGATAGTAGTATAATTTAGTTCGATTTTTTTAAAGAAATAGATAAAAAAAAATGAATAAAAAACTTTAGATTAGCGGTATAAGGGACTACTAGCAAAAATCAAACAACTCTCTCATTCATTTCTCCATATTTACATTGGTTGTCATTTTATTTCAACTTAGTCATAAATATTTCATTAATCATTTTAGTCTTTTGATTATTAAAAACCCAATAAACATTTTATATTTTTACGTTATTGCCATTAGATTCCTATTACAAACTCTATATTTTTACACTATTAAAGCACATTTATCTACAATGATGGTCCATGTAAATACGATAATCCTTAATTACTAATCAAATTTTACTACTTGTCAACGACCTGTACACATGTTGGAAATGGCTCTTAAGGTGTTGTTTTAATTTATCACCCTCTAGGACGCGTCAGTATCTCCCAATAAAGTCTGATTTTACCGATTCCAAGATAGGAGGACACCCATTCCCTCATTTCCACCATAGCTCATTCGCTAAAGCAAATACTGGATTTCTAGAGGTTTGATCTTCGTCTAGAGATTTCATATGTTTCAAATATTCTCCTGAAAACAATGATTTCTTTATCTCTAAAAAAACCTAGAAAAAAAGAATCACCCGCAAAAAGTACGTGGGAAAGAGCGAGGTAACCTCTGGCCAGCTTAATTCTTGCAATGTTCCCTTCTCTGATTTCGAAGTTAATTAAACCAACCAAGGATTTCGTAATGAGGCAGAAAAGAAAGAGGGAGATTGGGCCCCCTTGTCTCATGTAGTTACGAGGAGTAATCAAGCTCAAAGGTTTTCCATTTAAGGAGAGTTGGTAACACACCGTTTTGACACATGTCATGATCCACCCAACCCACTGATCCTCAAATCCTAATTATTGTAAAATCATTTCCTGAATTTTCCATCTCACATTCTCATAGGATTTTTCCATATCGAGTGTCGTCGCGACAAAATATTTATTAAACTTTTGGTTCTGTTTGAAAAATAAGGCAACCTCATGAGCAAGTATGATGTTATCCTGAATAACCACTAATTTGATGCGCGCTGATTGTGTTGGAGAGATGCTTTCTCCCAGAATTCTCTTCATTCTTTCTGCCAAGACTGGTGAGATGACTTTATAATCAAAGTTATCACAAGATATGCGTCTTTAGTCTCCCACCTTTCTTGGAACTTTCCCTTAGGGGCAAGGGTGATATTCATTTTGTTTATCGAGAGCATATGTCATTAGAGAAGCTACATACCATGCAAGAAATATCAAATTTGATGATGTGCCAATATTTTTGGTAAAAGATCACTTGGTTCCCATCCGACCCAGAAGAATTTTTGCCTCCCAATCAAAACACCGCGACTTTTATTTCTTCCATTGATGGTGGTTTTGTTAACTCCAAATTCATGGCATGTATGACTTGTCATGAGATGTTGTTCATTGCCTCACTACAAAATTCTCCAAACTCTCCTATATAAAAGTTGTTATAAAAGTAGATAAACATACTTTTAAAAGTATCTTAGTCTTCAATTCACCTCCTATTATCATCTAGAATTTGAGTAATCTTGTTTCTATTTCTTTTCACAGACACCCAGGCTTTAAAGAAAGCAGCATTTATATCACCAACTTCAATCTAGTTCTCCATGGACCTTGCTTTCCAGAGCGCTTCTTCCAGGCTCCAAATGTTATCAAGGGAAATAGTAATAACTTTTAGATCAAATATGTAGATCAATACTGTTTTGTAGAATTCTAAGTCTCCTTTGGAGACATTTGATGAGAGAGGAGTTATTCTTGAAAGTTTTTTGACTCCCTTATAAAATATTCTCGTAATAATTTGTATTTTCATCTCCCGTCCCAAGCCTGACAAACCTTTGATGAAGTCTCCCAAATAATGGAGTACCAAACTTTCACATATTATTTCATTGAGCCAGAAGTGCTCCGTCTTGAAGCATTTCTAGGATTTGGAAAAATTAGGATTAAAATCAACAATAATCGAGGAGTGGTGAGATCCAAGAGTTGGGGGGACTATAAGGGTAGCATTGGAAAAGAGTCCAATCCATCTTTGGTCCCAGAGCACTCTGCGGAGTCTAGCTTTAACGTGTTGATCCTTCCCCTTATGATTAGATCATGTGAAGAAACATCCTTTTGGTAGAAGATCAAAGAGGATATTTGCAATGATGAATTTATTGAAAGCATCCATGTGACTATCATTTGCTTCCTAGATCCCTTGTTTTTCGAAAGAGTAGTCATTAAAATCACCGGAAATAACCCATGGTCCATCAAAGAGACTACCTTGTAATGAGATATGTTCCCATAATTAAAATCTCTCCCCGAAGCTATTAGGAAAATGAATAAACACTAAATACCAAGACAACCCTGTTGGTTCATTCATGCGAGTTATAATAAGAAAATCACAGGAAAACAAACTATCAAGAGAGACATGACTCTTCCACCTAAGGAGGAGTCCTCTTGACAACCCCTTATCACCATCAGGGGGCACTACAAAAGACTTATAAAACACCTTACAATTTTTTTTTCACAAAACAATCAATATTACATAACTTTATTTTCGTATCAAATAAGCAAACTATATAATATAGGATTTTACACCTTTCGCCTAGAAAAACATGCCACTCTCCTCGTCTAGGGCCATGCACCACTTTTCTATCCCACTTGGACCATACATCCAATTGAATCTTATTTACCTTTAGACCTTAAGACATCTTCCTTCTATTTTTTTTATTGGACCATTTCAATCTCCAAGACTAATAAACTGGGCCTCCTTTGTTTATCTTTACCTAAATCTTGATGTGTAATTCGAGGTGCATTAAAATTTTAAAATATGGGTATTTGGTTGTTTCCAAATACCCTTCGAAAATCGCTAATTACTCGCCTAAGTGCTCCAAACCGACCCATGCAAAATAAAATGTACATTTGAACTCACATATCACATAAATAATATCATTATTGCTCTAAATAGTCAGTTGTTTAATGTCTCACGAATTTTTATATTTGATGTATGCGATTTATTATTTTGGTCTAGTTTGAGGCGTTGGAATCTATACTACGTTTCATCACTTGTTGTCTTGTCGAAGTTATAGTGTATCGTATCGCATTTATTAGATATACCGCATTTTATACAAACTAACAAAGTACGATGCAAGTGATCACGAGTTTAATAGGACAAGTATTATAAAGTGTAAAGAGACATGTACAAGAATATGGAAAGATGTAAATATATTCAATATAGCCTAAATACTAGATGAAGATCAATTCAAAAATCAATTAATTAGAATTATCCATCCTCACAACGAGGAAGGGTCACATTCCTTTTTTCTAAATGAAATATCACTATCTTTTTTTCTTTTTTTTTTGTCAAAGAAATATCAAGAAACTTTCTCCTCAGGTGGTTGGGACAGGAAAACAGTAATCAATTACGTTCAAATTCTAATATGGAACACGTGGAAAGCAAAGATGAAATCTATTCACGAAGATACTCCAATTAACATCGATCAGATTATTCATTGTACTCACAAATTAATGACTGAACTACACGGAATCAATTGGGCAAGGAAAGAAGATAATCAGGATAACACAACAGTACAAAGACAAATACAAACTACAGAAGATCAAAACTCTGAAGATATCAGCGTTATGTGTGATGCCTCCTTCTCAACGAAATTTGAACCAACAGGAATTGGGTTGACTATTGTTAATCGTAAGACAGGAAAGACCGATTTCAGATCATCTACAGTCTCGGCTAATACGAGTCTGGAAGGGGAAGCCCTGGCTGTCCTGGAGGCAGTTGACCTTTTCAAAACTTCACAAGGTATCACAAAAACAATTTATTCTGACAACCTTGATGTTATACAAGGTATTCGGCAAGTGTCAGTGGCAAGATGGACCATTCTTCCGATCATCCGGTTGATCAGGACCAAGGCTACTCAGGCTGGAATGTTCTCCTTTAAACATATTCCGAGAAGGATGAACAGCCAAGCGGACCATCTGGCAAAAAGCGCTAGACACAGAGCCACAGGAAAAGATGTTACATTCCGGACGCTAATAGGGAATTTCAACAAGTTAGGGATAGGATGATCTTCTTTTCTTTTCTTTTCTTTTCGTTTGCCATGTCCAAAAAAAAAAAAAAAAAAAAACGATATTACAGCTATTGGGAATAAAAAACAGAAAACAAACTATTCTCTTTGACTTTTTTTCTACCGAAAAAAAAAAAGAAAAAACTCATAATACAATATTTTAAAATGTGACGTGTCCATTAGCATTCAATTCCATTCCATGATATATGACGTGGAATATAAATATCGTTGCGGTGGACGTGTATAAGACTCAGATCTGCACCTTTCATCAAAGCAAACATTGAATTCTAAGGGCAGAGTCTCGTTGAATCTGCCCCCTTCTTCTTCCAAATCTCTACCGCCTCTCTTTTCATCACGTAAGCCTTTCTTCTTTCTTAGATATCTATACATATGTATCTATATATCTGCAGATTCGTAGTTTGAATTAGATCTGATTACACTTTTTTGCATCGGTAAATGATATGATTGTCTTGCTGTGCTGTATTTGGATCGGCGTTTTTCTTTTTCGAAATATGCTTTCATTTCCCTTTAATTATGCTTCGATACGTCATTGAATTTTAATAATCATTTGATCCCCAATTTCAGAAACTTTGCATTTTGTATTTGTTTTTCTATGATTCCTCGAAAACTGCAGCCTTCAATAATGATTAATAACGTTGTTAGTTTGGTATTTAATTTTTTGAATCAATTTTCCTCTGGAAGGATATTATTCACAGAGTTAGTCGAATAATTAAGATCTATATAGCCGATCTGGACATCCACTTAGCTTAAATCCTTGAATAAGACCTTGTTCGTATACGTTTGATTAAGATGGCTAATTATTTGCTTGACATAATGATTGATGGTTGAGATTTCATTGTACAAAATGATCTGTGATCCCTTTTGGTTGATTTCATTAAGCTTATATTTGGATCGTTTAAAAATGTAACAGACTCAAAAAGAAGGAAAAATGGGTCTTTCATTCGGAAAGCTATTCAGTCGGCTATTTGCCAAAAAGGAGATGCGTATTCTTATGGTGGGTCTCGATGCAGCTGGTAAGACCACCATATTGTACAAGTTGAAGCTAGGAGAAATTGTTACAACTATTCCAACAATTGGTACGTTTCTACTTTATATAATCATATATTCATTATATATATTAATTAATAATAATTGAAACAGGATTTAACGTGGAGACTGTGGAGTACAAGAACATAAGCTTTACAGTATGGGATGTAGGAGGTCAAGACAAGATCAGACCATTATGGAGGCATTACTTTCAAAACACACAAGGATTAATCTTTGTTGTTGATAGTAATGATAGAGATCGTGTAGTTGAAGCAAGAGATGAATTACACAGAATGTTGAATGAAGATGAATTAAGAGATGCAGTTTTACTTGTATTTGCTAACAAACAAGATCTACCAAATGCAATGAATGCTGCTGAAATAACTGATAAGCTTGGTCTTCATTCACTTCGTCAACGTCATTGGTATATTCAGAGTACTTGTGCTACTTCTGGTGAAGGACTTTATGAGGGTCTTGATTGGCTCTCTAACAACATTGCTTCTAAGGTAAATTATAAAATTAATTTTTATTGTTTTTTGAATTTTATTTGATATGATTTTGTTGAGCAGGCTTAGAAGGATGAGAGAGGGTATGATCTGGAAATGATTTCGACAGTGAAAGAAGGATATGATGATTACTTGTTATTTTCGTACTTTTATATTTGGTGTTTTGTATTTTGTTATTCAAACTATGTCAAGATTCATTCAGTTTTATCTCTTTTGATGCGTATTGTCTGTCTTGATGTAGATTCAGATTAATTCATGTAATTGTTGCACATTTGGCTATATTTAATCATAGTAACGCATATTGATACATGGTTTTGTTGAGGTTTTTCTTTCTGATTAGTGCCCGTTTTTGCATATTCATGTTGCTCAGCTTGATTATTGAAACTGCTCTATGATTATTTGTAGCTGAGTATGACGTTTTGAAACTAACCAAAATCAATACACATCAAACTTAATTAAATGTATTTGATTCAATTTTAGTGAAACCAATTTGAACTTGATGTACAAGTTTGAAGGTGGAAAAGAAAATATAAGTGTGTGTTTGGATTGCTTAACAGAAAATGGGTGAAAATAATAATTAATTACAATGATTGTCCAAGATATGTTTTCAAATCTACCTAAAAAAATGTTATTATCAAACTATAACTAGTGCACTATTCGGTACTATTTTCTTTTTTTGAAAAATCAAATATTTTCTATGAAAATGATAATAAAATATATGTACTTTTTTTTTTTGTTCGAATGAAAAAAAATGTACTCTTTTTTAATGGAAATTTGACACATCGACGTTTTTTTTTTGCACATCGATAAATCATTTCTGAAAAACTTTTGATGAAGAAATGTTATCAATATCAATTGTGTGGGAAGTTTTCTTAAAAAAATAAGGCTATCAAATACATCCTAAAGTGTTTGTTCCAATTTCACAAATACCCAACCCTGTCTCTATATACTAGACGCGATACTTCACATCAGAATATGGTAAAGAGATAACTCAGATTGATCAATAATTTTGCATGAGTAGCTAATCAAATGTAATTATTACAAGGAAGATATGTGTGCTGCCATAAAATATTCTGAAAAACACATTCTTATAATTTTATTATCATATAAAAATTAACACACAACTTCAACTCTATAACTTTGAAGCGCAAGGATGAATACATATCGACTTAGTATTGAACTTCAATGATTCTACTAATCTACTTCATAACTTGAAAGAATCAAGAACTCAAATCACCAAAAAAAGTAGACAAAACAAACAAGAACAAGCAATTACTTATAAATGAAATAAAATAATTATCTAAGAACTCTATTTGAGCTCAAGGTAAAGTTCTCTTCACCAGCAATGGTGGAATGTAACCTTCCACCAGCCCATCCATTATTTAAAGGACGAGCTGGATCACCAATCACACGTGTCCCTTCAAGTCTATCCTCAAATTCAGGTAAACCCTTTGCTTTCCTCTCTTTCCTCTTTTGCTTATCCTCATCCCTTTCTTTCCTTAACCAAGTCTCCACTGTTCTCTGCAGCATAAAACCCTTTCTCTTGTAAATATTACGAATCAAAAAAATAATATATACAAGGGACAAAATTTAAAATTTACCATTAGAGATTTATTGTAAATCTCCTTGACCTTTTCAATTGGTTGAGCTAATTGTAGCTTTCCACGAGACACATAAACCTAAGAAAATTTTAAAAAATCAATACAAAAGATCAATTAAACACGTAAAAGAAAAAAAATCTTACGAGATGAGATGGCCAATCCTCAAGACCGTCAAATATATGTGTTGCGTATATAATAGTTGCACCTCTCTCAACACATTCTTTCTTCAAAAATGTTAAAAGATCCGCTCTAGCAAGAACGTCTAGGTCAACTGTGATCTCATCGAGAAGTAAGACCTTGAATGGTTTGAGAAGACCCATAACTATTTGTACTCTTCTCCTTTGACCATCGGAGACCTTATGTAGTCTCCATGATAGATCAACGTCTAACACCTTTTAACACAAAACAAAGATCACAAAATTAAGCTTTGTATGAAAGAAAAGAACGAGATTTCAAACTTTGAGTGATAAAATTTAGCCTACTTTTATTAGTTCGTCTCTCCTTTTGGGATCGACACCCATGACTCCAAATATCATTTTTTCAGCGGAAATATCCATTTGAATTGGAATATCAAATCCAGCGAAAGCTACTTCTCTCCTCCACTGTATATTAAACACGAGTAGCAAATTAAATAATGTAAATTATGTATAGTTTGTACAAATCGTACATTTCTATATAAAGGGAGTAGAAAAGAGAACCTCTCCACCAAGGTAGCAAAGGTCACCGGAAGCTGTTAAAGCTGTGTCGTGAAATGCTGATCTCCCAAACACTTTAACCATATCTTGATCCACCATATGCTTACCTCCTAATATTTTCAATATCGTTGTTTTACCTATATAACACAAACCATTATTCATAGAGAAAATCATTCTCGAGATAAATCTAACTACCCATATCCCAATTTTCTAATGAAAATGTACAAAAAGTGAAAAATGATTAAATGAGTATGCACATTATCAAAATGTTAATAGGGGGTATAGAAATAAACCAGCTCCATTGGATCCGACGAGGAGGCAACGATCACCGGGGTAAAGAGTATGAGAGAAATCCTCGATTAAAGGGGTGGAGCCAGGAGGAGGATGACCGTCGATTCCAGGGTAAGTGAATTTCAGCTTATTGATCACCACCGTCGGTTTATTTCCCTCCACCACCGCCATTTTTATATATCTTGTACATAAAATGCAGAAAGAGATTTTATACTTTTTTTAAGTTCGGTTTTGGGGGCGTGGCAGCTGTTGATACACAAAGGTAAATCTGAATCAGATGGAATCATGTGGAGAGTCGAAACTTGGTCTTAACGAATGGGTTATTGACACGTTATATAACTATGCTTGAGTCTTTTTTGCTTATGTACGTGGTGGATTTTTATTAGTTGATTAGTTATAAGATCTGCTAAGTTTGGTGTATAATGTGAAATGGATCTACTAAGGTTCAACCACCTCCATTAAGAAAATTTCGTTTTGGGTCATAATCATAAAGTAAGTATAACTCCCGAAACACATGAAACTCTTGTCCAAAAAAAAAAAAAAAAACACATGAAACTAAATTGATTATATTCATTTTATTATTTCATTGGAAGTAAACTCTACTTGGCTTGGTTGGACAACAGACAACCTCAAATCCAAATTACCAAGAGAATAGGGATGATGATGCTTATAAATAATATAAATCAAAATTAATGGTTATTTTTCCAAAAGCTTGTTAGTTGAAATGATAGTGTATTTATAATGGGTTATACCATTGATAAATTATCTGTTATAATTTGGTTTTTGACAAAAGTAACATATATTATCTAATATATTACTCCTATATAGATATTAAAGGAATCAATCATATATTTTCCTCTTTTAATTTGTTAGTTTTTTTTCCACATAATTGGTTTACCTAAAGAGTGATAAAATAATATTATGATTTAAGATGACATTCACTATTAATTTTAATAAATAATTTAATATCTGAATAAATATAAAAAATATACATAAACTTCATACATATAGTATATGTATTACTCTTACCTGATAAAAAAATTAAACCTTAATTTTTTTTTATCAACAAATCAAACTTTTATTAATTAGATCAACACCCCAAATGTCTTTACACAACTTTTAAATAAGTTTAGACATTAATCCTAACATAGGAATTAATACTCTAAACCAAAAGCCCATTAACACCTACATTACTATTACATTTTCTCGGCCCACAATCCATACTCAACTAAAGAACAAAGGCCTATTACAAAAAAACAAAACATTAAACAGAAATTTATCCACTATCTAATATTTCAATCCTCTCTCTAATGGACTTCTTTTTAACCTTCCACTCTTTCACTTTGAAGTAAACATTTTTAATTACTTTCTTGCAAATTTGCTCCTCGGTTAAGCCCAAACCACCATGACCTCTATCATTTCTTTCACTCAAAATGTTATAAATATAAGATGTGCATAAGCAGCTATTCAAAATTCTCTCCTCTTCACAGCTACTATTTATAATCAAATCATTCAACGACTCCAAACCTTAATAATATTTTATTTTTCCTATTAAGTTATCAATAATTTTCTACGACTTCAATTGCAAAATATTTTGCAATTTTTTTTATCATTTTCTTTCATCGTGATTTAGTAATTATTTATGACGATTTTTACATCTGTTGATTAAATTTAAATCTGAGTTTATTTTAAGTTTGTTGGGTTAATGAAAAGTATTTTTTTTCTTAAATATTTTGTTAGGTTGTTTTAGTTTATAATTACCAAACGATTGTAGATGGTAATAACCTTCAATAAAGCACTCCCACTATGGATATGGATTTGATAAAAAAAAACCTAAAATATGATAATTAATGGATACGAACTCCGTTACAACTTTTCTTAACATATATGGATGTGCTTACGACATTTTGAGATTATAATTAAATCATACAATTCTGAAAAATTGTAAAAGTAATGAGATTAGGTTAAAAATAATTCAATTTTTATAGAGTTTGTAATGAGATTAGGTTAGAAATAATTTATTTTTTACCTTAATCTGGCTCTTCGCCAAATCGGGTTGGTGGTGGAGAATGCTCCCCAGTGGCGGCAGCGACTTGATGGGAAGGTCCGGTTGATGATGGTGGTCCCGGAGAGGCAGAAGGTGAGACCTGAAAGTGAAGAGATTTCTTTATTATGCAACAAAGCAAAAATCCAGATATCAATATATGTCTAAGGTGTTATTATGCTGAGGGGATCTGTGTGAGTTTTATTAATAATGGTTTTATTATGACATACATATACAACTTTTGTTCCAATGCGAGTTTAAAGCGATGGGTTATAGGTTTTATTGAATGTTCCATAGCGGCTCTCTTAGTGGTGGGAAGGTTGAATCGGCTGGAGAAAATGGAGGGTTTGGAAAGTAAAATAACTTTTTATCTGTGGTTCGTGAAGGAGAGCGGCTGAATGGAGGGTTTGCAGAGATGGGTTTCTTCGATTGTGCAGGAGAGCGGCTTGGTGGGAAGATTTAATTTGGGTTCTTCGATTGTGCTGAAAGGTGAAGTTAGAGAGAAGCGGTGAAGAAGGTTTTTTGTTTTTTGTTTTTAGTTTTAAATACAAAAAAAAACAATCCAAGGGCTATAAAATATAGAAGAGACATCAAGACATTTTAAACTGTGGATTGATTTTATATAATCTGGACCATTAATTGAAATCGATCTAAAAGACGAAAATGATAGAAATTTGATCTGAAGGCTAGAAAATGTGGAGAAAAACTGGAGACATTTCGGGCCGTTGGCCCTTCTCCAATATTATATAGATATATATATATATATATATATATATATATATATATATATATATATATATATATATATATATATATATATATATAACTTGACACATTTACCGTGCAATAAATAAGTGGTTACAATAATTTATAACTTATTGTCTTTAGAATTCCAACAATAACAATTGCATAAATTCTTTATAACACCCCCTTGGATGCTTGTCCATTACGAAATATAACTTATAAAAACTTTGCCAAGAAAAACCATGTGGGATAAATTCTTGTTCAAATGAAGAAGAGTACATATTTATGGTACTAATCATCGTAAAAAAAATTAGAGTTAAAACCTTGCCAAGAAAACCCCAACAGGATAAAATTTGTACAAAAGAAAAAAAGTGCGATGTATAGTTCACGCTCTCCCTGATATTGGCAAGAGATCTTTGACCGTGTATCAACTTCTTGAATGTTGTAGTTTGTAATGTATTTGATGAATGTCAATATCACTAATTTTCTGTATCCCTGTGTGATATATATATATATATATATATATATATATATATATATATATATATAGAGAGAGAGAGAGAGAGAGAGAGAGAGAGAGAGAGAGAGAGAGTTTTGATTTTTGAAATCTTTGTTTATTTAGAATAGATATATTAGCAAAGGAATGGTTAATAAAAAAAGAAACACGGTAGATCTACATGTCTAATATTACTATCATCCCAAATTTATTTTATGATCTTAATATCTAATCATTTTTTCCTTCCTAAGTCTAGCTACTTAATCCAAACCCCGATCATCTCTCTCATTGTCCTTTATTAGGAATCCCTCTATTGTGATTAACCAAAAATGGATAAATTCTAGGATATTAGGCACATAAACAAGAGAGAAATATTATAGAACAAATATTTTCTTAATAACTTTTTTTTTGGTCGAAATATTTTCTTAATATCGAAATATTATAGAAAATGAAACTAAAAAGACGGAAAAGAACAAGTTGTAACGGTTTCAACCCATTTTCTTTAAAAACAATCATAACAAAACTGTTTTGAAGAAACTTAGGAAACTCCAAAAGATGAATAAAAACAGCATTAACTTTGTCCTTGTATAAAATTGATTACAATCGGGAGAAATGTCAAAGGGCTTCTCTCTTTTCCTTGCAGCAGTAACAGCAGGTTGAGAGGGTATAGGTGTAAAAGACAAATATTCTTGTATTCCAACTAGTAGTATACAATTAATGGAGTCTCATATCTATAGGACAATATATATATAAATATATATATATATATAACTTGACACATTTACCGTGCAATAAAAAAATGGTTACAATAGTTTATAACTTATTGTCTTTAGAATTCCAACAATAACAATTGCATAAATTATTTATAACACCCCCTTGGATGCTTGTCCATTACGAAATATAACTTATAAAAACTTTGCCAAGAAAAACCATGTGGGATAAATTCTTGGTCGAATGAAGAAGAGTTCATATTTATGGTACTAATCATCGTAAAAAAAATTAGAGTTAAAACCTTGCCAAGAAAACCCCAACAAGATAAAATTTGTACAAAAGAAAAAAAGTGCGATGTATAGTTCACGCTCTCCCTGATATTGGCAAGAGATCTTTGACCGTGTATCAACTTCTTGAATGTTGTAGTTTGTAATGTATTTGATGAATGTCAATATCACAAATATTCTGTAGCCCTGATATATATATATATATATATATAAATATATACTAGGTATGAACCCGTGCCTGAAGGCACTCTAAAAAAATTTAATTTTAAAAAATGAATTAAACTCCGAGTAAATAAATATGTCTTGAGATAAATAAACTAAAAGAAGCTAAGATTTTATTGTTAATTCTTTTAGAAAAATATTTTTTGTGAAGAGATTATTGTTAAGTTACCTATAAAGATTGATAGATTGTATTTTCTATCTAAGAAATTTGAATTGAAAAAAAAAATTAGTTTACAATAAAAGATATTGTATTTAATTACCAAGGACAATTTTCTGCTACCATTTTCAGCTTGCCTCATCTTGGTATTGTGTAAATACCTAACTTGAAACCTATTATTTCAAATATATAACATAAGGAATCTAATATCTGAGCATGGTAAAAGACTAAAAGTAATCTCAGTATAGTCTAGCATATATGAGTATATGTATAAGACTTGAATATGATAGATATATATACTGGTTATAATAACTAAACGTACTTTGTCCTAGCAAAAAAAAAAACTAAACGTACTTCTCCCGATATATCTTGTTTTAAGACCAAAAGACTTATATAGACAATACAAAGTTAGAGGATGGCTCAGCCAATTCATTGGGGGCAATTATTTAAAATTACATGTCGAAGTTCAGAAGAATAATTATTACACCGATTCAATGGTAATAGATTCTGAGAGAAAGTAATTTGCTACCCAGTACTATAAAATGAGATAGTATATGAGCTTCCTCAAATTTTGATTAAACAGATGCTGATTCCATATTTCAATCATGACTACAATAATTCCAAGCAAGTCATTTTCACATGACAGCGTATTACAAAACAACCATCTCAATAAAACTTAAAATTTTGAAGACAATAAAAACCAAAATTTGATTTAATATATTTGATTAACAATTTATCTACTATGGCGTTTCAACCATCTTTAAACAGCTTTAGGTGCAACTATTAAATGAGGACCAGTTACATTTTTATTTTCCATAAGATAAGCAATCAATGAGATAGCTTGAATAGTTTTTCCTAAACCATTTCATCAGCTAAAATTCCGTTAAGATTATTATTAAACAAAGATAACATCCATTGAAGACCTTCTAACTGATAAGATCTTAATTCTCCACCTTGAAGCATAGCTGGTTGTTCAACCACCTGTAATATTAAACATGATATAAGTAAGAATATGAGAAAAATAATTAGTAAAATATTTATTACCTTCTCTTGAATTGAATGTACGGCTGAATTATAATGTCTTTGACCTTCGAGTAAATCACCAGCTTTTACAATAGATTCACCTAAGCTTATTGAATTAGCTTGTTCCCCTTTCATTCCCGAAGCTTCAGATGCATCATTCCCAGGTAAGCTTTCCTTGTTGCCACTTGTCTGCTGATTCAGGTTTTTGGCTTCATCTGAACCATTAGAGCACCAGATAATAACATTTATACCACGTGAATCATATTAAATCAAATATTAGAACATACAAATTATATTCAAAACCTAAATTAGATCAGTGATCACTAATCAGAACCAACAATAAACAGAAAAATCCCGAAGTGATCAAGAGGTAGTCCCATCTAACTACCCCACCCCAAGTTCAGCAATCGCAACCAAAGCATATAGAATCCCGATCCATATGAGCGAGAGACTTGAAGACCTTAAACCCAGAAGTATACTAAACATACAAATTCTCAGATGAGCCCATACATTTTCTTTTTCTCATGTTCTTGGGTAGTTTAATTTAAGAAAGCAAAATCATCATTGAGATACACAGTCTAGTCATCAACAAAAGGTAAAATGAAGAAATGTCCAACTGTCGTGATATCATGATCAAATAAACAGATGAAAATAACATAAAAAGACTAAATTGAAGAACAGTTTATTCATTTTAGTATAATGTGACTCTTCCAAACAAAATACCAGCTCTCGATTGAAACCACTATGGGTTCTACAATTATATCAAACAAATAAATAAATAGACCAAAATGCAAAAGCAAATCAAAACAGGATATGCAATATAAATGTAACTTATATTTTCGGATAAAATTGTGAGATCACTAACCTAAGTAAATTTGAATAGCAGAGTGTAGAGAAGAGAACTTTTTATTGTTAGAAGATTCTTTGAGCATTGTTTCAAATGCCCGGGGTTACAAAACCACCTGCAGCTCCTCCACCGGTTGCCATTTCTTCTCTGTTTTGTTTAAACCTCAAAACCACCTAAATTTTAACATAGAAAACATAGATCAGATGCTTAATTGAATCTTAACAGTGTTAATTATAATGGCTATGATCTGGATATTCATGTATATAATATACATCTAAAGAGAATAGTATAACTGGGTGAATTACCTTTTACTTACTGGATCATGAAAGTGTAGAGGCCGAGTTTTCTTTGCGGGAAGAATCGGAGATCTGATGAATGTAAGAGAGAGAAATAGAGAGAGGTTTACTTTTATTTTGGTCTATTGGTTTCTTAATTTGTAGGATTATTGTCTCGCTGAGTCAACTTGTTCAGCTTTACTGCAAGTCCGGAAATGCAGTTTGTTTACCTGAGAAAGCTAAGGATCTGAGCAAACGTATATGTTCTGAAGCATCAAATTCATTCTAAATCCATTCTATTAATCAAGAACAAACTGAAAATGAAAATCAAAATAAGAAAATAAGGCAATTTATCAAGCAAGAACTTTTATCAAAATTAGGAATTTATTGAGCCAAATAAGAAAATTGATTACCAGAATCGACAAATCCTTTTGAAGATTATTTGGTCCGTATGAATTTGGGCAAAGAATCATCACAACCAGTTCCAGGTCCAGCAATTATTCCATCTCCTTGCTAAATTTGTGCATGCTAAATTTACTATGGTCTATATGAATCAGATTGGCTATAGAGATCACTGACCATAGTTTCTTCCTGTCTGCTGTAGTGAATTCTTATCACCAGCTGGAACATCAAGGCGATAAAAGCATCATTTAGGCTGAATCTCACCAGCAAATTGCACATGATTATTCCTTTTAACAAAATAAATAAATAAATAAATAAAGCATGAGTAACTCTATAAAAGAATTGAATTAACTTTTCAAATAGACAAAATACCTTTCAAATAGTCAATTATATTACACCATGGACATTTAAAAAAAACAGTACAACATCACTTGAAAAAGAAGACCGTACAGTTCCTCCAAGAATTTTAAGTAGCACTTGTTGAACACTTCTCCAGAAACATCTCTCCCAATATTCAAATTCTGTGCCTGCAAAAAATTCAATTTAAAGAAATGTTACACTATATAATTAAATTTCCCAATACAATTAAAAACAGAAAACTCAACTCGGTGGCCTTTTTTGTTATCTTATCAATTTTATCAATGTACACAATCCCTTGCTAAGCTGCTTCAACAGTTAAGCAGCAACCTGAGAACAAACCCAATAGTAACTTATTTTGCCAAATCAAGATCCTAAAACTTCATAACTTGGAAATAAAATGTTCATATGGATTAAAATATGTGCACCTTGAACAAATTGAACAACACAGACTCCGCATCTTCACCAACATATCCTGTAGTTAAAAAGAATAATAAATAAAATAGTCAAACTAAGTAAATGAAATAGTATTGAAAAGAAAAGAAAACTCGAAGCCTGTAGCTTCACTACTTCTCGGCCAGGCTTCCAATCCCAGTGGTCATAAAATGGCCATAGCATCCCCTGCAGCATCACTTCTCATACGGGTCACAAAAAATTATAAACAAAAGATATATTAATTAAAAAAATAATAGTAGAAAAGGAAGAAGAGAACTTAATTAATAAATTATTCGCAGCACATAATAAATATAATTAAATTAAATAATTCTAAAAAAAATTGAACTAATGAGATTAGGTTAAAATAATTCAAGTTTTTACCTTAGGGTTCTTCGCCATTTCGGCTTGGTGTTGGAAGGTGAGTTGAGTTCTTCGATTATCAATGGTGGCGTAGCCAAGCCGGCAAGGTGATGCGAAGATGAGGTTCTTCGGTAGTCGATGGTGGCGTAGCGAAGCCTGCAAGCTATGATCTTCAAAGAAAATAGAAATACAACGGCGGCCAAATTGATATGGGTTTTTCGATTGTAAATCAGATAATTCTGAAAAATTGTAAGCGGTGAGATTAGGTTAAAAGTAATTTCAAGTTTTTACCTTAATTTGGGGTTTTCGCCAAGCGTTGATGATGGTAAAGAATGGTCCCTGCCGAGTGGAGGAGGTTTTCTTGTGCAACCGTGTAGGAGAGCGGCTTGGAGTGGGAACGATGGCAGTGGAGATTTATTCCGGCGGCTTTGTGCAACCGTGTAGGAGAGCGGGTTGGAGTGGTAAAAGATTTCTTTTTGTTTTTTGTTTTCGATCGGTGAAGTGATTTTTTTTTTTTTTTTTAAATTTTAAATTTTAAAAATAAGTAATCCAAGGGCTGAAAAATATAGAGTAGACATCAAGACATTTTAAACCGTGGATTGAATTTAGACAATCTGGACCATTAATTGAAATCGATCTAAAGGCCGAAAATGATAGAAATTTGATCTGAAGGCTAGAAAATGTGGAGAAAAACTGGAGACATTTCGGGCCGTTGGCCCTTCTCCAATATTATATAGATATATATATATATATATATATATATATATAGAGAGAGAGAGAGAGAGAGAGAGTTTTGATTTTTTTGATTTTTGAAATCTTTGTTTATTTGGAATAGATATATTAGAAAGGAATGGTTAATAAAAAAAGAAATACGGTAGATTGTCTAATATTACTATCATCCCAAATTTATTTTTATGATCTTAATATCTAATCATTTTTTTCCTTCCTAAGTCTAGCTACTTAATCCAAACCCCGATCATCTCTCTCATTGTCCTTCATTAGGAATCCCTCGATTGTAATTAACCAAAAATGGATAAATTGTAGGATATTAGGCACATAAACAAGAGAGAAATATTATGGAACAAATATTTTCTTAATAACTTTTTTTTTTATCGAAATATTTTCTTAATATCGAAATATTATAGAAAATGAAGCTAAAAAGACGGAAAAGAACAAGTTGTAACGGTTTCAACCCATTTTCTTTAAAAACAATCATAACAAAACTGTTTTGAAGAAACTTAGGAAACTCCAAAAGATGAATAAAAACAACATTAACTTTATCCTTGTATAAAATTGATTACAATCGGGAAAAAAGCCAAAGGGCTTCTCTCTCTTCCTTGCAGCAGTAGCAGCAGGTTGAGAGGGTATAGGTGTAAAAGACAAATATTCTTGTATTCCGACTAGTAATATTACAATTGATGGAGTCTCATATCTATAGGACAATATATATATATATATATATCTAACTTGACACATTTACCGTGCAAAAAATAAGTGGTTACAATAGTTTATAACTTATTGTCTTTAGAATTCCAACAATAACAATTGCATAAATTCTTTACAACACCCCCTTGGATGCTTGTCCATTACGAAATATAACTTATAAAAACTATGCCAAGAAAAACCATGTGGGATAAATTCTTGGTCGAATGAAGAAGAGTACATATTTATGGTACTAATCATCGTAAAAAGAATTAGAGTTAAAACCTTGCCAAGAAAACCCCAACAGGATAAAATTTGTACAAAAGAAAAAAAGTGCGATGTATAGTTCACGCTCTCCCTGATATTGGCAAGAGATCTTTGACCGTGTATCAACTTCTTGAATGTTGTAGTTTGTAATGTATTTGATGAATGTCAATATCACTAATTTTCTGTAGCCCTGTGTGATATATCTATATAATATTGGAGAAGGGCCAACGGCCTGAAATGTCTCCTGTTTTTCTCCACATTTTCTAGCCTTCAGATCGAATTTCTATCATTTTCGGCCTTTAGATCGATTATAATTAATGGTCCAGATTGTTTAAATTCGATCCACGGTTTAAAATATCTTGATGTCTCCTCTATATTTTTCAGCCGTTAGATCTTATATTATTTATTTGTTCAGATTTAGTTTTAAAAGTAATTTAAGATTGTGATTTCACATATATGGAAAAAAATCCGTGAAATTCCTTCATATAAGCAGAAAAGCGGTTTCAAATTTTATCTCAATCCCTGTCCAAAGCAAGATATCCGAAGTGGAAAGTGGAACACATTAGTAGAGATAGAAATATGTTAGCTGATAGTTATGCTAAATGCGCTAGGAAATTAGGAGAAATACCGTTGGTGAATTTGAATAGTATTGATGAACATATTAGTTTTTGTAATAAGCTTTTGAAACAATATTGTAATTAAGTTTCCAATGAATGACAAAAAAAAAAAAAAAAAAAAAAATCCCTGTCCAAAAAAAAAAAAATCTTATCTCAATTTAATTTTGATTTACTATCCCTATATTCACTATATGTATATGAAAGTCTCTCTTTACCGATTAAAAAAAAAAAGAAAAAAACTAAAGTCTCTTCACACTCACCTTAAGCCACGGTCCTTCACAAGAAAACCCCTGCCACTCCATACCATTCTCCACAATCATCAACGGGCTTGGCCACGCCATCAACAATTGAAGAACCCAAATTAAGGTAAGCCCGCTCTCCTGCTCAAGAAAACCTCCGCCGCTCGAGACCATTCTTCACCATCATCAACCCGGCTTGGCGAATAGCCAATTAAGGTAACAACAATCGAAGAGCCCCGAATCAAATTAAGGTAAATTTATCAAATTTTGCAATTACAACCTTCTAATAAATATATGGATTGATTTTAATTTTAAAAAAATTGAAATTTTACCTTAAAACTCTTTTCTCCATAATTTAACTTTTAGATTTTTCCTACAATTTCACTGATTTTTTAGATTTTTGTTTCTTTAATTTGATTTAGGTGTAACAATGGCCATTACCATTGGAAGCTTTTCACGGTATGAGAAGTGATGCTCTGAGAATAGCGTATATGGGGAGGGAGATGCCGTGAGAGTGAATTATCTGATTTAAGTATAATTTATTATATTTTTATACAGATTCTGTTTTTAATTGTATTGGGAAATTTAATTATATAGTGTAACATTTCTTTAAATTTAATTTTTTGCAGGCACAGAATTTGAATATTGGGAGAGATGTTTCTGGAGATGGAGAAGGTGTTCAACAAGTGCTACTTAAAATTCTTGGAGGAACTGTACGGTCTTCTATTTCAAGTGATGTTGTACTGTTTTTTTAAATGATAAATATATTAATGATTATTTTAGACTTTGTAATGGTGTAGATGATGAGTGTACCAGATAACAGAGCTCAAAGGCAGCAACTTTGTGATAGCATTCAAGTGTGTGTTTTCTCTCTCAACTTCATTTATTTTTGCTTTTCGAAATTGTATTTCAGTGATATAACATTAGCATTTCCCAGCTTTGTGCCGTGCTGTGAGGAAGAATATTCAGAAATATGGCACAAGCTAAATTTTACCAAGCAGGGCTCCTGTACAAGAAAACAGTCGCCAGGGACCATTATTATCATCAATCCGGCTGGGCGAAGAAACACAAATTAAGGTTAAAAATTTATTTTTTGTCATTGAAACTTTTACAGTGTTATTTATTATATTCTTTGTCTCTTATGCAATTCTATTCATAGTAAAAAGAGTGGAAGGTTTTATTTCAGCATATTACAAAAGCTTCATGATGGTCTGCACTACTATTTCCATATCAATATGTAGTCTGTACAATTTAATGACTAAAAATGTCTTATACTAAATTTTGTATTGTGTTTCAGTGTGATGATGAAATCTGGAAAATCACCAGCTTTGCTTGATGGGGTCTTCTTTACCCTGTGATTTCTGTACAGGTTTGTAAATTCGATTTTTTATTTTTAATTAAAAAAACACTAGAGTATTTAATTTATGCTAATTTGTATCATATTTCCAAAGGAAACATCAAATAAAGAGCCATGAATTCTCGCTAAAGCAGCTTTTGAATTGCTTAAGTATTGTATTTTCTTGGAAACTCATCTTCAGAAAGGTGTGTCTATTATTTGAACTTCAGGCTTCGGCTAATGATCCAAATTGGCGAAGTAGATCTGCTACTTCTTTCCGTACATTCATGTATAGGTATATAATAATTACACTTTAATTTACTTTGTTTTTTCTTTATGTCGAAAGATATGATATCTTCTTTTTTGGGAAAACAGGCATGTTTTCATTTTATCTGATACAAAAAATAAACAAATCTGGAAAACTGTTTAAAGATTGCTGAGTGATAGTCAAATTGAGGTATGTTTCTTTTTTGATCATGTGTCCCTTAACTATTGGGATATGACAATTTGACCCCAAATAGGTAAGAGAGCATTATGTGAAGTCTATTCAACAAGAAAACCCTCGCTATTTGGGACCATTCTCCACCATCATCAACCGGAAGAACCCAAATTAAGGTAAAAAATTAATTTTTACCATTGAAAGATTGAATTATTATCAACCTAGCCTTCCCACCAAGCAAGACGCTCTTCATTACAAGAAAACTGCCGCCACTCGGGGACTATTCTCCACCATCATCAACTGGCTTGGCAAAGAATTCAAATTAAGGTAAAAAAAATTAATTTTACCATTGAAATTCTAAAAAATTGAATTATTTTTAACCTAATTTTATTATTTTTACAATTTTTTTAGAATTATCTAATTTCAGTCATGATGTTAATTATATTTTTATACTAATCCTACAATGGCCATTTTATGAAGGTTGGAAGCCGCCTGAAGTGATGTGCTGAGAATAGCTCATGTGAGGGGATGCCATCCATCAGGTTTTTTTATCCATTTTATTTTTATTAACTTTCATACATATATTAAGTTTGTTGTTTCTTATGTTTATTTTTATTTTGCAGCTTAACTTTAGATTTACACATAATACAGATATCTGGAAGATATCTTACTAATAATTTTTATCCCTTTTTTATTTTCAAATTGAATATGTGCTTTCGAACAGTTAATTTTATTCATTAGATATAACATTGAGAAAAATTTAAATCTACCCGTATTTCAGAAGGTAGATTGAATATGTGCTTTTGGTGATCCATCAACAGCTAAATCACAGGTATAATCTCAAATATTATTTTCTTAATTCCCAATGCCACAAAACTTAATGGTGTAGTTTCTCAAGTTTGTTGAAAATACAACTCCAATAGTTGCTTTGGTTTCTGGAAAGGCTCCATTGGATGCCATTTACCCTCTGTTTCTATCTTTAGATCAATTTACCCAAATATATAATTTTGTCCCAAAATGTGAAATACCAGTAGTTCATATAATATGAACATATACTATATCCCCCATTGCCTTTTATTCATGGGAATATGGTTCGTTTCAAAAATTTATGTATGATCTAACTACAGGTGAGGCTGCAAACAATTGGACAAGCGAGACATCACACTCATCATCCTTGAATCAAACATCTTAAAGACTAACAATAGTATATATTTTATCTAGACAGTTTAATGAAGAAAACAAGAGCATTTTTTAATTGATTGTTACTCAATCAGATGTTGTGATGATGGCTACTTTTAAAATTATAAGAGTATGTTTGGCTATTTTGCATCATATATGTAAAAGTTGTGCAAATTAGAGGTTATCTTTGAATTTTTTTTGTAACATGTATATTAGAAGAGGGAGAATAAGTGGAAAATTTGGTTATTGTGTATAACACGTAGGGACCAATGGTTCAATTATTCTTTGATGTTGATTTGTTAATATTGTTTTGAAATTGAGATCGATGAGAGATAATATGTCAGAAAAATAGCTATGGTCAAAGACAGGAAATGGCCCCTTTCTTTAGAGCTAGAGTATTCTACTAAGCAATAGAGTGGTTAACCTTTTTCTTGAGATGGTGTTCTGATGATAGTAATTTGCAATTATTAAAATACAAGGGTAAATTTAGATTGTGCATAATCTAATAGAAATCCAGGAGATTCAGTCATTGGGTGAAAATAATAATTGTATAAAGAGAATATATTTAATGACATTGAGTTAATATATGTATAAAACAGGAGATCATGAGTTTTGATTTTATTTTATATGTCTCAAAGTTCATGGTTTTTTTGTCCAACCATCTGCACAAATCAACATATTAAAAAATGATGAAATAAAGATATAAAAAAATCCTATATTTATACAATAAAAATTAAAATATTTATTTTTTTATCTTTTTTGCAATTCAGTTATTTTTTAATAGAAAATATAATCCATCAATATTTATAGGTAACTTAAGACCTGGAGATATCAGAAGTGAGAATGTTGACATAAGTAACGAGAAATTCTGTGAAAAACACGATCGCCTACCAGTGGAAGGTTTTCTGTGTTCAATCAATCTACGCAAAAGGCAGAAGTGTCAATGTTTTTCGCTACAGTTCCTGGCATAGCTAAGGGGGCTACAATCCGATGTTCAATCTAAGAAAGGCTTAGCCCTGAAAGGAGAGAAAAAAGAAAAAAAGATCTGGAATGCAATTCTGTTCCCTGTCCCCTTTTCACAAAAAATGGAGAGATGAATTAATGTATTTATTTAATCTGTTGGGACTGACGGGGATTGAACCCGCATCACAAAATACGAATCCTGAAAAATATTATCCTAATAAAAAAAAATAATAAAACCTTATTTTTTTCAGTTTGTTTTCAATCTCAAGAAATGTTTTATTTATTCCGTGATTAATTTATTTTTTAAAATTAAATTTTTCAGAGTGCCTTCAGGCACGGGTTTATACCTAGTATATATATATATATATATATATATATATATATATATATATATATATAGAGAGAGAGAGAGAGAGAGAGAGAGAGAGAGAGAGAGAGAGAGAGAGAGAGAGAGAGAGAGAGAGAGAGAGAGAGAGAGAGAGAGAGAGAGAGAGAGAGAGTTTTGATTTTTGAAATCTTTGTTTATTTGGAATAGATATATTAGCAAAGGAATGGTTAATAAAAATAGAAATACGGTAGATCTACATGTCTAATGTTACTATCATCCCAAATTTATTATTATGATCTTAATATCTAATCGTTTTTTTCGTTCCTATGTCTAGCTACTTAATCCAAACCCCGATCATCTCTCTCATTGTCCTTTATTAGGAATCCCTCGATTGTGATTAACCAAAAATGGATAAATTGTAGGATATTAGGCACATAAACAAGAGAGAAATATTATGGAACAAATATTTTCTTAATAACTTTTTTTTGTCGAAATATTTTCTTAATATCGAAATATTATAGAAAATGAAACTAAAAAGACGGAAAAGAACAAGTTGTAACAGTTTCAACCCATTTTCTTTAAAAACAATCATAACAAAACTGTTTTAAACTGTTTGAAGAAACTTAGGAAACTCCAAAAGATGAATAAAAACAGCATTAACTCTGTCCTTGTATAAAATTGATTACAATCGGGAGAAATGTCAAAGGGCTTCTCACTCTTCCTTGTAGCAGTAGCAGCAGGTTGAGAGGGTATAGGTGTAAAAGACAAATATTCTTGTATTCCAACTAGTAGTATTACAATTAATGGAGTCTCATATCCATAGGAAAATATATATATCTAACTTGACACATTTACAGTGCAATAAATAAGTGGTTACAATAGTTTATAACTTATTGTCTTTAGAATTCCAACAATAACAATTGCATAAATTCTTTATAACACCTCCTTGGATGCTTGTCCATTACGAAATATAACTTATAAAAACCTTGCCAAGAAAAACCATGTGGGATAAATTCTTGGTCGAATGAAGAAGAGTACATATTTATGGTACTAATCATCGTAAAAAAAATTAGATTTAAAACCTTGCCAAGAAAACCCCAACAGGATAAAATTTGTACAAAAGAAAAAAGTGCGATGTATAGTTCACGCTCTCCCTGATATTGGCAAGAGATCTTTGACCGTGTATCAACTTCTTGAATGTTGTAGTTTGTAATGTATTTGATGAATGTCAATATCGCTAATTTTCTGTAGCCCTGTGTGATATATATATATATATATATATATATATATATATATAGAGAGAGAGAGAGAGAGAGAGAGAGAGAGAGAGAGAGAGAGAGATTTGCCTCATTTGATATATCCAATTTAATATGTCCAATACAATTATTATTATCCTTATATTTCATATCGTTAGTGTATTTTATTTGAGATAAACCATACACCTCTCTAATATATCGAACCATAGATATAAAACATAAGACTTTTCTTCACGTGGTGCTAGGATTTTAGATTGACTGAATAAAATGGCTAAAAATATTTGTTTCATGATCACCATGATATTGCAGCCGTCACTGCAAGTAACTACTTGTCCATTTTTGAGATTTTTTTCCCGCATCATTATCATCACCTTGTAAATAATTTAACTAGAATTTCTATGTCAAGTATTATGAAATTTTTAAGGTGTATCAATACCCCAATGATACTAAGATTGGGTACCAAAAATTCATTCTTTCTATGGGAAAAAAGGATTATATACTGTGATAGAAAAACAATAAGGCTACTCAACGAACGAGTCATGTCTATAAAAGATGCTTTTTTTAAAAAAATAAAAAATCTGTAGATATTGATTGATAAATAAATATTCCACTTGACAAGTTTCCTTTCTACAAGCCGAGACAAAATTTTGTCTTTCCAATGTTTTTAACTTCAAATCAAACCTTAAAAATAATTAGCAGTCACGATGAGATATTCTCAAGACCTAGAGAGATTTAGGTTACCGAACTCTTCGAGCGTAAACACAATAGCCATATGATGTTTTCATTTGTTTATAACACTTGTTTAGTGACTGGGATGTTTGTATCCCTCCCCAGTTAGCATCTATCCTTCGTGTTGACAAGGACCCGATAGGGGTAGGGTAACTTTGTAACCGTTTTCTATTATCTATCTAATATAACTATGCTTTGAACAAAAAAAAAAGACTACGCTTCTCATACTTGCACACTAAAAACTTAACATGGAATGATGGAAACCCCAATGGGATGAAATTTTAGATGAAGGAAAATATATGAAGTGTGTGTTTGTCCCCTCTAAAATAAACATACATCAATCTCTCGTCCAAAGATCAAATTCTTACAATACGTTGCATTATATATCCAAACCATAAACATTTCTAGCTTGTTCATCTCAAACATACATTTTATAGTATGGAGACAATATTTTTTGTATATTTAGTGAAAATATAAAGTCATACAATAATGCCTTAATTGTACCAAGATATTATATATACTTCAGTAATTTTTTTTTGTGTCGAAAAGAGATTTTATTTATAACATCAAACATTACACAGATGGATACATATTAATTGATATACTATATGCGTGCGAGAAGGGGGGTCGAATAGGACAATAGAAATTAATCGGCTAATTTTATTTCAAGTAAATAAAATTAAAAGCTAATTTGAATCCTATTGTTTTAGCAAACTAAATAGTAAAGAACTAGATAATCCTAAAAGACAATATTATCAAACTATTCATGTAGGCATTTTATCAAGCATATAGAGTGCGGAAATGTAAAGAGTGTAGAGATAGAAAACGATACACAACGATGTATAGTGGTTCGGTTTCCCTACATCCACTACCTAAGTAAGCCTCCTTAGGATTTGCAAGATTCTCAACTAATCTTCGTAACTCTTAACCGGGTGAGACTACAAACCCTTTACAACCACTTCAAAACCTTGAAGGAAATACACTTGTGTTTTCACCAACACAAGGAACCAAGCATAAAACCTATGCTCACACTACTCTCTTAATCTATTACAAGAACTAAGAGGAAAGGGAAAAGTGTTTAGGGGTGCTTATAAAAGCTTTGTAACTAAACTCCTAAATGAGTGGATATGAACTATGTAGCTTAAGAATGAATATGACTTGAATGCTCCTTTGAAACCTCCTTAAATGATAATATTAATTGCTCTTGAGATTGGTAGATGGAAGGCTTGAGTTGTGTCTTGAATGAGCTTCAATATATAGCTGAAAATATCTTCCAACGGTCAAAAGGCTTCTATCTAACGGATCTATTTTATCTCCAACGGATATAAGCTTTGTCCTCTAGTAATAGTGCAGAAAACCCTTTCTTGCGGTGTACCGCGGGTATGGTCCGGTGCACCGCGAAAACGTTCGTCTTAACTTCAAGCTTACTGGTCGGACTATCCTATGCACCGCGTCCCTGGTCCGTGCCTCAGTCCGGTGTACCACGCCTTGGTCCGGTGTACCGCGCATTTTCATTAGCTTACTGACGGGCTATCCTGTGCACCGCGCCTCTGGTCCGTGGTTCTGCGGTGTACCGCAGTTTCTGTCCGGTGTACCGCGACACAGCTCTTTTGAAGCTCAAGCTTAAGAACAAGGAATTTAACACAACTAATCTAGTGAGGGGTTTTGGAAAACCTTTAAAAGTGATACCAAATGAATTTTAGTTTAAATGATGATTTGTCGAATATTAAAACGGGAATAAAAACAAGGTGAGGCTAACAATCTCCCCCTTTTTGATGTTTGACAAATCATAAACTTTTGAAGATGCCTAAGATAAAGTTTTGAACAAAAACTCCCCCTCAACCTAATCACTAGAGTTTTTATAAAAACTCCCCCTCACAAAATGCATTTGAAAAAGTTTAACTAAAATTTCTCCCCCTTTGTCAACAACAAAAAGAACTAATGATACAATTTTTGAAAATTTTAAGGGGTCAAAGCACATTTTGAGTAAAAACAAGGACTAAAGAAGTAAATGGATAACAATTAGAAGTTTCAAGGAACCTATAACATCAAGAAAATATTAGCAACAAGATTATATACACAAAAAGCACTAAACACTAATGGCATGAAAAATAAGGTTAGAGAATTTGCATGCCAATCTCACAACGAATTTTCTCAAAAAGATCTTGGGGTAGAGGTTTAGTAAAGATATCGGCTAGTTGATTTTCCGAAGTGACAAATTCAAGAACAATATCCCCTTTTTGAGTGTGATCACGGATAAAATGATGACGGATTTCTATGTGTTTCGTTCTAGAGTGTTGGATAGGATTTTTGGTAAGATTGATAGCACTAGTGTTATCACAACGAATGGGGACACAATCATACTCTAGGCCAAAATCTAGTAAGGTTTGTTTCATCCAAAGAATTTGAGTCACACAATTTCCGGCCGCAACATATTTGGCTTCGTCCGTGGATAAAGCAACACTATTTTGTTTTCTACTAGACCAAGAAACAAGGGATTGACCTAAGAATTGGCAACTACCACTAGTACTCTTCCTATCAAGTCTACAACCGGCATAATCGGCATCCGAATAACCTATTAGTTCAAAATAGGTAAATATTGGGTACCAAAGTCCTAGACTTAGGGTTCCTTTCAAATACCTAAAAATACGCATAACGGCACTAAGATGAGATTCTTTAGGAGAGGATTGAAATCTAGCACAAAGACACACGGGGAACATAATATCGGGTCTAGAAGCGGTTAAATAAAGTAAGCTACCAATCATACCTCGATACGCTTTCTCATCAACATCCTTACCACCTTCATCTTTGTCTAATTTTGTGGATGTGCTCATTGGAGTTCCAATTTCCTTTGCATCTTCAAGTCCAAATTTTTTGATCAATTCTTTTTTGTATTTGGCTTGATTGACAAAGATGCCATCCTTCATTTGCTTGATTTGAAGTCCAAGAAAGTAATTCAATTCTCCCATCATGCTCATCTCAAATTCCTTATGCATGCTTTTAGAAAAATTCTCACAAAGATTTTCATTAGTAGCACCAAAAATAATATCATCCACATAAATTTGAACAAGAAGGATATCTTTTGAAGACCTTTTTATAAACAAAGTGGAGTAAATATTTCCTCTTTTAAAACCATCATCTAACAAAAATTTGCTTAAACGTTCATACCAAGCACGAGGTGCTTGTTTTAAACCATATAAAGCCTTTGAAAGTTTAAAAACATGATTTGGAAATTTTGGATCCTCAAAACCCGGTGGTTGTTTAACAAAAACTTCCTCATCTATAAAACCATTTAAAAAAGCACTTTTGACATCCATATGGTAAAGTTTAAAATTCATATAACAAGCAAAAGCAAGTAGCATACGAATAGATTCAAGTCTAGCTACCGGAGCAAAAGTTTCATCGAAATCAATACCTTCTTCTTGATTGTATCCTTGAGCAACTAACCTTGCTTTATTTCTAGTGATAATACCGGTGTCATCTAGCTTGTTGCGAAATACCCACTTAGTGCCAATAATAGTAGGGCCAATTGGTTTCTCAATTAATGTCCAAACTTTACTACGCTCAAATTGATTTAATTCCTCATGCATAGCGTTTATCCAATGATCATCTAGCAAGGTTTCTTTAATATTCTTGGGCTCAATTTGAGATAAGAATGCTTGTTGAGCACATAGAGCAATAATACGAGAACGAGTGGTAACACCTTCTTTTGGATCACCTAGAATTAATTCACTTGGGTGATCTTTGATATGTTTCCAACACTTTGGTAAATCCGTACTAGCTTCATTTGAGATTTGACCATTTTCCTTAGGAGGTTCATCATGAGATTTTAATTCTTGAGTAGGAGATTCTAAGGGTTGATCTTGTGGAGTATCTTCATGTAAGTCAACATCTACTACTTTCTTGATACAAAAAGGATTAGTCTCATCAAAGTCAACATGCATAGATTCCTCAATGGTACGAGTACGTTTATTGAAAATGCGATAGGCCTTTCCCTTAGTGGAATAACCAAGAAAAATACCTTCATCCGATTTAGCATCAAATTTTCCCAAATAGTCCCTAGTGTTTAAGATAAAACATTTGCACCCAAAAACACGAAAATAAGCAATAGTTGGTGGTCTACCATTCCAAGCTCATAAGGGGTTTTCTTAATAAGGGGTCTAATTAGAACTCTATTTAACACATAACAAGCCGTATGAACGGCTTCACCCCAAAAGTATGTAGGCAAGCTATGTTCTTTTAGCATTGTTCTAGCCATTTCTTGTAGAGTTCGGTTTTTCCTTTCCACTACCCCATTTTGTTGGGGAGTTCTAGGAGCCGAAAAATTATGCTCAATCCCAAATTCATCACAAAAATGCACAAAAGGAGAATTCACATATTCACTACCATTATCACTACGAATGCATGTAATAGAGTAGCCTTTCTCATTTTGCACCTTTCTACAAAGTTTTGCAAATTCATTGAAGGCATCACTTTTTAAAGCAAGGAACATCACCCATGTATATCTAGTGTAATCATCAACAACAACAAAGACATATCTAGATCCTCCTAGACTAGTGACATCAACGGGACCAAAAAGATCCATATGCAATAATTGAAGTGGCCTAACGGTGATGACCTTATTTATGGATTTAAAAGATGAACGATGTTGTTTACCAAGTTGACATGCATCACATAATTTATCTTTATCAAATTTATAAATAGGCAAACCAACAACAAGATTTTTTCTAGACAATTTTGAAATCAAATCCATGCTAGCATGTCCTAACCGTCTATGCCAAAGCCAACTATCATTTACCACGGATAAGCATTTAATATGTTTGCACATAAGACTCTCAAGATCAACAACAAAAACATTATCCGATCTTTTTGCAATAAACATAGTATCTAACTCATCATTTTTTAAAACAACACATCTAGATGCTTCAAATTTAACACTATAACCAACATCACAAAGTTGACTTATACTAAGCAATTTAAATGAGAGACCCTCAACAAGCAAAACATTAGAGATAAGTAAAGAATTCATATTACCAATGTTACCTTTACCCAAAACGCGTTTCTTAGTGTTGCCGGCAAAAGTAACTCTATCACCTTTTGTTTTATATAAATGTGTAAATAATGATGGATTCCCGGTCATGTGTCTTGAGCATCCACTATCAAGGAGCCATATATTTTGCTTCTTGATGCTCAATCCCTACAAACAAAAATAATTTAGGCTTTAGGTACCCAATTCGATTTGGGTCCATGAGGGTTAGTGGATTTTCTTTTTAATACCCATATAGGCCTTTTCCAAATTGGTACAAGAGATCCCAAATCCAATAATTTACGATAGTAACAATGAGATGCATCATGACCAAGTTTTTCACAATAGGTGCAAGTGATAGAAGATTTTGAAGAAGATGGAATTGCATTTGAAATTTTTGGTTTTACAAAAACATTTTTCAAAGGTTTTTGGTTAGTGAATGGATCATATCCAACACCACTTTTTTCACAAGCCATTCTTTGAGAACCTAAAATCAAATCCAAGTTTTCTTGCCCACTTGTAAATTTTAAAATAATAGCATTTTGATCAATAATCTTTTTCTCTAACAAAGCTTTTTCTTCTAAAAGATTTTTCTCAATAAGATGAAGTTTTTCATTTTCATCTATACATTCATCACAAAGATTTTGACAATCTTCCAAAGCTTTCAAAACCTCTTTAGTTCTATTTTTCTCAAATTCTAAATCTTTTGTTAAAACTTTGTTTGTTTCAGTAGAGTTTAAAAAATCATTGTAGAGAGAATCGAATGCCTCATGAATATCTTGTTCACTAGTATCATCATTAGATAAAGAGAGTTTAGATTTAGGAGTTACCTCATCATGATTTGCCATAAAGGCAAAGTGAGTTGAACCGGTATCATCATCCGAAGAAGCATCTTCATCATTCTCAAGTTTTCCCATAAAAGCAACAAGATTAACATTTTCGTTATCACTTTCTTCTTCCTCCGAATTTTGAGTATCCCAAGTGATATTAGCATGCATTGCTCTCTTAGGTTTCTCCTTTTGAAGAAGAGGACAATAAGTTTTGATGTGACCAACTTTCTTGCAATGATAGCAAGTGGGTTCATCTTGTTTGATAGCTCTAACATTCTTCTTGTAGGGTGAGGAAGAACTTCCTTTCTTGGCAAAGCGTTTGTACCTCATGAATTTTTTCATATCTCTTGCCAACATAGCCACTCCTTCATCTTCACTAGTTTCTTCTTCTTCACTTTCCTTCCTTTCTTTTCGTTCTTTCAACTTGGTACGCAAGGCATGGAAAGCAATAGATTTCTTAATCTTCTTCTCCTCATCATCTCTTATCTTTTCTTCTTCAAGCACAAGCTCTTCCGTCATGAGGTTGCAAATGAGTTCATGAACCGTCATTTTTGAAAGATCTTTAGTGTCTCTTATAGAGTTGATTTTTAATTTGTATTTCCTTGGAAGAGAAAATAAGATTTTTCGGCATTGTTCTTTGTTGGTGTACTCTTGACCAAGAGTCTTCAAGGTGTTGACAATGTTAGAAAATCTTTGATGCATAGCATTTAAGGCTTCATCGGGCTCCATACGAAATAGCTCATACTTAGTGATAAAGAGACCAATCTTAGTTTCTTTGATATCTTCCGTTCCTTGATATGATAGCTCCAAGAGTTGCCACATTTCATGAGCGGAATTGCATTCACTAACTCTAGCGTATTCCGTGACACTTAATCCATTAATGAGGATGTTCATAGTTTTGTTGTTTTTGGTGAGTTTAGCTATGTCTTGATCATTGTAATCATCTTCATCTTTCACCTCCGTTCTACTACCCGTAACATAAGGAATATAAGGACCCTTCTTGATAGCAAGCCACAAAAAGTAATCAATTCCTTTGACATGAATCTCCATTTTCTTTTTCCATCCAAAGTAGTCTTTTCCTACAAAAAGCGGAGGTATAGTAGAACATGAACCTTCCGGTTGATTAGAATCCATATCGTATTAACTCTAGAAACGATTAAGTACAATAGAGCTAGGCTCTGATACCAATTGATATACTATATGCGTCCGAGAAGGGGGGTTGAATAGGACAATAGAAATTAATCGGCTAATTTTATTTCAAGTAAATAAAATTAAAAGCTAATTTGAATCCTATTGTTTTAGCAAACTAAATAGTAAAGAACTAGATAATCCTAAAAGACAATATTATCAAACTATTCATGTAGGCATTTTATCAAGCATATAGAGTGCGGAAATGTAAAGAGTGTAGAGATAGAAAACGATACACAACGATGTATAGTGGTTCGGTTTCCCTACATCCACTACCTAAGGAAGCCTCCTTAGTATTTGCAAGATTCTCAACTAATCTTCGTAACTCTTAACCGGGTGAGATTACAAACCCTTTACAACCACTTCAAAACCTTGAAGGAAATACACTTGTGTTTTCACCAACACAAGGAACCAAGCATAAAACCTATGCTCACACTACTCTCTTAATCTATTACAAGAACTAAGAGGAAAGGGAAAAGTGTTCAGGGGTGCTTATAAAAGCTTTGTAACTAAACTCCTAAATGAGTGGATATGAACTATGTAGCTTAAGAATGAATATGACTTGAATGCTCCTTTGAAACCTCCTTAAATGATAATATTAATTGCTCTTGAGATTGGTAGATGGAAGGCTTGAGTTGTGTCTTGAATGAGCTTCAATATATAGCTGAAAATATCTTCCAACGGTCAAAAGGCTTCTATCTAACGGATCTATTTTATCTCCAACGGATATAAGCTTTGTCCTCTAGTAATAGTGCAGAAAACCCTTTCTTGCGGTGTACCGCGGGTATGGTCCGGTGCACCGCGAAAACGTTCGTCTTAACTTCAAGCTTACTGGTCGGACTATCCTATGCACCGCGTCCCTGGTCCGTGCCTCAGTCCGGTGTACCGCGCATTTTCATTAGCTTACTGACGGGCTATCCTGTGCACCGCGCCTCTGGTCCGTGGTTCTGCGGTGTACCGCAGTTTCTGTCCGGTGTACCGCGACACTGCTCTTTTGAAGCTCAAGCTTAAGAACAAGGAATTTAACACAACTAATCTAGTGAGGGGTTTTGGAACACCTTTAAAAGTGATACCAAATGAATTTTAGTTTAAATGATGATTTGTCGAATATTAAAACGGGAATAAAAACAAGGTGAGGCTAACATATTAGTGGTGATGAAAAACAAGTAAAAAGCCAGATCATTAAAAACATCATTACATAACACCCAATAAAATAGAAGATAAATCTCTTGCCGCCAGTTACTATTTAAGAAATATAACCATGTATTCGAGTCCGCCATCGTTGAGAAACTAACGGAGATTAAAAATCTCGAAACCAAGCGAAGGATCCGAATCACGGTTAATAAACAACAACTATGACCTGAAACAGTGAAAAACACTGACACTCCTCAAAGATGCCCAACAACCAAATGGGTTAAGACCATGGAGAACTCAAAGAATAGAAATATACTCAAATGATACCAACTTTTAGAGAAAGTACCTTCAACACTTTTCGACCACTTAGATACATCAAATAAAATAATATGGACCACAAATTTGAATCCATACCAAACCCAATCAGACAAAATTCTATTAAAAATTGATATGAACCGATCTACGACCAACATATCAGATCTTGAAACCAAGAATAAGCTTTTAAATAACAAAATTATATTTTAATGGAGATTGAAAAAAAAGGTTTTTAGAAAAGAAGATAGATAACACACTATTCAAGAGAGAGAATAAAATATCTTGTTTAGCTTTCTAGCATATACTTCAATATCACTGCCACCATTTTTATTATTTTTTATTCAAAACACTCTGCCACTTATTATAAGTCTCATATTTTTAACAATTTCTTTTTAGTCTCTAATATCAAGAAGTTCAATTATATTTAAAGAGAAAAATATAATAAAAAAGTGCATAATTTCAAAAAATTCATAAACATTAATTATATAATGCAAAAAATTCAAACCATTTAATTTTTATGCATGACCTAATCTAATCTAATATGATATATTTCTTTTGAAAATATAGTATGGTACCACATTTTTCAAGTATGTTTTAATTTATAAAGAGATCTTATCTTTTTACATAAGAGAGCCACTTATGGACTCAGTGTCATTGACATAGTTTAAACATGTACCTTTTAGAGGATAGCCAAAACTCTAGCCGGTTGAGCCAATCCCAACGAGTTTATAAAGAGATCTTTCTCATTTAGTGAATTCACTTTTCATATCTTTAAATATATATTTCAAATATTTTACTTCTTCAAGAACTTATAAACATAATTATCACATAATATATTATGGTAAGATATTATCATATTCTTTAGACGTATTGAAATACTCAAATATTATTGGATTGATTAAAACTAGTATTGTATCGAGTATTGGAGGATTTCTCCTCTTAATCAATCTTTTAAAGAGTGCTCGACCAAAGTGAAACTATATATAGGCTAACCCAAATCTGTCTTATATGAATTAGTTTAAGGGATAAGAGACATATATGACACATTCCAAGAGACACTTTCTAATCACTTGCAACTTACAATTTTTATATTTTCAAGTGTTGAACTGCAGGTCCAATAATTCACGTTTTAAAAATAAAACTAATTATGCTTGAATAACGCCTAATCAATTTCTTGCCAATCTTTTTTATTCTTGAACGAACTTCGATTCATGATTCTTGCTATCTTGTATTTGCTAATATCAAAGTGAATGTAAAAATGTTTTGATCGTGATCAATTGACCTTTTATGGAATAATAATACAATTGATCGAGAAATCATTATTCTCAACATATGTTTTAGGTACCCGATACTCTGTTTAAAGTGTTTATATCTTAGACATATTATCTATACGCTTGTGTATAATAACATCTCAAATATATCAAATCTCATAATAGCCAAGTTTCTCATTTCCTCCTCTTTTTACAATCTATATTTGGCACTAATAACTCTATTATACTTTTGGCATGCAATAGACTCAAATGAAACATGGATGGTGCGAATTCTGCACACTTGCATGCATAAGATGAGGAATGATGGCTAGATTACCTGTAGTTCTTCATAAATATGGCAGAGAAGAAAGACTTTGTAGATGGATGTCGCACCATCATATCGAGCAGACCATGATTGATAATATTATAAATAATTTGGAATTCATGGCTGAAGAGTGCTAGTCCTAGAAGGGGTGAGTAGGACTAAAATCTAATCTATGACTAATTTGAAATTAATTTGTCCTAAGCTAAGTTAAAAAAAACTTACACAAGATGATTAATAGCTTAGTTACTTAAAAATCTAACTTAGGAACACAAAAGAGACTAATGGGACAAGTACTAGGGGTGAAGGAACAACTCAAGCTACAAGCAATAAAACTATATCTAGAAGTTCTCTTAGGCAATATATCAAACACCTAAAGGATCATAGATTGATGATTATAGAGTTTGACAACTAAGTTAAGCAAGATATAGAATGATATGTAAAAGTATAGAGTTAAAGAGTACACAATCGTTTTAGGATGTTTCGTACTCCTAAGATGTACACTCTTAGGATTTAAAGCTTGTCTACTAAGCTTCTTGCTCCTTTGAAGGTGAAAACAAAACCTTTACAATGAGGTTTTTCCAGACTCAACCACAATCGGTCTTCTGAGACTTTACCGGCTAAGTCACAACCCGAGTGAGATTTTTCCTACGCTCAATCTCAATATTTAAACCCCCTCTAATCTAATATAGAGAAAGAGTTAAACCCTAAGGGTTTAACAGAATATTACAAGCAACTGAATATACTTCTTAGTGAGCAAATAATACACTTACAATGTTGAACTCCTTGATGAGTTGATATGAAAGTGAAGACTCTATTTTTTGTTAACTTCTGAGAGGCAAATATTTTCACAACTCCAGTTTCCTAGAAGCGGGTATTGGAAACAATGCCTCTTGGGGATGGAGGAGTCTCTTAACGGGTAGAGATGTTTTCAAAAATAATATTATGTGGTTGTTGAAGATGGTCATTTCATTCAAATTTGGGAAAATATCTAGATCCCTAGTGATAAGAAACTAGTGAACTCTTCAAACAGTGAACTACTCTTCGTACATGAACTGATAATGTAAATAAAAAATATGGAATATGGAACTCATTCACAAATTTATCCCACCTGCTCAAGCTATGACCATATCTTTTATCCATGTACCACTTCTGGCAGGGTATGATAACGCTGGATGGACAAGATCCAAATCGGGTCAAGTAACAGTTAAGGAAGTTTACAAGATCCTCAACTTAAATAGGGAAGTAGACAAGAGAAACAGGTTAATAATAGAAATGGTCATTCTAAACTCCTTCCTAATTGTCTTTGCAAACTATTATGAGGCCTCAATGTCATTCTTAAAGTTAGAATTTTTCTATGGAAGACGGCTAATAATGCATTACCTACTAATGTAAAGACGAAAATAACAACAATTTCGCTATGAAGTGTACAATGAGGAAGATGAATCAGTCGAGCACAGACTCTTCCATTGCCACCACACTAGAGCGACATGGATGGCTAGCCCTCTTAGTCATCTTACGCTTAATGGAGCTACTACTAATTTTGATGAATGACTAATATGAATATTCGAGTATGCGGCTTGAGACAGTTTGATATATACACATTTGGCTTTCTTGTAATAATGCAAGTTTTTTGATACTCGAAACCTGATCTCCTAGTTTCGGTTAATAATTTGAAGGATTTAGTACAAGAAGGCTTTATCCTCTCTATCTGAGGATGTTATTGTTAATAATTTTAACATAAAGGTTCTGTTTATGAGAGTTAGAACTAGCTCTAATTCTCCTGCTTTGACTTCTCGAGGAAGTGGAGCTTCAAACGGGCCCAACGCTGAGAGTCTATATGAAAATATTCTTGAATCTAATTGTAGATAATATGAGAATCAAATCGGACCCTAAATGGACCCCCATAGTAATTGTTTTAAAATTAGCTACGATGCAGCGTGGAATACTACTAATGGCATATCAGTTGTGGGTTGTACTATTAGGAATGCAGGAGGACTTATGATTGATGATCAAGTTTGGAAGTATAAAACACGACCCCTAATGGAAGCAGAGGCATTAGGAATTATCTTTGCAAGTAAGTTGGCAAAATATTATCTGATAGACTCTATCATCGTGGAAAATGATTCCAAAAACGTTATACAAGCTATCAGGGACTCGAGTTTTGAAGGCAATCAAATATTATGTAATAATTTAGTAAGATGAAACAACGTAGAAGTTTGTGTAATATGTTTTTCTTTTTTGTTAATAAAAAAACAACCAGGTTGCTTATTGGTTAACAAAATAAAAACTATACGACTTTTTTTTTTTATCACTAGACGACTTGTCCTTCTCTCCAATTTGCTAAAATTCTAGGTTTGATATTGAACTTTTGAAGATCGGGTGAACTTTCATAATTGATGAGATGTTTTAATTTATGCTTATATATTATGGATTAAAAAACAATATAAAATGGTTTTACAAATCTGGGGACTTTATATGAAGTCGGGCCTGGTGTCAATAACACTTAAACATGCATCCCAATTTAAAATTCAAACTCACCACCATTTCCACTTCTTAAACTCAGATCAGTTGAATTTAGGATAATGGCAGATATTTACAGCCTCTACGTCATCAACAAATCAGGCGGACTCTCATCTTCCACAAGGTAATTTTAGTATTCAGACAACATATACGAACAATTTTTATTCAATAATTGTTGAAATATAGATATGTATAGGATTATGCGTCAGCAAGTCGCTAGTATATGGCACTCAATGCACGCTATTTCACAGCAGCTATCTCCCGTAAACGGCTGCATCGGAATCGACCTTCTTCAAGCTGATACTTTCGATCTTCATTGCTTTCAATCTCTTACTGGTAAACTTTTTTTTTTCATTTGTATATTATTAATTTTCATTTGATTATTATTAAGCTAAATTGATTTTGAAAATATATATTGCATCATATAATGCACTGAAAACAGATTTTTATATTGCTTAGCAGTTGAAATAAGTGTCCGTGCTCCTATTTGCTTTTACGATACTTAATTCGATAGTGCATTTTAGAAGAGAAAACCACGCAAATTCAGAGTCCTTTTAGTAATGATATTATGAGGTTCTTCAAGATTCTTATACAACTGTAGGTAATACTAATTCACTTTTATAAACTCGTTTAAAGTCATTCAAAATTTAAATTAAAGGCCAATTCTCAACATATATACTACTTGCAGTAGTTTAATTTAACTTACAAAAGCATAATCTCCATTGTTGAATCCAATTTCTTTTTTTAATGTAGGGACAAAATTCTTTGTGGTGTCTGAACCTGGAAAGACAACATATGGAGGTTCTTCTAAATAACATATATGAATTGTACAGTAATTATGTTCTAAAAAATCCTTTCTATGAAATGGAGATGCCTATTAGATGTGAGCTCTTTGAGATCAACCTGTCGCAAGTGGTACAAAAGGATCGTGTGGGCGTATTGGGAAGATGATCTCTTTAACTCTTTTCTAATTATATGGCCAAATTTGATCGATCTTGATTTGTATCGTATTAGAATATTCAGTCTCTAGTTTGATATATCTGAACTTTATTTGTCACTTATTAATTATCATCAAGCCATATTCCTCTCCTTTCATCCCAGTTGTTGGTAAACTTGTACACAACTTGCATGTTTGTAGAGGCCATACGATAATATGCAAACTTGTACAATTATCTTTATTGACTCTTATTTATAAGGGTAAACCCCACATGTTACCCTTTATCTATTAAGGCATTTGCAAGATCATACTTATATTATCAAGAGCGGGAAGGGTGGCCTATTGTTCCATACATTTGGAATTGAATGGCTTGATAATTATGAGTTGTAGGTGCTCCAAGCACTGAAGTGTCAAGATAAAAGCCTTGGCTATATTTAGGAGCATAAGAACAGGTTTTATTTCTTCTATCAATGAGAGTAAAAACCATATACAGTGCACTATGTATATCAGTAGACGGAGAAGATGAAGAAGAGATGTAATCTCTTGAAGTGGGTTAGGTTCAACCCCTCACTTCACTGAAGTTATAATTGACTCAAAGTTTAGGGGTAAACCCCTAACTGAGAAACATAATTGTATTTCACTTGACCTAACATATAATATCACAAATAACTAATTAAAGATACACTGAACATTGAAGTATTTTTTGACACATAATATGGAACTGACAATATCCCAAAATTCTTTGGCTTGGTAAAACATATAATTAGTTGCGATATCTTCATCCATGGAACTCACAAATCATGTTATTGTCATATTGTTTTCTGCATACCAAGTTTTATAGGTTACAAATGAGACATATGGTGATTTTGTATCACAAATTCATAATTCAAGTATCCAATTTTTATTTCCCTCAGATATACATACTAATAGATTGAAGGTCCACCTATGGATTTATATCCTTTTAAATCGTATAGTGGTAATTTAAATTGAGTGTGAATCTGAAGTGGAACCACGTTTAAAAGCAGGATTACATAAATTTAAATTAGAATCACAATTTCCAGTAGAGCTGATTCACTAATTGTAGGAAATTGTGTTTCAATAAGAAGGTATAAGTATCTAAATTTGAAACTTATTGGTAAGACATATTATTTTTCCTTTTTAAATTTGTGAAGAGTAAGAAAACTAGAGTCAGATAAAAAGAATAATCGAAATTGTTTCGTAAAGCAAGAAAGTCACAGAGCCACCCCAGCTCTTCGAAAATTGGACTTTAAAGTTCCTTACGACTTCCGAAAAGGCCTCTTGGATGAGCCTAAGCGTTGTGTACCTTGAAGCACTGGTGTTTTCAACAGCCAGATGGTATCGGAAAGGAGCACCATGCCCTTCCACCGCAATTACCACAGCCGTACAGTGGAAGATCTTATTCAGACGAGCGATCGCGCTGGAACTTTCAAGCGGGGGCCTTGAAAAAGAATGAGAGGCTTGAACGTCAATAGAAATCAATAAGAAAAATCATTTATATTATAGAATGCAACCGCAAATAATGATTTGTAAGTTATAAGGATTGAGAAAATTAAGAAACAGTCGGTATATTATTTTTATAGCTAATTTGAAGATTTTGGATGAAATTTTTAAATTTAATCACTTATATTAATATAGTATTTATATTAAAATTTAATAAAATATTATCAAAATTGTGAAAAGATTCTATTTAGATAAATAAAATTTTAGTTAAAAGGTTTAAATATCTATGAAATTTCAAAGATAACGATTCCATTGTTTTTGAAGCATTTAAACTTTTTATATTTATAGGATAGTAAAATTATTATGTAACTATTCTTGAATATGACACATTAGTTTTATTTGAAATGAACATTAATTTTATCTTAAATTTCTAATTTGTACAAAAATATAAAATATTAATATAATATTATAAAATATGATAATATCTTTTAAGTTGGTATATTTATAGAAAAATCTATCTAAAAAATGCTTTTTTTCTCTTTAAAAGTTTTTCTTTCCAGAAACATTCCCTGCAACAATGGAGGTCTCAATTCCTACATCCTTTGCGATATGGATCTCTAGTTAAATTAATTACCCCTAGTTATGGTTTGTTCCTTTTCTTTACTGATAACTCTTTCTTCTATTTTTTGAAGAATTAGTTTTTATCCTTTTCTTGGTTTTCTGGAAGGGTTTCGACAATCCCAAGCTAAACATCCCTCATAGTCCAATATCCCTTCTTGGAATTATTGAATCTATCGTTACAGACCTATTTACAGCTGTTCTTTTCTCTCTCTTGAGTGTGTTTACAACTAGCCTTTATTGTCTCTTTGTTTTTAGTTACACCCCTTTTGTATTTACACGCTTTACCATCCTCACTCTTATCTCCCATTTCCATTATTCACAAACATTCTCTATGCAAACTTACTATTTCCAAGCTCTCAAATGGTGAAGTTCACAGTCAAGTCCATGAAACTCGTTCTGAAATACCAAGACCATGAGGTCTATACTCATAAAAACATGCTCCTAGCTAAGATCCTCCCTTTTTAAGAAATTAATCCTTTCACGGTAGACACTGCTGCAAATTGATCTTGGGGGCTTAGTACTCCTATGCATGTCATGTCTGCAGACTTTGACACCTTCTTCTTGGCGTTGGACTCTAAGGACGACTTGCTAAATACTTGGCAATTTCGTCTCTGGTTAGTGAATGGACATATGCTATTGTTCAGCTACGTTATTAAATACTAAATACATGGCACCCGGAGATGTCATTTGCTTCACCATGGCTACGTTATGGGTCCAGTTCTTAGATCTCCCTCCTGCCTTTGTGAACCCAAATAATGCTGCAGATATCTGTAAAAACTTGGACTGCAACATGATTGCTTATGACATAGAAGAGTCTAGTGAGAAAAACAAGTGGTGGTCCCTTTTGTGTTCTAAAAATAATGCAATAAGGAAAAGAGAACCACAACTGCAAGTGTACAGTTGTCCCAAGTAATATATGTGATAAACAGGTTCGTTCCTAGGGACGGATTGGTTGACTCTAATGCTTATCAAATAGTGATTAACTGAAGTATTTTTTAACACATACTATGGAACTAACACTATCCCAAAATTCTTTGGCTTAGATAAAACATATAATTAGTTGCGATGTCTTCATCCATGGAACTCACAAGTGATGTTATTATCTTATTGTTTTCTGCATACCAAGTTTTATAGGTTGCAAATGTGACATTTGGTGATTTTGTATCACAAATTCATAGTTCAAGTATCCAATTTTTATTTCCCTCAGATATACATACTAATAGATTGAAGGTCCACCTATATATTATATCCATTAAGTCGTATAGTGGTAAAAATTGAGTCTGAATTTGAAGTGAAACCACGATTTAAAGTAGGGATACATGAATTTAAATTAGAATCACAATTTCCAGTAAAGCTTGATTCACTAATTGTAGGAAATTGTGTTTCAATAACAAGGAATATGTCTTGTCCAAAAAAAAAAAACAAGGAATAAGTATAGATTTTTGAAACTTATTGTCAAGACATAACTTTTTTTTTTTTTAAATTTTGTGAAGATCAAATAGTATATTCTACTCTTCTAACATATACTTATATCCAATTACCGTTTATGGTTAGCTCAACGACTAGAACTTTAGTTCTCTTTCTAAAAATCCATAACTGTTTTATATGTTTAGTAGTGAATTTATAGTCTATATTATCTACAAGGAACACAATTCTCAAGCAAAGGTAATAATACAATCCTAATTTTTAGAAAGAAATGTGTGAAATAGAATAAATAAATGGATCAAACTGAAAATAAAAACTTCCATTCTTATATTTTGTGGTGATCGAAATCTTAGTTAATAATGTTAACAGTATTTTGCAATAGCTAGAGAATGAAGATTTTAGTTTTTAATAATACTGATCTAAATTCATATTTTACTATAGTCATAAATACTAATTTAAATAATTATTATTAAAAGCGATAATTCCTAATTAATTACACTTTCTTACTTTTCATTCCTAAACAATAAGGAGGAGGAAATTACTTCCTACTTACTCACAAATTTTCAACTTAATTCCCAAATTGAACACATTATCATATTTATCTTCCAATGTTACCATTATGTGATTTTTTTATTGTTTTTTATTTTATTTTTTAATATTTATTTTTAAATTTTTTTTCAGATTTTATATTTCGATTTTTTTTTAAATTCTTTTTCCCGATTTTTTTTTTCAGAATTTCTTTTTCGAGTTTTTATAAAAAAAATTCCCGATTTTTTTTTTCAAATTTTTTATTTCCCCGATATTTTTAAAAAAAATCGAAATTTGGGGTTATGTGTTGCTGTAACACACAAATATAGATTTATATGTTCCTGTAACACACAAAGTCATAAAATCGATCTAAAGGATTCTCTTCTTTAACAAAATTGTTTTTTTTATATTTATTAATCGCATATACCTTATTTTTATTCGTCTTTAACTATCTTGGTATATTATCTTTTTGTCCAACACTTTTTTGTTATTTTTGTGTTTATGTTTTAGGTTTTTGTGTTATTCCAATTCTGTGTATTCCAGGAACACACAAATCTCAGAATTGTGTATTCTTAGAACGCACAAATATAAGATTTGTGTATTCACGGAACACACAAATCTCAAATTTGTGTATTAATAGAACACATAAAAATTGAATTTATGTATTACTAGAATACACAAAACTTGATTTTGTTTGTTCCAATTCTGGAACACACAAGTCTCTGATTTGTGCCTGGAACACACAAGTCTCTGATTTGTGCCTGGAACACACAAGTCTCTGATTTGTGCGAACCTGGAACACACAAGTCTCAGGGTTGTGCATTTCTGGAACACACAAGTCTCTGATTTGTGTATTCATGGAACACGTATAAATCAAATTTACAAAACTTGATTTTGTTTGTTCCAATTTTGTGTATTCTTAAACACACAAATCGTAAAATTGTGTAACACTGCAACACACAAATCTCAGATTTGTGTATTCATGAAACACATAAACTCAAATTTGTGTATTCTTGGAATACAAAAAACTTGATTTTGGTTATTCCAATTTTGTGTGTAACACACAAATCTCAGAATTGTGTGTTCAATGGAACAGATAAAAAAAAATCGAGGGAAAAAAATTTTAAAAAAAAATTCGGGAATTTTTGTTTTCTCGGAAAAAAAGGTTTTAGAAAAAGAAAAAAAATTCGAAAAAAAATTTAAAAAATAAATAATTTTTTTTTGTAAAAAAATAATTAAATAAATAAATAATATTATAATTAAAGTAATTAATTGATTGCCTAAGGATTTTTTTGTAATCTTCCATTTTTTTTTTGCTTAAGTAGGAATTAAGTTGAAGTTGTAATTAATTGAGAATTTTAATACTCTCTGTATAATTAATTGGGCATTGCCCCTTATTAAAATTTAACCACGGAGAATATATATTTTCTAAAATTCATTCAAAGAATCACAATATTCATAAATATTTTTTTATCTTGATTCAAAACCATTAAAAGTTCCAAGTGAAAGGCAATACACAAATTTATAAATATAAATATAAAAACATATTTTGAAAAATTATAGGTAAGCAATTGCCTTGAAATTATCTAATTTGAATTTGAATTTGATATTTTAAAAGAATTAGTACATATAGGTAATGGATCATAAACTCAAATTACATATATTTTATTTTATTTGATGTATATTTACTCAATTTTTTTTAAAAAAAAATTGGTTGCCCTTTCGATTTTTTATTTTAAATCTGATGTCTCTTATCAAAGTTGGACTCTAGGCCATTGCCTAGTTGGCCTTACCATTAAGCCGGTCCTATATAGAGGACAGTGGCAAGTAATGATTTGTAAGTTATAAGAATTGGAGAAAATTAAGAAAGGGTTTCTTTATTATTTTTATAACTAATTTGAAGATTTTGGATAGAAATTTTAAATCAAATCAATTATATTAATATAGTATTTATATTAAAATTTAATTAAAAATATTATCGAAATTGTGAAAAGATTCTATTTAGATGTGGCCTGAAATGATATGTAAGAAAATGAAATTTTAGTGAAAAGTATATATATATATATGAAATTTTAAAGACAATAATTCTATTATTTTGCATTGTTTAAACTTTTTATATTTATAGAATAATAAAGAAATTATGTAACTATTTTTTAATAGGACACTTTATTTTTATTTGAAATGAACATTAAATTTATCTTAAATTTATAATTTATACAAAAATACATGATATTAATATAATATTATAAAAGATGATAAATTCTTTAGTCATTAAATCTATGGAAAAATCCATCTTTAAAATGCTTTTTTTTTTCTTTAAACGTTTCTCTCTTTAGAAACTTTTCCTGCAACAATGGAGGTCCTAATCCTTACATCACTTGTGATATGGATCCCTAGTTAAATTAATTACCCTTAATTATGGTTTGTTCCCTTTCTTTAGTGATACCTCTTTCTTCTATCCCTTTAATAAATAATTTTTATCCTTTTCTTGGTTTTCCGAAAGGGTTTCGGCAGCCCAAAGCTAAACATCCCTCACAGTCCAATATCCCTTTTTGGAAATATTGAATATATCATTACAGATCTATTTTTAGTTGTCCCTTTCTCTCTCTCTTGAGTGTCTTTACAACAAGCATGTATTGTCTCTTTGTTTTTAGTTACATCCCTTTTGTATTTACACGCTTTATTATCCTCACTCTCATTTCCTATTTCCATTATTCACAAATATTCTCTCTCTAAACTTACGCTTTCCAAGCTCTCAAATGGCGAACTTCACAGTCAAGTCCATGAATCTCGTTCCGGAGTACCAAGACCATGAGGTCTATACTCACAAAAACATGCTCATAGCTAAGATCCTCACTCCTCACGAAGTTAATCCTTTCACGTTAGAGACTGCTGCAACTCAATCTTGGGGGCTTATATCTCACATGCATGTCCTCTCTACAGACTTTAACACCATTTTCTTGGCGTTTGACTCTAGGGACGACTTACTAAATACTTGGCAATTTCGTCCCTGATTAGTGAATGGAAATATGCTGATTCTCCATGCATGACACCTGGAGATGTCCTTGGCTGAAGCAGACTTTAACATGGCTATGTCATGGGTCCAGTTCTTAGATCACCCTTCTGCCTTTGTGAACCCAGATAATGATGCAGATATCTGTAAAAACTTGGACTGCAACATGATTGCTTATGACATAGAAGAGTCCAATGAGAAAAACAAGCTCCTTCGAGTTAGGGTTCTATGGAAGGTGAAAAATCCCTTTCCAAACTTTGAGGTGGATAGGCCATCCCTCCGGGAAGCTACTGTTCGTGTAAGGTACGAGAAACTCATCAAGTTTTTCCACTACTGTGGTATTCAGAACCATCAAGCGGGAGACTATGCCTTGTTCAAAGAAGAAGCAAAAAGAGTTTGAGGCTCGGCAAGACTCCAATTTGGTGATTGGTTGTCTGTAGGTCTTGTTAAAGGTAGAGATGCTAAGGTCTAGATAGTTGATGATCGCGATGATCCCTCTCATCTTTTCACTGACAACGATGACTATCATTAAAGGTTATCTGGTGAGCCATCTAGTCAGATCCGTACGGTTGGTGGTCCCTATGTTAGTAGGATGAAAGAGAAGGATGAAATCACGGTGTGGGTAAAGGTGGCGACAAAAACATCCCTCTGAGAGGTTGTACTAATGTACCCGAAAAAGTTATTGTGATGGTACCTAATCCTTTGACTACACGTATCCCTGAAGGAAAAGACAAGCTACCCCCTCTACGGAGGATACGTCAAATAGCTATGAGATTACTGAGCCCAGATCGAGTAAGGGAAAGGCCAAAACTGATGGTAGGCCCACTATTGGTGTTGTTGGGCACAAATCGGAGGCCAGATATTCTGGTTCGAAACGCAAAATTCATATCCCCTAAGGAAGAGAGGTGAACTTGGCCCAAGAAAAAAGAAGGAGTAAGTGAACCTAGATGTAGATCTAGTTTTGGTAATCGATGGTCTTTTCGTACTTGGTCAAGAGAGAAACCCACGAAAGGTAAGACAAATCATCAATGGGTGAACCCCAAGTCAAAAAGCCCTGTGTTGAGTGACGGAGAAATCCCAGATAGCCCTATTGTGTTCTTCACACCCACTCTCTCCATAAATGTCCCTACACCTAGATCCCGTTATATTTCCCCAACACCAGCATCATCTATCCCTCCCCCATTAATGATCCTAACAATGTCATTACCTTTGATGGCGGTTTCACAAACTATGGCCCCCTTTAAATCAAATTTTCCTGCTTTAACGGTTTCACCAAAAATATATTAATCCAAGAAGTGTTAAATTCAGAGGCTAAATCCCCTTTCGTGAATTGATATAGCTATGGAGAGACCTGGTGGTGATAAGGTTGGTTAGAGTACGAAGAAGAGAAACCAAACATTACCTCAAATTGAATTCTCCATGTTTAAAGAGCTACACAATCGAAACCAAAAATTACCTCAAATTGATCTAAAACATGAATAATCTTACATCATGGCTAGAATTCAATATATGCTAAATGAATGTATAGATCCCATCTTTTCATTCATAATATAACCCAAAATTATGTCTTAGAAACGTTAAATTGTGCCACTAAAGACGAAACGTCAGATGGGGAAGACACTTTGGATGTTGAAGAGTCAACATTGACAAATGATGCAAATATCCTATTATTTTAGATCCCACATCAATTAATGAGCCACAAAACATGGAAGAATTTGAGGAACAAATCCAAGATAGTAGATTTGGTAAGAGTGATTAAAGAAGATCAAGAAGAATTGGAAATAGGAAGAAGTCATCAAAGAGTGATATGCATGTGGATGCATAATATAGGGATGACAATGTAAAGATCAACGATAGTCAAGTGAATGTTGATGCTTCTAAGAGTGAGGTTCATGTGAATAATTCTTCTATCAAAGCTGACACGAACATTGAAATGAGTGAGGTTCATCATGATGTGGACAATAGAAACATCTTTGGTAATACTTAGGCTAATACTTCAAAGGGTACAAGAACAAAAACAAATGTACGAAGACACGATATTCCTTCTAAGTCAAAGGTTGATGTTATGAAAGATGATGATAACCATGTCAAACACAATCAAATAAGCGCTAAGACATCTAATAAAGTAGGAGGAATCATGAAGTTGATTTTACCAATAGTAATGGATGTAATCTACTTTAATTTGATTTAGTTATTTACTCATGTTCTGAGCGTGTTTGTCTTGCATGATTGAAATAAAATGGATGCAACAATACTTGGGGAGGACGTGGATGGTTTATTGACTCAAGCTAGTAACACAAATGGTGAGGAAATTTATGGTTTATTGACTCAAGAAAGTGCTACAAGCAGTGAGGAATATTGGATTATTGGCTCAAGATAGTGCTACAAATAGTGAGGAAAATGTTGAGTTATCCACTCAAGCTAGTACTCCAAATATTTAGGAAAATGATGTTTCTAACTCAATCTAGTAACAAAAATGATGATGAAAATGGTGGTTTATTGACTCAAGGCAATATAAATAGTGAGGAAAATGTTGCTTAATTTACTAAAGCTAGTGCTGCAAATGTTGACCCACCACACAGATAACATAAAAAGTTTTTACTTTAATATGTTATTTATTCAAGTTTTCTTGATAGTTCATTAATGGATGTCAATTTGGAGTATTGTTTAGAATTTAATATGATAACACATTTGTTAGATTGGAAATTAGATGAGAATAATAGCAAACATATATTACTTAGTTAAAATATAAAGCTTACAACTGGAAATTCAAAATCAACATACAATAGGGAATTGAACAACATACATAAAAACCCGTCACAAAAGAAACTAAAAATTCATTAAAAAAAAACACCGGGAGAACAACTAACACACAACTTAAATTTTGAAACAATCTTAGTTGTGTCGGTTAGGGCGTGATAAAATAAGGATAAAATAAGATGCAAATAATCACCCTACACTAAACACGATACTCACTGCAAGTATCACAAGTCATACGCAAGTTTTAATGATAAGTGAGATTTATTACTCAGAGACTACGAAAGTTAGGAAGAACTTATGCAATATAAAGTGCAAATAAAAAGCTAGGAAAATAATACGCAAGAAATAAAAGACTGGAAATATTTGTTTGGTTTTAAGACTCTAAACAATTAACTAAATAAAGTGAAGACAGGAAAATAAATAATGAGAAGACGATAGTATGAGAGTTTAGCTCGAGATCTAGCAAGTAATCTCCACTATCCTTGTTTATTCTATTCATGTAAGGTAGAATTGTGTGATATGCAATAGCCAGGATTCTATATTCCTCCTATACCTCTTCCGGGTTGACTTAGGTGGCGACCTAACAATTACCAGGGGACTTCGGTAAGGGGACCCTACACAATGATCGGTGATTAAATCTCAAACCCTAATGACTATCTAGTTAGGAAAGCCCTTCCGGATCACTACCGCACAGTAGACGTTTACGTGTTGTTTCAATAATTAGACACCCCTTCCGGGTGACCATTTAGCTACTACGGTAATCCTATACGTTGGACACCGTAAGAACTACATACAATAAATTAAAACACATAAAAACAGATAATAAATCACTAATTTCAATTAAGGGCTAACATCCCAAATTAAAATAGATATAAAACAAGTCTAGGGTTCATACCCATATGCTAATCTCAAGATAAAATAGAATTAGTTCATACTAGAGAAAGAAAAGAAAACAATTATAAATTTGAAGGATTGGGAAGGCATAATTTGTTGTCCATCTCCTTCTGATCATTTCTTCTCTTGACGTGAGTTTCCTCTTGGTTTAAAGGTTGAACAAGGATATGTTTATAATGATAAGAGAGTGTATTTATAGGGTTTGGAAGACCCTAGGTATAAATCTTGGAGTAGAAGACAAGTAATTTGAGTCAAAGTCCAACTCAAATTCGTTTCTGAAAATATAGGAGAAGGGATAAATGCTGATGTCGTGTTTTGATCGTATCTCCTTCGTTATTGGTCGGAATTTCGCCTACTTTATATCGAAACGACCGCGTCAGAAAGATATAAGTTTTTTTTACTACTCATCCAAATTCCCAACCGATTTGAAGTTATCTTCACTTTAGTAGACGTGACTATAGAATTTCATATTTACTTGGCATCTTTTCCTTTCCTATTTTTTCTCTACTTCCTTTTATCTTTTAATTCCTTCCATATTTCTTTCCTTATCTCTCTAGAATCGATTTGGCATCTAATTATATTCTATATATCTTTAAAGTTTCACGTTAACACACAAACTAAACCAAATATGCTCAAAAAATAATAATTCATCAAATCAAGACAAGAAATAAGAATATATCAAACTATGAATAAAAATATATAATTAATTAATCAATTACACCAAAAATGATGTCTCCAAACTAGATTATTATATCATAAATAGAGAGACATCACTTAACCATCAAGAAGCCAAGCAGAACGCGGCAACAACATGCAAATTTCTTATTTTATTACCTTTTTTCATCTTTTACACAAGAATCACAATCTTAGGTAGATATACCCATCGACCTTCTACATATATGAATTTCTCGTAGCTAATGAAATGCCTACCAAGGTTTAGTGCGGGCCAAAAGACATAACTTTGCACTTCACTCTGCAATAGCAAATCCAACTTGCTTCATCGAACCCGGCCATGGGAGCAGAATGGTTGTTTGTTGTGGAGTTTGAAGCATTCACCATTTCTGCCGTAGAAACTAAATGAAAACAAAGAAGGATTGGGTTAATCAGGTTAGGTTTTTATTTGTGGTAAATGGATAAGGTTTTGAATCTTATCTGGGTTAAAAATGTGATTGGATAGACAAGAATGTCCCTGCCACGCTGGACATATGAGCTCCCCTATGACACAATGTCACGTTGACTAATAGTTGACTGACTAAATTCTGAAAAAAAGATCGACAATGTCCCAAAAATAAAAGATATAAGAGCTACCTCATGATTTTTTTTCTATCAGGGACCCATGATTACAAAACCTTTACAATGAGATTTTTCCAGACTCAACCACAATCGGTCTTCTGAGAATTTACCGGCTAAGTCACAGCCCGAGTGAGATTTTTCCTACGCTCAATCTCAATATTTAAACCCCCTCTAATCTAATATAGAGAAAGAGTTAAACCCTAAGGGTTTAACAGAATATTACAAGCAACTGAATATACTTCTCAGTGAGCAAATAATACACTTACAATGTTGGACTCCTTGATGAGTTGATATGAAAGTGAAGACTCTATTTCTTGTTAACTTCTGAGAGGCAAATATTTTCACAACTCCAGTTTCCTAGAAGCGGGTATTGGAAACAATGCCTCTTGGGAATGGAGGAGTCTCTTAACGGGTAGAGATGTTTTCAAAAATAATATTATGTGGTTGTTGAAGATGGTCATTTCATTCAACTTTGGGAAAATATCTAGATCCCTAGTGGTAAGAAACTAGTGAACTCTTCAAACAGTGAACTACTCTTCGTACATGAACTGATAATGTAAATAAAAAATATGGAATATGGAACTCATTCGCAAATTTATCCCACCTGCTCAAGCTATGACCATATCTTTTATCCATGTACCACTTCTGGCAGGGTATGATAACCCTGGATGGACAAGATCCAAATCGGGTCAAGTAACAGTTAAGGAAGTTTACAAGATCCTCAACTTAAATAGGGAAGTAGACAAGAGAAACAGGTTAATAATAGAAGCGGTCATTCTAAACTCCTTCCTAATTGTCTTTGCAAACTATTACGAGGCCTCAATGTCATTCTTAAAGTTAGAAATTTTCTATGGAAGACGGCTAATAATTCATTACTAACTAATGTAAAGACGAAAATAACAACAATTTCGCTATGAAGTGTGCAATGAGGAGGATGAATTAGTCGAGCACCGACTCTTCCATTGCCACCACACTAGAGCGACATGGATGGCTAGCCCTCTTAGTCATCTTATGCTCTTAGTCACTAGGCGACTTGTCCTTCTCTCCAATTTGCTAAATTTCTAGGTTTGATATTGAACTTTTGAAGATTGGATGAACTTTTGTAATTGATGAGATGTTTTAATTTATGCTTATGTATTATGGATTAAAAAACAATATAAAATGGTTTTACAAATCTGGGGACTTTATATGAAGTTGGGCCTGGTGTCAATAACACTAAACATGCAGCCCAATTTAAAATTCAAACTCACCACCATTTCCACTTCTGAAACTCAGATCAGTTGAATTTGGGATAATGGCAGATATTTATAGCGTCTACGTCATCAACAAATCAGGCGGTCTCATCTTCCACAAGGTAATTTTAGTATTCAGACAACATATACGAACAATTTTTATTCAATAATTGTTGAAATATAGATATGTATAGGATTATGCGTCAGCAAGTCGCTAGTATATGGCACTCAATGCACGCTATTTCACAGCAGCTATCTCCCGTAAACGGCTGCATCGGAATCGACCTTCTTCAAGCTGATACTTTCGATCTTCATTGCTTTCAATCTCTTACTGGTAAACTTTTTTTTTTCATTTGTATATTATTAATTTTCATTTGATTATTATTAAGCTAAATTGATTTTGAAAATATATATTGCATCATATAATGCACTGAAAACAGATTTTTATATTGCTTAGCAGTTGAAATAAGTGTCCGTGCTCCTATTTGCTTTTACGATACTTAATTCGATAGTGCATTTTAGAAGAGAAAACCACGCAATTTCAGAGTCCTTTTAGTAATGATATTATGAGGTTCTTCAAGATTCTTATACAACTGTAGGTAATACTAATTCACTTTCAAAAACTCATATAAAGTCATTCAAAATTTAAATTAAAGGCCAATTCTCAACATATATACTACTTGCAGTAGTTTAATTTAACTTACAAAAGCATAATCTCCATTGTTGAATCCAATTTCTTTTTTTAATGTAGGGACAAAATTCTTTGTGGTGTCTGAACCTGGAAGACAACATATGGAGGTTCTTCTAAATAACATATATGAATTGTACAGTAATTATGTTCTAAAAAATCCTTTCTATGAAATGGAGATGCCTATTAGATGTGAGCTCTTTGAGATCAACCTGTCGCAAGTGGTACAAAATGATCGTGTGGGCGTATTGGGAAGATGATCTCTTTAACTCTTTTCTAATTATATGGCCAAATTTGATCGATCTTGATTTGTATCGTATTAGAATATTCAGTCTCTAGTTTGATATATCTGAACTTTATTTGTCACTTATTAATTATCATCAAGCCATATTCCTCTCCTTTCATCCCAGTTGTTGGTAAACTTGTACACAACTTCCATGTTTGTAGAGGCCATACGATAATATGCAAACTTGTACAATTATCTTTATTGACTCTTATTTATAAGGGTAAACCCACACGTTACCTTTAGCATTTGCAAGATCATACTTATATTATCAAGAGCGGGAAGGTTGGCCTATTTTTCCATACATTTGGAATTGAATGGCTTGATAATTATGAGTTGTAGGTGCTCCAAGCACTGAAGTGTCAAGATAAAAGCCTTGGCTATATTTAGGAGCATAAGAACAGGGTTTATTTCTTCTATCAATGAGAGTAACGACCATATACAGTGCACTATGTATATCAGTAGACGGAGAAGATGAAGAAGAGATCTAATCTCTTGAAATGGGTTAGGTTCAACCCCGCACTTCACTGAAGTTATAATTGACTCAAAGTTTAGGGGTAAACCCCTAACTGAGAAACATAATTGTATTTCACTTGACCTAACATATAATATCACAAATAACTAATTAAAGATACACTGAACATTGAAGTATTTTTTGACACATAATATGGAACTAACACTATCCCAAAATTCTTTGGCTTGGATAAAACATATAATTAGTTGCGATATCTTCATCCATGGAACTCACAAGTCATGTTATTATCATATTGTTTTCTGCATACCAAGTTTTATAGGTTGCAAATGTGACATTTGGTGATTTTGTATTCATAGTTCAAGTATCCAATTTTTATTTCCCTCGGATATACATACTAATAGATTGAAGGTCCACCTATGAAATTATATCCATTAAGGCGTATAGTGGTAAAATTGAGTGTGAATCTGAAGTGGAACCACGTTTTAAAGTAGGGATACATGAATTTAAATTAGAATCACAATTTCAAGTAAAGCTTGATTCACTAATTGTAGGAAATTGTGTTTCAATAACAAGGAATAGTATAGATTTTTGAAACTTATTGTCATGACATTAAATTTTTTTTTTTAAAAAATTTGTGAAGAGTAAGAAAACTAGAGTCAAATATAAAGAATAACCGAAATTGTTTCGATAAAAAGCCTAGGGATCTAGTATTATCTCATAAATATGAGACAAAAGGGAAAATCATTTATATCAGAGGTCAATGGCAGGTAATGATTGGTAAGTTATAAGGATGGAGAAAATTGAGAAAGGATTATGATAAAAGGGAAAATCATTTATATCAGAGGACAATGGCAGGTAATGATTTGTAAGTTATAAGGATGGAGAAAAGTAAGATTTGTAAGTTATAAGGATGGAGAAAAGTAAGAAAGGATTTCAATATTATTTTGTTAGCTAATTTGAAGATTTTGGATGAGATTTTTAAATCAAATCAATTATATTAATATAGTATTTATATTGAAATTTAATAAAAAATATTATCAAAATTGTGAAAAGATTCTATTTAGATGTGGCCTGAAATGATATTTAAGAAAATAAAATTTAGTGAAACGTTTATATATTTATGAAATTTTAAAGACAATAATTTCATTATTTTGCATTATTTTAACTTTTTATACTTATAGGTTAATAAAAATATTATGTAACTATTTTTTAACAGGACACTTTAGTTTTATTTAAAATGAACATTAAATTTATCTTAAATTTCTAATTTATACAAAAATACAAAATATTAATATACTATTATAAAAGATTCTTTAGTCATTATATCTATAAAAAAAATCCATTTTAAAAATGCTTTCTTTCTTTTCTCTAAAAGTTTCTCTCTTTAGAAACCTTTCTTGCAACAATGGAGGTCCCAATCTCTACATCACTTGTGATATGGATCCCTAGTTAAATTAATTACCCTTAGTTATGGTTTGTTCCTTTTCTTTAGTGATAACTCTTTCTTCTATCCCTTTAATAAATAGTTTTTTATCCTTTTCTTGGTTTTCCAGAAGGGTTTCGGCAGCCCTAAGCTAAACATCCCTCACAGTCCAATATCCCTTTTTGGAAATATTGAATCTATCATTACAGACCTATTTTCAGTTGTCCCTTTCTCTCTCTTGAGTGTGTTTACAACAAGCCTTTATTGTCTCTTTGTTTTTAGTTACATCCCTTTTGTATTTACACGTTATACCATCCTCACTCTTATTTCCCATTTCCATTATTCACAAACATTCTCTCTCCAAACTTACTCTTTCCAAGCTCTCAAATGGCGAACTTCACAATCAAGTCCATGAATCTCGTTCCGGAATACCAAGACCATGAGGTCTATACTCACAAAAACACGCTCATAGCTAAGATCATCACTCCTCAAGAAGCTAATCCTTTCGCGGTAGAGACTGCTGCAAATCGATCTTGGGGGATTAGATCTCCCATGCATGTCCTCTCTACAGACTTTAACACCTTTTTCTTGGCTTTTGACTCTAGGGACGACTTACTAAATACTTGGCAATTTTGTCCCTGGTCAGTGAATGGACATATGCTGATTCTCCATGCATGACACCTGGAGATGTCCTTGGCTGAAGCAGACTTTAACATGGCTACGTCATGGGTCCAGTTCTTAGATCACCCTTATGCCTTTGTGAACCCAGATAATGCTGCAGATATCTGTAAAAACTTGGATTGCAACATGATTTCTTATGACATAGATGAGTCTAGTGAGAAAAAAAGCTCCTTCGAGTTAGGTTTCTATGGAAGGTGAAAAATCCCTTAATTCCAAACTTCAAGGAGGATAGGCCATCCCCCCCGGAAGCTACTGTTCGTGTAAGGTACTAGAAACTCAGCAAGTTTTTCCACTACTGTGGTATTCTGAACCATCAAGCGGGAGACTGTGCCTTGTTCAAAGAAGAAGCGAAAAGAGTTCGAGGCTCGGTGAGGCTCTGATTTGGTGATTGGTTGTCTTTAGGTCATGTTAAAGGTAGAGGTGCTAAGGTCCAGATAGTTGATGATCGCGATGATCCCTCTCATCTTTTCACCGACATCGATGACTATCATTAAAGGTTGTCTGGTGAGCCATTTGGTCAGATCCGTACGGTTGGTGGTCCCTATGTTAGTAGGATGAAAGAGAAGGAGGAGTCCACGGTGTGGGTAAAGGTGGCGACGAAAACATCCCTCTGAGAGGTTGTACTAATGTACCCGAAAAAGGTATTGTGATGGTACCTAATCCTTTGACTACACGTATCCCTGAAGGAAAAAAACAAAGCTACCCCCTCTACGGAGGATACGTCAGATAGCTATGAGGTTACTGAGCCCAGATCGAGTAAGGGAAAGGACAAAACTAATGGTAGGTGATGTCTCCCTAAATGTTCTAATTTTATGCCCTTGGGAGACATCATTTTTTGTGTTTATTTGATTAATTTGATAGACTTTTGGGCTAAATATGCAATAATCCGAATTTCCTCTTTTATTTCTAGTATTTTTGATTTATTAAACTTTTGCGCGTAATCTTGTGTATTTTAGTGAAAAGTTTGTAGGTTTTGAATATTAGCTAGGAGAGGAACACGAGAATAAAGTCAAAGATCGTGATATGGAGTCAAAGCTTGAAGATAAATCCCGAAAAGAATTATATTTTGAAGCTGCAAATCTGGAAAACAGGCCAAAGATTGCTGATTTCGAGGCACTTACGAGTTGATTTAGCCGCTGACCTTTGAAGAGATTATGTTCTTTATCGAGTTACGGAAATTTAGCAAGTGATTTGAGGTCAATCGGAGTTATAACGAATCGGCTAGAGCTGTTTTAGTGGAGGTGGTGCAGCAGTTACGGGATTTGGGTTTAATTAGTGGACTTGGGCTTTTCTAATTTTTACTTAAACCTTAAGTAAAAGCCCTAATCCGATTTTATCATTATAAATAGGCTTTTAGACCTCATTATTCAGCACCTCTCATTTTTATTCTTATAATTAAAACATCCTTTAGAAGAGAGCGTCCAGAGAAGAAGCAGAAACAAGGAAAAGAAGAAGCAAGAGCTGGAGACGGTCTATATCTCCGATTCTCAGCCAATTCAACTCCAAAATTAGATTTCTCTGTATTCTATTTTATTCTGTAAAACATGATGAACCTATTTGTTTCTTTAGTTTTATTTTTAATTATTATGAGCTAAACCTAATTAGTGCTTGAGAACGCATAATGGGTTAATCCCAATTTGATTTCATTCTATACATTTGAATTTGGGATATTTATTATTTAAATCAAATTGGGTAATTCGTATTTTTCTTTAATTTGCATTTTAATTACTATTATTGACGTAATTAACCAATGATAGGATTTAGTATCTAGGCTATTCCAATTAGTGGCGATTGGATCACCTTGACGGGGGGTTTAGGTACCGAACTAGTTAACGAATGTAGGTTAGAAATTATTTGACTCTGACGAGCTTAATTAAACCTATGGCCTATTGGGTAATTTAGACTTAATCACTTGAGAATGGACTATAATCACCCTGACGGGGTTTGTAGCACTTGAAAGTTGCTCCGTAGTCCACCCTGACGGGGGTAAGGAGAATATAGAATCCCGACCAATACAAATTTACCGATTTGTCCCTTAAACAATGTATGAAATGAATGATAGTTAGGAAAACCCTTGCGTCTCTCAAGTACTGCCTACTCATACTTGCGTATCACTTTTATTTACTTGCGTCTTAGTTAGTTATTTATATTTTCGCATTAATCTTTCATACTTAGGATTAATATAAACCAACCAATCAATCAAAATATCTTTTACTTGCTTTCATAAGTGCAATAAATCATTAATAGATAAGCATTGTAGTCAACCATCCCGTCCTTGGAATGAATCTGTTTTATCAACTATATTACTTGGGACAACCGTACACTTGCGGTTGTGGTTCGATTTACATTTGCATTTATTTTAGAACACACAAAGGACCGCCAGTAGGCCCACTATTGGTGTTGTTGGGCACAAATGGGAGACCAAATATTCTGGTTTGAAACGCAAAACTCCATCCTATCCCCCTAAGGAAGAGTGGCGAGCTTGGCCCAAGAAAAAAGAAGGAGTAAGTGAACCTAGATCTAGTTTTGGTAATCGATGGTCTTTTCGTACTTGGTCAAGAGAGAACCCCACGCAAGGTAAGACAGGTCGTCAATGGGAGAACCCCAAGTCAAAAAGCCCTGTGTTGAGTGACAGAGAAATCCCAGATAGCCGTACTGTGTTCATCACACCCACTCTCTCCATAAATGTCCCTAGACCTAGATCCCGCTATATTTCCCCAACACCATCATCATCTATCCCTCCCCCATTAATGATCCTAACAATGTCATTACCTTCGATGGCGGTTTCCCAAACTATGGCCCCCCTTGAATCAAATTTTCCTGCTTTAACGGTTTTACCAAAAATATATTAATCCAATAAGTGTTAAATTCAGAGGTTGAATCCCCTTTTGTGAATTGCTATAGATATGGAGAAACCTGGTGGTGATAAGGTTGGTTAGAGTACGAAGAAGAGAAAGTTGATTCATGATGAGATGGTAGGTTTCAGTGAGGTGAATGATAAGTTGGTGGAAGTTCCTTTAGTTGAGATGCCAGCGAATGTTGTTCCGTTGCAATAGTTGCTCTGATTGATGTGGGCGGTTGCAGTTCACAACCCCCACAAGATAAAAGATAGGAATTTTTTGGAATTTTCAGGGTATAGGCCCCCCTAACAGTCCAAAACCTTAGGGATTTGATATCTAGGGAAAAACTCCAGGTTCTTAGTTTGTCTGAAACCAAGACTAAAAGAAAAAAAAAACCCTTTTGCTGGCGAAAAAACTGAAAATAAAGTTGGTGTGGAATTTGGATCCTGTTGGTGTGCTTGGAGGCTTAGCCCTTTTTTGCGTCGACAATTAGGATCGCGAGTAGTGGGGGAAAATGTGTGATAAATAAATAGATAAATAAAGATAATAATAAAAGACACACCCTTGACTACCACGAGAAACTCACTGCAAGTATTACAGATTGTTCGCAAGTTTAGTTAGTAAGTAACATCACATCGAACACAAGGGATATTATTGCACGATTGATGTCTCCTCATTTGTGATAGATTTATGTTAAGATGAGACATCATTTTTAGTGTTTTAGAAGTCAATAATGTCGATTTTCTTGAGTTTTAGTGCACTTTCCTATTTTGTGTCTTGATTTGTAGAAATAATATTTTTAGAGCATATTGGGTTTAATTGTTTATTTAGTGTGTAGCTTTAAAGATAATTATGGAGATTAATTAGAGTCCAAGTCAAAGACAACAACTTATGGAAGGAGATATGCATGGTAATTGGAGATAAGGAAGGAATTGCTAAAAAGATGGAAAAGGAAAAGCTGCCTAAATCTGGGATTCTGCAAAGATAGGCGTTTTTACCTAATAAAGAGGCCGAATTTGGTAGATTACTCCTAAAGGGCCTAGATAATTCTGTTGCGATTCTTTTGGTATCTTGTGGAGCAAAATCGGACCAATAATAAAGAAGTTATGACCAAAACAACGCAGCAGTGTTTATCTTTATTTCCATACGAATTTGAGTTGGGCTAGAAGTCCATTACCTTAACTCTTCCTCAAGAAAACGAATTAGGTCTTCTAAACACCTATAAATACACCCTTATATCACTTGTAAATCATCCTTGCCTCATAGTAATTAGTTCTTAAGGTTTTATTCTTCCAGTTTATTGTAGAAAGCAAGATGATGTCTTTTATTATTTCTTTTAGTTTATTTCCTTCAGGTATGAACTAAACTCCCCATAGCTTGGGTTTTGCATATGTATAATCTATGAATTCTAATTCTTCTATCTAAGTTTCTTTGGGAATTATATGTTTTAATCTGATATTAGCTTCTTACTTTATATTTGCTTATGTGTTTTGATTTAATGTATTTCCTAGAACTGATCACTTTAGGATTGTTTTAAGAGTAGTTAGATGGTCACCTTGTAAGGGTGTTTAACTATTGAACCACCACATAATGTCTAGTGTCGATAGCAGTTCTGACAAAACATACTTCTAACTAGATAGTCATTAAGGTTTGTTTTAACCACCGTATCACCAAGACTTGCAGTATTTGCTTAGGGCCTTAGTGGCGTTTGATAACCCTATTTTAAATCACTTCTTGGTTGTGACGTAGCCCCCTTAGTCGCTCTCAAGGTCTAAGGTAGTGGAATTTAGAATCCTGACTAAGTATTACCAAGAGCTAATATTCTCCCTTATGAACTAGATCTATAGATAGAATTAGAAGGATTAGTGCATACTAACAAAACCTAAGCTATACTTCTCATCTCATATTCTTAATCTTTTACTTTATTGTCTTTATTTTCTTAGTTTTAATTTAGTTTTAATTCATAAATTCGAAAAACCAAATATTTAATTTTCTGTTTTCTAGTTATTTACTTTTACTCGTTATCTGTTCCTACGCGTTTAACACACTTAAGTCCCTGAGAACGAACTCTACTTATCATTAAAACTTGCATACGTCCTGTAATACTTGCAGTACTGTGCCTGTCTAGGGTGAGAGTGCATAGTTTTCCATACTTAAATTGATCTTATTTTTATCACACCCTAGGCGACACCAAGTTTTTGGCGCCGCTGCCGGGGACTTGTGTCTCGTTAGCGTGTGGGTTATCTATTTCGAGTTTTAGTTTTTAATTAGTTTTTACTTTTCAGTTCTAGTTTAGCTTTAGTTTTTATTTTTCCAGATTTACGCTTGGGTTTGCTTTAGTCTTTTTCAGGTTTCACAGTGTTTAATTCTTGGCCTCCCTTACCGGAGCCTGAGAGGAGCTTCAGAGCTTATAACAAACGAATTCGTGAGGAAAGAACCTTGAGGAGAGCTATGGCAGACATACATGATAATGATCCGGAGTTAGTTTACTTTGCTCCAGGAGGACCTCCAGCATACATTCCACCTGGTGTACATTTACCAGTAGGAGAAGGTAATGGGCAGAATAATCAACAAAACCGAGTTGAACAAGATCTACCTGGCCTTAACATACCATTCCATGTTCAACCCATCGGTTACCGCCCTCCTGAGATTCCGAATATCAAATTTAGACCCGATCCGGGTATGCTTAGTCAATTTCAAAGTTTTGGACTATATACTGGTACTGCAATTCAAGATCCGGTAAAAGCGATTCAGAAGTTCATGCAGATTTGTGATGTCTACATTACTCCTGGCATTACACGCGAGCAACTGTATTGTCATATGTTTTCGTTTTTCTTGACCGGAAGAGCTAGCGATTGGCTAGAGAGACAACCACATGGAACCATTCACTCTTGGAGAGAGCTTCAAGCCGCATTCTTTAACCGATTTTATCCGAAGAGCATGAGACTTAAAGATCAAACCGAGCTTGCAAGATTTTCTCAAGAAGATGGAGAAACAGTGGGAGAAGCATGGACAAGGTTTCAACAAAAATTAGCTAGATGCCCGCTCCATGGTTATACACCTGCTCTACAACTTGCTATATTCTATGAAGGTCTTGATGACAAGGGTAGAGACAAGGTGGATAACATTGGAAAGGGTAATTTTGTGTCCATAAACCACAATGAAGCTTCCGAGGTGTTAGAAAATATTATGGAACAAGAAAGAAGTTGGCCTTCAACGCGAGCTTCTGCAGCAAAGACCCGAGGAACGCTTCGTTTAGATGCAGAAACTGCGAACTCAGCTCAAATATCCTCGTTAGAAAATCAAATCAAGGAGCTGAGAATCGCGATGGATAAGAATTTAGCTGCTACAAAGGTAATTCAAGAGGCACAAGGTTGTCAACAATGTGGAGTTAACGATCATTCATGGGAAGAGTGCGAAACAAATCCGCAATCTGTTTACTTTATATCTAATCGATGGGGCAACCGCAACCATCCGGGTATGCAGTATTCAAATCCACAAGGGGCCGCTAATCCTGGTCAATATCAATCGCGACCCCAGAACAACTCTTACCAACAGAGAGGTCAGTACCAAAACCAGTATCAGAATCAACCTACTCCTCCAAAACAACCTACTCAAGACGCCTATACCGATACTTTAGATCAAAAAGCTTTACCTCAGTATCCGCAAGAAGGGTCTATGGACAATACACAGATAGTACAAGCTCTAGAACGTTTGAACACAACGGTAAATGCTCAAGAGGAAAAAGTCCGAGGACACGATGCCATACTTCAGATGCTAAGTACTCAATTAGCCCAAATAAACAAGCATCTAATAGAACAAAAGGAAGTAAAGGCAATCGAAGGAGGTGAAAACAATGTTGGGTTCGAAGCTTGCAAGGCTATATGCCTTGAAATCGAAAAAGAAAAGGAGGAAGCACCACATGCTGCCATTAGTGCCGTGGAAGTTCCCAGTATTGAAGAAGAGCCAACCGAGTCTAACCCCGAGGTGTCCGACTGTCTAGAAGTTTATCATCTGGAAAGCGATGAAGAAAGAGACGAGTTCATAGAGCTACTGAGAAAGGTGCAAGAGGAGATGCGATCGATGGTAGAGTATGCAGCGGAGTTAGCGAGAGAGAAAGAGGAAGAAGCCTCAAAAGAAGAATCGAAAGAAGATGAAGTGGCACCTGCTGTGCTAGAGGAGAAAGAAGAAGAGAAGGTGGAATCGCCACCTAGTGTTCAACCAGTGTCATCAACTATTCCTAATACAAATCCTAAAGATGACACTGCTCTCAAGACATTTGTAGAGGCGTACCAACCTGAAAATATCAACGCCCAAATGCTTGAGATTGCGAAGAGAGGACTTACACCGCAACAAGTTTTTACGCAAGTTAATCCTGAAAAAGAGGCGAGTGTAGAGATCCCAAAAGAGAACCTGAGGGTTTCGAGAAGAAGTGAGAAAGAGCTACCTACTAAGCTTAAAGATCCGGGAAGTTTCAACCTTCCTATTCAATTGCATGGTAGGCTCAAAGTGAAAGCAATGTACGATGTGGGTTCTGGTGTGAATCTTATGCCTAAGTCCGTGTTCGAGAGACTTGGACTTCAAAAATCAGAGAAAACTCCAGTGAAGTTGCAGTTTGCTGACAACTCAGTGAAGAGGACATGGGGAACAGTGGAGAACGTCTTAGTCCGAGCAGGTAATATCGCCATCCCTACTGACTTTGTTATTCTTGAGTTTGATGCAGATAAGCAGGTTCCGATCATACTTGGACGGCCTTTCATGGCCACAAGTCAAAGTGTGATCAACTTCCAAGATGGGACCATCACCCTTCATGCTAAAAATGTATCCGAGACCTTCTATGTCTTGGGTAAAAAACCAAGGAAGTTGGATCCCACCGTGCCTATCATCCACAGCCTTTCACATCACAAAGTCCCTCCTGAGGAAATCCACTTAAAACCTGTGGACAATTAGCCAAACATTGAGTTTGGGGTTGGCCATGAAGTCCTATGGAAAGCCCACAAACGCGAGAACAGGCCACGAAGTTTCAAAGACTCGTGGATGGGACCATTCATTGTCACGAAGGTTGTTTCAGCCAAGGTGATAGAAATTCGCCCCAAAACTGGGGTCAAGCGCAGATTAGTTGACGTTCATAGCCTTACTCGTTGTTGGGGAGGCTATATTCGCAAATCTTGACAGAGGTAACACGTCTAACTTTGAAAGACGTTAAACAAAAGTGCTGTTCGGGAGACAACCCGAAGTTTTTTTATGTTTTCATGTCTTTTACATTCTTAGTTTAAGTTTATTTTAGTTGTTTTTAGTTGATAATGCATATTTGAGAAAGGTATTAGTGTTTTTGGTGTGTAGGAATCGGAGAAATCAAGTTAGGGAACGCGAGGAAAATTTTTGGAGCGCAAGAAAGCACCCCGCGGACTACCCTCACGGACTACCCCATGGTCCGCAGGAATGGTCCGCGAGGTCAAAACCCGTACCACGGGTTGCTACCGCGGGTTTGATCCAGAAACAAGAAAAAATTCCACGGACTACCCCGCGGTGCACCGCGTCATGGTCCGCGCCCCAAAAACCCGTACCACGGGGTGAGTACCACGGGTATTTTGACGGAGTTGACAACAGAAGCCGCGGTGTACCCTGCGGTACACCGGACCCTAGTCCGCGAGCCAAAAACCCGTACCACGGGGTCCTACCACGGGTTTAGGTCAGTGAGCAAAAATTTTCGAGCATCAGATGTCACGGACTACCCTGCGGTGCACCCCATGGTCCGCAGGGGTAGTCCGCAGCGCCGCCAGAGGAGAGAGAAAGTTACGGGATTGAGTTATAAAGGAGGTATTGAGCCTATTATTCCGAAATTATTAAACCTTAACCCTCTCTTTCTTCTCCACAACTATCCTAACTCCATTGAAGCTCATCAAAACCTTCACCAATCACCAAAACACTACCCAATCATCAAGGAAAACACATCAAACCTTCTCTCCACATCATTACAAGAGAGAATCAAGCTACCAATCATCACCAAATTCATTCAAATTGAAGAATCAAAGAGCCAAATTTCACAAATTCATCACACAATTTCTAAAATCCAAGCCTACCCATTACAAATCATCCTCACCCACATAGAGATTCATCACCAATTCAACCATCCTAGGACAAATCAAGCTTGTTCATCCATTAATTCAAGAGTTAAATTTAAAGGGTTGCTAAAGCTTTGAGTTGGGGGTTAATTGAAGATGACTAATAGAACAACAATCTTATCTAGCAAAAGGGAGGTGATGAGTAACAAGGGAGTGGATTTAAACAAGAAGAAATCAATTGACAAAGGTGATAGTTCTAAATCAAAGGGTAAAGATAAATTGAACAGTGGGAAACCTTCGTATGATAGTAATGGTAAAAAGCTTTATTATTATGCAAAGGAAAGAACACAACCTCAACAAAATCCTATACCTATAGAGAAAGTGGATACTTCAAATGCCTTGAAGATTTCTGCAGAGAAACAATTAAAAGAACTACCTTTTGCCTATGAAAAAGTATTCAAGGAGGAAATTAGAGATGGAGAATACAAGAGATTCTTTGAGCTTGGTGAAAAATTGGGTTGGTCTACGTTCATGGTAAGCCGTTCTGAATTATGTCCTGAATTAGTTTTGGAGTTCTATCTAGGCCTCTTTAGCCGAGATAGTGATTGTGTTCCGATTAGAGGAAAGTTAGTTCCTTTTACAGTTGAGGAGATTAGGAACCACTTCAAGTTTAAGAAACTGAAAGGTTTTTGCAAATTTGAGGAAGCAGTTGCTAAACGAAAAATCTTTGATAAGGAGTTACTTTTTGAGCATGTTTTAGACAAGGAGAAAGTGCAATTTCATAAAGGAGAATTGAAGGCACCTTGGCCTTACAAATATCTTCAAGCAGATGCTAGAATTTGGCACAATTTCCTTATCCCTAATGTCTTTGGTAACACACGAACTTTGGAGGTGACCATGAAGAACGCGCTACTGTTGGATTGTATTTTGAGAGGAGAAGAAGTTGATGTGGCACAGTTGATCTATGAGGAGGTGATACGATTCTCGGTCTCTCCTAAATCGGTTTATAACGTTAAATTTCCAACTATGATCACGTGTCTTGTGCGAAAAGCGAATGTAGTATTGGGTGAAGAAGAGAAACTCGAGTTTAAGACGAGTTATATTGATAATGCTTGGATCAAAGAAAGTCTTCGAAGAGCGGGTTCTACTCAAATCTCGAAGGCAGAAAAGGAGCAAAATTGGCAAAAGAAGATGGAGGAGCGTTTAACGAAATTTGAAGCAGCTCAAACTTCTTTAGTCAATGATGTGGCACAAATCAATGCTAATCAAGTACACATCATAAAAATCCTTGAGCAATTAACGAAAGGTCCAGCAATTCCAATCTTGGATGTCAATGATGCGAGGCAATAGCCTCGAGAGTATGTTCTCTTTCTTCCTTACCATTTCTGTAAATATGTCTATCTGCTAATTTTAATTTCTTTTTTTCGAGTCGTGGGGACACGGCTCATTTTTGAGTTGGGGGTGTGGGGATTCGTTGTCTCTCATCTCCATTTTTCTGTTTTTGAGTGAAATTAAAATTTTTGATGCATGGGAATTAGATGTAGAGTGTGTTTAATAGCTTGAAAGCATGAGCTCAGTAGATTAATGATAGTAAGTGATATGTTTATGAGCTATGTATTTGTATACTTTGAGTATTTGTAGGAAAACACACGTTGATAGTAAAGAAAAGATTAGTAAGCAATGCGATAGAAAGTATGTTCGATCTCAGGGAACCTTGAAAGTGTGTAGGCCGTGAGATCCAAGCTAGTTGAAAAACCATTTGATGAGAGTGCTAAAGGTAAGAAATTTTCTGAATTACATAGTGTAGAAAGTGATCAAGGCGGTTCTTTCATATTTTTAAGCCTTTGAAGCCTTTTTATACCTTCTCACCTTGTGATTTTTGAGTTTAAAAGTTATATCCTTCTTAGCCCCTTCTAGCCTTTCTAAAGCCTTTTTATTGAAACACATTATAAGCCATATCCTTTAGATTTTTAGGACTTTTCCATATGACCCGCACTCGAATCGCGATGCTTAGACAGTTGTTTTAGAGCTTGAGTTTGGGGTGGTGGGTCCACCATTATGGGAATTGTTATTATGTTGGGAATTTTGAGCTTATAAATTGTGCTTTGTGATGATTCACAGATTTGTATTGTAACCCTTTGCCGGGGTAATAGTGAATGAAAAAGAAGCTTCGAGCTAATTTTGCCAACAAGGGCATTAAAAGAAAAAATATATATATGAAGAAATTAGCGTGATATCTCAACATTAAAAGAGAGTCATAGCTATAGAAAAGAGAATTGATTTGAAAAGAAAAGAAAATATATATATTCGGACCGGCAAAGTGGATTTTTATGTGAACATCTTAAGCTTTAATTGGGTTATTGGGGATGCTAAATTGTGCATCAAGGAATTCATTGGGTTGAGTGAGAAACGTTTATGAGAGTAACTCAAGCTCTAGGGCGATTCGTTGATGGCTAGTGAGGATAGAGCCAAAAGCTCACTCCAAATTATCCAAATATACTATCACACCGTCCCTAAGCCTACATTACAACCTTAAAGACCTTGTGATTCTTTGTTATGTAATTGAGAAGTGATTGAGCCATTAGAGATTAGTTAAGTGGATTCTTGGATACTAGTAAGGTTTGATGAACAATCTATAGCTCTCAGGGGGAACTGAGTAAAGTCCCAATCCTTCTTACATTGCGAAACTAATCTGATCTGGAAATCAAGCCGTGTTGACTGTGGATATGAGAAGTGTACAGGTATGTAGTTTATGAATATTATTGCATGAAATTTTCTGAGTTATGTGCTTTAGGTTTATTCTATATATTCTGCTATGCTTTTCCCTTGTGTTGAGAATTTTATAAGTGTGTATTTCTAGACTTCCCTATGTTTTATCTTTTATTGTATCGGGACGATACAACTTTGAGTTGGGGGTCTTGATGTCTCCTCATTTGTGATAGATTTATGTTAAGATGAGACATCATTTTTAGTGTTTTAGAAGTCAATAATGTCGATTTTCTTGAGTTTTAGTGCACTTTCCTATTTTGTGTCTTGATTTGTAGAAATAATATTTTTAGAGCATATTGGGTTTAATTGTTTATTTAGTGTGTAGCTTTAAAGATAATTATGGAGATTAATTAGAGTCCAAGTCAAAGACAACAACTTATGGAAGGAGATATGCATGGTAATTGGAGATAAGGAAGGAATTGCTAAAAAGATGGAAAAGGAAAAGCTGCCTAAATCTGGGATTCTGCAAAGATAGGCGTTTTTACCTAATAAAGAGGCCGAATTTGGTAGATTACTCCTAAAGGGCCTAGATAATTCTGTTGCGATTCTTTTGGTATCTTGTGGAGCAAAATCGGACCAATAATAAAGAAGTTATGACCAAAACAACGCAGCAGTGTTTATCTTTATTTCCATACGAATTTGAGTTGGGCTAGAAGTCCATTACCTTAACTCTTCCTCAAGAAAACGAATTAGGTCTTCTAAACACCTATAAATACACCCTTATATCACTTGTAAATCATCCTTGCCTCATAGTAATTAGTTCTTAAGGTTTTATTCTTCCAGTTTATTGTAGAAAGCAAGATGATGTCTTTTATTATTTCTTTTAGTTTATTTCCTTCAGGTATGAACTAAACTCCCCATAGCTTGGGTTTTGCATATGTATAATCTATGAATTCTAATTCTTCTATCTAAGTTTCTTTGGGAATTATATGTTTTAATCTGATATTAGCTTCTTACTTTATATTTGCTTATGTGTTTTGATTTAATGTATTTCCTAGAACTGATCACTTTAGGATTGTTTTAAGAGTAGTTAGATGGTCACCTTGTAAGGGTGTTTAACTATTGAACCACCACATAATGTCTAGTGTCGATAGCAGTTCTGACAAAACATACTTCTAACTAGATAGTCATTAAGGTTTGTTTTAACCACCGTATCACCAAGACTTGCAGTATTTGCTTAGGGCCTTAGTGGCGTTTGATAACCCTATTTTAAATCACTTCTTGGTTGTGACGTATCCCCCTTAGTCGCTCTCAAGGTCTAAGGTAGTGGAATTTAGAATCCTGACTAAGTATTACCAAGAGCTAATATTCTCCCTTATGAACTAGATCTATAGATAGAATAAGAAGGATTAGTGCATACTAGCAAAACCTAAGCTATACTTCTCATCTCATATTCTTAATCTTTTACTTTATTGTCTTTATTTTCTTAGTTTTAATTTAGTTTTAATTCATAAATTCGAAAAACCAAATATTTAATTTTCTGTTTTCTAGTTATTTACTTTTACTCGTTATCTGTTCCTACGCGTTTAACACACTTAAGTCCCTGAGAACGAACTCTACTTATCATTAAAACTTGCATACGTCCTGTAATACTTGCAGTACTGTGCCTGTCTAGGGTGAGAGTGCATAGTTTTCCATACTTAAATTGATCTTATTTTTATCACACCCTAGGCGACACCAACGATTGTTTGATGAAAACAAAGGAAAGAAACACAAAAATCGTACAAAGGATGTGGTCAAGGATAAACCAAACAGTAGAAGCAACCCAGCAATCGATGACACGGCGGACACGATCTGGTTCAGCGATGCATCATTCATATCTAATTGGGAACCGGCAGCTATCTCCGCGATAAGTGTTAATGCCGATGGTTTTATTGATTATAAAAAGGCAATTAGATGTCGAGTTAACAGCACAATTGAAGGAGAAGCTTGGGCACTTCTCCTTGCCCTTAGATCAGCAGGATCAATGGGTATCCAGAGTAGCTCTTTCTACTCTGACAACCTTGAACTCGTTCAAGGCATTCAAGGAAAGGTTAGATTGCATTGGAGCCTTAATCCAATCATTGAAGAAATTAAAGGATGGATTGCCTCATTTCCAACTTGGAAAATTTCTTATATAAGTAGGGAACATAATGCAATTGCGGACGCATTAGCAAAATGTGCGAGAAGGAATATCAATTTAGATGGATGGAGGGACTTCTCAGTGATTAGTTCTACGATTTTCCTTACTAGATGTTGTAATAGCTAGCGTTGTCTTTATCTTGTCAAAAAAAAAAGTTCGCAAGTTTAGTTAGTAAGTAAAAGTTCGTTCGCAGGGATTTGATCCGTTAGATCTACTTATTAATATAAAGAAGTGTAGGAGAAATTACTTGTTGAATAAAAAGACAATAAGAGTGAGAATATTTATTTAGTTTTCAGATCTGGAAGTTAATAATGCAAATATATAAATACTAAAATAATGGAGATGAGAAATATAGCTTAGGTATTATTGGTATTATTGGTCCCCTTAGAGTTGTCATGCCGCGTCCCCACCTCTCCAAAGGTGGCTTCCTTATACGACCTCATCGCATCTGGCTCCCCTGAGTTCTGTTCAATCTCCATAACGGACTAACCTGGGAGTAAAGGCTGAGATACCACATCCCTGTACCCTACATCTAACAAGGTAGAATTAGTTAAAGAGAAAGGACCAGTTCCGAGATTACCTTTGTTGTTAGAAGTTTCTAAAACGGGCAGAAGACCAGCGCTGCATCCCCCCATTGTCGATGTTCCTACCACCGCTTCCAAGGTCCCCACCATACTCATCGTCTCACCCTCCCCTTCGTTTCTTCTCCATACATTGGGTTTCGAATACCTGTTGTTCCATTTGACAGGGACCCTCACCACTGTGCCACGATTACCCATAGCCGGTGACTCCCCTTTGTCAAAACTCTTGACTCTTTTTTATGAGAGCCGCTTCACGCTATTCACTTTCCCCTTTACCTTACTAAGATCTGCACAAGGTGTGCTGGGAAGAGACGAAATTGTTTTAATTTTGTTGTTGGTGGAGGATTTCCCTTTTCCACCGCCGTTGCCGTCCGGGAAAGGCGGCAGCTGCCGCCTATTAGATTCCAGATTGTACCATTACAATTTAAGAATGTAACTAAAAAATAAAAAAAGAGAGAAATAGAACAGTACAAGGCAAAGTCAAAATATTGACCACGCTAGCAGTATTTGAAAACAAGGCTAGAGAGAGCATTTAAATTACAATAAACGTTATTAATATTGATAAATAAATCATTGAATATGAATATGTAAATCTTGTGGTTATTTCGATCAAATAATAGTTAGTTTAGTGGTTAGACTAATCCGTAAATATCAAAAAATTGAAAAACAAATTTTATTGGAATCAAAATAATTTCGAGTCTAAAATAGCTCTCTCAATGTATAAAAAAAAATTCTTGGGGTTATCCATAAGTTATTTAAACTCCGACAATGAAGGATTTACACAAAATCAGTAATAGTATATTAATTATATCACAAAATACATAAGCCTTACATTTCGAACCAGGCTAACTTAAAAATAAAGAAAAACTACACACAATATATCTGTAAAAATTACACATTTTTTTTTTGGACGCATAAAAATTACACATTCAAAACCTTAATTAATATGTTGCTTAAACTTTTATTTTTGTCAAATATGTTGGCTTAAACAAGCTAAGCAGCGGATGGAGCAGTTATGTAAGGAACACCACCAACACCAATCTCCGACAGGGTGACGGCTGCCACAACATTAGTAACCGGCTTCTCATAATTCAACGACTCATCATTGTAAATATCCCACCACTTCTTCACTAACATCTTAATATCTTCTCTCTCCATGTTCTCTTCCTCGCCAGTATACCTCCATGGCTTTGATCCAGCAGCACAGTAATGAACAACTTTTACTTTCTCTAGCTCAACATTCTCAGGGTGGCGCCATAACATGGCTAAAACCAAGTTATAAATATTGGGTATAGGCTTGTATATGTCCCTAAAGTACATATTCAAGAAATCCTGCTCAGCAAATGGAGTAGGAGGAGTGATTTTGAGGGTTTTCAAGAGATCGTGATAGGTAGAAAGGTTAGGCTCATAGACGAACATGCCAGCGTTGAAGTAAAGGGGTGGTTTGGGTCCTAATTCTTTGGGCCATTGAACTTCATCTGGACATTGTTGACAATAACTGATCTGGAATTGAGGAGTATGACTCCATGTTTTCTCACAGAAACAGTCCATCACAGCATAAAAGTAGCCATCTGGCATGTCAAAGAGATGGTCTATGTTTTCGAATACTTGGATGTCTCCATCTAAATATATCATCTTGCTATACTCCACGAACTGCAAATTAAAATGAAAATTTTCGTCAACAAACATCATTAAAAAGGTGTCAAATGTTTTTTGGGATAAAAGCTAGAAAAGTTGGAGTTAGGGTGACATAGACATTGAAATATTTAGTAATCGGACAAGTAAAAGGGTTAGGGGCTCAATAATAATGAAAAAATATATATTTTAGAAAAGATCTAAATAATTTTCCTTGCATTTTTGGGATAGACAAATTTACTTACTAATTGAATAAGAAAAAGGAAAATAAAAACATGATTTTGACTTAAAAAGAAAATCACTATAGAAGTAAGTAAAAATATTACCTCCCAAATACGGAGTTTAGAGTAATTAATAACATAATAAGCCATAGCAAACTGAGTCTGATTCTCAGGAGGATAAACAGGCTCGATCTCACGAACTATGCAACCTTGATCCACCAGTATACGACGGTGATCCTCTGGGACATCAGGTAAAACAGCCACCACTAGTGGGTATGCAGAGTTAACCTTCCTTAACCCTTTAGCTAGGCCCACCACACCTTTCACATAGTCACCAGTACCTGCCAAGAACGTGACGTAGGCACGGCTAGACAAGCTAAGAGCCTTGGCTAAGCCGTTGGTAGCCTTAATTGTAGCACTAACAATTTCAGGAGCCATTAAAGAATTCTTACAAAATAGGAGAAGTTTTTGGACTTGATTAAGAACAAAGACTTAAATATTTTGATGTGTTTGAGGTTGTGTTGTTTGGTGAGGGAGTTAATGTTGGTTTATATAGAAATTTGGTGGGTTATGTAAATGCATGGAAAATGATACACGATAGCTTCATAGCTCTGCGAGTGAGTCTGACCTGAGGGGGACCCACAGTGAGCTCATTGCTGATAGGCAGTACTGCGTCGTCTTATGGTCTTTAATCAACCGTACGACGTCGTTCCGGCTTTCTTGTAGAAGTGAACTAGAGAAAAAATGGAGTCTCCGAATCATCCTACTGTACATGTGGCATTAAAGTTCATCTGACGGTTCCTCGTTTTCTGGTAGAAAATTCTGGAAATTGGGCGGTGGAAGAGAAAAGATAAAAAAAATAAAAAGAAGAAGATGAATATCCTAGAACATACGTTTGGGCCCACCGACCCCACCCTTATCTTTAATTAGATGACAAAAGTTATTAATTTGAAAAGATTTGAAGATTTGACCCTCTTAGGCCACGTTATTATTTATCTAGCGCTTTCGTCTCTTTTGCCATAAATTTTCTTTTATTTTCCGAATTCGGGACCATGCATTTTTTTTTTTTTTTTCTTTTGTCAAACGGGACTATGCATCAAAAAGATGTTTAAACAAGTCACAACAAAGCATGGAGAAAAAAAGAGAGAATCGATTTGAAAAAATCAACCGACACAGCTATGTTTACAAATGCTTCAAGACATTTAAGACTATTGAAAAAGGTGTTACTAGTCCAGTTTGATAAATTTAGGTTATATTGGATACACTTTCTTAGAATATTCGTTTATTTGTTACTAGATCTGCAGATATGATTGACTTTTCAGGAAAGAAACCGATAAATCCATATACAAATTTTGCTGATATAAGGTTGAATACTCCAGCATGAGACAAATGGATAATACCTTGGATAATCTCAAGGTTATCCGAGTAAAATGAATTACTCGAGTGCTTAGTTTGCCATTTTTAGGTACCCGAGTACGGTCTTAGCTTCTGCAACCGATTTTTCCATAAATGCGTTTCATAAGTACATTTTGGATGAGTCCAAGGTGGTTTGTTCAGACTGTCGCGATTCCAGCCGGTTCCCATGCATTTGACATTGACGTGTTGCAAAACCAAGTAATCTCATTCTCTCTCAAAGCAATTTTGTTTTCGTTATTGGAGAGTTGATTGCCGTGTTTTCTGGAAGGGGCGATCTTCGAGAGCAGATTCTCCAAAAAGTTCGGAAATAAGTTTATATGTCCTATTGTTGATCTTTCTTGGATCCCATGGCAAGTTATTGAAGTAACACTCCATTTTTCCTTTCCAGATGTTCCAAAGTGTGCAAAGGATAACAACAATGATAGTTTTTTAGTCCCAACCATTTCTTGCAAATTCTTGTGTGATTTTGACAATCTATTCATCGATCTTAATGGTTTGATCTTGTTCGATTTTGATTTGTAACATGGATGTTTCCCAAACTCCGTTATTAAAGGGATATGTAAGTAGGGTATGTTTAACACTTTCACATTCACACCAATCTCAGGTTTTATTCTTAGTGCATTTTCTCGAATAGAGATTCACCTTGGTCGGAATAGCACCCTTGAAAATTTTCTATCCAAAAATCCTAATCTTGGATGGAAAATTATATTTCCACATGATATCATATACATTTTGATTAATTTCAACTGGGGCCTCTGACATGTGAGGTTTCTCACATAGATCATTGCTCACTAATTCATGGTGCCTGATTTAGTACATACTGTTCAAGACAGATCAAGATCCTTTGTGCCCAACGCTTGTAGTTGGAACCATTAAAGGACTCCAACTTATTCACGTCAGGAAAGGCCTTTGCATTCAAGGATGAAGCAACTGCCGAATTTGGAAATTCCATTAAAAAACCGGTGATATAAAATAATCCTTTTATATTTTTGGATATTTATTACTTTAAAATAGTTTAATTAACACCTTATTCACCCAAAACCAAGGGGTGCCTTCAAGAGTGGTAAAATTTTGAGTTGGAGGTCAATTGAGATGACGATTAGGATAAAGAAACTAGAAAGTGCTCGGCATATGGCAAAGAATCAAGAGAAATTTGGGTTGAAACATGGAAGTGTAATGAGAATCGTGTAAATTTTAGAAAGATGAGAAAGGGTAATTCGTCAAGGCGGGGCTCTCCTCTGTCCTCAATCAAACCTGAGAGAGGAATTCGTCAAGGTGACTCCATATCCCCCTGTTTGTTCGTTATCTGCATGGAAAGGCTATCTCCAAATCATTGTTCACTAATTCATGGTGACCTGATTTAGTTGAATATTTTTCATTGTTTGTATGTGATTAGACAATCTTGTCTTATTGGTCCATTCGGAGCATAAGTGTGTTTAGGATTCGAAAACTTATAGGTGTTGGAAAAGTTTGGAGAACCAAGTCCGTGTTCCATCCTGACAGGCCACTTTTAAAAAGTTGGGCAACATAGTCAAGGTCACAAATTTCGGATTTCCCCAATTTGAATTCATCACAAATCCATGTGTGGTCCTAGATATATGTCGACAAGCCATTACCAATCGGCGAGAAGGAATTCTTCCTTAGTAATTGTAGGTCGCGGAAAAAACTTGTCCAAGACCACGATCTTTTCTTTTTTAGTTGAGCATCCCAAAATCTAGAATTCGGGTGATCAATCCCTTTTAAAACTTTAGCTGTTAGGGAGTCAGGATTTTTAAGAATTCTCCAATATTAATTAGCTAATAGCGCAATGTTAATTTTTTAGAAATCTCTAAATTCGATTCCACCAAAAAATTTTGAGATTATAATCGTCTCACATGCAACCCATGCATTCTTTTCTTGTGTCAGACATCCTACCAAAAGCTTGCAACAAGAGTAGAAAGACTTATGTAGCGGTTCTTTGGGAACTCAATGATAGACATGGTGTGTTTGGGAATTTCTTGGAGAACGACTTTAATAAGAGTTTTTTACCACCATCTGGAAGAAGCGAGGCAACGCAACTTGTTTTTTTACAGAAGCGAGGCATAAAATTCAAAACATTTAAATGTATGAGGGTTATATTAAATCCCCTCACAATCAATATTTCATGGTCCTATGATCATGAATTTGGAGGTTCAGCTTCACCATATTACTTTTAGCCTTAACATCACTCAAGATTCTTAAAACATCTCAATCAAGAGTAGAGAAAGGACTATTGAGTACATTGAAAAAATTAGTACATGTAGTATGTGAGGAATAGTTGTTGCTAGTTTGATCATTGGACTTTGATATTTGGGGAATAAATTTTCAAGAATTATCATAATTTATGATCAAATATTGAAACAACTACATTTTGCACCTCAATATTTGCACAATCTTCAACAACATTCATTTGGTTACTTTACTTAGGGACTCATATTTTCTTCTCCGATTTGCATAATATTTAAACAAATTTTTTACACTTTGCATACTTAATGAGTTTCTAATCATATATAACTTCAACTTTGAAGTTCATCCATATTCAAATAGACATATACTTTTTAGAAAGCATAGAATTCATGTCAACTTCCAGATAAACACATGCATGTCCAAGCCTTGGTCTTGATTATGATATAAAATCCATTTATAGTGGCTTTCCTATGTCATTAGCTACATAACTTAAGCCTTCATTGGTCCATAAAGTCATTTGTATATTCTTAAACTTGATCCATAAAGGTATCTTGCTTTACCAATCTTGTCAATTACATACCGGCTTTCCAAGCTCTGAAGAACAAAGACTTGCCCCTTACATGACACATTTGCTCAAAAGCTTTATTACGACCTCATTTATTAGAAAAAATTGAAAACATACATACTCCTATTTGATTGATTATTGTGATGTCTCCTCATTTGTGATAGTAAAATATACTCATGAGACATCATTTTAGGCTTATTTATTAGTTTATAGGTTGATTTTAGCTTATTTTAGTGCACTTTCCTATTTTGGGTCTTGATTTGTAGAATTATTATTTTTAGAGCATATTGGGTTTAATTGTTTATTTAGTGTGAAGCTCTAAAGATAATTATGGAGATTAATTAGAGTCCAAGTCAAAGACTACAACTTATGGAAGGAGATATGCATGGAAATTGGAGATAAGGAAACAATTGCTAAAAAGATGGAAAAGGAAAAGCTGCCTAAATTTGGGATTCTGCACACACGTCTAAAGATTGGTGTTTTTTCTTAATAAATAGGCCGAATTTGGTAATTTCCTTCTATATGGCCTAGATAATTCTGTTGCGATTCTTTTGGTATCTTATGGAGCTCAATCCGACCAATAACGAAGAAGATACACTCAAAACAGCGCAGCAGTGTTTATCTTTATTTCCTTACGAATTTGAGTTGGGCTAGAAGACCATTACTTAACTTATCTCTAAAGAAACGAATTAGGTCAACCTCTACACTATAAATACAGCCTCTTAACACTCTTAAATCATCCTTGGTGAAACCTTAAACCAAGAGGAAGCTTAGAACACAAGAGAGAAGTCCGGAAGGAGCTGTCATCAACAATGTCTTCTTCTACCTTTAATTTTGTAATTTCTTTCTTTTCTTTCATGAACTAATTTTCTTTAGCTTAAGTTTTTAGCATATATGTATGAACCCTAGTTTTGATTGACATCTATCTAATTTGGGAATTTAATGTTTTAAATAGAATTATAGTTTTTATTCTCTGTTTATGTGTTTAGATTTATATTCTGTGTTCTTGTGGACGGCCGCCATTGGAATTACCAGCTAGTAATTAGGATACCATTGACAACGGTGTTTAATTGCATGTTTAGCACATAACGTCTAGTATTAGGTCTGATCTGACAACCCAACCTAGCTAGATAATCACTATGGTTTAGTCTTTTTGACTATTTGCCAATTACAGGAAAAGTTTGCTTAGGAAGCCTTATTGACACAAGTAAATCCTATTTAAAACTACCGATAGCATATTGGGACCGATTAGAGAAATACTACATAATTCACCCTTACATGTTTAGAACGGCAAAACTAGTGGGGATTACATGCTAATAACTTAAGCTACATTCTCATATCACTTCTCTTTCATATTTAATTTTCTGTCTTTAATTTCTTAGTTTTAAATTAGTTTATTAGAAAATCAAACAAAAATCTATTTGTCTTTACTTTTATTTGCGTTTATTTGTTCTAGCTTTAATTATTTGCACTTGCTATTTGCATAAGATTCTCCTAACCTCTGTAGTCTCTGCGGAACGAATCTTATCTAAAACTTGCATACGATCTGTATACTTGCAGAACCGTGTAGTTCTAGGGTGTTTTTGCACTTTATTTATATCTTATTTTATCACACCCTAGGCCCCACCAAGTTTTTGGCGCCGCTGCCGGGACTACATCGTTAGTCCTTGTGCATATATCTTGTGCTTTTATTTTTAGTTGGTTCTATTTTACGCTTTTGTTTTCAGTTTTTGTTTTTCAGATTTAGTTACATATGGAGAACCCAAGGAGACTTGCGCTACCCATCGAGTTCAGAGTGGAGCCACGAGGAATTCGAGCCCCAGAAATCCAAGCCGCAAAATTTAAACCTGATCCAGGGATGCTAACTCAGTTTGCATCTCATGGATTATTCAGCGGAGATGCACTTCAATATCCGATCCGATATATTCAGAAATTCATGCAGATCTGTGATGCTTATATCGTTAGAGGAGTTACTAGGGAGCAAGTATATTACCTGATGTTCCAGTTCTTCTTGACCGAATGTGCAAGCGATTAGTATGATGCCCAATACCCTCATGTTATTCCAGATTGGGACAAGCTTCAAGCAAGATTCCTAGACCGTTTCTATCCGGTTAGTAGACGTTTAAAAGATATGTTAGAGCTTGAACAATTTATACAGAAAGAGGAAGAGAGTTTGGGTGAAGCATGGTTACGATTTACAGAGAAGAAAGCGAGGTGTCCATATCATAGATCCTCGCCGGAATATTATTTAACCTTGTTTTATGGAGGCCTTAATGATAAATCAAGAGAGAAAGCAGATTCGTTAGGAAACGCAGGTTTTGTGTTGCTAGATCCTGTAGAAGCTGAGTTGGGGATGGAGAGAATTCTTGAGAACGAGAGAAGTTGGCCAAAAAGAGTAATAAAAGAAGACAATTCAACATCTCTGAAACTTGAAGATTTGGCTAAACAACTCGAAGAACTCAAAGAACAAGCCCGAACACTTGCTCAGGTGAATACGGTACGCACAATTCCTTCGTGTCTTGGTTGTGGATCAAGAAATCATGTGTGGGCAGGATGTATGAATAATCCAGCAGTAGCTTCCGTTCAATATCCTCAAGATAACTATTACTCTAATGTTTATCCTCAAGAAAGCTACACTAATTATCAACAACCTCCACAACAAAAGAGTTGGGACAGAAAACAAGAAACTTATCAGCAATCCCAACTTCAACCTTATAATCCTCCACAACCTATTCAGAAAAAGGCACCCATTGTTAAGAAAACTTGTCAAGAACCGAAGAAAGATCCACCTAAACAATCAATGCAACTGGAAAAACAAGAACTACTCCAGAGTTTGACTTCGAGTATGACTAAATTAATGCAAACAGTTGAGAAGAAAATAAGTCATAGCCAACAGAAAGTTCGAACCCAGGAGAAGATTATAAAGCAGCTAGAGCATACTATATCACAGATGGCGAGTACATTACAAACTAGGCCGAAAGGGAAACTCCCAAGTGATACCATTGCTCCTAAAGATGATTCTTGCCATGCAGTTGAGTTGCGAAGTGGAAAACAACTACCTCCACCTAGACCAGAAACAGAACCAGTCCCTATTCCAGAACGAAGGGGGGAAGAAATCAAGGATACAATCAAGGGGGTAGTTAAACCAATGAGTGTCCAAGCCGAGACACCTGAAAAGACAAGAAAACCAGTGGAACTCAATACACGCCCTCCACCGCCATACCCTTCACGTGTCAGAAAGAAGGACAATGACCTGGAATTCAAGAAGTTCATTGACATGTTGAAGAAATTGGAAGTTAATATACCCCTTGTTGAAGCTCTCAAGAGGATGCCAAGCTACATGAAATTCATGAAAGACATTCTCTCCAACAAGCGAAGTATAGAGACTGGGGAACCAATTGGATTACCTAGGGAGTGCAGTGCTATATGTCAAAGTGAGTTGCCACCAAAACTGGAAGACCCCGGAAGTTTTACAATCCCTATCGGCATTGGAGAAAGTTGGACCGGGAAAGCATTATGTGATTTAGGTGCGAGCATCAATCTCATGCCTAAATCCCTGTTCGAGAAGCTTAATATCGGAGAAGTAGTACCTACATCTGTGGTACTACAAATGGCGGATCGCTCCCTCTCACGACCAATAGGTAAAATTGAAGATGTTTTAGTTAAGGCTGGCTCTTTTATTTTTCCTTGTGATTTTATTATCCTTGACTACGACGCGGATAAGAATGTCCCCATCATTTTGGGTAGACCATTCTTAGCCACGGGGCGTACACTAATTGATGTTGAGAATGGTGAGTTGATCATGAGAGTACAAGGCGAACAGATACGATTTAATGTGTTTCAGGCAATGAAATATCCTAAAGCGAAAGACGAGTGCTTCAAAGTAGATGTCATCGAAAAAATTACGCAAGAAGTCTTCAATGAAGAAAGCTTAGATGATGATCTTGACGAAGCATTAGCACCTGAAACACCAGAACTCGAGATTCCCCCTGAAGGTGTTGCTGCATTAGGATTAAACGTGCGAGAACTACTTCGAGAACCAGGTGACATTGAACCAATGAAACAACCATCTATAATATGTCCACCTGTTCTCGAAGAAAAACCACTTCCGGATCACCTACGCTATGCATATCTAGGTACGAACAAAACTTTGCCTGTTATTATTTCTACTAACCTTTCAGGTCCTCAAGAGGAGAAGCTACTTCAAGTGCTTCGCGCAAACAAAGAAGCAATTGGATGGACTATTGCCGACATCAAGGGAATTAGTCCTTCCGTTTGCAAACACAAAATCATTCTTGAGAACGAAGGTGGGCGATCTATAGAAGGACAGAGAAGACTCATGCCAGCTATGAAAGAGGTAGTGAGGAAGGAAGTTATCAAGTTGTTAGATGCAGGAATTATCTATCCGATTGCTAGCAGTGATTGGGTTAGTCCAGTGCAATGTGTTCCGAAGAAAGGAGGTATCACTACCATCCTTAATGATCAAGGCGAAGACATACCATCAAGACCAGTTGTAGGGTGGCGCGTGTGCATGGATTACCAAAGACTGAACAAAGCAACAAAGAAAGATCACTTCCCGCTACCATTCATCGATCAGATGCTAGACAAACTTGCAGGGAGAGAATATTATTGTTTCCTAGACGGATATTCGGGTTATAATCAGATTTGTGTGGATCCCCTCGATCAACACAAAACAACTTTTACATGTCCGTTTGGTACTTTCGCTTATAGAAGAATGCCGTTTGGTTTATGCAATGCACCTGCCACGTTCCAGAGGTGCATGATGGCTATATTTTGGGACATGATTGATAAATACTTGGAGGTTTTTATGGATGATTTTTCGGTGTTTGGAGATAGTTTTGATGATTGTCTGAGTAATCTTGAGAAAGTCCTTGTGAGATGTAAAGAAAAAGATCTGGTGCTTAATTGGGAAAAGTGCCACTTCATGGTTCAAGAGGGAATTGTGTTGGGACATAAAGTTTCGAAGGCAGGGATGGAGGTTCATCGTTCTAAAATTGAGGTTATCAAAACACTACCACCTCCAGTTTCTGTTAAAGGAGTGAGAAGTTTCTTAGGTCAAGCAGGATTTTATCGAAGATTTATTAAAGATTTCTCCAAAATCGCCAAACCGCTTTGCTCTTTACTTGAAAAGGATACTCCTTTTAATTTTACTGAAGAATGTCTTCAAGCGTTCTTGACGATTAAGGAAAAACTGATCTCTACACCTATTGTTATACCTCCTGATTGGGAAGCTCCGTTTGAACTTATGTGCGATGCTAGTGATCACGCTATGGGTGTTGTGTTGGGGCAGAGGAAAGACAAGATTTTCCACACGATTTATTATGCGAGTAAGACTTTCAACGCTGCCTAGATGAACTATACAGTGACGGAGAAGGAGATGTTGGCCGTAGTTTATGCCTTCGATAAATTTCGTCCCTATCTGGTTGGGAAGAAAACTATTGTATACACGGACCATTCAGCTATTAGGTACCTCATCGAGAAAAAGGACGCTAAGCCGCGTCTCATTAGATGGGTACCGTTACTTCAAGAATTCGACATAGATATTCGAGACCGAAAAGGATGCGATAATCAAGTTGCTGATCACTTATCAAGGCTCGAAGGATCCAATGCGAACAAAGAACCATTGCTAGTTAAAGAGGTATTCCCCGATGAACAACTTTTTGCTATTAAGCGTGCTTTTGTGCCATGGTATGCAGATCTAGTCAACCTCATTGTGAGTGGTGTCTTTCCCAAAGATTTCCACCCACAACAAAGACAAAGATTGAGCCACCAGGCCAAACAGTATTATTGGGATGAACCATACCTCTAGAAGATTTGTAGTGACCAAGTGGTTAGAAGATGTGTACATGAAGGTGAAATGGAGAAAATCATTGAAGGATGTCATAGTTCACCTTATGGAGGTCATTTTAAAGGCGATAGAACCGCAGCTAAAATTCTTCAATCCGGATTCTATTGGCCTACCATACACAAGGATTGTCATCGTTTTGTTCAGTCATGTGACAGATGCCAGCACACGGGCAATATATCAAAAAGAGACGCGATGCCGCTTAATAATATTCTTGAAGTTGAAATCTTTGATGTATGGGGAATAGATTTTATGGGACCTTTCATCACTTCCTATGGGAATCTATATATTTTGCTTGCGGTAGATTATGTGTCAAAGTTGGTAGAAGCAGTGGCAACACCAAAGAACGATGCTCAAACTGTGATTAAATTCTTAAAATCAAACATCTTTTCAAGACATGGTACGCCACGTTGGTGGTCCTTTGTGTGTTCTAAAAATAAATGCAAATGATAATCGAACCACAACCGCAAGTGTACGGTTGTCCCAAGTAGTATGTATGATAATACAGATTCGTTCCAAGGACGGATGGTTGATCACAATGTTTAGCAAGTAGTGATTGATGCACTTATGAAAATAAAAGATAAAATGTTTGTTTGGTTTTGTTGATTAAATCTAATGAATAAAAGACAAATAATTAAATGCAAGTAGAAGCTAAGACGCAAGTAAAATGATGTAAAACGCAATAGGAGATGTAGCACTTGAGAACGCAAGGATCCTCCCTATCCTATTTCTTAACTTATGTTGTTTAAGGGCTAAATTGGTCAATTACAATGGTCGGGATTCTAAATTCCTTATACCCCCGTCAGGGTGGACTATAAGGCAATCCTAGGGTGTCACTAGTCCCGTCAGGGTAAATATGATCCACCTTTAGATGTTTAAGTTTTATTACCTCATTGGCCCTAGAATTAGCTAAGTTCGTCAAAATCAATAGCTTCTATCCTAGATTCGAATAAATGGTTCTGTATTTAAACCCTCCGTCAGGATGATCCAATTGCCACTAATTGGAATAGCCTAAATACTAACACCTGTTCTTAGTTAGCTACTCTAAAAACAGTAAAATAATCTCAATTTATTGAAAAGAGTAAAAGCCCTAATTTAGTTTAATTCAATAAAAAACCCAAATTCAACATTCGTTAATTAATAAGATTGGGATTCACCCATTGTTTGTTCTCAAGCACTATGAAAAGCTTAGCTCATATTAAAATTAAAAACTAAATTAAAAATAAAGGAATTCATATTTGATTACAAAATTAAAATTGAAAGAACCTAATTTCCGGAATTGGAATGACTACGAACGGAGCTATAGACCCACTCCAGCTCTTGTAGCTTCTTCTCTCTTCCTTCTGTTGCTTCTCTCTGGTGTTTAATCTTGTGGAATGTGAATTGTGTGAAAAATAGAAGTCCAGACCTCCTTTTATAAGCATAAATTCGTTTTAGGGCTTGGACCATAAAATAGAATATTAATTAAATGTCCAAGCCCACTTTCTAAGCCCAAAATCCCGTAACTGCTGATACACCTTCACTAAAACGGCTTTTCCCGATGCGTTACAACTCCGAATGACCTCATTCCAGTTGCTAAAGTTCCGTAACTCGATAAGGAATGATTTCTCTTCAAAGGTCAACAGCTAGATCATCGCTTAAGCACCTCGAAATCAGCAATCTATGGCCTGGAAAATGGATTTTCAGCTCTAAAAATAATATCTTCGGGATTTATCTTCAAGTCTTGACTCTAATTCACGATCTTTGACTCTCTCCTCGGATTCCTCTCCTAGCTAACATCTAAAACCTGTAAACTTTTCACTAAAAATACCAATATTACGCGCAAAAGTTTAATAATTCAAAAATGCTAGAAATAAAAAGGGAATTCCGGATTATTGCATATTTAGTCCAAAAGTCTATCGAATTAAGTAAATAAACACCAAAAATGATGTCTCCTAAGGGTCGAAAATACGAACAATTAAGGAGACATCAAGACCCCCAACTCAAACCTTTGTCGTCCCGACAAAGCAAAACAAAACAAAACAAGGGGTAGAAGTAAACGCAAGAACAAATAGAAGCTTAGCAAATAAACCTAAAGCAATTCTGAAGATAAATCTCATATAGCAAAACTTTAAGAACTAACATATACATACACTAATCATGCAACATCAAGCATAAGTAATCTCAATCATAAAATTAAAGTCGCAATGCTTGAAGGTTACACTTGTACTCATATCTGTATGATGGCTATAGGGTGGTCATTAATCCTAACTCGCTTTGAACGCTCCACCTAGTGTATTTCCTATCAACAGAATAATAAATTCACTATGCACTTAAGGAATCACGAGGTCTTTACGGTTATAATATTGGCTTAAGGACGGGTGTGGATGTATATTTGGTAAATTTGAAGTGAGCTTTTGGCTCTCTCCTCACTTACCATCAACAGTGTCCTCGAGCTTGAGTTAACGCTCAAAAAGATGTTCTCACTCACCCATATACGCAACAATTTAGCGTCCCATGTCTACCCACTATAAACAAGATGATTTTCAGAAATTTCCACTTTGCCGGATGTTTTATTTATTCATATTTTTCTTTTTCTTTTTCTTTTCTTTTTCTTTTCTTTTTTTTGTACAGAAGCAAACCGGGTTCCCGGTTTTGACGAATCCTGGTTCCCGGTTCCTACTGTATGGATTTTTCATTTTTTTTTATTTTTTTCTTTCTTTTTTTCACTTTTTCTCATTCCCGGCAAAGGGTTACAAGTATATATCATCTGCAATTGTGCTACAATACAAAGCACATCAATCCCAACCCATTAAATTCCCCATATGTGGTCCCACCACCCCAAACTCAAGCTCGAGACATGTCTCAGGATTGTGATTCAAGTGCGGGTCATATGGTCATGCCTAAATATCTAAGGGATAATGGCTTATATCGTGGCTACAAAGAAAAGGCTAAAGGCTCAAAGTGGGCTAAGACGGATAATAATTAATACAAGGGATAGAAGGCTAAAAAGGCACAAATGGCTAACAAAGAACTGCCCCTATCATTTTCCTAAGTACATAGCTTGTCTTTAGTTCATATCTAGGTGGGTTCTCTACTAATTAGGATTTCACGTTCTACACACCAAACATATTCCTTGAGTACAAGCTTACTTCATTTGCATTGTTCATTAATTTTTCCTATTAATTACCTATGTTTGCATGCAATTGTAAGTGCGTTTTATATTAATCCCTAAAGTCCACTATTTACTATCATAGATTCATCAAAAGTATGCTTAAAGGGACATTTAAAATCTTCTATAGTCAAACGCAACTCCGAAAATTATTTTATTGAAAGCAAATAAAACATATAACACATAAAAACTGGGATGAGGCAACGAACCCCACCCCAAACTAAAAAATGAGTCGTGTCCCCACGACTCGAAAAGACTCAAAGCAATAAAATAATATACACTAAATGAGAGGGGATTAGAAAACGTATCTGAACCAGCGCGAGGCTGGTTGTCGGTGTTGCGTCCCTGAACTTTATCTCGCGTCTAGACATCGTAAGTAGTGCTTTGAACAAGTAAAGTTCAACTTGTTTGTAACGTTTCCCAAAATAGTGCACCTCGTATCCTGATTCTCTTCCAACACCTTGATTCTCGATTCCAACTCATCATCGGATCATTTTCTTCCTCACTTTCAGGTTCTTCAATCACTTCCCTCTTCTTCGGATTAGCCTTAATTTGAAACGCTTCAGTCTTGTTTGAAACTTGAAATAGGAATCTCAATAGCTTGTTCTTGAATAGCACCAAAAGCGTTCCTGTTTCTTGGAGAATTCCTTTGATAAGCACACATGAAAACGGTTTTGATAGGCATCTCTTTCCACCCCAAACTGAAAACTTCAAATAGTGAGAAGCTAAGGCATAAAACTTTGATGTTTTGAGGCTTAAGACTTGAAAATTATGGTGGAATATGAGATGGGTAAAGGCTAATTGATGTGGGGGAAGAGGGAATTGGATTTTATTTGAAGCTCGGATGAAGAACAATTGAACAAAAGTGGGAATTCCATGGTGCTTTGGATAGGAGATGAATTGAGTGTATGTTATTGTGGTGAAAGAGGGTAGGATTTGATGATTATGTGGTTGTAGATGATGATGTTCAGGAAATTTTGGGTTTTGGGAGTGTTTTTGGAGGCTGGGTTGAAGAAGGAGGTAAAAATCTAGGGCTAAAAAGCTTCAAAACGGCCCTGTCACAGATGAAACCGGGTACCCGCATTTGCAAATGCGGGGCCCCAGTTTCGCGTCGCTGTGTCGACGCGAAAAAGTTTTTTTTTTTTTGGGCGTCTGAAATGACGCAATAATTTTTTTTTTTTTACCTCAAAACGCAGCCAAAACACGGGACCCAAAACGCGGGGTCAGAGAATTGCCCTTCGAAACTGGGTGCCCGCATTTGCAAATGCGGGTACCCGGTTTTTCGTCGATGGCGCGAGCCAAGACGCACCAAAACGCGACCTCCCAAAACGCAGGGTCAAAGAAATTGGAAAAGTACAGCTGCAAATGCGGGAACCCGGTTTTGCGTCGATGGCGCGAATCCAAAACGCAGCAAAACGCAGCAAAACGCAGTGGTGACGCAGCAAAACGCGGGACCCAAGACGCAGGGTCAGAAAGTTGGAATTTTTAGCTTTCGAAACCGGGTACCCGCATTTGCAAATGCGGGGACCCGGTTTGGCCCCTGGAACACCACAAATTTTTCTCCTATTTTCGCCTTTTCGACCCCAAACTCATGACCTTTTTATCCCTGAAATCATCAAAAACAACTACCCTTCCTCATTTCTTAATAATAAACACTAAAATTACGAAAATCAAACTATTCTAAATTGCAAAAATTTAAAAACTCAGCTAATATACAAATAATTGGCTTTTGTTTAACGTCGTTAAGCTCGACGGGTTACCTCATTCATTAGTCATTGACATAACCTCCCCAGCAGTGAGTGAGGTTGTCAATATTTGCAACTCGAAATTTGCATCCCTTAGCTTTTATTCCCACTAGTTTATCTGAGATAACCTTCGCGACCATGAATGGTCCTAGCCAAGAACTTTTTGATTCACGTACCTTTGGATGGGGGTTTGGTTTCTTCATAGCTACTTCTTCACCTACCTTGAACACCTTTTTCTTTCTTTCTTTCTTAGGTTCTTTCGGAACCTTCGTGGCACGTGCTTTCTCTTTCTTCTTTGCATTATTGAGTTGTGGATTTTTAGGGTATGGAGGAGTTTTAATTGGTGGTTTCTTTCGTAGCTCTTTCTCCTCCACCCCTAAAGTGTCCACAACATTGATTGGCTCTTTTATTACCGGTTCCATTACATCTACACGAAAACATTCTTCCTTGGAATCCGGAAACTTCATAGGTCTAAACACATTAAACTTCATCTCCTCGTCTTGGATTCTCATAATCATTTCGCCATTTTCTACATCAATCAAAGTACGCCCCGTGGCTAGGAATGGTCTTCCCAAAATGATGGGGACATTCCTATCTGCGTCGTAATCAAGTATAACGAAATCAGCGGGAAAAATTAACGTACCTACCTTAACGAGGACATCTTCGATTCGGCCTTCTGGATGTGCAAGAGATCGATCCGCCATTTGCAAGACCATAGAAGTGGGTCTTGCTTCGATATTAAGCTTATCAAAGATCGATTTGGGCATAAGATTTATGCTTGCACCCAAGTCACATAGTGCTTTTCCTCTCCACTCATTACCAATAGATATCGGAATTGTGAAACTCCCAGGATCAACTAACTTTGGAGGTAATTTACCTTGACAAATAGCACTACATTCTTCAGGAAGACCAATCATCTCATTATCACAATATGGCCGTTTGTTGGTGAGGGCTCTTTTCAGAAACTTAGCATACTTGGGCACATCTCGAATAGCTTCTAGCAACGGAATATTTATGCTAAGACCTCTTACCTTGTTAAAGAATTTTTGATACTCAGCCATATCACCCTTCTTTTGAACTCTTGATGGAAATGGTGGAGGTGGACGATTGATTATAATATCATTTTTCTTTTTCGGAATCTCGTTAGACCTCTCCACTTCTTCCACTTCAACTACTTTTTCTCCATTCACCACCTCTTTCTCTTTTCTAACTTCTTTCTCTTTCATAACCGGGAAAGGAGGTGGAGGAAGGTTCTTACCACTTCTGAGAGTAATAGCTTTACAGTCTTCGATTTGGATTGGATTCTCAGTATCGCTAGGGAGTTGCCCTTGTGGACGTTGATTCAGTTGTTTGTTAATTTGACTTAGCTGATTCTGGAACAACTTCATACTTGCTTCAACTGCGTTTTGACGTTCCATAGCTTGTGTTTGAAGAGCAATTAAACTCTCAACTGTTTTCTGAAGGGTAACTCCTTCTTGTGGATGGGCAGATAAGGCTTTCTGATTCATTGTGTCATCGTAATTGTCTTGAGGAGCTTGTCTCTGAACGTAAATTCCCTGATTCTGTCCTTCTTAATAATTATTTTGTGGTCTTGGATTGTAATTGTTACCTTGGGGACGCGGCTGATACGCATATGTAGGATTGGCTGCCCCATTAGGATTTGAGTATTGAAACCCAGGATGGTTTCTGTTAGGCTGATATCCATTACCACTTGAATTAAAGTTACCTCTATTGGACACAAACATCACGGATTCTTGATTATTTTGACAATTTTCCCAACTATGATCATTGACACCGCAATACTCACATCCATATACCTCTTGTGCAACCTTTACCTCACCTCTTTTATTCGAGAAACCTTCTTTCACGGCTAGAGTAAGTTGTCTCAATTGTTGTTCTAGTGTGGTCTGAAGCTTTGTCTCTAGCGTAGCAAACTTTTCTTCCATATCAACATTATTCACTCTTTTAACTGGTGTTCTTACTGAACTCCACCCAACTTCATTCTTGACTGTTCTCTCTAAGATGATCTTTGCATGAGCGGGTTGAACTTGAAGAAAACCTGCACCACATAGCATATCCAATTTCTCTCTTGAAGTCCCATCAAGGCCTCTATAAAATATTTTTAATTGTTGTTGTTCTGAAAAGCCATGATTGGGGACTCTACGTAAGCACATCTGAAATCTTGTCCAACTCCTACCCAAAGTTTCATCATATTCTTGACGGAAATGTGTCAACTCTAATTCAGCATCTAACCTCATGTTACTTGGGTAATACCTGTCAAAGAAAGCAATCTCTAATTGGTCCGAATTAGTAATCTTCGTCGGATCTTGCGTATCGTGCCATTCACTTGCTCCATCAATAACAAAAAATTTAAACACAGCGTAGTACATCTGTTCTTTTGAAACTCCTTGTGTGATGTAAGAATCACATATCTGTTTGAATTTCTGTATCGCTCTAAGAGGATCTTCTCCAACTCTACCACGAAAATTTCCAAAGTTTTGGAATTGAGCTATCATACCCGGATCTGGACGAAACTTCGGAACATTTATATCTGGAGCACCTACTCCTATAGCAGGAGCACGGAATGGGACTTCTGGTGGGCCATTAGTAAACCAAGGATCTTGATTCATCACGATTTGAGCTTGTCCATTATTGTTCTGAATATTAACGTTTTCCATTTGGTGAATTAATTCTTCTACTTCTAAGGATTCTTGTTCTTTCCTTCTCTTGTTAGCAAGTCTGATTAATGATTCTGGATTATTAAGGATCGGAGGTGTTGGCTCTAGATCCTTAAAGAGTCTCCTTCGCATACACCAAACCTAAAAACCTGAGAAAACTAAACAAGCAAAAAGCGTAAAACTGATAAAAACAAAAATAAAAATAAATGCACTATCACTAAAGGATAAACACCGTGGTCACACGCTACCGTCCCCGGCAGCGGCGCCAAAAACTTGGTGGTCCTTTGTGTGTTCTAAAAATAAATGCAAATGATAATCGAACCACAACCGCAAGTGTACGGTTGTCCCAAGTAGTATGTATGATAATACAGATTCGTTCCAAGGACGGATGGTTGATCACAATGTTTAGCAAGTAGTGATTGATGCACTTATGAAAATAAAAGATAAAATGTTTGTTTGGTTTTGTTGATTAAATCTAATGAATAAAAGACAAATAATTAAATGCAAGTAGAAGCTAAGACGCAAGTAAAATGATGTAAAACGCAATAGGAGATGTAGCACTTGAGAACGCAAGGATCCTCCCTATCCTATTTCTTAACTTATGTTGTTTAAGGGCTAAATTGGTCAATTACAATGGTCGGGATTCTAAATTCCTTATACCCCCGTCAGGGTGGACTATAAGGCAATCCTAGGGTGTCACTAGTCCCGTCAGGGTAAATATGATCCACCTTTAGATGTTTAAGTTTTATTACCTCATTGGCCCTAGAATTAGCTAAGTTCGTCAGAATCAATAGCTTCTATCCTAGATTCGAATAAATGGTTCTGTATTTAAACCCTCCGTCAGGATGATCCAATTGCCACTAATTGGAATAGCCTAAATACTAACACCTGTTCTTAGTTAGCTACTCTAAAAACAGTAAAATAATCTCAATTTATTGAAAAGAGTAAAAGCCCTAATTTAGTTTAATTCAATAAAAAACCCAAATTCAACATTCGTTAATTAATAAGATTGGGATTCACCCATTGTTTGTTCTCAAGCACTATGAAAAGCTTAGCTCATATTAAAATTAAAAACTAAATTAAAAATAAAGGAATTCATATTTGATTACAAAATTAAAATTGAAAGAACCTAATTTCCGGAATTGGAATGACTACGAACGGAGCTATAGACCCACTCCAGCTCTTGTAGCTTCTTCTCTCTTCCTTCTGTTGCTTCTCTCTGGTGTTTAATCTTGTGGAATGTGAATTGTGTGAAAAATAGAAGTCCAGACCTCCTTTTATAAGCATAAATTCGTTTTAGGGCTTGGACCATAAAATAGAATATTAATTAAATGTCCAAGCCCACTTTCTAAGCCCAAAATCCCGTAACTGCTGATACACCTTCACTAAAACGGCTTTTCCCGATGCGTTACAACTCCGATTGACCTCATTCTAGTTGCTAAAGTTCCGTAACTCGATAAGGAATGATTTCTCTTCAAAGGTCAACAGCTAGATCATCGCTTAAGCACCTCGAAATCAGCAATCTATGGCCTGGAAAATGGATTTTCAGCTCTAAAAATAATATCTTCGGGATTTATCTTCAAGTCTTGACTCTAATTCACGATCTTTGACTCTCTCCTCGGATTCCTCTCCTAGCTAACATCTAAAACCTGTAAACTTTTCACTAAAAATACCAATATTACGCGCAAAAGTTTAATAATTCAAAAATGCTAGAAATAAAAAGGGAATTCCGGATTATTGCATATTTAGTCCAAAAGTCTATCGAATTAAGTAAATAAACACAAAAAATGATGTCTCCTAAGGGTCGAAAATACGAACAATTAAGGAGACATCACACGTGTGCTAATCAGTGATAAAGGTACCCAATTTCTTAATGCTCCCTTGAGACATTTTCTTAAAAAGTTTGGAGTGAAACACCGTACTTCAACCGGTTATCACCCACAAACTAACGGTCAAGCTGAAGTTTCCAACCGGGAAATCAAATCTATTCTTGAGAAGACCGTGAACAAATCAAGGAAGGACTGGTCTTTAAAGCTAGATGATGCTCTCTGGGCATACAGAACAGCTTTTAAAACACCAGTTGGGGCATCTCCATATCGCATGGTCTACGGCAAAGCGTGTCATCTACCAATTGAACTAGAAGCTCGAGCCAAATGGGCTATTAAAACTCTGAATCTAGACCCAGACTTGGCCGGGAAGCAAAGGATGATGCAGTTGAACGAGTTGGAGGAGCTTCGTTATCTTGCCTATGAAAATTCACGTCTTTATAAAGAGAAAACAAAGCGATGGCATGATAAACGGCTCCGTCCAAAGCATTTCGAGATTGGACAGAAGGTTTTATTATACAACTCTCGATTTTCGAACTACCCAGGAAAGCTTAAATCCCGTTGGGGAGGACCGTACATTGTTACCAAAGTCACACCGCATGGGGCGATTGAGATTGAAAATCAAGCCGAGCAACGGACATTCATGGTGAATGGCCAGCGTTTGAAGAGATACTATGACAGTGAGGACTTTGAACAAGGGGAGAAAATCTACCTTGTCGAATGCGCTTAGCCTGAGGTACACGTCTAACTCAAAGACGTAAAACAAAAGTGCTCTTAGGAGACACCCCTTGTTTTAATTGCTTTTTAGATTAGTTGTTTTTACTTTGTAGTGTAGAATTTTAAGTTAGTGTATGTTTTTAATTGTGTTTTCAAGCTAATGGGAGAGAAAGGTAGTGTGCTATTGTGCAGGAAACGAGTTTGGGGTCGAAAGGAAAAATCTGGAGGAACTTCAAGCCTGGCGCGGACTACCCCGCGGACTACCCCATGGTCCGCAGGGATGCACCGCGCCCCAAAAACCCGTACCACGGGTTAGGTACCACGGGTTTTATCCAGAAAGTAAAAAAAATTTCGAAGGTCAGGCGCGGTACACCGGACCCTGGTCCGCACGCTCAAAACACGTGCCACGGGGCCGGGTACCACGGGTTTTTTGACGGACATGCCGCGGACTACCCCCTGCACCGCACCCTGGTCCGCAGGCACAAAACCCGTGCCATGGGGTGCTAGCTCGGGTATTATCCAGTGGGCAAAAATTTGGAGCAACAGAAGCTGCGGTACACCGCGGGTTTCGTCCGGTGCACCGCAAGGAGGCGGTTTGTGAAGGAATTCTTTTCCTAATCAAATTCTTACCTTATGAGATTAACCCTAGCCTTCCATACACGGATTTTTCAGACCCAAACCCTATATATACACCTTAAAGCTTGTGCAAACCTTCACAATTAACACAACAACTCATCAAATCCTCTCCTACATCTTCCATAAACACAAATCCTTCATCAAATTCATCACACTACGCCATCAAAACACCATCAAATTCAACAAGCTTTAAAGAATTCTTCCAAGATCAATCAAATAACCTTTCTCTTTAATCAATTCCAAGCAACAACATCAAGCTAAACCAAATTTGTCCTTAAACTTTTAATCCATCCTTGGTATAACTTGAGTTGTGGGTGAATCAAGCATGACTAACAGATTTGAAGCTATGGAATACAAGAGAAAGTGTTCAATCCTTGGGAAGAATAAGAAAGTGCCTGGAGCCACCATTGAAAAACCTATCAATCTTGATGAGGTTTCTGAAGAATCAAAAGAACAGGCACCTGAACAACCACTACCAAAGAAGAGATTAACTGCTAGAATGTCAATACCATCAAGGAGGCCTTTAGACAAAATAAAAATCCAAGACCAAGGTTCTTCTACCTCTTCGTCAAAAATTGCTTATGATCTTCCTCCCTGGGCTATTCAGTTACAGAACGAAGTTCAAAGATTACGTGAAGATAACAAAGACCTTTGGGTAGAAATCATGCAGTTAGAAACAAAGGTAGAGAATTCGACCTTGTATAAGGATATAGATGATTACACCGATCCCTCAGCTTCAGAAGATGAGGATGATATGATGGATCTCTATGGCCAGCCAGGTAAGTCATTCTAATTTTTCTCAATAGCTTGTATGCATTAGGTAGTTTAGTTAGTTTTATTTTAAATTTTATTCCATGCTTGAGTCTTTTTCGAGTCGTGGGGACACGGCTCACTTTTGAGTTGGGGGTGGGGATGCGTTGTCCTCATCTTCCTTTCGTTTGTTGCATAAAATTTAAAATTTTTAGGTTGAATTAAGGCATAGAATATCTTGAATGTACCTATTTGAGCATGATTTTATTAGGTCAATGATAGTAGGTAGTATGTTTTTGAAAGATGTAAACAAATTTGTTTAGATGCATGTATGAAAACAGGAAATAAAGGATAGAAAAGTTAATGAGCAATGCTGAGAAAACACGTTGAAACTTAGGGATAGTTATTTGGTGTGTAGAACGTGAGGTTTAAAATTAGTTGAAAACCCACTTGTCGATGAACTAGTAGTGAAAACGTAACGAAATCCGGTAGTTAGAAAAATGACTAAGGCAGTTCTTTCATGATAAAACACTTGAAGCCTTTAGACTTTCTCACCCTTTTATTTGATATTATTGTTATTTATCCGTCTTAGCCCCTCTGAGCCTTTCTAAAGCCTTTTATTAAAACACATTATAATCTTTACCCTAGTTTTTAGGACTTATCTATATGACCCGCACTCGAATCGCAAAACCTGAGACACTCGTTTTAGAGCTTGAGTTTGGGGTGGTGGGTTTCATCATGAGGGAACTTTGGGAATTGGAAATTATCTTTGTGATTTTATTGATGATGAAACTGTTAGTATTGTAACCCTTTGCCGGGGTAATAGTGAATGAAAAAGAAGCTACGAGCTAATTTTGCCAACAAGGGCATAAAAAGAAAAAGAATATATATATGAAAAAGAAAATAGTGTGATATCTCAACATCAAAAGAGAATCATAGCTATATAAAAGAAAAATTGATGTGAAAAGAAAATATATATTCGGACCGGCAAAGTGGATTTTATATCATCAAAGGTTTTAATTGGGATTGTTGGGGATGCACATTAAAAAGCATCAATAAATTGGGTTGAGTGAGAACATCTTCGAGTGACAACTCAAGCTCTAGGGCGATTCGTTGATGGCTAGTGAGGAGAGAGCCAAAAGCTCACTTTTCATTATCCAAATATACCACACCCGTCCTTAAGCCAAGTTATAACCAAGACCTTAGGATTTTTAACTACTAGATGGAGAAACAATTGAGCTATTAGGTAGTAGGTAAGTGGACCATTGGATGCTTTATTTGGGACCTATGAACAACCTATAGCCATTAACCTGAACTAAGTTATCATCCTCTCCTTCTGGCATTGCGAAATTAATCTTAACTTGAATTCATGGAATGTTGATTGCATGTGTATTAGGCATATTTGTGCATTATTTCTTAAGCATTACTACATGAGATTTTTTGGAATTTATGCTCTAGGATCATTCATCATATTTTGTTCTTGTTCTCCTCCGACTTCTTCTTGTTTATTTTGACTACCCTACTGTTCTTTACTTTTATTGTATCGGGACGATACAACTTTGAGTTGGGGGTCTTGATGTCTCCTCATTTGTGATAGTAAAATATACTCATGAGACATCATTTTAGGCTTATTTATTAGTTTATAGGTTGATTTTAGCTTATTTTAGTGCACTTTCCTATTTTGGGTCTTGATTTGTAGAATTATTATTTTTAGAGCATATTGGGTTTAATTATTTATTTAGTGTGAAGCTCTAAAGATAATTATGGAGATTAATTAGAGTCCAAGTCAAAGACTACAACTTATGGAAGGAGATATGCATGGAAATTGGAGATAAGGAAACAATTGCTAAAAAGATGGAAAAGGAAAAGCTGCCTAAATCTGGGATTCTGCACACACGTCTAAAGATTGGTGTTTTTACCTAAGAAATAGGCCGAATTTGGTAATTTCCTTCTACAGGGCCTAGATAATTCTGTTGCGATTATTTTGGTATCTTATGGAGCTCAATCCGACCAATAACGAAGAAGATACACTCAAAACAGCGCAGCAGTGTTTATCTTTATTTCCTTACGAATTTGAGTTGGGCTAGAAGACCATTACTTAACTTATCTCTAAAGAAACGAATTAGGTCAACCTCTACACTATAAATACAGCCTCTTAACACTCTTAAATCATCCTTGGTGAAACCTTAAACCAAGAGGAAGCTTAGAACACAAGAGAGAAGTCCGGAAGGAGCTGTCATCAACAATGTCTTCTTCTACCTTTAATTTTGTAATTTCTTTCTTTTCTTTCATGAACTAATTTTCTTTAGCTTAAGTTTTTAGCATATATGTATGAACCCTAGTTTTTATTGACATCTATCTAATTTGGGAATTTAATGTTTTAAATAGAATTATAGTTTTTATTCTCTGTTTATGTGTTTAGATTTATATTCTGTGTTCTTGTGGACGGCCGCCATTGGAATTACCAGCTAGTAATTAGGATACCATTGACAACGGTGTTTAATTGCATGTTTAGCACATAACGTCTAGTATTAGGTCTGATCTGACAACCCAACCTAGCTAGATAATCACTATGGTTTAGTCTTTTTGACTATTTGCCAATTACAGGAAAAGTTTGCTTAGGAAGCCTTATTGACACAGGTAAATCCTATTTAAAACTACCGATAGCATATTGGGACCGATTAGAGAAATACTACATAATTCACCCTTACATGTTTAGAACGGCAAAACTAGTGGGGATTACATGCTAATAACTTAAGCTATATCACTTCTCTTTCATATTTAATTTTCTGTCTTTAATTTCTTAGTTTTAAATTAGTTTATTAGAAAATCAAACAAAAATCTATTTGTCTTTACTTTTATTTGCGTTTATTTGTTCTAGCTTTAATTATTTGCACTTGCTATTTGCATAAGATTCTCCTAACCTCTGTAGTCTCTGCGGAACGAATCTTTATCTAAAACTTGCATACGATCTGTATACTTGCAGAACCGTGTAGTTCTAGGGTGTTTTTGCACTTTATTTATATCTTATTTTATCACACCCTAGGCCCCACCATATTGTTTTTGCCAAAAGATTTTCGTTGAAACTTTACAAAATTTCTAAGCATATAAAAATGTGGAGGGGAGTCAATGAATTAACCCACAAGACAATTATCCCATAATTTTGTTCCCTCGTCTAAAATGTATTAAAGAGGTTTAATTATGGTCTCCTCTTCATGAATAATAGGTTCTTCAAGTTACTCTTAATTTGTCCTTCAAATATATTTGACCATGTAGCAGATTTTTTATGATTAATAGTTTTGAAATCAATCGCTTTAACTTTATATATACTCGAATTGATATCTTTGTTACTTCCAATTACTACCAAACCCTTGGTTTTAAACCCTTTGAAATTATTAAAAATAGGAATTGCAGACTTAGCAGTAAGAGCAGGAAAATTCGTAGTTTCATTAAAAATTTGGAGAAGTTGCTTCACATTTTTTTATTTGATTCGTAGGATTAGGTTCTTAGGAAAACATCTCCTTCGTGATATTATGTTGAGCCAGCTTTTTTAGCATGAGCCAGGCAAGAAATTTTTTGTGGTGGTGATAGGAAAGAGAAAAAAAGGAAATAGTTTAGGGTAAAAAATATGAGTAATGCTATTTATCACCCCTCCACCTTTTCACCCCTTATGTGTCACCTATGTGGAGGTTATGTTTCTTTTTCTTGGATAATTTTTTTTCTCTCTCTTTTATTTAATGCCACATAAGGTGACACATAAGGGGTGAAGGGTGAAGGGTGAAGGGATGATATATAGCATTTCTAAATAATATAGGATGAAAAAAAGTTACAAAATGGAGGAAAAGTAAAAGGAAAATGGAAAAGTGAGAATCAAATTTAGTTTTTTAGTGAAAGATATGAAGATTAGTTGTTGTTTTTGTTGTCAGAAAAAACAAATTAATAAAGGTTACACATCTGATTAAGAAAAGTAGAAGCGCCTAAGATAGTAAAATCATTAGTTGTTAGATCCCATGAAATTCTTGGGGTAACAACAAATCAGATATAGAAAAAAAGGTGTGGTCAGTGGTATTTTGTGAAACTGATTCGAAAAGAGGAAACGAAAAAAGAGGAACGTGAATAGATATTAACTAAAAAAGAAAACTCGCAAGCAATCTAAATAATAAAAATTAGGATTCCACGACTAAAATATTCAGGAATCAAATCTTATTAAATTTAAAATAACCCTGGATCGAAAGTATCTTTCCAGTTAGAAAAAGATTCACCTACAAAAATATCAAATATAATTTTTTTAAAAGTACGGAAAATCTCAAACACAATTATCCCCACAACAATTTCCAACAACTTGAAGGTATCTTATTTTTAATGTATACAACTGTGTTAGGCTAAGTTCAACCATTTTTAATTTGTTTAAATACAATTGGAAATCAAACGCTCTATTTAAAAAAAAAATATTGACTCTCAAATACAGTTTTACTCCAACATCGTCCTAATTTTCAGGAACCATGTTCATATTTTATTCTAATATCTTTTTTATTTAATTAATTTGATAATATTTAATATTATATTTAATTTATTTATTTATTTATATATCTAATTTTAAGTTCATTACAACAAATTTTGAAATTAATATTAAAATTATTATTATTTTAAGAGTTAATGCTCAATAAACCCATGCAGCTTTGTCTACTATCTTGTAAAAGCACTGTCTTTTTTACCTTCCTAAGATATCTTGAATTCGCTCCCAAAACTCTAAATATGAGTTCTAAGAATTTTTCCATATCTCAAAATTTGAAGTCTGAGAAGGTTCCCATAACTCAAACTGCTTTGTTTAAGGGTAAAAAAGGAAAGAGTAAAATGTATGATGTTTTTTATTAGAAAAAATGAAAGTTGTGGTGAGAAGAAATTAATTCTAACTTGAGGAGTTTGTTGGACATTAATCCTTATTTTAATTTTTAGACAAACAAATATAATTTTGAATAACTACAATTTGTCAATAATAAATTACATTATTAAAGTAATTTTGTCAATTGTAGTGTCTCGTATTATCATTGTTATATGGGTGAATTATATATAGGGTCTTGGAAAACATCTTTCTTCTCTATAGAGTAGTTTCCTAAATGCTATTTTTCTTTCATTTTTTACAAAAGTCTTTTCTACCCTTACTAACACTAAAAGAAAGAAAAGTGTGATGTCACTGTTTCTCTCTCCACTACCTACCACTACCCACCTACCTCCAACCTCCGACCACCGACCTCTGACCTCCGACCACCGACCTCCGCCACCGACCTCCGCCACCGACCTCCGACCACTAGTCACCGGTCATCGGAAAAAAACATAGAGTGCTCCGAGAATTTGCTGAGTACTCCGAGAATTAAACGAATTAAACGAATACTCTAACGAATTAAATGCTCTATAAAAAAGTCGGGGTACTCTAAAAAAATTGGTGAGTATTTTAAACAATTAGAGAGTAATTTAAAAAAGCAATGAGTCTACAATAAAAACAGTGAGTATTATTCAATTATTCAAATTAGATTATTACACAATCAAAAAAAAAGGAAATCTTTTTGGTTTGACCAGATCTAGATCTGGTCAAACATGTCAAACTGAAAAAAAAATAGAACTCGTCTTCACGCGTGAAACAAACACAACCGGAGCTGATCTGAGACCACCACCGGAGCTCGCGCCACCATAAAACCATCATCATCACCAAAAAACCATCAACAACACAAACATAAAACCACCTCCTCGCGCGAAGATTTTCAGCACCACCATTGTTGCAGAACTGCTCGCGCCTCCATCATCTTCTCACGGTCGCTGCACAGCTGTGAATAACTGCAGGAAGGAGCTCGGCGAACTGCAACCTGCTTTTGTCAAAAGCTCGAACAACCATCACCATCAGCCTGGATCTCGATCTACCACTGCAGGAAGGAGCTCGATGTGGTGGTTCTTCGCCGGACTTGCACGAGCTCGATGTGGTGGTGCTTCGCCGGATTTGCAGTGAAGCTCGCCGGATCTCGATGAAGAAAGGGATGAAACTGCTGGAGCACCATGGATCCCGTTCGTGAAACTGCTGGAGCACCACCGGAGCTCCCTTCTTCTACATTTCGATCCCGTTCATGAAACTGCTGGAGCACCACCACCGGAGCTCCCTTCTTCTACAGTAATGGAAGCTCGAACGCTGGATCTCGGATCTCGAACAAGCAACCATGGTGGTTTGACACTTCAACTGCCTGAGAGATGCTTCATCGTGAAATGGAGCAGATCTGGACCACCATGGATGGAGGCGAGATCTATGAGAGAGGAGAGAGGTGGTGGTGCTATGGTGGAGGTTTATGGTGGTGGTGGTGGCGGTTTGGGAGCTTGGGTAGGAGAGAGAGTTAGGGGAGGAGAGAGATGTGAGAGAAGAGAGATAATAATGAGCTGTGAATTGTAATATTTAGTATATATAGGGAGAAAAAAAACAAAAGAGGGGTAGTCTAGTAATTGGGGTTTTGGGGTTCATGTGTTAAAAACTTGCTGAGGTCTTTAGTAAGAAGAGGCTCTAGGCCGGGTCCCCTTCTTGAAAAGGTGTGTGTGTTCAAGACCCTAGGTGTCATTTTCTCTTGTTATATTTCGTCAATAAAGTTTTATACAATTAGAGCTCTATACATTTAGCTAAATCATTATTTTTCAATTCTTATAAATATTTTATCTATATGTCTATTTTTTAATTATAATTAAAATATTCGAGAAAATCTAATACGTTAATATTGAAAATATAAAGGAGGAAAATCATTCATACTATTCATAGTTTAAAAAATTAATTCTCAATTAATTACTTTGACATATTTACCTTCCATTATTACCTTAAATTTCATTTTTATTTTTTTATAATATTTATAATATATTATTTTTTTATTTTATTTTTATTCAATAATCAGGCCACCGCCACCGACCACCACCACTACCACCACAACCTCATGCATTTACCACCGACTATCACCACCACCTCTTACATTCTCCATCGACCACTACCACCACTACCACTATATTCGCCCGTAATCACCACCACCACCACCATCTCCATTATTCTCCGCCGACAACCATCACCTTCTCCTATAACCATCACCAACTAGTCAAGTCACCGCCGTCACCACCAATCACCACTAACTAATTCCATCAGACGCGCGAGTTTGTGATTTTCTTTTTAAATCATAACTAATTCTAATAAAATCAGAAAAATAAAAAAATTGCATTTTTGGACGAGATAAATTAATATCTACGTCTATGATTTTTTTTTGTTTCTTTTTACTCTTTTTTGAATTGTAATTTCGATATACCATTTTATGTGTTGCTATAACACACGAAAATAGATTGTCAATTCCAACACATGCGCGTGTCTGTGAATAAATAATTTATAATTAATTCCGAAAAAATCAGAAAAATTAAAGAATTGTATTTTTTTGCGGGGCAAATTCATATCTACATCAACGATTTTTTTTTAAATATAAATTTCTATATCCGTGCACTTGCGGAGAGTTTCTTGTGGTTCTTGAGATGTGGGTTTATTATCTTTTATTATTCGTTTATTGAGCAAATTCCATTTTTGGGCCATTACCTATGGTCTAAAAACATTTTTAGGCCAAACGTTTCAAAAGTCACATTTTTAGGCCAAACGTATTCAAAACGTCCATTTTTAGGCCATTTCACTAATTTCATAAGATGTTTTATTGATTCTAAGGACAATTTAGGCATTTTAAATAAACTATATGTCTATTTGGCCGCATCACAAACTAGAAACTCGGTCTAAAGTGTCCAAATTGTCCTTAAAATCAATGAAATATCTCATGAAATTAGTGAAATGGCCTAAAAATGGGCGTTTTGAATACGTTTGGCCTAAAAATGTGACATTTGAAACGTTTGGCCTAAAAATGTTTTTAGGCCATAGGTAATGGCCTAAAAATGGGATTTCCTCTCGTTTATTTATCACACCTTTGGCCCTACCACTGATACCTATTCCAACATCTAATTCTCCTACACGACATCGTATGGCCATTCGCCTTAAAACAGGTTCTCTAAAACCATCATACAAATGTCAAACCCTAGTTCTCTCACCTTCTCTTACTGAACATACCTTCTATAAGAAAGCTTCTAAGTTTCAATGTTGGAAATTGGCTATGACGGAGGAATATCATTCCCTTATGAGTCAACACACGTGGGATTTAGTTCCTCTGCCTCATGGTCGAGCTCCAGTTATGTGTAAATAGATATATAAAATTAAACGTCATGAAAACTGATCTATTGCACGTTATAAAGCGTGTTTAGTTGCTTGAGGTTTCTTACATGAATATGGGTTAGATTAGACGAAAAACTTTGGTCCCGATGTTAAACATCAATCTATTCGTATTATACTTTCTCTAGCAGCTACATATAAATTGGATATTCGTCAATTAGACGTGTCTAATGCATTTTTACACGGTGTGCTCGATGAAGACGTGTGTATGGTCCAACCTACTAGGTTCATTGACAAGGAAAAACCTCAATTTATCTGTAAGTTAAATTGACCGCTATATGGCCTTAAACAAGCTCCTCGAGCTTGGTATCAATTACTTACTTTGTTTCTTATATCTTATGGTTTTGTAGTTAGTGCAACAGACACATCCATGTTTATTTGAGGATCTAATAGCACTTTACCTATCATATTAGTATATGTAGGTGATATTCTTGTTACATGTGAAGAGTCTTCTACAATTATGTCTATTACATCATCCCTTAAGTCACGTTTCTTAATGAAGGACTTAGGTTATTTATCTTACTTTCTTGGCCTGGAGATTCTTCGTTCTCATGATCATATGGTGGTGACTCAAGCTAATTTGCTATATCTATCTTACACAAAGCTAGACTTAGTGATTGTAAGGCTTCACCTACACCAACTCTAAATAAGTACTCCGTTGTTTCAGCTCATGGACATGGTAAGCTACCATATGAAGATCCATTCATGTTTAGAAGTTTAACAGGTTTTTTACAATACTTTACTATATCTAGACCTAACATTGCTGTAAATCAGATATGTCAAGTTATGCATCACACTACAAATTTGAATTATAAGTCATTAAAAAGGCTACTTAGGTATATTAAAGGAACAATTCATTATGGATTCTCTTTCTCTACATCTTATACTGCACTTAAAGCATTATCTGATACATATTGGGCTAGTAGCTCTATTGACCGTCGCTCTACAACAGGGTATTGTATTTTTTTGGGGTCTAATCTTGTGTCTTGGGGTTCCAAATAGCAACCAAAAGTCTCACGATATTAAACTGAGACTGAATATAGGGCGATGGCATTTTTGTAGAGATAAAGTGGTTTACTTTCTTATTAAATAGTTTACACATTAACATTATCACTCATACTCTAGCTTGTGATAATATTTTAGCTATTGATTTAGCTTCAATCCTGGTTTTCATACTCGTACACGACACATCGATGTTGATTTTTTTTGTTCTTGAACAAGTCAAGGCTAAACTCCTACACCTTCTCCATGTGCCATCTCATCTTCAAATTGCAGTTGTTTATACTAAGGGACTTTATACTGCATTGTTTACTTCACTTGTATCCAATCTTCCCTTATCAAACATGCTCAACTTGATGGGGGGGGGGGGGGGGAGGGGGTGATAAGCTACGCAACACTATAGCTCATGCACCCTCATCACGTGGGATAAGCACTCCACAATTGGTTACACTAATCTGTTTTAATATATAAGTGTGTGTAATGTATGTAATGTAGAGTGTTTAAGCTAACTATATATACAACACATTCACAGATGAAACATATAAAAAAATTCTTCTTCTCTACCTCTATTGCAATCGCCCCTTACTTTCATTCCACCAAAAAATCATATAGATATATCGATTATTATACTAAATAATAATATAATAAAAAGCAAATTATTATAAATTTGATTAGAACTTTTGCCATCTCCTAGTTTTGTCTTGAACAAAATTATATAGATATATCGATTGTTTTAATAAATATTTCTACCAATATAATTCAAACAAGTCATTATCGATTTCGGCCAAAACTCATTATAAATCTGGGTAGTTTTGGATAATAGTGATATACTATTTCGGGAGGAAGCTTCCAATTATTATTTTATAAGGGGTGTGATTGTAATATATCAAAATCTTACTGTATCAAATGTAACGGTTAACCACCACCAACCGTTGCCGACCAAATCCACTTGAATAATGTCTTACGTGTGCCCAATTGTCGTCCAACAGTAGGGTTCGCGTTGATGTCATCTTGACTCTTAAGTCTTCGTAGCTCTGGTATGCTGCCACGTATCATTCAACATCACTAATTTAGAATATTTTTTCCATATGGCTTATATAAGCAGTTCCAATTTCTAGTTAGCCGACGCTAGACTTATAGCACCAGTGTACTAGAGTAGATATTTCGTTTTTAAAGAAGATGTTATGGCCAAATAAATAAATGGAGTTGAACTACTTTTCAGCTCATCATTTCAGACCAAAATTACAATATTAAGACTTTTATCGAGTTCTAATTAGTTAATTTTATGCATGACATGCAATATTATCAGATCGCGCACACTTGTATACATTTGGCCATTATTGCTGCTATTCTTACAAAGAAGCTGAAAGTCGGAATTTCGATAATTTGGAAACAGAATAAATAATTTTAAAAAAAACTTCACATTAAATTAAATTTATTTATAAATAAACTGATATTCCTGCCATTATTGCTGCTAAATTTTCAGGGTTCCAAGAGAATAAATTGTTACGTATGCTTAGAAACAAAAAAAAGGCAATTTGTTGGACTATTTTTTACATTAAATGGATAAGTCTTACCATCTATGATGTAGAAATCGTTGTCTAAGCGCTTAGGCGTCAACTACCCTCTCAGCCGCCTAAACCTAGTAAAAATGCTAAACGTTTTTGCCTAGCGCCCTAGTCGCCGTGGAAAAGGTGCCTAACCCGTCTAGGTGCCGATTAATGGCAATAAATGGTTACCTTGGCCTTCTTTTTAATTTTCATATTCTTGCGAATTCTTGAATTGATATTATAACTCAAATTTTAGTATTTTTATATTTACAATAGTGTTGTTAGATGATTTTTATGACTTAAATAGTTAAAATTATTATAATGATTATGTACATATAACTAAATATACATAATTAAACAACGAGAGTCAAAACCGACTAATCCCGCCTAACCGCTGGCCCCGGTCGACCGCATAGGCTGCAAAATCGAAATCTACAACATTGCCTACTATTTGTCAACACAAGATTTTTCTTGAAAACGAAAGTACACAATCTATTAAAGGGAAAATAAGTCTCATGCCTGCAATGAAGAAGGTGGTAAGGAAAGAAGTGATCAAGTTGTTAGATGCGGGAATTATTTTCTCAATCTCAGTTAGTCTGGTGCAGTGCTTTCCAAAGAAAGGAGGTATGACTACCATATTTAATGCCAATAATGAAATCATTCCATCAAGAACAGTTGTGGGGTGGAGAGTATGCATGGACTACCACAAGCTCAACAAAGACACAAAGAAAGATCACTTTCCTCTACTGTTCATTGATAAGATATTTAGATAAGTTTGTCTGGAGAGAGTACTACTACTGTTTCCTTGATGGCTATTGGTATATAATTAGATTTGTGTAGACGTAGCTAATCAACACTGACCACTTTCACTTGTTCGTTTGGCACCTTTTCATATTAAAGGATGTTGTTTAGTTTATGCAATGCACGAACCACGTTCCAGCGGTGTATGATGGTTATATTTTGGGACATAATTGAGAAATTCTTGTAAGTTTTCATGGATGACTTCTCCGTGTCTCGAGACGGTTTCGATGAGTGCATTGGCAATTTCGGAAAAGTATTATTGTAAAGAAACTATTCCTGTTCTTAGTTGGGACAAGTGTCATTTCATGGTTCGTCAGAAGACCGTTTTGAGACACAAGGTTTTCAGTGCTGGGATGGAGGTAGATTGTGCTAGTTATTAAGACCTTACCACTTCTAATTTCTATCAAAGGAGTTAGAAGTTTCTTGGGTCATTCAGGTGTCTATCGCAGATTCATAAAAGATTTCTCTAAGATTGCCAAACCGCTCTGCACTTTGCTTGAGAAAGACACTGCCTTCCAATTTGAGGATGCATGCTTGGCGGCATTCTTGGCCATCACGGAGAAGCTCATCTCCACTTCGATTGTCACTCTTCCAGATTGGAGCCTTCTGTTTGAGGTTATGCGCGACGCGAGTGATCTTGCCATGGGATCTGCGTTGGGTCAAAGGAAAGAGAAGATCTTTCACATGTTTTACTATGCAAGTAAGACCTTCACAGCTGCCCAATTGAATTATACCATGACCGAGAAAGAGTTATTAGTCGTGGTATATGCTTTTGACAAGTTTCGTCCCTACCTTCTTAGGGCAATATTGTCGTATACAAGGGCCATTCAGAAATCAAATACCTCATAGAGAAAAAGGATGCAAAGTCGCGTCTTATTAGGTGGGTATTGTTACTACTAGATTTTTACTTGGAGATTCAGGATCAAAAAAGGGAGCGAGAATCAAGTTGTTGATCATTTATCTCGCCTCAAAGGCTCTACAGTAACCATTGACTACAACTGGTCAATGAGGTTTATGTCTCCATATTTGTGATATACAAATATAGTTTAGAGACATCATTTTTAATGTATTATGCGCTTAGTTGAGGGGTTTTTTCATGTTATTTGTCAGTTTCTCAATTCTTACCTTGTTTTGGAGTTTTGTTACTTGTAAAGCATTTTTTGTTTAATTGTGTGTTAAATGTGAAGCTCTTAGGTACAGATATGATATTAGATGCCAAAACAATGTTAAGGAGTTGAAGAAAAAAGATATAACCGAGTGTATACATGGTTGATTTTGACTCATTTAATAAAGCCTCTTACGAGCCCTTAATGATTCACATTAACAAGCTTTTACCAAACTGTTTACGAACTTATCAAGCTGAGTTTATACATGGTTGAGTTTGACTCATTTAATAAACAAGCCTGCATTTCAAGCTTGAGTTTGGTTTGTTTAACTAAACAAACAAACTCAAACGAGCCCTCAACGAATTCAAGCCCAAGCCCTTGGTAAAATTATCAGTTCATTTGCAGCCTATCCACAACAAGTGCATTTCATTTCGAGCCGCCGTGAATAAAGAAGAACATTATTTTAATAAATAACTGCCATATTTATTTTCTTAGTATAAACTAATTCACCTCTAATTTGCATTTAACTCTCCAAAAGTAAAAACAAACAAACTTTTTCCAAAGAATTTACCCAAATACTTCTAATTCCATATTATTCTGAACAAAATTAAACGAAGAGGGAATAGTTAATTAAAGAGAAGAAATATAGCTCAATTCTGGCCTAGTTCTGAAGAACAAGACTCTTCCCAAGAATAATATCATCTGTGGAGAAGTCAGCTTCTTTCCTAAAGGTTCCTCGACCAAAGTCTAGGTTGTAAGAGTCCGTCAAACCTTCCACCAACCCGAATTCTGGTGTCAAACCAAGCACACTCTTTGCTTTTTCCACGGATGTAAAGAAATGCTGCATTCACATCAAAATATGCTATTATCTCAAAATTCATGAATAAACAAGATATTTAAATATGATAACATTTTCTCAACAGTGTATACCTGGTCACGAAATGGGAATGCTTTCTTTTTTCCAAAATCAAACTCCTTGGGATTGTAATGAATAATCTCTGGTTCAGGAAACCCACCAGCCTGTTGATAAAATATCACTTTTTTTATAAAGATAGCTACAAAAAATTTCTATGTTTTGAAATACGTGGTAACAACTAACAATACTAACCTTAGCACAAGCTCGAGCTAATCCATCGAATGTAACATATTTCTCACCAGATATGTTGAATACTTCCTTGCTTGCCTTTTCATTACCAAGAACCTTAACGAAAGCCGTGGCTAGATCCTGGAAAGTATTAAATTTAGACTCATTAAGTTTTGAAAAGGAGTAAGAAAGTTTGTGAGTTCGCAAATTGAAGTACCTTCACATGACCGAGTTGAGTTAATTGGATCCCTGAGTTAGGAATTGGAATGGGGCGACCCGCTTTCAATCGGTGGAAGAACCACTCTTCAACCGGATTGTAATTCAATGGTCCATATATGTAGACGGGCCTTAGTGAAGTCCAGTTAACATCTCGTGTTCTTAACAAGTTCTCAGTATCTAGCTTTCCCTTATGCCTGCTCTTTGGATCAACTGCATCAACCTGAGTAAAAAATTGATGAAAAATATAAAAATTGTAATAATCAAGTTTTTTAATCACTTATCTTCCCATCAAATTGATAAAGAAAATCACTTTTCACAAGTACTACTAGAGAATATGTTAGAATACCGACCTCAAAATGTGGTAGATAATCAGTTTTTAGGTAGACACCGGCTGAAGAACAGTAAATGTACCTGAATATTAAAGAAAATAACTTAAATCACTATTTAGTTAAGAAAAACTATCTTGAAATTGGATTTTTTATACAATTATATCAAAGATAAGATGAGCTTACTGTTCTAGATTAGGTAATGCATCGAGAATAGGTTCGACTTCCTCAGCTTCACGACCATTAATATCATAGACAACATCAAAGCCTTCGGCTGAAAGAGAAGTCTTCACGAAATCATAATCCTTTCTATCTCCCTTCAAGTGCAAGATCTACAATACGACAAAAAAAACACGATCTTATCTAGCCTCATTAGCCATATAGAATGGGCATTACTTTGACATACCTGAGATGAAAAATCAGAATAGTCCTTGTCCGATTCACCAGGCAAAGGCTGAGTGATGGGTGCTTTTCCTCTAGTGAATAGGGTAACCTTTAAGTAACACGACATTATAATTTGATATCAGTATTATGAAATTGTAAAGAGGTAAAACTAAACGCTAAAACAAAATTATAGGAACAGTATTTAATAAGAATTGATCAAGACCTTATGGCCTTCTTTGACAAGAAGTCTGGACAAAAAGAGACCAATAAATCGGGTGCCTCCCATAATGAGAATTTTCTTGGAACTGGATGCTGTTACACGAAGCGCTCCTTTTTGCTGCCATACCTTCCTTTTACACTACATAATATGAATACCAGGAAAACATTAGTTTCTTGATGCCATATAAAACCGTTAGAAAAATAGCAATCCCTTTGAGCTATCATGTCTTATTGATACATAGTTATTCTAGGCTTTATCCCCTGGTGATCACGAGAGGCTTAAGAAATGGAGCCACAAAGGAACCTCAATTCTTTAGAAGGGGAAGATATCTTGTAGGGCAAGGGGGCTAAAGTCACACCCGGATTCTCGCCCTTATTCTTCTTCTTTAATTCATGAGTAAGTTTAGCCTATATCAATCCTTAGTCAAGGTGGATGCATATAAAGGTACTAGGAGTTCGATCACCTCCTACTAAAAACCGATATAACAGTATATCTCGATAAATTCACTAATTCAATTAACATTACTAAGGTAAATATTGTGATATATTGCATTCAGAATACATCCCTTCCCACTAGACTATCTTGAAAGATACCGGACATTTGCATGAACTATTTTTGTTAAATAAATAAAAATGGAGTGTAGAGTAGAAGGTACCTGAAGTGAGGTGGTCAATCTGGCACCATTGAAGTCGGAGAAAGATGAAGGGAGAGTAGAGAAAGAAGAAGGTTGTTTAGTTTGCACCACGGCAGCAAGACTTGCCATGATAGTAGAGTTTGATGGACCTTCTTCTTCCTTTTTACTTGTGGTTTAATAAAAGGTTGATAGTTTTCTCTCATTCTTACAATAAGGATAAGACAAATGACCCTACCCACACTTCCTCCACAACTTCGGTTATATCTTCTACCTCCACACCCTTTCTATCAATCCAACTTATATTTATGTTCACTTGTAAGTTAGTGTGATTAAATGATACACAAGTGTGGGGCCACGGGGTTTCAGATTCCTCTGCTAAGCCTTGTGTCAGACAGCTGAGGGAAAATTCATAAATCTAATTAAAAGAATTCGGGAGAATCAATTATTTGTGATTTCTAAAAAGGTGAATTACACTCATCCAATGTACTCATCTAATGTGGTCTATCTTAATAAATACTAAAACTTTATCTTCTAAAAATTATAAAATTCTCATGGTCTACTTCAGTAATACAAAAATCCTTTATACTTCAAGTATTATAGAAAAAGGGCTATTATATAATTGAGCCCTACGACTTGGAAACTTATATTATAAAGTCCAAACACTATTCTTTATTAACTAGTAGTTTAATATTAACTAAAACTTAGTAAAATTCCCAAAAACCCCTTTCTGTTTCATTCTTATACACTATGAAACAAAAAAATTAAAAACAAAGATCTCTATTAGGATTCTGTTTCAAAAAATCGAAACCTCTCCTACACTCTCTCTTTCTCTCTCTGTCTGCACCTTCCCACCTTCTCACCGCCGAGGCCCTCTTTCAACCTTCCCACCTTCCCACCACCGAGGCCCTCTTTCAACCTTCCCACCATTGCAGCCCTCTACACTCTTCCCCTTCCCACCTTCTCAACTCCGCTTCCCACCATTGCCGTTGTAGCAGATCTCCATCACCGACAGCAGATCTCCGAGACACCACCGCCGAAGCCCTCCAACAACTCTGCGCGTGACTCTTCTCTTCCTTCCGAGACACCACCATCGCTGTAGCAGAGCTTCATCAAAGCCTTGCGTGTGGCTGTTATCTTTCCTCTGAGACACAACCACAGCTGTAGCAGAGCTTCATCGAAGCCCTACGCGTGGCTCTTCTCTTCCCTCCGAGACACCACCGCCGAAGCCCTCCACGAACCTTCGCGCAGAAGCAGAGAACCACCACCACAGCCACGGTTTGTCTTCTCGGAGATCCAGACCGCGCCGCTCTCATCAGATCTGTTGCAGCTGATGTCGTGGTTCGAGGAGAAGACCACGTCGTTACTCTGCCACTACACCAGATCTACACCAGCGTCGTTCCTCCGCCACTGTACCAGACCTCCGGGACTCGCGCCGTTCCTCCGCCACTCCACCAGCGACGCCCCAACACCAGCGTCGTCTTCTCACCTCCCTTCGCAAGGCCTAATTTTTTTTTTAACTGTGTCTGCAAGTGCGTGACTCAGTCATGCTGGTCCGGCCCCATTTGGGCCCAGCCATCTCATTCTCGTCCAGCCCGTTAGTATGAGTGGATAAGGGGTTCAACCCATTTTGATAGTTGTTTATTAAGTCATTTTTTTTAATTCTTTGGGTCCATTAACCATTATTCTTTGTTATTCTTTGTTTTCTAGGTGACAACTGAGGTGGATCCAGCCTCTTAAGGTATGGTCGTTAGTGTCCAGCCCTTAGGGTCCTACCTTTTGTATTAGTTTTTCTACAAATTAACCCTAATCTACTTTGTTAAATTTGCAGGTGAAAATAAACAATAATTAAACACTAACTAAAACCATTGTATAAATTTTAAAAGCTTGAGGGATCTTTGTAAAAAAAATTAATGTATGAAAAATATATCAAAAACATGGAGAAAACGAACTTGGGTACACGAACTTCATTGGATTTCGTTGGACATGAACTTGGACAAAACCAGAACATTGGACATGTACAAAAAACAAGAATTTGGTAAAGCCCCTAGTGTATTTGGACTATTATATGAACAAGACAGTACTGCAATTCTATAAAAAATCATTTTATCCACCTTAAAAACGTTAAGAAAAACATAGGTCTGTACCCATAAAAAATGTAGGTACGTACCCTAGTGAATGTACCGAAAAAATATATCGGGAAAGTTAATTTAATAACAATTCAGAAAAAAATTAATAAAAAAATTTGGAAAAGGTAAAAAGGTAAAAAAGTTAAACCAGAAAATTAAATTAAGTTTTAAAAAGTGTATTTTCTAGTTAGGCCTTAAAAACTTTCTTTTCTACAAATTAGACTCTAATTTGTAGACTTCTCTATAGAAAAATTCAACGTAGTCTAAAATAATAAGTATGAAATCTCATTTGTTAAATTTTTTTATAAAAAAAATCAATAGTTAGGTCTAGTGGTTAGATTACTCTGTAAAAAACAAAATATCATGTGGTCGAATCTTATTAGAGTCAAATGATTATGAGTCCAAAAAAACTCTCATATGTAATAACAAAATTATATAAAAAAATGTTAAGTGCATTAATAGCATTATATAATCAAAATACTTCATTTGAAATACATTTTAAACTGGAAAATTAACCGAAAAGGGTTTCGTTCTTATTATTTTAGATCACATGAGATTTTTTTATATTTTGTAAAAGTATATAGAGTTTTTTAATTATTAGATGGACCACATGGGGTTATATGCAACTTCTTTTTTGTTCCTAGCGTACACCATTATTTTGATGAAATTATGTGATTATGTAATTTCTTAAATAATATATTATGATTAATTATAATAACTTGTTAAGCATAATTATAATCTTAATCTATTAGAATATTATCTTTATTTATATATAACAAAATCTCTGAATATAAATACAATTCGTTGTTAAATATAAAACACATGGATGTTGATTCATATTTTTGTAAAAATATACGAAGTATTAGACTTATATATTTGATTAACTGAATAAGTAGTTGAACATGTATGATTAAATGAGTTTATGTAATTTATGAATTCAATAATTAATAATTACTTTTTCATTATTATTTATGAAATTTGTATGATAAATTAATTTTGATTTCTGCAATTATGTGTCTTGTAACTTATTTAGTTAAAGTTACGCGGTTATCTGATTCCTTGAGTAATCTATATACTTGTATAATTAAATAAGTAGTTTCGCATGTATGATTAAGTAAGTACATGTAATTTATGAATCTAACGATTAGTGATTATCTTTCTGTTATGACTTATGGTCAGATCAAGGAGTCATTTCACTTGGAGTTTCATGAACCAATTGTACATGAAGGTACATGAAATAGGTGTGAACTAGTAATTGTCCCTTGAATAAGCATGTATATACGAGCCAATAATAGAAAAAGGTATCTGTTATATGAAATTGTCCATACTTGCACTTGAATGTTTATATGTATATTGTTAGTATAAAAAGAGAATTAGCGAAAAATGCATATAAGAGCCTAGAAACTATGTAAGAACTGAGTAGGTATGCAGAATGCGATATCCAACATAGTGGAAAACCTACTTGCTTTGCAACTTTGACGTGAATAAGTGATGAGATAACATAACTAGGAAAAGGAGTAGGGTTGTTCTTTGTTAGCCACTTGTTCTCTTTAGCTTTATGGACAAATAAAAAGAATTTACTGTCTTAGCCCCTCTGAGCTTGAGACTTTTTCTTTGTTAGCCATTTATAAGCCGATGCCCCTCTGTATATAGGATTTTTCCATTTGACCCGCTCTTGAGTCAAAGTTCCTCGTGACTAGTCGTCTTGAACTTGAGTTTTAGGTGGTGGGTGTTCGTGGTTCTAGGATACATATAGGTGGTTCCACGCTTGTATGGTGCTATGTACACTAATGTAATTTGATACGGTCCTTGCCAGGAGTCAAGAAAAGAAAAAAACATTGAATGAGAAAAGAAAAAAAAGAAAAAAGATAAAAAAAATGAAATGAAAATAAGTCTACATGAGTTTTTACATCAAACAAGACTCATGTTTGACTTGCAAAAATAAGAACATCGAAAAAAATATGTGGAAATAAGAGAATCCGGCAAGTGAGTATTTGAACATCAATAGGAAAAAGCTTTTTGGAAATTGTGTATATTAAATTTGCATAAAAAAAGGGACGTCTGATTACATATTTGAGCATTAACTAAAGTTCTTAGGTGGTTAGTTGTTTGGTTAGTGAGGAGAGGGCCAAAAGCTTAGTTCACATTATCCAAATATACATATCATACATACCTTAAGTCATACTTTATAACAAAAAATCCCCTATGATTCTCATTTGTGTGATTGAAATGAATAAACGAAAAGGAAGTGAGTTAGTAGGCTACTTCACGGCATGGAAGGATCGAGGATCATCCTATAGCCGTCACACTCTTTTTGCATTGCTAAGCTAATATCTCTTGGAATTTTAACATCCATGTTGATTATGTGTAGGATAATATATTTGTAAATTATTACTTGAGTAGGAACTTATGAGACTTGTTGTACATTGTATATCTTGATTTATCATTGTATATCTTGGGATTATTACATACTTCTCCCTTGTAAAATTTCTTGGTTCTGGGACTACTTTTGTGTTTATTTTGTCGGAAACAAAAAAACCTTGAGTTGGGGGTATTGATGTCTCTACTTTTGTGATAGATTTAGATATTTAAGATAAATCATTTGGGTTGGTTTTTGAGGTTTAATTGCGGAATTAATACCGTTATTTGGCGTCATTTGAGTTTTAGCTAATCTTGGATGATATATGTATTGTTGGATAAATTTGAGATAATTTGTGTATTAAGTGTGAAAAATACTACGTATATGGATTATCTTAGACCCAATATGAATCTAGTAAGTAAAAAAGTCACGAAGAAACCCAAGACAAGTCACAAAATAAGTGAAGAAGTCCATTTAAAACTCAACACGAATGGCTGGAAAAATATTTCTATCAACTTTTGAAAGTCATAACTAATAATTGGTGAATATTTTTCTCATGAAATATAATATCAAGGTATCCCTTATAGTGTAGACCGTGTGGGAAGAAACGGTTAACATTTAAGCATTGAATTGAAGAAGTTACAAGCATTTTACGGACAAGATCCAAAGATATAGAGAGAGAGAGAGAGAGAGAGAGAGAGAGAGAGAGAGAGAGAGAGAGAGAGAGAGAGAGAGAGAGAGAGAGAGAGAGAGAGAGAGAGAGAGAGGAGTCTATTGAACCACTTTTGACTCACTTAAGTTGGCCCAGTTAAGCTAGAACATGGTTGGGACTCTATATCCAAGTTTCCAGCCTCATATTCGAACATTGAGTGCAAGGGAAATAAGTAAGGAGTTCATCCACAATACCTTATATATTCTTATTAATTTTCCATTTAGTTATTAATTATGACTCTTTTATACTTTGGTTTCTTTTACTCTATTATGAACTTATTCATTAGTAGTTTGAGATACTCAAAGTATGAACCCTAGTTATTGGTTTGGATTGTATTGTATGGATTTGAGATATTAAATTTAAATAAAATATAGATTATTGTTGTTGTAAATATGATTATACTTGTTCTTAAATTCTTGTATGGTGGCCACATATATAGGCTTGTTAGCTAGTAAATTACGCAAGTCCGGGAAGGGGATTTGGTAGTGGAACTGGTAAATTTTACGCCTTCTAAAGTTGAAGACTCGGAAGAGCTAAACTAATCAGTCAATCGCGTGAAGGTAATTTGGTTTTAACTGTTAGTTAATATTGTAGGTTCACTCAAGAGAGGTTCCTAATATTGAATAGAAACCCCTACTTACTTGAAAGAGACTTATGGTGTACAATTGAATCCCAATTAGCACTAACATCCTGTTTTCCCTTACAATTACAATTACGTCCATGTCTTAACTAGTCGTAGGTATGAGTTTCTAGAGCTACGTTTCTCTCCTTCTATTCAAAACCTTTATTTTATCTTTCTTAGTTAATTTAGTCTTCAGTTTAACAGTAACCTTAAACAAAAGACATATAAAAATCTTACTTTCTTAGTTTTTTTAAATATCAATAAATCATTAAAACTAGATTATATATTAAATTATTATTCATGTGGAGACGAATTAATTACATTACTCGTGACTACTTATACACTTCAGAGTTAATTTTATATCACACCTCGAAACCGTAGCTTAAAATTTTGCTTTCTTAATTAACACATCACCACTTAAGAACTCACTCCTATTGAATACATTTTAGTTTCTCTCACTCCAAATTACCCTTATTAAATCACTAAAAATGACATTCCAAGGTGAACCGGCATACAACCATTTACTTGAAACCTGCTTATTCCACTACCACTTAATTGTGTTTCAAGCCAAAACTTTTGCTTCTCCAGTGACTAGCCTGCCATTAGATTGTTGCTGATTGATAATAGAAGTTTCAGTTGGATGCATAAAAGATTTTACTACCCTACTGTTGTTATCAAGTTCCTGGCATGAAGATTCATTTTGTACCTATTCATGTGAGTTTTGTACTCCCATCTGCGAAACACAAGGACCACATCTGAACTCTATTGAAATACTAATGTTGTGATACATCAGACTCCGCAATCCTAAGTTGGGTAGATACACCATTAAGTTCTTGTCCATTAATACTCGAAGTCCCTAGAATTTGTCCTTGTACTCCCCACGTGACGAGATCTAAAGGAGTTGAAATAGACAAGATTCAGTTCAAACCGAATACAAATCAAAACAAACCTTATACCCTCTTTGTGTTTTCTTTCTTTCATATTCCAATCTTTATTTCTCCCTGCACGACTTTTCCATCTAAGTAATGTGCATAGTATAATTTTCATGATCACCTCATGAAATTTTCCATGACCACCCTCCCTACTGTCCAGATCAACAGTCGTGTGTAAATCTTCCTTTTGTTAGGCTCAAACTATCTCTTGTCTACTATGTACTCTCTAAAAAGATGAATAACAATTTCCTCGCTATCGCCGCACCATGGACAAGCACCTGGGACTTCCATACCCCACTTAATTAAGTTAACTCTGCTAGCTAACCTCTCATGAACCACCCGCCATAATTAAGCTCTAATATTTTGAGGGTATTTTAGATTCCAAATTTTTTACGATTCCATCTCCTCGCTACCTCCATTCGACTCGGGTACCCAATATGCCGACCTTATTAATAAGACTTCATGAATCTCGCTTTTCCAAGACAAGAAATTTTGGGGGTCATTGTCATTAGACACAATGATCGATGTGATTTTGAGTAGCTTTGTAGGAAAGAGCATATTTTGAAAGCGATACCAGACCCATCATCTCTCATATAATCTTTAACCTTTTTTAATTGAATATCGCTACCCATATACCGAAAAGCATAGGGGTGCATCCCTTACCCAAACATCTAGCCAAAAAGACAAACTCTTATCGTTTTGATATCACCCAACTGGATCTCCCCTCTAACTACGAAAATACCTTTGATAATTCTACATAATTTGTGAATCAATTGTCTTTGGCACATATTCGAGAAGTTCCTTTTTGAAATACTTTTGTCGTAATGCGAAGGTCCAAATCAATTGACTCATCATGTATCAATTTCCAACCAACTTTACCGAGAAGGGCCATGTCATATCTTTTTCCTTGTGCATTCCTAGTCCTCCCTTCTTCTTCCATGGAATTCAACTATTTTCACCTTTACCCTTTTAATATCTCCAATCAAAATCTCTACGGAAACGGTTTATCTCCTGACACACGTAATCCAGAAGTTTCCCCACATGTATGATATACACGGGCATATCACTAAGGACTGTATGAGCTAGTGTGACTCATTCTACTAGAGAAAGAGTCTTCCTTTTCCAACCTTGAAGCTTTCTAACTAATCTTATATTATGTGTTTCGTTATTATAATTAATCGTCCTAAGATATATAATAGATGTATTACCCAATAAATTAGTATGAGATATAAATCCATTTAATTTTGCCTAATGTTGTTGTAATCAATAGTCTATAACTCTATATGTCCTTAAATCGTTTTAGAATATAGATTATGGAACAATATTGAGATTTTGCTAAAAGATTGAAATAGTTGTCTTAAAAACAAAATGATACGGTGGGTGTTTTAATATAAGATATAGTTCAGGGTCCTTTTTGCAAATAACGAAATACCCAAACAATTTACAAACCCTGAACGAATGAAATCATCAACCTACATTTATCAATCGAAAAATAAAACCATTCCGTTTTCCTTCGAAGTCTTGAGCTGAAAAAGGCTTTGAAAATTAAATCTTCTTAATGGATCTAAATCCTGTAAGTTCCATTTTCTCACCACTGTTTTCTTCACACGATTTATCTTTGGCGTTAATGTATATAGGTATACGTGCAAATTCCTTGGTGTATTGTATGAAACTTCATCTCTTTTGTATTTGATTTTCCTATACTTATCACAGTTTATCTACTATCCTTATAAATGGTAGATCTGTTGATTATACTTTAATTTATAATTCTATTCCATATCGATTTTGAATTAGGTCATATTTGGGTACATTTTGTGTATAATTAAATGCTTATACAGTTGAATGAGTATACTGGATGCATAATTAGCGAAAATAACAGCTGAATTAGTTAGTTAATTACCGTGTGATTAAATATGAGAATGTAGATAGTACACGGTGGATATGCAGACTACTTTAGCTACCCTTTGTCACATTAACGAAATCACAGTTAATGGCGGTTTAATTTTAGGGCATAACTATTTAGATTTTAGTATATTTAATTAATCAAAGAACTGATCTCATAATTAATTACTTTTTCTTATCTCAGACTGCAGTGGAAAACTATTCTCACCCAAATATATGCTTCTTTCACGTCTTATTCAAGGTAGATTACAATCCATTACAATATTTAGATTCATATACGAAATAAAAATAATCTTTACAATTTTTTACAGGCTGCAGCTTTAGCATTCTACATACTTTCAGCTTTATTTTTCGATAGTTTTGTCATCATTTTTGTGGTGACTGTTCTATTAGCTGCTCTTGACTTTTGGGTAGTAAAGAATGTGAGTGGTCGTATTTTAGTGGGTTTAAGGTGGTGGAATGAAATTAATGAGAACGATGAAAGTATATGGAAATTCGAAAGTCTTGACCAAGAGGTGGGTAAATAGTAAATACATCTTTTTTACCTTAAAGTCATTTGATTAATTTTTCTGTCTTAATTTTCTTAGTCTATGGCTCGGATGAACAAAAAGGACACTTGGCTGTTTTGGTGGACCTTGTACCTTACAGTAAGTAGAGTGTAAATTTGTTTTTTAAATTAAATTCTATTTAATTCTGATATTCTTTTGTTTGTAGGCTGTGGCATGGATCTTTTTGGGAATATTCTCGGTGATAAGGTTTCAAGCTGATTATTGTTTAGTTGTTGGAGTTTGTTTAACACTCAGTATTGCAAATATCATTGGCTTTACTAGATGTCAAAAAGGTTTGTATTTATATTTTATTTTAGAAGCTTCGGAATAATTTATAGTAATTTAATTAAAATTAAAACTTGCAGATGCTAAGAAGCAGTTGCAAGCATTTGCTACCCAGACATTTGCTTCTAGAATGTCATCTACTATATCATCGGCATTTAGTGTGGTTTGAATTATTTCATATAATTACATGTTGTATTTTCACTTTGTAGAGATGTAATAGTACTTGGCAGGGCTTTGCTATGTATGTATGACATTTTCAGTTTCGGAAAGCCTTGTACATGAAAAGTTTTTCCTTAACTTGCTATATGATTTCACTTGTTTAATTTTTGAGATTTATAAGAAATATACATTATATTATTGGTTTTTTGTCGAAGAAAGTTTTACATCAGAATCTTATGATAAATTTTTTAGCTTTAGAAATCGGAAGGGCCATCCTGCAAAAGACTGTTTGTTCTTAATTGGTCTTTCTTACAATTTCGTTCTGAGTCAATTGTTTAGTCTCATGGACCAATGTTACTATTCATTATTTTTAAGAGTCTCGTCTAAGACAAGACCTTCAAGTAAGGGAGAATGTAATGTACAGTTCACTACTTAATACTATTTTTTTTAATAATAGATCAATAAACAGTCCCTTGTAAATTCCCCGTTGTACTTAATATTTTCATAACATTCTTACGAAAACCTTGTCGGGTATTTAAACTAATTCAAGACATGGTTCATAAACTCGTAAATTTAATGATATCGTCCCATAAACTTTGAACATCTATTTCTATATTTCTTGGTCAAAACCGAGAAACCAAATATCGTAATATATATACAACATATAACATTGAAATTTTATTAATCTAAAGATTTTTAGTTTACAAAATAAGAATTGTCTATATTAATTGGATTTGACTTTGTAAAAAGAAAAACTTTCTTAAACAAGTTAGGTATTTCAAAAAAAAATATGTCTAGTTTAAAGTATAACCTTTTAAGTGACCGAATCATCTAGACAGACCTAGACAATCTTATATGACCTTCCAGATCTTGAAATTAATCTAGGCGCGTTTCATAACATCCAAGTCATTTTTTGAACAATCAACCACCTTCTAATGTTTAAACAAAGATTTTTAGAACACTATACTAGGAATTAAACACTCTCTTAACAAAACTTAAGTAAATTTTTGCTATTCCTTATTGCACTAAATTTTAAAAACAAAATTTAACTGACCAAAACATACATAATTGAATCTGTTTTCCTACCATATGATTAGTCGTGGCACGATTTGAGAAAGAAAAACAAGTTTGCTTTGATAATTGGAAAATTTCATTGCCAGGAATTGATTAGCTAAGATGAGGGGGAAGCTCACATCTGCGAGAAGAGTCTTTACGGGCAATGAAAGTCGACGGCCTTACACCATTGGGATACATCGATGCTAAAACCTTTTATCAAGATATCTTCCAAATTGTTGGGGTCGGTGCTCCGGATGTTGTTCTCCCGGTGTGAAATAATTTATCATCAACTCATTTTATAATATATACATTTTTGTTTAAACTTTGTGTAAAGGAAGTTCCCAAAATCCCAGTTATAAATAAAAAAAAGAACAAAGGTGAAAAATGAAAACCAAATAAAAAAAAGGTATATAAACTGAAAAATAAAATATAAAAACCTCATTATTTTTCTTCTTTTGGTCGTTAAATATAAGAACCTGGATGAAGAGGGAATCTCAAGTCTCAACCCACGAAAAGAGAAGCAAAAGAACAGAAAACTTTCGAACCTTTCGATCGAAGAGATTGCTTCCAACTAGAGCGGAACCTCGAAAAGAGCATAAATTAAACAAAAGAAAAAGGAAACGCAATGTTGCAGTGTATTTTTCTTCTTTCAGATTCTGGGTATGTTTTTCCTCTTTCTTCTACTCCATATCTATTCAATTCCATCTCCAAACTTCACTATTTGTAACTCAATTAATCATCAAAATTAAATCTTCATCATAATTTAATTCTCACCAATATTCTACATTCGATGTGTCTCTGAAACAGTGTACAGTGAATCAAACAAAAATAAAAGAAAGGGATTTTTTTTGGTAATCTGAGTAATACAATTTTGATAATTACAGGGAAGTAATGTTAGAGAAACAGCTAACTGGTCACAGGGTTGATCGATCAATATGTGCTTGGTTTTGGGATGAGTCAATTGCTCAAGGTGATTCCTTTAAGGTAATTTATTTTCATTTTTCGCGAAGTTAATTTTTAACCTTAATTAATTAGCTTAATGTGTTGTAAAATCATAGAATTTACCAGTGATAGCTTCACCCACACATTACCTTTTCCAAGTTGTTCGCGAAGGAATCACATTCTTAGCTTGCACACAAGTAGAAATGCCACCTATAATGGCAATTGAGGTAATTTACATAAAACATTCTATCATAATTTTCAATTCCACATTTTTAATTTGATGTTTAACTACTTTAATTTCTAGTTCCTTTGCAGAGTAGCTGATGTTCTACTAGATTATCTCGGAGGATTAAACGAAGATGTAATAAAAGACAACTTTGTTATAGTATACGAGGTATATTATATATAACTATTATTTCATATAAATATAAACATTAATTTGTGAAACATTGTAGCTTCTAGATGAAATGATTGACAATGGTTTTCCTTTAACTACTGAGCCTAATATCTTGAGAGAAATGATTGCTCCTCCAAATATAGTAAGCAAAATGTTAAGTGTAGTAACTGGTAATACTTCAAACTCGAGTAATACACTTCCAGGTGCAACTGCTTCTTGTGTACCATGGCGTAAAACAGATCTTAAACATAGTAGTAATGAAGTTTATGTTAATCTTGTTGAAGAAATGGATGCTATTATAAACAGGTAAATAATTTATAATATAGTTAACAATTAACATCTCGTGTTTTTGAGATATAATTTGTTTTCAGAGACGGTGTTTTAGTGAAATGTGAGATTTACGGTGAAGTACAAGTGAATTCTCAGCTTTCGGGTCTTCCTGATCTTACACTTTCATTTGCAAACCCTTCGGTTTTAAATGATGTAAGGTTTCATCCTTGTGTGCGTTTAAGACCATGGGAATCTAGTCAGATTTTATCGTTTGTTCCACCTGATGGAGAGTTTAAGCTCATGAGTTACAGGTTTGTTATGCATATATTACACACTTGACAACACAAGATATTAAATGTTAAATGAAATCTCAGGGTAAAGAAATTGAAGAGTACTCCAATATATGTAAAGCCACAAATTAGTTCAGATTCAGGGATATGTAAAATAAGTGTATTAGTTGGGATAAAAAATGATCCGGGAAAGCAAATTGATAATGTTACTGTACAGTTTCAATTACCTCCTTGTGTTGTATCAGCAGATGTGAATTCGAATTGTGGAACGGTTAATATTCTTTCGAATAAGGTATATATATATATGTTTATATTAGATAGGGATAATATTGATTATATATATAAAGTGATTTATTTATGGGTTTTGTAGATTTGTTCATGGTTAATTGGGAGGATTCCTAAAGATAAAGCTCCATCAATGACTGGGACGTTAATGCTTGAGACGGGTTTGGATGGGCTTCATGTATTTCCAACGTTTCAAGTGGGGTTTAAGATAATGGGTGTGGCTTTGTCTGGTTTGAAGATTGATAAATTGGATTTGATGAATTTACCGACACGTCCTTATAAAGGTTTCCGAGCTCTTACAAGTGCGGGGGAGTTTGAAGTTAGGTCATGAGAGAAGTTTGTTGTGATAGAAATTGTTTCATTACTTTACATTGTGTTGGTTGTTATTAATTCTTTATTATGTTACTTGGATTTGGAAACTTAGTGTTTGATAATGTACTTGTTTTGTTTAGTTTTTGTATTTTGTTACAATGGTGAAGAATTGAGGGTAGAATCGTTTTTGCCTAATCGATGTGATTTCTTACTCAAAGAAATCCAGTTTGTATAAGTTATGATACCCAATTTTCGTTTATTGAGTGAGTTTTTAGAGTTTTGTTTTTATTTGATTTCTTCATGCGTTTCAACGTATAATACCTTTTGTATGTTATTTATCATCTGATAACTATTCCCTCCTAAATATCATATGGGTTTATTGGTATGGGTTGACCTATCATGTACATCGACTTGGCCCAAATTTCCTTATATTATATGCAAGTGGATATAAATCTTATATCAAATACAAAAATAATCTTGACATATTGGGTAATTAGCTCGTGAGACCTGCTAAGCATTCTAGCATCATTGATGTAAACCTTGTTTAGGGTAGATAGATGTTCCATTAAAATTTATTCGACTTGTATTATTGCAGGACTCTAGATTAAAGATGTAATGTCAATAACGTAGTAACTATATTTCTAAAAAGTAAGTTATCACTTTCTTAGTGATAATATGAGTCTATTATCATAACCTCATGTGTCTCACTATCATATGTCCTACTATTTAACTTACATGATTGGTGCACCTAGGGGTGGAAATCGGAAGGAGCGGATCGGAAAAATTTCAAATTTTTTCGGAATAGATTTTTTTCATTCTAATTCCTATCCGATTTTTCGGAACTGGGAAAAACAATTCCGAATTCAGAACTTCAGAACTTCAGAACTTCAGAACTTACCGGAAATTCGGAAATTTCGGAATTTTTGGTTCGGAAATTTGGGTTCGGAACTTCAGGCTCGGAAATAGCGAAACTAAGAGTTATAAATCGGAATAGTGGTTTGAAAATTACACGAAGAGTAACAATAGTTAATATCTAAACTTATAAAACTTACACGAAGAGTAACAGTATTCAAAAACTAAACTTAAAATTTACATGAAATAACAAAGTAACAATAGTTAAAAAACAATGCTAAACCGCGATTACTTTTCCAATTACATGAAAAACAAATATTGAAAAAAAGTCTCGGAAGTTATCCTGCTTTTTTGTTCCAAATAAGTCTTGCCTTCGAGCCTCCAAATGATTCTACAATTTTCTATAAGTTGTTAGAAAAAGTGCGAAAACAATGTTGTATAAGTTATTAGAGAAAATACAAAAACATTGCTTCAGCATTATTGAGAAGATCACAATAGTCATAACTAAATTGTCTTTGTTTCAACCATAAGTATCATTGAAACGGTTAAAGATGTTAAAGTAGTTAACGACATCAATAGGTTCACGGGAAATTTCAGTGAAATTAGTTGGTAAAGACATGAATCTGTTAATCTGTTGAAGGTCTCCTTACAGACATTATCAATAATACAAGGAAGAGAGAAGCTAATTGCTGAACATATTCAGAAGAAACTTAAGTTTTTTTTTTTGGATTAACCAAGTCTTGAGTTGATTTATAAGTATACTTTGAAAAAGTTTTGGGAACATAACTGGAGAGTAGATACGGAAGCCAAGTTGATTTTCAATTTCTAAAACTTTTCAAGGACCAAAGAAACAGGCCATTAATTTTCATATTTCAAATAATTATAATTTGGAAATATAATTCGGAAATAAAATCGGATCGGAAAACCCGGAAATTTCAGAAATTTATAAGTAGTTCCAATTCGGATCCTATTTTCTTGGAAAAATTGGAAATCGGAATTCGGAATTTCGGAACCTTAAAAACCTGTTCCGAAATCGGAATTTTCGGATCGGAAAAATTGGAAATCGGAAATTTCGAATCCGATTTCCACCCCTAGGTGCACCTATTATAACACATATTTGATATTCAGTTTATTCTTCTTCTCATACTTCAATCTGTACATAATAATATAATCGCTTTCCTAGACATACCTCATATGGAAGAAAACTGGTCACAACAACTTTGGTGAAAAGAAAAACACAAAACTAAAGAATGAGGGCAAAAACACCTCCAAAAATAAATATAAGAGAAAGATTAAATGCTACCGTTGTGACAAAATTGGTCACTTTGCTCGCAAGTGTAGCGAACCTAAAAATGTAGCAAAAAACTCTTTTGATGTTTTTACCTGTATAGCTAGCATTGTCTCACTTGTCGATTCTATTATTTGACTATTGATTCGGGATAATTTACCATGTAGCTAAGGACCAAAGGGTCTATGTAGAATACTGTCGGATTCTTGGGAAAATCGGAGGGATATATGTGACAATAACTAAGTTCAAGTTAAAGGGGTTGGTACATGCAAGTTGAATTTGTTACATTTTAAAACCTTACCCCGGCATGATATTCTATATACCATTGACATTCACTAGAATGTAGTCTTGGTTAATTTCATCTTGAGTTTGGTTATAGTTTAGAATTTCATGACAAATCAATAGATATTTTCAATGACACTAAGTATTTTGTTTTGAGTTTAATCTCAAAAGTTTTATGGTAATGGATAATGATAAATTTATTATAAATTATTACGATAGCCAATGTTTTTCTTTGAGATCAAAGAAGAAATCTAAAAGGACCTCAATCCATATAAATTGGGTGAGACTATATAAGATGATATGCAAACAAAGGTAGTGGAATCTAGTTTGTCTAAAACTAGTGAGTTAGAGAACATAATATCATTATCTAGTCAACCTAATCTACGAGATTTTTTCTCTTAGAAGGAGTGAATTGAGGGTAGATTATGTGTATTTGTTTTGAGACCAAATGAGAAGTCTTTATGAAAACTCCACACAATGAAGAGCAACATCGAATAGTGCGTGATGCATTTTTATCTCCAAGCATGGAAAATTGGAAAAACTATGAAGAAGAGAAAGAGTCAATAGGAAGATAAACTATGCTTGTGAACTATTTATTTTCTAAAGGACGTAAAACTACTGGGAACAAATGTGTTCTTAAGATCAAGCGAAAGGGTGGTAATTTGATTGAAAGGTATAAACTTCGGTAGGTAGCAAAAACGCTATACTTAATAGGAAGGGATTGCCTATGATGCAACTATCTCTCTTGTTGTGAGATTTACCTTTATTCATCTTATCTTGGACATTGAAGCATACTTTTATTTAGCATTACTTCAGATGGATGTTAATTTTTTTCTAGTTTAGTGTTTAGGTGAAGAGGTCTATATATTGGAAAACTTGTAGCCTTCGTTGCAAAAGACCAAGAACAAAAGGTCTATGGGTTGAAGAAGTCGATCTATAACTTTAAACACACATCTAGTTAGTGGAACATGAGATTTCATGTTGTGATCTCATTAAATCATTTTGAAATTATAAATGAGAACCATTGAGTATATATGAGATGTTCCGAAGAGAAAAGTATTATTATGTTTCTTTATGTAGATGGCATCTTGTTGTCGTGTTGGCCGAGAATGATAAAAAGTTTCTTTTCAAGGCTAATAAGAAGTGTTCATTCACCCATTCCGATATGCAAGATATGGTTGATATAAAAATTTGTTCTTGGTGTTAAAATAAATAGTGAAGGGTCAAAGATGTTGTTATCTCTATCACAAGGATCTTACATCTAGACGATACTTGAATACTGTAAGATGCCTATTGTAAAGTCATTGATATTCAATTAGAAAAAGGCATAGATCTTAGTAAAATCACGTGTCCTTCAACTCTAGAAGAAAAGAAAATAACATCATCAGTACCATACTAGAGTGTCATAGGAAGTATTGTATATGTCATGTTATGTATTAGACCAGACCTTTATTACGTTGCAGGTTTAGTTGGTCATTTTTTTATTGAATCCAGAGCAAGAGTATTAGAAATCTACTAAGGGGATAATGTGGTCCCTGATGGGGATCAAAGATCACGACCTTTGCTTTCAATTATATGATGTACGCCTTAAGGGATATATCGATTCCAATTGGGTTGGTGATTTGGATGATCGTAAATCTACTTCAATATATGTGTTTTTTTTTAGTAATTATGCCATATTTTGGTATAATAAGAAACAAACTTGTGTTGGTTTCTCTATTTGAAAGCTGGATTTGTGGCATGTTCAACCACAATTCAGTAAGGTGTTTGTTTAATAATGTTCTTAGAACATTTAAGATTCTCAAACTTAGTAGGAGTCCAGTTGTGTCACATTGTGATAGTCAAGTGGCAATGGTTTATATAAAAATACCAAAATATTATAGTTTGACCAAACATACAAATATATCTTATAACGGGTGGAGGTTGGAAAAGGTTTGGTAGCTCAATTTGACCAATTTATATTCAAATGATATTTTAATGATGACAAACAAGGATATTCTATCTTAGAAAGCTTATTTTATATTCATGTGATTGATCAATTAGAAATGTTATGATTTGCCGTCATGATTGAATGTGTATGATAATTAGCTAGTTAGATGAATGTATATGATTTCACTAAGGACATCCGTAATTTCTTAAGCCTAGGTATAAAAGAAAGAATATAAGAATAATAAATACACAATGCACAAATCGTATGTACTTAAGCATACCTACAAGAATAAGAAGATCAAGAAAAATTGAGTCATGAGAAGAAATACATTTTTTTGAAAATAAGAGACACTAAGATAACGTGAAGATGAAAGATCCAAAGAGGTGAAGAATTTAATCTTAAATCAAAGAGAACAGATGCCAAAAAATAGAGAGGCAAAGAGAAGTGGAAACAAGAAAAAATACAGATATAGAGTACCTTTATGGTCAACGAAAGTACACTACCAAACAAACAATCCACCAAAAAAAACATCTAGCGGATTATAAACCCAGAGGGGAAATGGAAGAAAAGACAAAGTAGCTAAAGCACAAAACAACATGCACATTCCAAGCAAAGACGCTAGTAAAAATACACCTGCCAAGTAAAAAACATGACCGTTTGAAGTACGGATAAATAAGACCATTGTAACACAAGTGGACAAATCCAGGCGTGACACATCAATCCAAACGTAACCCCTCTAAGGAATAAGAATGAAACTGGGCACCCACAATGTCCAAACATTTGAATCTTATTAGGCCACATATAATATAGTTGTTGTGGAAGATTCTTTCCTATATAAACATCTTAATTTTCTTCAAATATAACTCTGTACAACATATGAAGCTAACCTAAGTTGAGAGAGAGAGAGAGAGAGAGAGAGAGAGAGAGAGAGAGAGAGAGAGAGAGAGAGAGAGAGAGAGAGAGAGAGAGAGAGAGAGAGAGAGAGAGTAATCCATCCTTACTTAATTTTACACATTCTAGTTACGATATACTTCATTGATATATTTGATCAATATATGAGATTTATAAGATCAAGGAGTAAGTGTGCCATTGTTCACTAGAGGTTATATCAAAGGATTTTTCGCACTCTTCTTAATTTTTTAGGAATGTGATAAACAAACCTTTTAGAAGTTCTAAAGAGGTCACTATCTCATATATTTGTGGAGATTGTTGTTTTCTTCATTGATACGAATAGGTACTTAGAGATAGCTCAAAAAGTATAAAAGTATTTGTCTACCCATCAAAAGTGATAAAAATATTACTATCATACTTACCAGTGTAAGGTGATGGGGGAGATTTCTAATGGAGAGAATTCTCAAAATCCTAAGGATAGAAAAGCCTATAGTAGGGGAGTTAATATTGAAATTAACCATTATACATGTGGTGTGAAAATTTTCATCATTGTAAACTCCTTATATTCTAGACATGTTAATTATTTTGAAAAATTGATAATATCTTACACATCTTATTTATCTATATTTAGTGTTAGGGTTTAAATTCATATACGAATATTATTTAGAACGCTAATTCTAATTTTGTACAATTAACCGTATATTCTATCCATGTTCCCTTTAGGATATGATATGCATTTATATAAGGACCTACAATTTATAGTTATAATATATCATGATATTCTACAATTATATTTAGTCTTATATAAATTTGAGCTAATTATAATTTTTTTTATCATCAAATCAAACTTTTATTAAATAAACTCAACTTCCATTGTCTTTACAACTTTACTTCTTTTTAAGTATTATACCCAAGCATGGATATAAAGCCTTAAACAAGAAGTTAAAAAAACCTTGCTACATTACTACTACTCGGCCCAAATTAAAAAGATAAAATATGGCCCATTACAAGAAATATTACATTTAGTTACAAAATAAGATTTTCAACTATCTCTCTAGCTATTTTATCTTTGACTTTCCACCTCTGCAGTTTGATTTTTGTTAAGCCAAGGATTTTACCGCAAATCTTCTCTTTAGTCAAACCATTTACACCATGATCCAACTCATTTTTCACCCACCACACCTGATAAATATAAGAAGTACACACAACACTTCTAACAATCACCTGCTCTTCACACTTATTCACTATAACTTCATCACATGATTCCTTAAAATCTTTTGATATCTTATCAATTTTACACCTAGTGAGAATATTTTTAAGAATTCTACCAGTAAAGGAGCACCCAAAAAACAAGTGAATATGATCCTCAATGACAGCTTTACAGAAACTACTCAAGGGATTGCTTACATTGCCCCAAGTTAATATCCTTTGCTTAGTACTTAATCTGTCTTGTATTGCAAGCCACACAATAAAAGAGCATCTTGGAATATTCCTCTTTGCCCAAATCATCTTATACCAAAACACATCCTCCTCATTAACATCATTAGAGATTTGCGAAAGGGTCTTTTTAAACGAGAATTTATTTTTCACACTTTCCTTCCAAATCTTAACATCATTTCTAGTGTTAAGTATATACTCACTCACTTTAGGAAGAATTTTACCAATTTTAGGAGGTAACCTCCATCTATTTCTTCCATAAAACTCTTTCACTGTTTTGTTTTATTTATGTCCTTTGTACTCAATTCAAGCTTCAGAATTTCTTGAACACTTGAGCCCTCTAACCATCTGTCCCACATCATATATGTATCATTTCCACTATTAACCTTATGATATATAAATTCATAAGCTATTTTCCTCACCTTCATTAATTTTTTCAATATCCAAGAGTGTGATTGCTTTTCTTCAATACTCCAAATACACTTATTCTTCACTATATTTATTTTTACCCATCTACTCCACAAATTATTCTCCTGAGCATACATTCTCCAGATTGTGAATAGTAGGCAGACTAGGTTGATGTCATCTAATTTTGGAATACCTAATCCACCCTTCTATTTGCTACTACACACTCTATCCCAAGCCATTTTTGCTCCTTGAGCTCCTCCAGTATTCCCTTTCCATAGAAAACTGTTTAGCAATTGATTTAGCTTGTATATTACTTTCTTTGGAAGCAAGAACACTCTACACTAGAATAGTATCTTGCTCAATAAAACACATCTTATAAGCTCTACTCTTCTCAGCATATGAAAGAAGCTTAGAGCTCCATTGATTGATGCTGCTGTATATTTTTTCAACTAGTTTAGTACTCTCTTCCACACTAAGTTTTTTAGAATGAAGAGGCACTCCTAGATATCTTACTGGTAATTTACCAATTTTGAAATTAAGCAGCTCTGAGATTTCTGTCTTAGTATTGAAGTCAGTTTCTCCAAATTAAAGCTCACTTTTATCATAATTGACATTCAACCCAGACATTCTAGAGAATATGTTCAGTCCATTCGTAACTTCATTTGTAGAGCTGATATTAGACTTGAAGAATATTTAAGAGGTCATCATCAAATATTATATGATTCAACTTCAGCTCTTCACACCTCTGATGATAATTAAAACTATTCTTTTTAGCCATATGATTAAATAAGCCTGTAAAAACTTCCATACACAAAGCAAATAAGTAAGGAGAGAGAGGATCACCTTGGCGCAATCCTCTCTTTCCTTTAAAAAATCCACATGCCTCTCCATTTATACATACAGAATAAGTAGGTGTGCAAACACACATTTTAATCCACTCCAAAAATTGTTTAGGAAAGTTGAAAGCTTCAAGAGTGTTCATTAAAAATTTCCAATTAACACTGTCGTATGCTTTTTGTAAATCAAGATTAAGTGTACACTTAGGATCTGAATTTAACTTATCATATCCAAGCACCACCTCTTGAGCCAATTATAAATTAATGCTTATTAAAAAACTTATTTAAAAAAATGTACCTAGAATAAGATACTTTACATAAAACAGCCCCACCCCAAACTATCCCTATAATTAATAATTTAAAAAAAGACACTAATAAACACACGAATGCGCGTCCGTGAATTTTTATAAAAAACCGTCATAACTAATTCTAAAAAAATCAAAAAAATAAAAAATTAATATATTTGGATAAATCAAATTAATATTTACGTATATGATTTTTTTTGGAACTTTTTGTATTTTTTTTAATTTTTTTGATTTTTTTCGCAGACACGGAATTTCATGTTTTAAACATAAAAATCCGTGTCTGCGAAAAAAAATCACTATTTCAAACAGTGAATTTCATGTTTTAAACATGGAATTCTGTGTCTGCGAAAAAAAAAACAAAAAAAACAAAAAAAACAAGAAAAATCAAAAAAAATCATAAACGTAAATATCAATTTGCTTTATCAAAAAATGTAAATTTTTTATTTTTCTGATTTTTCTAGAATTAGTTATGACGATTTAAAAAAAAATCACGGACCTCTCGTGTGATGAAATTAGTATTTGGTGGTGGTGGTGATGGTTGTGGTGGCTATAGTGGTGGTTAAATACATGGTGGTGGTGGTGGCGGTGGTGAGGGTAGAAGTACCCTATTATTTGTTTAATATTTAAAAATAAATATTGTATTAAAAATAATATAATATATTTAATAATAAGGGTAGTAAAGGTATTAAAAATATAAAGGAGATGTTTTCTATAAATAATTGTTCTATTATGCATTTTTTATTAAATAAATAATTGAAGGTTTAAAAAATATATTAGCTTACTCTATCAGGATGCTTTCTCTAATAACCTCTATAAATTTTTATTGACTTGTGAGTTGGTGATACATTAATTTTTTAATCAAATAACAACAAGGTGTCATATTAAGGAGTAATGTCTAAAATATTTCAATTACCCTAAAACTATAATAAATACATACGATAAAAAAATATCATGTGTTACTTCTCGAACCTTTGTAGACATCAAATTCTTTTAGCTCAAATTTCTTATACCCATCACTGATTTCATTCTTAATTATAATTTTATACTCAAATAATACCTTTTACAATTTGTGAATTATTATTACGTTTTAATAATATAGTTATGTTTATTAATATACGAGACACAATTCGGAATTTTGTTCAGGACTTTTGAATTTAAATCAATATTGTGTTTGAGTATAACAAAGTGAGACATATTAAAGAAGGTAGTAGATTAAACTAATTATCTACTTTATCTGGTTTGGGGTTTCCATGGATGAGATCGTAATTTATGTTAAAAATGATTAAAGAATTGTCAATCCTATAATAAAGGTTTGGTTGATCTAATAATAGGAATATATAGCTTTTTTTTAGCTTTTTTACTTTATAAGTTGTTAAGTTATTCTATGTTAAGATTTTTATAAATTGTCTTAAGTTTTTGGATAATTTGTAATAACTTTAGTACATTTACTTCCACGGGAAGGAATCTCTTGGTAGACTTATTACTATAAGCTCTTTTGACTTTAAAAAAATTGTAAGCTAAAAGAATGGGTCAAGACTAGGATGTCCTCTTGCAAAGTTTTAAACAATGACCATTTACTTGTAAAACATACATAAGTACGGACAGAGAATGGGTAGAAACTGAAAAAACCTGGGTCTAGAAAAAATATATAAGGAAACAAGAATTAGAAGGAATCCAAACCTAGCAAATGATTATGTACCGTTTGAAGAGGGTAGACTATGATGTCTTTAGGCAAATACATAGGGTAAACGGAAAGTTGGGGATGTGATTTGTCTCTAGGAGTCTAATTTTCTCCTTTGCAATCAACCACAAACACATCATGATTCTTTATATTTGAATTATGAATGTAACACTATAGCCGTTATTCTCTCTGTTAAGCATTTTGTTGCACATTTAACTAAAGAGTCATGATATAAAACTTTTACATATGCTAACTGGATCTCAACATTTAAGCATAAAATGTTGCTAAACAAAGTTAACACATATACTCCTTCTTTTGTATCAATACATACAATCTTGATTTAATGAAGTTGGAATAAAGAACGATTATGAAACAACATACAACCACCATTCTACAAGCAAACTAAGTGCCTGATAAAAAAGAAACACGAAAACAGCTCTGAATCATCGAACTAGTTAAGAAACATTTCAGATCACACAGTGACTTTATTAACTCTAAAGGCAGCCATAACATCACGAAGATCACTTTCCTCTTCAACAAACACATTCTCACGTGTTTGTAATCGTAATTCATATAAACGATTATTTTCAACTCCAAGAACCGAAAGATAACGGCTATTCCATTCCAATCGAGTTACACGTTCTTGAGGCATCACAGCTAACTCATTGTTATTCGCATATGACACAGCTGAGACGTGTGGAGGTTGGAAGAGGTTCGGTATCTCAATTTGACCAATTTCTATTCAAATGATATTTTAATGATGACAAACAAGGATATTCTATCTTAGAAAGCTTATTTTATGTTCATGTGATTAATCAATTAGAAATGATATGATTTTCCGTCATGATTGAATGTGTATGATCATTAGCTAGTTAGATGAATGTACATGATTTCACTATGCACATCGATAATTTATTAAGCCTAGGTTTAGAAGAAAGAATGTACAAGAATAAAGTATACACAATGCACAAATCACATGTACTTAAGCATACCTACAAGAATAAGAAGATCAAGAAAAAGAAAGTCAAAAGAAGAAAAACAATTTCTTTTGAAAAGAAGAGATACTAAGATAACGTGAAGATGAAAGATCCAAAGAGGCGAAGAATTAAATCTTAAAGCAAAGAGAAGAGATGCCAATAAAATGGAAAGGCAAAGAAAAGTTGAAACAAGAAAAAATGCAGATACTTGATACATGTTATGGTCAACGAAAATACGCTACAAAGCAAACAATCCAAAAAAAGTAACATCTAGCGGATGATAAACCCAAAGGGAAATTGAAGAAAAGCCAAAGTAGCTAATGCTCAAAACAACATGCACATGCCAAGCAAAAACGCTAGTAAAAATACACATTCCAAGTAAAAAATTATGATCTTTGAATTATGGATAAATAAGACCATTGTAACATAAGTGGACAAATTAGGACGTGACACGTCAGTCCAAACGTCACCCCTCCAAGGAAGAAGAATGAAACTGGGCACCCACAACCACAACGACTAACATTTGAATCTTACTGAACCACGTAAAATATAGTTGATGTCTTTCTATTTGTGATATTTAATCAATACTTGAGATATCATTTTAGGGTTATTTAGTAATTAATTTTGGGATTTTTTCTCATTTATTTATACTTTGCACTTTCTTGCCTAGTTTTAAGTGTTTTGTTATTTTGTGAGTTTTTTAGCGTAATTTGCGTGATATTCGTGTAGCACTTAGGTATATGGAAGCTATTACACCTATAGAAACTGATTTGAAGTGGAAAAGTAAAGGAAATCCCTTGCTTTTTAATCAAAGCAAAAAAGGATAAATTTGAACTGCACATACGTCCACAAATTAATTTACTTTAGAAATTCGGTCTGTAATTAAGAGAAGATTTTCATATGATCAGATAGATATTTCAAACGCCGCCGTTTCCATATAAAGAACGTCAAAATCCAATAAGTAATGAAAGAGATATGACCAAATCAATATCTGGTAAGGTTTATCCCTTCCTACAAGTTAGGAATATAAATTTTGGTAAGATCATGACTCCTTAACTTGGGGATTACTCCTATTGTCTACCAAGGGCCTATATATATTCATTCCTATCTTAGACAATTCATCATTGTCAGTCCTTAATCATCAAAAGACCAAGAGGAAGCTTACATCAAGAGAAGAGAAGACTATAAGGAATTGGACAACCATTCATGCCTTTCCAATCCTTCAAATTTGTATTTTATTTTCTTTCTCTAGTATGAAATAATTCCAATTATCTTGAGATTAGCATAAGGGTATGAACCATAGACTTGTTTTATATCTATTTTAATTTCGAATGTCTTTTACATTTAATTGAAATTAGTGTTGTTATCTCTGTTTTTATGTGCTTTGACTTATTTCCAGCCCTAATCTTGATCACGTTAGGACTGTCTAATTATTGAAAAACCACATAAACGTCTAGTGTGCAGTGGTGATCCAGAAGGGCTTGCCTAACTAGATAGTTACTAGGGTTTGATATTAACCACCGATCATTGCGCATGGTTCCCTTATCCAAGTCCCCTGGTAATTGTTAGGTTGTCACCTAAGTCCATCCGGATGGGGGTTAGGAGGAATATAGAATCCTGGCTATTGTATATCACACAATTCTCCTTTACATAAATAGGTTATAACAAGGCTAGTGGGGATTACTTTCTAGATCTCAAGCCAAAATCTTATACTATCTTCTTCTCTTTATTTATTTCTAGTCTTTATTTTATTTAGTTAATTGTTAGAGTCTTAAAAACCTTTCAGAGTCTTTTATTTTCAGCGTATTATTCTTCTAGCTTTCTTAGTTTCACTTTATATTGCATAAGTTCTCTCTAACTTTTGTAGTCTCTGGAGAACGAATTCTACTTATCATTAAAACTTGCGTACGATCTATGATACTTGCAGTGAGTAACGTTTTTGGTTTGGGTGATTAGTTGCATCTTCATTTATCTATTATTTAATCACACCCTAACCGACACCAATAGTCGTCGTGGAAGATTCTTGCCTGTATATACATCTTCATTTTTCTTCAAATATAACTCTCTACAACATATGAAGCTAATAGAGATATATATATATATATATATATATATATATATATATATATAGAGAGAGAGAGAGAGAGAGAGAGAGAGAGAGAGAGGAATGCATTAGATGGATGCATGGGCATTGCGGCGAAAGGCCATGGGGAAATAACGTTTGTGATGGATCTCCAATCGAGAAACCGTATCCAAGCTTCATGGCTAGTCTGCATTCTTTGGACTTTTAAAACCTAGCGAACTGAAACATCTAAGTAGATAAAGGATGAAAAATCAACCAGAGAGAGAGAGAGAGAGAGAGAGAGAGAGAGAGAGAGAGAGAGAGAGAGAGAGAGAGAGAGAGAGAGAGAGATTCATCCTTACTTAAATTTACACATTCTAGTTATTATATTCTTCATTGATATTTGATCAATATATGAGCTTTGTATAAGATCAAGGAGTAAATTTATCATCTTTTCAGTAGAAGTTATATCAAAGGATTTATAACACTCTTCTTAATTTTTTTAGGAATGTGATAAACGAACCTTTTGGAAGTTCCAAAGAGGTCACTATCTCATATATTTGAGGAGATATTTGTTTCCTTCATTGATACAAAAAGGTACTTAAAGAGAGTTCGAAGGGTGTAAAGGTATTTGTATATACATTAGAAGTGGCTATCACACTTACCAGTGTAAGGTGATGGGAGGAGATTTCCGATGGAGAAATTTTCAAAATCCTAAAAATAGAAGAGCCTATAGCAAGGGAATTAATATTTAACTTTAACCATTATACATTTGGTTGGAATTTTTCATCTTTAAAAACTCTTTATATTCTTGTAATGTTAATTATTTTGAGAAATTTATAATATCTTACATATATCTTGTTTATATCTAGTTTTAGAGTTTAAATCCATATAAGAATCTTCAATTAAATTGCTAATGTTAATTTTGTACAACTAATAGTATATTCTATCCATCTATATATCCATATACCTACAATTTATAATTAAAATATATCATGATATTCTACAAATATATTAAGTCTTGTATAAATTTTTATCAACTTTTAAATTGGCGACAAATTAAATTTTTAATCAAATAACAACAAGGTGTCATATTACAGAATAATTTTTAAATTAATTCAATTACCTTAAAACTATAATGAATACATACGATAAAAAAAATATCATGTGCACCTTCTCAAACCTTTTTAAAAAAATATCATATGCAACTTCTCAAACCTTTGTAAACATCAAACTCTTTTAACTCAATTTTTTTATACCCTTCACTAATTTCTTTATTATAATTTTATACCCAAATAATACCTTTTACAACTTGTTAATCATTATTACGTTTTAATATACTTATGTGTACTAATATATGAGACTCAATTGAAATTTTGTTCAGAATTTTTAAATAAAAATTAATGTTGTGTTTGAGTGTAACAAAGATGTGAAAGATTCTGGCAAAACCAGTCAATTAAACTAATTACATATGCATTGTGGTTGGGGTTCCATTGAAGAGATCATAAAAGGATTAAAAAATTGTCAAAGCTACATTTAAGGTTTGGGTGATCTAATAATAGGAATTAAGAGCTTTTTAATTTATAAGTTGTCAAGTTTTTGTATGCTAATACTTTAATAAATTGTCATGTTTTTCTATAATTTGTAATGAATTTAATACTTTTACTTAAACGGGGTCCCCTCTTGGTAGATTTATTTTAATATAAACTCATTTGACTTCAAAATTGTATGCTAAAAGAATGGGTCAAGACTAGGATGTTCTTTTGCAAATTTTAAACAATGAACGGGAACTTGAAAAACATATATACGGGCGGAGAAGGGGAAACATATATACGGGCGGAGAAGGGGTGGAAACTGAAAAACCTGGGTTTGAAAAAGAAATATAAAGAAACAAGAATTAGAAGGAATGAGAACCTAGAAAATGATAATGTACAGTCTGAAGAGGGTCGACTATTATGTCTTGGGGCAAATACATATGGTAAACAAGACGTTGGGGATGTGGTTTGTCTTGGAAGTCTAATTTTCTCCTTTGCAATCCAACCACAAACACATCGTGATTCTTGATTAATTCATTATATTGAATTATGAATGTAATACTTTAGCCGTTATTCTCTGTTAAGCATTTTGTTGCACATTTAACAGAAGAGACATGATATAAAACTTTTACACATGTCCACTGAATCTCAACATTTAAGCACATGTTAATTACTCCTCCTTTTGGATAACAAATACAGTCTTAATTTAACAAAGTTGGAATAAAGAACGATTGTGAAACAACATACAACACCCATTCTACAATTGCAAACTAAGTGCCGGATAAAAACAGAAACACGAAAACAGCTCCGAATCATTGAACTAGTTAAGAAACATTTCAAATCAGACAGTGACTTTATTAACTCTAAAGGCAGACATAACATCACGAAGATCACTTTCCTCTTCAACAAACACATTCTCAGGTGTTTGTAATCGTAATTCATATAATCGATTGTTTTCAACTCCAAGAACCGAAAGATAACGTCTATTCCATTCCAATCTAGCTACACGTTCTTGAGGCATCACAGCTAACTCATTGTTATTCGCATATGACTTAATATTCACTTCAACTTCATAATACATTTTCCCATCATCAGCTACTCTCGAAGAAGTAGAAAGAATATTAGCTTCTCTACGAACCCCAAGTCTAGTTGACATAAACTCTGTTAAATATTGCCTAAGTACTCTCTTTCCAGCTTCTTCAGGTGAACCTAAATCCTCTACGGTTTTGTAAGTAGATGATGAAGGTGAGGATATATTTACAGAGAGATTCTCGTCAAGGATATAAGGGTCTCTGAAAAATATGTCAGCACCTGCACCACGCACTTGAATCCAAGTCTTGGGATAGTTTATAGAATAGCCGTCAAATGTATCTATATATTCCCTGTAAATAGTTTGTGCAGATGCAAAATCTTTGAGATCAATATGTGAGAAGATGTAACTTGAGAAGATCAATGCCATTGCTTTTCTTCTTTGAACTGCAAAACCTTTACTCTGGTTATATATTAGAATACAAGATATAGTGAGAATTCATATATATAATTGTTTATGTGAGTGACACTAAATTTTGACTTAGAAATGGAAGAGAAAGTGTTGCACAATTAGTCCTTGGACTTATAGTGCAATTGACTATAAAAAAAAGTAATGATATAAGAACGTGCTATTAGCTCAAGAAAAGCAGAGATTTTACTTGTATGTTTCAATAAGCTCAATGAAGTGAAATGAGCTCGATAATTATTTAGACAATCTAACTTAAGCCAGGCCATAAATAGATTCTATCATCAACAGTTAACTGAACTTTCTTAAATTTCTGTGTAACGGCAGTGCAATTGATCGATCTATCTCAAGCTTACCAGTTAACTACTCATATTAGTGAATCTTATTTATTATATAAAGATAAAAGGGAAAATGTTGAAAGCTGCAAAAGTAAAGGGTGTAGCGTGCTCACAGTTTGTAGGTTGCAAGAAATGGTTGGGCGTGAGAGTGGGCCCAGCTTCCTGCAGGGAGACGCCAACTTCAGACGCCATGACAGCGGAGCTGGTGTGAGAAGGCTGGACATTGGGTGGCCGAGTAAATAACCGTAACCAAGGAAATGGATAGAAGATAGAAGAAGCTGATATATCTTCCGATTTGGATAAGTTATATTCGGTTGGATCTTTTCATTATATTTATTGTTTTGCTTAGTAATAATTAATGCAAGAAATATATATATATATTTTGATATTATAATGATGATTTTTTATTATTTTTGGAAGGATGATGATGATTGCACCCAAGGACCGGTCCTGACATTTCGGAGGCCCTAAGCAAACTCAAAAAAATAGGGCCCTCTACATAAATAAAAATATTGTTACTATTAACATGGTTCAAACTTTAGACCGCATAAATGAAAACATGTCACATTACCACCAAACTAACAACACTAATTTTATATAATTATTTAAATCGGGGATATATATGTATACACACATAATATATTTAGATGGGTCCCTGAAAACGTCAAAAAACCGAAGACCCTAAGCGGCCGCGTCTTTTGCTTTACTACAGGACCGGCCCTGATTGCACACTTGTCAATGATTTTATGTCGTGGTCTAGGAAGTCTTTCGGATTTTTTTTTTTCTATTTAAGAAAGAAATTTTATAAGCGGTCAAACGAACTAATTAAAGAAGGATCACTCCAACCGGAAAGGATAATAATCTTTCTTAGGCATTTTGTAGTTATATTTTCTATCAATATAAGAGACCTTTTAATTTATTTTTTATCACCTACAAATTTATTAAATAATTTAACTATAGGGTTAAGGAATTTATTAAATAATTTATTAAACAAACAGATCTTGAAAATCTTTTTTTTTAAAACTCAAGTATCAACATTTAATTCACTTTTATTATTAAAAGTTACTTAAAATACTTAACGTTATAATTTATTTTTCCATTATGGGCTCCATTTTAAACAACTCACATCGAGGTGATATCTGTAGTTTCTTGATACAATAGTATAGAATCTTCCAAATATCTCGCGTCGTCTCACACTTGCTTGCATACCTGTACTCCACTGCACTTAAACCATAGTTGAATGTGTTTAGTGACTTGTTGTTCTTTGTGATCTTGGATAGATCATTTATTGTGATCTATGCATCCGTCTTGATGGTCTTTGCGGCAAAATTCTTGTAAGGAATAAACAGACCGGGTCAAGTGATTAGTCATACATCATAATAAGCCCCATCAAATAGGTCTCCATTATTTTCTTCTAGCGAAAATAATACGTGGTTGCGAATAACATAGATCTACTAGTACTTGTACCTTCTGATTCTTTATATTTCATGTCATGTTGCTCTAGGTGTGAATAGGCTAGAGGTACACAAGAGCTATCATACATATCTGAGACACTTTATCAAGTACTTAGTGTATATACTCCATGAAAGTTTACTAGTCAATAATAGAAGAGACAATTCACATGTACCAAGCATGCAAAATTCTATGCTTAAAATATATAAATGAAAATTAAGACAATAAAACAAACACTTGGCACAAAATGTAAAGAGATAGGGAAATGACACACAGTTTAGAGTGGTTCACCTCCTATAGGCTTAGTCCACCACCTAAAGTCTATGCACCTTTAAATTTTTGCAAGATCTTCCACTATAAGTTTCCATGTCTCTTAAAGGTGAGAGCATAAACAATTACAACCTTTTTTAGGGTCCCTTCGAAAGAAACTCCTCGTGTTATCACCAACATAGGTACACAAGTGTACAATCTACACCTATGATATCACTTCACAATCTCGCGAATCCTTCCATTGTGTATCAGCACACAAGTACGAGTATACAATCTATATTCACGGTATACGACTTCACACACCGTGAAGCCTTCAACTTGTGCTTATTCCTACACAAGTTATCAAACCACTCTTGTCCAGTCTAATGAAGATCACAGTTCTCACTAGAACAAGAGTACCCATAGGGTTTACGATTAAGTCTAATATACCTAGCCTCTATACTTCTCTATGAGTAGATGATTACAAATATGGGATAAATACAAAGAAATATAGATATATGGACTATGGATTGCTTTGGGGACTCTCTTTGAAGATATACATAAAAACCTCAATTTTGATGTAGAAAAAAGCCATTTTGAGTATCTTGAGAGTTTCTATTTATAGGCAAAAACTCTCTGATGGATCTATATACATGTTGGATTCTTACTGGTTATATTTCAAATTTCCAGGTATCCACACCCTCACCGGTCAGATGTACGAATACTTCGTGGTGTCTGGTCTTCAAGTGGATCCTTAACATCTCTATTCCAATGACTATATTTCATCCTTCTCATCTGTTATATCTAGCTCTTTTAATACCCTCTGTCTCCTTCTCATATGTTCTCTCGAGTTGAGTTTTCAAATATTGAAGAAAAACATATTAGGTACCTGATACGTTTGCTCGGAAGTTTGGTCTTCAATTTTCTAAATCTTCATTGGATACTCTACGATAGTACTTTATTTCAGCAACTTGGAGGTTTGATGCATCTTATTATGAGCTCTTTCTTTGGATGCTCTGTGGCATTATTGTCTTTTAGTAGCTTAGAGGTCCGATGACCTTCTTCATTGGCTTCTTCTGATTCTCTTTGATAGTTCATTCTTTTGGCTTCTTTGGAGGTCCAATCTTCATCTCTTTAGCAACTTATACAACATATAAACTTTGGCAGCCTGGTCTATGCTCCTTTGGGAGACTAAAGACCTGATTCTTTAGATTTTCCATGTTGTTTTGAATGAGCAAGACTTATAATAAGAATTTGACACTCTCATGAGATCAAAAAGTTCAATACTCAACGTTATTTCAATAATAAATCCAATTATTGGCCCTTAGTCCAACAAAAAATGTTTACTTATCACATTTAACTACTTAAAATGATTTGTATACTTACGTGGGAGTAACACTTCTGGAGTATAAATAGCCTCACACTTGGAGCCTACCACCTTTCCGTACTTGTCTTTAGTAAGAATGACTTGATCACGCTATTTTTATCAAGAAAATGATATTGATTTTTGGAAACACGACAATACATCAATAACAAACCCTTTTCGCCACCATCTAGACCTAAAGTTCGGTCCATAGGAAATCAAAATCGTATCAAGCAAATTCTAGAACTAGGAAAAATTGTAAATGGTGTGTGTTTGTTTTGAAAGTGATTTTACCAACTAAATCAAATGAAAGACAATCAATTACATACAAATTAAATAAAGCATGCTAATATGCAAGAGAAAGTAAAATAGAAGGAATGTACTAACTAATATGGCTAGGGGTATCAATTTGGGTGATTATCCTATATTTTGATGATTTATTATTGGAAATAATAATACTTTAATGATCGTCTAAGGCATGCTATTATTTATTAATCTGATGATTTCCTGTCCATTATCCTTACGGTCCCTGTGCCGGCATATGAATAGATGAAATTTTCTCGTCCCCAACTTGATCTTCTGAATCCCCTGTCAATCCTCTTTCCAGTACCACCTTGTAATTGAAACAAAATGTATCATTAATAGATTTAAAATAAAAATCTTTTATAGAGCATGTCATCTTTTTTTTATCTGTTGATAGAGGTCCTTAGATCCACCCTTATTGAAGAAGCCAGTGTATGATAAACCAAAATATATTCCAGGATTAAGTTTCGAAGGTCTCTCCAGACCGCTGGCCATCAAAATACAAGGAAAAAGAGAAGTAGATTCTAGATCTCTATCAACAAAACCTTCATTGATTTGAAAATCGTGGTGATAATCTTTAGCAGGCCATCGATCATTAGATTTGGTTTTGTACAAAAAAATGTTTTGCCTTCCAAAGTGTAATGATGTTTGTGTTTTTACTTCTCTATGCCTCCTTATTTAGATGTTTATATTTGACATTATCTGTTGAACTAATATCAAGGTATTCCAAAAGAATATCCTTATCCTACTAGTGGGTAATGATTATTTGTCTAATTTGTAACACACAAGATTCTTCCATAGCCCGAAGTGTAGCCGCTCGCTTACCGTAATCCTTGATCTGCTAATAATACAAGTAACCTATAAAACCTTACTTGATATACTCAGTATTAGACATTATACTATCTTTAATCGTTTTAAAACTAATCAAACCAGATTTTAGCCCATAAATAGTGTAAATTGATATAAAATTAAAGTAGAAATAAGGATAAGAACTTTTCCTAATGCTGTTGGGATTAATAAAATCCATATTTATTAGTCATGTCTTGGGATAAGAAATTAAATCATTAGCAATAAAATTAAAGTAGAAATTAGGATAGCCTTATAAATTTATTTTAGAAAAAGAAAAGTTTAAAATCATGATATCTATGTTCTCCATCATTTTCAATAATATGTACATATGTTAATGGTTATAAATCATGATATCTATGTTATATATTTGCTAAAAACGCATGATTTTCTTAGAACAATAGCCGCAATTCGAATAATTAAGGACAGCCTTAAAAATTATAAATATTTAATCTTGAGAGTCTCCTAATAATCCACATGTAGCCTCCTCTTAAACCTCTACTTTATCTCTTATTATCCAAATGAATGGTTATGCAGTTAGATTTTTTTAAGAGAGAATCCGTATATATTTCACACTGAAAACTAAAAAGGATCACAAATACAAAGATTTTACCACGCCATTGTCATTTAACCGCTTTCTACTCAAAGACAACATATATTTCCAACAAAAAGATTCATATCCCACATGTTTCAACATTTTAAATATAACCCAAATCTTATGTATTCGTTCTTAATCTCTCAGAACATTATCCATGAAGTTAGTTTGATCTCTAACAAAATACAGAGAGATATACATCTCAGGAAAATAATAATCTTAAATTCATTAAATATATTACATCATTAAATATTGTGTTCATTTCTTTTCATGCAACCTTCAAACTCCATGGCAATCAAACCCTGTTCCCGAATTCTATTGCCTACAAAGTTTATACCTTTTTTGGGCCAATCTTTTCCAAGATCAAGTCTTACTTCATTTCCAACCAAATTTTCATTGAAAAAACAATTCAATTTCCGCAGAATTTCGACTTCTTGGAACATTATGAATACACAGAAGGTATTTTACGGACAAAATTTGAATTGGGGTCAAGCTAGAACCTTTACAAGTACTTGTAATTATAATGGTACGAATAGAGGCCTATATTTAATTCCATGTAGAGCATCCTCAAACATTAGGAATTTCTCTGCGCCTGTTAAAACCAGCATAAATGGTAAAAATTTCGAGAAGATTTATGTGAAGGATGGGAATAATGAGAGGCCCTTGGTGGTCGAAAAAAAAGATAATAATGAGACTACCTCAAGAAATGTGGAGTCTGTTGTAGAGTTGAAACATATTCATGGTGAGGATAATAAGGATATAGATAGTGAGAAAAAAGAGAAGGTGGCAAGTAGTGATAAAGAAGAGTCTGACATGGAGAAGGAAGCATGGAGGTTGTTAAGAAACTCGGTTGTTACGTATTGTGGTAGCCCTGTTGGGACATTAGCTGCAAATGATCCTGGAGATTCTCAGCCTCTTAATTATGATCAAGTGTTTATACGAGACTTTGTTCCCTCAGCCCTAGCATTTTTGCTCAAGGGTGAGGGAGAGATTATCAAGAATTTCCTCCTCCACAATTTGCAATTGCAGGTAATTAGTATTGCTTTAAAATAACAATATGTATTGTTTTGTGATCGAAGCGTATATATATTTGTTAATTATCTTGTACAATTGTTAAATATTTAATTATAGAGTTGGGAGAAAACTGTGGACTGTTATAGTCCAGGGCAGGGATTGATGCCAGCAAGTTTCAAAGTAAAAACTGTAGCTCTTGATAACAAGGTGGAAGAAGTTCTTGACCCTGATTTTGGAGAGTCTGCTATTGGACGGGTTGCCCCGGTTGACTCGGGTATAATTAATTATCCTATTCAATTGAGTCTTATCAAGATATAATGTATGACTTAATATATGTTTTTGTTTGGTTTAAAAGGGTTATGGTGGATTATCTTATTGAGGGCTTATGGGAAAATTACTGGTGACACTGCTTTACAAGAAAGGGTGGACGTGCAAACAGGCATAAAGCTAATTCTGAATTTGTGCTTGTCTGATGGATTTGACATGTTCCCTTCTTTGCTTGTCACTGATGGATCATGCATGATAGATCGACGAATGGGCATACATGGTCATCCCCTTGAAATTCAAGTAGGTGTTATTTAATATTGTTATGTTGATGTTACATGAGCCATGGTTAATAAAATTTGATTTTTTGTAGGCGTTATTTTATTCAGCTCTTCGTTGTGCACGTGAGATGCTAACCGAAGATGAAGGATCAAAGAGTTTGGTTCGTGCGGTTAACAATAGGTTAAGTGCGTTATCATTTCATATCAGGGAATATTATTGGCTTGATATGAAGAAGATGAATGAAATCTATCGATACAAAACGGAAGAGTATTCAACAGATGCTACTAACAAATTTAATATCTACCCTGAACAGATTCCTCAATGGTTAATGGATTGGATTCCTGAAGAAGGTGGTTATCTTGTTGGTAATCTTCAGCCTGCTGGTATGGATTTTAGGTTCTTCACTCTCGGAAATCTTTGGTCAATCATTTGCTCTCTGGGTACACCAAAACAAAACGAGTCAATTCTTAATTTGATAGAAGCTAAATGGGATGATCTTGTTGGTCAAATGCCTATTAAAATTTGTTACCCAGCTATGGATCAAGATGAGTGGCGCATTATCACCGGTAGTGACCCAAAGAATACGTAAGTATAGTTTCTTTTAGATGTTTATCATCTAAGGAAAAGGGTAAATAGCCTCGAAAGGCTTTCATCTTTTGCATGTTTTTCTAAACATGGTCTGATATTTTAATATGTGTGCATTATAGGCCATAACTTTCATTTTTGTGACTTACGTTAATTATTGGACGAAATTAGCACGCGCAAAGAAAATTTTATTCCCTTATAGAAAATTATGTGCCCTATATGTGCTAATTTTGTCCAATAGTTAATGGATTATTAACGCCGGACACAAATGCGAAAGATATGGTCGAGGATGCTCATTTTGAAAGATCGAGTCATGTTCAGGAAAAACGCAAAAGATGAGGGACCTTTGGAACTATATACCACAAGGAAAATATACTGAATTTGTTTGTCAACGCAGCGCTTGGTCATATCATAACGGGGGATCATGGCCGACACTTCTGTGGCAGGTAATACTATTGTAGGAGCTATTTTAGGGATGACGCTTTATCAATATTGCTAAGAGATTGGTTTTTCCGGTTTCAGTTCACGTTGGCGTGCATGAAGATGGGGAAAACTGATTTGGCTAAAAAGGCGATCGAGATAGCGGAAAAAAGGTTACAAGTAGATCATTGGCCTGAATATTATGACACTAAGAGTGGGAAGTTTATAGGAAAACAGTCGCGACTCTATCAAACATGGACAATTGCAGGACTACTCACATCTAAAATGTTATTGGAAAAACCAGAAATGGCTTCATTGTTATTCTGGGAAGAGGATTATGATCTACTTGAGATTTGTGTTTGCAATCTTACAAAATCCGGAAGGAAAAGTTGTTCTCGTGGTGCTGCTAAGTCTCAAATTCTTGTGTAAATATATTACATTGCAGTATGCACTGCCTGTGTATATACTAGCTAATAGGATAGTATAGCACTGAAATGTTTAATTGTAATTGGTTGACTGATTAGAATTTGCTAATAAGTTATTAGTTCAAAATCCCCTACAGTTTATTATGGGGCTTTTGCTAATTGTAACAAACATATTAGGAGAGAACTAAAATTTCATATTTGTAAGAAGTTTGTACAAAGTATATATAAAAACCTTTTTCTCTTCTCCTGTGCCTAACAAACTTTTCCTAAAACTTTGCCACTGGAGCGTCTTGCCTCCTTAGCTCTATTATGAAAGTTACTAAAAGTAATAAAATTGTAGAAATTGAGGCAATTTCACCATGTTTAAGCGGTGAATGTGGTAGGTAAGTAATTAGGTAGAGTTGTAACTGAATATACTAAACACGTATATGTTTCGGTTGGCTAATATAGTATTTAAGAGCCTTACAAGAGGGCAAAGGAGTGGGAGCCCCATACATCTAAGAGGATGAGCTCTAAGGAGTTGTGGATACAGTAGATGACAATGGAAATGACAATTTTAAGACTTTCCTACACAACATGCTTTAATATACAGTAATAGAAATGTTATGCAAATTAACTTTAAACGTATAGTACATGTGAGATATCCGTTGATGGGTGCCGATTCCTAGATGCCATTGATTGAAGTGGAAGAATAACAACAATAAGAGCTAAAGGAAATGAACCTTTGAGATTTTTGATAATATATTCCCAAAACCTATTATTTCCTCTATTACCCGGAGTCACATTATTGGCATGAATTCTAAAGATAAATTAGTATGACCTTTTTCTATTGATGGAAATTATAACACAAAAACTGGATATAAGATACTCATAGAGGAACATGTAAAAGCACAACCTCAAACCACTAAAGAACCAGAAAGATACAATTCTACTATATAGAAGACTATATCGGACTCGAATATCCCAAAAATATTGAAATATTTGCTTGGAAAGGTTGTAAAAACGCGATACCTACAAAAAAGAATTTGTATAAAAGGAAGTGTGCAGATTCTTCTGAATGTATATGGTGTTATAATATTTTAAAAACGGTTGAACATTTAATTTTGGAGTGTAACATTAGTAAAGAGATATAGGCAGTTATATCTCTACGGATTAAGATTGAGGAAGAAAAAGTTAACAACTTATCAGAATGTATTCTAAAAACAATTAAAACATATATGGAAGGAGGTTGGGATAGAATTAATATCACAGACTATATTATGATATGCATGTAGAACATATGAAAAGTTAAGATAAAGGCTCTACATGAAAATATTTGCATAGAAAGGGATAATGTAATAAAGGCCACAAATAAACTCATATCAGAATTACATGGTATAGACTGGAAAAAAATCAATAACTTCTCAAACTTCTTACATCATACTAATGAGAAGGAGCAAGAAGCTCCAGAATATTATGAGGTCGACATTGTGTTTATATGTGATACTTCATTTAAATATAAACTTGAACCTACAGGTATAGGTATAGTGCAGAATCATAAGAAAGTAGGGTGCACAGAAGTCTTATAAATCGCCATCAATTGTAAGTATTGGCAGTCGTAGAAGTTTTTGGAAAATGCAAAGACTTTTGAGAGGAAAATAAACTCATCCTATCAGATAACATTGGCCTTATCCAAGATATTAGGAAGGTGTCAGTTGCGAGTTAGAAAATCCAATCGATTATCAAGAAGATCAATCAGAAAGCCGTTGAATATGGTCATGTATCCTTTAGATTTATTCATATGAGATTCAACGGTCAAGCGGATAAACTCTCTAAAGAAGTTAGGCACAGATCCAAAACCTAGTGTAGAAGTGGTAGTACCAGTAGTATCTTTGAGCTCGCATACAAATTTTGTAAATCCGGAATCGGTTAGATTTGTAAACTTTCTTGTTTGGTGCTCTAGGCATCTTTTTTAGTCCAAAAAAACAAAGCTTCATAAAACCTAGTTGTAGGATAACATAGACCATTTTCACATGGGGTGTTGAATATCACCTTGTGAGTGAAATTGTCTATAATATTCTCTTCATTTGATTTAAGCAAGAAAGAACGGTTGTTATCTTTATCAAGCCTGTAAACAAACACAAGATTAGTTAAAATATGTGGAACATATAATAAATGTGACTGTTGTAATTTTCTATCAAGATTATCTTCAAATCACACTACTCAATAACCACAAACACAAGAAAATAAAGCGAGAAAGTAAGAACACATATTTATCGTGGTTCAGTCCAAATCAGACCTACATCCACGTTGAGCTCCGATGAGAGGTGCTCGGCTACTAGAAATCACAAGAGATACAATGTTTCAGATCACCTTACAATACAAAACCACACAATCGAACGAATACCACTTCTAATCTAACTCTCGAACCCTAATATAATGAATAAGGCTATCTAGTGATTAATCAAGATGATTATCACAAATTACACGAGATATTACAATCAAGAAGCTATCTAATCGATTACAAGAAGAATCAGAGATTGATCTTCTACAAACTAGGGTTAGTGTATGAGAGAGGCGAGAGAGAACGCAAGAGTTGAGAGAGTAAGGGTTATGACTTCGGTCAACCCGTGTTTCTTTTTATATGAGACAAGAGCCAAGAGCGAATGAGAGCCATTGGATGATAATAAGATCAAACGCACGAGGTTAAGCCACGTCCACGCCACGTCAATAAGTAATCAGCCAATTAGAACATAACACTTCACATAATATATATCCAACTCATATATATATATATTCTTCAATCTCCACCTTGAAGTGTTAAAACTCCACCTCCACCTGAAACTGCACCTCAAAGATTTCTAGCCAGCCTAAGCCATCTCCATCATCATCTCAGCCCAAAACACCTGCAAAATGTCAACCAATAGAAAACAAATCCAAGCAATGCTTGAACTTGACATTAGTAACAATTTTAGTACCAAAATCAGCAGGATTATCCTCAGTAGCAACTTTTAACAACTTAACTTCACCACTAGCCAGTATATCTCTTATATAATGATACTTAACATCAATATGTTTGGTCCTTTCATGATATACTGGGTTTTTACTCAGTTGAATTGCACTTTGACTGTCAGAGAATATAGTAGCTTTACCTTTCACTATACAAGCCTCTGATAACAGATTCTGAAGCCAAATTGCTTCTTTAGAAGCATCAGTTATAGCCACATATTCAGCCTCAGTAGTGGACAAAGCCACTAAGGGTTGAAGTTGAGACTTCCAAGAAATACAATTGCCTCCAAGAGTGAAGCAGTAAGAGGTAGTAGACTTTCGTGAGTCTCTATCTCCAGCAAAATCTGAATCTACATATCCAACTAACTCAAAAGGTATATTATGGTTTCCATAACACAGTCCAACACCCAAAGTACTTCCAACATATGCAAGAACATGTTTTAGAGCACACCAATGATCCCAACCAGGATTTGACATGTACCTGCTCAAAAGAGATATAGCAAAGGACAAATCTGGTCTAGTACTAATCATAACATACATGAGGGACCCTATAACATTAGCATATGGGATAGTATCCATCTTAATAATATCAGACTGAGACTTGGGGCACAAATGTTTAGATAAAACAAAATGACCAGCCAAAGGAGTCATAACAGTTTTGCAATTCAAGCTACCAAATTTTGAAATTACTTTTCTCAAATAAGGTTCCTGGTGAAGCTTAATCATGCATTTATCTCTATCTCTATCAATCATCATCCCTAAGATTTTCTTAGCATTTCCAAGGTCTTTCATATCAAATTCCTTACTAAGTTTCCTTTTTAACTCAGATATATACTTAAGGGACTTAGAAATAATGAGCATATCATCAACATAAAGTAAAACATATACATGATGATCGGTTTTAACAGATAGATACAAGCAAGCATCATAATCAGATCTCACATAGTCACATTTAAGCATAAAAGAATCAAACTTCTTATACCATTGTCTAGGGGACTGTTTTAAGCCATAAAGAGATTTTTTTAGTAAGCATACATGATCAGGCAATTTAGGGTCAATAAAACCCTCAGGTTGTCTCATGAAAATTGTTTCCTCTAGGTCACCATGCAGAAAGGCAGTCTTAACATCTAATTGCTCAATTTCTAGGTTATAACAAGCAGCAAAAGCTAACATAGCCCTAATGGTCTTAAACTTAACCACAGGAGAGAAAATTTCATTGAAATCAATACCTTCCCTTTGAGTATAGCCTTTTGCCACCAACCTAGCTTTATACCTTGGAGGGTCAGTCTCAGAGATGCCTTCTTTGAGCTTGAACAACCACCTACACTCCACCACTTTCTGTTTAAGGGGTAGTTCAGTGAGAATCCATGTATTATTATCATGTAATGATTTAATCTCTTCCTTCATAGCTTTTTCCCACTGTATGCTATCCTCTGCCTCCATAGCATCCATATAGGATGTTGGTTCAGAGTTTGTGACCTCAATTGAAGCATTCAAAGCTGTATATACAAGATCTGCATAAGAGTATCTTGAAGGAGCTCTGGTTTCCCTTCTAGTCCTATCTCTGGTGAGTTGATAGTTCTGAAGTTGCCCTGTTGAAGACTCAGGAGGATGTTCTTCACCCTCATTATCCTCAGTGGCTTCAGCTTCATCATAGGGAGGGTTCAGATCATCCCCATGGTTATCAACTGGACTGGAAGACTCAGGCTCCACCTCTTTCTCAATTCCCACCACCTGTTGAGGTTGTGCAGGTTCAGGCAAAGCATCATCACCTGTACCTGTACCATTTTTGAAAGGAAATGTTAGTTCATCAAAGATTACATCTCTACTAACAATAACTTTGAAACCCCTACTATCTTTTTCCCACAGTCTATAACCCTTTACACCATGTTGGTTTTGATAACCCAACATTATGCATTTGATAGACCTAGGGTCTAACTTACCCTCCTTTGTGTGTGCATAAGCTACACACCCAAAGGGTTTAAGAAAAGACAAGTTTGGTTTCTGCCCCTTCCAAATTTCCATAGGAGTCTTAAGGCCTATTGATCTGTTTGGACTCCCATTAACAAGATATGTGGTTGTATAAAGAGCTTCTCCCCAAAATTATTTGGGTAGGCCTGAGGTGAAAAGCATACATCTGACTTTCTCAAGAAGAGTCCTGTTCATCCTCTTAGCTACACCATTTTGTTGTGGTGTATGCCTAACTGTCCTGTGTCTCAGAATTCCATTAGTCTTACAATATAAATCAAACTCAGTGTTACAAAATTCAAGGCCATTATCAGTTCTTAAAACTTTTAAAGTTAAACCAGTTTGATTTTCTTCCAAACACTTCCATTCTTTGATTTTTTGAAAAGTTTCATCTTTAGTTTTAAGTAAAAAGGTCCAAACCCTTCTACTAAAATCATCAACTAAAGAAAGAAAGTATTTGAAATTTCCATGAGCATCATACCTCTCAGGACCCCAAAGGTCTGCATGAACATATTCAAGACAAGCCTTGGAATTGTGAATTCCAGGCTTGAAACTTACCCTATGTTGTTTACCCAACACACAAGTCTCACAGAAGGGAAGGTCCCCAACTGAGTCTTTTCCAAGTATACCTTGTTTGCTAAGGACACTGAGTCCTTGTTGACTCATATGCCCTAGCCTTAAGTGCCACTTTTCAGTGATTGCCTGAGATGAAGCATTAGTAACAGAATTCACAGAACCAACTATATGAGTACCATCAAGGACATATAGGCCAGCATGTTTAACACCAGATAAAAGCAATTTACCATTCTTATAAACATGAATAACACCTTTAGACACATTGGAAACACAACCAAGATCATCTAAAGCACCCAAAGAAATTAAATTTTTTTTCAAATCAGGAATATATCTAACATTAGTTAATTCAATACATTTCCCAGAACCCATTCTCAATTTAATCTTCCCAATACCTTTAACCTCACAAGTGTTGTTATTCCCCATATATACAGTTTCATTGTTCACATAAGACAAGTCATGAAATAGTTCAAGTATGGGACACATGTGAAAGGTACAACCAGAATCAAGTATCCAACTAGCATGCTCAGACAAATTGCTCACATTCAGGACTTCAAATACATCATCAGTAGTCTTAGGCATACTAGCAATATTAGATTCATTATTATTCAACTTGTTTTTCAACTTATAGCAATTTTTCTTTAAATGTCCAGCTTTCCCACAATGAAAACACTTCCTAGTTTCTTTATTCTTAGAACTAGTGGTTTTCTTACCTTTCTTATTCTTAGCTAAGTCAAGTGATTGAGTAGTATCTGTTCTAGGGTTAACATACATGTTAATACCAGTTCTTTTAAGGGACTTTAATTCATTTTCTCGGGTCTTAAGTGCAGTAACAACTTGATCATAAGTAGGGACAGTACTAGCATATTGAAACACATCTTTCACAACTTGAAAAGATTCAGGTATAGCATTCAAAAGTATCATACATTTACTAGTGTCATCTAAGGCCATAGTGGTTCCTTTCAGAACAAGGGACATTTTAGTAAATTCATCTAAATTCTCATCAATAGATTTAGAAACATCCATTTTATAATTAAATAGAGAACCTTTCAAGAAAGCAAGATTAGGAACAGATTTAGAGGCATAGAGAGTTTCGAGTTTACCCCACAGCTCAAGAGCTGTATCAGCACCATCAACTTGTCGAATGACAGAGTCAGAAAGATTCAAGAAGAGGATATTATATGCTTATTCTTTGATTTGTGCTTCTTTGTCAAGTTCTCCTTCACGCCACTCTTTAATGTCCTCAATAAGAGCACTTCCCACTTTATGATGAGAGAGTAGAACCCTCATCTTTTTCTGCCAAACACCGAAATCCATCTTACCATCGAACACGGACATATCGATTCGTGTAGAGGTAGTCATCGTATGATTGAAACAAGAACGGAGAGAAATCGAAATAAAACCCACGAGATGAAATTAGGCGAAACCCTAATTTTCCAAGAACACCGATTTGAAACCTTAATCTGATAGCCCAAGATTAATACTCAAGCTCTGATACCACTGTTGTAATTTTCTATCAAGATTATCTTCAAATCACACTACTCAATAACCACAAACACAAGAAAATAAAGCGAGAAAGTAAGAACACAGATTTATCGTGGTTCAGTCCAAATCAGACCTACATCCACGTTGAGCTCCGATGAGAGGTGGTCGGCTACTAGAAATCACAAGAGATACAATGTTTCAGATCACCTTACAATACAAAACCACACAATCGAACGAATACCACTTCTAATCTAACTCTCGAACCCTAATCTAATGAATAAGGCTATCTAGTGATTAATCAAGATGATTATCACAAATTACACGAGATATTACAATCAAGAAGCTCTCTAATCGATTACAAGAAGAATCAGAGATTGATCTTCTACAAACTAGGGTTAGTGTATGAGAGAGGCGATAGAGAACGCAAGAGTTGAGAGAGTAAGGGTTATGACTTCGGTCAACCCGTGTTTCTTTTTATATGATTCAAGAGCCAAGAGAGAATGAGAGCCATTGGATGATAATAAGATCAAATGCACGAGGTTAAGCCACGTCCACGCCACGTCAATAAGTAATCAGCCAATTAGAACATAACACTTCACATAATATATATCCAACTCATATATATATATATATTCTTCAGTGACAAAGAGAAGTGAGATTGAGGTGTAGTAACGTTACCATGGCCAAATATTTGAATTGGAAGAGTTACTATTTCAAATAGATAACGAATCTTGTCCTCTTGTAAGCAAATATACTTGCAAGATTGATCGTTGGACTACAGAACGGTTATAATTTGTGGACATCTCATTAAATTTGTCAACATGGTCTCTAAATGGGATTCATGTTATTTCTCTCAAATAACGTAATAGCACATGTGTCATTGCTCTTGTCTCGTTTGAAATTGAGCTCCTACTTGATTCCCTTGAGGAGCACCATTGTCAACATTAACACCACTTGGTTGTATGTGAGTTCCAGGTAGGTCCTTGTGCTTGTCTAATTGGCAGATCAATTTGAAATCCACCCCCAGGATTAATAAAAGTAACTAGTGTTCAAATGTAAGGGTCACATGTGAACATTTTGATCGACCGGGATTATTTGACGTGTATTTGATACAACTAAGCACAAAACGATATGGAATGATCATGAAAATATGATACATCAGTAAGAGCGCCTTATAGACATGAAAAGATACACAAGAGACACCTAGACATCTTGGGAAAATAATTTTTAGAGATAACAAAACTACATATCACCATACAAGTTAAACGTGACGTAAAGAAAAAATATACACTAGGCTACTAGCCAATATTGTATGTATGATGCATTATTTAATATTTCATAAAAGTTATACTGATTCTGTGAAATAAATGCTAAAAACTTTTGCTAACAATTGGTATTGAACCTAGTCCTACCTTGCACCTTCAAGAGTTTGATATTGAGTTTGAGATAGGAAAGAAAACGTGAATCAAGTAGACAATCACCTATCTCAGTTTGAAGGATCGCCACCTAATTCTAGTCTGGAAATTGTGAAGGAGTGATTATAGAAATTCGGTAACCCCTCTGTAACAGAATATTGAGAATCTTGGTTGGATGTTCAAATCAAGTCTGGTCGAAAAGAACTTTTGGCACAGTATTCCTAACACATAGAAGTTCAGATCTAAGGGTGGAATTATTGTTTTAACAGATGGAACCAAAATTATAGCCTCATAACATATATATATAGATGTTTTAGTTAAAGCTGGCTCTTTTATTTTTCCTTGTGATTTTATTATTCTTGACTACGACGCGGATAAAAATGTCCCCATCATTTTAGGTAGACCATTCTTAGCCACGGGGCGTACACTAATTGATGTTGAAAATGGTGAGTTGATCATGAGAGTACAAGGCGAACAGATACGATTCAATGTGTTTCAGGCTATGAAATTACCTAAAGCAAAATATGAGTGCTTCAAAATAGACGTCATCGGAAAAATTGCGCAAGAAATCTTCAATGAAGCAAACTTAGATGATGGTCTTAACGAAGCCTTAGCACTTGAATCACCAGAGGAACTCGAAATTCCCCCTGAAGATGTTGCTGCATTAAACGTGCGAGAACTACTTCGAGAACCAGGTGACATCGAACCAATGAAACAACCATCTATAATATGTCCACCTGTTCTCGAAGAAAAACCACTTCCAGATCACCTACGCTATGCATATCTAGGTACGAACAAAACTTTGCCTGTTATTATTTCTGCTAACCTTTCAGGTCCTCAAGAGGAGAAGCTACTTCAAGTACTTCGCGCAAACAAAGAAGCAATCGGATGGACTATTGCCGATATCAAAGGAATTAGTCCTTCCGTTTGCAAACACAAAATCATTCTTGAGAACGAAGGTGGGCGATCTATAGAAGGACAGAGAAGACTCATGCCAGCTATGAAAGAAGTAGTGAGGAAGGAAGTTATCAAGTTGTTAGACGCAGGAATTATCTATCCGATTGCTAGCAGTGATTGGGTTAGTCCAGTACAATGTGATCCAAAGAAAGGAGGTTTCACTACCATCCTTAATGATCAAGGCGAAGCCATACCATCAAGACCAGTTGTGGGGTGGCGAGTGTGCATGGATTACCGAAGACTGAACAAAGCAACAAAGAGAGATCACTTCCCGCTACCATTCATTGACCAGATGCTAGACAAACTTGCAGGGAGAGAATATTACTGTTTCCTTGACGGATATTCGGGTTATAATCAGATTTGTGTGGATCCCCTCGATCAACACAAAACAACTTTTACATGTCCGTTTGGTACTTTTGCTTATAGAAGAATGCCGTTTGGTTTATGCAATGCACCTGCCACGTTCTAGAGGTGCATGATGGCTATATTTTGGGATATGATTGATAAATACTTGGAGGTTTTTATGGATGATTTTTCGGTGTTTGGAGATAGTTTTGACGATTGTTTGAATAATCTTGAGAAAGTCCTTGTGAGATGTAGAGAAAAAGATCTTGTGCTTAATTGGGAAAAATGCCACTTCATGGTTCAAGAGGGAATTGTGTTGGGACATAAAGTTTCGAAGGCGGGGATGGAGGTTGATCGTGCTGAAATTGAAGTTATCAAAACACTACCACCTCCAGTTTCTGTTAAAGGAGTGAGAAGTTTCTTGGGTCACGCAGGATTTTATCGAAGGTTTATTAAAGATTTCTCCAAGATCGCCAAACCGCTCTGTTCTTTACTTGAAAAGGATACTCCTTTTAATTTTACTGAAGAATGTCTTCAAGCGTTCTTGACGATTAAAGAGAAACTGATCTCCACACCTATTGTTGTACCTCCTGATTGGAAAAATCCGTTTGAACTTATGTGCGATGCTAGTGATCACGCTATGGGTGTTGTGTTGGGACAGAGGAAAGAAAAGATTTTCCACACGATTTATTATGCAAGTAAGACTTTCAACGCTGCCCAGATGAACTATACAATGACGGAGAAAGAGATGTTGGCCGTGGTTTATGCTTTTGATAAATTTCGTCCCTATCTGGTTGGGAAGAAAACTGTTGTATACATGGACCATTCAGCTATTAGGTACCTTATGGAGAAAAAGGACGCTAAGCCGCGTCTCATTAGATGGGTACTGTTGCTTCAAGAATTCGACATAGACATTCGAGACCGAAAAGGATGCGATAATCAAGTTGCTGATCATTTATTAAGGCTCGAAGGATCTAATGCGAACAAAGAACCATTGTTGGTTAAAGAGGTATTCCCTGATGAACAACTTTTTGCTATTAAACGTGCTTTTGTGCCATGGTATGCAGATCTAGTCAACCTCATTGTGAGTGGTGTCTTTCCAAAAGATTTCCACCCACAACAAAGACAAAGATTGAATCACCAGGCCAAACAGTATTATTGGGATGAACCGTACCTCTGGAAGATTTGTAGTGACCAAGTGGTTAGAAGATGTGTGCATGAAGGTGAAATGGAGAAGATCATCGAAGGTTGTCATAGTTCACCTTATGGAGGTCACTTTAAGGGCGATAGAACCGCAGCTAAAATTCTTCAATCCGGGTTCTATTGGCCTACCATACACAAAGATTGTCATCGTTTTGTCCAATCATGTCACAGATGCCAACACACTGGTAATATATCAAAAAGAGACGCGATGCCCCTTAATAACATTCTTGAAGTCAAAATCTTTGATGTATGGGGAATAGATTTCATGGGACCTTTCATCACTTCCTATGGAAATCTTTATATTTTGCTTGCGGTAGATTATGTGTCAAAGTGGGTAGAAGCAGTGGCAACACCAAAGAACGATGCGCAAACTGTGATCAAATTCTTAAAATCAAACATCTTTTCAAGACATGGTACGCCAAAGAACGATGCGCAAACTGTGATCAAATTGGACCTGAAGGCGCGGTACACCGGACCCTAGTCCGCACGCCTCAAACGCGTGCCACGGGGTCGGGTACCACGGGTTTTTTGACGGAGCAGGCGCGGACTACCCCCCTGCACCGCACCCTGGTCCGCAGGCACAAAACACGTGCCACGGGGTGCTAGCTCAGAGGACTTCTCAGAGGAGCATTAATAAAATGGGTACCTTTATCACTGATGAGAACACGTGGCGTACCATGTCTTGAAAAGATGTTTGTTTTCAAGAATTTAATCACTGTTTGAGCATCGTTCTTTGGTGTTGCCACTGCTTCTACCCATTTTGATACATAATCTACTGCAAGCAAAATATAAAGATTTCCATGGGAAGTGATGAAAGGTCCCATGAAATCTATTCCCCATACATCAAAGATTTCAACTTCTAGAATATTGTTAAGCGACACCGCGTCTCTTTTCGATATATTACCAGTGAACTGGCATCTTTGACATGACTGGACAAAATGATGACAATCTTTGTGTATGGTAGGCCAATAGAATCCGGATTGAAGAATTTTAGCTGCAGTTCTATCGCCTTTAAAGTGACCTCCATAAGGTGAACTATGACAACTTTCAATGATTTTCTCCATTTCACCTTCATGCACACATCTTCTAACCACTTGGTCACTACAAATCTTCCAGAGGTATGGTTCATCCCAATAATACTCTTTGGACTGGTGATTCAATCTGTGTCTTTGTTGTGGGTGGATATCTTTGGGGAATACACCACTCACAATGAGGTTGACTAGATCTGCATACCATGGCACAAAAGCATGTTTAATAGCAAAAAGTTGTTCATCAGGGAATACCTCCTTAACCAACAATGGTTCTTTGTTCGCATCAGATCCTTCGAGCCTTGATAAGTGATCAGCAACTTGATTCTCGCATCCCTTTCGGTCTCGAATATCTATGTCGAATTCTTGAAGCAACAGTACCCATCTAATAAGACGCGGCTTAGTGTCCTTTTTCTCCATAAGGTACCTAATAGCTGAATGGTCCGTGAATACAATAGTTTTCTTCCCAATCAGATAGGAACGAAATTTATCAAAAACATAAACCACGACCAACATCTCTTTCTCCGTCACTGTATAATTCATCTGGGCAGCGTTGAAAGTCTTACTTGCATAATAAATCGTGTGGAAAATATTGTCTTTCCTCTGTCCCAACACAACACCCATAGCGTGATCACTACCATCGCACATAAGTTCAAACGGAGCTTTCCAATCAGGAGGTATAACAATAGGTGTAGAGATCGGTTTTTCCTTAATCGTCAAAAACGCTTGAAGACATTTTTCAGTAAAGTTAAAAGGAGTATCCTTTTCAAGTAAAGAACAAAGCGGATTGGTGATCTTGGAGAAATATTTAATAAATTTTCGATAAAATCCTGCGTGACCCAAGAAACTTCTCACTCCTTTAACAGAAACTGGAGGTGGTAACGTTTTGATAACTTCAATTTTAGCACGATCAACCTCCATCCCTGCCTTCGAAAATTTATGTCCCAACACAATTCCCTCTTGAACCATGAAGTGGCATTTTTCCCAATTAAGCACAAGATCTTTTTCTCTACATCTCACAAGGACTTTCTCAAGATTATTCAAGCAATCATCAAAACTGTCTCCAAACACCGAAAAATCGTCCATAAAACCTCCAAATATTTATCAATCATGTCCCAAAATATCGCCATCATGCACCTCTGGAACGTGGCAGGTGCATTGCATAAACCAAACGGCATCCTTCTATACGCAAAAGTACCAAACAGACAAGTAAAAGTTGTTTTGTGTTGATCGAGGGGATCCACGCAAATCTGATTATAACCCAAATATCCGTCAAGGAAACAATAATATTCTCTCCCTGCAAGTTTGTCTAGCATCTGATCAATGAATGGTAGCGGAAAGTGATCTTTCTTCGTAGCTTTGTTCAGTCTTCAGTAATCCATGCATACTCGCCACCCCACAACTGGTCTTGATGGTATGGCTTCACCTTGATCATTAAGGATGGTAGTGATACCTCCTTTCTTTGGAACACATTGCACTTGACTAACCCAATCACTGCTAGCAATCGGATATATAATTCCTGCATCTAACAACTTGATAACTTCCTTCCTCACTACTTCTTTCATAGCTGGCATGAGTCTTCTTTGTCCCTCTATAGATCGCCCACCATCCTTATCAAGAATGATTTTGTGTTTGCAAACGGAAGAACTAATTCCTTTGATGTCGGCAATAGTCCATCCGATTGCTTCTTTGTTTGCACGTAGTACATGAAGTAACTTCTCCTCTTGAGGACCTGAAAGGTTAGCAGAAAATAATAACAGACAAAGTTTTATTCGTACCTAGTTATGCATAACGTAGATGATCTGGAAGTGGTTTTTCTTCGAGAACAGGTGGACATATTATAGATGGTTGTTTCATTGGTTCAATGTCACCTGATTCTCGAAGTAGTTCTCGTACATTTGATCCTACTGCAGCAACATCTTCAGGGGGAATCTCGAGTTCCTTTTGAGATTCAAGTGCTAAGGCTTCGTCAAGATCATCATCTAAGCTTGCTTCATTGAAGACTTCTTGCACAATTTTTCCGATGACATCTATTTTGAAACATTCATCTTTTGAATTTGGTAACTTCATAGCCTGAAACACATTGAATCGTATATGTTCGCCTTGTACTCTCATGATCAACTCACCATTCTCAACATCAATTAGTGTACGCCCCGTGGCTAAGAATGGTCTACCCAAAATGATGGGGACATTCTTATCCGCGTCGTAGTCAAGAATAATGAAATCACAAGGAAAAATAAAAGAGCCAGCTTTAACTAAAACATCTTCAATTTTACCTATTGGTCGTGAGAGAGAGCGATCAGCCATTTGTAAAACCACAGATGTGGGTACTACTTCTCCAATATTAAGCTTCTCGAACAGAGATCTAGGCATGAAATTGATGCTCGCGCCTAAATCACATAATGCTTTCCCGGTCCAACTATCTCCAATGCCGATGGGAATTGTAAAACTTCCGGGATCTTCTAGCTTTGGTGGCAACTTACTTTGACATATAGCACTACACTCCATAGGTAATCCAATTGTTTCCCCAGTTTCTATACTTCACTTGTTGGAGAGAATGTCTTTCATGAATTTAAGATATGTTGGCATTCTCTTGAGAGCTTCAACAAGAGGTATATTAACTTCCAATTTCTTCAACATGTCAACAAAATTCTTGAATTCCAGGTCATTGTCCTTCTTTCTGACACGTGAAGGGTATGGTGGTGGAGGGCGTGTGTTAAGTTCCACTGGTTTTCTCGTCTTTTCAGGTGTCTCGGCTTGGACACTCTTTGGTTTAACTACCTCCTCTACTGTATCTTTGACTATTTCTTCCCCCTGGTTTCTGGAATAGGGATTGGTTCTGTTTATGGTCTTGGTGGAGGTAGTTGTTTTCCACTTCGCAATTCAACTGCATGGCAAGAATCATCTCTAGGAGCAATGGTATCACTTGGAAGTTGCCCTTTTGGCCGATTTTGTAATGTACTTGCCATATGTGATAAAGTATGCTCTAGTTGCTTGATAATCTTCTGCTGGGCTTGAATATTCTATTGGCTACGACTCATGTTGTTTTCAACTTTTGCATTAATTTAGCCATACTTGTATTCAAGCTCTGGAGTTGTTCTTGTTTTGCCAGTTGCATTGATTGTTTAGGTGGATCTTTCTTCGTCTCTTGACAAACTTTCTCAACAATGGGTGCCTTTTTCTGAATAGGTTGTGGTGGATTATAGGATTGAGGTTGGGGTTGATGATAAGTTTCTTGCTTTCTGACCCAACTCTTTTGTTGTGGAGGTTGTTGATAATTAGTGTAGCTTTCTTGAGGATAAGTATAACCATTGGAATAATAGTTATCTTGCGGATAGGTAACAGAAGCTACTGCTGGATTATTCATACATCCTTCCCACACGTGATTTCTTGATCCACAACCAGGACACGGAGAAATTGCACGTACTGTATTCACCTGAGCAATTGTTCGGGCTTGTTCTTGTAGCTCTTCGAGTTATTGAGCCAATTCTTTAAGCCTCAGAGATTCTGAAGTGTTTTCTGGTTTCTTTGGCCAACTTCTCTCGTTCTCAAGAATTCTTTCCATCCCCAACTCAGCCTCTTCAGGATCTAATAACACAAAACCTGCGTTTCCTAACGAATATGCTTTCTCTCTTGATTTGTAATTAAGGCCTCCATAAAATAAGGTTAAATAATATTCCGGCGAGGATTTATGATATGGACATCTCGCCTTCTTTTCTGTAAATCGTAATTATGGCCCAAACTCTCTCCGTATTCCTGTATAAACTGCTCAAGCTCCAACATATCTTTTAAACGTCTACTAATCGGATAGAAACGGTCTAGGAATCTTGCTTGAAGCTTGTCCCAATCTGGAATAACATGCGGGTATTGGGTATCATACCAATCGCTTGCACATCCGGTCAAGAAGAACTGGAACATCAGGTAATACACTTGTTCCCTAGTTACTCCTCTTATGATATAAGCATCACAAATCTGCATGAATTTCTGAATATAACGGATCGGATCTTGATGTGCAGCACCGCTGAATAATCCATGAGTTGCAAACTGAGTTAGCATCCCTGGATCAGGTTTAAATTTTGCGGCTTGGATTTCTGGAGCGCGAATTCCTCGTGGCTCCACTCTAAACTCGATGGGTAGCTCAAGTCTCCTTGGGTTCTCCATCTGTATCTAAATCTGAAAAACAAAAACTAAAAGACAAAAAGCGTAAAATAGAACTAACTAAAAATAAAAGCACAAGATATATGCACAAGGACTAACAATGTAGTCCCCGGCAGCGGCGCCAAAAACTTGGTGGGGCCTAGGGTGTGATAAAATATGATATATAAATAAAGTGTAGATAAACACCCTAGATTGACACGGTTCTGCAAGTATACAGATCGTATGCAAGTTTTAGTTAAATAATTAAGTTTCGTTCCGCAGAGACTACGAAGGTTAGGGGAATCTTATGCAAGTATCAAGTGCAAATAATCAAAGTTAGAACAACTAAACGCAAATAAAAGTAGCGACAAATAGATTTTTGTTTGATTTTCTAATTAAACTAATTAAAACTAAGAATTTAAAGACAGAAAATAAATATGAAAGAGAAGTAATATGAGAATATAGCTTGAGTCACTAGCATGTAATCTCCACTAGTTTTGTCGTTCTAAACATGTAAGGGTGAATTATGTAGTATTTCAATAATCGGTTCTAATTCGCTATCGGTAGTTTAAAATAGGATTTACCTGTGTCAATAAGGCTTCCTTAGCAAACTTTTCCTGTAATTGATAAATAGTCACAAGAACTAAACCATAGTGATTATCTAGTTAGGTTGATTTGTCAGATCTAAACCGAGTACTAGACGTTATGTGCTAAACACGTAATCAAACACCGTTGTCAATGGTGACCTAACTACTAGATGGTAATTCTATATGGAGGCCGTCCACAAGAACACAGAATATAAATCCAAACACATAAACAGAGAATAAAAACTATAATTCAATTTAAAACATTAAGTTGCCAAATTAGATAGATGTCAATCAAAACTAGGGTTCATACATATATGCTAAAACTCAAGCTAAAGAAATTTAGTTCATGAAAGAAAAGAAAGAAATTACAAATTTAAAGGTAGAAGAAGACATTGTGATGAACAGCTCCTTCCAGACTTCTCTCTTGTGTTGTAAGCTTCCTCTTGGTTTAGGGTTTCACCAAGGATGATTTTAGAGTGTTAAGAAGCTGTATTTATAGTGTATAGGTTGACCTAATTCGTTTCTTGGAGGAAAGGCCAAGTAATAGACTCCAAGCCCAACTCAAATTCGTATGGATAATTACTGCTGAACTGTTTTGAGTATATCTTCTTCGTTATTGGTCGGTTTTTGCTCCATAATATACCAAAAGAATCGTCACAGAATTATCTACGTCCCTATGAAAGGAATCTTCTAAAATAGGCTTGCTTTTGGAGTTATCACCACTTCTTTAGGTGTGTGCTGCAGAATCTCAGATTTAAGCAGCTTTTCCTTTTCCATATTTTTAGCCTTTGTTACCTTTATCTCCAATTTCCATGTAAATATCTTTCCATAAGTTGTAGTCTTTGACTTGGACTCTAATTAATCTCCATAATTATCTTTAAAGCTTCACACTAAATAAACAATTAAACCCAATATGCTCTAAAAATATTATGTTACTAAATCAAGACTCAAAATAGGAAAGTGCACTAAACTAAGCTAAAATCAACCTATAAACTAATAAATAAGCCTAAAATGATGTATAAGAAGTATATTTTATTATCACAAATGAGGAGACATCAACATTTTATTACCAAATGAAAATTAAAACCTAAAATTGTTCCCCCTCTCCTCTCTCATTAGCAGATTGTTAATGGAGCTCCCTCTCTCTCTCTCGTTTTGCTACAATGTCTCGTCGGAGCTCCTTCACTGGAGCATTAATGGAGCTCCCTCTCTCATCACATTTCCAGCGTTCGTGCTCCACATCGGAGATCGAGCTGCATCGGAGAAGAAACCATCGCGATCTCAAAGTTGCTGCGTTCGTGCTCCACTCGATCTCAAAGTTGCAGCGGAGATCGAGTTGCAGCGGAGAAGAAGCCATCGCGAAGCACATCGGAGAAGAAGCCTTCGTGAAGCACAGATCTTCCCTCCGTTCTACAGCTCCTCTTCTACACCTCCGTTCTACAACTTCATTCGTGAGGACTTAGACGGCAGATTCGTGAGGATGGATCTACTCAGCATCTTGCGGTGCTAGGTGGTGCTGATTCCCCATTGCTGTGAAGATCTCACAGAGCTTTACAAGTCCTTCCATGGAACCTGCGAAAGTCGAACGAAGCACGTCAATTTTTTTTTATTCGCGTACTCTGTACGCATAGTAATTTTCTTTCAGATTTGGTCAAACGAGTTTAGTTAGGTTATTTTGTTTTTAGTTTTATTTTTTTCTTGTAATTATAATGTAATAATTTCATTTTTATAATGTAAATAGATTTTTGTATCAAACTCAATAGCTTTTGTCTAAATTCTCAACACTTTACTGAAATGCTCAGTAAATTTACAGATTATACGAAAAACGCTCAGCAAGTTACTAAGCATGCTCAGTAAAGATACTGAGCAAATGAGCATGCTTAGTAAAGTAATTCAACAAAAAAATCGAACACTCAGCAAATTTTTTTGACACTCTGAACTTTTTTTGGATATTCAGCAACTTTTTTCATGCTCAGTAGACCATGCTCAGTACCCCAGACTCAGAACTTTTTTCCACGCTCAGAACTTTTTTCGGCGGTGATCGGTGGTTGTGGTCGGAGCTGGAAATTATTTGATAATTAATGAAGGAGGAGAGAGAAAAAATGATAAAGGAGGAGAGTGATTAATGGTAATGGGGGAGAGAGAGTAATGGTAGTGGATGAAAGAGAAGAATCTTTTTTTGTCTTATATGGGGTAGTTATGACATTTGACATCTTATTGGACCTAAGGGTCTGTTTGTATTTAGGAGAGAAAAAAATAGTAAAGGAAAAGAAAAGAAAAAATTTAAAAAAAAAAAGAAAGAAAACGAATTTTTTTTGTTTGGATTAGAATGTTTCATAAAAGAATATTTCATAAATGATTTTGGATATCTTTTGTTTGAATTGAAAAAAATACAAAAGAAAAGAATATAAAAGATTAATTTTAGCCTTTAACCATTCATAAAATTCCTTTCTCTCCATTTGACTCCAATTTGGAGTGATTATAAAAATAGATACGGGAGTGATTTTTGGAATCATTTCATTTCTTTTTTTTTTATAAATTTTTCTAATACAAACACCGTAAAAAATAAAAAATAATTCTATTCCTTTATTTTCTTTCCATTTCTCTCAATCCAAACAGACCCTAAGAAGGAGAGAAGAATTAACTAGCTCCTATGTGTCACTACAATAATCTTTACTACCTCATGGGTAATTGACCCATATAATTTAAAAGTTTTGAACAATTCATTGAATTAAATTCTATATTTTTGTAACATAATTGAATCTAAAACTAAAATAAATTGTAAAGTTAAAGTGTAAATGTTTTAAAAAAATTATTGACAAGTAAATTTGAGTTAAAGGAGGTGTATTTAGGCCTAAAAATGAAATTATCCTTTAAAATTCAATATAGATGCATGTAATATTATTTTTACTATTTGAGTTATTTTTATTTTATAGAGTAATTAAAAAAAATTGAATTGTTTTCCTATTGACACTTTAATTTTTCTTGAAATAAAAGAAACATTCACTTAAAACTAATATAATATTTTAAAAATTTTAATATATTATTTAATTATTTATCATTCTTTTAGTTTAATATACCTATATAGTTTGTATACTTACAACTAGGAAAAAAATAACATTTTTACCTTGTACTTTTAAAGTATGATAGTTTATTCACCATTCTAATTTTTTTACTTATGATTAAATTTAACAACTCCTCAATTGTTTAGTACAAAATGGAGCTCACATCTTCATTATCTCTCAAAAATTAATTTCTAATCCAATTTGGTGGGATATCAAATAAATAACATTATAAACCAAATGTAATTTGGTAGGAAATATCCACCAAATAATGCAAATACAAATTGGATATATCCTACCAAACAATAGTATAATCCTAAATAAATTTTGGAGGGATCCACCTACCAAACAACAATGTAATTCAATCCGAATTTTGAAAATTGTATTGGATTTCGTGTAATCTATGAATTTTGATGGATTTATAGACTCTTTTTTATTCTAAAAGACTCTCAGCAGATTTTATTGAATTTTATGACAGATTCTAATGGATTTCAATTGAATTTATCGAACTTTACTTGACTCTAAATTTACTGAACTTTTAAATTTTGTATTAACCATTTTCATTAGTAAATGTTAAATAAATAATTACATGATTAAAAAATTATACATAAATTTTAAATAAACAATTATATGATGTGGATTAATTAAAAAATAAATAAGTATAATTTTTTTCTTTATATCACAATCATAAATTTCTTAAGTATTGTTCGACTAAAAAAATTAAACATAATTGAATTAACCAAATAAAAAGTATATACATGTTTATACCGATCAATAAAAAAATATTCATGATTATTTTTTCTAAAACATTGACTATAGGGAAAAAAATTGAACATCAATGAATTATATATTTATGTTCGATGGAAAATAAACAAATTTGGAGTAATATCCCAGGATATGAATATATGTCACGATTATTTTTATTTATTTAGCATGTAATAGTTAAAAGAAAATTATCGAAATCCTTACTTAAAATAAGATATTCTAAAATGGAAGTTTTGTTGAATAGATTCCTATAAAATCCAATAATTAATGAATGTAATAGACTTTTGAACCACAAGATTTAAAAAAAAAAAATCTGATTGAATACCCTAATATTTTAAAAGATTTTTTTAAAATCCAGATTGAATATCGGTAGACTTTTGATATACAAAAAAATCTAACAGACTTTATATTGAATACACCCCCTAAATTGTTGTCTAGTAAGGGTGAGTACGGTTCGGTTCGGCTCGGTTTTTTGCCGTAACCGAAACCGAAAGATTCGGTTTTTAAAGGTGCCGGTACCGAATCGAACGGTTTTTATCGGTTCGGTTTCATTGGTTTTAGGTTCGCTATATGTTCGGTTCGGTTTTTATTCAGTTTTGATATGTGTTTAATTCGATAGTTGGACAGATTTCTACTAAATCCATATATGAAGTCTTTGATTTTCATGTTATTACCCATGTAGGAAATTGCATATTTGGAACTCAAATATTATGTATTAGTCATAAACAAATAATTTTCAAGGAATACTTATAAAATTTAATGTATATGATTTAACTTCAACAAATATTAATAAACGAAGGATCTTTTAAAATATATCGACTAATGACTTATGTATGTAAATATATGTTGCACATTATGACATTTTTAGGGATGATACATGTCATATACGAACATTCTTGTTTTTAAAATTTACTCCATTTTCTATCCCATTGTCATAATCGCTTCAAGAATATCTGAACTTTTATATATTTTTCGGTTCGGTTTTTCAGTTCAGTTTAGGATAATAAAACCGTACCGAACCGAACTTTTTCGGTTTTTCAAAAAGCTTATACCAAATCGAGCGATTTTGTCGATTTTCGGTTTTTTCGGTTTTTGGGATCGGTTCGGTTTTGTTTTGCTCACCCAATATCTAGGTTGGTATTTGACCAAAAAAAAGTTTATTTAGGTTGGTACATTTAAATAAAGTAAAGCAAAACTTGGTAACATAGCCAGTTTTGATTAGCTCACTGGTCAGGGTCTTGCTCATCCAATCTAGTGGTGTAGGTTCGAGCCGAAGCAATGATTTCGAGTCCAAAGTGACTCTCCTATGTAATTAAAAAAACTTGATAACATCTTGAAAACAATGAAGCTAAAAGCTTTCGAATCAAATAAATGATTGAAGTCATCCAAATCCCTTCATTTGCTTATGTTCAAATTTGGGCTTCGATATCAGCAAAAGGAAATCATTCAGATCGGACAGCCGGCTAAGGGAGTGTTTGTTTGCACTTAATAAGATCTTAATCTGGTTCATTAAAACACTGGATCAATAAGTCTGTTTGTTTTTCCTGTCCAATTCAGATCTGAAATGCTCTTAACGGGTCTGTTTCATTAAGATTTGAAACTAAGTCTGAATCATTCAGACACTACCTCTTAACAGAATAAGTTCTATTCAGCTGTTCATTCAGCATTCAACACTTATTACTTAAAAAAACAAACTGAATCTGCTGCTAATGAATATGTTAGTCTAAGTGTGATTATGAATTTCCCTAAATCAGGACGACCCCACAAAATTGCTTTTCTTATATATCGAACCCTCGGAAAGAAACCTTTCTTCAAGAGTCGATATCCATTCCCGGACAATGGGATTCACTTCTTCCGGCTTCTCATCATGGGGACAATGGCCTGAAATTATCAATAACAATGTAACAAAATAAATAAAAAATGAAAAATCAAACCATAAACCTCCACATTTTTCCTTCATTACCAGCATCAACTTCTTTGACCACAATTCCTTTGCAACCCTCTTTAAGCATATCCACCTTTGACTTTGCATTAGACAATGGATCTTTCATTCCCTGAGAAGGGGTTACAAATGTAATAAACAAAGATCCAAGTCCTTCATTTGTTCTAATTTGTGCAAACATACCTGAATTACAAGTATACGACTCTCGAATCCTTTCAGAAGGTAATTTAGAGGAACCGAAAGATCAAAACTGAATATGCTTTCTAATACTACAAGTCCACCAGGATCACACGACTTTAAAGATAGTTAAGTCTACTCTATACAAGTCCATATTTTGGTGGTGAATAATACAGACTTATATCTATTAACAATAATATATCTATAAGGATACTGCTCTTAGCATTTCATTAATCAGCCAATCATCAGCTCGATCAGGCTTCTGCAGAGTATATTATATATATAACTAAATAATGTATTAAAAGAAATAAGAAATTATATAACTTACAGTTGGATAACACTTTTTCACTGTGTTCCTAACATTTAATCGCAAAAAAACCAAAAGAAGTCTAGCACCTAACCATGTTGCTCCAAAACTCCGCCTTTCCTGTAACATGTACATTTTTATGAATCTACAGGTGGCAGGAAAACACTAATTTCTTACTTGGGAGTAACTTGCAATTGAATATTCCGGAATAATATTGCCGGCACTATTTATAAGGACCACTGACTTAACTAAATCCGGCCATAACCCAGCAACAAGAGATACAAAATAACCTGCAAAGATACATACATACATACACATTACACATAGCTTTTAGTTAGTTATGTTTATGACATACCACCTATAGAGTTCCCAACAAGATGTGTTGCTTCACCAATCACTTCAATTATGAAATCCCTTAACAATTCAGCCCACATTAGTTCAGAATAGACAACATTTGGTTTCTCAGATTTACCAAATCCTATAACCGTAATTGCCCATACTTTATTTCCATCTTCAGCTATTTCATTCATATTATCACGAAAATGCTCTAAAAAAGCACCAAAACCATGCACAAGAAGTACTGCGGGACCCTCGTTTCGAACTACTGTATACTAACATTCAATACAAAAAAAAAAATAACTTAATAATTTTTAATTAGTTCAATAATTTGAAACACGGACACTCACATGTACTATATACCCGTTCCATCGCCATATCCTATCAGAAAATTCTCCTTTTAGACCTTTTAAAGCCAAAAGAAAATACCACTGCACAAAAATGTACTAAGCTACACAGTTAATAATAGCTTAAAAAAATAATGGATTTAATGTACATACCTCCATTGAGCAAACAGTATCAATTACAGCCGAAACTGTTAAAGCCGAGTATCCAAAAGGTGATAAAAATCCACCGTTTCGTTCTTTCTCATATTTTATAGCTTCATTATACACTCTCCTTCTAGAAATAACCCCAAGAAGAAGTGCTGACCCAAAAAGAACCCCAAATGACGCTCCTTCTCGATTTTCAGTTTGGCGCAGCTTTTCATGTACTCTACAAAAAATATGATTTTGAAATGCAAAAAGCTTTTATTAATTATAAAAAATGAACAATATATTACTCTTGAAATTCATCTCGGGCAGTGCCTTCTAAATATCGCAAATAAGCCGCCAAAGCGTTTAACACAAGACTTGTTCCACCTCCCACTAAATTTCCTTGTTTTGTTACAAATGCTGATTTTTTTAGTCTCTTCTTATAAGTCAAAGCTCTGTTTGACTCTGCTTTATCAGAATTTTTCTGATTATTTAGTAGCGCATCTTTAGCAGTGATATTTTTTATTGACATCCATTTGCTTTTCGATTTGACAGTATCTTCATACATAAAATTCTTCAAATCATCTAATTCGGGTAAGTTTCCTGTTTTTAGAGTTCAAATTATATTATATATATAGTATATACATAAGCAAGTTATTTAACTTACTTACCCCAATCCAAACCTATCTCTGAAACAGGTAATTTTGGGAGCAAAGCAGGTGAAAGAATAGGCATTTTTAATTTCTTGAATTCATTATAAGATACTGGAAGATCCATCAAATTCTATGTAAAAAAAACATTATGAACTAGACTACATTTTGTTAACATAAACTAGGATTGAGAAGCTAAGACATTACCTTAATATTATAGAACGGAGTGTGCCACGTCACAATGTTTGGGCACCAATGTAATGTGGATAAAGACTGTTGAACAAAATCCAACACATTGCATAAATCATATTCTATCTCCTCTTCCACAAATATGCTACTGGCTTTAACCTGTTTTAATGCTTTGTAGCGAATTTAATGAAGTGAGTAAAAGCGTACTGTTATATAAGGCAAAATTAACATGTAACCTCTTTAGCAAGTTGTGTTATGACACTTTCTGAATTCCCAAACCTGAACATTAGATTAGATCCATGCTCTTTCAGTAACTTCTTTAAATCCTCCAATGCGAATAGGAGTAGTTCTAGTGTCTCATTAGAAAAACCTATACACATCAAACGAAGTGATAATGAATAACTATAATAATTTTTTCCAATTTAATTGGCTCAATATGCGTACGGGAAAGAATGCGTCGATCGAAGATGTAAAGAGGTACGAGAGAGTTATGCTTAGAAGTGGCGGCGATAAGTCCGGGATGATCGTCAATGCGAAGATCGTGTTTGTACCATAGTATAGCTGTTCCAGTGCTCTCTGTAGTAGTAGGAGTAGATTCAGAAGCTCTCATTTTGAATGAGGTAGATAAAGAAGAGAAGAGTCGAAGTCGAGTTGTTGAAAAGGAATGTTTTGATGAAGTTGAGAGAGAGATAGAATGGGGTGAATAGAGAAGCGCCATGGAAGAAATAAAACAGTATTTGATTTGAAGTTGAAATCCATTAAGGGTATATAGTAAAATATGTAAGTATAGATGGTTTAGTTTACATGGTAAAAGTAGTGTAGTGATTAGATTTATGTAGAGGAGAAAATTGCGGTGGAGAAGACAGAGCTCAGATTCTCTTCAACACCAATTGTGGCGGGGAGTTGACCACGACCTTCTTTCTTGATATGATTCTATATTTATGAATACGTTGGGCCCACAAAGGGAGTTGTATTAGCCTTCTCTCGACCTAGCTTGGTTTTTCTAGATTGTCCTTGTTTGTCGATAATTTCTTACCAAGTGGTAAGTGATACGGTTGTCCGAAATTTATTTAGGATGATGCGTCAGATGATTGTGTGGTACATGTTTTCATTTGGTTACTATGAATTTGGGTGACTCTGTAAATCCTTTTATAGCTTCGGGGTATGGTTGGATTTGTTACGAATCAATATTTAGGTTTTCAAATGTCTTTTAAAAAAGTAAATTGAATGAAATCTGGTGTCCACCAAGATGCGGCTCGTTAGGTTGCTACTAATCACATATTGAATTATCTGGGTATCAGACAACATGAACAGTCATTATGTGAAACGTATATCATCCTCTGGATGGGGATGGTGTTCGGGGATGGCTCTCGAAAAATTTCTCACATATTGCATTTAACCATCACTAGTTCCTCCAGCAGTGGATCTTTTTGATATTATGTTGCAGTCAAAGTAATAGTTCTTTGGTAGGGGAGTGGGTTGTTGGCCTTGATCTCCTTGGGACCCTCCGTCGTGACTTGGCTTAATTTAGCGGGGAATTTGGATCGAAGACGCTCTTTTCACTACTCCCTTAAGGGGGAAGGCTTTCTAGCTTTTGTATCATGTGGGTGAATACATCGGTGGTATGCCTATGGCCCTGATAAAAGTGATGATGGTTTGGTTGAAGTTCCTCTTCTGGATATGGCAGTTGACGTGGTCCCTCTTTCAACGATGGTCCCTGATGATGTGGGTGGTTTCTCTCAGCAACCCCCACTAGATCCATGATTGGAGTTTTTTGGAACTGTCAAGGGACGGGGTCCCCCTTGACGGTCCAAAACCTTAGGAAAATTATCTCTAAGGAAAAACCCCGGGTCATCGGGCTTTCAGAGACGAAGACCAAGAGGAAGAAGATGCTTATTTTGGCGAAGAAATTAAAAATGAATCTGCTGTGGAGTGTGGACCCTGTGTGGCTTTCTGGTGGTCTTGCTATTTTGTCTGTTGATGGTTGGCATGCTGATGTAATTTCCTTTTCTATAAATCATATTTCCTTTTCTGCTACTGATGCTTTAGGTTCTTTTTGGTGTTTACATTTTGTGTACTCGTTACCTAATGAATCTAGTAAAAAGTGTTTCTGGGATTATATTCGTGATGTTTCTAACAATAACCCCCTAGCCCCTAACCTGTTTATTGGTGATTTTAATGATATCCGTTTGGACCAAGAAAAAGTGGGGGGGGGGGGGGTTTAGGGAAGAATCCTGCGGAAATGCGACTGTTTAATAATAACACTATCCTTAATGAACTAGTTGAAATCCCATCTAAAGGTTGTTCTTTTACTTGGAGGAATAATCAGAGTGAGGAAAGCTTAATCTTACAAAAATTGGATAGAGGGCTGGGTTCTGCATCCTGGTTTGACCTGTTCCCCAATTCTTGGATCCATAACCTCCCTCCTATTGGCTCTGATCACTCTCCAATGGTCCTTCATTGGGATGATCCGCCACCAAGTAATCCTAGACCCGCCTTTAAGTTGGATCCCTCATGGTTGGAGATTGAGTCATGTTCATTGGCTATTCGTAATTGCCTCTCTTCTTCTCGTAATTTCTCTGGTCCCTCATCTGTAAGGTTTCCTAAGAGATTGGCTAAATGCAAAAAAACTATCATGAGATGGAAGAAAGCCAACCTTAAGAATAATGCCCTTATTATTAACTTATTGTCCAAGAAACTCGAAAACCTTATGATTTCTAATCCTGATGGCCTCCCTCCTCACTCTCGGGATCTCTTCACTTCTATATCTAAGGATATTGAATATTTTTGGTCCCTTGAGGAGAAGTACTGGGCTACTAGATCTAGAGTTCTTTGGCTTAAGTTAGGTGACAGAAATTCGAAATTTTTTCATTTATCCACTCGTATTAGGAGAGCTTCCAATAAAATGATATCCCTGATGAAAGAAGATGAAACATGGACTTCGAATCCCTCAGAACTTAATGATCTTGTTATTAATTTTTTCAAAAACCTCTATGAAGATTCTGGTCCTAGATTGATTGAACCCATTATCCAAAAGTTATCCCCTTGTATTAAGCAAGCCACGTGGCAACTTGGGGCTTCCAAAGCTCCAGGGCCTGATGGCTTTCCAGGTTCCTTTTTTCGAAAGTACTGGGATTATCTGAAAGACGACATTCTCGCTATTTGTAATGGGGTTTTAGCTGGCACTGTGTCCCTTGGGTCTATCAGTGATACCAATATTGTTCTTATACCTAAGTGCAAACATCCACAGAAACTTGGTCAATTCAGACCTATTTCATGCACTAATTTTTTGTATAAGATTTTCTCAAAAGTGATGGTGATAAGATTATCTAGTATTATCCCTGATATTATATCCCCAACCCAATCAGCCTTCATTAAGGGTAGACTTATCCAAGACAACATTATCATTGTACATGAAGTTATCCATAAGCTCAAGCATCTGAGAAAGAACTCTAAAGACAGCTACTCCATTATCAAAGCTGATCTGCATAAAGCCTATGATCGGGTTAGTTGGCCTTTTCTATTTGCTGTACTTAATAAGATGGGATTCAATCCTTCTTGGATCTCGTGTATCAGAGAGTGCGTCACTCCAGTTACATTCAATGTGTTAGTAAATGGGAATAAGGTAGGTGATTTTAAACCCTCTAGAGGTCTCCGCCAAGGGGATCCCCTTTCTCCCTACCTTTTCACTATTGTTTCTAATGTCCTCTCTTCACTCATTGAGGCTGATTTCCTTCTGGGTGATATCAAAGGTATCCAAATGGGGAAAAAGGGCCCCCATATTCACCATCTCCTGTTCGCTGATGACTCTATTTTTTTCTTAAAAAATTCAGTCTTGGAGATTCATGCGTTTAAGGAAATCCTGTATAAATTCTGCTTTGCATCAGGCCTGTCTATAAACCTTAACAAGTCTTCTATATTCTTGAGTCCTAACTGTACTGATTCTATGAAATCCCTTCTAGCAGAAGCTTTCCGTATGCCAGTGTCTGAGGATCTAGGCCTCTACCTTGGCCTTCCTACTAGTTGGGGGAACTCAAAGACAAAAGCTATGGACTCCCTTATTGACAAAATGGCCACTAAATTGAGTGGATGGAAAAAATCCCTGCTTTCTATGCCTGGGAAGGCGGTTCTTATCTCCTCTATCATTCATGCCTTCCCGACATACTTTATGTCCTTGCTAGCGCTACTGGTGGTCCTTTGTGTGTTCTAAATAAATGCAAATAATAATCGAACCACAACCGCAAGTGTACGGTTGTCCCAAGTAGTATATCTGATAATACAGATTCGTTCCAAGGACGGAATGGTTGATCACAATGTCTAGCAAATAGTGATTGATGCACTTATGAAAATAAAAGACAATAATATGTTTGTTTGGTTTTTTTGTTATTAAAGCTAATGAATGAAAGACAATTACTAAAATGTAAATAAAAGCTAAGACGCAAGTAAAATGATGTAAAACGCAATATGAGATGTAGCACTTGAGAACGCAAGGATCCTCCCTATCCTATTTCTTAACTTATGTTGTTTAAGGGCTAAATTAGTCAATTACAATGGTCGGGATTCTAATTTCCTTATACCCCCGTCAGGGTGGACTATAAGGCGATCCTAAAGTGTCACTAGTCCCGTCAGGGTAAATATGATCCACCGTTGGATGATTAAGTTTTATTACCTCTTTGGCCCTAGGATTAGCTAAGCTCGTCAGAATCATTAACTTCTATCCTAGATTGAATAAATGGTTATGTACCTAAACCCTCCGTCAGGATGATCCAATTGCCACTGATTGGAATAGCCTAGATACTAACACCTGTTCCTAGTTCATGACGCTAAAAACAGTAAATATTCATAATTTATCGAAAAGAGTAAAAGCCCTAATTTAGTTTAATTCAATAAAAACCCAAATTCAACATTCGTTAATTAATAAGATTGGGATTCACCCATTGTTTGTTCTCAAGCACTATGGAAAACTTAGCTCATATTAAAAAGAAATACGAAATTAAAAGTAATGGAATTCATATTGTTTACAGAATTAAAAAGATAAAAGAACCTAATTTCCGGAATCGGAATGACTACGAACGGATATATAGACCCTCTCCAGCTCTTGTAGCTTTTTCTCCTTCCTTCAGTTGCTTCTCTCTGGTGTTTTTAATCTTGCAGAATGTGAATTGTATTGACACTCTCTTCTAAGGATGAGATGATTTGAAGAACAAATTGAGAGGTGAGAAATAATGAGGTCAAAATCTCCTTTTATAAGCTCAAAAACGGATTAGGCCTTGGACCTAATAATAAAACACTAATTAAATGTCCAAGCCCAAATTCTAGGCCCAAAATCCCGTAACTGCTGATACACCTTCACTAAAACAGCTTTTCCCGATGCGTTATGACTCCGATTGAGCTCATTCCTGTTGCTAAAGTTCCGTAACTCGATAAGGAATAATTTCTCTTCAAAGGTCAGCGGCTAAATCATCGCTTAAGCACCTCGAAATCAGCAATCTATGGCCTGTAAAATGGATTTTCAGCTCTAAAAATAATATCTTCGGGATTTCTTTTCAAATCTTGACTCTATCTTTTGATCTTTGACTTTCTCCTCGGATTCCTCTTCTAGCTAACATCTAAAACCTGTAAAATCTTCACTAAAAATACCAATATTACGCGCAAAAGCTTAATAAATCAAAAATGCTAGAAATAGAAGAGGAAAATCATATTATTGCATATTTAGTCCAAAAGTCTATCGAATTGATTAAATAAACACCAAAAATGATGTCTCCTAAGGGTCGAAAATAAGAACAATTAAGGAGACATCAAGACCCCCAACTCAAACCTTTGTCGTCCCGACAAAGCAAAACAAAACAAAACAAGGGGTAGAAGTAAACGCAAGAACAAATAGAAGCTAGCAAATAAACCCAAAAGCAATTCTTAAGATAAATCTCATATAGCAAAACTTTAAGAACTAACATATACATACACTAATCATGCAACATCAAACACAAACAATCTCAATCATAAAATTAAAGTCGCAATGCTTGAAGGTTACACTTGTACTCATATCTGTATGATTGCTATAGGGTGGTCATTAATCTTAACTCGCTTTGAACGCTCCACCTAGCATATTCCCTATCAACAGAATTATAAATTCACCATGCACTTAGGAATCACGAGTTCTTTATGGTTTTAATGATGGCTTAAGGGCGTATGGATGTATATTTGGTAAATTTGAAGTGAGCTTTTGGCTCTCTCCTCACTTACCATCAACAATGTTCTCGAGCTTGAGTTTACGCTCAAAAATGTTCTCACTCACCCATTTGACGCGCTAATGTTGTGTCCCCAATGTCAACCCAAATAATACTAAGATGATCTCCAAAAATATTCCACTTTGCCGATTTATTTATTTTTTCTTTTTTTATTTTCTTTTTCATTTCTTTTCTCTCTTTTTTTTTTTTTTCTTTTTTTTTACAAGATACCCATGACTATCATTTTGATGTGAAAAGTCATGTCTCTTATATTTTTCTTTTTTTTCTTTATTCTATTTTTTTTTTCAAATTTCGGCAAAGGTTTACAAACAATCATATCATCTTTCATTTGTTGTGCCTCAATACAAGCACATATAATCCCTTCCCAATGTAAATTCCCAAATGTGGACCCTCCACCCCAAACTCAAGCTCGAGACAAGTCTCAGGGTTGTGATTCAAGTGCGGGTCATTTGGTCATGCCTAATAATCTAAAGGATAATGGGCTTATATCGTGGCTACAAAAGAAAAGGCTTAAGGCTCAAAATTGGGCTAAGATGGATAAAATTAATAAGGGATAGCATCATAGCAAGCTAAAAGGCTTCAAATGGCTGACAAAGAACCGCCCCTATCATTTTCCTAAGTACATAGCTTGTCTTTAGTTCATATCTAGGTGGGTTCTCTACTAATTAGGATTTCACGTTCTACACACCAAACATATTCCTTAACTACAAGCTTACTTCATTTGCATTGTTCATTAATTTTTCCTATCAATTACCTATGTTCGCATGCAATTGTAAGTGCGTTTTATGTCAATCCCTAAAGTTCGCTATTTATTATCATTAATTCATCGAAAGTATGCTTAAAGGAACATTTAAAATCTTCTATAGTCAAACGCAACTCCAAAAATTATTTTATTGAAAGCAATTTAAAGCAAATAAACACATAAAAACTGGGATGAGGCAACGAACCCCACCCCAAACTCAAAAATGAGTCGTGTCCCCACGACTCGAAAAGACTCAAAGCAATAAAATAATTTACACTAAATGAGAAGGGAAAGAAAACGTATCTTAACCAGCGCGAGGCTGGTGTCGGTGTTGCGTCCAAGTCGAGGTTTTGAATTCTTCCTCATCAATGGTTGCGTTTAAAGTGTTCTTCATCACCTCGAACTTCTTCAATTTTTCCACGTTTTCATTTATTACTTGTCCTCTAAGCATCATCTCCTCTATTAAGATCTTCCCCTAATACCCAAATCGCTTTCGTCACCATGTTCTTCGTACCTTTCCTAACCTTCATGGTCATCTCCGATGACCCCAAACTCAAAGCTTCAAGACCCTCAAAAGGTTTGGATAAAATTGTGATTTTAGTGTTCTTGAAGGTTTGGGTTTGAATTATGGATTGTTTAGCGCTGGGTCATGGATATTTCAACGTTTGGGAAAGGTTAAATTGATAAATTTTAGCTTTGGTGAAAGAAAAATTGGTTTAAAGTGTAAAGATTTGGTATTTTGGATGATTTATGGGATGATTGTAAACTTGGATGATGTTTAGAGGGAAGGATTGGTGGTATGATGTTGTTTTGATGATGATTTTAGGAGTAGTTGGAGGTTAGGATTCGTCAATGGAGGCTTAGCATGAGAAAGAGGCTAAAAATATAGGGATTAAACCCATAAAACCGCCGATCACAGCAGCTGACCGGCTAGCCGGCGGTTGACCGGCATGCCGGCCAGTTCGTCGGCGAAAAATAATTTTTCGAAAAAATTTGTACTCTTTTTTTTTTTTTTTTACCTCTGACGCAAGCCTCTTGCGTCATCGCTGACGCAGTGATCAGAAACTTCATTCTTCTTCACCGGCTAGCCGGTCATTGACCGGTATGCCGGTGGCGTGTCGATGGCGCAAATGATGACGCAGCAACCTTGCGTCGTCGCTGACGCAAGGACCAGAACCTTTCCTCCAGTTGGCCGGCTAGCCGGTCAGTTGACCGGCATGCCGGTGGATTTCTCGCTGGCGCGAATGGTGACGCAGCAAGCTTGCGTCATCGCTGACGCAGTGGTCAGAAGCCTTGGGGTCTTCAGCTCGTTTTGGCCGGTATGCCGGCCAGCTCGCCGGCTAGCCGGTCAAACCTGCTGTTGACTCCATAATTTTTCGTTTTCTCATCGTTTTGACCCCAAACTCATGACCCTTTTACCCCTGCAATCATCAAAAACAACTACCCTTCCTCATTTCTTAAAAATAAACACTAAATAAAGAACCATTACTCTAATTTACACTAAGAATTTAAAAGACATGAAAGCAATTTAAAACATGGGTTGTCTCCCAAGAAGCACTTTTGTTTATTACGTTTTTAAGTTCGACGCGTTACCTTCCATGAAGATGGTATTGAGGCCCTTGCGGTGTTCCTCCGCTTAAATTCGCCTCTTCCTTGATGTAAAAGCTTAAGAACCTCCCCCCTTTGAATATTATTCAATCGATCTCTAAAAGGAGGTGGGTAAGTACTTCGTTTCGCCTTTTTATTTTCATGACGAAACTCATTTTCCACCACATTAGAGTAGATAACCGTTTTCAATGGTATAAGATCATTTTTATTCCTTGTTTCAATCTCGGATTTATCTTTAAAATGTGGTGGGTAGGTGCTTCTCCTTGCCTTTTTGCTCTCGCGGTGTGGCACCTTGCTTGTATAACACATATTGATCATTTGTGGTAGTCGAGGTGATTCTGATTTTTCATCTTTAATAATTATTCGTGGTAGAGATGGTGATTGGTGAATTTTTTGTGGCGGATATTCAATTTCTATTTTATCTTTAACCTTTAATTCTTCAATTGATTCTCCAACCATTTCATATTCATCTTCGCTTTCAACCCAATCTTCCACTATTACCTCATAATATTCTTTATTTGGATTTTCTATAACCTCGATCACCACCTCTTCTTGTTTGCGCTCTATATCTTGATCATGTGTATACATCTTAGGAATAGCAATCTCTGTGTTCACTCCTAGGGTTTGCGTTGCTACTCCTTCTTCCACCATGCTAACAAGATTCTCACCTTCTTTCAACACCTCCTCCTCAACAACTTCTTCCAATTGATCTGTTCCATCCCTCGAGGGAGTGGGGCCTTCATAAGACTTACTACCACTTTCAGCTAAGTTAGGAGAGTTGTTTCGGGCATCCCTTTCATCTAGCATCTGTTGTATGTGTGCATGGGTGGCTTTGAATTCCTCTTCTCTTTTCTTACGTCCTGGCTCTCCTGCCTTGACTTCCTCGAGTAGGCGATTGACTTTCTCTAGTAGTGTATCTTGCTGATAATAGTGAGGTGGAGACTGTTGAATGTTTTCAATCCACTAGTTGTTCCATTCTTGCTCTTGTTGATAGTGATATGGTGTTTGTTGTTGATTATTCCCGATCCATTGATTGTTCCATCCTTGCTCTTGCGGGTATTGATATGGTTGTTGGTAAGAATTTATACCCCATTGTTGTTGTCCCGAAGAGTCTTCCCAATAGTCAAATGGACCAGGATTTGGGTAATGTTCTTTATACACATTTAATTAAATTTCTTGATCATTACCTGAATAAAGCACCTGTAAAAACAAAACAACACAAACACAAGCGTAAAACTGAAAAATAAAAATAAATGCAACTATCACTAAAGGATAAACACCGTGGTCACACGCTACCGTCCCCGGCAGAGGCGCCAAAAACTTGGTGGTCCTTTGTGTGTTCTAAATAAATGCAAATAATAATCGAACCACAACCGCAAGTGTACGGTTGTCCCAAGTAGTATATCTGATAATACAGATTCGTTCCAAGGACGGAATGGTTGATCACAATGTCTAGCAAATAGTGATTGATGCACTTATGAAAATAAAAGACAATAATATGTTTGTTTGGTTTTTTTGTTATTAAAGCTAATGAATGAAAGACAATTACTAAAATGTAAATAAAAGCTAAGACGCAAGTAAAATGATGTAAAACGCAATATGAGATGTAGCACTTGAGAACGCAAGGATCCTCCCTATCCTATTTCTTAACTTATGTTGTTTAAGGGCTAAATTAGTCAATTACAATGGTCGGGATTCTAATTTCCTTATACCCCCGTCAGGGTGGACTATAAGGCGATCCTAAAGTGTCACTAGTCCCGTCAGGGTAAATATGATCCACCGTTGGATGATTAAGTTTTATTACCTCTTTGGCCCTAGGATTAGCTAAGCTCGTCAGAATCATTAACTTCTATCCTAGATTGAATAAATGGTTATGTACCTAAACCCTCCGTCAGGATGATCCAATTGCCACTAATTGGAATAGCCTAGATACTAACACCTGTTCCTAGTTCATGACGCTAAAAACAGTAAATATTCATAATTTATCGAAAAGAGTAAAAGCCCTAATTTAGTTTAATTCAATAAAAACCCAAATTCAACATTCGTTAATTAATAAGATTGGGATTCACCCATTGTTTGTTCTCAAGCACTATGGAAAACTTAGCTCATATTAAAAAGAAATACGAAATTAAAAGTAATGGAATTCATATTGTTTACAGAATTAAAAAGATAAACGAACCTAATTTCCGGAATCGGAATGACTACGAACGGAGATATAGACCCTCTCCAGCTCTTGTAGCTTTTTCTCCTTCCTTCAGTTGCTTCTCTCTGGTGTTTTTAATCTTGCAGAATGTGAATTGTATTGACACTCTCTTCTAAGGATGAGATGATTTGAAGAACAAATTGAGAGGTGAGAAATAATGAGGTCAAAATCTCCTTTTATAAGCTAAAAAACGGATTAGGCCTTGGACCTAATAATAAAACACTAATTAAATGTCCAAGCCCAAATTCTAGGCCCAAAATCCCGTAACTGCTGATACACCTTCACTAAAACAGCTTTTCCCGATGCGTTATGACTCCGATTGACCTCATTCCTGTTGCTAAAGTTCCGTAACTCGATAAGGAATAATTTCTCTTCAAAGGTCAGCGGCTAAATCATCGCTTAAGCACCTCGAAATCAGCAATCTATGGCCTGGAAAATGGATTTTCAGCTCTAAAAATAATATCTTCGGGATTTCTTTTCAAATCTTGACTCTATCTTTTGATCTTTGACTTTCTCCTCGGATTCCTCTTCTAGCTAACATCTAAAACCTGTAAAATCTTCACTAAAAATACCAATATTACGCGCAAAAGCTTAATAAATCAAAAATGCTAGAAATAAAAGAGGAAAATCATATTATTGCATATTTAGTCCAAAAGTCTATCGAATTGATTAAATAAACACCAAAAATGATGTCTCCTAAGGGTCGAAAATAAGAACAATTAAGGAGACATCAGCTACCTAAAGGGGTAATCAAGAAGATTAACAATTTGACCTGCCATTTCTTATGGGGTAATGAGGAAGACCGTGGAATCCACTGGGTCAATTGGAATAAAGTCTCATCTCCCAAAGATGCTGGAGGCCTTGGCATTAAAAATCTTGAGATATTTAATGTAGCTCTTCTTGCGAAACAAGCCTGGTCCATTCTTATTCGCCCCGAGTCATTAGTCCATCTTGTACTTAAAAGTACCTACTTCCCTGATAAAGAGTTTTTGTGTACTAATGATATTAGAAAGGGCTCCTGGATTTGGAATAGTATTCGTAAAGGATGCGACTTTCTTAAACCCCATTTGATTAAATCTATTGGAGATGGGCATAACACAATGATCTGGGAAGATAATTGGATTGGCAAGCTTATTGATAAACCTGTTTTTTATTTTGATGAACCATCTTTCCCTAAATTCGTGGCTGATCTAATTTCCACTTCTACTCGGACTTGGAAATTGGATATGCTGAACTATCTTTTCCCCCCTGACTTGGTCACTGTTGTCTCGGCTATCAATATCCCTTGGACCAATCAGGAGGTTGAATGGGTTTGGCCTCTCACCAAAGATGGTAAGTACTCCTGCAAGTCTGGTTATCTTTCAGCTTTCCAACCCTCGGCTACCCCTTCTATCCATCCATCCACTTCATCATTTCCATTTGCTGATATTATGAAACTTAGTTGGAATACCCAGACCCCTCCCAAGTTTAAATTCTTCTTTTGGAGGGTGATGATGAATGCACTTTCAACGGAGCAGAACAGGTTCTCCCGTTCTTGCTCATCTACAGACCTGTGTCACATTTGCCTTAAAGAAGAAGAGTCAATGGAACACCTTTTTTTGAAGTGTGACTGGACTAGAAAGTTCTGGTTTTTATCCCCTCTCCACTGTCATATCACCCCTACTAGTAATCTTGGAATTGGAACATGGATTGGCTCGATTATAGACCAAGGAAAGGATGCTAAAGATAGATCCCATCTTCTTTTAACCATCATTCTATGCTTTTGGGTCATTTGGCTTACCAGGAATAAGGTTATCTTCCACTATACCCCTGTTGATTTGGATGCTTGTTTGAACTTATTGAAAAATTTCCATAGTCAAGTGTTCTTTGATGGGGGTCCAAGCCCCTTAGTACCTCCTGCTGACCCTTCGAACCCTCCCATCAACTCCCCCTTGCTTCAATGTTAGATTCCTCCTCCACAGCGCAATCTGAAGATGAATGTTGATGCTGCTTACAAGACTGGGAAAGCCTCCGCTGCTGCAGTGATACGTAACTGGAAGGGTGATATTGTTGATGGTTTTGCCATGAACATTAGTTCTTCTTCTAGTTTTGAAGCTGAAGCTAAAGCATTGAGATCTGGCATTCAATTTGCTTTAGACCACGCTCCCCTTTGCGACAGATTTGAAACTGACGCCGAAGCCGTTCTTAAAGCCGTGTATTCATCGAGCCCGAACTGTCATTGGAAGGACAGGGCTATCCTCGGTGATATTCAAAATATGGTTAGCAACCACAGTCGTCTACGCATCTGTGGTGTTAGAAGAACGGCGAACAGAGTCGCTGATTGGCTTGCGAAGACTTTCTCTTCTTCTCTTTTATCTTGTAATTGGCTTAGTAATATTCCTCTAGAGCTTAAACTTCTAGTTTGTAATGATTGTAATTCTTTTGCTGCATCAAGAGTTGGATAAACTCTTGATGCTCTGTTGATCTATATATTTGATTCCTTTGTCTAAAAAAAATCTACTCCATTTTGACGTGATATTTTAGAGATTGCAAGTTGCCTTGCTATTCTCTTTCCATCACACAATTCCTTAAATTACTCAGATAAATATTCACGCCCTTTGACCGGTTCTAAAAGCCTTGACTTTTACATTCAACTAATTTTACACTTCATTGATAAGTTTAACGAAGCCTCCTAATGACTCAAATTTTTTTGAAATTTGGATATCTATAACCAAAACTAGGTGACATCATCTATAAAAGTGATAAAAGAACATTGTCCACGCCTCTTCGATTCAACCCCCATCCAAGACGGATTATAAAGTCCATCCAGATAGACCTGAGGGGTCACCTTTGTAAAACTTCAATTCAACTTTTAGACATGCTATCAAGTCTAGATAAGATAAGCAGTTTGTCCATCCTCGTATCTGAAGTGAGGTTACTTCGGCATTCCCATGTTGGTGAAGTTTATACTCTAAGGGAGTGTAGCTATGTACCTTCACATCCTAAGATCCCAAATGAATATTTTAGCTTGGATCTGTCAAGGAATTAGTGCACCCTTGACCAGTAGATATATGAACCCCCACCCATGTTGTCCCTTGACTTTTGTTTTGTTACATATTAGCTCCAATGAACTCTCAAACTGTGGACAATATCACTCTGAAGGAACTCCCGGTTCATCCACAGGAAGGTACAAGTGAGTTGGAGATAACTTTAAATAAGTTTACACTAACAACCCCAACCATTCTCCACTAGCTACCAACTGCTTGCAACTTTTATCAACCTTTGTTATCAATTTCCATCGTATCCAGAAATCATTGACATTGCGTCGGTTAAAGATTCAAGATTTCAATTATATGTAATCACCACTACATGTTTTTAGGCTAAAAATTTGACTAACACCATCAGTTACATGAATATTGGCTCCAAATTAAATAAAAAGTAAGGTTTATGAGCAGATGGTTTAGACATTTGAGGAGTAAATGCTTGTTTTGAAGCGCATCTTGATTAAAATACTTAGCAAGATCATACTTATATTATTAAGAGCGGGAAGGGTGGCTTAGTTTTACACGCATTTGATTAAAGTATTTTTTTAAATTTGTGAAGAGTAGGAAAAGTAGAATTAGATATAAAGAATAATTGAATTTGTTTAGAGAAAAAAACCTAGGGCTCTAGTATTATCTATAAATATAACATAAAAAGAAATAACATTGATATCTTAAAAGGAACCCCAAGTAATGATTTGTAGGTTATAAGTGTTGAGAAAAGTTGTATACAGTTAACATCTTATTTTTATAGCTAATTTGAAAATTTTGGATGAAATTTTTAAATTGAATTACTTATTTTAATATAGTATGTAAATTAAAAATCAAAATTTTGAAAAGATTATGTTTGGAGGTGACCTGAAATGATATTTAAGAAAATAAAATTTTAGTTAAGGGTTTAAATATCTAAGAAGTTTCAAGGACAACTAGTTCAACAAAATTTAAACTTTTTATACTTATATAGGATAATAAAAATATTATCTAACTACTCTTTATAGGACACTTTAGTTTTATTTAAAATAAAAATAAAATTTGTCTCAAATTTCTAATTTATACAAAAATACAGAATATTAATATAATATTATAAAATATGGTGGAATATTCTAATCAATATATTTATAGATAAAATCAAAATATAAATATAAATATAAATTATATTAACAATAAAACGATATTATCATCTACATATATTAATTAGTGTTAAATCAATAATAATTATATTTTTATCAAAAATAACATTTATAACATTATTTAATACTTTCAGCATAAATATTAGAATTTATTAATTAATTTTATTATAAAAATTTATATTTTCAAGATATTAATTTTTTTTATCATTACCATTTTAAAACAAAATATTTTAATTTATAATACAATATATCAAGTAAAATCATATAAATCCAATATTGTATACCATAAATTATAATTAATAAGTCAAAGAAAATTCTAACTCTTTTCACCGTTTTTTAGTAACCTTAATTCTTAAGTTAATCTCTTTAAAAAATTTAAATTTTTTTAGTAGCCCGTACGTGTTAACTAAATTCTTAGCTTAAAACCATTGGGACTAGCTCAATGGCCAGGACCTTGTCTCTCATCTAGGAGGTACAGTACAGGGTTCGAATCCCCTCAGCTTTGTTATTTCTTGAGCCCTTAAAGGGGGTAAGCAATAGGTGCAAGGTTCGAGTCCCCTCCCTGAACATGGGTAACCTAGTTCTGATTAAGTGGGAGTATGCATGAGGAGGTGCGTATATTTCATATGGGAATAGTCGTGGTGCGCGTAAGCTGGCCCGGACACCCATACATCAAAAAAAAAAATTCTTAGCTTGAGCTACACTTATGGTAAAGTATAGGTCGGGTAATGTTTTTTTCAACCCAGGTTAGAAGGGCTCGGGTTGATTTTTCATGTTTCTGACTCTATTTTTACTGTTCAAACCCAACTGGGTTGACCAGCTTGGGTTCAACTCAAGTCTGACTTTAGTCAAACTTGCATAAAAACTTTGTTTTTTAGGCATAAACTAGGCGGATTACAAAATTAAAGACGAGTACTAAACTCCATCATTAACAATTGATAAAATATATTAGGTTACAATACTAAATTCCAAATACTAATGTCTAAAATAATTAGATTTATTACAGAACGATAATAGAAATATAACATAAATATCCAACATTCAAATTAAATTACATAACCAAATATTCTTCATTATAAACCATTACAAAATATCTCAAACATAACTTGAAGACGTTGGAAGTTTGGGTCCTATCTTGAGTTCAAATCAGGACTCTCAGGTGATAATAATACTTATAACTTGCATACACAACCCATCCAGCTCAAATCTTGCATAAACAATCTACAATGTATAGTCAATGATTACTTAAACCCGATATTTTGATAGAGTATTAGCCTATGGTTATGTATCATCATTGACTCCGGGTTTAAAAAAATATTTGCTTTCATCCCTGGCCTCAAGAATTCTTCATTGGACTCATAATGTAGGGAACTAATTCTTGGAATATAACAAAAACTATAGAGGATAAAGAAGTAAAAAGCATTACTGCAGGGACTTATAGCTGCAAATAATAAAACTCAAGTAGATTAAAGACGAAGTTAGTTACAAAGCTGTTAGAACAGCTGTAAATGAATGTAGACTAAATGGTAGATTGAATTTATGATTCTAAGTTTGTATATATATACATAAACGTGTAATATTCATTCATTCAATAAGAAATTAGCTAAAGCTCTGTTTTTCTCTTGTTTCTCTCTTCTTCTTCTTTCTTAACTATCTGCAATTCTCAAGCTCAAACTCTCCTCTTCAATGGTGAATTCCAAAATCTTACATGGTATCAGATGAAAGCTACCTTCCCCAACATTTAAACTCTATCTAATTTCGTTCCTCTTCCATTTACGATGCCTCAAAACTCCTCAATCCTTGAAGACTTTACTAGCCCCTACTATCTTCATCCAAGTGAAAACACCGGAGCTTCTCTTGTTGTTGAGGTTCTCAATGGCGACAACTACCTTTCCTGGTCTCGCGCCATTGAAATCGCACTTGCTGTCAAGAACAAGCTCGGTTTTGTCAATGGAGAAATTACTCAACCATTCTTGACTGATCTAGCTTTATTCAATGCTTGGAATCGTGCAAATAACCTTGTTCTCTCATGGTTACTCAATTCAATTTCCAAAGAAATTTGAGGTAGTCTCTTATATGTTAATTCTGCCTTTGATCTATGCAATGAAATCAAGATTCGATTCTCGAAAAGCAATTACTGCAGGGACTTACAGCTGCAACTACATGTGAAATTCAGTGGATTTTGTATGCTCTTCATGATTATGGTTTTTCTCATAATCATCCTGCTTTGGTGTTCTCTGATAGCAAAGCAGCTATTGCAATGTCTTAAAATCCTGTCCAACATGAGAGAACTAAACATGTGGACATTGACGGCAAGATCACACGAGAAAAGATCACTTCAGGCACAATCAAATTGTTCTTCATTCCTTCTACTTTGCAGCTAGCTGATGTTTTTACCAAGCCACTTGGCTCATTAATATTTCATCACATTTTGTCCAAGCTGAACATTATTAATATACATGCTCAGCTTGTGGGGGGATCTTGGAATATAACAAAAACTATAGAGGATAAAGAAGTGAAAAGCATTACTGTAGGGACTTACATCTGCAAATAATAAAACTCAAGTAGATTAAAGTCAAAGTTAGTTACAAAGCTGTTAGAACAGCTGTAAATGAATGTAGACTAAATGGTAGATTGTATTCATGATTCTAAGTTTGTATATATATAAACGTGTAATATTCATTTATTCAATAAGAAATGAGCTAAAGCTCTGTTTTTCTCTCATTTCTCTCTTCTTTTTCTTTCTTAACTCTCTGCAATTCTCAAGCTCAAACTCTCCTCTTCAATGGTGAATTCCAAAATCTTACACTAATCCCAGGCTTCCGGATAATATGTCTCAACTAAGATTTGCCAATCTAAACAAGGTAGTATCATTGCAAGGCTACCAAGCCAGTGTTTATTAATGTTAATAATACATAGGAGTGCTTACCGTGGTTTAGTTGATTAAAGTAATCCTGATAAAATATGTTTTGTCAAAATATTGGTAGCATAGAAACTCTAATCAGCGACATAGGCAATACCACAGTAATTGCATTTACCATATCTAACTAGCCCTTTACCTTTTTTTTCTTAGGTAATTTTGTAGGACATTTTCCTTTTAGTGATAATTTAAATAAAGATATTATCAAGGTGGGCCTGAGTAAAAGGGGTGGGGGGTGGTTACCTTGAATATTAGGCTCAAGATAAACTACCATTTTATTCATTGCTAAAATGTGTTCTATCTGCAAATTTACACAATATGAAATATATTTAGAAAACCATTAGGTATGTTAAATTAGTATTCAAGGGGTTAACTTATTAACTTTTCAAAACTTAGGGGTCCATGGACCCAAATTAAAACTTAATGTATCTTCGTCCATGTTCATGAATCATGTGCATAGACAAACACGGTATAGTCGGAAAAATCTGAATCTTTATTAAAAATACCAATAACAAAGTAGGTCGAAGAAACAACAACCCTAAACTTCACTTCTTCTTTCCACATCAGAAGTATTCCCCCTGGCCTAAATGCACTTCACCAAGTTTAACTACGTGAAAGTTATCGAATTTCTTAAAATGCTTACACGATTTCAGGTTTTTCTTCCTAATTCTAGATTAAAAAAGACAAGCAATGAAATATCGTACTTACTGGTGAGGGTTTTAAACATTTTTCTAGTTATCAGTGCTCTCGCACCCGCACTATTCCAAACTGCGTATTATCCATCGAATTCGGCCACTTCAGAGGCAATGGCCACAATCATATTACTATGTTTTTGAAAAAAAAAAACTTTATTTTTATATCATCTCTTGTGGAGGTTTTAAACATTAGTAATAATTTTTTTTTGTTGCTTTATTAATTTCTTTCTCTTTTCTAAGTAATACTAGATAAAGTGATAAAAGAGTAAATAAAAGGATAATATATATGTGGGACACAAAACATCATAGGTCGCATCATAGGAAGGAGGAGTTATATGGCAGTGAAATAGACTTAGCCAAGGCCTATGACAAACTAAGGTGGATTTTTATTAAGGAGACGCTAGAGTTACTTGGGGTACCTCCTATGTGGGTTTCGGTTATTATATCGGGTCTAGAAGATAATGAGCTACAGGTCCTTTGGAGAGGTCTGCCCTTGCTCCCAATCAAAGCCAAGAGAGGGATTATGCAAGGCGATCCTATATCGCCCTATTTTTTCTTCTTGTGTATAGAGCGCTTGTCATTACTTATTCAGAATCTAGTGGAGAGCGAGGCGTGGAAACCTATCCGACTTAGTACAGGGGGTTCCCTATTTCCCATATCTTTTTTGCCGATGATTTATTTTTATTTGCAGAGGCTTCTATTGATAATATTATGTTGATACAAGAAACTTTGAACGTATTTTGCTGGGATGCGGGGCAGACGATCAACAAAGACAAGTCGATTATTTATTTCTCGGAAAATGTGGAGGAGGGGATGGCAGCAGCGATTACATCGTGTAGTGGGTTTCGTAGAAGCGAGGAGATTGGAAAGTATCTTGGGGTTAACATTTTATCGGGTAGGAGACCAACAGGTTTTTTTGGGGAGCTGATAAATGATTTACGAGGCAAACTAGCAAGGTGGAAGGGCAACACATTATCATTAGCGGGACGTATTACACTAGCTCAGTCAGTTCTAGCGCAACGCCGATGTATTTATTGCAAATCGAGAAACTGCCAGCTTACGTATGTGAAGAAATTGATAGGATCCAGAGGGAGTTCATATGGGGTTTTTCGGAAGGCCAAATACGTATAAATTGGGTGGCTTGGAAGGATGTGTGTAAACCGAAGAAATTGGGTGCCCTAGGATTGCGACTAGCCGAGGACATGAATAAAGCCCTTCTTGGTAAGTTGGGTGGAGTCTAATTTATAATGAAAACATCTTGTGGTCGCGTGTAATGAGAGAAAGGTATTTTAAGTCGAAGTCGTTGCAATATGTAGCTAAACAGAATGATTCTAGGATGTGTAGAGCCATCGTGGAAGGTATTGCCGTAGTTAGACGGGGTTCCGATGGCTCGTAAATAAAGGGAATAATATTTCGTTTTGGTTGGATTGGTGGTTAGGCAAGTCACCGTTAATAGATCACGTTATAGGAGAGGTTGCGGGGGAGGATAGAGTAAAGAGAATAGTGGATTACTTACGCGAAGACGGGTCCTGGGATTTGGAATCGTTTCCAACACCTCTTTTCCCCATCAAAGTTACTTGAGATTACTGGGGTTACGTTGGGCCGAGAGGAAGGGTTCAGAGACAGGCTTTCATGGTTGCACGAGATACATGGAGTATATTCTGTGAGGTCTTATTATTTGGATGCGCTTGAGAGTGTGGAAAATAGAGGATTCAATTGGGACAAGTTGTAGCGGTTAAAGTGCCCTCAAAAGATCAGGGTCCTGTTGTGGAGGGCGGTTCATGATCGGCTAGCTACTTGTGGAAACTTGGCTAAGCAAGGAGTCTCGGTTTCCGAATTATGCGTGTTATGTGGTAATATGGCGGAGACAGCTTGTCACCTCTTCAGGGAGTGTCCCATGGTCAAAGAGGTATGGGAGTTGTGTTGTTCTGAGATAAGGTTGGCTGGGGGATGGAGTATGGATAGGGTAGAGGCGTGGGGTCTGGAAGAGAGGCGAATAGAAACTGGACCTAGTGGTCAACCTTCGATGAGGCAGAGCTCGCGAATTTCACAACAGCAGGGGAGTTCTATTTCCGGAAATTTGCAAGTACATGCCCCTGGATCCTTATACCAGCAGCTGGCGTTCTTCACAGCAACTCAGCATCACAGCAGCCTGGAGAACCGAGTCAGCAACTTGCATATTGCAGCGGTCCAACAAAATCACAGCATCCTGGAGAGCATTCTGGTTGGTGCAGGTACTGAGAGGCAAGAGGAGTTTACGAATACGGATCAGAACATCAGTCAGGTACAAGTTGAAGCACAGGTTAATAGGGACTGGTGGTGCAAAAATGTAGCGAGCTCTAAACTATTTGCTGGGATAAATTGGGGAGTTGTCTTTGGTGTAGTCATTGACACAATTTGGAGAGAACGGAATCAAATAGTTTTCAATGGCGGGGAGCCGCCTAATGCTTTGTCAATTCTAAAAAAAGCTAAGTATGTTGCGACTATGAATAGTAGGGTGTGGGGTCGATTACCGGGAAAGACACTCTCTAATTCTAATCGATCAGTGGTGGCTCTAGTTGGATGGACGAAACCTAAGAAGGATTTTAAGCTAAATACTGACGGTAGTATAGTAGGGGGTATAATAAGGGTGGAGGAGGAGGAGTAATTAGAGACAGGAGTGGCGAGTGGATATGCGGTTTCACAATGCGAATTTACCTTGATCTTCCGATTATGGTGGAATTGATAGCGTTGAGCGAGGGTCTAAAGATGGCGGAAGGAATGGGGTTAAAGGAGCTTGAGATAGAGATGGATTCTTGGGAGGCGGTGGAGGCTATTGAAAAGATTGAAAATGGTCGCGGACCGAGGGCCCAGCGGATACACCAAATAAGGATAACACTTGCGTGTAATATGGGTTTCAGCTTGAGAGGTGTTTATAGAGAAGCTAACGTATGTGCTGATTGGTTGGCATGAGTAGGTACGAAGCAAGGAGTAGACTTTGAGTGGTTGAGAGATCCACCAGAGGGGATTGGGAGTCTTCTTGCCAAAGACTTCAAGGGGTGGAAGATACCACGAGTGGTTTATAACCATGAATTGGTAGATGAAGTGTTAGGCTAGTCATTTGTTTGATTTTCACGATCCTTAAGGGTCTCCTATGTAATAAAAAAAACATCATAGGTCGTGAATTATGTGTATTTATATTATAATACTAGAAATCAAAAGCTTCTCTCTGATTCATGTGCGCAAATAAGCAAATCCATTGACAAGGACTACATAATTACTATCATCACTTATTAAACAAAAAATGGATAATAATGACATGAAAGGTATAAAAATTGCCAAATCAAGTCCCCAAATATCCCATTTACTCTTTGTTGATGATAGCATATTTTTTATGAATGCTAACAATAAGGAAATTGAAAGTTTTCGAGATGTTATTAACAAATACAGTTATGCAACTGGTATGAAGCTTAATCTTAATAAATGTGGTATACAATTTAGCCCCAACACCCCTATATTTCTACAAAATATTTTTGCCAAAAGACTAAATATGCCAATTACTAATAATCTAGGTAGATACCTTGGTTTACCCACAGAATGGAGTAGGTCTAAAGTCAAAGACCTTAACTTTCTTGTGGACAAAACTTTACAAAAAACTGAGAATTGGAAGAATCTCTTTCTCTCAGCTGCTGGTAAAGAAATTTTTATAAAAGCTGTCCTACAAAGCTTACCCAACTACTTTATGACTTCTTTCCTCATTCCAAAAAAGATTTGTGATCTCATTTCCTCACAAATCTCCAATTTTTTGTGGGGAGCTAATGGAAAAAATAAAGTACACTGGGAGAAATGGGATAATCTTACCAAAAGCAAATATTCAGGAGGGTTAGGGTTTAGGGACTTACACCTCATGAACCTAGCTCTCCTCGGAAAACAAGCTTGGAACATTCTTAATAAACAAGACTCTATGCTTTTTAAACTTCTTAAAAGTAAATACTTCCCCAATAACACTTTTCTTGAAGCTCAACTAGGAAACTCACCCTCTTGGGGTTGGAGAAGTCTAGTGAGTGGTATAGAGACTATTAAAGATAATATTAGGTGGAAATTAGGAAATGGAGCTACTATCAATATCCATAGTGATATTTGGATCCATGGTAGCTCAAATACTATTAAACCCAAGATAGGAAATGCCATATATGTTTCTGACCTTATGTATATAAACAGTAGACAGTGGGATATAAATAAGGTACATCAAGAGTATGATAATGATATAGCTGAAAATATTATCAATACCTTTATCCCCTACTCAGGTGGTAAGGATATTCCTATTTGGACTTTAGATCAGGATGGTCTTTATACTGTTAAAAAATGTTATCAAATATTGAAAGAGAAACAAGACAAAAAAAATCAAAACAATAATAATATCAAACCTACAACATCTCACATCATCAGTACTGACATTTGGAAAATGATGTGGAATTTAAATATTTTACCCAAGATTAAAAATTTCATGTGGAGGGCATTAAAAAATCTCCTACCTACAAATGAAAACATCTATAACAAAAAGAGCTATTAAAACTCCATTATGTGATTTATGCCATACAGAGGTAGAATCTACTAAACACCTCCTACTAAACTGTTCTTGGGCTAAGGCCTTATGGTTAGCTTCTGAGTTCAACATTAAAACTTGCAACCAGAATTCACATAGACTGGATTCTTGGATGGCAAGTATTTGGGAAAATATGAAGAAACAAAAAATGGAAAAGAATGATTATATGGAGAAAATATGTTTCCTTTTGTGGCATATATGGAAAACAAGAAATGATAGTAAATACAAATTTACTAATATTGACCCGATGGTAACTCTTGAGAAAGCGAATAGAGAATGGAATAGCTACAAAAATATTACACTTTATGATGTTAATACAAAACTGAAGGTTAAAAAAGCCAATGATAAATGTGACACTATTACAAATGCGAATGAAAGGGGTAAGAATAATATAACTAGTGATAAAATGAATCCAAAAAATGAATGGATTCCTCCTCCAAAAAAATTTATTAAGATAAATGCTGATGCAGCTTTTGCTAACAACAAAGCTGCAATTGCTTGTGTAAACAGGGACAACAATGGCAAGATTTTGGACAGCAAAGCTTGGAATGTGAATGTGGAATCTCCTATAGAAGCTGAAGCCCTTGGCATACTCAAAGCCTGCGTAATTGCTCGTGATTTGAAGGATAGTAGAGTGATTATTGAAGGTGATTGTCAAAGGATAATGCTTCCATTAGAGAAGAACACTTTTATTCATATTCCAAAAATTTGTAATATCATTAACAGTATCTATTTCATTTTGGAATTTTGTAATCCTATCTTTAGTTGGACTAATAGAGATAGAAATATGCTAGCTGATGGATTAGCCAAAAGAAAGCTACTTAGCAACTCTTTTGGACCACAATCTTTTGTGAATCCTAGTAGGCTAGTTAGAACTAGAAACTCTCAAGCCTCTCCTTCAGGAATTGGCTAATTTTGTAATCGGTTTTAGTAGATTTTAATATATTATGTTTGGAAAAAAAAAAGACAAGGACTACACATAAGACACAACTAACGGTTCAAAATTACTTTTATCAGGGAAACGATGGGAAGACAAATCACACAGTTACTAATTTTCTTGGGTTTGAAACAAAAATAACCTCATTTAATATCTTCATCCTCAAACTCAATGTAATGGGACCCCTTGAGTTTTGAAAAAAAGAATTTAGCCCCCAAGTTTTTTAAGAATACCTTATTGCCCCAGAATTTTAAAAAGTCTCGCTTGGCCACCTAAAGAATTTTAAATTATCTAATTTTTTGATGAAATAATGTTATTTTTCATAATATAGGGACTAATAGTGCAATTTATCAAATTAATATAGGGACTTATTGTGCAAAATTTGTAAAAGTTCTCTCCTCTCCCTTGGCTATAAATTGAATTTACTAGATGATATGAAACTATGCAAACGTAGTTTGATTCCATTGATGTTATATTGAATTAGTAGGATTAATTGCACAATTGGTGCATCTGTTATCTAAAAAATAGTCAAATACACCTTAACTTTAAAAAAGTAGCAGATACGCCCCTGAGATACATTAGCTTTGAAAATATATCCTCCAAAACGAATTTATTAAATTATTTGAAAACGTAGTTTTATTCTATTGAAGTAATACTAAATTAAGATAAATTACCCAAGTAGTGTATGTATCATGCAAAAGACTCGAGCATAACCCTAAACTTTCAAAGATTTGCAAAAACACCATAAGTTATGAAAACTAATTTTAACCCCCAATTTTTTTACAGAAATATCTTACCCCTGAATTTTGTTAAGCCTCGTTGGCCCCCAAAGTTATTAAAATTATCTCAATTATTGATTTTTTTTGGATCATATACAGGTTATTTTGCATAATACAGAGACATATAGTGCAATTTTTGCATAATACAGGGACCAATAGTGCAATGAATTGATAAAAAATTTAAACCATAACAAAACATAGCAACATTTATTATAAAATCCAAATTCGCCTATGGGTTTCATATAAATTAGAGAAGGCCAATCAATTCTTACACCCTGAAACTGAAACTGGATCGGCAATTTTTGCATTTGGTATGATAACAGAGAGATCTAATTATAACTTTTGAAGGCTGATTAATACAAATTTTACTTGTTTGCTTAGAAAAATAAAGTATAAATATACAAAAACTTCAAATATTTTTACCAATATTCCATACAAGAACAAACACCCTCTTTAAAATGATGAAAACGATGTCTATCTCTAACCACAATTTCACGATTAAACGCCTTTGAAATAAGTTTAGCTACAACATGACAATCATTACATATCCTTAAATTCTTCATTATTCTTATAACCGTAGGTGGATTAATAGCAATTAACCCAAACGCAATCGCAAGTTTTTCACTATGTCTAAAAAGTATACTTTCTTTCTCCTCTTCATCAATATCAAGAAACACTTCATTAGTATCCGCTACATAACCCATCATCTTCAATCTCTTCTTAATCTCATCTAACATTTCCTCAATTTTCTCCATTTGAACATGCGATTTATCACTTGCTAAAAACTCATGTACTACCCCATCCACTTCAATTATACTACAACCTGGTACTTTCACCACACCTTGTTTTTCCATTATTTTTCTAATCTCGATAACATTTTCCCAATTTCCTTTAGACGCGTATATATTAGATAATAAAACATGAAATCCATCGTGATCAGGTGAAAGTTCAATTACTTTCTTTCCTATTCTCTCTCCTGTTTCTTTATCACCATGTTTTTTACAAGCTCCAAGTAAAGCCCCCCATGTTGCGACATCTGGCACCATAGGCATACTATTAATAACTTTCTCCGCTTCTTTAACTAAACCCGCACGTCCAAGTAAATCAACCATACATCCGTAATGTTTTAAATTCGGTTCGATTTTATATAAACGAGACATTAAATCGAAAAAATATCTCCCTTCTTTCACTAATCCAACGTGTCTACAAGCTCCAAGAATCGCTACAAATGTTACTTCATTAGGGTGGACCCCACTTTTAACCATCTCGTGAAATAACTCAATCGATTCGTTTACTTTTCCATTCATTGCTAAACCGAGTATTAACGCGTTATACGATGAAACACCTTTCTCTTCCATGGTATAAAACACTTCTTTAGCATTTTCTACACATCCGTTTTTCATATACATATCGATTATAGTTGTACCGAGTATTATATTCACGTTTAATTTATTCTTTTTTATATAAGTATGGACCCATTTTCCTTGTTCAAGAGCTGATAAATGTGTACAAGCTGAGATTACACTCACGAGAGTTGTTTCATCGGGTTGAATATTTTCTTGTAACATCTCTTGAAATAATAATAAAGTCTCGGAAAATTGATCGTGTTGGCAATAACCAGATATCATAGCACCCCATGAAACTATGTCTTTTTCAGGCATGGATTTAAATAATTCACGTGATTTTTCAATTGACCCACATTTCATATAACAAGAAATCATGGAATTATAGGATATAAGATCTAAGTGATGACTTTTATTAAATAATTTTTCTGCTGCTATTATATCTCCAAATCTAGAGTACATATGAATTAATATGTTTCGAAGATTAACGTAAAATTCGAAACCTATTTTTATAACCAAACTATGTATGATTTCGCCTGTTTTATTAACTAATAAATTTGCAGAAGCGGAAAGTACACTTACCAAAACAACCTCATCTACTATAATATTGTTTGCGAACATTTTTTTAAATAAATCCAAAGCCTCTTCGTACATTTTATTCTGTTCATAACATGAAATCAATGCAGTCCAAGAAACTAAATCCTTATCTATAATTTTATTAAATAATTGACAAGCTTCGGCTATTTTACCACATTTTCCAAACAATACAATCATGGAATTTGAAGCGATTACATTCTTTGTAGGCATTTGATTGTATATATTTGTTGCTTCCTCAATATTTCCGATCTGAACATAACCTGCTAACAATGAATTCCATGATACTGAATCTAACACAGGACTTTCATCAAACAACTTCCTAGCGTTATTCATATTCCCAAACACAGCGTACATATTAATTAAATTATTCTTCACATATACATCAGATAAAAACCCCATTTTCGTTACATGAACATGAACCTCTCTGCCTTCAAATTCAGCAAACCGAACCGTGCAAGCCTGAACCACGATAGGGAAAGTGTAACCATCGATCAAGCTGAAATAGGTTTTGAAAATCATATCTTTATACATCAAAATTGCATTTTGGGGTTGGTTTTTCTGTATATATGCTTTCATTAAAGTGTTCCAGATGAACCCGTTTGAATTTTCGATATAATTAAAGATTTTGTGTGAGTAATTTATGTGAATAAAGCATGATTCAGTAGCAAACTTGAGAATTCTGCTAGCTGCATATGTGTCTTTGAACAATCCAGTTGAGATGGTTTGTGCAAGAATGTGATTGTATTGTTTGAAATTGTTGCATTGAAGCAAAAGGGAGTCCAAAATTGATACATTTATAGTGATTTTAGAAGTTGATTTTATAGCTGAAGAAACACTCAGCCTTGCAAAATTCATATGTGTATCTTCTATGGTATGTCCCCTAAAAGATACTATACGTATAAATCACTAATATATATAAGAGTAATGACTTTGTACTCACGGCATTAAAAATTTTCAGGATATTTTTTACTTTTCTTTTGACCGAAAATATTAATCCTAATATTTACTTGAACTCCCACCGTCCTTCACTAGCGCATGGAGTTCCTTCGATTCTGTCTCGGTATAAAGATCCTTGTAACCTTTTTTAATTTCCCATCGTAGTCCAAAGTGTAGTGCAAGGATTTCCGATGTAAGCGGAGAGCTATGTTGTAGATCTCCTCGCCTATGCGTCAACTCCCCCCTCAGCCGCTTGCGCCTAGTTAAAATTCTAGGCGATTTTGCCTAGCGCCTAACCCGTCTAGGCGCCAATTAATGGAAAAAGATGGCCGCCTAGGCGCCGATTAATGGCAACACATGCTCGCATAGGCCTTCTTGTTATTTTTCTTATTCTTGAGAATTCTTTAATTGATATTAAAACTTAACTTTTAGTATTTTTATATTTTCTATAGTGTTGCTAGATGAATTTTATGACTTAAATGGTTAAAATTGCTATAATTACTACATATATATTACTAAATATACAAAATTACACAGCAAGATTCAAAATCGTATAATTCCGCCTAGGCCCCGTGTAATCCCGCCTAGGCGCTAGGCCCTGGTCGACTGTATAGGCTGCAAAAACCGAGATCTACAGCAAAGGTGGAGAGTTTACTAAATACGGCCCTACAAACCCAGCAATACATGTCCCATTTGAATCCCTCAAAATGTCACTGATTCCTGTGGTTTTTCTATTCGGCATTGAAACTACCATCCACATTTAGCTTAATCTTATCCTTAGGCTTGACCCAATGCACCATTACATTCCAAATTAATGATATTTTTTATCACAAGAATGTTTTATGTAAATTGGGTTTTAGTGAAACTTGGGTTAATGGGATATATATAAATTGTCGCGCAGGTGTTCATCATTTTACGATTCTAATATTTTATAAATTTGTTGATTTTGTTATAAACTAGCATAATATAAGCTAAAGAGACAGAGAAATATGGAGAGAGTAATCTTATTATTTCTTCAATAGTTGTGTAAAATACAATAAGATGAAGGTCATATATTTATAGGAGATATATGACTCTTCATTTCATACAATGAATTATATCCATAAAGATGAGAATCGGATTAGCCTAGAAAATCAAAGGACATCCATTACATTACATTACATTATTTACGATACTCCCCCTTGGATGTTCGTTCCTTAAGAAATATGTCTCATTAAAACCTTACCAAGAAAACCATGTGGAATAAAAATTTGGTCGAAGGAAAAAGAGTAGATATATGCATAGGTTATCTTCAAATATTGTCTCGTTAAAACCTTACCAAGAGAAACCCAATGGAATAAAACCCTAGTCGAAGATAAAAGAGTATAGTGTCTTGTTCATGCTTCCCTGATGCTGGCAAGAGATCTCTAAGCTGTCGCATTGCAAAATTGTGGACAACCTTTTTGAATGTTGTGGTTGGAAATTATTTTGTAAATAAATATGTAAAATTGTTACATGATTATATTTTTCGAATGTCAATATCCCCATTCTTTTGTAACTCGTGTGTGTAGAAAATATTTGGTGAAATATGTTTCGTTCTGTCGTCTTTGATGAATCCATTTTAAATTTGTGTGATAAAGGCAGCATTATCCTCATACAATATCGTTGGTATATTTCTTATTAAGGACAACTCACACGTTTCTCGGATATGTTGAACCAAGGATCTTAACCATGTACATCCTCGACTTGCTTCACGTAGTTCCAATATTTCAGAGTGATTAGATGAAGTGCCAACTAAAGTTTTCTTCACGGATCTCCATGATATCGCAGCGCCACCACAAGTAAACATGTAACCACTTTGAGATCTGCCTTGTGGTGGTCTTAAAGATAATCAGCATCAACATAGCCCAGTATTATTTGTGCTGAATCTTTTGAGTAAAACAAACCCATATCCGTTGTTCCACGAAGATAACGCAATACATTCTTAATTCCATTACAATGTATTTTTGTTGGTTCTTAGTTATACCTTGCCAATAGAGTAACTGGAAATGCTATGTCAGGTCTTGTACAATTTGCAACATACATTAATGCTCCAATGGCACTAAGATATGGTACTTCCAGACCTAATAATTCTTCTTCTTTTTCTCGTGGACGGAACGGAACTTTATTTATATCCAGTGATCGAACAACCATAGGGATACTTAAAGGATGAGCCTTATCCATATAAAAACGTTTCAAAATCTTTTCGGTATATGTTGATTGATGGATAAATATCCCTGATGACAAGTGTTCGATCTGTCGGCCAAGACAAAACTTTGTCTTTCCAAGGTTTTTCATCTAAAATTCTCTCATTAGATAATTAGCAGTCACGGTAAACTCTTCTGGAGTACCTACGAGATTTAGTGCCCGTTTGGAAGTGATTTTTTGGAGAAGCACTTAAAAGTGCTTCTAGCATTTTAAGAGTTTTTTTTACTTTGAAAAACACTTTTTTGAGAAGCACCAAGTAGGTGCTTCTTAAAAAAAGCACTTAAAATAATTTTAGATTTCAAAATTATTTTTAATAATTTTTTTAAGTTTTGAATTTTATTCTAAAAACGCTTTTTTACTCTAAAATAAGCACTTCCAAACGGGCCCTTAAGTCATCCACATATACTGCTATTATGGCAAAACCATTTTTATATTTCTTGATAAAAACAAAAGGACATATTGGATTGTTGATGTATCTTTCCCTAATAAGGTATTCTCTAAGGCGGTTATACCACATTCTTATAGATTGTTTTATTCCATACAATTGTACTTAATTGAGTATAAACCAAGAGACTTTTGATTATTTGTATCATTTCTTTAAATTCCTTTAAGGATCTTCATATAAACATCACTATCTAATGACCCATACAAATATGCGGTGACAACATACATGACGCATATCCATTTTTTCTAGTGACTGCTAGACTAATCAAGTATCATAATGTAATTGCGTCAATTACTTGGAAATATGTTTTGTTATAGTCAATCCCAATCTTTGTGAAAAACCTTGTGCCACAAGTCGTGCCTTATATCTCTCAATTTCATTATTCTCGTTGATTTTTCATACAAATATCCATCTATATACAACTGGTTTTACACTGTTAGGTGTTTGGACTATTGGTCCAAAAACTTTTCGATTTTCTAAGGATTTCAATTCAGCTTGTTTTGCATCTTTCGATTTAGGCAAATCTTTTCTACGTCGACATTCTTCTACCATTTTTTTTTGTTCTGGCTCATCATTCACAATATCGAGGGATATTACATATGCAAATACATTATCTATAATAATTTTCTTTCTATCCCAACTTTTTCTTGTATTCAACTAATTTAAAGAGATCTCTTCAGACTCCTCAGTCACATCTTTATTTTTCAGACTTATCATCCTTTATCTCTACGAGGGATTTTTCTTTAGACTCGTTAGTCACATTTTTATAGGACTTATCTCTTAGGGAGCACTTGCTTCTTGTACAATTTTCTTTCGAGAATTCTTATCTTTTGCACCAATAGGACGTCCGCGTTTGGTGCCCAAATTTAACATATTGTCAGGTTGTCCTTCAGGGATATCAACTCGTACTGGTGTATTTGCAGCCAGTAGATGAGATTTTGTTACTTTCTTAATATCAGTAAAAGTGTATGGCAACTAATTTGCAATATGTTGTAAATTAATTATTATTTTTATTTCTTGCTCAAATTTATTAGTACGTGGGTCAAGATGAGACAAAGATGACACATTCCATAAAATTTCTCGCTTTAGGAATTGACACTTTTTCTCCCCCCTTACGGACAGTGGCAGAGCCACATTAATAATGGGTGGGCTCAAGCCCGCCCTCAAATTTTGGAAAATAAAAACTTATTTTCATAACCTAAAGTTGTTATAAAAAAAAGTTAACAATTTAATTATCAATATTTTAATTATTTTCTAACTAATGTATATAGTTAAATAGAAAATTATTTTTTTCCATTTTGTTTGATAATTAATGTTATATATCTTATTCTTTATAGCAAAATTTATAATTTATCCAATATATAATTCGTTAAGAGTATGCGGATGAAAGTTTTTATTTGTATTTTTAGTGTTGTTCCTGATTTATTTTTTACTAAATTCATATTTTTATATGATATGTAAGGTGTAAAACTGAAATAAATAAATAAATTGCAATATGGGAGATTGAATAATTTAATTACTTTTTTAATAATTTTTTATTAGGTTATAATTCATGATATTCTTTTTTATTAGTAATGTTTTATATCTTTACGTGTCATATATTTAATAAAACATTATTCTTTTATTAAGGAAAATGGGTCGTTGATCATCACATTTCAATCAGAGGTCCCGTTCTGTAAATAACACAGTAAAGAACACTATTATTGACTCATATATATAATTTATAGAAAGTCATAATACATTAACTTAATTTTCCTTGGAGTCGTATATTATATATGTTTATAACCTTTTTCTTCTTTGGTACATTTTTTTTACTTTATTGAATTAACAGATTAGTAAATTAGTGATATCTATTTGATCATATTAGAGTAAAGGTGAAATTCTTTTTTGATTCCTAGTCATCCATTCCATGTCTTGCGGTGTTAGTGTCTTTTGAATTCCCATAATCACCGCCAGATATGCAAAGTAAACTTTCAAAAACATTATTATCTATTTGCATCACGTATAAATTATGTTTAGTAACTGACACTTAATGTGGGAGCTTAGATTACCTATCCATTTTCTTCTACCTAAAATCCTTATTAGCTTTTGCTTCACATCGCCAAATTTAGGATGCTTACCAAACATTGGATTTGTACGCATCTAAATTTCCATAGACTGTCATCATTTGTAACTATCTTTGGAGAATCCCAATTTTAATGCTACCATTAAAAGTTATATCTATTCTAAAACAATAAGAAATTGGTAGAAATTATGGTTAACTAAAACAAACACTTTTCCCCTTACACCTATGTTAGGAGTTTCTTTGTTTCAAGTTGGTCAAATTTATACCCCTTGACCGCTTCATCAAAATAGATACTATCGAGCATTAAAGTCGTAAGTAATTCATAATAATGATACACACATTAAAAGACAATTGGTTAATGCATTGTGTATTTTAACACCATTTGACCACAACTTTTTCAAAGTTCAGATAAACCCATCCATATCTTTACTAGAAGATTTAGGATTGGTGGGGGGGAAAATGTGTGATAAAATAATATACTTAAATAAGAGAACTAACACCTTATACTACCACGATAAACTCTATGCAAGTTTACAGATCGTTTGCAAGTAATATGTAAGTAAAACATATATCGATCTCAGGTACTACGAAAGTTAGTTTATAAATAGTGTAATTAACAAGTGGACTAGAAATAGTTGGTAAAACAATACGCAGAGACACTAAAATATTTATTTGGTTTTTATGACTCTAAACAGACTTAAATTAAGGACAAGAACGTACAATAGGTTAGATAGAAGCTTATGATAGTTTATCTTGAGAACTAGAAAGTAATCCCTACTAGCCTTGATCTATGTTTATTACCTAAGAGAATAGTATGATATACAATAACCGGGATTCTAAATTCCTCCTGACCCCCTTCCGGGTGGACTTAGGAGGCAACCTCTCCACTACTAGGGACTTGGGTAAGGGGACCCTACGCAATGATCGGTGGTTAATTTAGACCTTGATGACTATCCAGTTAGGCAAGCCCTTCCGGATCACTACCGCACACTAGACGACTATGTGGTGTTTTCTATAATTGAATCCCTCTTCCGGGTATTAACTCAATTACTAATGGTAATCCTATACATGCGCATCGCAAGAATTACATACATTAATTCAAAGCACATAATACAGTTATCACTACTAAATTCAGTTAAATGTAAAAGAACATCCCACATTAAATAACATATAAAACAAGTCTTTGGTTCATACCCATATGCTAATATCAAGCTAAATAAATTAGCTCATAAGAAAGAAATAAGAATACAGAATTACAAAGGGGAAGGGTTGGAATGACATGAATAACTTCCAAGATCCTTCTTCTCTTCTTCTCTCGTGATCTAGGCTTCCTCTTGGTCTTTAGATGATTAGGGAATGACCAAGGATGACTTCTCTAAGGTAGGAATGGATGTATATAGGCCCTTGGTCTAAATATGGAGTATTCCCCAAGTTAAGGAGTTCTAATCTTACCAAAATTCGTATCCTTAAATAGTAGGACAAGATAAACCTTTGCAAATATTGATTTGGTCATATCTCCTTCGTTACTTATTTAAATTTAATGTTCTTTATATGCAACGACCATGTTTGAAAGATCTATCTGCTCATATAAAATGATCCTCCTAATTCTTAATCGGTTTTCTGCAGCAATTTAATTAGTGGACGTATGTGCAGTTTTGGCAACTTATTTTCTTTCTAAATATATCAAAACTTATACTTTTTTACTTTGACTAAGAGATTTCCTTTACTTTTCCACTTCAAATCAGTTTCCATAGGTGTAATAGCTTCCATATGCCTAAGTGTTACACAAATAACACACAAATTACGTGCAGAAGCTCACAAAATAGCAAAACACCTAAAACTAGACAAGAAAATGTAAATGGAGGGAAATCCCAAAATTAATTACTACATACCCCTAAAATGATGTCTCAAGTATAGATTAATATATCACAAATTTGGAGACATCAATTGGGAATCAACAAATTCAGTCTGAAGAATGTGTTACATGCGTTTTTATGGTGAGAAGTTGTATGTGGTTAGTAACTGATGACTTGTTTGAAACTAACGTTTCTAATACAAACAATTCTGAAACCCTCGTGGATTCTACGATGGAACAGATCCCCGAGACTATTGTGTATCCAATTCCTAAAAGAAGGTATCATAGAGAGATCTATAGAAGAAGACTGGCCTGGTTCTTTTTCAGCGGTATGAATATCATTAAGGATCGTGATTCGAATCTTTAAGAAAATAGATTAGTAATTACATTTTGTAATTGAATTTCTTACTCACGTTAGAAGAAGTTAGATAAGTATTGAATTTTTATAATTCCAAAATGCTAATATGAGTCTCATGATATTTAATAATATTGTACAATCATCGTTTCTTGTATTAAAAGCCGATTTTTCCTTGCCAAAGGGATAGGGCAGCAATATAAAATTTAGTTAATTGCAAGATATATTCTATATTATGCAAAATAACTTATATTTTTACTTAATTGCATTATATTTTTGTATGTTTTATTGAGATAATTGTACTCTACGTTTATATTATGCAAAAAAAAATCGATATTTTAAATAAGGTTGTCTAAACAAAATTGTTCAGGTGATGCGCCATAACCACCCCACCATCGGACAACGGAGGTAATATGGTGGCTATAGGATGGGTGTCTTTTGGTGCAGGAATGCTACCCATGATTTTGATGATATATATATATATATATATATATATATATATATATATATATATATATATATATATATATATATATATATATATATATATATATATATATATATATATATATATAGTTTATTAATTGTAATAGTGGTTTAAATAAAATATATTCTTGTCTATTTTCCATTTTAATCTTGATACATTGCCTTTGAAAATGAATTAAGCAAAAAGTTTTACTGCAATTCTATCTATTGACCACCAAACAAGTTGTTTAAAATTATGTTATATAAAAATAAAATGAAAAGAAATTATAAAGCATTATAGGGGAAAGATGGGATGCCCTGCTCTCCATGAGGCATGTCGCAAGTCTCAATCTCTGGACTATCTCCTTTCACTTCGACAACCTTGAGTTAGTTCAAGGTATTTTAAAAAATTTAGGTCTTCGATGACAAAAAATTTCAATCATTGTCGAGATGAAGAACTGGCTTGTCAAGTTACCTACGTGGAAGGTCAATCATATCAACTAATCTTTCAACAATACAATGAATGCTCTGGAAAAATGTACTCAACGAAAGATCAACCCAGTGGCAGGATTTCTCTTTATTTGGTACGGGCAGAATTATCCTCCTACAATCTCGTTAGTATATTTCTTATTAAGGATTACTCACACATTTCCTGGATATGTTGATCTAGGGATCTTAACCATATACATTCTCGAGCTTCATGTAGTGTCAATATTTCAGAGTGATTAGATGAAGTGGCAACTAAAGTTTGCTTCACTGATCTCCATGATATCGCTGCGCCACCACAAGTAAACTCGTAATCACTTTGAGATCTACCTTTGTGGGGGTGGAAACATAAGCAACATCAGCATAGCCCACTATTTGTCGTTCGGGATCTTTTGAGCAAAACAAACCCATATGTGTTGTTCCACGAAGATAACACAAGGCATTTATAATTCTATTCCAATGTCTTTTTGTTGATACTGAGTTATACCTTGCCAATAGATTAACTAAGAATGCTAAGTCAGGTCTTGTACAATTTGCAAGGTACATTAATGCTCCAATGGCACTAAGATATGGTACTTGCAGACCTAATAATTTTTCTTTTTTTTCTCATAGACGGAACAGAACTTTATCTATATCCAGTGATCGAACATCATAATGCTACTTAATGGATGAGACTTATCCATATAAGAACATTTCAAAATCTTTTGGGTATATGTTGATTGATGGATAAAGATCCTAGATCACAAGTGTTCGATCTGCAGGCCAAGACAACTAAACTTTGTCTTTCCAAGGTTTTTCATCACAAGTTCTCTCATTAGATAATTAGCAACTGCGGTAAACTCTTCTGGAGTACCTACGAGATTTAAGTCATCATATACTGCTATTATGGAAAAACTATTTTTATATTTCTTGATAAAAACACAAGGACAAATTGGACCTTTGATGTATCCTTATAATAAGGTATTCACTAAGGCGGTTATATCACATTCTCTCAGATTGTTTTAATCCATACAAGTATCTTTGTAACTTAATTGAGTATAAACCAGGAGATTTTTGATTATTTGTATCATATCTTTTGAATCCCTCGGGGATCTTTATATAAACATAACTATCTAATGACTCATACAAATATGCGGTGACAATATCCATAAGACGTATATCCATATTTTCTAGTGACTGCTAGACTAATCAAGTAATGTAATGTAATTGCGTCGGTTACTGGGGAATATGTTTCATTATATTCAATCCCAGGTCTTTGTGAAAAACCTTGTGCCACAAGTCGTGCCTTATATCTCTCAATTTTATTATTCTCGTTGCGTTTCAATACAAATACCCATCTGTATCCAACTGGTTTTACACCGTTAGGTGTTTGGACTATTGGTCCAAAAACTATTCGATTTTCTAAGGATTTCAATTCAGCTTGTATTGCATCTTTCCATTTAGTCCAATCTTTTCTATGTCAACATTCTTCTACCGTTTTTGGTTCAGGGTCATCATTTTACAATGTATAGGGATATTACATATGCAAATTCATTATCTATAATGTCTTTCTTTCTATCCCAACTTTCTCTTGTATTCAAATAATTTAAAGAGCTCTCTTCAGACTTCTCAGTCACATTTTTCTTTTCAGACTCATCATCCTCTATCTCTACGAGAGATTTTTATTTTGACTCGTCAACCATATTTTTGTAAGACTTATCTCTTCGGGAGCTTGCTTCTTGTATTCGTGGATTCTTATCTTTTTCACCAATAGGACGTCAGTGTTTGGTGCCCAAATTTAACATATCGTCAGGTTGTCTTTCAGGGATATCAACCCGTGTTGGTGTATTTGCAGCCGGTATATGAGATTTTGTTACTTTCTTAATATCAGTAAAAGCGGCTGGCAACTGATTTGCAATATTTTCTAAATTGATTAATATTTTTACTTGTTGCTCACATTTGTTAGTACGTGGGTTAAGATGAAACAAAGATAGCACATTCCATAAAAACCTTTTCTCCCCCTAATGGCGGGAAAGTTGTCTAAATGACAATCTGCAAATCACCCATCAGGGGCTCAATATATCTTATGTTGGATGGGGAATCAATTCCAACATAGATTCCAAGGCGTCTTTGAGGACCCATTTTTGTGCGTTGTGGTTGAGAAATCGGAACATAAATCGCATAACCAAATCTTTTTAGAATGAGACACATCTGGTTGTTGTCCAGAAACAAGTTGAAAAGTGAATATTGATTAACTGAAGTTGGTCTAACACGAACCAATGAAGCGGCATGTAAAATTGCATGCCCCCAAACCGAAGTAGATAAATTAGATCTTAAAAGTAAAGGTATGGCAATTAGTTGTAAGATCATAATAAATGAATCTGCCATGCCATTTTGAGTGTGCATATGTGCTACAGAATGTTCAACATCAATACCCATTGACATACAATAATCATTAAATGATTGAGACGTAAATTCACCAACATTATCCATATGAATGGTCTTTATTGGATACTCTTGAAATTATGCTCTCAATCTTATTATTTGAGCAAGAAGTTTGGCAAATGCAAATGTTCGTGTTGACAGTAGACTCACATGTGACCATCTTAATGATGCATCTATTAGGACCATAAAGTAACGAAATGGTCAACAAGGTGGATCCATAGGTCCACAAATATCTCCTTGAATTTTTTGTAAGAATGTTGGAGATTTAATGTTAACTTTCATTGGAGATGGTCTTATAATCAACTATCCTTGTGAGCAGTCTATACATACACATTCACGAGGTAATAGAATCTTCTGGTTCTTTAGGAATGTCCAAGTGAGTTATCAACTATTCGACGCATCATTGTTGATCTAGGGTATCCAAGTGGCTCATGCCAAAGCATATACATTTTTGGGTCATTGAAATTCTGGTTCATAACAATATTTGATTCCAATCATCATATAATTTCATAAGATAACCTTGATGAGAAAATTGGAAGTCTTTACTTCACTTACTTCTAGCAAGAAATATTCGATGTAATGCAAAAATATTCTTTATTCCCTTCATTCATAGTCTCTATATGATACCATTGAGATGTATCTCTTTGAAACGTAATAAGTTTCTTTTTTATTTACTACAATACAAAGCTTATTTTACTAATATATTTGTTCCCCTGGGTAATATAATTTATACTCTTGATATACCAATTCACATACTCATGATGCCTTTTGTCGTGTCTACACCTACACAAGATCCAAAACCACTTGTGACTAGTCTATTAAAGATCACATTGCTCGATAAACCAATATAATAGGTTTAAGAACAAATCCTAGTCTACCTAGTCTTTATACTTCTTGGTGAGTAGATCAATACAAATAAGGGTTGTTACATAATAATATAGATTTTTGGACTATGGATTTCTTTGGGACTCTCTTGAAGAAATTCTTTTGAAACTTTCAAATTTGGTGTAGAAAATACCCACTTTTGTTAGTCTTGATAGCATCTATTCATAGGTGGAACTGGATCTATCCATGTGTCAGCTAATCCTTGGTTATTTTCCAAACGTCGGGTATATGCACTCTCTACCTTGGCTATCTGGTGCCTTATGTTTCTAATGGATATTTTCCAACAACTCATTTTTGTCCTTACATTGTTATCTCTAGTAGTCGGGTTTTCCTATTTCCTTGATTTGGTATCTTCTTGCCTCATGATTATGGTGTTTTCAAAGATAAGTTACCAGGTTTTTTTTTGTTTTGAGGTTTGAGCTAGAGATTTCTTCAACGTTGAGCATCTTGCACTGATTAGTTGAGTTTTCTGTTACACCGAGGGTCTAGTACTCTACATTCTTTGCTTCTTCACTAGGTGCTCTTCAGAGGTCTGATATGAGGTATCTTGGGGGTATTGATGCTCTGTACTTGAGCATCTCTTTTACACGCCTTCTTTTGAAGCTATTCGTCAGACCGCTCTTGTGTTTCTTTGGAGGTCTAAACACCTGTTAGTGTAACATTGCTTCCTATTTTCAACATGAAGATTCTCATTTTGTTTCATGTCGTTGCTCCTAAAAAATATTATGCACAATCTCCACATACTCGTCCGACATATATATATATATATATCAATCAAAATATGACTTTGGGCCAACATTATTTCACCCACAATTATACATACATACATACACACACACACACACACACACACACATATATATATATATATATATATATATATATATATATATATATATATATATATATATATATATCATTTATTTTTTATCACCCCTTTATCATCTCATATACTTGTCATGGACGGTTACATTAATTTTTATATTGATGGGCCAAATTTTATGGGCCTTAAGGATCTACAAACATTTGTAAACCTAAAACACAAGCCCTAGTACATTTCCTATATAAAATTATAGTTGTTCATATCTCAAGTTTCACCGAGAACAAAGCTGTCACATCTTTCTCCATTCGCGACCATATTCATATCAATCGCCTTTCAATTAGCATTTCAAGTAAGTTTGTTTCTTTTCCTTATCTACTAGATTCGTGTTATGTTTACCCCTTTGTCATATTCTCAAAGATATATGTTAAACATGTAAATGTATTTAGTAGATTACATATAAACCCATTTTACATGTCTATTTGAAATTCCAATTATAAGAAAGGTCCATCACATGGTGGTGCATCATCTATTGATGCTCCACCAAACATGTGATCTGAAATTTTAAATCGAGACCATTTTTGTGAAGCTTACATAGATTCCAATTATAGAAGTGTATAGGTAGTCTTTTTTGTCAATGGATGAAAAATGGTTGAAAAATAGATGAATGTGGCCAGAAAATGAGTGGTAAAGATTTGTTAATTTTAATAAGTGAGACTAAAAAGTATCAATAGGTAAATAAGTTACTAAAATAAGGATATTTCTATGTTTTTTTATTTGTTTTTTAGTTTAAAACTAGCTTTTTAAAAGTTTGTGGTTGTATGCATATACATAAGACCATAAGGGGTTTTGAGATAAACCCCTAATATAATGTTTTGTTTAATTAATGGAATATTTATTGTATTTTATGATATGCATTCAATATTAGTTTGTTTGTTTATTCAATTTCAATAATTTATAATTATTTTTGATATTTTTTTTAATTCTTTAATATATATTAAATACCATTGAAGATTTTTATTGTGATCTCAATATGGTTGCAATATATAATTGTAATGAGGGTGGATTTTCAGTATCCACTTCTTCTCTATCATAAACAAATGGCTTTAAGGTGATAAATATGAGTTAGGACAAGTGGCGGGGAATAATTCTAAAACTTGCACGAGATAGAGAGGATTTTGAGGATAAACATCACCTACGTGCAAGCTTTATCCACACGATATATATATATATATATATATATATATTATTGTTACTTATATAGTATATATTTATAACTATATTGTTATAATTATAAGATTCAAGTAAAATCCAAATACCATGTAACCAATAATTATATAATCTGATTCACACGTATTATAACTATTTACTCGTGACAAAAGAACAAGATTGGTAATTTTCAAACTCCTCATTTACCGATGAGGTAGGAATTAGTCCCGATATGCTTGATTCATCCCTCAACACTTTAAAAGATTATATCATATAGATTTTTTCTTTTTAATAGCATGAAGGTGAGATTTTATTTGTACTCTTTTAGTTGCTTATTTAATAATTTTGGCTTTCATGTAGACATGGATGCCCCGTCTAGTGCTTTTCTCGAAGTTTTGAACTCTTTTGGTTTAGATAGGAAAAGAGGTATGAACTCAAGAGATGAAGATACTCTAGAAGCTCAGAAAAGGTCTACAAAGGGAAAATTTGTGGCAGATGACATTCAATCCAGCGGATTAGATCCGTCAAAGGTGCATTCAAGCACATCCTTTTTCATATAGCTTTTTCCATAGTTTTCCAAGTCATTTAGTGCTCGCTTGGAAGTGATTTTTAAAAATACTTAAAAATGCTTCTAAATCTATAACAGTAGTGTAGACCATGAAAAGCATTTTTAGGAAAAACACCAAATATGTGCTTCTTTGTGTCCCGGTAAAAGTGTTTTAGAGCTTGAAAATTACTTTTAAGAAAAATGCCAAATACATATTTCTTAAAAACACTTAAAAATAATTTTAGATTTTAAATATTTTTTAATAATATTTTCAAATATTCTAATTTTATTCTAAAAATATTTTTTACTTTAAAATAAACACTCTCAAATTTACTCTTTCTCTCACGCTCAAGGTTGTCCCCTTACCGGACAAGCCTCGGTGTTTTGAGAACATGGCACTCATGCTTGGCCAAATCCGCCTACACATTTTTGTACCTATATTTCTTGATTTTACCTATACTTCCTACACTTTTGTTTTCAAGGTCAAAGCTTGTATGGACTTTATGATGTCGGTGGATCCTCATATGCCCCAGGTCAACTTTGGCTACTTGCGTCATTCGCATGAAAGGCTCCAAGAAAAGGTGCAGAGTCTACTCAACGACCTAAAAGAGTCTGACCTCAAAATCGAAACCCTGAGCGCTATCTCAAGGGCTTCCGATAATGCTTTGGTTGAAGAGAAAGCTAAATTAGCAAAGCTCAATTCAGAGCTACGGGCAGTGGAGGATAAGCTGGTTGAGTTCCAACAAAATAAAGATTGTTTCATTTCCAAGGCGGTTCTCAACAGTCAGTATGACTTCATGGCTTCTGAAGATTTTAAGAAGCTTCTGGAATCTTTCGGCCAGGCCTCCTTCGACAAAGGCCTCCACGATGGATATAAAATATGTATTTTAGACATCCATGCTAAATTTCCAGAGCTTGCAGAGATGATCAATGCAAGATCATTGAACGTGCCACCTTTACCTCGAGATTTACCTGGTGATTCCGATGTAGGGGTCGGGTTGGCTAGTGACAAAACAATTGAGATTAATGAGGAAAAGACTAATGAGGCGGTAAGCTTGAAGCCAATCGAATGAGATTGCTTTTGATTTTTACTTTTCATGTTTATGGCAACTTTCGGAAGGACAAATATATATTATTCGATCAACGACCTATATGTTTTCACTATTTTTTGTAATCTTGTTTGATAACTCTTTAAGTGATGTTGCTTGATCTTTAATCATTTGAAAGCTTGAAAATTTTGATAATTTTAAGGTAAACATATATTCAATGATATCTGTGGGATGATCGGCCGTATTCATATCTCATTTTACTTTAGGGGGGAAATTTTCCCTTTTTACTTAGCTTATTTTATATAATTTTGATACAAGCTTTAGTATCTATAGGTAATAATGTACTTAGACTCCTTAGTATTCAAGATGTGTCATATCAAGCCCTTGACTTTGTCCTCTTAGGATTAAATGTGGGTTTAAATTACTTTCTTTCTTTGACGCCCTAATATTTAAGGTGGGTCAATATTTTCTATAAACCCCCCAATTGTCCCAATTTAGGATTCTCAACCCTTTAGGTTTGATGTTTGATTGTTTAAGACTGTGCGAGATTAGTAAGCAAACAAACTCTCAGTGTTGACTAAAGCACACATTGTTAATTTGTTACCGATGATAACCAGAATAACAAGGGGATCCTAGTGAGTGAATATTAGACCACATGAATCAAAATAAAATACTGTCTCTATGTTGAGGGTAGCTTACATAGGGAGGTCTTCTTCCTTAATCGGAATATTTCTTTTCCTGGATTTCTCATGTCTTGCATCTTGCCTTTTCATGTGGTTATCTACTGGGTGTTTTAGCGATGAAACTATTTGTTTCTCGAAGAGGCGTCCACTGACAGAACAGTAATATATACCAAAAAGGATTGGAAATAACTGACTCTCTAGTAGTTTGACTTTTAATATCTTGTTTATTATTGTCCAAGCACCATATATCCTTGTCTGATGGTCAAGTTCCAATACTAATTACCTATAAACGAGTAATCATCATAAGGTAAGGGGTCCTCCCGATTGGATGACAGTCCAATAATCAAGTTAATATTGATAGGATTATATTACAAGGCAAGTTACTCAAATGGATAATGTGTCCCTCCCGCTTTGGAAAATCTGGGCATTTATTTAGACTTTAGTCCCATGAGAACTTGGGTCGATTAATGAAGACAAGGTTGGTAATAATAAGAGCAGGAATAACAGGGAGCAAATAGATGGAAAGAACCCAATAATTGATGATGATGCGGACATGATATGGATGTGTGACACGTCTTTTACAGAGAAAAACAAGCCCGCCGCGGTTGCAGCAATTGGTATTGATAAGAAAAGGATGATAACAAGAAAAATTAATATGAGAGGAAGAGTCAATAACGTTATGGAAGGTGAAGCATGGGCTCTCATTATGGCAATAAGAGCGAGCAGTGATTTTAAAGATCAGAGTGTTTCCTTTTACTCTGATAACCTTGAATTAGTTCAAGGAATTCATGGCAGGACCGGACTTCATTGGAGTCTTAAACCATTTCATGCGGAAGTTAAAAAATGGTTAGGTCAAGAAAGCCGATGGAGAATCTACCATGTGAATAGAAGATACAATAGCATTGCGGACGCTTTGGCTAAGTGTACAAGGATGGGACTGAATTTATCTAGATGGGTAGATCGATCTTTAGACGCTTCTAATTCGTATCTTAATATGCTTTGTAATAATACGTTATAAATTTATTTTCGGTTGACAAAAAAAAAAAAGTCCCATGAGAACCAACAAGTCCTTTTCTGTATCCCTTGAAATGCCGGGCTAATCAACTTTTTTAAGAGCCTTATTATAATAGGTTAGAGGCCAGTTTACCATAGTATCTCCAATGACAAATTTTGTCATTTTAACTTATTGTCGATGTTTTTGTCTCCATCAGTAGGAGTTTTTTTTTTTTTTTTTTTTTTTTTTTTTTTATATAAGCTATTGGAAAAAAAAAAAAAAAGTAGGAGTTTTTTTCTATCGAGGGTATGTATGGTATATCTGTTATTTGTTTGTCTTTTTTTTTTTTTTTTTTTTCAAATTGATATATAGATTAAAAGATTACTGAATACACTGATTGTCCAACCAATCTTAGAAAATAACAATACAAACAAAACATAACAAGAAAACACGGAAAGCAAACCAAACACACACCAAGTAGAAAAACGTTATAACACGTCGATCACCGAACAATTTCCAAAGCTCTTTCCGATCATCCAGTAAAGAACAAGGAGCTGCAAGACCGACCAACCGTCCAAATTAATGACTTTACTAAGTTTCATTTTGATATACTAGATGCTCTATGAAACTGAATTATGATTCATAATTATCAACTTTACTTGCTATTTGAATTGGATCTATTAAAATTATTTTTTAAAATCTAGAGATGTTATAAGACAAATTCTGCCACACGGTTTCACAAGATATGAAATAGACAAAATTTGGGTCAAACGATTTTACATGAGTTATTTTTCATTTCAATTTTTTACATGAGTTGAAAACAAGTGACACATTGATTAATTATTTATTACACTATTTCTCATGAGGTGAATATAGGTGACATATCAGCTCACTGAAAATGGAAAACTTAACTTTCAATTTTGTTAGGGTCAATAAGGAGATAGTTGTTATGTTGATCAAATTGTATAATTCCCTATAAAAAATCAACAAAAATTTATTCATTTCGCATAAATCTAATATTCACTGTAAATTTATGAAATATATAAACTGGAAGTCGTCGGTTTCATTGATAATTTCGCACCTTAAATTTATTTCTAAAATTAGGCGTCTTAGGGCCCAATCTAAAATTTTGCCCGAAGCCTACAAATTTACAGGATCGGCCCTATTCTTAATATCACATAAGGTAATCTCCCTTGAAATATGTGTGGACTCCTGGGAGGTTAAGTTGAATGAATGCAAACCACTAGTGGATAATATAACTAAAATAATTGATCATTAGTGTCTAACATTTATCTTATGATGGAAGAGTTCAACTTATCAAATCAAGTCTAAATGGGTTTGCAAGTCACATGTGTAATGTTTTATCCATCCCAAAGATATTATTAAGCTACTTTAAAGCAAGCTAATGTTTTTTCTTTGGAGTGGTAAAAGTAAATATGAAGGGAGTGCAAAGTTCTCTTGGGACAATATTTGGAAGCCAAATAAAGAAAATGGTCTGGAGATTAAAGATTTATACATTCAGATCAAAGTTTCAAACTTTAAGCTTTTGTGGAACTGTTGTCTTCCAAAAGAAACACTTTGGTCTCAATGGGTGCAGGTGGATCTTCTAAAAAATAAATCTTTCTGGCAAATTCACATACCCCTAAGATTCCTTTTGGGGATGGAGGGAAATTTTAAGAATAAGATGTTTAACCAAAAAGTTAATCAAATACCAAGTGTGCAATGGAATAAACATTTCACTTTGGTGGGATTATTGGATGTCAAACCAAAAATGCCTTAATGATATTCAGTGCAGTAATTTAGCCAGGGTATTTTATAGATAGTGAGCTTTCTCAGTTTATTCAAGAAAGTAACTGGAAATGGCCAAATATGCTCAGATTTATGTATAGTCTTACTAAAGACATTCACATAATAGATAAAGAAGATTCAATCAAATGTGAATGCACAAAAAAAGGACATTTAACACTGCAAAGGTGTATGAGAAACTTAGAAACAAATCAGTTACTGTCCATTGGCATACAAGTATATGGAAATCTAAAAGCCTTCCTAAATATAAGTTTATGCTTTGGATAAGACAATTAGATAGGTTGCCGACAAAGTTAAGATTATTGAATTGGGGCCTCGTTTCAAATCTGATTTGTAAATTCTGTAGAAGCTCAAACGAGGATAAAGAATCTGCTCTTTTACCAAACACATTTGGGCCAAATGTTGTATAAAGGCTAATATTCTGATTAGATCTGTAAAATGGAGCGATATAATTTAGTGGTTCTTGAAGAATAAGCTTAAAGGATTAGAGTAAGAGATTACCAGATTGGTTTTTTCAACTCCAATTTATACAAAATGGATCGAAAGGAACAACAAAGCGTTTAATAGACAATTTCTGAATGAAGATGAAATATTTCGTAAAATTTTCACTTATCTGGTTGAAAACTTGGTAAAATTGAGTGTTTTTGGATCAGAGAAGATAGCATATATGGCAAACCATTGGAAAACCTAGGGTTTCCAGGTCGCCAAGAGAGAAAGAGACTTTTCTGAAGCTGCGTTGATCAAAAAATGAAACCTTTAGGGTTAGATGATGTTTTATTAATTGCTAGTACGATGTCATATTATCCGTAACTGATTGGGAGTGGTTTTAGTGGGTTGGACTATTCGGTTAAAATGGTGTAGTGGGCTTAGATGATGGGTTTTGGCCCGATATATCATGTAATGTGAATTGTTTAATTTTAAATAATATAAAATGACTCGCTTAAAAAAATCACCATGTTCAACATAAAAAAATTAAACTAATTTAAATGGATTTAAGATATTTTTAAGAACTATTATTTATATGTGATTATTAATGTTATGGGCTTTGCATTTTCATTTGTGGAATTCTAACTGGGCAAACTCGTAAAATATAAATCACCAAATAAATTAGTATTAGATCTAATTACCTATTTATTTTTTTAATACATGGGTGTCCGGGCCATTTTCACACACCACGACTAATCCTATGGGCTATGGTAAATATACACGCCTCCCTATCAGGGAGGGAATTCGAACCATGTACCTCTTTCTTTACTCCTTTAAGGGGTTGAAGAAATATCAAGGCTCTGGCCGGTTGAGCTAACCCAACTGGTTGGATCTAATTAGCTATTGTTTGTACTTAATGAGATCTTAATATGTTTCATTAAGGCACTGAATTAATAAGACTGTTTGTTTTTCCTGAGCAATTCAGATCTAAATGACTCCTAACAGATCTGTTTCATTAAGATTTCAAACTAAATCTGATTCATTCAGACAGACACGGTCTCTTGACAGAATAAGTTATATTCCATTGTCATTCTTATCACTTAAAAAAATCAAACACCACCTAAACCTAGCATTATATATAATTAATTTGATCATGTTAGTTCCATTAATAGTCGTATCAATGGACAAATTAGCTACATGGAGAATTATTTTCTAAAGCCCTACAACTTGAAGCTTAACAAATAAAAGCCCAACCCCAAACACCCCACTACAATCTAACTAGTATAGAGCAAAAAACCCAAAACACCCGAATAACCAAAAACCAAAAAAAAACCTATATACACAATCCACCAAACCAAAACACAAACCCTCTTCTCTTTCTCTGTACACTACCTCTCTCTACCCTCTCTCTCTCTCCCCAACGCACCTTGTCTGTGCTCACCATATCCGCCACCACCATCCCCATCTTCACACTACCAATCCCACCACCAACCATCATCATCTCACCACCGCAAACTGCACAGAAGCCACATCCCCACCTTCCCACCATTGCGCCGTCCAGTACCTTCCCACCTTCCCACCATTGCCACCATCTTCCACCACCGAGGACCACCACCGTTCACCTCCCTCTTCACCCCACAACAAAGAAGCTCCTACGCCACCGATCCCCTCCCTCTTCACCCAGACTTTGTCACACAACCAATCAAGTCGCCGTCTTCAGTTGAAACCGGATCTGCAAGACTTGAAATCGGAAAACCAGGCGTCGCGATTCCTGCTACCTCTGTTCAGATCTACCACGATTCTTGTTGCCTCCGTTCAGATCTGCCGCGATTCTTGTTGCCTCCGTTCAGATCTGCCGCGATTCTTGCACCAGAAAACCAGGCGCCACCGCTCTCCATCAAGAAAACCAACATCCCTCTCGTTATTTTAGCACCAACTCCATCAGTGTTCGAACCAGACCATCCTCCGCCGTTCGCGCTACCCTCTCGCTGGAGATCTTCGCCACCAGGAAACCACGACGACGTTATCCATCGAGACAACCAACACTCCCTTCAGCGCTCGTTCCTTCACCATCACAAATCTGAACCCAACCCTTCAGCGCTTTTTTTAAAACGTGTTTGGGTCCAGAGCTCGTTCCAGGTAGTTTGGGTCCAGATTTAAATTTGGTTCAAGCATTTAGACCAAAAAAAACTTGGATATTGATATGCTCGTGCTCCCTTCAGCGCTCGTTTTTTTATTTAAAACGTGTTTGGGTCCATGTACATAGCCCATGAGTCCATCCATTATTTTTAAATGATGTTTAAATGAGTTTTAAAACGTGTTTGGGTCCATTAACCATTACTCTTTGTTTAGCAGGTGACAAATGAGTTGGGTCCAACCCCTTAGGGTCCAGCCAGTTGGGTCCATTTGTTATTAGATTCTAAAAAATAAAGTAAAATTGGGATGAGAAATTGATAGCTAATTACTTCTGATTAAATGTATCGTGACTTTGGATTTTGACAATATTAACTCACTAATCTAAAAGAAACATAGATAAAACCTATTAATCCTATTTTTTTTGTTGCTTCTTGTTCCTATGCAAGTGTGAAATGGATTTTGTATGGTATATCCCATGGACAAAAAAGTCATAGGTATGCACCCCCGTGAATGTATCGAAGATGTAGCTATGTACCTCATAAAAAAGGTTGGTACGTACCCCCGTGAATGTACAGAAAATATATACCGAGTAAGTTAAAATAATAAAAACTCAAAAATTAAATTAATAAAAGGAATAAAAAATTAAAAAGGATAAAAAGGTAAAAAAACTAACTAAAAATTTGAATTAGACTTTAAATAAAAGTTTTTTTTAATTAGGTTGTAAAACCTAAGAATTATAAGAATTGTGCTCTAATTAGTAATTTTTTTTTTTTTTTTTTAGTACATGAGAGAGCCACTTTGGACTCGGAGTCATTTCGACTCCAATGAGATTCGGTCTCAGGACCTCTTGGTCTCTGCGGAGTAGCCTAACCACTAGGCCAACAATCGATCTAGTAAAATCCTCTTAGCTATAGCTATTTTTCTTTTTTCTTTTTTGACTAAAAAGAAAATATAGTCGTTGAATTGCATATCCGGCTTTCTGTATTTCTATCATTCAAATTTAATGACGTACGACTAATTATTTAATTAATTCATAATCTTCAAATACATATATATTAGTTTATAGGTATATCACAATATTACTCCAACGTATTAGTATATATAGTTCTCCAATCCAAGTCTTTTCTCCTTCCTTGTCAACTAATTTCCTCCCTTTTTCTCTCAAGTAAAGTAATAACAATTCTGCCCCGTAATAATATCGTAATTCTTACGCAACCCCTAACTCAAGATCAATGGCTTCACCACCATCACACTACAGTTTTGACAACTTAGTGAATAAATACTTAACAAAAGGCGCAGAAGTCGAGATATGCAGCAACGACGAGGGTTTCCGTGGCTCATTTTACATCGGAACTATAATCAAACCCGTAGAGAAAACCCAAGAAACCAGTGCTCCACAAACTAAGGGCTTTATTCCCCGAAAACTCACGGTACTGTATAAAACCCTTTTGGACTCAAATATGAAGCCGTTAGTAGAAGAACACGATGCAGTTTATGTGAGACCATTACCGCCGGTTGATACATTTCCTGTCAAGTTCAAATTTAACGATGCAGTCGACGCTTATCAAAACGATGGGTGGTGGGAAGGTTTTATCACGGCGGAATTGGGTAACAATAGGTTTTCCGTTTACTTTAGAAACGGTAGAGAACAGTCGGATTTCGATGCTAATCAATTGAGGATTCATCGAGAATGGAATCGTCAAGGCACGTGGGACCCACCTTTAAGACTCCAAGAGAATGAACAAAACGAGGTACAATACTTTTTCTTTATATTCTTTACTAGTATTCTATTATTTTTTTAATATTTCTTGTTTTATTCATCTTTGAAGCCTTATTTAATCAGTTTTAAAATCTTATTAATTGAACAAAACGTTATTTGATTAATATCCCTGCGTTTTCAAATTAGTTCTTGGATTATGGTAATAGCTAAATCTTGATTTTGGGTTACAGAAAGAATTGGGGCCTGAATTATCGAATTTGAGAGTGCAGGAAATGTTTAGCATAGGGAAAGAAGTTGAAGTGAGTAGCGATGAAGAAGGCTTTGCAGGTGTTTGGTTCAATGCACGAGTGATCGAGCATTTACCTAACAAAAGGTACTTAATCGAGTATGAACGTTTGAGAAACGAAGAGAATACAGCTCAATTAAGGGAAGAAGCAGAACAAAGACACGTAAGGCCATGCCCACTTGATGATAATACAAAACCAGCTCAGTTCAAAGTGTCGGATCAAATTGATGCGTTTTACAAAGATGGTTGGTGGGTTGGTGAGATTTTCAAAGTCCATAGACGAGGCAAGACATATACTGTGTTCTTTAAGCTAACTGATGAGAAGATAGAGTTTAAGCACTCTGAGTTAAGGCTACATCAAGAGTGGATCAATGGTAATTGGGTAATTCCTTGAATGTCATGATCGTGTTGTTAGGGAATAATATGCTTTATATGTAAAAATGATTTACCTGTAGCATTTTTCATTGATGTAAGAGTACTATTAGCTATGTTTGTTACAAAGCATTTATCGTAACAAATTAATCTCCTAGAAGAACAACTTAAAATTTCATTAATCTTCTGGGTTTTCTTGATTGAATCCATCGTCGTTCACTGTGACAAGCTTCTCGTTAATGGCCACGTTAGTTATTTCTCAAATTTGTTAGGAACTTGACGACATGTTAGTAGGTCTTGTAAGACCACCTGTCGTGTTAGGGGAAATTAGTTTTTAAGCCCAACCCCCAACCCACTTTATGATTTAAATCTCAAACCCAACCATGCCTAACTAGTCCAATTAGAATGGGATTGTACCAAAATACCCCCAACCCTTTTCCTACACTGAAAATCAAAAATCCCACCCCCCAAACCCATTAATGACCCGGAACCCTCACCCCTCTCTCACTCACGCCTCACCTCTCTCTTCTCCCTCTCTCTGATCACCAACATGACTACCACCGCCTTCCTCTCCATCATCACCATTACCGAACATTACCACTACACCAACACAAAACCTCCCCCGTCCCCTTCCAACCTTCTGACCTCCAGCACCACCGCGACTCATCATCAAATCTGGGCTCCCCTGTGAACCTTCTGACCTCCGATATATCTTCTCACGCGAAGCTTCATGGATCTTTGCTCCGTTTTCTCTGGCGAAGCAACAAGGTGTTTCTCATAGGAAGCCACGATATCCACCAACACTCCGGTTCTCGAGCAAGACGTAAATCTGTACAACAAGGTTGGATCTTGCCGGAGTGAACAAGATTTTCTGCGTCTTCGATCTCAACACGTTTTTTTTTTGTGGTGTTGATAGGGCCAGACGCAGGAAGGTTAGTTCATGCTGGGGCCAGTCCCAGATTCAGAACCACCATGTCCTCCACACTCCGCCGTCGCCGAGACCATTCACAATACCCTCCCATCCATATTCAGCACCATTCGTCATCATTGGCGTTCGTGGATCGAGTTTGTTCAACGTTCACTATGTTTTTTATTGGTTGTTGGTTATGTGGCCAGCCCCACTATGGTATGTATTTGTAAATGGCCAGCCCGGTATGGACTTATTGTTATGGGGCTAGCCCCTTGTGTTGTATAAGGTGTGCAACCCATTTAAAATTTGAATATTGATTTTGATAGTTGTTTATGTTATGTCTTTTTCTGTTCTACATGGGTACAACCCACATGATTTAAAATTTATTTTGTATTCAAAACCCAGTTTTGTTCTGTATACAGACCCATTTGATTTTTGTTCATAATGGGTACAACCGATATGACTATTGAAGGAATTAATAAAAAACCAACATATTAACAAATTTAAAAATCGTCCTGGGTCCGTACCCATAAAGAAGAGGGGTAAAAAAGTAAAAAATCAAACTAGTAAATTAGAATTAGGACTTTAATAGGATTTTTTTCAACTAGGATTTAAATTAGATAGTTGGGAAAAGGAGGATTCAATTTGTATTTTCCTCGTCGTGTTAAAATAAATCTCTTAAAACATTTTTTACACAACCTAAAAAATTAATTAAACTATTTTTTTAATTTTATTCTCCTTATATTTTTATCCCTAATTTGACTAAACTTCCTTTTTATACTTTGTATTAAAAATGATCTTATTAAATCAAAAGATAATTATTAATAAAGTTCTAAACCCGACAAATTGTACTCTAACAAGTCCACCTATACAGTTTGTTTTATTAAAGTTCAAAATAATTAATAGTTATTATAATATGCATATTATACTCTTATATTCATCATTCATTAGTCAAGCAAAACTACAAAAGAATTAAATATTTAGACATAATTTTGTTTTTTAATATATGCTCATATCATAATTAAATTGTTACCATAATGTTCTTGGAGGATTTTAAGGAGTAAATTTATCACTAATTAATTAGTCACGTAAGGAAGTACGAATTCACAACAACACGGATAATATTCTGACAAACAACTGCAACTGTTTAGTAATCTCGCAACTTTCTCGCTATAAAAATTTCAGTTTCCCATTTTATTTTACGTTGAATGTTGGTTATTTTTCTAATTACCGTATGAATATTAATGATTTTTTGATTGACTAAAGTGTTTGCGAATTCAGCGTATTTTACGGCTTACATTGCGTTACTGGTATGACAAAATGGAAGCCCAACCTTTGTATTAGTTATAGATGATAAAACTGTGAAACAACACATTTTAACAAAATATCACTGATATAAATGTGTATGCTTTGTCATACAACCCAATAAATCAACCCAAGCAAAATGAGAGAACTAACGTTTACCCAATACAGTTAACAACCTACCCATCAAATGAAACAAATCAACCCAACAAATTTTGGTCACTGGGTATTCATGTTCTTGTTTCGTGGAACCGTCAACTAAAGTTTTTTGATTGTGCCAGGATGTACGTCTAGGTGGTCTATTACCCTTAACGGTAGATTTCGTTGGAAAAGTATTTTGCATCGGGGGATTTACCTTTTCTTCATCTCAGTAAGGATTTGCTGACAATCCATTCACTGGGTTCTCGCGTTTTAGTTTCGTCGACTGATCATCTTGTGTTGTTTGAGTGTGTCGAGATGAAAGTTTAGGTGGTCTATGACTTTTAACGGTGGGTTTCTCTATAAAAAGGGTTTTACGTTGGGGGTCTTAACCTTCGTCTTCATTTATAATGGATTTTTTTTCTTTTTGAGAGCGGATTGCGTTAGATTTGGAAGGAAGACGACTAATGAAGAAATCTAGCTAATTTAGTCAAAAAGTTTGTTCGTATTCCTTATATCACCGCTGATTATCCATGCATTTTTATCTCACATCACTAAACGCCTGAGTCATGCGTGTAGTGCAACTACGCATATTTTTGTCTCAAATTTGTAGTAATGTGTGTTGGAACCTTTAGAGAATATTTGTTCGGTTGCAGACCTTATAAGTAAAAAACACTTAAACAAACATTATTAAATCTCCTATGCCATATTGAAGGTGCAATGAAACTCATTCCAAATCTATCACCTACAATACTGAAGATCGCAACTGAAACTTATTTTCAATTTCTCTATTGGAACTCATTTTTGTTTCTCCATTTCTATTTTCTCATCGCAATTGTGAAAATCTCTCAATTGAAGATTCACTTGAAACTCATTTTCTCGCTATTGTAGCTCACACATATCTCCATTTAGGATTATGACATGCAATTTCTTCTCTCCAGTGTTATACAAGATTTTGCAAAAGAGATCAACTGTCCAGACGATTTCTTCTCTCTAGTTTTTTCAATTGTCCAAGTTAGTCATAAATTGATTATGTGTTGACTTTAACTTTTTTTGTTGATTGATTAACTTTCAAAGCTATCTTCAAATTTTATTTTCGACTTTTTTTTTCATTATATAGTATTTTTGGGTGGTTGATAATGTGATTGTTAATTTTAACATGAATTCGCTTCTACATTTGTTACATGTATGTTAATGGGATTCATCCCAACATCCTGTTGAATTTTGTTGTTAATTGTTATTTTTATCTGTTAGAGTTGTTACATCTAATGGATTTTGTTGTTAGGTGTTGCACAATGCTTCATCCTTATACATTTTTTGTTAGTTGTTAGATGTTGGGTGTTGCGTTGTGCTTCAATGGAATTCTGTTGTTAGTTTTTACATTCTACCTTAATGGATTGATCTCATCCCTTCGTTGTCTTATTACAGTTGTTATAGCTAATGGATTTTGTTGTTAGTTGTTTCATTGTGCTTCATCATATCGCATTTTTTTGTTAAAGTTAGGGGTTGCACTGTTCTTCGATGGATTTTTATTGTTATCTATTACACTCTACTTCAATGGATTGATCCCACCACTCTGTTGGCTTGTAATTGTTTCCCTTTCAGTTTTTTATATGAAATCCCAGATTCCCGTTGAATTTAGAAAGACGAAATAAATTCTTTTTGTCCATTACGATATTTTGATTCTTTTGAGTTGATCAACAATTATTGCACTCAACGTTAGTTAGATTGGAAGTACGGATTGGTTGAATATCATTACTCTTATGATGTTCAACAACGATGCATAATGGTTAATGAAATTGACATTTCGACTATCAAGTGGCACGTTAATCAGGATGAGTTATAACTCCTGCCTAATTTGGTTATTGATGTGATCTCTAGAGTAAATCATGTATCCCCCGACTTGTGCTTCACATACAACACGACAACTGGATTATCCAATTAGTTAATTACCAAGGGTGATAGTCAGGATGTTGATCAACTACGTCACAGATATAAAAGAAGAAACCTTAACCTATAAATTTACCCATATGTCGCCATTAACTAATACATTTTTTCTAAAACTGTAGAAACCCCCTGTCACCTCCCCTTCTTCTTCTCCAGTCAAATCCCCAAGCTAGAAAAAAACTGAAATCATAGAAAGCTCATTTCTTGCACATTAATGTTCAAATGGAATTTTTAAACTCATCTTCGTCACCAAAAGTTTCAAATATTGGAAGCTTTCATAGAGAAAGTAAGAAAATATTTGTAATTTTTTTTGAACCATCATTGTTCAGTGGAAGCTTCAACCATTTCCGCTATCCTTCACATTAATAAGCATCACATTTTCCACTATTATCATCATTACTTTCAACCTAATTTGATTAGTTGTACAAATTTTCATATTTAAATTTATGTTTACTTTAATCGTATGAATAATTATGTCATTGAAATGGCTGAAGTTTGATTTATGGTTTTTCATTTTCAAAAGTGTAGAAATAAAACTTGTTGGTAACAAATCAACGATTCGTAATAGTAAATTCAAATTAAAGATAATAATTGAAATAATTTATTATAATTTTTTAGATTAAATTTAATGGAGGGGAGGGGATGTTGTGGTGAATTTTGTTCAATGGTGATTCCATGTGAGTTTTATGAGTTTTAAATGGTGATGTCGTGTGATTATTTTGGATCATGTTTGGTGATATCGTGTAATTTCTTCAATATATGGTGATATCATGTGAGTGTTGTGTCCCATGAATGATCATGTAAGTTCTTCGATATGTGTTGAAGTCGAGTGAGTGTTATGGAACATGAATGGTGATGTCATGTGAGTTCTTCAATGCGCCATTGAAGAAGAAGAAGAAGTATTGATTTTTTTTTATCAATTTCTAATAAAACTTGTGAGATATTTAAATTAAGTGAGATATTTAAATAAGGGGGAGAGAAAATAAGAAAAAGGAAATAATATATTGAAAGAGATGGGAGCTCTAAAGGCTAGAGAATAAGAAAGATTTTAAGGACTACATTGTGAATGAGTTGATTTCTAATACAATATAATGAGTCCTATTTATAGGACTAATAACTTGGGGAACAAGTAAACTAATACTATACTAACAAGGAAACAAATTATAATGTGGAAATAAACTAGTCTAATAAGGTAATAATATATTATGGTAATAATATATTATAATAATATATTTAACACCCCCCTTCAAACTCAAGTAGGTCGGAGAGAGAGCAACTTGAGTTTGAAATATGAATCGTTGATGATGTATCTTGAGTGTTGTTGATGGAGGAGTTGACGTGGTGGCAATGTTGATGTTGTGGTGTCGAGGTGGAGTGATGATTCGAGTTGTGAGAACTGTGAACCAAAAACCGAGTGATGAGTGAATTACCGAGACGGGACCACTGAATCGCCTAACGAGACGGGACCACTGAATGGCCTAACGGGACGGGACCACTGAATGGCCTAACCCTAACGGGACGGGACCACTGAATGGCCTAACGGGACGGGACCACTGAATGGCCTAACGGGACGGGACCACTGAATGGCCTAACGGGACGGGACCACTGAATGGCCTAACGGGACGGGACCACTGAATGGCCTAACGAGACGGGACCACTGAATGGCCTAACGAGACGGGACCACTGAAGGGCCTAACGAGACGGGACCACTGAAGGGCCTAACGAGACGGGACCACTGAAGGGGCTAACGAGACAGGACCACTGAAGGGGCTAACGAGACGGGACCACTGAAGGGCCTAACGAGATGCAGAAGCGATCGAAACGATAACAGGAAACCACTTTGGATTATGGCTCTGATACCATGTGAGATATTTAAATTAAGTGAGATATTTAAATAAGGGGGAGAGAAAATAAGAAAAAGGAAATAATATATTGAAAGAGATGGGAGCTCTAAAGGCTCGAGAATAAGAAAGACTTCAAGGACTACATTGTGAATGAGTTGGTTTCTAATACAATATAATGAGTCCTATTTATATGACTAATAACTTGGAGAACACGTAAACTAATACTATGCTAACAAGGAAACAAATTATAATGTGGAAATAAACTAGTCTAATAAGGTAATAATATATTATGGTAATAATATATTATAATATTATATTTAACAACTAACAAAAGTTAAAGAGCAGAGATGATTGGTCTTTCATGGCTTAGGTTTTTTTTTGTCGAAAACATAATATATTAAAAGGAAACATAATAACGGTTACAAAAGCCTTATCTAACCAATCCCCTTAGAAGGAGCATTAACTTGAATAAGATTAGCGAGTTGGGTAGAGGGTTGTGAAGCCCAATTGCCAAGCAAATTGCCTTTTAGCATTTGCTTAGCGGCCCAATCCGCTATTGAGTTATTTTTTCTTCCCACATGGAAGAATTTAAATTGTTTACTAGCCAAAATATTACAATCATGAATAAAAATTGAAGTCATTTGGTTACACAACTCTTTCTTCTTTTGAAGCTGATCACTCACATTTTACAATCATTTGCAAGCCTTATATCATGATCTTGATACATCCTCGCTGTAAAAATAGAGTTGCGAATCCCAATAGCTTCCGCTTCTTCAGTGCTGTTACTACCAAAAGTCCATGCTGCTCCATGTACAAAGGTCCCCTGTTCATCTCTAATAATACACGCCGCTGCTGCTTTTAGATTGTTATCAAAAGAAGTATCAGTGTTAACAATAAGAGTAGGTTTTGTAATGTTCTTAAAGAGTTTATCTTTATGACTATCACTATTATTATTATTATTAACTTTCATACCTGTGAGTGCCTCATTTATTGTTTTATCTGTTATATGATTTGGTTTTATTTGTGAGAGTTCTCGCTTTTTAGCCTCAGATATATTAGCTTTTGTATATTCATCATAGGCTTCTTTAGCTTGTTTATTTGTATAGATAGGATCCGGTTTTACCCCATTAAAGAGGTAATTATTACGCGCTTTCCATATAAACCAAATTAGGAAGGCCATTCTCTCAACTAGCCCTCTCATTGACTTATCAGGTGTTTGGCTCATGTTAAAGAACCATTTTTCAAATCTAGTTGTACCATCATTTTTAGTCAAGAGTTGCATAGTTGAGTTAAGCCAAATAGCTCTTACCCATGAACATTCTAAGAGGACATGTTCTGTGGTTTCAGTTTCAATATTACACACCCCACAAATTGCATTTTTACTACAATGGTAATCCTTCTTTACAAGCTTTCCATAAAAAGTTTTTTATCTTTTTTGGTATGTTTAGGCTCCATATAATATCCCATAATTTTTTTGGTTTTTGATAAGATCCTGATGGTAACTTTTCATTTATAATTTTACTATTTTGAATATCTTGTTCTTTAAGGAAATGGTACATGCCTTTTAAAGTAACATTACCATCTTTAGAATGAGGCCAATAAGGTTCATCCTGGTGTGTATTGAGTGGTAGCATTATATTGAGAATAATTTCTTTATCCTCCTCATTACAGCTATCATTTATTTTATATTCATCCCAAATGTTTGTATTCTCATACATTAACTCATAAACAAGCATTTTATGTATATTGTGGACATTTTGTATACAATTTTTTGTAGGGGCCCACTTATCCTTCCAAATGTTTACAGTTTTTCCATCCCCTATATTCCATTTTATTTCTTTAATAAAGCTATCTCTACCATGTAGGATACTTCTCCATCCCCATGATGGATAGTAACCTAATTGTGCTTCATGGAATGTGCTATTTTTATAGTATACACCTTTATACAGTTTTGCGAGAAGGGAGTTGGGGTTTTTTAGGATTCTTCAAGCACTCATAGCAAGTAGAGCAGTATTCATGGCTTGCATATCCCTAAAACCCATACCCCCTTCTTTTTTATTAATGATCATTTCTTCCCACTTTATCCAATGTACTTTGTTTTTTCCTTGTCTATTCCACCAAAATTTAGCTATTAAAGAGTTTATCTTATCACAAATTGTTTTAGGTATATGAAAGACTGCCATAGTATAAGAAGGGATAGCATTAATAATTGATTTTATAAGTATTTCTCGCCCTCCTTCAGATAAAAATTTTGTACTCCATGTTTCCATTTTTTTCTATTCTTTCTATTATCCAGTTAAGGGCTTTTACTTTTGCTCTACCCCAGTCTGTGGGTAAACCTAAATATTTTCCTAAATTACAAAGTTTATTTCATGGCTTAGGTTAGGAGATAAACTGGTATTTTTTTTTGTACATGGAAGGTTTAAGCAATTTGAAAATTGTTAGGTAAGGTGTTAGTTATTCTCCCCATTTTATATCTCATTATTGAACTATTGCAAATACTTCTTATGGTCGGTAATCTTAAGTGTTCAATAAACGAGCCCACGATTATGGGCCTTGAGGCCCTAAAACTTCCGTAAACCTAAAACGTAAGATGTAGTACGTTTCCTATTTAACATTCGATATGTTCTAATCCTAGGTTTCACCTAAAACTACGCCGCCACATCTTTCTTCATTTGCCAGAATCTTCATAGCAATCAACTTTCAATTAGCATTTCAAGTACGTATATCTTTTTTTCTTTTTCTGTTAGATCTATATTGTGTTTACCCATTGACATACTTCTGAAAAATATATGTTCAACACGTGAATAATATAAAAACCCGTCTACATGTCTATTTGACACTTTAGATCTGTATAATTTCCACCATGCGGTGGTGTATCATTGGTTGAAGCTCCACCACGCGGTGGTATATCATGATAGAAACTCTACCATGCTATGTGTCATCTAAGTTGAGGCCATTGTTGTGGATCTTACTTAGCTTCTAGATATGAGAATTAAAGGCACGTATAGGGTATGAGTGGATATAAATGATGAAGTGGCAAGAAAAATGTGTGGTAGGTGGATGGTTTAATAATTCCCGTTAGCGTGAATAAAATAATTGAAATAATAGGTAAGTAACTTATAAAGTAAGGACATTTCAATCTTGAAAACTAATCATACTAAATTACAAGGTGGATTGATGAAGTGTAAAGATTTTAAGGAGTTACATATATTGGGGTTTTGTGTAATTAAAACCCATATTTATTATATTTTATAATATAGATTATTTTCTCAAATTATAATTTCTTCTTGAGTTCATTGTTTAAAGAGTAAAAAATGCGTTTTTTTCACTCTCACCAAGTTAAATTTGTTTTTTAATAGGTTGTGAGTTTGTTCAATATATTACGTATTTTTTTAATGGGTTTTGTGTTATTTTAAAAAATCGCGTGTGTGTGCAAAATTTTGTGAATTTTATTACATAACATATTTATTGCGTGAACATTTGGGTTAATAATTCTAATTTATTTTTCCGAAGTTCATATAACTACTAAATTTATTTTACTTCATTTTAATATCATTGTAATACAAAATGGTAATGGTAATGGTAATGGTAATGTGGGTGGTTTCACAAGTGTCAGTGTTATCACATCCCAAAAAAAATGTAAAACGATAAAAATGATAAGTTTGACAGGGAGGCTTAAGAGACTCGGTATCAGATAAGTTTTTGGTTTTTTTTTTCTGTCTTTATTTTCGTTGTCGAAAAAAAAAACGATAAAAATGATTGGGAATGATTTGAAATGATAATTAATGATTTTATAACTTATAAATGTGTATTATCTTATCAAATTACTTTTTTTTCTAATTTATGAATTAATGTCTAAAAAACATTTTAAATTAAAATTAATTCTTTTTTATTATGGAAATTTTTGCAAAACTTAATTTTGAGTTATAGAAAATTTTTCAGAACTTAAATTTTAAATTTAGAAAGTTTTCAATAACGCAGTATTTTTTTTAAAAACGGTGTATAAAGTTGCATATGTTTATTAAACATTAATCCTTAATTTATTTCTTTCCTTTTTCTCTACTCAATTCGTGTAGTAAAGAAAATAATAATTTGTACCCCGTTAGAATATTGTAATTGTTATGTAACCCCTCTGAATTAACCGCAGGAGTCAGGAATGGCCTCACTATCAAGTACCTACAATTATGACGACTTGGTCAACACTTATTTAACCAAAGGAGCGGAAGTCGAGGTTTGCAGCAATGACGATGGTTTTAGCGGCTCATGGTATATCGGAACCATAATCCGACCAGTCAAGAGAACCCAAAAGAACAGAGTTCCTCAAACTAAGGGATTTATATCCCGGAAACTCTTGGTAGAGTTCAAAACCCTTAAGTCGGAAAAATCTGGAACAGAGCCGTTGACGGAAGAAATCGATGCGGTATACGTCAGACCATTACCTCCGGTCGAATCTTTTCCGGTGAAGTTCAAAGTCGACGAGGATGTCGATGCTTACTTTAGTGATGGGTGGTGGGAAGGGATTGTTATGAAGGTGTTGGGGAATGACAGATATTCCGTCTTTTTTAGAAGAAGTAAAGAACAGATGGAGTTTGGTGGTCATCAGCTAAGGATCCATCGTGAGTGGAATCGCCAAGGCACGTGGGACCCACCTCTTAGACTACAGGAAAACGAGGTAATACTGGTATTAATATAAAATTAGTACTTAGCTTCTGATTTACTTATAAATTAATGCTGGAATATGAGAGTGCAGGTGGATGTGCTTAGCCCAGGGAAACGTGTTGAAGTAAGTAGTGATGAGGAGGGTTTTATAGGTGCTCGATTCACTGCGAAAGTGATTGAGCGATTAGCGAATGGCAAGTACGTGGTAGAGTATGAGCTTCTTAGAAACGAGGAAGATACAGCTCAGTTAAGGGAAGTAACTGAGAAAAGACATGTTCGACCATGTCCACCTGATGATCCAAAACCAGCTCAATTCAAAGTAGGGGATCAAGTTGACGCCTATGTTAACGATGGCTGGTGGGTAGGTGAGATTGTCAAAGTTAGTGCTCGGAAGAGATATACGGTCTTCTTCAACCTAACAAATGAGGAGATTGAGTATAAGCTCTCTGATCTGAGGCTGCATCAGGAGTGGGTCAATGGAATTTGGGTTACTCCAACTCCTTCTTCTAAGGTATGATCCATTACTAACCAACTTTTTTTGTTTTAGATTTATTGTCACTTTTTTGATTTGTTTTCTCATCTTTCCCAGGCTTGATCGTGTTGTTGGGAAGTGTACCAGTAGAGATGTTTTTTTTTTTTTTATTATTATAAATTGGAGATATTTGATGGTCATTTGTTGAATCGTATTGGATTGTGTCTTTTTTAGTTTCTTGTTGGAATAATGTTGTTGTTAAGCAACGCAGAATGTTTTGTATGATGTTGAATTTCTTTTATTTAAGTTGTGGGCCAAAATTGAGCCTTGTGGTGTAATTTTAAGATGTTTTTTTTTTAACAATTCAATGTTTTGTTTTGAAAACGATATTAAATATTATTACTCATATTATAATTAGAATTTACTGAACTCTGTAAATTATAGTTTACTGTAGGACCCAAACATTGGGTGCGCTGTGGGAACTGGGAGGTGAGGTGAGGTGAGGGGATAAGTGGGTTGTTGTTGGGGTGCGGTTCGAGCTTAGTTTGTGTTGGGAGTCAAGCTGGGCAATCGGACCGGCTCCAACCGGTTCCCGGTCCGGACCGTTCCGGAACCGGACCGGAGCTACAGAGCACAAGGGAACCAGACCGGACCGATTTTAGATTTAACGGTGCGGTTCTTAATAATTGAAAAAAAATCGATGCCTAAAGACCTGTCCGATCGTTAACACACTTCAATTTTATATATGATATAATAAATATGTAAAACCAATCCACGGTCCCATTTATTTTGTCTTTTAAGTCCCACCTGCTCCGCATACCTATTTCTTCTCGAATTTCCTTATTCATCGATTAATCAAATCTTTTACAAATCAATTATTCTCCAAATTAATTCTTTACCAAATCAATTATTTACTTGATTTTATTGGATATTAAGGTATGTTTATCAAATATATATGGTATTATTTTCCAAATTAATTTTACTTTTTTTTATTGTATATAGATAGTTGATGAAGATTATTTTTATATAAAGTATTTATTTTGCATGTCTTTTTTCTGGATTTTGATGAACTATAAAACATTTTTGTAATCTTTGAACGAGTAATGATAAAGCAAATTTTTTCATCCAATATTGGATGATCCTATACAAATTATATTCATACATATAAACTATGTTTTAAACTTACAAAAGTAACTAATCTATCTAATGATATGTGTTATTTTAAAATAATCCATTGCTGCGATATAAATATTGGACCACCATCCAATATTGGATGAAAGTCTTACCCAATGATAAATGGTGGAGGAAAATACAATTTACTCCCAAAAGTTGAGATCTTTATAATTTAAATCGTAATTCAAAAAACATCCTTTTTAAGTCCCATTTCCTACTTCTTGGTTTGGATTTTTCCTTTTTTACCCTTGTTCGTCATGGGTACGGATCCACCCACTTTTTTTGCTTATTCTTTATTGTTAAACCTTTCATACATATATGGGTTGACCCCATCAAGAACAAAAACCAACTCAAATCCAGTTCGGGTTAGCCACATAAAGAACAAATCTACTTTGAACAAAACAAAAGACTACATCAGGGTTGTACCCATGCCCTTACAAATATTCAAATCACCCAGTATAGTGTTGTACCCAACAAGAACAAAAACAAATCACAGAACAATCAATCACCATAATCCAAAAAAACCATCTCGATTCAATTTCTCAAATTTACACCACAACTCGAAAATGATAAAATCCATATAGGGTTGTACCCATCAGTAACAACAACTAACTTGGGGCTAGCCCAATAAGGAAGGAAATAAAAAAAAAGTTAACACATTATCATCTACAACTATATGGGTCTGACCCATCATATACAAATAACATAATGGGGCTGGCCCCATCAGAAAAACATCACGTACTGGGCTGGCCCCTTCTTGACCGACATTAAAAAAACTCGATCTGGATCCACAAACTGGAGCTGCAGCCGAACTCGATGGTGGTGGGGCTTCTTCGTTTAGGCTTGAAACCAGATCAAGCCTTCCTCTAGGTTATCTTCATTTGCTCGGTGGTGGTGGTGGGTTTCGCGTGCAGGAGAATGGTGACCATGGTCGATGGCGGTGAGGTCGTGTGCACGATCTGGATCAACGCCGGGAATGGTGATGAACAGTGGTGTTGGAGATGGAGGGGAGGGTGGTGCTAATGGTCTCGACGGCGACAGTCTTCCACTACCGTAGGGGGCGGCAGTCTTCAATGGCTACAGGAGGGATGATGATGGTGATGGAGGTGAGATTTCGGCAGAAGGGGGCGGTGATGATGGTGTTGAAGTCGAGATCTGAAAAGAGAGGGGCGACGATGATGGTGGTGAAGTCGAGATGGCGATGAAGGTGTGGTGGGGGTTCGGCGATGGTGATGAAGGTGGGGGGGGGGGGGGGGGGGGAGGGGGTTGGCGATTGTGATGAAGGTGGGTGTTCAGTGATGGTGATGTTGGTGGTGTTAATCTCTCCAATCATCATATTTATTTTTTGTCTTTCAATTAGTAATTGCTACTCTATTTTGTTTACCCATTCGTATAACACACTAAGTCCCTAAGAACGAATCTGACTTACTATTAAAACTTGCATACGTCTTGTAATACTTGTAGTACTGTGTTTAGTCTAGGGGTGTTAGTGCACCATTTATCCGTATTTTATTATCATATTTTTATCACACCCTAGGCGACACCATCCCCTATCCAAGTTTTCATTGAAAAAAAAGTTGTAAGTTATTCACAAGTGATGATTAAACTTATTTAACAACACATTTGAGCTTGTGATCTTTACGAGTGTAAGAGAGGTTTTGATCGAGTACACGAACCAATGGGACAAAGTGTGATTCTTTTATGTTAATAAAGGATAGTAATCATTGGAACCTAATCAAAGAAATGAAGTTGGCATCTAGGAATGTACATATGAATATTTGGCGACCGGGTAGCAGATCAAAGTTTTTGTGACCCATTTCATTAGGGAGATTTTACAAATTCCCATCAAGGATGACATAATATCCAAGGTTTCTTTGCTAATAAAAATTTGAAATCCCCTTTATATCGGTTTTTTTTTTCATATAATAGCTACAAGTAACATCCACGAGTGAGAAAGTTCTATTTTTAGACCATTACTTATGGTCTAAAAAAATTTTTAGGCCAAACGTTCAAAAGTACCATTTTTAGGTTAAACTATTCAAAAGTACAATTTCTTGTCAATTTTACTAATTTTGTGACATATTTCGTAAATTTTAAAGATAATTTAAACATTTCAAAGAAAACATATCTTTATTTGTCCACATTACAAACTAGTAACACTATTTGAATTTTTTAAATTATTCTTACAATCTATAAGAATCCCAAAAAATTAGTAAAATGGCCTAAAAAAAGGTATTATAGTACATTTTGACCTAAAACTAGTATTTTTGAAACGTTTAATTTAAAATTATTTAAGTCATAGGTAATGGGTTAAAAACAGATTGTGTTCTTCACAAGTTCAAACATATATCTAGGTTTCCGGATTTAGTATAATTTTGCTAACAAATAGTTGTATCCAATCTTACAACCCGACACCCAAATCACAGTGTTCTGCTAAAATTTGATTCCTTCTATAAATTCCTCATTTGAACGAATAACCAAGGAATGTCGTAACCAACCTCCAAAACATCATCCACTACTTGACTTACAAAGTCCAACCTTACCATTAGTATTAGTTTTTTCTTTCTTGTCCACCATCAATGGTATGACAATATGAGAGTGTTATGCTATCCATTAGTTTTCTTTTGTGGAACAATTGGAATATTTATTCTTTTCACCATATTATTCTGGATTTTCTAACTAGTGAATAACCATTTTTACTAAATATAAGAATAGAGGGTTGGGTAGGTTTACAAATTTGACTAAGAAATCTCACAAATTGAGTTCTTCATAATTAAAGATCTCCAAACTTGAGTAACAATGAAAGACCCAAAGGCCAAAACACATGTTTGTCGACTCATAATTCTAGATTTATTTAATTTTTTCCTAGAATTAGAAGGCTGTTACACTTGGCCTTAGAATCGTGACTTCTAATACAAACACGACAACTAGGTTGCCAAAATATTTTACATATAGTACAATCAAATCGGAACATACTATAAATCAAATCATTTTTCCTTAAAAGAATAGGAACAGAAAAAATGGTATATGCTTACATAATTTTCTCATCAATTACTCTAAATCTTGCAAAAAAAGAATATTACACTCCTTTAACTGGAAACAGCACTGAAATTTTGCTCCATTCCCATTCCATTGCTTAAATTGTTCAGCATCATCTCTATGTGCTTAATTTCCTTTGGTACTGAACCAGTAAGGACCTGTTACAAAATAAGGGTAAATTACTAAATGGTCCATGATATTTACTATATTTACATCCAAGTTTACCTCACAACCAGATTCTGTGATAAGAACGTCATCTTCAATCCTTATCCCAATGCCTCGATACCTGCATTACATTATAACCAAGAAAAAAAATTAAATAAAATAGAAATAAATCAGAAATAAAAATAATTTTCAATACCTATCTGGACCGTCAAATTTCGATGGAATATAAACTCCAGGTTCGATTGTAATTACGACACCTGGCTGTAAAGGACGGTCATAACTAATGGTAGAACAATCATGAACATCCATACCTAGATAATGACCTGGAAATTGTTTTACAAAAATAAATTTAAATAAACTAAACTTCAGAAAAGTTAATAAAATAAGTGATTAAAACAAACCTATACTAGTTGGGTTCAACATATGAAAACTTTGTGGGGTAACATTTTCTAATAATCCTATCTCCTTTAATCCTCTACTCATTTTCATAACCTGATATATAAAGCATTGTAAGTAATAGAAAAATAAATTAAATTAGTAAGTAAAAACAATACCGAATAATTGTGTATTTCACGAATAGTTGCACCAGGTTTACACATCATAATACATTCCTTGTTTGTCTTCAAGATTAGATCATAAAGCTCTTCCTGAAATATAAATTTGTTAAAATTAATAAATAAATAAATAAATATATATTAAGAAAACTTACATGAACAGAGGAAAAGGTTCCGTAAGGTGGCCATGTACGTGTGACATCACTAACATAACCATTAAGCTCACATCCCATATCCATTAACACAAGATCTCCATTTTCAATCTGTTAATTAAATAACTCATATATATCACGCATAAAACTTTTATTAAAAACCATTAAAATGAAAGATAATTAACTTACAATTTGATCATTCCTTGAATAATGTATTACACTACCATTTGGTCCACCACCTACCACAGGGTTGAACCTATTTAAATAAAAATTAATTATGACACAAAAAAAAATTAAAAAATGATTTGAAAAAACGAGAAAATTTACGCCATTCTTTGGGCTCCTCGTATTTTGCATTCGTATTCAACTTTAGCAGCAAGCATAGACTCGTAAGGAAATGTTCTTGAATATAGCATTGTTTGTAAAAGAGCCTATAAAAAAATTAGTTTGAAATTATTATTTTAATAGCACTTGAAAATATTCGAGTAGTAGTACCTGACAAGCTATTGATGTAGAGTCTTTCATTAATTTAAGCTCAGCTGGTGATTTTATCCATCGTGCTTCATGTGTATAGATAGAGAAATCTTTTACTTTCCCATTAGAAGTTGCTTTTTGAAAAGATTCCATGTTTGTATAAGTAGGTATAGCTGTTTGCAAATTATGGAACACTTTTGAAGAATTTTCTATCATTTTTGGGAGGATTTGATTTAATTTGTTGATTGAATGAGCTTGATCAGCTTTGAATGTATTTATAGCTGCATCAACTCCAGCTATTTCTCCTTGCCACGTAACATCCTAAACCAAATAGTATAGCAATATAATCAAACATATGGTGTGCAAGGTAAAAATGATTGATGAGAAACATACATGAAGGGATTGTTGTGGCATAAACATACATAAACCACAATCATGACCTAGAATAGCAATTCCACCAGGTTGTTGACACCCAGTAATATATGAATAATCAGCGTCTTGTCTAAATGTATAAGGTACTACATCATTCATCATTTTAACTGGTGCTGATGCAATTATTGCGAAACTCTTGTTAGGTAACATTTCCAATAATCTCTTCCTTCTTGCACTATATTCATCGCTGCTTATTCCAGGTGTAATCTCGCCTTCGCTTAGTAACTTTAACAGGTCGAAATGAAAAATGAGGGATTAAAGAAGATAATTAAGTAAGGATTAGTTAACAAGAACAGAGTAATTGAGTACCTGAGGATGTGTGGCAGGTGTTGGTTGGCCTACGTCATGGATATTGATTCGTGTTGAGAATTTAAGTTTTTGTGATTGGGAAATTGGGATTTTGTGATTGAAGTATTTGGTGGGGAATTTTTGTAAGAGATTTTTGCGAAGAAGACTTTGCATTGTTATTTGCTTTGTCTTGTACTTTTGATTCTGTGTTTGTACTTTTGATTATGTGTTTGTATGACTGTAAGATTTATGTTCTATCTAATAGGGTTTTAGGTCCTTATTAATTTTGGATTTTACATTCTCCACCCTCGTATTCTTTTTAAAAGTTTGTGTATTAATGACCTCCTCCCGAATTTTAACAAACCTTGGGTTATTATTGGAGATCTCATTGGACTCTCTATTTACATGAAAAGTTTGGTGGCATATGCCGAAATACGAATTGAAGAGACAATATGTTTTCAATCCGTTCATTCTTAACTCAGGATTGTTAAAGATGGAAACAAAAGATTTATAGTGTGTTTTGTTGAATTTTTTTGATAAGGGTCTTGCTTAAAGAATATAGGGTGGGTGATGAATTTTCCAAAAGATTTTATTTTGATACCGTCTGCCATAAGATTGGATCGCTCGTCTTTTATACTATAATAAAATAGTTATGTCCATTAGGTTAGTCAAAAAACTAAATTTGCATAAATATTGAGATATCGAAGTTACAAGATTTAAATTGAAAACACATGTTTGTAGTCAAACCTTAGATTCATAGAGTTTAAAACGTTAAAAAATAATGTGGAAAACAAATCAAGCAAATTCAAAAAAGGGCTCATTTGTCTCCACAAAGAGCCCAACTTTGGATGTAACTACCTCCGGCTATCAAATCTCTCGATTTTGAGATGGGATTTTCATGAAAAACTAAAGAAAAATCTTGGATTACCTGATCTCAAGTTAAGTGGCTTAAGGCAAGAGATAGACATAAGACCCTTTTCACGACTCTGTTATTCAATACCAAGATTTCCGGAGTAGAGATTATAATCAAGAGCGAAAATAAAATGTGGAAGGAGACAAAAGTATACTGGGTCACAAAAGTCTCGAGGAACTTAATGGTAGTTTGGTTTGCATGAAATAATTTCCACATTTCAACTTACGTCACTATGTATTCCTAATCTTGTAATATCATTTCATTCTCATTCCAAAATAAGAGACACCATGTGCAACATAGGCAAACCACTGCTTATTTTGGTATATAGTCTAATCGCCTTAACCTTTGGTCGATTTGGTAAATATTTCATGATCGCCAGGTGGTTATCTAATTGCCACGACGTTTATCCGAAATTTTTTAGACAATGTATTGTCTTTCCAAAGATAGTGAGGTGACTGATTCATATATATCTATCACACTACAATCTCTAAAATGTTGTTTATAGTTTTTTCTTAATAAGATTCTATTTAGTGGGATCCATCATAAATCATCTATTGACTGGGGTGTTAAAGTGTCAATGAGAACCCTTATTCCAAGAGTGTTAATTCCTTGTTCTTATTTAGAGGTTCACAATTACAATTTTCTGGTAGAGCAAAGGAGACTATCTAGCAATGATATGTTTCCATCCTAACACGACGTCTTAAGAAGACTCTTTTTTGCCTTATCGGTTTGCATTGTTTGTGCTAACATAATAATTCCCTAGATTGACTTGTTGAAAGCTCATTACCATGCCAATCGAGAGTACACAAGGGGCTCGTGATACAATCATGGAGAAAGGTGTGTAGTCTACCAAAAAACATTATTTCCATTGGGCGTTGGAGAAGAACTACCAACATACCATGCCACATGTTAGATCCAACTCTTTCCAAAGTTGTCCAAGACGATGTTCATCATACTTTGACTTCTTATCACTCATACTTCGAGTTTTCATTTCATATAAAAAACCAATCTTGTTGAACTGTTTCAAGTATTCAAACCTCTTTTCATATCTACTCAATGATCTCTCCTATTTTGTGATAGAATAATCATATCACGAGACATATTTTTTGGGGTTTATTGGACCTAAGTGATGGATTATTCCCTAGTATTTGGCATATCTTGCATTCTTGTCTTATTTAGGACATATTCTATTTTTAGAGATTTTATGCCTTAATTGTGTGTTAAGCGTATAGCTTTTAGGTACGTTTTTACACGAGACACCAATATAATGAGTAGAAGTCAAGAATTTGATTCGAAACCCAATCCAGACGTAGAATGAGAAAAAGTTGCTTTGGAGAAGTTAGAGAGTTTACCAACAAATCCTTGACGTAACTTGATTCAGTCACCACGATTTATTGGTCATAGATCTAGACGAATTTCCTTTTGGTTTGGTATAGATTGAAGTCAGTGATGCGTGAGAAGTTACAGAAGACAATTCGGAGGTGAGATGAAGAATTTATGCCTCTTGCTTCCAGTGTGACTCAAACTTGTCCAACACTAGCTAAAAACGGGTTGGGCTATTTTTAACCTATCTAAGTGCGCCCATTTAGCTCCAAACCATTTTAGGGCTGGCATTTATTCATTTTAGAAGCTCACAATTAAGCACACTTGAAATATTACACATTGGGAAGAGAGCTACACGTCTGGAGAAAGGAGAAGAGTACGAGGAGAAGGGTTTTTACCCAATTCCACCATTCTTCACCATTTTCATATTCGATTCCATTCAAGTATTAGGTTAATTTTATTCCATTTTACGTTTTAAACATGATTATCACATTATTTATCTTTAGTTTTCAATTTTACATTATGAACTAAACCTCATTTGTTTGAGGATTACTAAGAGTGAACCATTGGTGATTGTTTTAATGTTTATTTGATTTTGGGATATTTATATGTGAATGAACTGAGTTATTTTCCATAGATTATATGCTTAAGGCTATTTTTATTTGTGACCTTATCAAGTATTGAATAGTTTTAGTAATCTTGACTATCGCCAGGGAGGGGTCTGTTTACGGAATGAACATATAAATGATGGGTGTGTGTTAGTGAACAGGGAGGTCTTGATAACCAAGTAGTCACTAGGGTTTAAACAATTAGCGTTTGAAAGCATTTGTAGGATCACCCGTGAGGGTTCTCTAGTACCGTAGGATAGTTTCCTATCTACCCGGAGGGATTGGGGAAGACCATTGAATCCTGACTAGTGTTAAAAACCAATTTGCACTTACATCGAGAAGCATTTAAATAGTTAACTTTGGGAATGACTAGCAAGACTCAAGCATACTTTTCATACTTTTATATCTCTTTAGCATTCTAGTTTGTATTTCATTCTATTTATTTCTTGCAATCTTAGCATTTAAACAAAAACTCAATAAACATTTATCTACTTCTATTGTAATTTATTTGCAACTTCCACTATCATACTTGTAAACACATTAATCATAACCTTGATAGTCTCTGTGGAGACAATAACCTTTATACTTATCAACGACTTGTACACTTGCGGGAAGTAAAAGCCCCTGGGTGTTGGTTTATTTATCACACTTTATGGGACGACCCTCAACAAAGGAGATCAACCTCAACTTCATCTAATATCAACTGTTTAAGGATTCCACATTATTGTTATATTAGCTCATTTAGGAGCATAGTTAATTGGTTGAAATATTCATCATCTAATCACTAAGGGTGTTACACTCCTCTACAGTAGAAATAAGCCTTGTTGCTAGAGTTTGGAGAAGAGGGAGACGACTTCCATATCAGAAAGGGTTCTTGTGTAGGTGATTACACAGGGGGTTTACCTAGAGGTGTTTGAGTTCGAGGTGTGACTTAACCGGTATAAGTCTTGGGTTTGTAGGTTGTGGTTTAGTCTAGAAAAACCTCGTTGTACTAGTTTATATCACAACCTTAAGAGATATCAAGGAACTTTGTGGAGAAGCTTTAAAATACTATAGGGATGAACCTAGGTAGTAAATGTAGGGAAACCAAACCACTATTGACGCTCACGTATCTTCTTTCCCTTATCTTTTACTCTACATTTGCTTTGTTTTCCTTTACTTTCTTATATCTTTAATCTTTTAGTTATTTTATCCCATTAGAACTTGATAGTTAGCCTTAGATAACCTTTCTCAGTCTTAGGTGCTTTAGTTTTTTCTTAGGTCATTACCTTAGTTAGACAACTTAACTAGTAGATAGATGATACTTTAGGTTTTGATTATCAAAACTAACTTAGGTATTAGTTAGGCTAGACCCGTATCACACTTAGGTGCTTTAGTTCTTGACTTTAGAAATCTAGTTAAGACATACTATCTTAGTTAGCATATATGTCCTCTTTACTTCCCTTTATTGTCTAAATTTCTTATTCTTAAGGACCTTGACCTTATCTTATTATAATTTTCCTCACTCAAATTAGTGATGTCTCCTCATTTGTGATAGATTTATATTAGGATGAGACATCATTTTTAGTGATTTAGAAGTCATTATAGTCGATTTTCTTGAGAAATGCTACACTTTCCTATTTTGAGTCTTGATTTAGTAAAATAATATTTTTAGAGCATATTGGGTTTAATTGTTTATTTAGTGTGAAGCTTTAAAGATAATTATGGAGCTTAATTAGAGTCCAAGTCAAAGACAACAACTTATGGAAAGAGATTTGCATGGTAATTGGAGATAAGGAAATAAAAGCTAAAAAGATGGAAAAGGAAAAGCTGCCTAAATCTGGGATTCTGCATACACGTCCAAAGATATGCGTTTTTACCTAAGAAATAGGCCGAATCTGGTGATTTCCTTCTAAAGGGTCAAGATAATTCTGTTACGATTCTTTTGGTATATTATGGAGCAAAAACCGACCAATAACGAAGAAGATATGCTCAAAACGGTCTGGTGTCGCCTAGGGTGTGATAAAAATAAGATCAATTTAAGTATGGAAAACTATGCACTCTCACCCTAGACAGGCACAGTACTGCAAGTATTACAGGACGTATGCAAGTTTTAATGATAAGTAGAGTTCGTTCTCAGGGACTTAAGTGTGTTAAACGCGTAGGAACAGATAACGAGTAAAAGTAAATAATTAGAAAACAGAAAATTAAATATTTGGTTTTTCGAATTTATGAATTAAAACTAAATTAAAGCTAGGAAAATAAAGACAATAAAGTAAAGATTAAGAATATGAGATGAGAAGTATAGCTTAGGTTTTGCTAGTATGCACTAATCCTTCTAATTCTATCTATAGATCTAGTTCATAAGGGAGAATATTAGCTCTTGGTAATACTTAGTCAGGATTCTAAATTCCACTACCTTAGACCTTGAGAGCGACTAAGGGGGCTACGTCACAACCAAGAAGTGATTTAAAATAGGGTTATCAAACGCCACTAAGGCCCTAAGCAAATACTGCAAGTCTTGGTGATACTGTGGTTAAAACAAACCTTAATGACTATCTAGTTAGAAGTATGTTTTGTCAGAACTGCTATCGACACTAGACATTATGTGGTGGTTCAATAGTTAAACACCCTGTCAAGGTGACCATCTAACTACTCTTAAAACAATCCTAAAGTGATCAATTCTAGGAAAGACATTAAATCAAAACACATAAGCAAATATAAAGTAAGTAGCTAATATCAGATTAAAACATATAATTCCCAAAGAAACTTAGATAGAAGAATTAGAATTCATAGATTATACATATGCAAAACCCAAGCTATGGGAAGTTTAGTTCATACCTGAAGGAAATAAACTAAAAGAAATTACAAAAGACATCATCTTGCTCTCTACAATAAACTGGAAGAATAAAACCTTAAGAACTAATTACTATGAGGCAAGGATGATTTACAAGTGATATAAGGGTGTATTTATAGGTGTTTAGAAGACCTAATTCGTTTTCTTGAGGAATTGTTAAGGTAATGGACTTCTAGCCCAACTCAAATTCGTATGGAAATAAAGATAAACACTGCTGCGTTGTTTTGGTCATAACTTCTTTATTATTGGTCCGATTTTGCTCCACAAGATACCAAAAGAATCGCAACAGAATTTCCTACGCCCTTTAGGAGTAATCTACCAAATTCGGCCTCTTTATTAGGTAAAAACGCCTATCTTTGCAGAATCCCAGATTTAGGCAGCTTTTCCTTTTCCATCTTTTTAGCAATTCTTTCCTTATCTCCAATTACCATGCATATCTCTTTCCATAAGTTGTTGTCTTTGACTTGGACTCTAATTAAACTCCATAATTATCTTTAAAGCTACACACTAAATAAACAATTAAACCCAATATGCTCTAAAAACCATAATTCTACAAATCAAGACACAAAATAGGAAAGTGCACTAAAACTCAAGAAAATCGACATTATTGACTTCTAAAACACTAAAAATGATGTCTCATCTTAACATAAATCTATCACAAATGAGGAGACATCAAGACCCCCAACTCAAAGTTGTATCGTCCCGATACAATAAAAGATAAAAACATAGGGAAGTCTAGAAATACACACTTATAAAATTCTCAACACAAGGGAAAAGCATAGCAGACTATATAGAATAAACCTAAAGCACACAGCTCAGAAAATTTCATGCAATAATATTCATAAACTACATACCTGTACACTTCTCATATCTACAGTCAACACGGCTTGATTTCAAGATCAGATTAGTTTCGCAATGTAAGAAGGATTGGGACTTTACTCAGTTCCCCAAGAGAGCTATAGATTGTTCATCAAACCTCACTAGTATCCAAGAATCCACTTAACTAATCTCTAATGGCTCAATCACTTCTCAATTACATAACAAAGAATCACAAGGTCTTTTAAGGTTGTAATGTAGGCTTAGGGACGGTATGATCATATATTTGGATATTTTGGAGTGAGCTTTTGGCTCTCTCCTCACTAGCCATCAACGAATCGCCCTAGAGCTTGAGTTACTCTCATAAACGTTTCTCACTCAACCCAATGAATTCCTTGATGCACAATTTAGCATCCCCAATTAACACAACTAAAGCTTAAGATGTTCACATAAAAATCCACTTTGCCGGTCCGAATATATATATTTTCTTTTCTTTTCAAAGCAATTCTCTTTTCTATAGCTATGACTCTCTTTTAATGTTGAGATATCACGCTAATTTTCTCATATATATATTTTTTCTTTTAATGCCCTTGTTGGCAAAATTAGCTCGAAGCTTCTTTTTCATTCACTATTACCCCGGCAAAGGGTTACAATACAATTCTGTAAAACATCCTCAATATAAAGCACAAAGCACAATTTATAAGCTCAAAAATCCCAACATAATAACAATTCCCAGAATGGTGGACCCACCACCCCAAACTCAAGCTCTAAAACAACTGTCTAAGCATCGCGATTCGAGTGCGGGTCATATGGAAAAGTCCTAAAAATCTAAAGGATATGGCTTATAATGTGTTTCAAAAAAGGCTTTAGAAAGGCTAGAAGGGGCTAAGAAGGATATACTTTTAAACTCCAAAATCACAAGGTGAGAAGGTATAAAAAGGCTTCAAAGGCTTAAAAATATGAAAGAACCGCCTTGATCACTTTCTACACTATGTAATTCAGAAAATTTCTTACCTTTAGCACTTTCATCAAATGGTTTTTCAACTAGCTTGGATCTCACGGCCTACACTTTCAAGGTTCCCTGAGATCGAACATACTTTCTATCGCATTGCTTACTAATCTTTTCTTTACTATCAACGTGTGTTTTCCTGCAAATACTCAAAGCATACAAATACATAGCTCATAAACATATCACTTACTATCATTAATCTACTGAGCTTATGCTTTCAAGCTATTAAACACACTCTACATCTAATTCCCATGCATCAAAAATTTTAATTTCACCCAAAAACAGAAAAATGGAGATGAGAGACAACGAATCCCCACACCCCCAACTCAAAAATGAGCCGTGTCCCCACGACTCGAAAAAAGACTCGAAAACAGAAATTAAAATTAGCAGATAGGCATAATTACAGAAATGGTAAGGAAGAAAGAGAACATACTCTCGAGGCTATTGCCTCGCATCATTGATATCCAAGATTGGAATTGCTGGACCTTTCGTTAATTGCTCAAGGAGTTTCATGATGTGCACTTGATTAGCATTGATTTGTGCCACATCATTGACTAAGGAAGTTTGAGCTGCTTCAAATTTCGTTAAACGCTCCTCCATCTTCTCTTGCCAATTTTGCTCCTTTTCTTCCTTCGAGACTTGAGTAGAACCCGCTCTTCGAAGGCTTTCTTTGATCCAAGCATTATCAATATAACTCGTCTTAAACTCGAGTTTCTCTTCTTCACCCAATACTACATTCGCTTTTCGCATAAGACACGTGATCATAGTTGGAAATTTAACGTTATAAACCGATTTAGGAGAGACCGAGAATCGTATCACCTCCTCATAGATCAACTGTGCCACATCAACTTCTTCTCCTCTCAAAATACAGTCCAACAGTAGCGCGTACTTCATGGTCACCTCCAAAGTTCGTGTGTTTCCAAAGACATTAGGGATAAGGAAATTATGCCAAATTCTAGCATCTGCTTGAAGATATTTATAAGGCCAAGGTGCCTTCAATTCTCCCTTTTGTAATTGCACTTTCTCCTTGTCTAAAACATGCTCAAAAAGTAATTCCTTATCAAAGATTTTTCGTTTAGCAACTGCTTCCTCAAATTTGCAAAAACCTTTCAGTTTCTTAAACTTGAAGTGGTCCCTAATCTCCTCAACTGTAAAAGGAACTAACTTTCCTCTAATCGGAACACAATCACTATCTCGGCTAAAGAGGCCTAGATAGAACTCCAAAACTAATTCAGGACATAATTCAGAACGGCTTACCATGAACGTAGACCAACCCAACTTCTCACCAAGCTCAAAGAATCTCTTGTAATCTCCATCTCTAATTTCCTCCTTGAATACTTTCTCATAGGCAAAAGGTAGTTCTTCTAATTGTTTCTCTGCAGAAATCTTCAAGGAATTTGAAGTATCCACTCTCTCTATAGGTATAGGATTTTGTTGAGGTTGTGTTCTTTCCTTTGCATAAAAATAAAGCTTTTTACCATTACTATCATACGAAGGTTTCCCACTCTTCAATTTATCTTTACCCTTTGATTTAGAACTAGCTCCTTTGTCAATTGATTTCTTCTTGTTTAAATCCACTCCCTTATTACTCTTCACCTCCCTCTTGCTAGATAAGATTGATGTTCTATTAGTCATCTTCAATTAACTCCCAACTCAAAGCTTTAGCAACCCTTTAAATTTTAACTTTTGAATTAATGGATGAACAAGCTTTATTTGTCCTAGGATGGGTGAATTGGTGATGAATCTCTATGTGGGTGAGGATGATTTGTAATGGGTAGGCTAGGATTTTTAGAAATTGTGTGATGAATTTGTGAAATTTGGCTCTTTGATTCTTCAATTTGAATGAATTTGGTGATGATTGGTAGCTTGATTCTCTCTTGTAATGATGTGGAGAGAAGGTTTGATGTGTTTTCCTTGATGATTGGGTAGTGTTTTGGTGATTGGTGAAGGTTTTGATGAGTTTCAATGGAGTTAGGAGAGTTGTGGAGTAGAAAGAGAGGGTTAAGGTTTAATAAATTCGGAATAATAGCTTCAATACCTCCTTTATAACTCAATCCCGTAACTTTCTCTCTCCTCTGGCGGTGCTGCGGACTACCCCTGCGGACCATGGGGTGCACCGCAGGGTAGTCCGTGACATCTGATGCTCGAAAATTTTTGCTCACTGACCTAAACCCGTGGTAGGACCCCGTGGTACGGGTTTTTTTTTTTTTTTTTTTTTTTTTTTTTTCGCGGACTAGGGTCCGGTGTACCGGAGGGTACACCGCGGCTTCTGTTGTCAACTCCGTCAAAATACCCGTGGTACTCACCCCGTGGTACGGGTTTTTGGGGCGCGGGCCATGGCGCGGTGCACCGCGGGGTAGTCCGTGGAATTTTTTCGTGTTTCTGACCTAAACCCGCGGTAGCTACCCGTGGTACGGGTTTTGACCTCGCGGACCATCCGTGCGGACCATGGGGTAGTCCGTGAGGGTAGTCCGCGGGGTGCTTTCTTGCGCTCCAAAAAATTTTCCTCGCGTTCCCTAACTCGGTCTCTCCGATTCCTACACACCAAAAACACTAATACCTTTCTCAAATATGCATTATCAACTAAAAACAGCTAAAATAAACTTAAACTAAGAATGTAAAAGACAGGAAAACATAAAAAAACTTCGGGTTGTCTCCCGAACAGCACTTTTGTTTAACGTCTTTCAAAGTTAGACGTGTTACCTCTGTCAAGATTTGCGAATATAGCCTCCCCAACAACGAGTAAGGCTATGAATGTCAACTAATCTGCGCTTGACCCCAGTTTTGGGGCGAATTTCTATCACCTTGGCTGAAACAACTTTAGTGACGATGAATGGTCCCATCCACGAATCTTTGAAACTTCGTGGCCTGTTCTCGCGTTTGTGGGCTTTCCATAGGACTTCATGGCCAACCCCAAACTCAATGTTTGGCTCAGTATCCACAGGTTTTAAGTGGATTTCCTCAGGAGGGACTTTGTGATGTGAAAGGCTGTGGATGATAGGCACGGTGGGATCCAACTTCCTTGGTTTCTTACCCAAGACATAGAAGGTCTCAGATACATTTTTAACATGAAGGGTGATGGTCCCATCTTGGAAGTTGATCACACTTTGACTTGTGGCCATGAAAGGCCGTCCAAGTATGATTGGAACCTGCTTATCTGCATCAAACTCAAGAATAACAAAGTCAGTAGGGATGGCGATATTACCTGCACGGACTAAGACGTCCTCCACTGTTCCCCATGTCCTCTTCACTGAGTTGTCAGCAAACTGCAACTTCACTGGAGTTTTCTCTGATTTTTGAAGTCCAAGTCTCTCGAACACGGACTTAGGCATAAGATTCACACCAGAACCCACATCGTACATTGCTTTCACTTTGAGCCTACCATGCAATTGAATAGGAAGGTTGAAACTTCCCGGATCTTTAAGCTTAGTGGGTAGCTCTTTCTCACTTCTTCTCGAAACCCTCAGGTTCTCTCTTGGGATCTCTACACTCGCCTCTTTTTCAGGAATAACTTGCGTAAAAACTTGTTGCGGTGTAAGTCCTCTCTTCGCAATCTCAAGCATTTGGGCGTTGATATTTTCAGGTTGGTACGCCTCTACAAATGTCTTGAGAATAGTGTCATCTTTAGGATTTGTATCAGGAATAGTTGATGACACTGGTTGAACACTAGGTGGCGATTCCACCTTCTCTTCTTCTTTCTCCTCTAGCACAGCAGGTGCCACTTCATCTTCTTTCGATTCTTCTTTTGAGGCTTCTTCCTCTTTCTCTCTTGCTAACTCCGCTGCATACTCTACCATCGATCGCATCTCCTCTTGCACCTTTTTCAGTAGCTCTATGAACTCGTCTCTCTCTTCATCGCTTTCCAGATGATAAACTTCTAGACAGTCGGACTCCTCGGGGTTAGACTCGGTTGGCTCTTCTTCAATACTGGGAACTTCCACGGCACTAATGGCAACATGTGGTGCTTCCTCCTTTTCTTTTTCGATTTCAAGGCATATAGCCTTGCAAGCTTCGAACACAACATTGTTTTCACCTCCTTCGATTGCCTTTACTTCCTTTTGTTCTGTTAGATGCTTGTTTATTTGGGCTAATTGAGTATTTAGCATCTGAAGTATGGCATCGTGTCCTCTGACCTTTTCTTCTTGAGCGTTTACAGTGGTGTTCAAACGTTCTAGAGCTTGTACTATCTGTGTATTGTCCATAGATCCTTCTTGCGGATACTGAGGTAAAGCTTTTTGGTCTAAAGTATCGGTATAGGCGTCTTGAGCAGGTTGTTGTGGAGGAGTAGGTCGATTCTGATATTGGTTTTGGTACTGACCTCTCTGTTGGTAAGAGTTGTTCTGGGGTCGCGATTGATATTGACTAGGATTGGCGGCCCCTTGTGGATTTGAATACTGCATACCCGGATGGTTGCGGTTGCCCCATCGGTTAGATATGAAGTAAACAGATTGCGGATTTGATTCACACTCTTCCCATGAATGATCGTTAACTCCACATTGTTGACAACCTTGTGCCTCTTGAACTACCTTTGTAGCAGCTAAATTCTTCTCCATCGCGATTCTCAGCTCCTTGATTTGATTTTCTAACGAGGATATTTGAGCTGAGTTCGCAGTTTCTGCATCTAAACGAAGCGTTCCTCGGGTCTTTGCTGCAGAAGCTCGCGTTGAAGGCCAACTTCTTTCTTGTTCCATAATATTTTCTAACACCTCGGAAGCTTCATTGTGATTCATGGACACAAAATTACCCTTTCCAATGTTATCCACCTTGTCTCTACCCTTGTCATCAAGACCTTCATAGAATATAGCAAGTTGTAGAGCAGGTGTATAACCATGGAGCGGGCATCTAGCTAATTTTTGTTGAAACCTTGTCCATGCTTCTCCCACTGTTTCTCCATCTTCTTGAGAAAATCTTGCAAGCTCGGTTTGATCTTTAAGTCTCATGCTCTTCGGATAAAATCGGTTAAAGAATGCGGCTTGAAGCTCTCTCCAAGAGTGAATGGTTCCATGTGGTTGTCTTTCTAGCCAATCGCTAGCTCTTCCGGTCAAGAAAAACGAAAACATATGACAATACAGTTGCTCGCGTGTAATGCCAGGAGTAATGTAGGCATCACAAATCTGCATGAACTTCTGAATCGCTTTTACCGGATCTTGAATCGCAGTACCAGCATAGAGTCCGAAACTTTGAAATTGACTAAGCATACCCGGATCGGGTCTAAATTTGATATTCGGAATCTCAGGAGGGCGGTAACCGATGGGTTGAACATGGAATGGTATGTTAAGGCCAGGTAGATCTTGTTCAACTCGGTTTTGTTGATTATTCTGCCCATTACCTTCTCCTACTGGCAGTTGTACACCAGGTGGAACAAACGCAGGAGGTCCTCCTGGTGCAAAGTAAACTAACTCCGGATCATTATCTTGAATGTCTGCCATAGTTCTTCTCAAGGCTCTTTCCTCACGAATTCGTTTGTTATAAGCTCTGAAGCTCCTCTCAGGCTCCGGTAAAGGAGGCCAAGAATTAAACACTGTGAAACCTGAAAAAGACTAAAGCAAACCACAAGCGTAAATCTGGAAAAATAAAAACGAAAACTAAACTAAAAACTGAAAAGTAAAAACTAATTAAAAACTAAAACTCGAAATAGCTAACCCACACGCTAACGAGACACAAGTCCCCGGCAGCGGCGCCAAAAACTTGGTGTCGCCTAGGGTGTGATAAAAATAAGATCAATTTAAGTATGGAAAACTATGCACTCTCACCCTAGACAGGCACAGTACTGCAAGTATTACAGGACGTATGCAAGTTTTAATGATAAGTAGAGTTCGTTCTCAGGGACTTAAGTGTGTTAAACGCGTAGGAACAGATAACGAGTAAAAGTAAATAATTAGAAAACAGAAAATTAAATATTTGGTTTTTCGAATTTATGAATTAAAACTAAATTAAAGCTAGGAAAATAAAGACAATAAAGTAAAGATTAAGAATATGAGATGAGAAGTATAGCTTAGGTTTTGCTAGTATGCACTAATCCTTCTAATTCTATCTATAGATCTAGTTCATAAGGGAGAATATTAGCTCTTGGTAATACTTAGTCAGGATTCTAAATTCCACTACCTTAGACCTTGAGAGCGACTAAGGGGGCTACGTCACAACCAAGAAGTGATTTAAAATAGGGTTATCAAACGCCACTAAGGCCCTAAGCAAATACTGCAAGTCTTGGTGATACTGTGGTTAAAACAAACCTTAATGACTATCTAGTTAGAAGTATGTTTTGTCAGAACTGCTATCGACACTAGACATTATGTGGTGGTTCAATAGTTAAACACCCTGTCAAGGTGACCATCTAACTACTCTTAAAACAATCCTAAAGTGATCAATTCTAGGAAAGACATTAAATCAAAACACATAAGCAAATATAAAGTAAGTAGCTAATATCAGATTAAAACATATAATTCCCAAAGAAACTTAGATAGAAGAATTAGAATTCATAGATTATACATATGCAAAACCCAAGCTATGGGAAGTTTAGTTCATACCTGAAGGAAATAAACTAAAAGAAATTACAAAAGACATCATCTTGCTCTCTACAATAAACTGGAAGAATAAAACCTTAAGAACTAATTACTATGAGGCAAGGATGATTTACAAGTGATATAAGGGTGTATTTATAGGTGTTTAGAAGACCTAATTCGTTTTCTTGAGGAATTGTTAAGGTAATGGACTTCTAGCCCAACTCAAATTCGTATGGAAATAAAGATAAACACTGCTGCGTTGTTTTGGTCATAACTTCTTTATTATTGGTCCGATTTTGCTCCACAAGATACCAAAAGAATCGCAACAGAATTTCCTACGCCCTTTAGGAGTAATCTACCAAATTCGGCCTCTTTATTAGGTAAAAACGCCTATCTTTGCAGAATCCCAGATTTAGGCAGCTTTTCCTTTTCCATCTTTTTAGCAATTCTTTCCTTATCTCCAATTACCATGCATATCTCTTTCCATAAGTTGTTGTCTTTGACTTGGACTCTAATTAAACTCCATAATTATCTTTAAAGCTACACACTAAATAAACAATTAAACCCAATATGCTCTAAAAACCATAATTCTACAAATCAAGACACAAAATAGGAAAGTGCACTAAAACTCAAGAAAATCGACATTATTGACTTCTAAAACACTAAAAATGATGTCTCATCTTAACATAAATCTATCACAAATGAGGAGACATCACGGTCCAGCAGTGTTTATCTTTATTTCCATACGAATTAGAGTTGGGCTTGGAGTCCACCACTTACTTCTCCTTCAAGAAAACGAATTAGGGCTTCCAAGATACCTATAAATACACCCTCTTATCATTGTAAACATGTCCTTGCTCAGTTTCAATCTTAGGCTTAGTCTTTACTTGTATTTTCTCACTTTTAAACAATAGCTTAGTCCTTATAATTAATATTCATCCTTAGAATCAAGCTATTCATCCAAGAAGCAAGCTGACCTGTAGAAGAAGACAAGAAGAAGAAGATTGGAGACTGGCAAACTCCTCTTCTACATCTCACCTTCTCTATATTTAGAGTAATTAGCTATAGATCTATTCTCAACCATATTTCTAAGCTTTTATTCTAGTAAGTTTTACCTTTAATTGTTGGATTATTATTTGGTCTTTAATTCATAAATACTATTTGTTATTTTAATTGATTGAGCTTGGCGTATATTGTTATTATGTGTTTTGACTTATTGTTACACCTTAGATTTGGCCAATCTTAGGATTATTCTTAGTTATTGACAACACCACATAATCGTCTAGTTTTGATACCTTGCTTAACTAGATAGCCATTAAGGTTTGATTTAATCACCAATCATTACTTAGGAATCCCTAGTAGTGGAGAGGTTGCTCCTAAGCCTAGAGAAGGCTAGGTAGAATTTAGAATCCTGGTTAATATATAATGCTTAATCTGTGACGGGTTAGAATAACGATTTAGTAATAGACTCATATTAGTAATCCTAATCTATTTGACTTACATTCATATTTAGTTATTTGTTTTGTTTATTTGTTTAAATTATTTAATTGCGTAGATTGTTATTTCATCTTTTTATATTTTTATTTAAAACATCTAAATTCATCTACGCTTGTTAAATATAAGTAGATCTAACGGATACAATCCCTGCGAACGAACTTGACTTATCATTAAAACTTGCAAACGATCTGTGATACTTGCAGTGAGTTCCGTGGTTCTCAAGGGTGTGTGCTCTTTATTATTATTCTTATTTATCTATTTATTTATCACACCTTTGCCCCCACCAAGTTTTTGGCGCCGCTGCCGGGGATTTATCTTTAAGTTAAATCTATTTTGTGTTTATTTAGTGTAGAAGTTTTTATTTGTTTTCAGTTTTACGCTTTCTTTTTGTTTTAGTCTTTCTCAGGATTTTAGATGGATAATCAACGGTTAGAGCTAGGTCTACCTAGTAAATTTCGAGTTCAACGCATTGGGATTCGCGTCCCAACTATTCAAGCCGTTAGATTCAAACCTGATCCTGACTTAATTAATCAATTCGCGAGCTATGGGAAATTTAATGGTGATACAAATCACGATCCGGTCAGATCTGTTCAAAAATTCATGCAATTTTGTGATGCCTACATTAATGAAGGTGTTACGCAAGAACAGATGTATTATTTAATGTTTCAATTTTTCTTGACTGGGAAAGCAAGCGATTGGTTCGATGATCAACCTCCCGAGCTAATAACCGATTGGGACAAGCTTCAAGAAAGATTCCTTGATAAATTTTATCCTACAAGTATGCGAGGGAAGGAACTCTTGGAGCCTACAAATTTCTTACAAGAAGCCCGAGAGAGTGTTGGTGAAGCATGGACGAGATTTCAAAAGATGTTGGCAAGATGTCCACTACATGGATACACGCCACAATTACAATTATCCATGTTCTATAATGGACTCGATAGAGAGTCAAGGCTGAGAGCAGATAATATGGGTCGTGGAAATTTTGTCTCTATGGATCCAAAAGAAGCAAAAAGTGGTATGGAAACAATCATTGAGAACAACATGAGTTGGCCACAAGGAAAAACTCCTTCCACTAACGACGAAGAAGATGCGAGGATTTCAAGCTTGCAAGATCAAATACAACAACTCGCTATAACTGTTAAGGAAAGCATCCCAAAGCCACCTCAACAGTTATACCTACAAGAGCAAGCCTATGAAAATCAAGCTAATCAACCACCGAGCTGCCATGTGCATAATGTTAGTCAAGCTCAATCACGTCCTCAAGAAGAAATCACTGAGTTAAAAGAGACTATTAGTCAATTCATCATCTTCTCGAAGGAAAATATGAGCAGACTTGAATCAAAGATCGATGCATCAGTAGTGCAAAGCCTGCAACAACAAAATCAAGATCTTAAACGACATAATCAACTTTTAGAGAAGAATGTGATGCAGCTCACTACAATCATAGAACAGATGAAAAGTCAACTCCTACAATTGACCCAAGATACAACTACTAACATGAAGAAGATCCAATACGTAGACGACAAGGTCAAGACTATTAGTCTTCAAACTCAAAAGATAAAAGAACACGGTGAGATAATCACCGAAGCACTACCATCTCCCTCAAAAGGGGATGTTCTACCAAACAAGTCAAACGTAAGACGGATGAACTTAGATGAGATAATTGTTGAAGATTGGGTTGAAGAAGTTGAACCAGATAAAATAAAGAAGCCAAGAGTGGTTGATGAACCAAGAATTGAAGAGAGAAGTAGAGCAAGACAAACACCCATACATTGCCACTATCCCGCGGAGCAACATCAGAAGTGTATAGAGGCGTTAAAACAAGTGAAAATTAACGTCCCTTTACTCGAAGCTATGGAAGGAAGGAGAAACTATGATCGATTCTTTATGGAGGCACTCTCCAATAATAAAAGATTCACAAGAGCCAAGTCTGTGGCAATCAACGAAGGGGTATCAGCACGAGTTCAACGAAGATTACCACCGAAGCGTAAAGATCCAGGAAGTTTCAATCTCCCAATCAAAATAGGTGGTATATTCCATGGAAAAGCCATGTGTGATTTAGGGGCAAGTGTGAATATCATGCCCAAAAGTGTATTCAAGAAGATTGGTATTAGTGAAGCGAAACCGACATCCGTAATCTTACAACTTGCGGATCAATCTACTGTTAAGCCGTGGGGAGTAATAGAGGATGTACTCGTTCAAGTAGGTAACCTTGTTATTCCAACGGACTTTATTATTCTTGACTACAAAGCAGATAAGAACGTCCCATTCATTCTTGGGCGTCCATTCCTAGCCACCAGCGATACTATAGTGAATGTGAATGAAGGAACCGTGACTCTTAGTATTAAAGATAACGCTGAAACATTCTATGTTTCGGGAAAGAAGAGGAAAAGAAGTCAAAGGAACTATATCCAATCAGAGCAGTAACCAAGAAGCCAGAACCTGAAAGTCTCCAAGAAACCATAGAGAAAAAGATTGAGTTTGGGGTAGGAGACGAGGTGGCATGGAAACCTCCCAACCCCAAACAGATCAGTTCTTGGAAGGGACCTTATGTTATCACGCAAATTTTCTCAGAAAGAGTGGTCGAAATCAAGGCTATCAAAGGTTGCAAGCTCGAGTTGGTAAGCGTTAATCATCTCACTCACTGCTGGGGAGGCTATAAAAAGAAATAACCGAGGTATTGGAGAAATCGAGTTAGGGAAGCGAGCAAAAATTTTCGGAACGGAGAAACTTCGGCAAGTCATATCTTTGCGCTCGGATGTCGAAATCAGGTGATCTTTGAGCCTAAACTGCATAACTTTTCGAGATCTAGCTGATGGGGAGGTTTTTGCCAAGTGCGGTACACCGGACCTCTTAGTTAGCATATATGTCCTCTTTACTCCCCTTTATTGTCTAAATTTCTTATTCTTAAGGACCTTGACCTTATCTTATTATAATTTTCCTCACTCAAATTACTGATGTCTCCTCATTTGTGATAGATTTATATTAGGATGAGACATAATTTTTAGTGCTTTAGAAGTCATTATAGTCGATTTTCTTGAGAAATGCTACACTTTCCTATTTTGAGTCTTGATTTAGTAAAATAATATTTTTAGAGCATATTGGGTTTAATTGTTTATTTAGTGTGAAGCTTTAAAGATAATTATGGAGCTTAATTAGAGTCCAAGTCAAAGACAACAACTTATGGAAAGAGATTTGTAGGGTAATTGGAGATAAAGAAATAAAAGCTAAAAAGATGGAAAAGGAAAAGCTGCCTAAATCTGGGATTCTGCATACACGTCCAAAGATATGCGTTTTTACCTAAGAAATAGGCCGAATCTGGTGATTTCCTTCTAAAGGGTCAAGATAATTCTGTTACGATTCTTTTGGTATATTATGGAGCAAAAACCGACCAATAACGAAGAAGATATGCTCAAAACGGTCCAGCAGTGTTTATCTTTATTTCCATACGAATTAGAGTTGGGCTTGGAGTCCACCACTTACTTCTCCTTCAAGAAAACGAATCAGGGCTTCCAAGATACCTATAAATACACCCTCTTATCATTGTAAACATGTCCTTGCTCAGTTTCAATCTTAGGCTTAGTCCTTACTTGTATTTTCTCACTTTTAAACATTAGCTTAGTCCTTATAATTAATATTCATCCTTAGAATCAAGCTATTCATCCAAGAAGCAAGCTGACCTGTAGAAGAAGACAAGAAGAAGAAGATTGGAGACTGACAAACTCCTCTTCTACATCTCACCTTCTCTATATTTAGAGTAATTAGCTATAGATCTATTCTCAACCATATTTCTAAGCTTTTATTCTAGTAAGTTTTACCTTTAATTGTTGGATTATTATTTGGTCTTTAATTCATAAATACTATTTGTTATTTTAATTGATTGAGCTTGGCGTATATTGTTATTATGTGTTTTGACTTATTGTTACACCTTAGATTTAGCCAATCTTAGGATTATTCTTAGTTATTGACAACACCACATAATCGTCTAGTTTTGATACCTTGCTTAACTAGATAGCCATTAAGGTTTGATTTAATCACCAATCATTACTTAGGAATCCCTAGTAGTGGAGAGGTTGCTCCTAAGCCTAGAGAAGGCTAGGTAGAATTTAGAATCCTGGTTAATATATAATGCTTAATCTGTGACGGGTTAGAATAACGATTTAGTAATAGACTCATATAAGTAATCCTAATCTATTTGACTTACATTCATATTTAGTTATTTGTTTTGTTTATTTGTTTAAATTATTTAATTGCGTAGATTGTTATTTCATCTTTTTATATTTTTATTTAAAACATCTAAATTCATCTACGCTTGTTAAATATAAGTAGATCTAACAGATACAATCCCTGCGAACGAACTTGACTTATCATTTAAACTTGCAAACGATCTGTGATACTTGTAGTGAGTTCCGTGGTTCTCAAGGGTGTGTGCTATTTATTATTATTCTTATTTATCTATTTATTTTTCACACCTTTTCCCCCACCAATTAGATTGTTAATATTAGTATCCACAACTAGCTACTTAAAACCTAGCACACCTAGTACTTAGCTTCCGCACTTAGTAAACTCTTTAGATCCCTATAGTATCATTGATTAAGAGTTTTGCCTATAGGTTTTTTAACCTCCTCTATCCTAGTTTAGGAGTCCTGAATTTTTAAAGCATGCATAGATTAGATTATAGTCATATCCCCTCACCCTCTTAGGCTTTACATATGGGTTCAAAGCCTAACTCTATATGAATAACTTAACCATTAGCGGAGTTAAAGATTTTATTATCTAATCATTATTGGACAAAATGTATTAATTATATTTCTTTGTGTGCTAGGTGAAATATTGAGGATTGGGAGGTGTTGATCATATTATATGTAAAAGGTCGAGTTGAAATAGAATGATCACTTGGATCAAAGTGTTGAGCATCAACAACTCTTGGAATCTTTTTTTGAGGATGCTCAAACCAAATTTATGGGGTAACAATTGTATCTATCCCTCTCTTGATCTTTTTTCTTCTATGTTTTTTTTATTGCATAAATCTCTAGCTGCAATAATCTTGGGGTCTTATTTTAATGTTCTAAAAAATTTAAGGACCTCTTTGCAAAAACACTCCTTTCAAAATATTTGGGGTTCCAAACTACATTATTAATAATTTATTTTCATGTTTGTGCTTATATGTTATTATTTGGTTGAAATCATCTTTTGGATATATCAAAGGGGTTGACATTGTAACTTGTAAAATTTGTAGGGACTTTTGTGAAACTCCGATTTTCTCTTTTTCAAACTTATCAAAAACTTTTTTCTAATACTTTCTTGATTTATTCATATATTCTTCTTTTGAAAATCTTGCTTTCAAAACAAACCCTTTAGATGCAGATTTCTTCTTTTCTTGCATATATTTTTACATATTCATGATATCATCCTTTTGTGAAAAGCTTTTTAGTAGACTTTCTCTTGAAATGATTTTACTGAAAGATCATATGAAAAATCTTTCTCGACAACCTTTAATGCTTTTTAAACCATATTCTTGGAAATTAATCTTCACTTGTGCTATCTATTGATATTTCCTTGTTCATATTGTATTTGGTTGCACTAATAGATCTTCTTGTAAGACTTTGTATTAAGAATGCATGTAGAAGTTAATAGCCATCATTTTGAAGTTCTTTCAAAGAAGATGAATATCCACTTGAAGCACATCCACACAAAGTTTTTGTAAGGATGAGATTGATAAATTGAAGATGCTAAAAACATATAAAGTATTTACTTTTGGATAAAGCTCGTGACTCATTCTTGCATCGGTTTGTAAGATCATTATTTTCCTCCTTTTTGAGTTATCTTGATTTTCTTGCATACTGTTCCTTTCAGGATCCTCTGTGCTTATGTGATTTTTGTTAGGCATTTCTTGCATATATATCATATCTTGCCGTCTCCCTTGATAGATTGTTTATTTGACCTTATTGATTTCTCCCTTTTTGTTCTAATTTTATGCCCTTAAGAGACATCTTTTTAGGTGAATAATTGACTAATATGATAGACTTTTAGTATTATTTTGTTATATTTTATTTTCTCTCCTTGGATTTATAATATTTCATTTTTAGAGCTTTTGGTACGTTAATTCGTTTGTTTTAGCGAAACGTTCTTAGGTCCATGGATGCTAGGGAGCACCAATACAAGGAGAGTCAAGAATTAAAGTCCTAGATCGAGTAAAGAAGTCAAAGACGAGAAAAGATATCGTGAAAAGTTGACTAGGAAAACTGCAAATCTAGAAGGCTGATATTAATTTCTGATTTTGAGCGACGTAAACATGGATTCAGCCTTTGGGTCGGAAAATAGAGATTATTCTTTATTGAGTTAGGAAGATTTAGAAACTAGAATGAGTCAATTTGGAGTTGATTTCCAAAAGTTACGACCGTTTTACTAACAACTGTACATCAGTTACGGGATTTCATATTTGGACTTGGGCTTTTATTCATTTAACCTAATCCTCTTAAGTAAAAAAACCCCAATCCGATTTCTCCACTATAAATAGGCGTTTAGACCTCATTATTTAGAACCTCTCATTTTATTCTTCAAATTAAATCATGCTTTGAAGAGAGCGTCCAGAGGAGAAGCAAGAGCAGGAGCTGGAGAAAGTTATTTCTTCCAACTATAGTCATATTCAATCCTTCAATTAGGTTCTTAATTTTGTTTTATAATTTAGGATAATGAATTTTCTTTATTTCTTTTCAGTTTTTCATTTGAACATGAGCTAAATTATTAAGTACTTTAGAATCGCAATTATGGGTTAAACCCTTATTTATTTTAATTGAAGTTTTTTTTTTTGAATTTAGGATTGTTTGATTTAATCTGAATTGCGTATTTTGTATTAACTATTATCGCATATTATTTACTATTTTTATTCTGGCCAATTAGAAATGGGATTGAGTAATTAGGCTATTCACTTTGGTGGGGAAGTGATCACCTTGACGGGGGGTTTAATTACAGATCTAGGCAATAGACGTGTGGTATTCGTCAATGACCTTGACGGGCTTGACTAACCATACAACCAATTGAGTAAGAGACAAAAACCATTTGAAAGTAGGTATAATCGCCCTGATGGGGTTTACAATAAGGTAGGATAGCTCCTAAGTCCACCCTGACGGGGGTTAGGAGATTATAGAGTCCCGACTAATACATAAATACCAATTTAGCCCTTAAATGGAAACATTAATTATATAAATATAGGTAGATCTCTTACGAGACTCAAGTACACATTCTCACCTTGCATCTACATATTTTTACTTTTAGTATTTTATTTTAGTTAATCATTTTAGCACTTATTTTCTTGCATCATTAGTTCATAAACAAAACCAAACAAAAATCTTATCATTTATTTTCTTGTCATATAACAATTATCCTCACTTATTACATACATCATTCATATCCATCTGTCCCTGAGATCGATTCCCGTTTACCAGATTATTACTTGGACGACCCGTACACTTGCGGTTCGTGTCCCTCCATTATAGGGTGTGATTTTATCACACACCAAGAGACACCACTTATTCCTAGTGATACCTAATAAGGATAATTCCATGCTTTACATCTTTTGCTTCATGTCATATTTGATTCTATTTGATATGCATGCTAATTGATTGTCTATTTATTGATTTTCTTTTCTTAGAAGAGAATTATGATGACTATAAATATGTTTATATGCTATATTAATCATACATGCTTCACATGCTCTTTTGGATTCCTATGATCTTAATTTATTATCCTTAAAGGATATTTATTGACCATATCTATTTCATTTCGCTTCTTCATGTCATTATTCATCAAATTCTGTAGAGATTGATCACTCATGTCATATTGTACCTTTTCTTGATAATTATTTTATGACATATTGTTTTATGAGACCGCATTGCTTAAGTGTTATGTGTTGCATATCTTAGTAATTAGAATGTCATATGGTATTGTGAGAGATCTTTTAATATATCTTTATCTTTGGAATCCATCTTATGTGAATCTTGATTATGGTTATCTACTATTGCCCGTTCTACATTTGTATATGATTTTTTGGTAATATCTTTTGTTGAGACAAAAGGTGCAAAAGATGCTCATTTTCATTCGCTCTTGATGGATGCTATTGGTAAGAAGTTGCCATTCCTCTTGGTCAATAAATGTAAGATCTTTCTATCATTGCTTATATCTTTATATATGATCCTCTTACCTTTCTTTATATGTTTTATTTTGAGGCTATGTTATTATCCTACTTATTTAAAAATATGTAAGGTTATATGGTTATCATGATTTGTATGCTATGTTTAGGTATTTAATGCTTATGAATATTATGTTTCTTCTAGGGCTAGTTCACTTAAGTAGGCTTACCTAGTTGTTTAGGTACTTCATTCTTTTTGATGAATACAAAGGGGAGAAAGATGTACACTAATTTTTTTTCTACTTGCACTTTCTCATACTCATAAAAATTTCGTTGTTGTTTTAAAGCAACCTCGGTTTATGCAATAATTTCAATTAAGCTCTCCATCAACCACCTTAAAGCAAATAATATCTTAGATCGAGTCCTAATCCATTTCATTCAATCATGGAAGGTTATATATTTGTTTACTCATATGTAAATTTTCTTATAGGCCTAAATGTAAAGAATTTGTTGCATTTTGACGGCTTGTACGACACTTATAGTATACAACCACGGTGTACCCCAAGCCCAATCCTCTTTTTCGCTTGCCTTTCCAGATTTTACACTTTGGAATACTTTATTGAATGTTGAATTACGCACACGGTTCAATTTTCATATGTTACTACTCTCCATATAAGTTACAACTCAAACGTGCCATAATCCTATCTCTGTATACTCATCATAATGTTCTTAAACTCTTAATTTTACGGATTTTTTTTCCATGTTTTAGCGATGCAGGTGTGAATACTGAGATATGGTTGGATTGAAGATATCTTTTGCTGCTCCTTTACGTCTTAGTATGTAATTGGGATTCTTGATATGCTTGGGTATGACATGAGTTCACAGATTCCGATTCCTCGTGGTTTGAAACTTTCTATGGAGAAAAAAACACTTGGGTTTTGTTTAATTAGGATCTTGCAACTAAATTCTTTAAACAAGGACAATTCTTATTTTAAGCTAAAGGAAAACAGGGAGCTCATGTTGGTCGATTCGACATATGGGAAGATAGCTAGGATGAGCAAGACTAGTAAAACTCTGGTTGAATCGGTCACTCTTTGATGCTCCAAGCAATACACTTCTCCCACAGACTAAAACCTGTCTATTTCCGAGTCTCTCTGACCACCGAGATGGTATCGAGTTATACATTGATTATATTATAATGCATATAAAATACATGCATTTAGGTCTGGCCCGGGGTGTATCCTGAAGCAGCATCCGTTAGAGTTCTCGATTTTTTGACATTTTTAGGAGCAGATCATCTAAATTTATTATATGTGTGTATATATATATCTCCGATGTAAATAGTAGATTAAAAAAATTAATGATATATACCACCCAAATAAATATCAATCCCAGTTCAAGACCTGTGGCGTGAATTGGTTGGTAATAAATCGTTAATTAGATGAAGAAAATCAATAAATCAACTATTTATAGCCAGCCAATTCACTCCACGTCATTAGGTGGTATTTGAGTGGTATGATTTTGGATGGTATATATCATTACTCAATAAAAATAGTATTGTTAGTTTGGTAGTGAGGTGACATTCTTTTTTCCACGAGACCTAGAGTTCAAACCATTTTATTAGTAATAATATTTTTATTTATGTAAATGACCTTATTTTTTGAGTTTGCTCTAGTCTCCTGAAATATCAAGACCAGTCCTGCATTACAACCTCTATTTTTTGAAAGGTCGTCTATATAAATCAAAAAGATTATCTGTTTAAAATATCGAAACTTTTTTCTAAAACTTTTTTTCCCAATTATTTTTATTAAAATATTAGAATTTATTATTAAAATATATAAATTATTAAAAAACCATCATCATTATTAATGAGTAGAGAAATTCAATCAAATAATATTTATTATAAAATAATAAACATAATTAGTGCATGTTATATGGATTCATGTACTTTTTTCATTTTCATATATATCTTCTACAAATATATGACCCTCCTACCATTGTATTTGACATACAACTTGAAAAAAAAATTAGTCTTTCAATATTAATTTACATTAGTCTTTCAATATTAATTTTTAACACGTTATCCGTACGAAAAATAGCCAACTGAGAGGTAAGATTTTTTTTTAAATGGTTAATCTATAAGTAATGATCAATCGCGGTATATACTGTAATTTGTTTTTATATAAATCTTTATACTGTAATCAATCGCGTTTACTTGGTGTTAAATTCTTTTCTCTGCTTATTATCCTTGTCTGGAGGTCTCGTATCATCCAAGTACCAAAGAGTTGCACGCTTGACATGCAATATAGGGAATAATCCCTCAAATAAGTCTAAATAAGCCCTAATAATATGTCTCGTGATATTATTAATCTATCACATGAAAGGATATATAAATTAAATAATAAACTCAAGTATAGATTGTCTTCATTCTGTTGACCCTTCTAAAGTCTCATCCTTTTCTAGAGGTCTTAGCATTCTAAGTTTGAAATTTATCCCTAACTCCATCCCATTTGGTGATTAATCTCATGTCCATACATATGTTGAATATTCCTTTAGAGTATCCTTCCATGTCCTATTAATGTACTCATTTCCTTGTGAGTTCTAGAATGTTAAACCTTGTAATCTTGTTAGGATAACCATCCCAAAATAGTTCTAAACCCTACCTCGTGATGGGTGATTTTAATTGATCATATCTCAAGAGGAAAAATGGGGTTATATACTCAAGTGTCCTACAAAAAATAAGGATTTCTCTGACTTTATTTTTGGTTTTGAGTTGACTGAATTCCCCATCAAAAGGATGTTAGATCACGTGGTCTAACAAAAGGATGTAAATTAAATTATTCTTCAACAATTAGTTAGGTTATTAGCTAATTCATACAACTAGACCTTTACTTATATTTGTGGGTAGTTAATATCCCTGTGATCAAGTCTAACCACTCTTCAATTCTACTCTACCCTAATTCCTCTCATAATAAATCTTCTAAGAAGATATTTGCCTTTGAACATTTTTTGGATGAATTTAAAAGTGTGGGAGTATACTCTCTAACTGTTGGTATGAAAACCCTTTAGCTCAGGACATTATATCTCTTATTACCAAACTGAAATTTGTCAAAAGAGGAATTCTAGTTTGGATCAAAGTTTTACTTTCTAATATTTCCATAGAAATCATTAGCATTAAATAGGGTATTCATAATATTATCAACATCCTTACACCATTGATATGAAGATTGAACTTCAGAGTCTCCAGGATAAGATAAACCACCTGTGGAAGGTGAAAAGTCCTATTGGTCAGCTAGAGCTAGACTGGATTAGGAGATGGTAAGTGATATAAATACTTCCTTCTATTATGCTACCACTTAAATGATAAGAATTAGTAGTGTCATCATAATTAAGATGGATGATGATTAATGGAATGAGAGTCATGAATGTATGCAATACACATTCCAGTCCTTATTCTCGTCTCTTTTTCAAACTGAAGGATTAAGAACCTTGATCATATCATGAAATGTGTCCTAGAAATTGTCTCAGACTCCATCAATGCACCTAGATCTTTCCCTTTATCCTTGGATGAAGTTAAATATGTAGTATAGTGTCTTTGGAAAAAAAAAAACAACCATGTCTTAATGGCCTCAATGGTGTTTTCGACAAATCTTATGGGAGACTATTAATAAGGTTGTCTTTTTGGAACTAGACAGTTTCTTAAGGTTAATACAACTCTTTTCTCCTTTAACCATACTCGCATAACATTAGTTCCCAAAAAATCTAATCCAAAAATATTTAAGGACTTCATACTTACAACTTACAACAACTTCTTATACAAGATCCTAGGTAAAATTCTTGTTCGTAAAATTTACCTTTCATGAAAAGTCTTGTTGATCCTAATCAGAATAGGTTTATCCCTTGTAAGTTGATTCAAGACAGTATTATACTAACTCTGGAAGGTGTTTACGCTTTTAAAAGGATTAAAATCAATTTTACAAAATACCTAACTGCCTCAAACTTGAATTGTGTATAACATATTATTAAGTGGGGTGTCAATAATAAAAAAAGATATCTCTAGCTTGTGTAATAATAATATTGTCATGTATCACGCGATCTTTAATAAATGTTGATTGATTAGGAGAGACTATCTCGTTCATTAATCCTTGTAATCTGTTGGATAGAATTTTTCCTATGATTTTATAACAAAAATTAACACAAGAGATAGGTCAATAATCGCCCGAATTTTCCTTGAGTATCCTCTTTGTGGATTACAGTAATTAGAGTATTGCTAAGTTTATCAAGTGGAAAGTTACTAGAGAAAAAAATCTAAGATCATACTAAAAACATCCTCTTTAATAATGTCCCAAAACTCCTTATAGGACTTACCATTAAGTCCATGAAGGCCCGGTGCTTTCGATGACGACAAGTCCCGAACTACTCTTTTCACCTCCTCCATTGTGGGTATTGCTGTAAGTTTTTCATTCATTTGGTCATTAACTCGTATTAGACCGGGGGGCATGGTGTGTGGTACAATCGGAAACAAAGAAGTCCGCTACGAGGACTTTAGCAGTTTGAGTGGGGGAGTTTGTCACGGGCAGACATTTCTCTCTCACCCGAGATGCAAGTTGGGGTCTTTAGCCACACGAGAGGCACTTAATCATGTGCGTAACTAACATGTGATATCCTTGATACAGTTCTGTATGGTTATTATTATGTCTTGATCTGGTTATACGAAGCGTGAATGTGCTATCAACCCAGTGGATAGGCATGGCCCCTTCCCTAACCTCGGAGGAGGGGGATGCCGAGCGGCGTCCGAAGTGTCGGCCTGTCTCAATTGGTATCAGAGTTAACTCGTCTTAGTCAAGCCGAAGCATATACGAGGGAGAACCGCGAAGCAAAACGATTGTGGGAACAAGCTGCAGAGCGCACGCTTTTGGTCAGTCGGGTGGACTTTCCAACCCCAAGGGAACAAAGCCAGACGGAAGGGTCCGAATAAAGCCTTACATGTGAGTGTTGTTGTCGCGAAGAGATTAACGACAGTGGGGGCGGATGCAGGGGCATACCGGTTTGGTCTGTCAGGAGGACTTGCCAACCCCAAGAAGTCAGCGATAATGGTAGAGTCCATCTTGCCTCTGCTTGCGAGGGTTGTTGTGATGAAGTCTACCTAGGTGGGGGGCTATCGAGTACGGTCATGAAGAGCTTCCACAATGTGGGTACTGGTTGATATGTATGCTTGAGCGAGGTAAACCAAGAAGATGATGGCAATACAAGTGCAGTGGCAGGACAACTTGTGTGGTTGTTGTCTTTGGTGTGGTCGGTTTATCCTTGTCAGCCTGTGATTAGATCGGGGGGCAACCGTGTGTGGCGCAATCGAAAACATAGACAGACCGCTACGAGGACGTAAGTGGTTTGAGTGGGGAGTTTGTCACGGGCTGACATTTCTCTCTCGCTCGAGATGCAAGTTGGGATCCTAAGCCACATGTGAGGCACTTGATCCTGTGTTTAACTGACACGTGGTATCATTGATATAAGTGCGTATTGTTAGTATTATGTCGTGATCTGGTTATATGAAGCATGAATATGAAGCGTGAATGTTCTATCAACCTAGTGGATAGGCGTGGCTCTTTCTCACATCTTCAAGAAGAGAGGTGTCCAAATCCCTTTTATTTTACTTTTTGGATTCGTCTTTGATTATTTGTATCTTTATGGTGTTTTATGGTGTTGATCCTTTTTGTAATTTTTTATATTAAGAAGAGAAGAAAAATTCAACGCAAGAAATGCAGTTGAAAATTAACTATAAATGCGTGATCAAGTCAAAGTTCCCATCGCCCATGACAGGTTCCGTGTTATGGTCGATATACTCTTTTTTTCCAAAGGTCGATATAGTCGAACGTGTGATTAATGCGGGTTCCATATTTCCACTAGGTTACTGTCAATCGTCAATATGACAAAGCATTTTTATCTTGTCTAATAATTGCATCTGTACTGAGATTATCAGTACATTGACAAGTAATGTAAATTATGTCATTGGTGAATGGATTGATCTGCCCAAGTGGTGTTTGCGAAGGTTGAATTATCGGGCTGATTAGAAATTTAGTTTTGATTGATTTCAAGTTTTCGAAAGGATTTATGACGTTGTCATTTAATTAACAAATATTAACACTAAATTATAGAACTATTAAAAAGATTCTTAGGGAATTTATTGTGGTTAGCAGCCGATAAAGTAAAGTTTTGCACTTATTTGTCTTAGATGACTGATGAATTTAAGTCAATATCTTTCTAAAGAATAAAAATTGTAAGATTTAAAGAAATATACAAAATAAAAAAGTACTAAAAAATTGGGATAATTCCATTTAAAAGATTGAGATAATTCCATTTTTAGTCCTAAATAACAATATCTCTTCTAAAATTAGCCCAGTCAAATAATTATTCTATTTTAAGGCCTTAAAACAATATTACCCCTACAACTATATTTTTATAGTTACATAACTATATTTTTATAGTTCTAGAATTAAATTTTTTTTTGCTTCTAAAACTATATATTTGTAGTTCTAGAACTACAAATATGTAGTTGCAGAATGCTGTAAGAAAAAAATGCAGAAAAAACGTTTGAATGTTAACAACTGCAATTCAACCAGCGAAATTGCCAGGTTCAGTCCTGACTTTTTGGAGGCCTAAGGCGAACTTTAGAAAAAGGACCCTTAAAAAATTATAACTTACATAAAAAAAAAAAAAAAGACACAATATAATAAGAAAAACGACTAAATAAATTTAAGAAAAACACAACCAATTTATCACTTGAACACTCATGTCCTTACCGTTTTTGATGCAAATTCACTAATATTTTTTAGTCTAAAAATAATTTAATATCACTTATATGCAAAATTCTAGAAAAAATTATTAATGAATTAACAATCTAATTATAAACTTTTCTAATTAATTAGATATAAATAAAATAAATTATAAACTATAAAATTTATAACTATTCATTTAATAATTTTTTAATCATAAACCTAATTATTTAGAAAAGATAAAATAATTAAATAAATATAATCTAGATAATATATATTCTAACAAAAAAAACAGCATATATAAAAGTTATAAAATAATAAAATAATATTATAATGAATTAAAAATAAATTAGAAAAAAAATACATACCTTTGATTATTAAAAGAGGCATGCACGCTATTCTTTTTTGTTCCAATCAGGTCAGCCGCCGCACGTTGACTATTGTGTATTAGTCTTCAACTTTTTATTAATTATAATATAGTGAGTAGTATTGAATATAAGATTTTTTTTATGGGACTTGGAACAAAAAAAAAATATTTTTTTATGGGACGAATGAACAAAGCATTATTAAGTACTGATATATATATATATATATATATATACAATTTTTGACTTGGTCAACAAGTTATTTTAATTTTTTATTTCTTTTGAATTGGGCTGGTATATTAAGTTGTGCCTTTTTAATTTTTTTACCTATAATATTTTATACATAAAATAAATTTGGGGGCCCTAAAATTTTCATTTATTGGGGGGCCCAAGGCCATGGCCTCCTTGGTCTACCCCCAAAACCGGCTCTAGAAATTGCATATATCAACTCTAAATTTTATATATAAACATGTATGAATATCACATGTAAGTTATTTCAACTTTCATTAGTGCAAATCACATATACACATGATTACTTAACAAAACTAACAAAAATTCAATTAACAAAGCTCCATTAAAGTGTAAAACGAATCAATAGTAGTTTATGATCAATAGTAAACTCAAAACGCAGCTCATAATACGAAGAAATCATCTGCATTACCAAAAGCAGTAAATTATAGTACAAAATGAAGAAAAAAATGAAAAACGTGAATTGATATATAAGATTACAGCTGAGCATATATAAATATGAAAAAAACAATTGGAAAAACAAAATTGTAAAATAAAAATCACAGAAAATCATAGAAAATAAACAAAAAACGAATTTGAAAAAAAAATCTTATGATTTGTGATGATTACCTTGTTTTTTATCGTAAATTCCTTGATATTCTTAGATTAGAAGCTTATATTGTTGATTTAGATTCGAAAACTATATGAAATTCGAGCTAAATTGAAGAATTTAAGCTAGTGTGTGTTTTAGGTGTAGTGTGTGTTTATATAGGGAAGAGAGAGATGCGTGAGTTTTTTTGTTTTGATTTTAAAAATGTAGTTATGAGGTTATTTAGGTGTTAATTAAGTAGTATATAATTTATATGGGGGATTTTTGGTACTAAATAAGTTTAGAGGCCTAAAATTAGAAGACTAATTATTTTTAGGCCTATAGTTAGAATAAAATTATTAGGTGACCTATAATTAGAAGACTAATGCAACTTTAGGCTTAAAAATAGAATTATCCCTAAAAGATTTTTGTATACTTGACCGGTCTTGATAGAAAAAAATTACAAGGGAGGGCCAACACTTCACTTATATTACATATGGTAACTTAAGTGAAGTTTTGATAGGGAAGGAGTCTTTTTTTTGTCAACTGGAAGGAGTCTTGATTAGGTGAGTAGAATTTTAACAAAACCAAAAAAACAAATTAATTTTAACCAAACCAATCCAAAATATATATTAATTTTACCAAGACCAACCTTACCCATCGGTATATCTTATGACTTTTCAGTTCCATGTATTTTACCTATATATTACCCAAGCTATTGGGTTGGGTTTACCTAAACCGAAAAACGTGTAATATAAAAAAATACAAAACATGCATATTAGAGAAATCTTTTTATTTGGCTTCTTGAATATTTCAAACATGCATAACTTATTTTGAAGTATTCGATTCACTACTTCTTGATTTGTAATGTCAAAATTGTAACTTTGATCTTAAGAGATATAATAATACCGGTTTTTTCAGATTTTTTTCATTATTATAAACTTTTTTATGCGTTAACAAAATTTGAATAATGTTGACTAACGTGGGTAAAGCGAAGGTAACCGAAGGGTAACCCGAATTAACCCAAGGGTAAACTTTTTTTTACCCTACCCTTGGGTCACCCAAGCAATTCCTTAAACCGAAATATATATTACCCTTGGTTTACCCTAACCTCAAAACCGGATAAAACCGACCCGTGCTCTCCTCTTTGAGTCACTCCCAAAGCGTAAAGTATGAGTAAATTCTTACCATTCGCGAAGTGAAAAGGGCCATAAGAACGATTTGTCTAGCGAATCTTCTTATCTATTTTGAAGAGCAATTGGACAGTTATCTTGACAAATCTACGTGTCTTACGCTTCTTTGAGCAGTTGAGCCAACAATTAGATAAGAAAGTTACTCTAAAGGTCAAATGTTTTATTCTTATCGATTCCCTACTGTTATCCTAACTTCCTTGCCTAATATTTATAAATAATTTGACATTTCATTAAAAAGGTATGCACACCACACCACACACAATTACAATATCTCCATTATTCCTTTACAAGTCATAATATATGTTCATACATATCAAACTACCCTCGAAGTGATCTATGATATCTTTATCTCAAGGATTATTCATCTTTAATCCAATACATAACTAACTTGAGTGTCTGAGTGTGTGGTCCCCAAAGGTGTGATATACAAATCAACACTAAAGGAGGGTGACCCCCCCGCAAGTGTACCGATCGCTGACAAGTAATATAAAGTAAGTTCCAGGGTGTATCGCCTCCTTATGGACTATCAATGTTACAATTGATGTGTTTTTGCAAGTATAATAGTATAGTTGTGAATAAATGATAGATAATATAAATAAAATGTTTGTTGTGGTTTTGATAATTAAAAGTAAAATTCAATTAATTAAAAAGGAAAGTAAATAAACTAATAACAAAAGAATTGAGTATGAGAAACGTATGTTTGAGTCTTGTGAGTGATCCCCGAAGTCAACTAATTAGTTTTTTTATAGATATAAGGGCCAATTAAATATTTCATGTTAATCAAGATTCAATATTTTTCTTAACTCCCTTCCGGGTCACTTGAGAAACTATCGTACTCAAATTCATATGGAATTAAGTTCAAACCCTAATGACTACCTGGATAGTCAAGACCTGTCGGTTCACTACACTAGGCACCTATATACCATGTCCATAACCAAATCCCCCTTTTGGATGCTAGCTCTATTACCATGATTACTCAATATCTGATCAAGATACAAGTAGAAATTAAGCACAAGACATATAGTCAACGAAACTAAAATGCAATTTATTAAATATAACATAATCCTAAAATCCAAAATACATCTTATTAATTGTCTAAGGTTCATACATAAGCAATTCTCAAGCAATTAAAAGTTTAGTTCATACTCAAATAATAAAAAGCAGTAGCTAATAATACAATAATCATGTTCTCTACAAAAATTTAATAAATATAGAGCGAAGAATTACTAAAAATAGAGGTAGAATAGTCCGACAATGGTGGAAACCCTTGTTGTTTTCTTCTTCCCTTCTTCCAACCGCTCCTTCTCTTCTCGAGTGTCTAAAGGCGGCTTCTAAAATGTTTCAAGACATGTTTATAATGTTATTTGCTGGAATATATAGGTCTAAAAACGTTTTATGAGTTGTGGGCCTCTTTTAAGTGAACTAACCCATCCCAAGAACGTTTTACTAAAGAGATTTCGAGTTTGAACCACGACAACGACTTTTAACATAACTTTTTCATTTCAGCTCCGAATGGCAAACTGTCAAATCTTATGTGTTCCTGACTTCAAAGCCTATCTAGATGTGAAAGGAATTCTCCAGAGTCATTGTCAATATTGCGTGGCACCTCGAACAATAAACTTTCCAAATCTGGCCGGCACAAGTTTTCGTTTTCAAAAAGTTGTCGAATCTTTCTTTTGCGCCGTGACTTAGGGTTAGGCTTGACTTTTTGACTTCTGCTCATCATTGTGGCATCTTGTGTTAACCATGTATGTAAAATCTTTCCACTTAATATGCACGTCACTGTAATTTCATAAATTATATGGGTAGTTTGGGGTAGATAGTGTCCCCAATGGCATAGCTCATGTGTAAGTAAGGATGTAAATGAGTTGAGTCAAGCTGAATACTATATGCGTAGGCTTGTTATAATTTTTAGAGCGAGACTCAAGTTAAACTAGTCGAGTCGACCTTTTCAGGATCCAAGTTAGAGATGTTAAAACTTGTTTGTTTAACTTATACTATATTACATACTTTTTTAGAATCGAGATCGAGGTGCTCACGGACAATTTGTTTTTTATGATTGAAATGAAACTTCCACGAACGGTTGGTATTTGTTGGAGTGTGTGGTATGAAAATACGAAACATAATATAAATGAAAACAATAAAAATCTGCAGAAATTTAAAATATCCAAGTTGATATGGAAGGTTAAATAATATATTTACAAGTAAATAATATATTAATCTATAATTTATAAATATAAACGAGTTGTTTATGAAAGAATTCAAATGTGTTTGTTTATTTAATGAGTTAAAATTGGAGATTGAGATTGTTTATATTCAAGCCGATCACGAATGAATTTTTCTTCGTGTTAGCTCGAGCTCCTCACAAGCTTTTTAGTTTATTTACAGTCCCTATGGGTAACAAATACTCTGACGACTGAGATTTGTTAATAACGTGTCCCGACCCTTTTCCCATATCAGATGGTTTAGAGGTTTCTACTTTACAATAATGAGCATAAATAGGCAGTCGGAATTATAACTATTACATTGCCGCATAAACATTTGTATGCGTTGGACATGGGTTTGGGTAGGGCTGTAAATGAACCAAGCGGCTCGCGAGCAGATCGAGCTCGACTCGGGAAAAAACTTGTTCGACATTGGCTCAAATATAAACAAGATCAAACTCCATTTTAAGCTCGATAAGTAAACAAGGCTGCTCGAACTCGTTTGTGAAAGTCTCATTTATAATTATGAATTATAAATTAATATATTATCAACTTATATATATATTATTAAATATTCAATTTCGACTTTGATATTTTTAATTTCTTTAGAGATTTATTTTTTCATTAGTATTATGCTTCATATTTTCATATCACACACACTCTTTCAGATACCAACCGTTTATGAAAGTCCCGTTTCAACGATAAAAGATAAATTGTTCATGAGCAACTCGTCCTCGGCTCTAAAAAATATTGTTTTATACGTTAAACAAACAAGTTTTAACATCTCTAATTTGAATCATACAAAGTTCGGGCTCGGCCTGCCTCGTTTAAATTTGAGCCCCGCTCGACTCGGATCGAGAAATTAAACAAACAAATTTATCGATCTAGTATTCACCTCGCCTTGTTTACCACCTCGATTTAGGAATTAAAGATTGTTTAAAGATAGTCATTATATGATATATCCGCCCATTTTAAATGGTCAACTATTTACAAGTTTTGACCAGCCAATTAGAACTGATGGAACCTCGATCGAGTAGTTATGTTAGCCCATGCTAGAATATGACATGCCAGCAAAAGTCAAAAGTATTTGACTTTCTTATCTCAAAAGATTATTTGCTTTGGAATATACAGTGTTTGTGAAAATTTACGATCTCGTGAGGTTGTTGGGTGTTGCCGTCAGGCGTCACGTGTAACTCGTCTGACTCTTAAGATAAATTATGAACGCTTCTTAGTTGGATTCTATATTTGAACAAAAAAAAAGTTTGATTCTATAATATGTTATTAATGAGTTTATGCGTAGTACGTAACATTACAATAGAGTATTTAATCTGTATTTGCATAGGTGGTTCCTGTTCATTCATAAGCGTATTTTTGTTTGCTATAATTGGGTTGGAAGTCCATCCAAAAAAAAAATTGGGTAGGAAGTTTAATGGACGAGAATCACTTTCTTTTTCTACAACTGGAAGTCTGGAACTTTCCTGTCAATTTATGAAAAATTGTATTATTGGTCATGCTCTTAAAGATTGAAATTATTTATGGGAATTAGCTTGTGTTGTACGTTGCAGCAGTGGAGCTCTCAACTTGTATGATACCCTATGAATGATTGATGATATTCCCTACCGGTAAACAATTTGAATGGGAGATTTATAGATTACCCCTACAACAGAAGCAGATCTAAATCGTTTTGCCAAAATCGACGTTAATTCTTTCTCGAAAAAATTTAATAGTCGACAAGCTATATTATTTAAATGATTAAGATATTAAACTAGGAAGAAAAAGATAAAATATATTGTTTGATATTTAGTTTACAAAATACGTATACAAGAGATATCTTATACAAGGCTAAAAAATGATTTATATATGAGGAGATGTTTATTTTTGAATGAAAACGAAATAACTATTCCCTCCAATTATTAAATAGCCTATGGGTGCGGGGTGCCCCATCAAGACACTCGACTCGACCCAGATTCTAACACTACCATATTCAGACGATCCACATGAAACAAATTTGTATTTGTCGTATGGAATAATGTTTGACCAATTTTTTTTTTAAAAAAAAGTAACGCATACATACTCCTTTTAAGAGAGTCCTTTGTTAAAAAAAAATAAACAAGTTGAAAGGCGTTTCTCGAAAAAACATTTCTCTATTAATATAAATAGAACAATTCAATTTCAGAAAGTTAATTATTCACTACAACCATTTTCTTCGTCTTGTTTTTAATTTTTTTTATAAGTTTACAATAAAAATTTATAAATCACAATTTACACACCCAATTCATTTTAATAGGTAACCATTCTATCAATTACACTATTTATTGTTCTCTATTGCAATTTCAATAAGGTAATGTCATCACAAAACACAATTATCACAAATAAAAATTACCTAATAAAAATAGATAAGATGGTTTCATAGTATTGTCTTTAGGTCTATGAGAAAATTAGCTCAGCCCTAAGAATATGAGAAACCATAACTCTTGGATTTCTTTGACTTAGCCTATTTAGGAGTACTTTAATACTCACGAGACATCCTTTCCTAGTGCTCTTGGGTCATATATCTGCTATATAGGAGAATTTATGCTTAAAAGTTCATTTGTGGTGTCATGAGTTGTTATTAGTGGGTTTGGGTGTTTAATGTGTCTTTGTGTAGATTTGAGTACTAAGAATGAAACTGGGAGTGTAAAGATCAAGAAAGAATTCCAAGTACAATCCCAGAAGGTCAATTCAAAACACAGTTAATCATGGATGACAACAGTCAAAATCCAGAGAATTCCCCCATCTTTGTTGCGTACTAGGAACTTGACTACATGTAGGAGACTAACATAGGCAGAAAGTACAGTTTCCTCATCACTTAGCCATCGTATACCCCCAAATCAGTGACAACCTAGCGACAGCCTACGGGAAAGAATCTAGCACCCTCGTTCATCCCTTAGTCGTCGCCTAGTCTCAACTCAACGAGAGGTAGGAGACTTAATGGACTAGTATCAAAATAGTTTGTCTATATCTTACTCGTCTCTAAGTACCAACTAAGCGACATCCAAGAGAGGTTCCACGATGGTAGAAGAACAAAATAGGCGCACTTACTCGTGGCCTATTCCTAACTTGACGACAAGTAGGCGACCAACAAAGCAGAGCAGCTAGAAAAAATTAGGGTTTCGGTCATTCATCTTATCTTTATCCAAATTTAAAAAGGATTAGGTTGATCTTGGAGTAGTTTACTTATAAAACTCCTCTAATATAGATAGAGGCCAGATAAATTTCTCTTGTCAAGAAGTTCAACCCTAATTATTAAAGTCGGTATTTTATTTCCAAGAGAGGTAATTCGAGTACTCATTTTTATTTGATATTTATAGAAGCTTAGCCTAAGAGATGTGTATATTTATAGTCTTACAATGACCTAAATACTCTATAAACTAAGGATAATATTGTGAACCCATTTTGTTTATTTAACTAGGTAGTTTTCAGTGAAGCTGATTTGATTGAGGTATACCTGTGTTTTGTGACAAATATATTAGAAGATTAGGATAACTTGTTGTAGTGGCACAAAAATATTTAGAGAGACACCTACATATCCCCCATGGAATCATTGAATTGGTGTCTTAGTGACCAATAACCCCAAGTAAGTTGTCTAATTCCTATATAATAAAGAGTCTATATTTGAACCCTTTCAGTTTTTAGTAAATATTGTTTCATACATGTTCATGGGTTATAGGAGGGAGCATGTAACAGCTCCACTCGAACATTTAAGAACCATTTTTCTCCAACGATTAAAAAACCACTATTCATGGTAAAAACTTCCAACGGACATGGAATCTCCTCCCCATATACGCTATTCTCTAGCATCATTGTTCATACAAATAAGATTCCAATTTTAATGGTTCTTTGGAGTTAGCAAAATAAATTTTTTTATAATCAAAACTCCAAAAAATTCTCCCTAGATATGCTACTCTCAGTGCATCACTATTTATATGGTAAAAGCTTCCAATTATGTGTAAAAATACAACACACACAAGTGAAACTAAACATAAATTCGAATATGAATTTGGATTCTTTGATGGTTTATTCTTAATTTTATAGAGCTTTAGTTTGGTTTCTTTATTGGGATATTCTTGTAAATGGTGCAACATTTGATGATGATGGATAATGACTACGTATATAAATATAATATACACGAGTGTAATTAAACAAAAAAATTGAAAGAGTTCTCCAAAATATCTATTCATGTGGACGGTGTTGAATTTGATGATATGTAGAATGGATTTCTATATAAATATAATACACACGAGTGCAATAAAAAAAATAAAAATGAAAGGGTTATTTATTCTTGTTGATGGTGTAGCATTTGATGACGATGGAGAATTTATTTGTGTGTAAATATAATACACATGAGTGTAACTAAACAAAAAATATTTGGTGGTGGTGGTGGTGGGGGTGGGGTGGTGGTAGGTGGTGTTGGTGGTGGGTGGATGTGGTGGTGGGTGGAGGTGGTGGTGGTAGGAGTGGGGGTGGGATGGTGGTAGGAGTGGTGGTGGTTGGGGTGGATGGTGGGGGTGGTGGTGGTGGTGGTCGGGGGTGGTGGAGGTGGTGGGGGTGTTTGTGGTAATGGTAGTGGGATGGGTGGTAGTTTTGATGAGGCGGTGGTGGTGGTGAGAGTGGTGGTGGTGGTGTTAGTGGTCGGTAACTGGTGTTGGTTGTAGCGGTGGTGGTGGTGGTGTTAGGGGTGGGGGGTGGTGGTGGTGTTGGGGGTGGGGGGTGGTGGTGGTAAAGAAAATAAAAAAAAATTATATAATAAATTATGAAAATAAAAAAATAAATTTAATAGGTTTATATGTATTTATGTAATCTTTTGATTATTTGTTTAATTGAAAATTAACTTGTAGTTAATTATAAATAATTTTATTAATCAGTTGGGATTAACTTACTGGTCAAGTCCTTGGTTATCCAATCTAGTAGTGCAAGTTCGAACCGAGGTAATGACTCAGAATCTAAAATAGATCTCCTATATTACCCCAAAAATAAAATTCAATCTTTGTATAATTAATTGGACATTCTTAGTGTCCGTTTGGGATTGATTATTTTGAAGCTAAAAGCGCTTTTTGATTAAAAGTAAAATATTTGCAAAAAATATTAAAAAATATTTTGACATCTAAAATCACTTTAAGTGATTATTTTAATAATCACTAATCTAGTGTTTTTTCTAAAAGTGATTTTTAGAGTCTAAAATATTGTTATGGATCTAAAATCACTTTAAGTGATTATTTAAAAAGCAATCCTAAACGGGCACTTAATTTTTATAATTGAAAAAATAATAATATTTTTAGAGTAATGATATATACCATTCAAATGTCATTCAATGACGTGATGAGAATTAATTGACTATAAATCGTTAATCTATTTATTTTTTGATCTAATTAACGATTTATTACTAAACAATTTACATCACGTTATTAAGTAACATTTGAATGATTTATATCCACTACAGCAGGTCGCGGATTTACCGACGACAGATGTCGTCGGTAAAAAGACCAAATTCGTCGGTAAATATGTTTACCGACGACCACTCATCGGTAATCTGTCGTCCCTAGAAGTTGGTCGGTAAAATCACCCTTGCCGACGACGTTTTTGTCTCCTCGTCGATAAGCCAACATCTTTTACCGACGAAAACGGAGTCGTCGGTAAACATTGGCATACCGACAACAGCCTGACAGGTCGCCGGTAAAACGCACTATTTTACCGACAACCATTGTTGTCGGTAAATAAATTAATTACCGACAACATGGTCGTCGGTATCCTAGTAATTAAATAGTTTTTTTTTTGATTTTAAATATCTTACCGACAACATTCATTACTTGACTGTCGTCGGCAAATTTTTTTTTTTATTTTTTTTTTAAAAAACTTTACTGACGACATTCTTTACTTGAATATCGTCGGTATTATATTTTTTTATTTTTTTTTATTTTTTTATTTAATTTTTTTAAATTTAATTTTTAATTTTTAATTTTTTTTAATTTAAATTGGTTTTTCGATTTTTTATAAATTAATATACTATGAAATCATGAATATAAATAGAAATCATGGATTATATTCATAAAAAGATGAATAAACCCGGGTAGTCAAACCCCGGGCAATAAAGTCAAACCCCGGGGTTAAAAGTCAAAATATTACATAAACACTTAATAAAAGTAAAAAATATAAACTTAAATAAAATAAAAGTCTTAAACATAATTAAACGAAAATCAATCACGGGCCCGATAGATCTTCTCCTCGATCTTCTCCTCGATCACTACTATCTTCTTCATCTTCTTCTTCTTCTTCATCGGAGAGCGGATCGAGACCATTCTTTTCACGCGATTCATTGAGGCCGTTGAGCAACTTCGTGAAAAAAATCATCGGACCTAGAGGAGCTCGGTGGAGCATCTTCATCCGGCATAGGAGGTAATCCGTGGACTGCGCGGACCTCGTTCATCCCGTCGAATATCCGCTGTAACTTTCTCGAGTTCTTCTTCGCGATCTCGTCCGAAACAGGGGGCTTCGGGTCCTTCTTTTTCTTGAAGACAGCTCCGATCGAAGGGATCCAGTGTCTACTCTTAGCCGGTTTCATCACCTCCTGAACCGTCTCCTTCAACGCTCATATCTGCTCCTCCACTGGAACATCCTCAGCCGATTGGGTCCCCGTCTCGATAACCCGCTCCTTAAGCTTCTCCCGATAAACTCCCTGTAATAAAACAATGTAAAATAAATAATTAATAAATTTAAAGTTAAATAAAAACTAACAAAGAAATAAATTTAAAATTAAATAAAAACTTACACTAGCCTGCTCCCATCTATCATCGACCCATTTGCCCTTCAACCCATCATAGCCCAAGTACTCGAAGTATCCGCCCATCTGTGGAAGTGGGACCTCCTCTTAGGTCTGCTCGTCTATATAGCTCAGGGGCTCCTTCGTATTAATCTTCAGCTTACCCTATAAAATATACATAAAAAAATATAATTATTAAAAAATTAAATTAAATAACTAATAAAATTTATTTTTACTTTAACAAATTATACCTCGATAATCTCATGGCGGGTCTGGGTTTGGTTCCGAGAACCAGACTTGTTCGGCTTCTTCTGGTTCTGCCGATTCTTCTTATTAATATCCGACTGAGCCTGTTACAATTCAACTTAAAAAAATAAATAAACAATAATTTAATAATAAAATAATTAAATTAAAATTTTACCTTCTTATTCGGGTCATGAAACATCTCAAGGGTTAGCTCCCAATCCTCGGGAAGCACATCAGGTGGACACTCATCCGAATCGCCATAATCGGCCTTCAAGTCATACTTCCACCGTCTGTAAGCAGCGGACTGAGACTGGGTTAGCTTCCCGCTAATAAATTTCCAATCTTTGCGGGCCCTCCACTCCTCGAGGTTGAAGAACTCCTCGAGTTTTCCGAGGATCGTGGTCTTTAGTGCAGGCGGGACAGCACTCCACGAGGGGTAGTAGGGAGGGACCGATTCTCGAACCGCGAGACCCACCACTTGGGCCACGTGTTTCCCATATTCTCCGAATGGGTTCCACGTGTCATCGAGGATACAGAAATCTACCGGAAGGGGCCCACCTAGCTTCTCCTTAGCATCGTTGGCGGTTTTGAGAGTCGAGACATTTCGGCGTCTCCTCTTTCGCTTAACTGTTTAAGAATAGTATATTATGTAATTTAGTAATTTATATTACTTGAATTTTATAAATTAATTTATATTTACCAGGCGGCTGATTACAATCGTTCAAGTTCGGGGGTTGATTTGGGTTCGGATCTTCTCCGTTCCCGTCACCCCGGTGGTAGTTAGGCATCACATCGGCCATCTATAATTTAAATAAAATTAATAAATTAGATTTTTGACCTTTTTTAATTAAAAATTACAAAAACACCCATATAAATTTTAAAAAATATATATTTTTCATAGTTTTTAAATTGAGTCCCTAAATTGCATTTTTTAGTCCCTATAGTTTTCATATTTGCCTAAAATATCCCAATTTCTTAAAAAATGTAAATTTTTTTAAATTGCATTTTAGTCCCTAAATTGCATTTTAGTCCCTAAATTGCATTTTAGTCCCTAAATTGCATTTTAGTCCCTAAATTGCATTTTAGTCCCTAAATTGCATTTTAGTCCCTAAATTGCATTTTAGTCCCTAAATTGCATTTTTGTCCCTAAATTGCATTTTAGTCCCTAAATTGCATTTTAGTCCCTAGAGTTTTCATATTTCCATAAATTTCACCAATATCAACATATTTAACTTACACAAATTAACAACTAACCCTTACATTTCTAAACATCAATCAAAAAATAACATTTCTATACCAAACCCTAATTTTTCTAAAAATTAACAAAAAAATCATGTTACATGGTATATTTAACAACAAAATACATATTCAAAATCTAAAATCCATCACAGAATCTCGGAATTAACAAGAAATTCAATAGAACATTTACAAAAAAAAAAAATTCAATTCGAAAAAAAAATAAAAATATGTTTGGTTTCGGATTTGTGGTACCTGTTACGTGGAGATTATGTTGAATATATCCAACAATCCATGCCAAGCAAGAGTAGAGGAAAATCAAAAACAAAAAAAAAGTTAGGATTTGATTTAGAGAAATGAAAAAAAATTGAAGAAATGATTAAGATTTGGCATGGAATCACTTACATTTGATGTTATAGGGGTGTTGGAATGGCTCGGAACAGCTCCTTCTACCTCGGAATCGAATTTTTTGAGAGTGTTTTGGTGTGTTTGTGTTTCAGAATTGAAGCTCGGTAGGGTTTAATAGAATAATTGTTTACCGACGACAAGCCAAGTCGTCGGTAAACAAGGCATTCTCGTCGCTAAACTTGACACGCGTCAAACAGTCGTACGCATGACTGTTGCGTGTCTTGGTTTACCGACGACTTCTTTTCGCAAGTCGTCGGTAAGCCCATGGGCGGGAAAAAAGAACCGCCCACTTTTGGCCAATAAAATTTGGAATTACGTTTACCGACGACTTCGTGAATTGAATGTCGTCGGCAAACCTTTACCGACAACATTCTTGAATAGAATGTCTTCGGTAAAATTTTACCGACGACATTCAATTCACGAATGTTGTCGGTAAAAGGGTAAATGTCGTCGGTAACTTTTTTTTTTAAAATATTTTTTTCCTGATTTCTTTTCTTTAAAAAATTAGTGTTCGAGGTGTTTAGTCAACAGTTATGGTCAAATGTTAGTGTTTGAGGTGTTTAGTCAACAGTTACGGTCAAACTTGAGTGTTCGAGGTGTTTAGTCAACAGTTAAGGTCAAACTTGAGTATTCGAGGTGTTTAGTCAACAGTTAAGGTCAAACTTGAGTGTTTGAGGTGTTTAGTCAACAGTTAAGGTCAAACTTGAGTGTTCGAGGTGTTTAGTCAACAGTTACGGTCAAACTTGAGTGTTCGAGGTGTTTAGTCAACAGTTAAGGTCAAACTTGAGTGTTCGAGGTGTTTAGTCAACAGTTAAGGTCAAACTTGAGTGTTCGAGGTGTTTAGTCAACAGTTATGGTCAAATGTTAGTGTTCGAGGTGTTTAGTTAACAGTTATGGTCAAATGTTAGTGTTCGAGGTGTTTAGTCAACAGTTATGGTCAAATGTTAGTGTTCGAGGTGTTTAGTCAACAGTTATGGTCAAATGTTAGTGTTCGAGGTGTTTAGTCAACAGTTATGGTCAAAGGTTAGTGTTCGAGGTGTTTAGTCAACAGTTATGGTCAAACTTGAGTGTTCGAGGTGTTTAGTCAACAGTTATGGTCAAATGTTAGTGTTCGAGGTGTTTAGTCAACAGTTATGGTCAAATGTTAGTGTTCGAGGTGTTTAGTCAACAGTTATGGTCAAACTTGAGTGTTCGAGGTGTTTAGTCAACAGTTAAGGTCAAATGTTAGTGTTCGAGGTGTTTAGTCAACAGTTAAGGTCAAACTTGAGTGTTCGAGGTGTTTAGTCAACAGTTATGGTCAAATGTTAGTGTTCGAGGTGTTTAGTCAACAGTTAAGGTCAAATGTTAGTGTTCGAGGTGTTTAGTCAACAGTTATGGTCAAATGTTAGTGTTCGAGGTGTTTAGTCAACAGTTATGGTCAAACTTGAGTGTTCGAGGTGTTTAGTCAACAGTTATGGTCAAATGTTAGTGTTCGAGGTGTTTAGTCAGCAGTTATGGTCAAATGTTAGTGTTCGAGGTGTTTAGTCAACAGTTATGGTCAAATGTTAGTGTTCGAGGTGTTTAGTCAAGAGTTATGGTCAAATGTTAGTGTTCGAGGTGTTTAGTCAACAGTTATGGTCAAACTTGAGTGTTCGAGGTGTTTAGTCAACAGTTATGGTCAAATGTTAGTGTTCGAGGTGTTTAGTCAACAGTTATGGTCAAATGTTAGTGTTCGAGGTGTTTAGTCAACAGTTATGGTCAAATGTTAGTGTTCGAGGTGTTTAGTCAACAGTTATGGTCAAATGTTAGTGTTCGAGGTGTTTAGTCAACAGTTAAGGTCAAATGTTAGTGTTCGAGGTGTTTAGTCAACAGTTATGGTCAAATGTTAGTGTTTGAGGTGTTTAGTCAACAGTTATGGTCAAACTTGAGTGTTCGAGGTGTTTAGTCAACAGTTAAGGTCAAACTTGAGTGTTCGAGGTGTTTAGTCAACAGTTACGGTCAAACTTGAGTGTTCGAGGTGTTTAGTCAACAGTTAAGGTCAAACTTGAGTGTTCGAGGTGTTTAGTCAACAGTTAAGGTCAAACTTGAGTGTTCGAGGTGTTTAGTCAACAGTTATGGTCAAATGTTAGTGTTCGAGGTGTTTAGTCAACAGTTATGGTCAAATGTTAGTGTTCGAGGTGTTTAGTCAACAGTTATGGTCAAATGTTAGTGTTCGAGGTGTTAAGTCAACAGTTATGGTCAAATGTTAGTGTTCGAGGTGTTTAGTCAACAGTTATGGTCAAACTTGAGTGTTCGAGGTGTTTAGTCAACAGTTATGGTCAAATGTTAGTGTTCGAGGTGTTTAGTCAACAGTTATGGTCAAATGTTAGTGTTCGAGGTGTTTAGTCAACAGTTATGGTCAAACTTGAGTGTTCGAGGTGTTTAGTCAACAGTTATGGTCAAATGTTAGTGTTCGAGGTGTTTAGTCAACAGTTAAGGTCAAATGTTAGTGTTCGAGGTGTTTAGTCAACAGTTATGGTCAAATGTTAGTGTTCGAGGTGTTTAGTCAACAGTTATGGCCAAACAATATCAAAATGCACTAAGACTAAAATACAAATACAAAATATCCTAATCAGTTTCATATCCACTAATATCAATAGGTTCATCATCGCTATTAACCTCTATAGGTTCTTCTTCATCAACATATTCCTCCCACGTGTCATCTTCGATTTCCTGGTTTTCATCAATAACCATTTCAAAAGCCATCTCAATACGAAAATGAGCTGGGTCAATCTCGATCTCCTCGGTAGTTGCCAAGTTCTCCGGTTCGGAAACCGTCTCAGTGTTAACCAAAGGTATACTAATGCTCTCGTTGTTTGTAGATAGTGATTCCGAACCCCATAACTCGGGACTCCATCCGTGACGATCATTTATTTCCCAAACGGCTTTCCAACCCTTCATTGATTTCTTCGCACTAATATCGTCAATGTAGAATACTTTCTTGGCTTGCGATGCTAAAATGTATGGTTCGTCTTCCCACTCAAAGTTTGTCGTGTTAATAAAGGTTACCCCATGTTCTGTCCTTGATTCAGCCATTTTGTACCATTTACAAACGAATAAGACAACTGAGCACCCTTTAGTGTAATTAACCTCCAATATTTTCACTAATTCTCCATAACATGGTCTATCTTCGTACGTGGTACAAACTCCGTAATCCTGCGTCACTCTTTTTTCTCCTTTACCCTTAGTTACCCACTTGACACCATTCACGACACATGAATCGTATCTGTCCACCGCACCAAAAGACATGCTGGCCAAGGATACCATCTCAGTGGTAGCTAATACATCACCTGACTCTTTCATCCCATGAACCTGTCATACATAAATAATACTAAGAACCTCGGACATAAGTAGATTATGTTTAAACCAACGTCTAAAGTACATACCCTTTCCAAAAACCAACTCTTAAACCGTTGACGATGCATAATCTCTATTTCGTCACCCGTTCCCGTAAGTGTGGATTTGTGTTCACTACAATCATAAATGAATATAAATAAGTTAATGTAAATAAGTTAATGAATATTTATATATATATATATATATATATATATATTTATATATTTATATGTTTATATATATATTTATATATTTATATATTTATATATTTATATATTTATATATTTATATGTTTATATATATATATATATTTATATATATATATATATATTTATATATTTATATATTTATATATTTATATATTTATATATTTATATATTTATATATTTATATATTTATATATTTTTATATATATATATATATTTATATATTTATATATTTATATATATATATATATATTTATATATTTATATATTTATATATTTATATATTTATATATTTATATATTTATATATTTATATATTTATATATATATATATATAAAGAAACGTTACTTACGTCCTATATGGTTCGAGCTCGTCGTAGTTATTCAAAATATACCAACTGACGTGCTCCTTCTGAAGAGCTGGTAAAGTGACTGACTCTTTCTTGCCAATAGGAGTACACTGAGAATTGAAAACGGATATCTCTTTTGGTTCTGGCAGTTGTTCGTTGTATCTCTCTGAATTGTTGAACTTTGTTTTTTCTTCACTAAGATATCGCGATATGAAAGTCAACGTCTCTTCCGCCACGTAACCCTCGGCTATGGAACCCTCAGGCCTAGCCGGGTTTCGAATATACTCTTTCAACTTCTTCAAATACCTTTCAAATGGGTACATCCACCGCATTTGAACCGGGCCCCCTAACAACGCTTCATCATATAAGTGAATCACTAAGTGGATCATGATATCAAAAAACGCGGGAGGTAAGATCATTTCTAACTTGCACATCACTTCAACCACTTTCGCCTTACCATCCACCAACTCTTTCCTACTCAGGTTCTTGTTACAAACGACTCTAAACACGTTAACTAACCCAATAATTGCGTCGCTAATCGATTTATCATCTAGAAGCCCAGGGAGACAACAAACAAAAAGGTACTGCATCATAACATGACAATCATGAGATTTCATTCCAATGATCTTCCCCGTATCGGCGTGAACGTTATTCCTCATACTAGACGCGAATCCATCGGGAAACCTCTGTACCTGTAACCACTCAAGAAACAACTTCCTCTTCTCCGCTGACAACGTATACTTTCCACGTTTTAGAATCGTTTTTTTTCCTATGGTTGCCAACCACAATTCTTTCCTGAATTTCATTTTCTCAAGATCTTCCCGCGCCTTAACGTTGTCTTTGTTTGGTTTCCCATCGACTGCTATAACTGTACCGAGAAGAGCATCACACACGTTTTTCTCGCAGTGCATGACATCAATGTTATGTTTCAACAAATTTTCGGACCAATAAGGTAAACGATAGAAAATGCTCTTTTTCTTCCAATTCGTCTGGCGAGGACCTGTAGTCTTCGTGACCTTGCCTCCAAAATCCTTGTGTTTGCCGGGAAACACAATGGGAAGACCATCTAACTGTGTCTGAATACTAGCTGGACTATATTTCTTCGGTCGCTTAGTAAAATTGGTTTTCGAGTACGAAACATAATCTTTTCTAAACCGATGTCCGAAGGGTAACCAACGTCTATGGTCAAAGTAAACCACGCCTTTTGTCACACCCAATGACGGTGTGGAATCCATGCATTCCGGGCAAGCCATGTAACCTTGACCCGACCATCCTGAAGTGTATGACCGAGCAGGGAAATCATTGGTGGTGGACAACAGACAAACCTTCATAGTAAACTCTTGTTTTGTATGGGCATCATACGTAAGGATACCTTTACTCCACAACTCGTCCAACTCATCTATCATAGGGCGGAGGTAAACATCCATGTCCTTACCGGGCGAACGAGGACCCGGAATCAACAAACAAAGCTGAAAAGTGGTTTCTTTCATGCATACCCACGGTGGCAAGTTATAGACGGTTAATATAACAGGCCACATGCTATACGAGTTGTTTTGCATAGAGAAAGGACAAAACCCGTCGATACCGAGACCCAAAAATACATTACGTGGTTCACTAGCAAACTCAGGGTGTAGCGATGCAAATTTCTTCCAACTATCACCATCAACAGGATGACGCAACACATCCGGATCGGCACTCTTACCGGTATGGTGCCAAATCATGTCTTCAGCGGTGTGCTTTGAAGCGTATAGTCGCTGTAACCTGGGAGCAATCGGAAAATAGCGGAGCTTCTTATGTGGTACTTTGATACCCTTCTTTGGGTCCCATCTAGACTCGCTACAAACTGGACACTTATCGAGGTCTTTATACTCTTTATAAAATATGGCACAATCGTTCAAACAAACATCGATGGTAATATACCCCATACCCAAGCTTTTCAACTTCTTGTTGCATGAATCATACGAATCGGGCAAAGTGTGAGGTTTGGGCAAAATACGACCAATCAACTCCAATAGCTCGTTGAATGACGTGTTATTCCACTTGTTCTTTACCTTTACGTGCATAAGCTTGGCAATGAAGTTCAATGAACTCATCGCTTTACAACCGGGATATAATTCTGTCTCCAATTCGTTAAACAGTTTTTCGAAACTACTTGGAATTTCTGCGTCTCTCATCTCGGTGTCACCCTGATGACCGCCAACATCGTAACTGTGTCTCACATCGTCATAAACCTCGGCAATTTCATTAACTCTATTCGGAATAGGGATTTCTTCGAGAACGACCGGCTGCTCACCGTGTTTTATCCAAACCCGATACGACTTCATAATCCCTTCATTATAAAGGTGGTTCGTAACCGTCCGAGAGGCTAATCGACGATTATTTTTACAATAGTTACACGGGCAATAAATAAGATCTCCAAATTGCGAATGTTGTTTTGCATATGCGATAAAACCCAAAACCCCAACAAGATAGTTTGGATCGAATAAATCCGTAGCATCCATCCAACTCTTATCCGAAGCCATCTCTTTACAACAATCTTAGATAAATAGACAACTACATTCATATGAAAATAAAAAAAAAATTATTACAACCCAATTGATAAAATGAAAAAAAATTACAACACAATGAATATAAATAACACAAATTACAAACCAATGGCTTGAATATAAATACAAACCAATAAATAAATAAAATTACATCACAAATAAATAAATAAATAAATAAAATTACATCATAATAAATAAATAAATAAAATTACAACACAATAAATATATAAACAATTTCACATAAATAAATACACAAATACAAAAATATATGAAACATAATATATGAAATATAATATATGAAATAAATGAATGTATGCATGATTTATACCCAATATATAACAAGACAATCAAAAAATATACAAAATAATAACCTATATATATAGCAACTAATACACAATTCAAAATTCATGCATAAAAAAATAAATTAAAAAGTTTGAAATTTTAAGAAAATACCTTGAATTGGTGGAAGAAATTGGATATTGATGATGAAGTCCCAACCTTGATAATGTAATAATACACCTAAACCCATAACATTGCAAGAATTACACCAAATATGATCATAAAAAAAAATTAAAAAAATCAAGAATTTACCTAATATTTGTAGATGAAATTGTGTGTTGATGATGCCCCACCTTGATTATAAGCTTGCAAATGATTAGATATGAATTGGAGAAGGTATTGCAAAAAATTTGAATGAGTTTGATTGATTTTTTTGGGAGTAATTGGGAGAAAAAAATGGGGTTTTTGGGGTTTAAGGAGATAAAAATACAGGCTGTTCGCATATATGCACGTTAAATTTACCGACGACACGTAAAGTCGTCGGTAAACTTAACGAGTCGTCGCTAAAAACAAGAGTTTAACGACGACTTTTCAAACTGTCGGTAAGTTACCGACGACAAGTCCAAGCAAAAAAAATTTAAAAAAGCAAAAAAAAAATAGCGACGGCTTTCCGGCGTTTACCCACGACCATAGTCATCGGTAAATTACCGGCGGCAGGTTTCTCGTGGGTAATCGTATGTCGTCGGTAATTAACAAAAGTTTACCGACGACTTTACGTGTCGTCGGTAAACAGTCGTGGGTAAATCCCCGATCTGTAGTAGTGATCATTACTCAAATTTTTATACGGAATCTTTTTCCGTCCAATAAAAATACAAATTCTTTGACTCGGTTTGTCAGCTACTCTCTCCGTCTATTTTTATTTGTCCCATTTTCTAAAAGAGGGTGTCCAATATTGTTTGTTCATTTTTCATTACCAAGACATTTTTTCCCTACTTTTCTCAATATTACCCCTAATTAAATAATAGAAAAGGTAGCGTAATAAATGATCTCATGTATATTAATTAAGTGTATTTGTGTAAAAAGGGAGAGTATTAAATGTTTTTTTTAATCTTTGTGTACCAAAAAAAGTAGATAAACAAGAATGGATGGAGGGAGTATTTTATTTCTTGGAGACAATTGAATGTAAATCTTTGAGCCGGACTGCAGCAACATGTTATGCCAATATGTAGCTTTTAGATTTTATATTCAAATAGCAAGTATAAAAGCTCCATACGGCACTTCAGTTGGGCATGAGTTAATAATCTCGCTTTCCCGACAGATAATTGCATTAATTAGAAGTTAACGGAAGGAGAGTTATTAGAAGTTTTAGATCTTAACTTCTAATAAACTACTGCATTCCAATAATGCTTCAACTTTTGTTTAAAATTAACTCTCCGTTTTAACAGATTTGTCTACTTAAATTGTTTTGATATCTTCAATAGGGATAAAAACATAATATTTTAATAAAAATAATAATGAAAAAATAAAGAAAAGAATATCTTAAATTCTAACTGAATAATTTTTTTATATAATTTTAATAAGTGGATATACAAATGTGAGATAAGTACTTGTTAGGTTAAGTGGGGAAACAAATCGTGCACTCATATGATGGACTACTGTTCCTACCTACTGTTTTTTCCTATTTTGTTAACGTTTTGGCAGATCGTATTAACCACTAAAGACCTACGGAATTCAATCACCCTTGGTAATTTCTGAGTGAGCGTTACATTCCAATATATACATTGTCTTCGTCACATTACATATCATAGGTAACAAAGGTTACATTGAATATTGAATTCTAAACATACTTATTTATCTCTACATATATATTGGCTACTTGGGACCACTTTTGTCCATTTATATTATAATGATCTAATTTTTTCACAGTCCATGCTAGGTCGTTATTGTTATTAAGTACGGTTGGTGCGTTTACAAAAATTTATATCACGGTTTCAATTTTGGTTTGCTCAAGGAGTTATATCATCATAGGTCAACCATATACAATTGGCTCAATTCCTCCTCATACGTAGTTGAAACGTTCAATTGGTATTTTTTTTTTTTTTTTGAGAGAGAGACTTATTTTAGTAGGAAATTAGTTTATAAGTAATCCAAAACATAAGCTTCTTAAACTCCTCTTCAATCCCTTTTATTTTAGCCTTAATGCTAAACTCTCCTACTATTCTTATACATACGAAAAACCTTCAGAAAATCAACCTTCAATCGTTTCCAGTATGATCAAACTAAAAGTTTTTCTCTGGTTTAAGGTTCTCCTCAGAAGCATCATTAATACATTATCCCCCCACAAAAAGATTAACGTTACAAAGTTTCAAAGACAGTCATCACTGCGTTGTAAACTCGAGGATCATTCCGAGAAGACATTAGTATTCCATGTTGAGGGTGCATTGTTAAAATCCCAATCTCTTTTCCCTTACTTCTTTCTTGTAGCATTTGAAGCTGGATGGCTTTTACGTGCACTAGTGCTTTACATTTTGTATCCTTTCATTTGCTTGTGTAGTAAAGAAATCGCAATCAAAATTATGGTTTTTATATGTTTCTTTGGTATGAGAAAAAAGAACCTGAGAGTTGAAAGATCGGTTTTACCGAAACACTTTCTCGAAGATGTTGGCTACGAAGGATACAATATGATTGGTATGTTCCAAGGAAAAGTTGCAGTCACTGACTTGCCTGTTTTGATGGTTGAGTGTTTCCTGAAGGATTATTTAGGAGTCAATACTGTTGTAGGAAGAAACTTGAAAGAAGCTTTTGGATATTATCTTGGATTCATGGAGGAAAAGATTAATAGTGATGATATAATGATCAAAAAGGGTTCAGTGATTGGATTTAGTGGCGTTGGATGCTCTTTTACTGATCAAATATCTCAAAATTGCAAGGTTGGTACTCCATAATCTTTTTTTTTTTTTGCTAAATAGTTTATTTTATAGTTTATGTTACTTATGATATGTTCTTGTGTTTTCATCAGGATATATACTCCGTGAGCGCAGCAGAGAAGAGAAAATGGAGTATTTTACCGAGGGAAAAGTATCCAAAGCCATTGGTTTTCCATGATGGAAGATTAGCCTTCAGGCCAACATATACTGCCACCTCATTTATGTTCATGTGGTTACCATTTGGGGTGATCCTATGCTTAATGCGAATATTAACTGCGCTATTCTTGCCTTACAGAATAGCTTACCCTGTATTTTGTTTCTTGGGAATGAGAGGTAAAGGATCACGAATTGAATCCATATCAAAAAAACCTAAGGGAACAATTTTCGTATGCAATCATCGAACACTTTTGGATCCAATATACCTTTCAATGGCACTCATGAGAACTGTTCCGGCAGTGACATATAGTTTAAGTCGAGTTTGCGAGTTGTTTGCACCACTTAGAACCGTTCGGTTGACAAGAGATAAAGAAAAGGACTCAAAGATGATGAAAAAGCTTTTATTTGATGGTGATGTTGTTATTTGTCCTGAAGGAACAACTTGTAGAGAGCCATATTTATTGAGATTTAGCCCTTTGTTTGCTGAAGTTAGCGATGATATAGTTCCTGTCGCGATTAATGTGCGTGTAACCATGTTTTATGGAACAACTGCGAGTGGAATGAAATTGTTAGATCCCGTATTTTTCCTCTTGAATCCGAATCCATGGTTCACGGCCAATTTCCTAGAGAAATTACCAAAATCATGGACTTGTTCTGGAGGTGGAAAATCAAGAATTGAAGTTGCTAATTATGTGCAGAAAAAAATTGGAGAAGTATTGAAATTTGAGTCTACTTATTTGACAAGGAAAGATAAGTACATGATCTTGGCAGGTAATGAAGGGATTATTTAGATAGTAAATTCCATTTATTAAAGAATTAAGTAGAAAATTGTATATTCTTGTGATTTTTATACTTGAAACAAAGCCATTGCTTGATGTAATTTCTATACACATGTGAATCACATACATATGATTGTTAATTTATTTTTGTTACTATATATTATTTAATTGCTGTTTTAAGGGAGTCTACTACACATGAAAATTCTTATCCCAGAAAGAATTCTAAACTGATAAACTACTTAACCTAAATTTATATATATGTCCTTCTAACTCATAATTAAGGAATGCACTTTTTAGCCAGAAACATAAGCTACCTTTTCGCTCCTTTCGAGCTATTATCAACAAGATCCCTAACCCCCGATCAATTCTAACTTGGTTGTTGGAGTGTCAATGAGAGACTACCACCCTTTGCAACAATCACCACTGACTAGTTGAGCAACCAAAAAAAGATGAAGTCAGTCACTGTACTCTATGCAGCCATGTTTAATGCAGTAACCACATAATAATTAATGTGATAGAGGTTTTGTTATATTAGATGAGCATCAGTTGTGAAAATTATATAAGTTTTCAACCAATCTCGTGAACACTACAACTTAAGAAGCAATAGGGGTAAGGACGGAGCCAAGAATTTTTGTAGGATGGGTAGCGAAACATCCCATATTTTATATCAAGCTTATTTACACAGTTGCACTATAAGTATATGAGTAATGCAAAACTGCAATACAGGTTCCTACAAATGTAAAAATTACCGTACATATTCCTATATTATGTGAAAAATACACTACATATCCCTATCCCTATATTAGTAAAGAACATTTATTTAGGAATGGAATGTAATAACTCCATATTATTAAACTAAATTTTCAAAACTCAGATTCTAAGTTTTATAAACTAACAATGAAAAACTACCCTCAACTAAATTACAAAACAAAAATGCAGCGAAAGAAAAAATAGTTTGAATTTTAAAAAAATTTCAAAACTCAGATTCTAAGTTTTAGGAACTATTCTAAAATTCACATTGTTTTTATTTTTGCATTCTTTATATATTTTCGTATGTTTAGTGTTTGTGAATAACAAACAATACATAAAATATGATATATATTATTTGTTTGTGGATTACAGAATAAAAATCAATAAAAAAAAAAACAGTTTGATATTTTCAAAACTCAGGTTCTAAATTTTAGAAATTTTCCTAAAACTCAAACCGTTTTTTTTAAAATAAAAAATTGTCTAATGCATATCATTTCAGTTTTTTGTATTTAAAATAATTAATTGCTCGTTTTTTATGAATTTTTTATATAATTTCTTGATGTATCTAATTTGACCCGTTTTATTACTGTCAATTGGAAACAAACTCAAGATATCTTAGGAGGTAAAAACAACAATGCTTTTTATGAGATAGTGTACAAAACTGAAAGAGTTAGTTGATTATTAACCTTTAATATATGACATTACTTATTGTAATATTTTTTATTATTTGATTAAAAGTAATATTAGAAAAAATAGAAAAAATAGAAAAAAATATTTTAATATTAAAATAGAGACAAGTAATATTAGATATCTTTTATTAGAAAGGTTGGAAAAACAAAAATGAACTAAGGGAACCATGTCAAAAAAAAAAAAAAAAACTAAGGGAGTATAATGTTTGTGGATGTAATTTACACTAACCAATTCAACTTCGTGTGATGTATTTATAAACCGAAAAAGGAAAAAAATTGTATGAAATATTAAATGAAGGTCCAAATAATGTAACATAGATTCTCTAATATATCTCAATTCATAAGGTCTCCCAGCTCACCATCTCATCTCCCTCGTATCTATCCAAAATTAATTAATCACATGCTATCATATGCATTTCAGCAAGCAGCCTGGCAGTAGCAAGTCAAGTCTTAATCTACTCTCCAAAAACAAATAAACTCCTACTTTTAACATTTCCATATGTGGGATGTGGCCAAGGTAAAAAAAATAGTTTAATTGTTTAGGTAGTTCGGAGATGTCCACCGCCAATGAATCCTTTAAGTGAGCGATTTTTTTTTCCCCCGAAAATCCATGTTTATTACAGTGATTATCTAAGATAACAATATGTACATAAAAGACAATATCCAGACTATCTATCGGAACTCCTATCATCCAACTATTCCATTGTAGCCATTGTAGATTGCAAGATATACTAGTCGTCAAAAGAGAATACCTATTCCTTCGTAAATCACAAATCTTACTACTCCTCCAAACTGAACCATCATCAAGCACGAAATCCCCTGCACCTCTCTTAACCCCTGTGAAAAGACCAACACCAACACCACACTTACAAAATCCAAGAACCAAGAGGTACTTAATCACGGTAGCAGAGCTAACCATGACTTACATAGAACACCACAAGTCCTCCCAGATAACCAAAACCCAAATTTGGGTTTGAACCACGGAGGAGAAGACAGGCCAAGGGTGGTACTTGTATTTGATGTCAAAAGTATCTTGTTTTACAATAATCCGTATCCGACAATATATCCCAAAATGGAACCAAACCGAGTTCAGATGTCTCTTCAATTCAAACTTATTTTCCACACAATATGTCGCCAATAGTGTAAGATTCACTACGTCAAAAAACTCATTTTTATCACAGTGAGACCATTTCAAACCTGGAACCATGGACTCAAGAACAACACAATCCCGATTGGTCCCCAACCGGTCCATAACTTCAATCCCGGAATTTTCAAAAGCCAGTATAACAATTGATTTTACCCGTACTAGCAGTATAACGTAAAGAAGAACAAACCCAAGTATGATAAAGCTCTTATCCATGCTTAATCTAGATGCTTCGCTTAATCTATCACTATATGCATATAAAAATATAAATAGACTTAGATATCTTACCTTTCTCCAGTAATTGTCCTTTTTGATTCAAGATCCTCCTATCAAATACGTCCTCTTCTCTGTTATTCATAAATTTGCTCTTAAACTTATTGATATGCTCTATATTCCTGGTGTCGTGTATAGCTTCATCTATGCATGTATTCGATTATAAAGAAAATGGAGATCGATCGCCTTGTACCATGAAGCCATGATTTAGATTAAGTTCAATTACAACACCCCCGCTATCGAGGCCTGAGGAGGTCTGAGACTCTCCGTTCGCTACTGAGCAACCAAAGGCCACATACCAAGCGCAAGGCCCAACCCACCTTCCCTCTATGGCGCCTCTGACCGAAATCCATCCTAAAATCGAGAGAATAAAACCAATCGAGAAAAATCGTAAACCGAAAGGGAACTCACGATTGTACGCCATGGCCATCGAGATGTAAAAGATGTGATGAAACGAGATAGTAATTAGAGATGAAATGTGTGGATTGAAATTTTTTGAGACAAACCCTAAGAGAGAAGAGAGAAAACCCGAGTTTCTCTCTCTCTTAGTCCTTCCTCTTAATAATTTCACTAAATTCAGTTCAACTGCTTTAAGTGAGTGACTGAAAACTTCTTTTTAAATCATTGATTTAATGGATCGTTTATAATTATTTATTTGGTAAACATTTTCATTAAAATATGTGAACAAAATGTACACGGCATATATACAATCCTTACCTATACTCGAAAGTTCAATATAGTAACTATCCATTTGCTAGTATTGTCTCAAAACGTTACAATTAATATCCCACTATTATTCATGAATGTATAATAAGGGTCGGCTTGGCAATCGGTCAATCCAGTCCGGTTCGAATTGGTTTTTAACGATTCTATACACTAACGGTCCGGTTCGGGCTACTGGTCCTTCCCTTACCGGACCGATTCCGGTTTGGTTAATAGTGGTGTTAAGGAAAACTGAACCGTTAAGAGAGATTGATAATTTCAGTCTTGGATCGGTTTCGGTTCTTCAACGGTTCTGCTAATGGTTCTTATTACTTTTCAATTATAGGTTCTTATAGGTTCTTGGAAGCTATTAGAAGACCGGTAAAAAACTATTTTTACAATGTTTGTAAAAACTGTAATACTTAAACAACAAATTGTAAATACGATTTAATTTTGAAATCTTAAACAAACTAAAAAGATAAAGAATATATGAGAAGTTTATCTTTCACAATAGATTGGCTAGTAGTAAAGGAAATAAGCAGAATCTTAGAGATGAGTAGTAAGTATGTTGTGAATTGTGATACGAAATATATATTTGTGTGTTATATATATAGGCAAAGGGAATTGGCTTTAAGATGGGGGTTCATGAGTTAAATGACATGACCAATATCCATAAAGTAAAATTGTAGCTGAAAATTTAAAATATACAACTATAACTGGTTGCTCCTAGAGTGTGATAAAAATCAACAATAAAGAAGAGTAGCGACTACCGCAAGTGTACGAGTCGTCCAAGTAATAAATTAGTAAGAACGGGTTAATCGTCTTCACAGGGATTTCTAGGTGAAACAGATGTGTTTAATAGATAGATAGAATTAGTTGTAATACAAAATAAATAAAAGATAAATAGATTTTTTTAAAGTTTTTAATTATAAAAAGACTAAATGTACGAATGTAAATAAACTAAAATTAAAACGGAATAAAGACTAAAATTTTAGACACAAAGATAAGAGGTATACTTGAGTCTCGCTAGGGATCGAACTAAGTTCATACATTTAGTGCTTTCGTTTAAGAAACAAGTTGGTAATTCTATATTAGTCGGGACTCTACAATCTCCAAACTCCCGTCAGGGTAGACTTAAGAGCTATCATACATTATTACAAACCCCTTCAGGGCGACTATAAGCTACGTTCAGATGATTATGACTTTTACCCAATTAGCTATGCAGTTAGTCAAGTCCGTCAGGATCATTGACGAATACCACTCGTTTATCAATTAGTTCAGTAATTAAACCCCCCGTCAAGGTGATCACCGCCACTAGTGAATAGCCTAATTACTATAACCAAATTCAGATTCCCAGCTCAATTAAAATTAGTAAATAAGCATGAACTAATAAAGAATATGAAAAACCTAACCTGAATTAAATAAGATAATCCCAAATCCGAAAATACTAAATAAATAAACTAGGGCTTAATCCATTATACGATTCTCAAGTATATGTAAGTTTAGCTCATACTGAATTTAAATACAGAAAGAATATTAATAAAATACATATGCCCAAAAACAGAAATAAAACCTAGATAGAGGATTTGACTTGAGCTGTTGTTGGAGAAAGGAGGTTCTCCAGCTGCCTCTTGATGTCTTCTGAAAGTTGGAAATATTGAACCGTACTAGAAAAATGAGGTCTAATTGGCTTTTTATACTAAGTAAAATAGGATTGGGATTTTATTTTATTTAATTAAATGATTAAAAGCGTAAGTCCAATTAGTAATTCCCGTAACTGCTGTACATACTTCAGTAAAATAGGTGTAACTTTTGTGTATAAGTCCAAATCACTTTATTCTAGTCCTCAATTCGAGCTAACTCAAAGGCCGGCTCGAAATGAACAAGAAGTGGCAGCTTCCCAGTTTCTTATGCTCCTCTTCACCTCTTTGAGTTGTACCTTTTGCTCTTTTGACCTCTCCTTTTGATCTAAGACTTTAAAATTCACTTCTCCTCGTCATCTTGGTTCTCCCTAGCATCCCTGTACCTAATAATATCATGCTAAAACAAACGAATTAACACACAAAAGCTCTAAAAATGCAAATAATATAATTCTGAAGGGAGAATGTTCAATATGATAAAATAAGCTCAAAAGTCTATCTAATAAGCCAATTTCTACCTAAAATAATGTCTCCTAAGGGCATATATTTATCACAAAAATGGAGACATTAGTAAAATTTATTTACAACCATCAAATTTTGATATCCTTTGATAAGACACTTACGACCCCATATCATAATACAAAAAAAAAGTAATGCAAAAGATCCCAATCTGCCAATTCATTTACAACCATCTACCTTTGCTAAGATCACCATCTGCCAAGATCAAAATTCATTTTATATAAAATCATTAAACCCATTACTTTTTCACAAATAAGAATATATTTCATCATTTTTGCATATAGTATGGATTTTTTTGCAGTTATGTGTTACCGTGCACTTTTAAAAACACTTATAAGTTTAAAAATTGCAAGGATTTCATTGCGGAGTCATCACACAAAAGCTACATACTCATTTTTATGCCAAAACTAATTTTTTGAAAACTTATGGGCAACTTATGCAAAATTTTGGCATAATTCAGAATATATTTCATCATTTTCGAATATAGTAGGGACTTTTTTCGCAAATATGTGTTACTAGTACTTAAAATCATGTACAAGTTTAAAATTGTAAGGTGTACATTGCAGATTCATCACAGAAAAGCTGGATACTCATTTTTTTTGCCAGAAACTAATATTTCGAAAGTTCAATGGCAAATTATGCAAAGTTTTGCCTATTTCAGAAAATATTACATCATTTTCAAAAGATCAGTGGCCTATGTAGCAAATATGTGTTACTAGTTATTTAAAAACACTTACACGTTTAAAAATTGCAAGGTTTTCATTGCCAAGTCATCACACAAAAAATACATACTCATTTTTTGCCAAAAACTAATATTTCAAAATTTTAGGGGGCAAATTATGTAAAGTTTTGCATAATTTATAAAATATTACATATTTTTGAAAGACTAGTGGCCTATGTAGCAAATATGTGTTCCTAGTTAATTAAAAACACTTACAAGTTTAAAAATTGCAAAGTTTTCATTACCGAATCATCACACAAAAGCTATATACTTACTTTATAAAGTGTTGGGACTAATTTGCAAAATTTTACATTTTTTTAGAATTTATTTTATCCTTTCCAAAAGTACATGGCCAAAAGTAGCAAAAAAAAATCAATTTTCAGAATATTCTTCAACATTTTTGAAAGTACAGGGGCCAAAAGTAGCAAAAAAAATTCATTTTTTAGAATATTTTTCAACATTTTCGGCACTACAGGGGCCAAAACTATAGGTTTATTCAATTTTCATACTATTCAATATTTTCGAAAATACTGTACAAGGGCCATAGTTGCTAAAATTCCATAGTTCAACATTTTTAGAAGTGTATTTAACAATTTCAATAGATCAAGGGGCTTAGTTGCAAATTTTTACAGCAAATTAAAAAACTTAAGGCCAGATTTCAACAATCACATAATTTTTACCCACATAACTAATAGAACTATTCAATTTAAAAACCTGAGCATAGCTTTTCAAACTCATTATTAACAAGCTTTAGAACCTCAATAAGTTCAATCATCCAACAACGCGTAACAAGAAAAAAAACTAGTAAAACATAATTATCAAACACATGACTTAAATGAATCAAATAAATCTCAACTACAAAATGGAAACTCACAAAAACAAATCATCAGATCATCTCTATCCCACCAACTTTGAATTTCAAAAAATACATCTCAGAAAAAATATCAAATGTCCATTAGATTCAAAAGGACTACTCAATACCAAACCAAAATATATAAATAACAGATGAAAACAAATTACCCAACTGAACAAAGCCATCATAGGAAAGGAAAGCCAACGAGAAATTCATTAGGAGATTAGAAATCCATTAAGTACCCATAAAGATATTACGATACAATTGATATATACCATCAACAATGATGGATTAGCAACAGATAGATCGCCAAATCACTATGAAAATTAGATAGATTACAAATCCAACAACTGATTAAGATAATCCATCCGAGGATTAAAGAAAACCTTTATCTTAATTTTGAAAAGGGTAATAAAGTAGGGATGGGGGGTTTGGTGGAGAGAGTAATGAAGAGAAAGGTATAATAATCGTGAATGAAAGTAGAGTTAAGAAATTGGTTTAACTTAATGGTTTCTTACTGGTTTAACTTAACGGGTTTATCAGTGTATTTTGACGGACCTTACTGGTTTTGATTATTAATGGTTGACTTTTTCATATAAACCGGACCGCTAATGATTAAGCCGGTCAGGTCGGACCTTAAATGAACAGTGGCGACTGATTCCAAACCGGTTCCAGAACCGGTAAGGACATGTCCGATTGCCACTGTAAGATGAGGGTATACAACGAATAATATACAAATTTTTCATAATTTAATCAATTTTATAACCGCCTCAATCAAAGGTGTTTCGCTTCTCAAAACAAGATTGTTTCTTACTCGCCAAGTGTGATATGTAATTGAGGCAAAGGCAAATCTCCACGCTTTTCTCCTCCAATATTCCTAGGTCTTAAACTTCTTTAGCCATTTTAGTGATCTCAAGACCGAGTTCATTTATTTCTCGATACCCAACCACTTTCTTACTTCATTCAAAACATTTCTTGAAAGAGCACATTCAAAGAATAAATGATCATTCGATTCAAAGTTTTCACCATGCAATTGATGAAGCGGATTCAACTCCATAAATACCCTTCTATCATTTGTTCAAAACCTCTTATGTAAAGTCATCCACATAATGATTGCATGTTTAGGTGTAACACATAAATCCCACATTATATTCTCCCAAGCTCACAAAATATTGGCGGTGAAATACACCACAAGGTTTACTGTATCAAGTACAATACCCACTACTCGAAATATCGTTGGCGGTAGAATGATCATTAGCGGCGGAACACCATCGTGGCTATATTTTCTCTCCTCCCACATGAACAAGTGAAATTCCAATCTCATTCTTTAAGTTTCATATTTGTTTTGAAAATGGTATATCCATTTCTTTTACTGGCTACAACCAAAAATGTTTCTTTTTTCAAGTATTCTTCATGTATTCATGTAATCTAAAGCGAGTCTTTTTTGTCAATAATTTTCCATAACATTTTTATAAGTAGTGCTTTATTCCAAGTACCTAAATCCTTAAGACCAAGACCTCATTCTTCTTTTGGAGTACATATAACGTTCCACCTATCTTGTGGAGATTTACCTTTCCAATAAAAGAGTTTACAAATACTCATACTACGTTCACGTACACATACCAGAAAAAATGGACAAGTAATAGCACACTACCCTTTAAAATACCGATCTAATAAGCTCTAATGGCTAGCATATGAAAGGTAAAGGGTGTTACATGATCTTACTTAACTCTCCAATTTTATTAATAAGATATTTATAGTCTCTCGAAAGTAAGATCAAAGAACCAAGTGCTAAAGCCTAATATTGAAAAGGCATAAAACCTTTATCAAGTTGTGTAATTTCCAAAATTTCTTCTAGTCCTTCATTATTTATCCACATATAATAAATATTTGATTTGAGTACATTTAGATGAATAAATGAACACATACCATACTTCTTCAAACTATCAATTAGAATCTTCACTGAATCATAGTCACATTTAGCTAGAAACGTGAGGTCATCGACAAAATCTAAACATATGATCTTAAATTCCCCACATTCAGGGTGATATTTGAATCCAACATGACAAAGACCTTAGGAAAATGGTTGTTGAATATTGTACGATCATATGAGCAAGACGGATGGAATTTAAAGGTTGTCAAATCCTATCTATTACTTATGATATGAAATGTTTGGAAAACTAAAATGAAGGCATACCTTGAGAAAGGCAATATTGATATACATGCAGTGATTTTGGAGACAGAGAACTTAGTGACAAAACATTTTAGTAGGGTATGGGAAATGCAACATACAAACCAAGTTACCACCTCCTGTCAAAATGTTAATGATACATCAACTCACAAAGATCTGGGTGAGGATCGTCCCCTAGAGTGGGATATAATCAACACCAAAAGGAGGGTGACTTCCCGCAAGTGTATGAATCATTGTCAAGTAATAAATTTGATAAGTACTTAGAGTTATTGCCTCCACAAGGACTATCAATGTTCAATTAATGTGTTCCTAAGTATAATAATGTATAGTTGTAAGAGAAATGACAAATTAAATTAAGTAAATAATATATTTGTTTGGTTTTTATATTTAAAGAGACTAAAGTACAAATAATCAAATGACGAATGAAGATAAACTAATAAAGAAGGAGTTTGAATATGAGAAGAATATGCTTGATTATTGCTAGTAATTTTCAAAGTTGATTAATTTGATGTATTTAGATGTAAGGGATAATTGGTTATTTCGTATTAGTCGGGATTCAACTCTATTCTCAATTACTCCTGGGTAAATAAGAAGCTATCATATTATACCTTTGGATGTGATTTAGTTGAAACCCTAGTGACTACCTAGCTAGTCAAGACCGCCAGGCTCAATAACATACACCAATCATGTATTTGCTAGTTCCGTAATTAAACCCCCTTTCGGACGATATCTTAATTACATATACTACATACTATTAGGATAGAATACGAATAGGTTTCAAACATAAATATATACCTAATAGAAATAAACACAATTTATTTAAATGCACAATACAAAATCCAAATAACATTATAAAAATCGACCAAGGTTCATACATTTTAGCAATTCTCAAGCAATGAGGGGTTAGTTCATATTCAAATAAGAAAAAATTATAAGAAATAATTATGGAATTATGTTTAAAAGACAAAATAAAATAAATTTACTCTAAGAATCAGAACGATATGGTGTTGGAATGATGAAGAATGATGGGGGTTATTTTTTTCGATTTTACTGATTTTTTTTGAATTAGTTATGGCGATTTTAAAAAATTTCACGGACGCGCGCGTGTGATGAAATTAGTAGTACTAGATGGTGGTGGTGGTGGTTGTGGTGGTGGAGGTGGTGATAGTTGTGGTGGCTGTAGTGGTGGTGGTGGTTGTGATGGTGGTGGTGGTGGTGGTGGTGGTGGAAATACCCTATTATTTGTTTAAGATTTAAAAAATAAATATTGTATTAAAAATAAAATAATATATTTAATAATAAGGATAGTATAGGTATAAAAAATATAAAGGAGATGTTTTCTATAAATAATTGTTCTATTAGACATTTATCTCTAAATAAGAAAATTAGAGGCTTAAAAAAATTAAAGACATCATTAAAAAAGTATTTATCTCTAATTACCTCATTTTTGTTTATCACGGATTGAAATATGTCGATATTACTTTTTTTTCCCCAAATAAATATGATAATTTTACAATCAACAGTGATATACAGATACTACTAGTTATTGTCAAACCACATATGCCGACATGTAATAAGAGTGACAATTTTCCCCCCTTATACTGCTTTGAATAACTTATTGTTGTTGATCTACTCGATCTCACTTTATTTGACAGTTGAGTAGTTATGTAGTTGCTGTTTTATTTATTAATAAATGAAACTATTTTCATCAAAGAAAATTTATTGATATCTTTACTTACGAATTATAACTCTCTATATATTTAAATTTTAAATAAAGTAATCTGATCTAAGAAATTCGTTGACTATATGCTACATTTTGACCGTTTTGAGTACGTTGTTGGGGTTTGACCAAAAAAAAGAAGTTAGTTGTTGGGGGATCTAAAATCTTGACAATTGTAATGCTGCCCCAGCATTAAAAAACTTGCTTGCAGTATGGGCAATTCATGATACAAGATAAAAATACCATATTGGTATTGAGTGTGCATTAAGTGAACACCTATTAAGCATGAAAGTATAGACAGCAGCCAGCAGGCTATATTGCAACGAATTCTTAATTTTACACTGAGAATATAAGAAATAGTGTGACAATATAAGAAACAGTGTGTGGAAAACTTAAAAAGGGAGTCCGGCGCCATGCAAAGAGTCTTTTAAGAATTTATAATTTGTGGCGATGGAATCATGGCCTACTAGGGCGGTAAACGAGTCGAGTCAATTGGTTGACAAAAAAAAACGAGTCAAGTCAATTATTAGATGTATATGTTTGTAATTTGTTGAACTTTTCGAGACTAGCCGAGCTCAAATTTATACGAGTCGAGTCTAACCGAGTTCAAATTTAAATACGCCAAGCGGAACTTCCAATGATCCAAGTCAGAATTCTTAAAACTTGGTTGTTTAACTTATAGAACAATCTTTTTTAGAGTCGAGTTTGAATTTCTCATGAACAATTTGTTTTTTATAATTGAAATAAGACTTTCATGAAAATTTGGTTTTAGACGATGGAGTGTTAATATGAAAATATGAATTGTAATGTTAATGAAAAAATAAATGTCTAAATAAATTCAAAATACCCAACTTGCTATTGAAGTTTATATAATAAATTTATAAATTTATAAGTAGATAATATATTAGTTTTTGATTCATGTCGACTAGGCTTGTTTCATTAACGAGTTTAAATTGAAACTTGGGCCTGTTTATATTGGAATTTATCTCGAACGAGTTTTTCTACGACCTAAGCTTGAGCTGCTCGCGAGCGATTTGGTTCATTTGCAGCCCTATTACCTACCATCCACCTCCATCCCTTGAAGGTAGGGCTGAGAAAATAAGAATTCGAAAATCACAAAACTGGAAAAGAAATAGTATACAATCCAAGTTGAATTGAGAAAGTCATGGACATTTTGCTATGAAGACCCAAGCTATCCAGTATTCAGAAAGAGTCAATTGGACCACTTGTAACTCACTTAAGTGGGTTCATCTTATGATAAACGTTTTAGTGTATAAATATTAGCTTTTAGTTTCAAAACCTATACTTAACATTTGAGGAGCAAACAAACGTGTAGAGCAAAATGGCAAAAGCACGGAGTTCCAGAACAATACCTTATTTCACATTCTTTGCATATTAATTTGGGTGAATTACCCAATGGGTCTTGAGAAAAATTAGTGTGCCACCTAGAAGCTACCAAATTTCTCTCTCCTACTTAGAGGCCACAAAAATGTAAAATGTCATCATTACCCTTACAATTTAAAAATCAATACAATATTATAAAGACTCTTCGTTACCCGCTCAAAACACTTCTCAACACTACACTCTCTTCTCTCTCTTTCTGCAACTCTCTCTCTCTCTCTCTCATTACCACGGCCACTGAAGCGACACTCAGCACTCCGGTGACCGCGAAGCCTGTAACCGCCGCTCAGAACTCCGTTAACATCTCTAAACAACAACCGATCAACGTCCGATCAAAACTCAGAACTGTAACCGACTTTCTGAGGAAAAGCAGAGCACCGATCAACAATACAGCGGCGATAGACGTGAAATATTCAAGCGCGATGGTAGATTACTGATTAAATCGACGAGTTACTGATTAAACTCAGAAAAATGGCTACTTCATCGCGCGACAAGAGTTCGAAGAAGGATAAAAAGGTATAACCGAGCTTTATTTTTTAATTTTTGCTGTGTTTTTCGTATTTTGTTGAGCATTAATACGAACATTAGGATTATGTTAGGTTTTGATTAATGCTCAGCAAAATAATAATGTTTAATTTATGTGCATCTTACGATTTATGTTTAGATTGTGTTGATTAGGCTTTGCATATTCTGATTATGTTAGATTTTCTTATGAACTGTTAGATTTTGTTTTTAATCTGAGTATATTTTAGGAAAATCCATTGAAAATTACCTAATTTGGTCATACTCAGTGAAATTGAATAGTTTAGTTGATAACAGTAAGATTAAAAGCTCATAAAGATTGAAATTGTATGATGTTTGGTTAATAATACTAGTTAGAATGTTGAGAAAGATGATAATTATTACATTAGTATGCTCAATATGTTGTTTATGAGATGATATATGCCATACTCAGAACTTTTTAACAATAACTCAGAACTTTTTGCGCATACTCAGAACTTTTTAACAAAAACTCAGTACTTTTTGCGCATACTCAGAACTTTTTAACAAATACTCAGAACTTTTTGCGCATACTCAGAATTTTTCTGCTTATGCTCAGAACTTTTGTTCATATTCCCCAGGCTTTATTCATAATGTTATGCCCCAGAACTGTTATGTTAAGTAGTGTTATGCTCAGAACTTTAATGCTCAGAACTGTTATGCTCAATAAAATTTGTTCTGCTATATGTTGTTGCAGGAGAAAAAGGAACCCAAGGCTAGGTCTGATCTACAATACAGATCAACAGTTGTTGGATTGTTCAATATAATAAAGAATGACAAGTTCAGGGTAGAGTTCCTCGGGAAATCAGACAAGACACCCTTCCACCGACTGTGGATGGGTTTATTCGAGAAAAGAGATGAATACAAGATTTTTAAGAAATCTGATCTCGTTACTAGACAACTTATAGAAACATTCGACAGAGAAAAGCAAAGATTCATCATTGCGGGTAAGCGATTGAAAATTACTGCGAAAGAAGTCAAGATTCTTATGGGTATAGAGTGTGGGAAGGTTCAGTTGCCTGATTTCGCATCAGATGAACTAAACGAGCACAGTGAATGGTACACACAAAACTTTGGCAATATAAATAAGGGGAACTTAGCCCTGCCGAATCTGGAAGAAAGAATAAAAGAGATACTAGGAGGGCCGGTTACTGTGCAAGCTCAGGAGGATATGGCGAAATTACTGAGCATGTACACAGTAACGGCGGTTTTGTTTGCAAATAGAAATTATAATGTTAGGAAGCCTTTCATAAAGTTGTGTGAAGACCTACACAACATGAAGAGGTACGATTGGGCTTCGGCTATTGTGGATGATACGATGGTGGGGATAAATACTTTCACGGACGTGCATTCCGTTACTGGTGGATTGTGTATACTTATGGTAAGTATTACTTTGATTTAAATTTTTCCTTGCTCAGAACATTGTTCAAAAACTCAGCACTTTTTTGCCCATACTCAATACTTTAACTAATGATCATCTTTAAACCTTGCAGGAATGGTACTATGAGCATGTTGAGGTAGGTTGTTTGAGGGACGCAGCTGCGAAACCAAGATTTTTAAAATGGGATTACTTCACTGGCTTTAGAAAGGCAGACCCACTTCGGGTCACCGCGGACAAGGTAAATAAAGAATAGTATTTTTTTTTTATTTTACTGAGTATGAAATATTAGTGGTTAATTTTGTTGTGTAAATGTTTATAGGTGCATAGAAGGAAACTACAGCCAACTGAGGAAGAAGAACAATGGCTTGTAGTACCCATAATACCCGAAGCTGAAGTACAGAATCAGGACAATGTTGAGGATTATCAAGGTGTTGAGCTTGAGGGTGGTAATCAAGCTGTTGATGTTGCTAATCAAGTTGTTGATGGTGGTAATGAAGGTGTTGAGGCTGCTAATGAAGTTGTTGGTGTTGGAGTTGATAATCAAGATGTTGGTGTTGGAGTTGATAATCAAGATGTTGGTGGTATTAATCAAGGTGTTGAGTCTAGTAATGTAAATTTAGATGATGTTGTTGTTAATCAAGGAGTTAATACAGATGGTGACATAAATGAAGATGAGGGTGCTAATAAAGATGATGTTGAGGTTGATAATGATAAAAATGAAGATGATAATGAAGTTATTGGAGAAGGTGGGAATGATAAGTCTGAGGATGGGAATGATGAGCCTGTGGATGATTGGCTTAACTCTCATGGGGATGGTGAAGAAATTGTTAGGGAAGATATGGTTAATAATGAGATGGTTGAAGATGAAGAGCGACAAACGGATGTATCGAGTGACCCAGAGGAGATGGTTGTGGAGGACTCGTTAGAAGACGGTCCACCAAAAGGAGGTGAAGACGAGAAGATGGAAAGTGCCGAGTTCTCTGAGAAAGCCAACACAGATGAGCCTGAGGGAGTTAAAACCGGCAAAATGGTGGAAAACGAGGAGGCAGGATCTTTAAAATACAGATCCTGTGGTGCAAAAGAGATGAGATCGGGGTCGAAGAATCCTTTAGTGTTGAGCTTGCGTGAGAGAATAAACGATGCCGTGTGTGAAATTGAAAGATTGACAGAGGAGATTCAGACACTAGAGAATGAAAAAATGGCGTTAAAGGTGTTTGAGAATAAAAATGTTGACCTTCAGATAACTAACAAACAACTGAGCAGGAGGCTGGACTCAGTTGTAGTAGAAATGAAGGAGACTCAAAAGAAGTGTGAATCACAGGAAACAGAGAACAATAATCTGAGAAAAGAGATAAATAGACTCGTTGAAGAGAACAAGAATCTGAGCGATAGACTCAGAACAATAGAAAAGGAATACAAAATAATGGAGGAAGGACATGAATCGCTTGTTAATGGAGCTTTGCAGATAGACGAAGAAAATAAAAAACTCAAACAAGAGATCGCATCGCTCAATGAAATTAACAAGATGGTGAGAAAAGGGGGGGTTGAAGTGGAAGAAGAAGATGAGGAGAAAAAGGAGGGGGAGGGAGATCAGGTTATGAGTCGGGAGGAGGAGGTTAAACTCGATGGTGTGGTGAAGATGGCGTGTGAGAAAAACCAGGGGACCACGAGTCAGACAGTTGCGGGACCCATCAAAAAAGAAGATACAAAGAAAGAATATCGAACATATACTCCGGGATCGATTACCCGGAATGTGAAGTTAAATAAGCGATCTGTGAAGATCGCTTACCCGGATATCGTGGAAGATCAGCCGGCTAAAGTAGCAGAGAAAAGGAAGAGAGTAACATTACGAGAGAAAAAACCTGCAAAACTTGTCAAGAGTATCACAAAGCCTGAGGAAATCAAATCATCGCAACCACGATTCGATCTTCTGAGTGCAACACAGGACGATGATGAACAGCCAAAACAGAAAAAAATGAAGAAGCCACTCGAGAAGCCGGATAAGGGCAAGCAGGTAATTGTAGACGAGGAGAAAGGTCCAAAATGGTTCTTTAAGAGTGTTGCAAACAAAGTAGATTTTGATTGGTTGATAAAGAAGACGAAAAAGCAACGGAATGACCCCGTATGGGCGAAAGATGCAATTGCGGTATCGGGAAACGAAGCACTGAATGTTGCACACAGAGGTGCATTTCCATCTGAGGTATGAATTCTCACCAAGTTAAACAAAACAACACTCAACAAATAGTTCTGAGTATTTACCATATACTCAGCAGAACACTGGGGTATAGTTGAAAACTCAGAACTATTGTTGAGTGCAAACTCAGAACTTTTGTCATGCAAAACTCAGAACTTTTTTATAATCTCAGATACTTGAAGCTATGCTTTTCATGATGCATGAAGAATTTGGTGATGGAAAGACAGGTCTTCTACAAAGAGTTACGTATCAAAACACAGAATGCTACGTAAGTGAATCATATACAATTACATAAAAGAATAGTTTTAATAAAGTAAACTACTATAATTGATAATTGTATTGTGTTTTTTAACAGCAATACATAGACCGGGATATGGAAGAGTCAAAGAATGTGTTGGTAAAGGAAGCTTTCGCTAAGAACTGCAAGGAGTTCGATTATACGCTGCTGCCAATTTTCGTAAAAGACGGTCAGAGTGGAAGCCATTGGAGCTTGATGGTGTATGACAAGCAGTATTGTACCTTCAACCACTACAACTCGATATGCAATAAAGGCGAAGGGTCGATAGGTTTAAAGACAGAAATGGCTGCACAAAGATATCGAGATTACCTAGTGGATTCGGTGCTCAAGGCAAATAATCAAAACCCAGGAGAAGTATACAAACTATTTCACATGGAATCGCCTCAGCAACAACAGGACAGTTTAGATTGTGGTGTCTTCGTTCTCATATGGGCAAAGAACTTCTATAAGACAGGAAAATTCACGAGCTACCCAAAATCAAACAGTGTGTGGTAAATTCAATGAGGGCCGAGATTGTGAGTAAATTGTTACGCCACGATGAGTTTTCTCAGAGGATCACCTGTGATTGAAAATCAGGACTTTTAAATCTTTTGTCATTTAAACTCAAAACTTTTATCATTCTAACTCAGAACTTTTGTCATCCAAACTCATAACTTTGATGATGTATTATTTTGTTTGAACTAATTTTATCGTACTTGTATGTTTATGGTTCAATTGACGTTTTATCATATTTGAATGTTTATCGAATGTTTATCGTATTCGAATGTTTATTGTTTAAATGATGCATTTAGAACTCTAAGTAATCAACAAAGTGTAGAAAATATAATCAACAAAGTATAGGATAAAACTACTGAGTATAGTGTACATACTCAGAAAAACCTTGACAAGCAACAAAAACACGCTAAAAATGCTAAGTAAAAAGTTCTGAGCATAAACTAAGTATAGAAGGATAAACTAAGTAAACTAAAATAAAAATATGAAAAATCAATGTAAAAAAACCTAAGTAAAAAGTTCAGAGCATAAGCCATGAACTCAGAAATGTTCTGAGTATGTATAGAATGTTATGAAATTCAAATGTAAAAAAAACTAAGTAAAAAGTTTTGAGCAACAAAACTAATAAAAAAGTTCTGAGCATAAGCCATGAACACAGAAAGAGTTCTGAGTATGGGCTATACACTCAGAAAAAGTTCTGAGCATGGACTGAAAAATAAAAAAAATAAAAGTTCATTACAAAAGAATCATATGGCAGCCCTGCATGTTGAGCGGTTGTGAGTTCCAATCTTGTGACACCTTCCACATCGCATGAGCCTAACTGGTTTCTCGGTAAATGAACGATGACGCTTAGACTGAGGCCTGCCAGGTGGAACTCTACATGGAGGAGGATGGATAATCACAGAATCATCTAGTGGGACGGCTACCTCAAAAGTCGACATGGGAGGAATATTCTTTGCATAAGATTTTCTGTAGGAATCAACATGAAAATACGACTCAACGTATTCAAAAGGGTTAACAACTCCAGCAGACGACAACGCACATATCGCGTGTTGGCAAGGGAAACCGAGTTCTTGCCATGAACAACAAGAACAAGTCCGAGCTATGATGTCTACAACCATAACGGGATTTGACCCGACCTGGTACAGATTAAGAGTTGACTGTTTAACGGCCCATGTGGAGCTAAGTCCAACATTTGTATTGTAAAGTGTCATAATAGACGGGCATAGTGGCGTGGTCCACTTAGATGAGGTTAGCGAACGATCGTGGTACCATTGCATCAGTTTAACTCGCAACACATCGATAAGCTGTGAAATGGGAAGACTCCTTTGCTCTAATATCCAATAATTGAAAGATTCAACTGCATTTGAGGTCATCTCACCGTAACGTCGCCCAGGGAAGTGAGCATTAGCATAGTTCTCCTTCGGTAATGAACTGTGAAAATCAATAATCTTTTTTTTCCCTTCAAGAAGCCATATTGACATAAAGTGGTCATAGTGTTGAGTCGTTGGAGCGCGTGCAACTGTGTTCATAAGATGAACCATTCGATCCTTGAAAAACGTTGAACCCTTCACCGAGACACGAATATTTTTCTCTATATGTTTTGTACAGAAACTATGGCTTTCGTTCGGGAAAACAGATTTCACCGCGTTTAATAGTCCCTTATTACGGTCAGATATGAAAGTAAGTGGTCGACCGCTTACGAGAGGTTTCAAGAATTCCAGGAATCCGGTCCAGCTAACTGTATCTTCACCGGGAACTACACCAAAAGCAACAGGAAATAACCCTGTGTACATACAAAAAGAACTGAGTATGGTCAAAAAAGTTCTGAGCATGTGCCATTGGCTCAGAAAAGTTCTGAGCAAAGAACCATGGACTCAGACTAATAAGTGGGTTAACTGTGTATTAAACATCAAAAATTGGTATCATGCTGAGTATGGACCCCTAAGACTCAACAAGTTACTGAGTATAAGTTGAAATACTCATGAAAGTTGAATACAAAAAGTAAATTGCTAACCTTGGTTACCATCTTTAGCGGTAGCAACAACTAGCATTCCCTTGTATTTGGATTTCAGGAAAGTGCCATCCAAAAATAACATCGGACGACATGATCCAAAACCAGCTAGGGATCCACCAAAAGCAAAAAAACAACGATGGAATACACGAGAAACAGGATCACACTCGACCAAAAACGCTGTATCCGGGTCAAGCGCTTTAAGCTTCTCAAAATAAGTCTGCAAACGATTAAACGAGGAATCGATATCGCCGAATAGATGGTCCTTCGCCTTGTTGACCGTGCCCCAAGAAGTTTTGTAAGAAATATCAAAACCGTAGCTCTCCTTTAGAATAAATTGAATTTCTCTTGGCCTAAGAGAAGGATTCGCATGAACCTCGTCTGAAATAACATGAGATAACACACTAGAGTCCAACCTATCGCTAGACATCTTCTTGTAAATGTGTCCGCATGTATGAGTAGGCCTATAAGTCCTCACATAACAAAAAGCGTTAAATTTCTCTGGAGAAACATAGACGTACCATTTGCAGCCCTTGCTAACCTTATAAAAGCATTGTGCGCTAATACGACTCTTATTGTTATGAATAAAGTCAAAATCAAAACCTTCAACTGCGACTTGTTTACAAAGAATTAAGCGAAATTGTTCGGCACCGCCCATAAAACACTGCTCTTTATATTGTAAACCAGATTTCCACAAGTCGCTTCTTAAATCCTTTACTTCGTGTGTGAAAAAGGATGGATCAGGGTCGGATATGAAAGGGTCGGGAATAGATTGTATAGGCGCGGGTTGAATGAGTTGAACAGCTGAACGGGATGAAACGGTGTAAGGTTTACTAAAAGGTAAACAAGCTCGTTTGTCGGAAACACAAATATCCATCTTATCGTAATTGTCACACTCCAAAATCCACTTGATCGTGGTGAAATCAGATTCATTATCTAGTCTGGAATCTTTGTAATCACCAATAGTATACGATAAACTAACAGAACCGTCAAACGAACCCCATCTTTTGACTGCAAAATCCTTTATCGAATTGAAGTCGACCAACTTGTTGAAAGGCAAAAAGACATGCTCTATACCAGCCTTGAACACAACAAGAACATCGAAATCCATATCACCTGGAAATTGAGAACTCAGTAAACAAAAAAATTATACACACACAAACAAAGTTCTGAGCATATGCGTATAGTACTGAGCATAAGAGTAACTAGTGCTGAGCATAGGCATAACACAACAAGAAAGTGTTGAGTATTAACTAATGCAATACCTAGTGCTGAGCATAAGATAGTGCTGAGCATAGGCATAACACAACAAAAAGTACTGAGCATAAGAGTAAATAGTGCTGAGCATAGGCATAACACAACAAAAAGTACTGAGTATAGGCATAACTAGTACTGAGCGTAAAACAACGCAAAAAGAAAGTGCTGAGTATTAAATAAAAAACAGATAATTACTGAGAATGAATGCATGCAACTACATAAACACGTATTATAATCATAAACGAGCAAAAATCTTCTGAGAGTGTGCATTAAACAGAAGATTAATGAGATACAAAGCATATCACATGACGTAACAGAGAAACAATAGAAAACTCACGATGAACAACAAAATTCGATGAACACAAACGATGAATAACGATAAACAACTACTCAAACACACAACAATTAACAAAATAAAAAATTCTAGCAAAAATAAACACAGAATCAAAGAAAAATAAAAAAATCCCAGCTAAAACAAGCAAAAAACGAAGAATACAGTAACTTACGTGAGCGCGAGAGGGAGAAGAACAAATTTGATAGCGAGAGAGAGAAGAATACCGCGAGAGAGAGCAGATGAGGATTATGAGCGATAGAGAGAAGAAACCAGCGAGAGACGAAGATGAAGATAGAGAGCGAGAGAGAGAGAGAGACCGGAGCTTTAGTGTCTTAGCATGGATAGAGAGAGAAACGTGTTACTATGTGTTAGTTATGTGTTAGTTATGTGGGAGAGTGTGTTAGGGTTTTATAATTTATTATATATAGTGTCCAAAAAACAAAGAAAAACATTTGAGGGTAGAAAGGTAATTGCAAAATTAGGGTTCTAGTGTTAAAATTAGTTTGTGGCCTTTAGTAAGAAGAGCCAAAAGAGGCGGTCTCCTCAGGTCACGAGGTGGTCTTTTCAAGACCCTTTGGGTAATAATCTCTATTAATTTTTGTAATTTTCAATCTTTACAATTCCTAGTTTAAATACATCTATTTTAAACTTTGTTTTTCTTTATTCTTCTATGAACTAAATTCATTAGTAGCTTGAGACTTTTGGGTATGAACCCTAATTTATAACTTTGATTTTAATGATATTAATATGAGATTACACATTTAGATAATATATGGATTTTTATTGTTTTTCATATGCTTGCATTTTATTATTAAATTTAATTATTTCGTCCAAGTATTTGAGTTTGTTAGTCATTTAACTACACCATGGAGAAGACTTTATAGTGGATCTAGGATATTGAAGCTTTAACTAGTTTAGAACCAGAATGTCAAAATTAGTCGGACTGTCTTATAGGATAACAGTCTTAACAGTTAGATAATATTGTGGGATCATTTGGAAGATATTTCTAGTAATAAATAATAACCCCTAATTACTCAAGAGAGATTTAGAGTAACCTTAGCATCCCGATTAACAATTAAAATCTTGATTTTCCCTTAAACTGTAATTAAGTCCAAGTCATAGTTAGTGGTAATTACAAGTGTCTCGAATTACGCTTTATTCCCATATCTTCACAACTTACTTTATTTACCTTTTAGTTAATCATTATCTTTTCAATTCGTAGTTTAGTAGTTAATAACTAGAAAACCAAACAAAATTCTCTTTTTAATTTTACTTTTTATCAAGGAATATCTAGATTAAACCTAAAAATACGTGTGTCCATGTGGAGACGATAACTTATCACTTTTATTACTTGTGATGATTTGTAGACTCGCGAAAGTTTTTACCTAAATGTTGATTTTTATCACACCTCGAGGAAACCAATATCCTATTACGCAATGAAACCCCTATTCTTGACTCAAAATTTGATGACCGTGATATGGGTTAAAACCGTTTACTCAAGCTCTGATTGTTAAAAATGACAATCGTTGTAAGAAGAGTTTAAGGTGAAATTCCAAAACTATATAATGATTTGAAAGGTTATGAGTATTTAGATGGGATTCTCACAATGGAAGAGATTTGAAGCTTTAGGGATATTTCTGACCAACGGCGTGCACCATTAATTGCCAAGAGAATTTGACAACGAACACGAGCATCGTGACATTAATTAAAGACGACAAGAATTCGAACCGGTAGAGCTAAGTCTAACAGCTACCCAATAAATTTGCTAGAATTGGGAGTCAAACACCTATTCCCTATCAAATATTAACCCCATAAAACAACTCTACTCCAACAGCTTCCCAATTTTAAGCTCCCAATTTTTTTAAAAAAAACCTATCTTAAAATTATCTTAATTTTTTTAAAATTAATTAATTCATTAATTTTAAAAATTCTCAGAAAATTATTTATTTATTATTTTACTTTTATATATATATTATTAAAATATGCGAAACAAGAAAAATGTAAATATTTAAATTATAATTCTCAAGGGAATAATCAACCGAGTTTCTTTTTGTCGTTTTTATCAATTGAAATAAGTTATTTTTGTCAATATCCAATAAGCTTAGATATATATTAGGACCATTTAATAAATATATTATGAATATCTTTCAATTGATTCATTAATTTTCAAATATTCAATAAGTTTTTTAAAATTTTAAAATTTATATATTAATTTGTTATAAAATATTAAAAAAGGGTTTAAGATATTAATATATTAATATATTAATTATGATTATTAATTTTTTAAAAATATAATTTTAAGTAATTATTTTCTTTACTAAATATTGATATATAATTTTTTACTATAAAATTTTAAAAATTAAATATATTTATATACTATGAATAATTAAAAAGATTAATTAGGACGTTCTCTCTCTAGCCTAGAGAGAGAAAGTCTTCAACTTAGGGTTTTTACAAATTTAGCATAGACTTTTGGGTTTCTTTAGAAATCATATGGTTTTCCTTATCAGTTTCGTTATGTTTTTTTATTGTTGGGGCTAATTGTCACACAATCACAACACAACCCTTTTCCTATGTCTCTGTTACTGAAGATATGATTTTGACATCGAGAGGGAGTTGCGGTATATTAACTTTGGAGGTTAGGAAATTGGGTGAAGACTGGTTATCGAGGAGGCCGGATGTGGTGCGACAGCAAGGGGACGACGACCTATGGTGGTAAGGAAGTAACAGGAAGCATTTGAGATGGAGGTATTGGCCTCTCCGGCCTCGAAGTGGGATTCAATGGAAACAGTCGTCGTGCAAGCATTCGTGTAGCAAGTGGGACCTTGGGCTTGGCGGTTGGGATGAAGTGGAGGTCTGATAGTGTGGCGAAGCGGTTTGCAGAAACGGTAAATGTGGTTTGGGACTAACGCCACGGGTTCCGAAGAAGGAAAGGTCGAAGGTGATATATTTTAATATTCTTACTTTTGATAATCAATTGGACATAGATAGCGGATGCGGTAATTTACAAGATGTGATTCATGTGTTAGGTAAAATCATATTTATCGTTTATGGATCTCGTGTTATTGATCTGTTGGGCCTGTACCATGTTGTGTTTAGAATACGGGCTTAGACTGTCTGACCGGGGAATTTTTTCAATGTTTTCGATCGTTGGTTACAGTCGTAGGAAGTAAGGATAGGGGTTTTGAATGGTACTATTTGACATTGGTAACTAGTAAGACCAGAAGTACAATGAAGATGCGCTCACAGGTTTGCAAAGAAATTTTTAAGGTAGAAAATATCAAAAATAGGGACTTCGTGAGAAAGTATGGACAGTTTCATACAACTAGACCTCTGCCTACTCGCTCCTCCGTAGAAATCCACGTGTTGGTATTTGGGAGGAATCGCGGTGTTTTACACCGCTACAGGTCACGATTGCAGACTTAACCGTGATTGGGTACCTCCTGGTGTTTCTTGGGTCTTGTCTTTTCGTCGCTACCTTTGTAGTTGGTTGATTAACGGAGGAGTCGATGGACGTGAGGAATGTGATGGCTGATATTGTATCACTTTGGATAAAACCTTGTTGTAATAGTTTAGGATATCGTCGATTAATCGTAGAAATCCACGTGTTGGGTATTTGGGAGGAAAGGTTAGGTTATTAATGGCTTTGCCATGGATATTTCTGCCTTCTCCAGTTTTGAAGCTGAAGCTAAAGCAGTACGAAGTGGCGTTCAGTTTGCTCTAGATCATGCTCCCCTTTGCAACATGATTGAAACTGATGCAGAAGCTGTTTTGAAGGTCATATACTCTTCGAGCACGAACTGTCCTTGGAAGGACAGGGCTATCGTCGATGACAATAAAAATATGGTTAAAGACCACCTCAATTTGCGAATCTGTGGTGTTAGAAAAACAGCTAACAAGGTTGCTGATTGACTCGCTAAGGCTTTCTCCAATTCTATTTTATGTCTTTCTTGGATTTGTAATATTCCTCTTGACTTAAAGACTTTAATTGTAATGATTTTGGTAACTTTACTGTGACTGGAGTGGGTTAACTCCTTTCACCGTTATTTTAACATATTAGTCCCTTTGTCTAAAAAAAGAAGTCAAACATCTCCATATAATTTTTACTATAATTGGGGCCAAATAGTTTTACTCTATTAAATAGTAATTCTCTAAACTAGTAGTGCTTTAACAGCTTTCTAATTTTACCAACTTAATTTTAAAAATTCTATTATATCTTTATTTTAATATATTTTCTATAATTAATCATTATATTTTTAAAATTATTATTACATATTTTTATCCGTAGATCTATTTCCTAACTTGTTATAACATATTAAAAAATTCTTTAAATATTAATACACAAATTACTATTAATTATAATTATTTTCAAATAATTAAAAAATTTTAACAATTATTTTTCTTTATTTAATTTGTTTTTAATTAAATATATTTGTTTTTATGTCTAGAAAAGGATAGCTATTTTTTATATAAATTTTATTATTCATCCAAACTTTTTATTATTTATTTTTATATAAAGTATTAAAAATAAATAAAAAACTAAATAATAATAATATTTAAAACTTTAAAATTGCAAAAAGTATAAATAAATATAGTAATATAAAATAAAAAGAATAAAAAATGAGTTATTAATTTATAAATGCCTATTAATTTATAATTTATAATTCACTCATATATTGAGAAAATATTAATATAAATCCAATAATATACACGTAAAAAAAACTATAAAATTTTAAAAAAAAAATCGAACATTTATATTCAAAAGAGAGATAAAGAATAAAGAAAACAAATATAATAAAACGTAGCATCCATGTTTTATCGTCACAAGTAAATATAGGGATGTATATTAAAAAGTAATATATTTTATCTCAATTGTAAAGAAAAGCTAAAACATGAAGGCTATTGGACTTAGCCTTTGATCCAATATGCGTGAAACATTATACTGATGAGCCTAGGTATGCTTTGGTAGTGAAATTTATCATAGTGTCAGAAATGATGAGCGAGACTAATGGCCTTATAATAATTGACGTTCTAAATATTCCATGGCAAGCTGATCCACTAGACATAGAAAAAGTGGAGGATTTCAAGGTGGGGAATTGGGTAAGTGTAAGAGCCTTTGTACCATGCATCTCTGAAGTACGGATTGGAGGACACAACTAAGACTAGTGTTGGAATTATTCTTAGCTTGGAAGAGGATGGAGAAGTATTGCAATCTTTTGCTTCGGGAGCAAGCTTTTTAGTTGCTCAATAATTGGTTTGGAGAAAGCGTCTCCTTTTGAAGGGAGGCAAGAGATCCACGTAATTCTATATGGTGCTAGACTGCTGCTAGGCTTAGTTATTATTTCAACAACATTGCTAAAGACAGTTTAGCATTGGTCATAGTGTACAAGACACTTGTTACCTAAAATTGGCATGTTGTAATCATGGAGAATTTGTTAATGAAGAAAAGACGATATTTCATGCAAATGGTTGAAGAACTCCACATTGAATCCACAGTAAATCTCTACGCATGGATGGTCAACCTTCTTGGTTGAACATAATCTAATAGACGAAATGGATATGCCACCCAAACCAGTTGTCAGGGGTGCTTTACTATCAACTTGTAAAGTTCAAAAAAATGTTTATTTTGCTGAAATTGCAGGTATGGAGTTATTCAAGATTGAGCTAGAAAAGTCTGGAGTTTACATTATTTAATCGAATTAATATTCATGCAAATGCTAGTAGACGGAGTGACGTTTCAAACAATAGAGAAATTATCAGAGAACATCGGGTTTGAAAGATTTGTTGTTCAAGTTGGAATGAGTCGACGTCTGTTTTAAACGTGTCTGTCATGGGAGATTTGCCGCATAAGGTTTAATGTTCAAAAGATTTTGTGATAATTTTTTATGCTAATTAAGCAATGTCTTATTGCTCAACAAATGATAGAACGTAATGTGTCATTGAGGTGAACTTGTACAAGCAAATTTTTTTAAAGAGAAATGCAAATATTTGCAAGCAATTATTGATGATCAATTGCTGGTTTGCAGAGAAGGTTACGACAAATTTTGGAGTAACTTCAGGATTGTTGGGGGAACCAAGATAATCATTTGGTCATATAAATCGTTTCGTGATACTTCTTCTTCCTCCATCCTCCTGCAATGTTTTTCTTGCTTTAATTCCTCCTAATTCGTCTACTTCCATGGCTAAATTTCAGTTCTTCATCCACCCCTTTTGATCCAGGACCCCTGCGTCTACTCTTCGTCTTTTTATCTTTCTTTTCTCTTCCTTTTTTGTCGATGAAGATCACTACTAATCACATGCAACACTGGTTTCGTACTCCTAACTCTTTTTTGCAGGTCAAGAGCTCCTCTAATTAAGTCTCTCTTTCTCTTCACATTGGACGGCTTTCTCTTCACATGGTTTGCTTTTTTTTTTTCGGTTAGGTAAATAATATATTAAAAAAAAAGTCAAAAACAACAGTAAAACTGTACATATGAAAGTTTTGGTAAAAAAATGCTACCCTAAAATCTTTCTCTTGCACCGAATAATACAAAAGCTTCCCTATGTTCTCGACTTTTTGGAAGGGTTCTGCTTTTCAACTAGAGGAAATTATATATTAAGACCTAACTTTTGGAAATTTTGTAATATAAGTTCTAGTTGGCAAAAGTTATTTTTTAAGTTTCAATTTTATTTTGCCTGGTTGGATTTTTTACCTCTTTACCTCTGTTCTTATTAGGTACAGACCCAACCCGAGGTTATCGTGTTCTTAATTATAGCGTAATAGGTTCGGATCCAATTCATTTTTTTGTAATAGGTTTTTTAAGTTTTTTTACTAAGTGCCCGTTTGGAAGTGCTTTTTTGGAGAAACATTTAAAAGTGCTTTTAGCATTTTAAGAGTTTTTTTTACTTTGAAAAGCACTTTTTTGAGAAGCACCAAATAGGTGCTTCTTAAAAAAAGCACTTAAAATAATTTTAGATTTCAAGATTATTTTTAATAATTTTTTTAAAATTTAAATTTTATTCTAAAAGCGCTTTTTTACTCTAAAATAAGCACTTCCAAACGGGCCCTAAGTCTTTTACATTTTATAGTCATATGAGGCCAGACCCATACCCTTCAAATTATTTTTTTGGCTGTACCCATTAAGAATAACTTTGTACCTATTAAGAACAACTTAAATAAACGAAGTGAATTATTTTTATACCCTATATGGGGCTAGCCCATGCTATACAATACCCTATATGGGTCTAGCCCATGATACGTCTATATGGGCCTAGGGTTGTACCCATTACAACAAAAAAATACCTATACCTATATGGGGCTGGCCCAACATGAACAAAAAAATCAATCAACTGCCCAACATCAAACTTGAGCCCAATGGGGCTGGACCCATTATCAAACTTGACCCCAGTGGGGCTGGACCCATTATCCAACTTGAGCCCAATAGGGCTGGACCCAACAAACAGAAACGCGGTGGAGATGAAATCTGCTGATGGCGGTGGCGTGGTGGCGATTTCGAGCGCAGGCTGGCCCCATCTGGTGAGATGAACAGATCTGAACGGGGTTCTTGCTGGTGGATGTTTTCGAACTGCAGGCGGCGCTGGATCCACGACCTGGTGGCTGTTGTCGAACTGGAGGCGGGGATGGATCTTCGTGCTAGTGGCAGCAGCGAAGATACAGCAGCGGTGGCCGGCGATGTCTTCGACGTGCAGCAGCGCTGCAGAGGACACTTCACGAACGGAGGGGAGGGCGGTGGTGTTCGACGTGCAGCAGCGCTGCAGAGGACTCTTCGACGTTCAACAGCGATGTAGTGGTGTTGTTGGTGCAGATCTGGCCTAGTGAACGTCGTTGGTGGTGGGGTACAAGAGAGCAGCGTCGGTAACGGTGGTGGGGTGCAGGAGAGCAGCGGCTATGGTGGTGTGGTGCAGCTCTTTAGTAGGAAGGGGGTGGTGGTGCGGCGCGACGAGGTGGGGGTGGGGTTTTCCAGCGGCGCTGCAACTCCATGGGGGCGTTGATGGTGTGGGTGGGGTTGGGTGGTAGTGGGTTCATGGTGGGGGCGTTGATGGTGGGGGTGGGGGTGGGGGTGGGTGGTAGTGGCTCGCCAGGAAGAGAGAGAGAGAGATCTGTGATGGGGGGGGGGTCGGTTTTAGAGAGAGAGAAGAGAGGGAGGGTGGGATAGTTTTCCAGAACCTATAATGGTGTTTTGGATTAGGGTTGGGAGTTTCCACCGTGTAATAGAAGGGGAGGGTTTTTGTGGATTTTTGCTTCATTTAGTTGGCTTCCAACTACACCAACTAGTCCAGGATTTAAAACAAAAAGGGGAGGGGTGTTTGGGCCTTATAATATAAAGACCCCTTTCAACTCCAGGTTTATTGGCTTAGGATGGGACCTTCACAACAATTTTTTTCTGACTAATGTTATATACCATCCAAAATTATACCATACATGACATGCCATGAATTGGTTGGTATAAATCGTTAATTTATTTATTTTTATCTGATTAACGATTTATCGCGCACCAATTCACGACACGTCATGGGTGGTAATTGGATGGTATCACTACAAAAAAACAGCTAATTGGTGACACTCATTCAGTGACACTTCTAGAAAATTGTCACATATAATACATTTCGCGACATTTATTAAACTGTACCTATAATTAGTGACACTTTTTTTTTTATAAATGTCACCTTTAAGTGTCGCCTATTGTTGACGGCATTTTCATAGTTGTCACCTTTAAGTGTCTCCTATTTATTAAACCTTTACTTTTTTCTTTTCTTTTCTTATGGAATTTTCAACGTTTTCGGTTGTAAACCTTTTTTTATCTTAAAATTTATTATTATTTTTTAAGTATATAATATATTTCTTCTTCTTATTAGTAATACATAAGGCTGAAGTCAAACAATACCCGACCCATTTCACAAACCCTCCAAACTCATACCACCGTCCCCGTGCTGCAACCCATCTTCTATATCACCGATCACTCTACCGGAGCCACTCCTTTCTCTCCGTACCAGACCGTATCCTCCATCACCGTCCCCGTGCTTAATTCCACCACTAACTCACCTCTTTTATCCTCCTTCGATACCCATCTCCCACCGCAATTCGCTGATAAACTTTACCTCCACCACGCCTCTCTCTTTCTCTCTCGTCCTATCTCTACCTCCACCATGCATCCTCCTCATCGTCGGCAGTTTCTGTTATTTCGAACCGCACTTCTCAAAACCTAACCATGAAGTCCACGTCATAACCCGATTAACCTTCTGAATGGGTTAGTAACGTAGTACTTTCACAATATAGTCTCTATTTAATTAATTTTATCAATGTCGTAAGTTTACTGTTTATTTTTTAGCATAAGTGTTGAATTTTTTGAATAGTAGCACCTGAATTCATAGCTATATTGTTGAAGTGTTGCTTTGAATTTATTATATAAATTTTCTATCTTTTCCCCACTGTGCTTAATTGAATTAGGTGTGTATTTAGAGACTCCCCTTTGTTCTTATATTTATTGTAACGGGACGATACAACTTTGAGTTGGGGGTCTTGATGTCTCCCTATTTTTGACATAATAATCTAGGTTGGATACATCACTTTAGATTTTTTGATTAATTAGTTATAGATTTTTATTCATATTTTGATAATTTCTTATTTCTTGTCTTGATTTGATGATTTAATATTTTTAGAGCATATTTGGTTTAAGTTGTGTGTAAATCTATGTTGTAGATATCGCCTCCTAGGCGTCAACTCCTCCCTCAGCCGCTTAAGCCTAGTAAAAATTCTATGTGTTTTTTCCTAGCGCCATAATCGCCGATGAAGAGGCGCTATTTTGCCTAGATACCGATTAATAGCAAAAAATGACCGCCTAAACCCTCCTTTAATTTTTTTTTGATTCTCGCAAATTCTTGAATTGATATTATAACTCTAATTTTAATATTTCCATATTTACTATAGTGGCGTTAGATGAATTTTATGACTTAAATAGATAAAGTTATTATTAACTAATACACATGCATTACTAAATATATAAAACTACAAAGCGGTATTCAAAACCGCGTAATCTCGCCTAGGCCCCACGTAATCCCTCCTAGGCGCTAGGCTCCAGTCGACCGCCTAGGCCACGGAACCGAGATTTATAGCATAGGTGTTAATGTGAAGTTTTAGAGATTTATGGAATATAATTAGATTTCAAATCAATTCTAAGAAGATAAGGAAATAAGATATGGAAGGAATCAAGAGATAAAAGGAAGCAGAGATAAAATAGGAAAGGAAAGGTTGTCATGTAAATTTGAAATTCTGCGACTACGTCCATTAAAGTGAATATAACTTCAAATTGACAGGGAATTTGGATGATCATTAAAAAAAAGTAAAGGTAGAACTTTTTTCTACGATCGATTCTATATAAAGTAGGTGAAAATCAGACCAGTAACAAGGGAGATACAGTTAGAACAGTGAGCAATGTTTATCCTCTCTGATATTTTAGGAAACAAATTGGAGTTAGACTTGTACTCAAATTACTTACCTTCTACTCACCAATTTCTACCTAGGGTATTCTTAACACCTATAAATACACCCTCTTATTATTTTAAACATGTCCTTACTTAATTATTAGTCCTAAGTCTCAAGGAACACCATCAGGAGAAACAAATTTATAGTATGTATTTTATTTTAGTTTATTTCTTTTCAGCATGAACTAAATTTCTCATAGCTTGGGTTTTGCATATGTATAATCTTTGAATTCTATTTTCTTCTATCTAAGTTTTTTGGGAAAAACATTTTTAAATCGATTGAACTTCTTAACCTTTATATTTGTTTTATATGCTTTATTTATTAACTGTAGTTCTTGCTAGTGCACAAGTATAGACTACCCCATTAATAGCAGTTGGATGGTCACTCAGAAGGGGTGTCTAATTGTTGAAACACCATATAAACGTCTAGTATGCGGTAGTGATCCGGAAGAGCTTGCCTAACTAGATAGTCATTAGGGTTTGATCATTGCGCAGGGTCCCCTTACCCAGGTCCCCTGGTAATTATTAGGTCGCCACCTAAGTCTACCAGGAAGAGGGTTAGAAGGAATAAAGAATCTTGGCTACTTACTTTAAGTTCTTTAATCACCCTTATTAACTAGTAGAAGAAATAGAAGGATGAGTTCATACTAGTAAAGCTTATTCTTACATCTTTATTTATTGTTTTGTCTTTAGATTAATCATTATTCTCCTCAATCATTACTATTTACTTTTCTTGTCTTTTAATTCATTGAGTTATTTATTACTACGCTTTCTTATAATCCGTTCGTATAACATACTAAGTCCCCGAGACCGAGTCTAACTTATCATTAAAATTTTCATACGACCTGTGATACTTGCAGTGTGTAACGTGACTGGTTAGGGTGATCAGTGTCCTATTTTTATCTATCATTTTATCACACCCTACTAGCCACCATTATACATAGCTCGAATAGGATCTTCGCGAACGGCTCCACCGTATTGTCCTACACTGATAAACTAATTAATCGTTCCCGCATCTGGCTTTAATCTAATGCCTTGAATCGCGGGTGGGCGAAGCCCTATTGGTGGCAAACCGAATGGTCTATTCTTGTTAGGCTGGATGAACCAAGTTATAGCTCCAAGTGGTACTTGCGCACCTTGATTATTGTTAAGTGGAAGTTGTGTTCCAGGGGGATCTTGAACTCAATTATTAGCCTCATTTCCTGGTGGAAAAACTACATTATGAGGAACACCGGAGTTCCCACCTTCATCTACTTCAACCTGAACATTGCCATTCAAGGATTCCATCTTTTCTCTTGCTTTCTTTTCCTCCCTTTCTCTTCGCTTTTGAGCTCGAAACAGCTGCTCGGGATCTGATAGCATACATCAAACCTATTAGTTGTAGAAAGATAAAAACAAAAACACACGTAAAATAGAATAAGCAACTAAATAACAATAGATTGAAACAGAAAGGGATAACTATTGTAGTCCTCGGTAGCGGCGCCAAAAACTTTTCGGTCATGTGAGTGTGATAAATAATGCGTAAAATAATAGGATTATTAATCACTCGCAAGTGTACGGGTTTCGTTGACAAATAATATGAATGGGTAAGAGAAAGGTGTTCATTCTCAGACTAGCTAAGTTAAGACAATTGTAACTAATTTGTGAAGACAATAAAGTAAAATAGAGATATTTATTTGGATTTCTTAAAATATAAATAACTAATGACAGAATTAAGTAACTAAAGATGAAAATACTGAATAACTAAGAATTAAATCCAATTAAACTAATAAGAGTTGAGTAATATAAGAGAGTAGTGCTTGATCCTTGCTAGTAATCCCCTGAGTTGCTTAATTAGATGTTTCTAGACATAAGGACAAACTGGTCATTCTATGCTAATCGGGGTTCTAGTATCTTCCTAACTCCTCTAGGGTGAATAGGATGCAATCCTCCACCTCTAGTGACCCCTCCCGGGTGATCCTAGTTGATCTTGGACGTATTTGTTGGACAAACTTGTTCTTACCTTATTGACTACTTGGTTAGTCAAGGCCTCCCGGCTCATTAACTCATAACAATCGCTTAATCCTAGGTCCACAATTAATTCCCCCTCACGGGCGAAAATATAATTACTATTAATATTTTATATTTGACCAGGGCATAAATAGTTTCAAGCCATTAAGATATAAACAACTAGAATTTAAGACTATTTATCTAAATACTGAAAATATCCCAAAAACTGTAAACAACAATTAATTAACTTAGGTTCATACACTATGCAATTCTCAAGCACAAATAGTTTAGCTCATATTAATATATTGTAAACGAATTACTAAAACTAAGGAATTCATAATTAAACATAAAAGCATAAATAAATTACTCTAACATAAATGATGAAATAGGCTTTGGATGATTAGGAATTGTAGAGTTACTGTTGCAAGACCTTTCTCCTTCTCTTCCTAACTTCTAGGCGTATTAGCTTCTCTATGATATGAATTATGTGCTTCTCAGCTAATAAAAGGTATTTATAGAAGTTTAGGTCGTTTTTAGGTCATATGGGCCCTTTTGGAGAGTCCGAAAGGCCCAACTCTTTTTAACTAATTCAGAATTGCACTGCAGCACTTCAGCAGATTGGCCATAACCTTTGCATCGTAAGTCCAAATCCGCTGATTCCACTTCTCAAATTTCACCGACTTCACGTCCATTCGAACCACTAAGTCTGAATCTCAACTTAGCTGGCTCCAAATGAGAGATAAGTGACGTCTTTCCAGTTTCTACAACCTTTACACTTCTGCTAAATTGCATTTTTTTGTTTCTTTAACGCCTTTTCTTGGTTTTTAACTTGAATATACATTTCTTCTATTCATATTGATTCCTTCTAGCAACCAAGTACCTAAGAACTTCACACTAAACAGCCAAATTACCGTACAAAATCTCTAAAAATGCAACAAGTAGTAGAATGAATGAAGAAAGTGCATTGTGTCAAAATACGACTCTTAATTAGTTAACATAGTCCATTTTAAACCTTAAATTATATCTTCTAAGGGGATTTATCTGTCACAAACAGGGAGACATTAGTTGGCTTCTCTATTAGTGAATTGTATGTCGTCACCATGTATACTATTTTGTTGTCTAGTTTACACTGCTTGCACATACTGTTTTTTTATTCCTAAAGCACCTACTCTTGGGGACCCCAAATATTGTATTTCTCTCAAAACTGTAACCTCTGTTATTCGCAGGCAACCTTGTTACCATGTTCATTTCATAACCAAACCGTAGACCATCCTCAGATCTTCTTGAGATAATGTGTACCTCAAACTCATACCATTGTCCAACTTTATTGGATCACGAATTTTTAGAAGGCCTTCTAGGCTCGTTATCTTTGCAAATCGCATTTCCTTTTACAGTGTTCTTTTCCAATTATTGTGTCTTACTCTTTCCTCAGATCCCTTATTTTTCATATTAACCTTTGAAGGATAGGGCAAGTTGCCCAAGTATCTCAACCTTTAAATTTCAAGTTTCAGTTGTTTGCATCAGTTAGTGTCGTGATTGTGGTCCTAATGCCAATGACAATACTTTGTGCTATCTCTTATGCTTGCATCGACAAACATTTTTGGAGGTCAACGTACTTCTTTCTTTATTATCTCATTTTCCATTATCTCCAGGAGCTAATACAGAGTCTTATCCCATGCTCTAGTATTATCACCTTCTATACTTCTCCCTCTATCTCTCGGTTTAACACCAAACCCCTTACATCTTGTTCTTTCAACATTTATACTGTTGTCGGTCATTTTTGTGTTATAACACTCTTTCATATTTCCTCTTCTCGGATATACTTTCTTGACTCGGCTATTATGTCACACAATGTATATCTTGGCCTCTCTGTCATCCATATTTTAAAGCCATGGTTGAATAACCCTTGGATAAAAGCATAGTATACTATATAGTTGGTCCAAATCCTTGACATTATATGCATTTTCTGTGAATTTATCAACATATGACTGAAGGCTCTTGTTTTCCTTTTAACATATTCCCAATAAGGATGCATTCGTTTGACTTGAAATGTGGAGGCTTGAAATTCCTTGGCCTTAGAGCATCCCAAATCTCATAGAATAGGGAATTCATTTGATTTACCACTAATTTACAATCGAACATCTATGTTTCCCTTGAATTTATGCCAAAACTTATAAGACTTCGTATACTTTGACATATTTCTCTCAGATGCCATTCTTTTCTTCCTCCATCAATTGCATGCGGTTCTATATATCCTTGGATCTTGAGAATGTGCACTTTCAGTTATTCCTTTTGTATTATCAAGAACCTGGACTATTGGAGGTGTTCTTCTTGTTTCTCCGACGGAGCCTACACTAACTAGTAATTTTGTGTAACAATTGGTCCAATATTTGCGACACCATTGGAAAGGCTCATTACCCCCAACTAATGTCGGCATAAATTTAATATAAGGTTCCTCACTCTTGGTTGTGGTCGGCATAGTTGGTATATATGGTTCCAATCATTACTTATATGTTGGGATTGAATTATACAGTTCAACCACTTCAATTATTGCCGCCATGGCTCGCACACACAGTTCACCTTCATTGGACTGGTTATTTGTATCAAAAGGTTGTACTTCCTCTTCTCCATTAGCCAATTATTATCACCTCAGAATTATATCCTTTTCTCTTTATTGGAACATTGTTCTCCATTTATGTATCAATTTGTCTCGAAACACTCTTTGGGGGCTGTGTTAGGACTATGTTGAATCTTAATGGATTCAGAGTCGATTTCAATTTACGGTTTTTAGATGATAGAGCATGCAAATCACGCCATCATCACCCTCAAGATACCATTCGGCCCGAGTATATAAAAGTAACCAGGACACAGTAATGGAGATGTATATTTGTAGGCAGAAGAGGAGAATATCTTGGAGAAATAAATTAGACGGTTAGAAGATTCGATAACTTTGTACCAGACTCCTAATATCGATCGAGAATCTAAATCTTAGCTCTCCCATGGATTCCGAGAATGTGTGAGGATCTGATTGCTTCACCCAGCCTTCCTGAAACCATACACTAAGTCATGACCATAGTGTATGTCATATGCAAGTCAATATAACCGATAAATATGGATCATAAACTAATTGTTTGTACATGCACATGGAGTAACAAAGTTCAAAGTAATTTGTGCTTTATCATTTTTCCCACATCGTCCAAAGGGAAGGTTATTTATTAGTTCAAATATATTTTATCTTGTAACCTTTTAAAAGCTAAGAAGTGTATGGTGTATGGGTAATACCCCCACACACACGCACCTCCATCACCACCACATGCCCAACTCGGCACCAGCGATGACGAGGTGAGGCAATTCGAGTCGAAACGATATGTGACGTGACGTGCTGTGGTCGTGAGAACTCGGAAAGAATTGGGAAATTAAAAATATAATAAAACGAGTTTTGTTATCGGGTATTCATATAGGTATTACATATTGGTTTTTCCAAAGTCTGGAAATATAATTACTACTTACTCATTTCCATGCAGGTTTTATTTGCAACACGTTTTTTCACATGAGGCTGGAAGGATAAGAGGTTGCAACTTTTGTAATGTTAAGACTTGAATACCACAAACCACCCCCTTATCTCTTGTTGGAGCTTAATTTCATTATGGAGTTGACACTTTGGTGGCTATATATATATATATATATATATATATATATATATATATATATATATATATATATATATATATATATATATATACTGTCTTCTCCTTTCATTTGAGACACACCAAGTTACTAAATACACACTAGAAAATGAGATATCTCCTCTCTTCGAGTCTTTTGAGCAATTTTGAGTAGGTTTCAATCTGTTCTTTGTGATTGCACAAATCTAATAGATGTAATACTCATATTTTCATAAACGACCAATGACAATACAATTTATCATTCTAGTTGTAAGAAAAAATCATTATTAAATGATATTAAAACATTTTTTTTTATTACATAAGAGACCCTTAGGTCCTGAAGATAAAACTTCTAACAAACAGTACTAATTATTCATGACGATCCTAGGAGTCGACCAACCACATCGATCGCGTGTTAGGTCTCTCCATAATCCATCTGGTGGATCCCTGTAGATAAACGGGGTCTCCTTATTCCATAGCCCGAACTTGGCCATCCAATCCGCACACCTATTAGCTTCTCTATAGCCCCAAGTTAGCTGAAAGTGAACATTTGCTTCCAAGATCTCTATGCACTCGCGCAACACATCATTCAGGCATTCTCTTGAGTTCATGCCGCCCTTCACTAGCGCGCACAACTCACTCGAGTCGGTCTCAATGATAAGATGGGACTCCCCACGTGTCACCGCCATTCGTAGTCCAAACCGTAACGCAAACATCTCCGCCTCAAAGGCTGTGACCGCGCTACATCTACCAGCAAAACCAACCATGTAATCACCGGCGCCATCTCTAATTAAACCGCCAACACTCGAAATACCACTTCTAGGATCCCACGCACCATCCACGTTAAGTTTATAGCCTATGTTTGGCTTCGACCACTTCACAAGAGTACTACGGGAAGAGACTATTATACCCCCATCCCGCTCCGCGCCCCAAGCACGAACATAATCACGCGCCGCATAACGAACACTAGCAATTAATTCATTACTACTTTTAACGCGCATTTCATTCTCGAATATCCTCCTATTTCTGTTAATCCAGATATTCCAAACTAGAGCAGCTACCCAAATTCTCTTCTCTATTCCTTGTACTATCTCCTTCCCGGACAGCATCCTTTCCCACCAGGCCTCGGAAGCACTCAAATCAGTCCTCACCTGGCTCGTTCCAGAACTGTGCTGTTGCGGAACAAAATGTAGCCGAGGAGCTGCTTGCAATTCTGATGGATTTCGTGTACCTGCTGGTGCCACGCCTGAGAAGTTTCCAGGTGTTGATAAGCGCAGCTGTCCAGCCCTCATTCGCTCCAAACCAGGTGCAGCGACTTGACTTCCAGACCTGCTCCTCCTATTAACAGAACCTGCTAAATTATTATGCCCCTGACTTTGTGAAAATTGCACCAAAGTCCCTGTACACTTTTGTATCAGCTCACTAAATGTAATACACTCCTGAAACAAATGCGAAGCTGTCTCAGTCTCCAGCCCACAACACGGACAACTCGGATCAATACTAACGCCTCTTTTCGCCAAGTTTCCCCGTGTCGGCAACCTATCCCATACACCTCTCCAAATTAGTACCTTAACTTTCTGTGGGCATTTCAAATTCCACACCAGATCCCATTTAAAATTCGAACTACCCTCCACTTGTGTCAACACATGATAGGCCGATTTAACCGTAAACTTTCCAGAAGGCTCATGATTCCACTTGTACAACCTCTCCCCATCACCATCCAATTCTGAAATTCCTTGCCTTAACACCTCACAACCCGCTATAATACTTTTACACACCCTCGAATCCGCATTTTTAGTCTCCCTTTCTAGCAACCCGTCACGAAAATATTTTTGCTTCAACGCTACTGCCCAAAGAGCGGGGTCCCCGTTAATTAATCTCCACCCCAACTTAGCCAACAAGGCTTTATTGTATTCACGCGCCTTACGAATACCCAACCCTCCACGTTTTTTCGGCCAACAAATCTTATCCCAAGCCAACCAATGAATCTTTCTTTCGTCCTCCGATGAACCCCAAATAAAATCCCTAATGATTTTATCTATCTCATCGCACACATAACCCGGAAAACTCATCGTTTGCATCATATACGTAGGAATCGCCGAAAGCACCGATTGTGCCAAAGTAATTCTTCCCGCCATCGAAAGGTTCTGAGCTCTCCAATTGGGAAGTTTACCCCTCATGCTATTAGTAACCCTCCGAAAGAAACCTCGAGGTAATCTTTGTGAGTGAATCGGAGTCCCAAGATAAACCCCGATAGAGTCACTTAGCGTAAAACCACTAATGCTTGCCAACTCCTCTGCCTTGTCCCTCACCACATTACTTGAGAAATATATAAGCGATTTCTCCTCACTCACGGTCTGACCCGCCTCATCGCAAAACACACGAAGAACTTCCTTGATGAGATTAATTTGCGCACTTCCAGCTTCCGCGAACAACATTAGATCATCTGCAAAGAACACATGAGAAATGCCAGGACCCTGACGATGGAGGCGAATGGGTAACCACTCTCCTCCTTCACAGAGTCCCTGAATTAGTACAGACAGCCGTTCCATACAAAGAACAAAAAGATACGGGGACAGAGGGTCTCCCTGCCGAATGCCCCGTTGGGGGGTGAACTCCTCCAGCTGCCCTCCATTCCACAATACGCGCATCTTATTAGTAGCCATGGCATCCATCACTACTCTCGTCCATGCTTCCGGAAAACCGAAAAACGAGATCGTGTCTTCAATAAATCTCCAACTCAATTTGTCATAAGCTTTAGCAAGGTCTATCTTAATCGCCATATACCCCACCTTATTCGTGAGTCTCCTCATCCGATGATCAATCTCTTGTACCAGAACTACAATATCCACGGTCGATCTTCCCGGCAAAAAACTACTTTGGTTATGTCCAATCCTTTCAGCTAGCAGCGGCCGAATTCGATTAACCATGGCCTTCATGATTACTTTAACCGGGACATTTATGAGGCTAATAGGCCTCAGCTGCCCCACCCTACTCAAATCTGTAACTTTCGGTATTAAATACACAAGCGTCCCATTCAGATTCTCCGAAACCCGGCCCTCTCGAATTGACTTTCTTACCATCTCACAAACATCCGGCCCTACAACATCCCAGCAATTCTGATAAAAAGAAGCCGCTATTCCATCCGGTCCCGCTGCCTTGTTAGGACCGGATTGGAACATCGCTAATTTAATTTCCTCATCCGTAAATACTTCCTCTAACAAATTTCTTTCTCCTACCCCCAGATTTTTTCCGTAAGGAAGCGCAAACGGACCCACAAATTTATTAGCATCCGTGTACAACTCCACGTAAAAATTCCGAACCATCTGTCCTAGTTCCTCCTCATCCTCAACCCACACCCCCTCCGCGTTACACAATTTCATGATTTTTGTAGATTTCCTCTTCTTCATGGTAGCTAAGTGGTAATACCTTGTATTTCTATCACCTGATCGAACCCAAGTTTCTTTTGATCTCGAGAACCATAATTGCTCCTCTTCATCCAGAACACTCAAATATTCACCCCGTAATCTCTTACCCAATCTGAATAAATACGGATTATATGTATGTTGCAACGAAGTCTGAATTCCTTTCAGCCTAGCGAGTAAAGTCCTCTTCTTCTTATTAAGATCTCCGAACACTTCATTCTTCCAAGTAATTAGATGTTCCTTGATATTCTCTAGGCTGGCCCCCAATTCACCATTCCCATTATTCCACTTCTCTCTAACCGAATCCTTAAAACCCTTATGAAGGCACCAAGCTGTCTCGAAACGGAATCTAGCTGGCGGTCGTTTCGCACCTTGACTCAAGCGAATCAGAATCGGTGCATGATCAGAATGCCTCCTGTCAAGGTGTATTACTCGAGCGGATGAGAAAAGCTCAAGCAAACCCGTATTCCCATAAGCCCTGTCCAATCTCCGAAGTATTTTCTGGCCTGTATTCCACGAATCACACCAAGTAAACCTAGGCCCTTCGAATCCCAAATCTGTCAAGTCGCAATTCTCCCTCCAACTTTCGAATTTTTCCATCCTACGCGTGAACCCAGGTTCCCCTCCTTTCTTATCCTCTTCCATACCTACTTGGTTAAAATCCCCGGCTATAATCCACGGTTCTCTCACAGTACTAAAGACTTGTTGAATTGCCTCCCAAAGAGGCTCTCTATCCTTCGCAACTGGCCGCGCATATATAGCTGAGAAGAACCAAGAAACACAGTTAGTTCTCGAAACTTTTATATTAATTACCTGTTTTCCCGCCGATAAAACTTGAACGTGTATTTCCGAGTCATCCCAAAGAAGCCAGATTCCTCATTTGAAATTCTCCGCCTCCACCCTCACTGAATTGGCTTTCCCCAAACCATTTATGATATCATCTGCTTTAGCGCCGCTAACTCGTGGTTCCACAATTACAGTAAGCCAAACACGGTGCACCCTAATCATTTCCCGAGTTACCCTTTAGAAATTTTCTTGTGCCGCTCCATGGCAATTCCAGACTAAAATATTAAGCGGAAGGGAAATGTCTTCCCAACCCTTGATAACATTACTACCTGTACTCATTTAACAAACGTTAGTTTAATAAAATAAACCTTAATTACTTACCTGAGCTACTGACTCCGCCTCCCCTGGAAGAAGTCCCATGAGCTCATCACCGTCTCCGTCCGCGAATTGGGTTTCTGGTACTACACTACTTTCAGCTCCACCCGGTTCCGAAGGCTCGAGTTCGCCTGATTCGCGCATCCCTTTCCAACTCCCCACACCGAACTCAGGAGGTAAGGCCTGATCCTCCAGCTCTTCAGTGTTAGACGCAGGTCCCCTGCCTATTGTGACCCATTGGGCCTCTCTGCAATTTCCGGAAATTGCAAGGTCAGTCCCTGCGCTGACCTGTTCCTTGTTTTTTTTTTTTTTTTTCTTTTTCTTCACTGAACTGCTGTTCGCCTACAGCAGTTACTTCCACCACAGGGACTATTTCGGCAATAATAGAAGTCCCCTTCGTCTCAGCTTTATTCTCGACCACCTGCACTACTTCAGCAACCTCCTTTCCACTCAACTGATCCGCATCCATGTCCCGGATAATTAAACTTTCATTAACCCTTTGATTAGCCCTTACTTCCCGTTCCTGAACCACAACCTTACCACTGTCTATGCCCTCCGATGCACCTTTCTTGTCCGAATCACTCCCCTTCATTGCTTTAAAATACACAACCTCAGGTACGGAGTTAAGTTCTTTCCTTGTTTCAAAATCCGGCATATTAACTACTTTGTGACCGCCACCTGAACCACTCTTGTTTTTACTCGAAGCACGTCCGTTGCTACCCTTGTTCACCTTCTTCCAGGAGCTCGTAGAAGCCTTATTCGAACCTCCATTGCTCACGTAAAAACCAGGAGCAGATACTTCCTTTTCCTCCACAAATAACGCATTAAATCGTGACCCTAAATCACTACTCAACACCCCTTTGCTATTCACCGCATTATCTCTATTTCCATTCCTATTATATCCACGATTATTTCTCCTCACGGTCATCCACTCGCCATACATTGGTTCCACTTCCGCTTCCGAGTTAGATGCTTTCTCCAGACCCACCGCCACTATCTCTCTACCTGTTTTAGGGACCTCCGGCGACACCACGGATTTACCACACTTATCCTTTTGATGTCCGAACTTACCGCACTCAAAACACACCAAATGCAACCCTTCGTATTCGACCAAACAAACCTCTCCACCAATGTGAATTTTAGGCGTAAGAGGCTTCCCTAAATCTAATTCAACGGCGAGCCTCGCGTAATTACCTTTCTTTCTAGCTTTGGTTAGTGGATCAATTCTAACAGTCCTGCCAATTTGATCCCCCATTTTTCTAAGAATACGGGCTGTGTAATTATGCATCCCTACGTTCGAAATCCTAACCCAAGCCGTGGTAGTAGTGATGGAATCCACTTGTGGCCTAAACTCCGGCGTCCATTCCCTAACTATCAAATAATGATCAAATATCATCCAGGGACCGCCCGCTAAAGCAAACTCGCAATCATCTCTGTTAGCAAATTTCACCATGTAATAACCAAACCCAACATCTACCAATTCAAATAAACCCTTTGGAGCCCAAATTTGTTTAAGTTTTGAGGACAAATATCCAAAGCTAACTTTATAACCCAGCAATCTAACCACCACCGTGTTATTCCATAGTCTAATCCCTTCTAAAATTTCCTCACGGGTCCTTAGAACTTGTGGAAATTCGCAATTAAGAACAGGTTCATCATCTTTAACAGAGTCAAGAAATTTTCCGTCTAATCCGTTAATCTTATTCACCTTAGCTTCCTCTAAATCAATTATTTCAGGGATTACAAAATTATTATTCATAAGAGCGGAATGCCAACCTGAAACTTTCCGGATTGGAATAGAATTGCCTGACCTAACCGGGTTTTCCACCGGCTTAGAAGATTCATCGCCAAGGGTTTTGCTTGGCTCGGCCATCGATCTTGCTCTCTTGTTGATGCGCGCTTGTGTCATGAGAGGGGGGAAACTTTCATCAGCCTCCATTGTCTCTTCCGCCATAACGATGTCCGAGGGGTCTCTACCAGCCGGCGGCGGTAGCGGCGATGAACCCATCTTGTCCGGAGGAGCCTCCGGTGTTGGATCAAAGGGAGAAGCCATGATGGCTGATAACGGCTAGTTTTTTAGAGAGAATATTAGAGAAAATAGAAAACGTTATAATTATATAATTATGGGAGTATATTAAAACATTTTGCATGGTCACAATATTACAATTATTTTGATTTTTTTACATTTTATATTTAGTAATTTTTAATTGGTTGAAAATTATAAACTCATATTATTACCAATATTATTTACACATTGGTGTTATATTTTTAATTTAGTTCATTAGTTTCAACATTAATATACATATCTGTCTTTTAGAATAATATAATAGCAGTGGAAGAGCTTCGTGCAGGTTGCACCTCTCTCGAATTTAAACAATGTATTAAATAGCATGTTGACAAAAAAAAAATAGCATGTTGTCTAAGCTCAGTCTCCTATTAAAAAATGCCACATTTTTATCAGCAATGTCAGCTAATCAATCTTTTAAAGATTTTTATTTTGTTCTAATGCTTTTATTCCTAAATAAAGAGTTACAAAAAATCAATCAATCCCAATATAGACGGCATCGTTTGCAATGAGTTTCGCTAATTGGGAAGATATAGTTTTCTCTCTATAGCCTAAACTAATGTCTAATGGCGAGCTTTTAGCTATTTCCGCAAATACGTTTTGTTTTCTCGAAATACATGAGAAAATAGGAGTGCAAAATTCAGTTATAAAATAAATGCTATGAATAATAATACTACTAATCCTATTACTAAGAACCGGGAAATTAGAAAAGAGCGCTTCCATAATGTCTTTACAATCGTTCTCTATCACGTACTTTGTGTCCTTGAGGTTCTGAGCCCACAAACATGCATGTTTTAAGATACCAAGAGTTTTGGTTTTAAAAGAGTTATCTCCTCGAACTTCCTATTAGTTATATTTAATAACTTTTCCTTTATTATTTTTAAAAACACACAATAGAGGATTTAGAGATTTTATAAGAAGCATCGTAATTAATTTTATACCCTTAATTTATTAGGTGGAGTCCTATTTAACTGTTTTACTAGCATTAGTATAAGGTATATTCCTTATATTTCTTTTGATAGCTTGTGTGGGTTTAGTACCCGAGCTACTGGCCCCACTCAAGATAACTTTTTATAGCTGTTGTTTTAAATTTTTAACCTTCAGACTTTGATTGTCATCATTAAGTGGTAAGACTACAGTCTCTAGTTTCCACATTTTTACTTTGAGAATCACATAATTAGCTTGATCAGGGGATAATCCCTCATCTTTTGCCCTCAGATTACTAGAATCATCACTGGGTTTTAGTATATTCAATTGCTTTTGCCAAAAACTTTGTATTAGTAGAGCATGGTTTAGTTTTGTTAAAAATATAATCATTTCTTTTTATATATGCCCTAAAAATGAAATTTGTTAACATAAGTATAGTGTTTTAGATTTTTTTTTTTTTTTAATTTCAACCATATCTAATTTGAGTAATGATATATACCACCCAAATTCATACCACCCAAATGTCACCCAATGACGTGGCGTGAATTGATTTGTTACAATTTGTTAATACATTTATTTTCTTGATATAATTAAAGATTTGTAACCAACCAATTCACGCCACGTCATTGGGTGATATTTGGGTGGTATGAATTTGGGTGGTATATATCATTACTCATCTAATTTAATAGTACATTAGTTGCTAGTTCTCAAGTTAAGATTAGAAGTCAACCGTACTGCCTTTGCCCAATAACAATTCAAAATTAAGGGTTCAATGTTTCAGAATGTTCATTACATATGCTCCATAGTTTTTAAGAACAACTTGCACTATTATTCTGTCTCTGATGTGGGTGTATCAGTTGACAAAAAAGAAGATGTGGGTGTATCTATTTTTAAAGATTTTAATAAGTCCATCATTATCTATGGTGACGGGTACAAATCGAAATGAAAAATACCGTAATTTTACTATATAAACTACCATTTATTGTTGTAAGAACAAAACAGTTTTTTAAAGCGTGACATTTTCAAATAGTCATCATATCAATATGAAGTTCAGCAAAACAGATAATCCAGAGCTGGTTTTCATACCTGCACCTACCATAGGCCACATCACGTCAATGATGGAGTTTGCAAAAAGAATGCTTGATAGAGATGGAAGGTTATCAGTAACAGTTTTTACTATAAGTGGACCAATGACTAAAGATGCGGATGCATATATCAACTTACTTGCTACTTCTGATACTCGAATCAGGTATATTACTCTCCCTCCAGTAGATCTTCCATCACCAGACTACCTGAAGTGTCCTGAGAATTATTTTTCTCTCTTTATAGAGAGTCATAAACCTCATGTCAAATATGCAATCAACAAACATGTACTTTCATGTTCAAGACCACTAGCAGGTCTTGTACTTGACACATTTTGTTCACCTATGATTGATGTGGCCAATGATTTTGATGTTCCTTCGTATCTTTTCTTTACATCTAATGCCGCCTTTCTTGGTTTGATGAATTACTTACCAACTCATCATCATAAATCAAACGGAAAATCATTTGATATATCTGATCCTGATTCAATTGTACCAACTTATATGCATCCCGTGCCTGCTAAGATGATGCCATCTGTATTGGTGAATAACCAAACTGGTTATGACTGCGTTATTAAGCATTCTTTAAGGATTAAAGAAACAAAAGGGATTATTGTGAACACCTTTTCTGAATTAGAATCGTATGCAGTTAATGCTTTAGCATCTGATATAAAAGCACCACCGATTTTCCCTGTCGGACCATTGCTAGACCTCAAGAATGCAAGAAAAGGTTCAATGTCTGAACGTGAAAAGATCTTAAAATGGCTCGATGCTCAGCCTTCTTCATCGGTGGTGTTTCTATGCTTTGGAAGCGGCGGAGTCTTTAAACCACCTCAATTGATGCAGATCGCCATTGCACTTGAAAGGAGTGGACACAGGTTCTTGTGGTCTATACACCATGCAGAAATATTCGGATTAGTTGATATTTCAAAAGGTTTATATTCTGATGTTGCAAAGTTATTGCCTGAGGGATTCTTGGAAAAGACTAGAGATAGAGGAATGATATGTGGTTGGGCACCACAGGTGGACGTATTGGCTCATCAAGCAATTGGTGCTTTTGTATCTCATTGTGGTTGGAATTCAATATCAGAAAGCTTGTGGTATGGTGTGCCTATAGTCACATTTCCTACTTATGCTGAACAACAACTTAATGCATTTCAGATGGTGAAAGACTTGGAAATAGCAGTCGAGCTTCAATTAGATTACCGCATACATGGTGATGTAGTAATTGATGCAAATGAGATTGAGAAGGCTATAACAAGAATAATGGATAATGAGGATCTTGTTCGCAAAAGAGTAAGAGAAATCTCAGGAATGGGTAGAAAAGCTGTTAAAGATGGTGGCTCTTCATTTGTTTCAATGGAATGTTTCATTGATAAGATCTGGGACACTGGCGCACCGGCTCAATGAGCAATCAATTATCTTACATTGATAATATAGTGAACAAGGTTGAGGGTTTGTACTCGTGAAACCACACCTTATCTATGTTACGTCTTTCAAAATGAATTATCAAGTAGTGTGATTGTCTTTTTCTTTTTTCTTTTTTGTAATATTCTGTAGTGGTATTGATTGTTTGTTTTAATTTGCAAAACTTTTTGCTTTCTGCAAATTTTCGTGTATATACTTTCTTGCTAGTATTTTAACTCTATTATGTCGTCTAATATAATAGAGTAATGATATATACCACCCAAATAATATATGTATTCTTTAAAGTCTCATTATTGCACCACAACTCAGCCTGACTAACATGCGGTTCAGACTGGTTTCGGACCGGTCCTTATCGGATCTGCGGTATACCGGTCCGGTCCGGCTTACTGGTCCTCCGCTACCGGTCTCGGTCCGGTCCGGTCCGGTTTTCGGTCCTAAAACTTAGAAGTACGACCAGTAAAAGGGACCGGTTTACCAGTTTCAGTTCCGGTCCGATCCTTCACCGGTTTTGGTTAACATATAAAAAAAAATCTTACAGCTACGGTTCTTATCGGACCGGTTTTTCATATCCATTTTTTTTTGAAAAACCGAGCCGCTACCCCGGCATACCGGTCCGGTCCGGTTCTGGACCGCCTTCCTTATCAGTTCGGTCCGGTTCCGGCCGGTCCTGAACGGTCCGGCGCACCGTTTCTGGACAACCGATAACCAGGCTGAACCACAACATTACTAGGCTTCACGGAAGAGCGTATGTGGTCGCCAAATATAATAAAGTTCGTTGCTCGCTCATTATTAACTGTTATTTATTTGTCGCTATTTCTTGGTTGGTAAAAACAACCATTAGCGGCAAAAAAATAATATCGTCGCATTTAAAGATCTAAAATTGACGACATAAGTGTGTCTATAACGACAAGATTGTCAACACTAATGAGCTTATCATTAGCATCGAAATTACTCAATAATTAGTGATTATATTGGCGTCGCTATTGTAATGTAATTAGTGATGACTAGTTCGTTGCTAATGATCATTTAAAATAAAATAAAATATATGTATTATAATTAATAAGGGGTTATTGTTGATAACATCCTTATTAAGCTCTTTAATTATTTTTTTATGCCTTCAATAATTTATTTTATAAAAGAATGCCTAATGAAGTAATTATTTATTGAAAACATCCCCTTTATATATTTTATACATGTACTACCCTTATTATTAAATATATTATTTTATTTTAATACAATATTAATTTTTAAATATTAAACAAATAAGGTACTTCTTCCACCACCACCACCACCACCACCACCACCTACTACTACTACTAGTAATTCCATCACACGCGCGCGTCCGTGTATTTCTTTTAAAATCGTCATAACTAATTCAAAAAAATCAGAAAATTAAAAAAATTGTATTTTTTAATAAAGCAAATTAATCTATACGTCTATGAATCTTTTTGATATTTTTGAATTTTTTTATTTTTTTGAATTTTTTTCGCAGACATGGATTTACATGTTCTAAACATGGAATTCCATGTGTTTAAACCGTGAAATAAACATGAAATTTCGTGTCTGCGAAAAAAAAAAAAGAAAAAAAAATTTAAAAAAATCAAAAAATTCAGAAAATTCCGAAAAAAAATCATAGACGTAAATATTAATTTGATTTATCCAAATATATAATTTTTTTGATTTTTTTAGAATTAGTTTTGACGATTGTAAAAAAAAAATTCACAGACGTGCATGTGTTTATTAGTTTTTTTTTGTTTTTTTTAATTTCTTTTTGTTTTTTTAATTGTTAATTATAGGGATAGTTTGGGATGAGGCTGTTTTCATTAAATTATCTTATTCTAGGTACCTTTTTCTAAATAAGTTTTTTAATAGGCATTAATCAACAATTGGCTCTTATAATAAAATCTCATTTGATGATGAGCCAAAATAAGTCACGGATACCAATTCAGTCTCAAGAAGGATTGTTGGATCAAAATCGAGGAGAGGTTATAACCGGCCGAGGAACCTGTATGTCGAGGAGGAGGAATGACCAACTCTCCCAATGGTAGACACCAAGGAAGTCAAGGTTATTCGAGGTCTTGACTAATGGTAGCTGATTCACTACTCTTCAGAGAAGATTATGATTCAGACATGCAATGGCCTACCTAAACAACACATTCATCCCAACTTGAAGCTACACAACACGACACTCCTTCGCGTGCATCTACGACACCTATTAAAACCCCATTTCGTAGCATAATTTGGTACAATCTTTCTCTCTCTAAAATGGTTAGGGTTATTATATAGTCGACATAAATTTTTATAGTTCCTCGGGTCATAAGAATACCCACTAGCAAAAATGGCAATGTTGATCGTCAGAGTGTCATCAAGAGCGCACCACCCTTTGGACCTAACTTAATGTCTGGTTTTAGGAAGCCTTGGTAACACAACTAAAGCTCTGGGAAGGTTAAGAGAGGTCTCCTCGAAGAAGATCGAGAGTAAGGTGTGCAGTTATTATTGAGATTGACCGTCTTAATACTTAATTAAGTTACTTTTTCCCTTATGCATATAATTCTACTTCTTTGGTATTGCACTCGGAACCTCGGATCAATCCATTGATTTGACCGATCAGTTAGTGTTACATTTCTTGTTTTATCAGTTGGCGTCTCTATGGGAACAGGTTTTTATCCCATTGATATTCCACACGGTGTTAACGCGGTCGGCAAGAAATGTATCGCAATAGATGAATGAAGAAATAGTTAATAAGGCTTTGGTATTGAGGAAATGACCTACTTCTAAAGTAGGAACTCCTCGGCCGAATGAGAACATTGTTATAAAGAAGCTGCAGGTTGAAAATAATCAATCTGAATTGGTTGAGCCATACAATAAAGGTTATGTCGACGATGACCGAGCAATCCCTGTATCCCGAGTATACATATAGCTACAAAAGGTGTAGAGCCTTACATTTCGGATATGCCCATAACTATTGAGGGGTTATTGTTGAGCATTCCCCGCTAAGGAAGGAGACCCTAGACCAAGGAAGATGTTGAGTGAATATCATACCTAAAGAATGCATAGCTTGTGAATGAGAGTATCTTGACTACGACAGAAATGGTAAGAAACTAAAACTCTTAGTAAATTTTCCTTATATTATCATTGTTTCTCCTTGGTTCCCTTATGTAACTGGGGTACCACCGGCAAGCTGAAATGAGAAAAGTTTCTCGACTATATAAAAACCATCGACTAAGGGGTTGGCCAATGGATTTTCCGGCTTGAAAATATCAATAAATAGTAAAATAAAAATTCTTGGGTCCTGAAGGCTTCCGTGTTGTTCTAAATATATTCCCTTAGGAGACATCATTTTAGGTGAATACTGGACTTATTTGATAGACTTTTATGCTTATTTCGTCATATTACTCTTTCTCCCCTTGAAATTATATTATTTGCATTTCTAGAGTTTTTGTGCGTTAATTTGTTTGTTTTTAGTATAATTATTTAGGTCCATGGATGCTATGAAGCACCAAGATAAGGAGGAGAAGTGAGAATTAAAGTGTCAGATAAAGCAGAGAGGTCAAAAGCAAGAAAAAATTTACCCAAAACCTAGAAAGTTGTTACCAGTTTCTGATTTTGAGCCACTTCGGCACTGATCGGGGTCTAGAGATTCAAAATAGAAAATTGCGCCTTTGAATTAGCACGATTTGAGGACTGAAACCAGGTGATTTGGATATGAGACGCAAAAATTACGACCATTTTACTACAGGTTGTACAACAGTTACGAGATTCTTAAAGATGGACTTGGGCTTTTTATCTTTTGACTTATTACTCTTAAGTAAAAGACCAATCTGAATTAGAGCATTATAAAGAGACTTTTATACCTCCTTTTTATATACGATTTATTATTTTAAAAGTCAGAGTCAGATCAAAAAGGCAGAGGAGAAAGATAGAGCGGGAGAATTCCATTTCTTCCAACAACAGTTCATTCCAACGCCTCAATTAGGTCACTTATTTTATTTATGTAATTTAGGATAATGAACGCTTTTAATTTATTTTTAGTTTTTAATTTGATTATGAGCTAAATTTCTTAGTACTTGAGAATCACAATAATGGGTTGAAGCCCTAGTTTATTAAATTTTGTTTTCCGAATTTAGGATTTTACGATTTAATCTAAGTGGAGTATTTTATATTGGATATTATTTCTTGCTTATTTACTATATCTTTTCGGTACAACTAGAAATAGGTTTATGTAATTGGGCTATTCACTTTAGTGGCGAAGTGATCATCCGATAGGGGGTATGATTACAGACATAGGTAATATCCGTGTGATGTCTGTTATTGACCGAAAGGCTTGAATAATCACATAGCCAAAGAGGTAAAGAACTTCACATCCGTAAGTAAATTTACAACATTAGAGGGCTTTATCTTACCGTAGGATAGCTCCTAAATCCACCCAACAGGGGGCTAGGAGATATTAGAGTCTCGACTAGTATACAAATACCAACTTTACCCTTAACCGAAAACATTAATTATATTAACTTAGGTGGATCCCTTGCGAGACTCAAGTACATATCTCACCTTGCGTCTACTCTTATGACTTTTAGTATTTCATTTCAGTTAAGCATTTTAATACTTTATTTTACTGCATCCTTAGTTATAATACAAAACCAAACAAATATCATTATATTTTACTTTTCTATTTTAGCAATTACTTCTACTTAGTTGATTAATACCTGAGTTATAACTATCCGTACTTGAGAAAGAAATCCTGACTGTCAATTTATTACTTGACGATCCGTAAACTTGCGGTCTGTGGATCCTTTATTTATTGCGTAATTTTTATAACACCTAAGACCCACCAAGTTTTAGAATTTGTGAGGAACTTAGGATGATTTTAGAATCACAACTGACAAGTGCAATTTCCAATTTACCTTTGTATCTTGAATAATCCTAATTCATGTTAGTGGTGAGTACGCAATCTTGAGTTATATATCTTTTCACCGCCCTTACTTATTTGTGAGGAACTTAGGATGATTTTAGAATCACAGTTGACAAGTGCAATTTCCAATTTACCCTTGTATCTTGAATAATCCTAATTCATGTTAGTGGTGAGTACGCAATCCTGAGTTATATATCTTTTCACCGAATCCTATTTATTTACTTATTAATCCTTTAATTTCTCTTAGTCAATCTTTTAGTTTCATCATCAATTAACTGAAAACCAAAAAAAAAATCTTTCTTTATTTTATTTTTTACTCAATGAATATATAGAATGAGCCAAAATTACGTGTTAACTCTTTATTCCCTTTCGGCACAATACTTTTCTTGTCACTACTATTACGTGTGACGACTCGTACACTTGTGATTTTTCGTTCTCTGAGTGTTGATTTTATATCCCACCTCGTGTTATTAATCGTAGCCATCAAATCGCGTTGAACATTTTTAAAGATAGCACTGTCTTTTTAGCTAAATATTCCACACAAGGAAGACCATATAACAAATAATTTCACTTTATTTTTAACCTCATGAAAGATATCTCATACTCAAAGAGGGTGACAAGCTATTTATCAAATTCAAAATTAGAGGACTCGCGGGTATCAGGGGCGCATCCACCTTATAGGTAGGGGGGGTCCATGGCTCCCCCTGAATTTTAGAAGAAAAATAAAACATAACTAGCTTAAAAAAATTACAAGTAATTACCCCTTAATTTTTTTTTTGAGAATCTTTATTTAATCCCTTTAATTTTTAAAATAATTTACTAAACTTTAAATTATATTATTTATAAGATTTTTTGTTCTTTTACAACAAAATATATGTTATTTAGTATAAAAAACTTATAGGATAATTAATTAAAAAAATTAATATCGGAACTTATATTGATATTTTTACACGATATAGACCTATAGTGTAGTTTTGCAATTTTTGAATCTTATCTCTTATCTAGGATGTATAGGGTTTGAATTCCCTCATCCTTATTATTTCATGAGCCCTTGAAGAGGGTAAGTAAGAGGCGCAAGGTTCAAGTCTCTTCCCTGAATATGGGTAACCTAGTTCTGATTGAGTGGAAGTATTTATAAGAAGGCATGTATATTTTCTACGGAAATAATCGTGGTGCGCGTAAATTTGTCCGGACACTCCTACATTTAGAAAAAAGAAAACGTGAACAATATATCCGGTACTGTTGATTTATTTTGTGAATCGACAAGACATACCCAAAATACCGTAAATGCAGAGCAATTATTTATTCGTTATTCTTATAACCTTTGGGAAGTACTAATAATCAGTAAATTGTGGTTTTGTGGGGCGTGATAATTTGTTGTATACCTACTATAATACCCCACATTTGTTCTACATTAGATTGCATTAATGAAAAGTTCCTGAATATTTTTTAATTTATTTAATAGTAAACAAATACTAAAATCCACGTTGAAGAATCTATAGCCTTTAGATCGACAGTTGATCTAGTGATTAGACTACTCCGTAGATATCAAGAGGTCTTGAGATCGAATCTTATTAGAGTTAAAATGATTCTGAATCCAAAAGTAACTCTTATATGTATTCAAGAAAATCTATAGCCTTTTAATTCTAAGCTTTCGCTTAAGAATTACCACTTGAAACCATGCTAACTACTTTAGACACCTACACCGCCATATTGATACTAAGTGGGTGTATCCTTGACGAGGTGGTTAGATCCTTATTTGTTTTTTTTTTAAATACAATGGAGGTTATAAGACCGTGGAGACATTTTATTAGAAGGCCAATCTAGCCCCTAAATTCGAAGAGTAAATCACTCTCGGCGTTTTCCAACCTGCTCTGTCCTTAGTGAGTGTGTTCGAAATCCCATCCGGGGGGTCACCCATTCTTGTGAATTCACATGACTGTCTAAGTCCCAACCGAGCTAACCAGTCCGCGCGAAAATTCGCCTTCCTATAAATAACAGTAATTTCAAAATTTGCCTTCGACTGCATTATCTTGCGAATTCCATCTATGGAGCCGCGGGCCCTCTCCTCTTTTCCGTATGAGCTAATATGGTGAGAATATCTTGTGAGTCCACTTTTATACATAGATCGTTAATACCCATATCCACCGCCAATGTTAATCCTTCGTACAACGCCACCAATTCCGCAATGATTGGTATTGAGCATGGGAATTCGGAAGAGAATCCTATAACCCAATTACCATTTGTGTCTCTAAATACGCCACCCGCTCCACCTATATTCTAATTCTCTTTCCAACTTCCATCTATGTTAAGCTTTAGTCCCCTACTTGGTTTGCACCAACCAATCAGCTCTACCCGATCCTTAACCCCTTCTGGATTGTGCGAATGTGTCCTCCATGCCTTCACGTAACCCATATCCATATACTTTGCTTTTCTGATCAAAACTTCACTACCACTGAATGCTTTCCCGTTAAACACCGTGTCATTCCGTTCCGCCCAAGGTAATCCTATTAATGCTGAAAAGAAAACGTCCCAGAATAATCCGACAAATAGTCCCTTCTCTCTAAAATTAGTATTCCACCATGAAACTGAGTAAGATCTGTACTCTTTCTATCTCATGGACCTGCGTCGACCTCTGATTGGGCAAGTCCCTTTCGTCCTGAACATCTATACTAGCCTCATGTTCGTTGTTGCTATGAAGCTGATCATAACGATCTCTTCTATTAACCTGTTCTTAAAGTATATTCAATTCACTATATTGATTTCTCCTTTCTAAAAAACTGCTGAAACTATTTTTGTTTAATTGCAGGAAGGTCCATATTCTTCAAAAGTCATCTCCATGCGTATACTGCAGTAGATCCTTATTTGTTAGTAGCTAAAAAGCACTGACCCTTCTTCGAAGGTGTCGTACCTGTGTCCAACACCTCTAACCCCCCAACACGACACTGGCATGCCTCTGCTATGTGTAAGAAATTGTCAGATTTTATATTTAATTTTTTTAATTATTAACAATTCCCGATACTTTTTTGATATTTCATGAGATAAATTTTTTTAGTGTAATCTTTAGCAAATTGTTTCCATTATTAATTAAAATTTGGGTGATTGACCTATAGGGTTTTAGAGACTAGATTTTTGGCCTAAAGAAACTAGTCGAAATCTTATTTCTTTAAAGAGACCTCAATCATGATCAAATACTAAAATATTCTTACTAACACTAAAAGACAAAAAAGTGATGTCATTGTTCATCTCTTTCCACTACCAACCTATCTCCGGCCTCCGACCACCTCCGACCTCCAACCACCGACCTCGGACCACCGACCTCGGACCTCCGGTCACAAGAAAATATGATGAGTTTCTACAAAAATTGATGAGTTTCAAATAAAATGATGAGTTTCGTACAAAAAAATGATGTGTTTCGACAAAAAATGATGAGTTTTGACAAAAAATGACGAGTTTTGACAAAAAATGATGAGTTTCGACAAAAAAGAATAGAGTATTCGATAAAAAAGTTGAGTATTATTGATAAATAATGAGTATCACTTTTACACACATTTATTATTACAACGACTATTGAACAAAAACCTAACTATTTACAACAACTATTAAACAAAAATAGCTATTCAACAAAAAAAGGAAAAAAGCCTAATTACAACAAAAAAATTTAAAAAAACTAACTAAAAAATCCGAGCATATACGCGTTTGACCAGATCCATACGCGTTTGACCAGATCGACGCGCGTTTGACCAGATCCATATGCGTTCGGGAAAAAAACTCTGGATCTTAGTGACGAAGAAGCTTTGAGCAACAACCTCAGCTTCGATAACTCATGAACCTCAGCAACAACCTCCGTGGAGCTGCCGCCGTGGAGAGCAGCCATGGCTCTTAATTCAAGACAACTCACGAACAAATCTGCAAGAAGGAGAGCAAACGAGAGGTGAGACTGAGACCATGGCTTGAACAACCTCCATGGCTGCACCTCCAAGAAGAAGGAGAACAGCTTGGATTCGAACTGGAACAGGATGGATCTCGAATAGCATGAGAGCGGCTTGGATACAACAACAGTGGTCTTCACCGGAGTGGCTTGGATCTCGAACAACCTCCTTGGCTGCACCTTCACAAAGAAGGAGAACAGATCTCGAGCGGCGAGAACCGCAGCAGTGGAGATCTACCCAGAGCAAGTCACAGTGGGTCTCTCTTCATCGCCGAACGGAGTCATGCCAGTGGTGGTGGTGCTCGGTAGTTTTTGCCGGAAAAATTGAGAGCCATGTGTGAGATAGGAGAGGCTAACGTGAGAGAGAGAGGAGAAAGAGTTTAGGATTTAGGGTTTTAATAAAATGATTTATGAGATAAAGTACAATATATATATATATATATATATATATATATATATATATATATATATAGTAAATGAAAAACAAAAGGGGGTAATTTTGTAAATGGAGATTTAGCCTATAGTGCTAAAATCTTATTGAGGTCTTTAGTGAGAAGAGCTAAACGATGGGGTTGGGTTAGGACTGGGGGGTGGGTGTTCAAGACCCCTTGTGTCAAAATCTCTTAAATTTTTTATAAAAAAATCAACAATTGATTTAATAATTATTTCATTTTATAAAAAAAATTATAAGTATATTTAGGAAAAAATTGAAAAGATAACATTATTAAATTAAAATCTATATAGTATAATAGGTTTAATATTTTATTTTAATCAATTCAAATTTAAAATATAAGTTATATAACTTTTATTATATGAATTTCTAAGAATATTTTATTTTATGAGTATTTGTTGGATGATTTATTTTAATAATTTATCTATATATATTTAAAAAAAGTTATAAAACGTAAAAAAACCGTGTCGGGTCGAGATATTTTAAAAATTGACGTGTCACCATATAATTGTCTTGTCAAATCCTATTGTGATATCCATATAGGTGCTTTCTACGGTAGTAGTTTATTAGCTTTACCATTTTTTGTCATGGGAAAAAGATCTCTCAAATAAGAGTGTTTTAAATTTTAACAAATAGATACTTAATTTTTTTAAAGTGGTCATTTAGGTACTCAGTGGCACTCTAATCACTTTTATTCCTAAAGGGGGATTTCTAGAAAAACTTGGTGATTATAGACTAATCTCTTATGTTAATTTTGGTTACAAATTTATTGCTAAAATGTTATCTAACAAATTACAAATTTTCATGAATGATATTGTCTCACCAACACAATCAACTTTCGGTAAAGACAGAGTTATTCAAGATAATATATCATTATTGCTCAAGATATATCTTTCTTCATGAGTCGAAAAGGAAAAGCAAAAAATACATGACCGCAATTAAAATAGTTATGGGCTAAAGCGTGTAAAATAGTTAAGATGGGAGTTTGTACTACTTATTTAAAAAAAAAGGTTCTTTGATAAATGGGTCATTTTGATTAAAAAATGTATATTTACAGTGTCAATCCAAATTAATATGAATGGAGAGGGAATGGATAAATTTAACCCGGGTAGAGGTATAAGACAAGGTGACTTGTTGTCTCCTTTCTTTTTTACTATTATGACAGAATCTCCCATTTGTCTTATTGATCATTATATTCTTAATAATCATATTCAGGGAATTCAAATTAACAGAAATTGTCTTAGTATATCTTATTTACTTTTTGCAGATGACTCACTTTTTTTCTTGACACTTGATAATACTGACATACAAGCTTTTAAGAAATGCCTCAGCGTATATTGCAATGGTTCGAGAAGAATATTGATTTTCAAAACTCATCTATTATTTTCAGTATAGAAACCTCTCGAGAGAAACATGACTTAATCATCTCAGAATTTAATATTAAAGAAACAAATGATTTAGGTAACTATCTGGGGATACATTTATGTCACAAAAGATCTAAAGTTGAATCTTTGAAATGGATTGCAAAAAATTATTTGAAAAAACTGACGATTGGAAAGCAAAACTACTCTCAAAAGGTGGTAAAGAGGTTCTAATCAAAGCAATCCTCCAAGTTATCCCTAACTAAACTATATCTATTTTTTCATATCCTATGTCTGTCTGTAATACACTAATATCTACTATATACTAATTTTTGGTGAAAATTCTGGTGAGCGTAACAGGATCCACTGAATAGAATGGAAAAAATTATCTATTTGGAAATTGTTAGGAGGAATCTGTTATAAAGACTTTAAAAGAATGAACACATTGTTACTTGCAACACAGGATTGAAGACTTATGTTTAATCCTTCAACTCTGGCTGCCAGAGTTCTCAAAGGTATTTCTTTTCATAACAAGAATTTTATAGATGTTAAATTAAAACAAAGTAGAATTTGAAGTTGGGCTAGCATTATGTAGGGCACAATTTTTTTTTGAAACATGGGATTTATCAAATTTGGAATGGAGAGGATATTAACATTTGAGATGATAAATGGATTAATACATATTGGAAATTAGGAAAACCTCATAATTGAAACATTCTTAAGGTCAAACAACTCTGGAAACAAGGCTCTTATGATTGGGATCTTAAAATTCTTGATAATATTTTCCCTCAACCCATTATACCGTGCATCGCCAGAATTCAAATTTTCAATACTGAAACTAATGATAAACCTATTTGTCCTTTTCCAATTGATGGGCAATATACTACTAAAACTGTTACAAAGTTTTAACAGGTGGACAAATTATCCAGCAGCCTCAATCAGCTAAAACTCCAAAAAGATATAATTCTATCTTATGGAAAGACTATTTGGAACTTTAATATTCCCAAGAAAAATCACATTTTTGTTTGGAAAGGTTGCAACAATGCAACACCGACAAAAAAAAAACTTGTACAAAAGAAGGTGTGCTGACTCAAGCGAATGTCCTTGGTGTTACGAAAGTGGAGGAACATTTACTCATGGAGTATAGTGTCAGCAAAGGTATTTGGGCTAGTTCTTCGTTACAACTTAAAATTGACCCTGGTCATAATTTGAATATTGGCAACTAGATACTAGAACTCGCAAATATTTTATCAAAAAGAGGATAGGACAAAAAAAAAGTAATCGACTATATCATGATTTTCTGATTGAATATTTGGAAAGCAAAAATAAAAGCACTACATGAAGAATGTAATATCGATGGAGATAATGTTATTTTCTTTACCAATAAACTCATGAAGGAACTATATGGTATAGATTGGAGAAGGGTCAATAACTCGTCAATCAATAAGCAACAAGATATCGCTTCATGATGAAGAAAGTTTAAGAAACGAGTCGGATATCATTTTTCACGCGATACCTCTTTTAGTCAAACTTATGAAGAAACGGGGATCAAGATTCTACAAATGCACAAAAAACAGGATGCAGAGTTTCTTTCAAAGACACAATCTTCTGCGATTTTATCATAAAGGGAGAAGCAGTAGCGATCCTAAAAACCACAGAAAAATTCAAAGACATCCCAGATGCAAGCAAAACAATAATTCCAAATAACCTTTGACTTATCTAAGGTTATTAGGCGAGTGTCAGTCGCGAGATGGAAAATACGACGATTCATCAAAAAGATTAATCAGATGGTCGTTGAATCTGGTCCTATCACCCGCAGATACATCTCTAGAAGATTTATCGATCAAGCGGATAAACTCGTAAAAGAGGATAGGTACGGATTCACCCAGGTTCGCATGAATAACAGTTTTTTCGCGGTTTTAGACGATATCAAGAGGACTGATATTGGTTGATTTTTTGTTTCTGTTTGTTACTTTTACTAGCCCAAAAAAAAAATATTCAGGGTTTTCATTTTGTCTTCCATTAGTACTCGTGCGTTAAATGCTGACGTGGCATATAATTTTTTATTTGATTATAAATTATTTTTAATTGTGAAAAAACTCTGTTTTACTCTACCAAGTCATCTCTTAACACCAAAATTAATGTAAGGTATTAACGGAAGAAAAAATGTAACGTTAAGTATCTATTTGTCTACTTTGAAACTTTGGGTGTATATTTGTCCAAAATGCAAAATATCGTAAATCCACGTGTATTTTTCCTTTTGTTAACCTTACAGTACCATGTCTGGGCGTGACACCTACCCAGGTGTACCAATCATGGTTGTGAGTCACCAAATAAATTTGATGGAGCAATGGTGATCAAAAATTTGATAGAAAAAGATTTCAGGTAATTAGAAAGATAAGGGTGATGGGAAAAGTAACTTTATCTCAGTTAGTATTTTTTTTTTTTTTTTTTTGGACGATATCTCAGTTAGTATTGGATATATTATATTGTCTTACATTATGCAGGCTATATTTTATATTAGAGTCCTGTGAAAATCTGAGTAAGTATCACTTGCTAGCTTGGGACACACTGTGTGCTACTAGCAAAAATTCTCGAATATAATAAAGGTAAGAATATGTTCAGCAGTTGATAATGACTCATCATAATGTCGTACAGTAAATTCATGTTTTACCATTACGCTGCGTAACTAAGAAATTCATGTTTTACCATTACCACGTAACTAAGAAGCAACCTTTCGAACAAAAAGAAAAAACTAAGAAGCAACCCAAATGAGCATTAAAATGGCTGGTTATTTATACACGCTAGGGGAAGACTATTATTTATATAGGAAGGTTTATAAAAGCACATATACCAAAAGATAGGCTTCTTATAAATTCTTATAGCCATCTTTAAAGCCTCAAATCCACAACCATCTTCAACAAATAAAGAATCAATTCAATGATTCGAAAGTACTCCTCGTTCCACTGTAAATATGATGATTATTCAGACAAGACATTGATATTCCATCTTGAGGGTGCATTGTTAAAATCACAATCGCTTTTCCCTTACTTCTTTCTTGTAGCCTTTGAAGCTGGAGGGCTTTTACGAGCACTCACACTTTACATTTCCTATCCTTTCATATCCCTTTTTAGCAAAGAAATCGCAATCAAAATCATGGTTTTCATATGTTTCTTCGGTGTGAAAAAGGAAAATTTGCGAATTAAGAGCTCCGTTTTACCCAGATTCTTCCTTGAAGATGTTGGATATGAAGGCTACACTATAATCAGTAAGTTCCAGGGGAAAGTTGGAGTCACTGACTTGCCTATTGTTATGGTTGAGTGTTTCTTGAAGGAGTATATAGGAGTCCATGCTGTTATAGGGAGAAATTTAAAGGAAGCTTTCGGTTATTATCTCGGTTTCATGGAGGAAACAATTAATACTGACGCTACAATGATTGAGAAAAACCCCCTGATCGGATTTTGTGGCATAAACAATCCAATCTTGTCTGACTGCAAGGTTAGTAATTAATTTCTGACTTATTTCATAGTTTTCCATTGTTAATCTTGTGTTTTATCAGGAAATCTACTCGGTGAGCACAAACGAGAAGCGAAAATGGAGTATTTTACCAAAGGAAAAGTATCCGAAGCCATTGATTTTCCACGATGGAAGATTAGCTTTCAGGCCAACATATCTTGCCACCTCGTTCATGTTCATGTGGTTACCCTTCGGAATTTTCCTATGCATTGTGAGATTAATTACGGTAGAGTTTTTACCTTATGAACTATCTATCCCGATCTTATGTTTCACAGGAATGAGAGGTATATTATCAGGATATGAATCAATATCCGAGAAACCAAGGGGAACAGTTTATGTATGCAATCATCGTACACTTTTGGATCCGATTTACATTTCATTAGCACTAATGAAAACTATTCCAACCGTGACATATAGTATAAGCCGAATTTCGGAGATGCTCTCCCCAGTTAAAACCATTAGGTTAACACGAGATAAAGAACAAGATTCAAAGATGATAAAAAAGCTTCTTTGTCATGGTGATATAGTTATTTGTCCTGAAGGAACTACTTGTAGAGAGCCTTATTTACTGAGGTTTAGCCCTTTATTTGCTGAAGTTAGTGATAATATAGTTCCTGTCGCGCTTGATGTAGATGTAAGTATGTTTTATGGAACAACCGCGAGTGGAATGAAATGGTTAGATCCGATATTTTTCCTTTTAAATCCGTATTCATCGTATACTGTTAATTTTCTTGGGAAATTACCGAAAAATTGGACTTGTTCTGGAGGTGGGAAATCAAGATTTGAAGTTGCAAATTATGTGCAGAATAAAATTGGAAATGCATTGAAATATGAGTCTACTTTCTTAACCAGGAAAGATAAGTACATGATTTTAGCAGGTAATGAAGGGATTATCTAAATGTTGATTTCAATTTATGCATGTAAACAGAAGAAGAAGTTGTTTGATAAGTTACTATAAATATGTTATTCAAGTTCATGTTGATTGAATGTATTAATTAATGTGATTTTGTATCATTTGTAAGAAATTGAATGTTTAGTTAATCTATAGAACTTCAATTCTTTATGCTTAAAAATCAGAGACCGAGAAAATGATATATACCACTCAAATTCATACCTCAAATGTCACCAATGACGTAGCGTGAATCAGTTGGTTACAAATTGTTAATATATTTATTTTCTTGATTTGATTAAAGATTTGTAACCATCCAATTCACGCCATGTCATTCGGTAGTATTTAGGTATTATGAATTTGGATGGTATATATCATTACTTTAAAAATTAAAACAGCCAAGAAACTTATAAGAATGGTCCACAGAAGGCCGATCTAGATTTTTCTTTTTAATTTTTGTTGTTAGTCTCTGTTTGATGACAAGACATGGAATGAAAACAACATTGAGAGTCAATCATGCATTATGTGAGAACTATTCACCTCAGCGACTAAGGCCAACAAATCTCATGATGAGTCTTCTCAACTACTTGTTTTTTTTTTTTTTTGTCCATAATCTTTCTATTAAAACCTTCAAAACTTACAAAATTTAGCCTACCCCTATACTCGGGGCATCGGCTTTGATTAGTTCAGCTAAAATTGGTGGGATTAACCCTCTACCTAACTCAAAATCTATGCCTATCGGCGTATTTTTAGTTAGCCAATCAGCTACTACGTTACATCTTCTCGAAACATATGAGAAAGATGGATTACATGATTCGCTAATAAAGTAAATACTACGGACAATATTCTTAATACAATCATTCAAAACAGGAGAATTAGAGGCTAATGGCCCTATGACATCTAAACAATCATTCTCAATAATGCATCTAAATGTCTTGAAGTCCCTAGCCCATAGACATGCTTTCAAAATGCCTAGTGCTTCGGCTTCAATTGGATCAGCAGCTCCTATCTCCCATGAATTTAGCTTGATAACCTTTCCTGAGTAATCCCTAATCACACAAGATATAATAGACTTATTAATTTTAAAAGATGCATCCGAGTTAATTTTGTACCAATTCTTTGGGGGAGGTTCCCATTTTGGTTTAGAACACTTCTTATCTTTACCAATCATCTTAATATTACTCATAGTATCAGTTTTACCATGGTTAGGTAATAAGTTTACCTTTTTTTCTCTCAGACTAATAGAGTCATCCTTGAGATTTTTATTCCCACTAAGGTTCATTTCATATATATTGATTTCTTCCTTCAGATTTAAAAAATCATCCTTAGGATTTAAATATTCACATTGTTCCTGCCAATCCGAGTTAGCCAACATTAAGGTTTTATTTGGACAGACTTTAGTGTTTCTAAAAAGAAACTCATTTCTAGTCTTCCATATATGCCACATGATAGTAGCAAATTTTTCTAGAATATGTGCGCTTTTATCACTTTCCATATGAGCTTTATATAGATAAGTAGCCATCCAAACATCCACTTTACATGGTTGTTGGTTGCTAACTTTAAAGCCCATTGAGGATGAAAACCAAACAGCTTTAGCCCAAGGGCAATCAAAGAATAAATGTTCAGTAGTTTCCTCATTTGAATCGCAAATACTACATATTTTCGTATTGTGTATCTTTCTGTTAAACAAATTTACACTTGTGGGGAGTAAGTTTTTAACAGTTTTCCAAAGAAAATTCTTAATCTTTGGTATAATGTTTAGATTCCAAATCATTTTCCACACCCATGGATCAACCGTGTGTATATTAGGATTAGTATTCAAGTTAATGACACTCTGACTTACTTCTTGTTCATTTTTTAACATGTGATAAGCATGTTTGACCGTATATATCCCATTCTTAGACTTGTTCCAGTAGCATACATCCTTCATTGGGACCAAAGGAATAAATGTCTTAAGTATATTATCTACTGTATTATTATCAAAATTCTTTTTAAGGGTATCAATGTCCCATTTTCTCTCCCCCCTAATCATTAGGTCTTTAACCGAAGACACTTCATTTGTAAGGGGAGGTTTTATAGTATTTAAATTGTTAATCCAAATATGCTTATTAAGTATGATATGTTCCCCATTTCCAATTTTCCATTGGATATAAGGTAGAAAAGTATCTCTTCCTGCAAGTAAGCTTTTCCATCCCCAAGAGGGGTTATTTCCTAGTTGGGCCTCCAAAAAGGAAGAATTGTGAAAGTATCTACCTTTTAGAATATTGTATAATAGGGAGTCAGTGTTATTAAACAAATTCCACGCTTGTTTTCCTAAAAGTGCAATATTCATCAAATGAAGATCACGAAAACCGAGACCCCCTTTGAATTTACTATAGGTAACTTTTTCCCACTTGCACCAGTGGGTTTTTTTGGCTCCATTTTTGCCCCACCAGAATTTTGCAATATGGGATATAATTATATCACATGTTTTCTTAGGCAATAAAAATGAAGACATGTAATAATTAGGTAAACTTTGAATAACAGCTTTTATTAGAATTTCTTTACCAGCATCTGTAAGATATATATTTTTCCAATTTGATATTCTTTTAACCACTCTTTCAGTTAACATTTTAAGATCCTTAACTTTTGACCTCCCCCATTCCGTGGGGAGTCCCAAATATTTTCCTAGGTTCTGGACTACTTTCATGTCAATTTTATGAGCAAAGATAGCTTGGATAAAATGAGGGGTATTTTTGCTAAATTTTACCCCACATTTATTTTTATTAAGTGTGAGTCCCGTAGAGTAAGCATATCTAGATATAATATCATTAAAGCTATTAACCTCTTCATTATTTGCTTTTAGGAAAAACATGCTATCATCAGCAAATAGGAGATGGGTTAAGTTGGGACAGTTTTTAGTAATTTTGATTCCTTCATAAAGACCTTTATTCATTTTTTCTTTTACTAGAGCTGAGAGAGTTTGAGTGACAATACAAAAGAGGAAAGGAGAAAGGGGGTCACCCTGCCTCAAACCTCTTTCAGGTGTGTCCAATTTGTGAGGTGTACCATTAATAAGAACTGAATAAGTAACAGTAGTTACACAGTTCATGATTAGCTTACACCATTTTTCATTAAAACCCATTTTAATAAGAAGGCTAGATAAAAAATCCCATTCCACAAATTCATATGCCTTTTGTATATCTGCTTTTATAATCATATAATAGCTTTTAGTATTTCTTTTCTCATTAATAAACTTGTTCACTTCATGGGCAATCAAAGAATTCTCCTGAATATGCCTATTAGGGACAAAAGCCGACTGATTCTCATCAATAATATTGCCCATGAGTGGTTGAAGTCTATTAACCAAAATACGCGCAATGATTTTATAAATAAAGTTAGAAACACTAATAGGTCTATAATGTTTAATAGTACCAGGTTTTTCAACTTTGGGTATAAGAGAAATGTAAGTATGATTAATCTTCTCAAGGCTTTCATTATTATACCAGAAATTATTTATAAGTTTAATAACATCTAGTTTAATAAGATTCCAATATTTTTTGAAAAAATAACCCGGATATCCATCAGGACCCGGGGCTTTGTTAGAACCTAACTCTTTAACTGCTTTTTCTATTTCTACAACTTCCAGATTTTCAGTAAGGGTAGTATTCATAGTTTTGGTAATTTTTGGTTCTATAATATTAAGGATTTGCGAGAAATCCCTAGGCCCCACAGTTTTAAAGACACTATTAAAATAGTTTAGGATATTAGAATGAACCTCTTCTTTCTCATTTAGCCACCTACCATTTTCATCTTGGATAGTATTGATCTTATTTATTTTCCTTCTTTCTTTAGTAGAGGCATGAAAATATTGAGTGTTTTTATCCCCTTTTCTTAGCCAAGTAATTCTAGCTCTAGAGGCCCAATAATCTTCTTCACTTTTCCATATAGTTTCTATTTCTTTTACTATGGTGTTATAATTATCTTTGTCATGTTCACTATGTGTCACTGAGTTTGTAATTTCTTTTAATTGGGACATAAGAATATCAATTCTTCTCTTATTATTATGAAACCTTCTTTTACTCCATACTGTAAGAATTTTCTTACACATATTGAGTTTTGTAATAAGTCTATTCTTAGCAATATGTTTAGTAGAGTTCCTAGAATTCCAAATATTAGTGATAATATTTAGGCATTCTTTTTCCTCCATCCAGTGGTTTTCAAAAATGAATCTTTTTTCTTTTTTTTCCACCTTATCAGTAAGATGTAGTAAAAGAGGGCTATGGTCAGACCCTAGGGCAGGTAGAAGGTCCACCCAAGCTTCATTGTATATATTATTCCAGTAGCTATTACTAATGCATTTGTCTATCAGTTTTTTAATAAGTTTTGCACCATTTCTCCTATTTGACCATGAAAAGGCACATCCTTTGCTAATAATTTGATCCAGATTGTTCTCTTTTATAAAACTTTCAAACTTTTCCATATTTTTATCATATTTCTGATTACCCCCAAATTTCTCACTAAGAAATCTAGTATTGTTGAAATCTCCAATCAGATTCCAAGGTGTATTCTTTTTGGGATTACAACTAGCAAATTTGATAAGGGACTTTATTTTATCAGCCTCAGCTGGGGCTCCATACACAAAGGTTGTATGGATCATAATCCCATCTGAGTTTAAAATTTCACAATGTATAAAATTTTCATCATAGTTTATGACTTTAATATTGTTTTTATTAGTAGCTAACAGAGCCAAACCCCCACTACGGCCCACAGGATCAACTACAGTTACAAGGTCCATTTTAATAGTTTTCGCAATTTTTAATAACACATGATGCTTATTCTTAGTTTCGGACAGAAAAATTACCTCGGGGCGATATCGGAAAGTAATATCGCGTAGGGTCTGGACTGCCAAAGGGGTGCCAATCCCTTGGCAGTTCCAGGAGAGATGTATCATTTTTCGACTTGGGATTGTTTGAGGACAATCCCGCAAGCCTCTTCGATCTCATCGTCCTGCTCAACAACCATTTCCCCTTCTTCATATTTTCCTTCAGCTGAAGTCATCTTGCATTCTTGCTCAATTATTAGTCTTCTTGCTTCCCATATCTTTTCATATCGTCCACTTTCTGAAAAGTTGTTCCCCTTTTTGTAGGGTTTTTCATTTCTACGAATTGATCTTCGGTGTTGATTTGACGATTCTCCTTCATAATAATTAATCGATTCCTCTTTGTAATTAAAGATTTGAGTATTGTTACCAAATGTTTTGGGCGTTATGTTGTGTGTCAAGGAGATTGATGGGTTAGGATTTGGGGTTATGGGAGAAACGGAAGAGCGTATTGGGGATTTAGGGTTAGATCGGGGAGAGAGAAGGGGTGGTGATGTTATGTTTGGTAATGGGTTATCTGAAAGGTGAAGGTCAGGTGGTAGGATAACATTTGGGCTTATATTTTGTTTAGTAATATTTGGGCCTCCTTGGTTTGGGCTCAAAAAGGATCCAAAAGCGATATCCTTTAATGGGCTGGAGGGGGAGTTAAAATTTTTGACTAGTTGGGCCGCGAGGCCTGCTAAGTCTTTTTCTTTTTCTTTTAAAAAGTCCAATTTCTTTGTCTTCTCTTCCAATGCAACCGATAGTACACCATTATCGGTCGTGTTTGTACGAGATTTGTCTTTATTCTGATTTTCTTCTCCACTAGCTTTGAATTCAAACAATTTTGTTTGTTTGTTATACGTGCTCTTGTCCTTTGTACTATCAGTACCAATCTGAGTTGTACCTCCTTGTTGCCGAGTTAAACCAGTTGATTCATTAACCCATTTGTTAGCTTTTGGTGAGTTAGTCCGAGTTGGCAATGAATTCCAACTCGCCTTGACGATTTTCCGAGTTCCCCCTGTAAGCTTTCCATTGTTAACATCTTTTTTGTTTTTGACGAACATAGTTGATTTGGATGGGCCTCTAGTAGATAGTTTAACCCAGCTTCCAAGAGCCGGTTTAATGGACGGATTAGGACATCCTCTAGCCTCATGATCAAGTAATCCACAGTTATAACATACTTGACCCACATTTTCGTACCTAAAATTGATCCAGTGTATTCTCAACTACTTGTTGAGAATTCACACTTACATGCGGATGGTTTTCTTATTCAGTGTGACGCTTCCTTTATTTCCGCATATGAATTTGCATGTAGCGTTTCTTTCTGTAGGGAAACTAATAGTTCTATTAGGATCAACACGGCCAAATAATATACGATCGGTCTTTAAAGGTGAAGCATTATCGTTTCTTAAGGTAGGCATACACCATCACAAAATTAAAAAATGCTCCCTACTTTCCATTTTTTTTTTTCATTCCCTACTTTCCATATTAACGATCATTTTTATAGTTTTATTTTTTCAGTATTATTGATCATTTTATATTTCCTAAACTGATGATTTTTCTATTATCCTTTTACTTTTTATATTTCAAAAAATAGTAATAATTTTTGTAAAAGAAATTTTAGAAAATAGTATAAATTATTAAGAATTGAAATATTATTTTTAAATATAATAATTATATTATATTAAAAATTATATATAAATTAAAAGCTACACATAATATGTAAAGAGAGAGTAATTACCTATGACTTTGCACAATGGATTTAATATCGAGGAATTTAATACCGGTTTCTTAAAATTTAAGTAATAATATAATATAAAAATGTTTCAACGATGAATATATTGACATTGAGATTGATACTTTTTGCAAAGATATTTTAATTATTCATTTAATATAAGATTTTTAATCGAGTAATCGTTTGTTGTATTTTTCGTATTTTTGTTATTTATTGCAATATATTTGATCATTTATACAATAATTTTATTACTTTTAATAATGTTTTATTATTAGTTAAAATAAAATATGTTCCCTATGACATTCGTGATAATAGATTTCTGGTTAACTTAAAACTATACATTACTTATAGACTTTAGACCAAATTCTTTCTTGTTACTTGAATTTGTGAAAATATGATACCACATAATCTTATTAAAACCCATTGTAAGAAAATTAGGCATTAATCTAATTAAAAACCATTGTAAGAAAATTAGGCAATGCATGGATTATAAATGTCTTGCAAATTAACATTGTAAAATAATCATTGCATGAATTTGAGTAACGGTAAAATATATGTTGCAATTAAAATATGGGTTAATGCTTAATAAATTCCTGCAGCCTTGTAATTATTCCGTAAAAGACATTGTCTTTTTTATCATCCTAAGATATCTTGAGTTCGCTTCCAATTGACAACAACAAAATAGTTTAAATAGATACATCAATAAATTATACGAAAATATTATAAAAAGCAAGTCATTAATTATTTCAAATACAAAATACTGAAATAATATGCAACAGACAAAGAATTTTTTTTAAAAATAGACAGTTTGAGTTAAGGGAAAATTTCTAAAACTCAAAAAATTTGAGTTTCAAGAAAATTCTCAAAAACTCAAAAAAATTAAGTTATAGGAAGATAGGCTATATGTAGTACTCCCTCCGTTCCACTTAATATATATATATATCATATTTTATGACATATACTTATTGTTTGTTATTCATAAAGACTAAAAAACTAAAATATATCAAAAATAAAAAAACAAAGTAAAAAAGAAGAACCGTTTGAGTTCTGAGAAAATTCTCAAAACTCAGTTTAATCTATCCTCTTTTATTTATTCAGGAGTTGCTAATTTATATACTTTTATGGTCTCAGACGACACTCAATTTTGAAGAAAATAGCAGCTCAGTCTAATAGATGTCCAGCTTGATCTAGTGTTGATTCTTCTATAGATGTTCACAAAATTCCTTTTATTAGAATTATTCTTCAGCTAAAAACCAATTCTCATGGTCTAATATTTATGAATCTCATTGGAGTCAAAATGGCTCTCTCTCATGTATTAAAAAAAAAGGTTTATGAATCAGTTAATTACCCTCATGGTCAAAGATGCAAATGGTCACTCTTTTATTGATTATCTTTTGCTTCAGTACTTTCATCTTGACATAGCTGCACTTGGTAACCATAAAGGCGTTCATGCAACTCTTATTCTTTTGATCAGATTAATATGTATTTATTTAAAACATAAATATGCCAATGATTTTTCTTCCATCAGTTCTTAGGTTATGCCATCTATTTTGCTATTGATAATTCATCAGTCTTTAAACCTGCATCTTGTAAATTACAATTTTACTTTTCTCTTTTATATTGATGTTTGCAGTTACATCGGTATTAAATGATTAAAAAGTAGATAAGTTGTAGAAAGATATAGAGAATATCGACGGTGGCCGTGGTAAAAAGGGGTAAAAATGGAAAAACCCAAATGTATGGTGCCTTTTATGAGGGAGTAAATGACAGTTGTGAAATATTGTCAAAACCCCATTGCATAATAACAAAATTTGAAAATTTTATTCAAAACCTTGAACAATTACTACATATGCAATAATTTATTAAAGTCGTTGCAAAAGGTTATTTAACTTAAGCAACACGTACAAAGACCATTGAAAAAAATATTGCTATAGCAACGGTTTAAAAGTGGAGTAATAAAAGTGTTGTTCAATAACCAAATTCTTCCAGTGATAGTCACAATTAATTCTAATCTTGTTTCTCTTTTTATAATATTAAACTATATAAAAACTATTTTAAACCGTAATGATCCGCCTTAAACTATATATTGGTACCAAGGCATCATTGCCTTAATATCTAATATCATGTTGAGCTCTTAGAAGCCACATATAGTGTCTTCATACTTTATCATAAAAAAATGTATTTCTATCGTGAGAAGTTGTATATTTATATCTTTAAATTTCTCTTTTGAGAAATAGAGCTCAAATATAAAGTGTCGGATGTGTAGAAAATTTGTTCAGTTTTAAAACTTATGAATTTAGGCTCTATATTTAATAGGAAAAATTCTTCCATCCAATATTAGATGATCCTACACCAATTACATTAATACATATACCTTATGTTTTAAATTTGCAAAAGTAACTAACACATTAATCTAATGACATGTGTTTTGTTATAATAATCAATGACCGTGATATAAAAATTGGACCATCCAATATTAGATGAAAGTATTACCCTATTTAATATCACTATTAATTTTTGAAAACCTGAATACAGATGCTTTAATAAAAGTACATTATTTCCCCTTATATGTTAATACATGTTCATTTTCGCTACCATTTAACATATTTATAACTATATTAATGAAAGAGAAAAAAATTAAATTTGAACCAACACCAAAAACAATAGAAATTGTATTTATTTTATTTTTTACTTCATTTTTTAAAAAAGTTACTACGTAAAAGATTTTCATATAACGATGTTGTTCTGAGAATTTCTTTAAACCCCAAAAATATGTAGATCGACCCTCATTACATGTAAAAAGTATTGATTTGAAGTATTTTTCATGTCATGTAGGTAAATGGATGCTCTCCCTTCTCTCTAAAACTTTCTCTCTCTAGAAAAGTTTTAGCTGCAAAAATGGTGATTCCTCCTTCCCAATGCCCTAGATCTTGGTTTCCTAGCTGAGAGCTATGCCTACTCACGCATGAACTGAATTCTCCCTCCTTAATGATTGTTTCTCTCCTTGGGTATCCCACTTAATAGATACACTCTTTAGTTTATTTGTAATCCTTTATTATTCTGTTTTTATTTTCATCCTTTTCCTTTGATTATCCCTAGTTTAGCCGTAATACTTAGCTATTGTCTTTAATCCTTAGTTATTGGTTCTATAAAACTTGTCAGCTGCCTCGAAAAGGAACAAATCTTTTCATCTTATTATAGCTTGCTTAGAACTACATTTACTTTACATTCAGCTTTCGTCTTTTCATCTTCTATCTCCCATCTGAACTCCCAGCTAACCCTTTCAAGCTCTGCAACAATGGCGGATTTTCCGGTAAAAACTATGAAACTAACCCCAAACTTCCAAGATCATGAAGTATACAACCACCGTAACATGCTTCTAGCTAAGATCCTCACACCCCAAGAAATCAATCCTTACACAGTTGAAATAGCTGCAAATCGGTCATGGGGGCTCAGGAAACCGATGCATGTTCTCCCAGCTGAGTTCAACACATTCTTCCTGGCTTTTGAAACTAAGGAGGATATGCTTAATACTTGGCACTTCCGTCCATGGTCTGTGAATGGTCATATGTTAATCCTCCATGCATGGCATCCTGAGATGTCTCTAGCAGAAGCAGATTTTTCCATGGCTATTATATGGATCCAGCTCCTAGATCTCCCTCCGGCCTTTGTTACTCCGGATAATGCAGTCGATATTAGCAAAAATCTCGATTGTTCACTCCTTGCTTATGATATTGAGGACTCTGTTGAATCTAAGAAACAGATGAGGATCCGTGTTCTATGGAAAGTGAAAAATCCCTTGGTAACTATATTTGAGCTCGAAAGACAGTCCCTACCCTCTATTACGGTTCGAATGAGATTTGAGAAACTCAGTAAATTTTGTCATTACTGTGGTTTGCTCAACCATGTTACAAGTGATTGTGGCCTATTCAAGGAAGAAGCTAAACGCGTGAGAGGCATGGTCAGATTTAGATTCGGAGATTGGCTTTCGGTAGACCCAGTTAAAGGCCGAGGTGCTAAGGTTCAAATCGTTGATGATCTTGATGATCCATCCAAGCTGTTCACAGACAGTGGTGATTCACGACAGAGTTGGTCGGCGGAATACACAAGTCAACCTCGTACAAACATCGGTCCTAGCAACAGAAGAGACAAGAGTGAAGCAGTGTCCTTTGGTACTGGAAAAGGAAAAGGTACTACGAGCCAAATTAAGGACTGTCCCTCTGTACCTGAACAAGGTATCATAATGGTCCCTAATCCTCTTACTATGGTTAATATCGATACTACCCCCTCTACTAAGATTGAAGATAAGGCTGAGTCAGCTAGACCCATCTCTACTCGTGGATCCGCTAAAAATAGTCAGAGGCCTACTAAAGGTAACATTGGGCCCAAAGGATATAAGGCTTCTGGTTCTAAGAGAAAAAACTATAATAAAGATGAAGACTGGACTCCTTGGCCCAATAAGGCCCAAGTTAATACTGGCCCAAATCCCTCATTCGGCAAGAGATGGTCTATTCGTACTTGGTCTAAGGACAACCCGACTAAAGGCAAGACAAGTTTCCAGTGGGTCAACCCAAATCCCATTAGCCTAAATTCGAGCGAGGGTGTAGCCCCTACGAGTCCTACAACGTTCCATACCCCTAACCAAAACACAACATTTGAGAATCAGAAATCCCCATCTATCTCTCCGACTTTACCTACAGGTGTTCCCCCTCCAATCAATGTTAATCCTAATGATCCTAAATCCCCTATGGCCATTTCACCAACTACTGCTGATCAAACTAGCATTCCTACTCCTACCCTACTTACCCCTAATCCTCAAGCGAAAGAAGACCTGGCTAAGAATGAGAGTGATCCATTGGTGGATATAGCTATTGGTATGGTTGGTCCTTCAAGCTCAAAGATAACTAAAAGCGCTAAGAAGAGGAAGATAACTCATGATGAAATGGTAGGTTTTAGCGAGGTGAAAGAGACGCTGGTTGAGGTTCCCTTACTTGATATGGCTGCAGATATTCCTCCTCTCCAAATGATAGCCCCTGTGGATGTGGGTGGTTGCAATATGCAACCCCCACAAGACAAATGATAGGAGTTTTTTGGAACTGTCAAGGGACGGGGTCCCCCTTGACGGTCCAAAACCTTAGGGAACTTATCTCTAGGGAAAAACCCCAGGTTCTTGGTCTTTCGGAGACTAAGACTAAAAGAAAGAAGCTACTACTACTTGCGAAGAAACTAAAAATAAAACTTTTGTGGAGTGTTGATCCAATCGGACTTTCTGGAGGACTAGCCTTGTTTACCATGGACAACGTTAATTGCGAGGTAACTTCCTCTGATAGCAACCATATTTCTGTATCTTTTTTAAGTCCTGATGGCATTGCTTGGTCCTTAAATTTTATTTATTCTATCCCTGATAAAGCAAACAAAGACAAATTATGGGCTTTTATAAATTCAAAAACTAATGCAAATCCTGATTTCCCTAATTTGTTCATAGGGGACTTTAATGATATTAGAAACCAACAGGAGAAAATTGGGGGTAATCCTAAAACTTTATCTGAAATGCGAACATTTAATAACCATATTTCTTTAAATAAGTTAGCTGAAATCCCTGTTAAAGGCTGCGCCTTCACCTGGAGAAATAATAGAGATAACGAAGAACATATTATTCAGAAATTGGATAGAGGATTAGGATCCCCTGCTTGGATTTATACCTTCCCTGAAGCCTGGATTCATAATGCCCCCCCTATAGGGTCGGATCATTCTCCAATGATCCTTCATTTATTTGATCCCCCTGCTTCCAATATTAGAAAAGTGTTAAAAATTGATCCAAATTGGCTTAAAATTCCTTCTTGTAGAACTGCTATTAATAATTGCCTCGCTAGTTCTGCTAATTTTAGTGGTGCTCCCTATGTTAAACTGTCTAAACGTTTGATTAGATGTAGAAAAACCATACTAAGGTGGAAAAAAATTAATTTGAGGAACAACGCTACTATGATTAATCTTTTGACTAATAAGCTTGAGAAACTCTTGTCCTCGAATCCTCCCCCTCTCCCTCCTAATGTATCCTCTACTGACCTCTACTCTTCTATCTCTGCTGAAATTGAACGGTATTGGTCTTTGGAGGAAAAATTTTGGTCCACGAGGTCTCGTATTAGATGGCTGAAACTGGGGGATAAAAACTCCAAATTCTTTCATCTATCAACTAGGATTCGTAGAGCTTCTAACCGTATTATCTGCCTTCGTAAAGGAGATAACTCCTGGACAGTTGGTTTCTCTGAGTTAAAAGATCATATTACGGAGTTTTTCAATAATCTCTATCAAGACCCTGGTTTGAGATCTATAGATCCCATCTTGAGTCATATTCAACCCCTCATCACTGATGCAGAGAATAATGCTCTTATGAGACCTATAACCTTAGATGAACTGAAAATAGCTGTTATGCAGCTACATCCCTCGAAATCACCAGGTCCTGATGGAATCCCTGGAGCCTTTTTTCATCTACACTGGGATCTTCTCAAATCAGATGTTCTAAATTTCTGTAATGGGGTCCTATCTGGGTCCATCCCTTTGGATAAAGTTAATGAAACTAATATAATCCTGATTCCAAAGTGTAAAAACCCCCAGAAAATAACGCAGTTTAGACCTATATCATGCTCCAATTTCCTCTATAAAATACTTTCAAAGGTCATGGTTCTGAGACTTAGTGCCATTATCCCTAGGATTATATCCCCCTGCCAATCTGCCTTTATTAAAGGGAGGTTGATCCAAGATAATATTATTATTGTCCACGAAGTTATTCACAAACTTAAGCACCTTAGGGCTAACTCTAGAAACAGCTACTCTATCATAAAAGCTGATATTCATAAAGCTTATGATAGAGTTAGCTGGGACTTCCTGTTCTCCCTGTTAACTAAAATGGGCTTTTCTGAAGCTTGGGTGTCCTTCATTAAAAATTGTGTAACTTCTGTCAACTTTAATGTTTTGGTAAATGGTCAACCTCTTTGCTCAATAAAACCTTCTCGTGGCTTGCGTCAGGGTGATCCTTTATCCCCTTATCTTTTCACTATTGTCTCCAATCTGCTATCATCCTTAATTGAAAAAGAATTTCAGAATGGTTTGATTAAAGGTGTAAAATTGAGCAGATATGGTCCCAACATTCATCATCTGCTTTTTGCAGATGACTCAATTTTCTTCCTTCAAAACTCTACCTCTGAAATCCATGCTTTTCGTGAAACCCTATACAAATTTTGTTTTGCCTCAGGTTTGGATATTAATAGGAACAAATCCTCTATTTTTCTTAGCCCAAATACCACCCTACAGATGAAAAGTCAGCTTGAGGATGCATTTCGCATGCCTATTACCAGTGACTTAGGTCTTTATCTAGGAATTCCAACTGAGTGGGGTAATTCCAAAACTAAGGCAATGGATACACTTGTATCTAAAATTGCTGATAAACTAAGTGGTTGGAAACAATCCTTATTATCCATTGCTGGTAGAGCAACCCTGATTTCCTCTGTAATTCATGCATTCCCCACTTATTTTATGTCCATGCTATCTATCCCTAAAGGAATAATAAAAAAGATTAATTCGCTTACTAGTAATTTCCTTTGGGGAAGAGAGGAGAACTCTGGCATCCATTGGTTAAGCTGGAACAGATTACCCTCTCCTAAATTCCATGGAGGGCTTGGTATTAAGAATTTGGAAGTCTTTAATTTATCCTTACTAGCCAAACAGGCTTGGTCCATCCTGAACCATCCTGAATCCCTAGTACACCTTGTCCTTAAAGGATTGTACTTTAATGATACAGACTTCCTTAAATCCCCTAAAATTCGTGGTGCTTCATGGGCATGGAATAGTATAATTAAGGGTCGTGATTTGTTAAAACAGCATATTATCACTCCTATAGGAGATGGGCACTACACTTCCATTTGGGAAGATAATTGGGCTGGTTTTTATCTCCCTAAGCCTCCCCATTATAGTGAAGAGCCCACTTTTCCTAAATTAGTTGCTGATTTGATAAACACTAATACCAAAACTTGGAAGGTTGATTTTATTAATTCCCTCTTTCCTCCTGAGATATCAAAGAAGATAACTGCCCTTAACATTCCATGGATTGCGGGGTCCATAGACTATATATGGCCTTACACAAATCATGGTATGTACACCAGTAAATCTGGATATTCCTATGAGATAGAGAGTTATATATCCCCTCCTACTTATCCTACTTCTTCTTTATTCCCCAATCATGATCTTCTGTCCCTTAGTTGGGCTTCAAACGCCCCCTCCAAATTTAAATTTTTCTTTTGGAGGGTAATCCTTAATGCTATCTCAACTGAAAGAAACAGATTTGTCAGGAATTGCACAAGTTCTGACTTGTGTAAAATCTGCCTTAAAGAAGAAGAAAACATTGAACATTTATTCTTAAGATGTGATTGGGCTAGGAGAATGTGGTGCTTATCCCCCATTCATTGTAGTGTTGACTTATCCTCTATGTCTGGTCTTAACTGTTGGGTTGGAAACTTAATTGAACGAGGACAAAATAAAACAGAAAAAACTAATATCCTTCTTTAGATTATAGCTTGTCTTTGGACTATATGGATAATGCGTAATAAGAAAGTTATTGAAGATATCCCTATTAACTTTGATACAGGTTTAACCCTTATGAATTTGAATTGCAGGGATATTTTTTGTGCGCATGATGAAGAACAGGATAACTATATAATCCCTCGTCAGTTACAAGTGCCTTCATGGAAGTCCCTATCCCCTAATTGGATTAAACCTCCCCCTAATGAAATCAAAATCAATGTGGATGCCTCGTTTGTTCCTGGGAAAGCATTCTCAGCCGCAGTTGCTCGTAATAGTGCAGGTGATGTAGTAACTGGTTTTGCCATGTCTTCTACAGCCTGCTCTAGTTTTGAAGCTGAAGCAATGGCATTACGGAGTTCCCTTCAATTTGCCATTGAAAAAGTTTCCTCTTGCACCAGTATTGAATCTGATGCAGAAGCAGTTCTTCAAGCCGTGCATTCTTCAAGCGCGTCCTGCCATTGGAAGGTTAGGCCTATCCTTGAAGATATCAGAAGCATGACCAAAGCCCACCCCCAGATTGTTATTCGTGGGATTCGAAGAAGTGCAAATAAAGCAGCTGATTGGATTGTGAAGGCTTATTCCAGGAATTTATTACCTTTTAATTGGTTTTGTATTTTGCCTAATGACTTTAATTCTATTATCTGTAATGACTGTATGGATTTTGATTCTGCTGGAGTAGGCTAACTACTCTTTGCCTCTTTTGATCCCTTTTAATATAAGTAACTTTGACTAAAAAAGAAGTATTTTTCATACTCATGATTATTAACCAGTAAATTACATCCTCCACAAATGCATGCCATAATAAATCAACCACTACAAATAGAATATTTTCGAAAATATAAAAGAAATGCATAACTTTAGAACAAGAAATACTTGAGTATACCTTACCCCAAATGTGGGATCATAATTTTATAATTAAATAATAATATTACACATGAAATTTTTACATGTATTTAGTGTTAACTTTTCTTTTTCTTTCTTTGTCTTTTGGTTTATCGTGTACATTTTTTATCGTGTGTACATATATCTATCACTTTCTTATTATATCTGAGAGCGAGAAAAAATATTGTTGATAAAAAAAAAGAGTTATGAATAATTTATTATATTATGAACAAGATATAAAAAAAGAAAAATTTGTATAAATTTTTAATTTTTTTCTTAAAAAAAATAGTGTAGTTTTAAAAAATAATAATAATTGAGAGATGGATATATTTAATAAATAAATATTGAGTCAATTACCCATGGGGTCTCAGACTCTCAGATATTATTGTAGTGTCACAAAAGAACTAGTCAATTCATCTCTCATTCATAAAGACCAATAAGATGATCATTGTCATTACTACTCTTCTAGTGCATATAAGACAAAAAAAAGATTATTTTCTCTCCTCCATTACCATTACTCTCTCTTCTCCATTACCATTAATCTCTCTTCTCCTTTATCATTTTTTTCTCTCCTCCTTCATTAACAATCAAGAATTTCCAGCTCTAACCACAACCACCGATCACCGCCAGAAAAAATTCTGAGCCTGGAAAATAGTTATTGAGCCTGGAAAAAAGTTCTGAGCTTGGGGTACTTAGCATGAAAAAAGTTGCTGAGCATGGGCTACTAAGCACGAAAAAAGTTGTTGAGTAACAGAAAAAGTTCTGAGTGTCGAAAAAAGTTGCTGAGTAGTTGAATGACTTTCCTGAGCATGCTCGTTTGCTCAGTAAGTTTTTTAGAGCATGCTCGAAAACTCAGTAACTTTACTGAGCATGCTCAATAATTTTACTAAGTATGAAAAAAAATTAATAAGTTTCCGGGGATTTTTACAGAGTATTTTGCTAAAACAGTTGAATAATTTTAGAGCATTATCTATTAATCCTTTTTTACAATATAAATCAAGTAATATAGTGTAAGTATATGAATCTGGCCGCTGTACAAAAGAAAAAAATACTTGTTGGAAGCATGAAGAAAGAAGTCAAAGAAGCATTAGTAACCAAATGCAATCGAATCACTTTTTGTTTTCTTGTTGCCGAATCAAAAAATAAAGAGAAACAAGAAAAATAAAAAATGCAATAGCAAGCATCAGTAGCCAAACTAAACTTCTGTTTTGAAATCGATTTACAAGCTAAAAGCTCTCTTGTATCTTTATCAATACACATATATTATTTACAGCTTGCCATCTCCGAACCAACGCAGGTCTTCTTCTCGCCAGAAAATCTTCTCTAGCAGCTTCGGCAGATCTAGATCTCGTCGGCATTCTTCTCGCCTTCTTCAGCAGCCATGGCATCGAGGCGGAATCCTATCTCAGACGCAACCATGCTCCGTCTTCGCACCACCATCGAACTCGTCGCCAGAGCTCCGTTGAAGGTCGCTCAAAGAAGCTGTAGTGGCGGAATCTTTCGACTTCGAACGGGGGTTTCATGCCAGCTTCCAACGGAGGTCTTTATGCCGGAAGTATTCACCAGCCGCTTCTTCTTCACGGGGAGTTTACAACAGATCGCCGGGATTTGAAAAGCTTACATCGCCATTGCAGCAAACCCTAGAGGAGAGAGAGAGAGAGAGAGAGAGAGAGAGAGAGAGAGAGAGAGAGAGAGAGAGAGAGAGAGAGAGAGAGAGAGTATTTAGGCTTTTAATTATTTTTTAATAAAATTAGTATATATAGACAATAAAAATAAAAAGGGGTAAATTAGTAATTGGGATTTTGAAATGCAATGTTAATTTTTTTTGTGGCATTTAGTAAAGAGGTAATTTACCCGGTGTTGTTAGGTCTTTGGGTGGTATCTTCAAGACCCCTTGGATAATAATCTCATAAATATTATTCTTTTTAGAGAAAAATATGATAATTGTATGTAGAATTTTTTTTTTGTCCTTTTGAATTCCATTCATCTCTGTAACTTTTTCTTTGTATTAAAATTTATGATCTGAGTTAACTTTTTTTTAAATAAAAGTAAATGATAAAAAAATTAATTTAATATCTATTCTCTCATTAGGTGGAAGGATGTTAATTGATTTGTTGATAAATAAATTAAATTCATACCAAGGTAATATATATTTTTTATAAAAGATGGCTTATATGTTAAGTATAAGTAAATCTAATTAAAATGTATAAACATTAAAAAATCTATGAAAATATTGTTTTGTAAGAAAACATCCAAATATAAAATTTAATTTTAAAATATTCAAACCTTTATAGTAATTTGTATGACTTTATCAAATAAAAATATAAATCGAACACACTTGCCTACTAAAAATTACACTTCGGCATAGGGAAGCGAGTGCGACGGGAACCAAATAGTGTTGACATAAAACATGTTAGTTGGATGGGTTAAACCGCAATTTGGAATAAATTGAATATAGATCAATAGTGGGAATGCCGGGGTCATTTTGATGTGACTTCTATGTCGTGTAAGGAGATTGTTATAAGCCGGGAAGGTTTTGTTCTTACACACGTCTATAGAGAGTCAATTTTGTGCGCGAATTGGATGTCTAATTTGGTGTGATATTATTGGTATCAACTATTCATTATATGGATCCATCAGATGGCATGTGAAAGACTATTACAAGATATAGGAGTGGATGGTACACACCTAAACTTAATTCAAACACTCCAACAAGAGTTTAGTGATACTCGTCATACTGTCTTTTGAACTTGAATGTATTGAGAAACAGAACTATACTTTTCCAATTATTATTAATCTATTTCATACAAAAATTTGTTTATGCTCTAATTTTTTTGTATAAAATATATATTTTTCTGTCCAAAATATATATATAATATAATATAATTTTTTTTAACTATTATTTATATCTTTTTTTGTTAATATTTTGATATATTATATAATATAATTTCTCATATATATATAAAGTGGAATTTTATTTTTTTGCGTAATATAAAGTAAATAATATTCAAAGAAGTTAAAGTAAAAAATTAATAATAAAATATGGACATATCTCTTTCTCTTGTTATATGAAAAATATTATTAATTTTTAACTTCAAAACACGATAAATCAAAAGAAAAAGAAAAAAATGAACAACAAACACTAAATGCATGCTCAAAGAACTATGAGTTTCTCTCTCATGGAAATATTATATTTGATTACAAAACTATGACCCTAATTTGGGGTAAGGTTCACCCAAATATTTCCCATAACGCATAACAACTTATTATAAAATCATCTCATTCATTTTAGGCCTCCTTACATGGAAAACGTGTGACTAATGTACGTCTAGGAGATGACAAAAGATCAAGTAAAACGTATAGATGACTCTACCTAATTAGGTCATCAAATTAATTAATATATTCTCATCTCATTTATCTCCACGATTTATATCGGTGTCAAACAATATATGCATGGATATCTGGTATATGCATGTAAACTATGTATGAAATATAGTGTAATTAAAACTTTTCAACTCAAATAATAGTAGTTAATATTTGATGTTGTCTTACGAGTTAAGCGATTTAGTATAATATTTCCAAGATATAACCCAGGGATGGGTCTGTTGCCCATAACTTTGAGATATAATTTGAATTTATTTAGAAGTTAAAAAATTTAAGCCTCCTACTCGAGAGATATATAGCTCTCCTCAGTTCTATGGAAAATAATATGCTTACTATTTTGGTGATTTGTTATCCATACAATGTAATTTTTATATGAAAAACCAATTGAACCTTATTATTTTTAGTTCCTATTAAGAATATTTTTGAATTCGTTCCTAAATTTAATGAAAAGAAATTTAGATACAAAGATTGTAAATTTACATCTAACTAATTAATCTCCGATCTTTCAGAAACTGTTTCATGCTAATCGTGACATGTGACTCGCATACTTTTCAGGTACCCAACATTATCAATTTTACACAACGGATCGCTACTCAAATGTTTCTACCAAGATTTACATCCCACACTCTCGTTTACCATCCATGATTAATAATGATTGTTCCTCCAATTGAAATGTATCGAAAAACTTAAACACATGATTATAATCATAAGATATCAACTATTACCACTTGCGAAAGACATGGTTACCGTGAATATAGAATCTTATTCTTGCAATAAGAGTGCTTCAACTCACATGAATTGTATAACCTTACAATGTTGGACTCTCTCATATATATATATATATATATATATATATATATATATATATATATATATATATATATATATATATATATATATATATATATATATATATATATATATACATCTATTTATATAAATTATATCTTACAACTATTTTGTGCATACATGCTTATAAAAAAATGTGTAATGTTTTCTTAACAAAATGAATTACGATGAGTAAATTTTTTACAATAACTATGATTAATTTAACAGAGCAACCATATTAATAAACAAGGGTGAGTAAATAATTTATAGAATAAATATCTCTTTTGTTTTTTGTAATTGATTTGACTGACTATTTATTTATGTTTAAAGAAAATGTCTTCTTACCTGCACGGTTACCCTCCACCGTCTATTTTTAGAATTAGTCAATGCGTTAACTTATTTAAATTGGTTTTTTATATTTAAATGATCTATAAATGCTAAAAAAAAGTTATTATTTAATTCTATAACTTTCAAAAAAATCCTCCAAATTTCTCCAAGTTTTTAAATTTTTTTACCCACTTCCTCACCTACCTTTTACTTATCTTCTTCACACACACATACCTACCACCACTATCACCATTTCCAAAATTTTGTAGCCATCCTCACCATTACCAGCATATACTCCTACACCATCAATAAGAATAGACAAAAAAACACGGCAACCCCTCACCGCGATAGAAGAGGCTCAACTCAAATTTCAAATCAAACACTAAATTTCATTAACATTACTAAGTAAACAAATAAAAAATTAGAATCCAAATAGCTAAATAAATCACAACCATGTCAATCAAAATAAGTTGGACATCACTAAGTACTCAAATAAATAGAAACCCAATTTGGATTACAAACAAAACCGTCAATTTCATCACTATTACTAATTAAAAAAAGAGGAAAGAAATATCAGAAGTGGGCGAGGAAGCATTTGAAGATATATTATATTTGAAAGACGTCTACATCACAGTCTAATTACTTTTGTTATTGATATTCACATGTTGAAAGAGTGTTGTTGTCAAAATATGATTAATTATTAATCCTTTGCCACTCAATTCTAATAGTGTTTTTATCAAAATTGATGAAATACTCTACTAGTTAAGAATATCCGAAAGAGTAAAATGAAGAACAAAGTGTTGGAAAAATAATAAGGACATTGGTAGAAACAAAGGTACTCACAAAATTGTTTAAGTACGAAAGTTAAACTTTGATATCTCCATATTTGTGATATATTAAATTAGGTTTGAGATATCATTTTAGGTGTATTTCGTTAATTGTTAAGTGGGTTTTCCCCGTTATTAGATAATTTCATAATTCATGTCTTGATTTGGAGATTTATTACTTTTGTAGTGTTTTTGGTATAAATTGTGTGTTAAGTAAAAGGAAATGTTTAGAGGCCAAATCAATGTCAGGGAGTTAAGGAATGAATATCCAAGGTGAAATCTAGAGTTAAAAGGAAACAAAGTCGAATTAGGAGAGAAAAAGTTGTCAAGTAAATTTGTCATGTTAAAAAGTCGCCCAGTGTTTTGAAGACTTTAGAAAATATATTATGAATTTGGATGAGATATTCTACCAGTAAATAGAACTTTTCATTGCGGTCATTTCCATATAAAGTGTGTGAAAATCCAATAAGTAACGAAGGAGATATGATCAATACAGTGAGCAGAGTTTATCCTATCCTATATTTTAGGATACAAAAAAAGAATTTTCAATAACTTGACTTCCACTCCAATATTTCGACCTAACACCTATAAATACAGCTATTCACCTTTGTAAATATTGTCCTTGATCAGTTATTAATCCTTAGTAACAAGTTTTGTCATCCAGAGAAGCAAGCTGACCTGTAGAGGAAGACAAGAAGCAAGATGAAGAAGAGTGACAAACTCCTCTTCTACATCTCTCCTTCACTAAGCTCCCGTGTCTCTCTTAACCGGGTCGAGAACACAATAACCTTTACAAACTCTTCGATAACACGAAGGACAAACCACTTGCGTAATCACAACACAAGGATACCAAGTATACTCCCTATACTTGAATTCTCTCTTAATCTATCTATTACAAGACCTAGACTTAAGAGGATAGCAACAAAGTGTTTAAAGGTTTGCTAATTAAAGCTTGTAACTAAAACTCCTAATAGAGTGGATATGACTATAAGCTTGTATACTCCTTCTTGAGTAGATAGAACCTTGTGGCTTAATTGATTAACTCCTTGAAAGGATTTATAAGCTCACTAAGATTGAATTTGACTATGTATAGCACTTGACACCTTCTTGAATGATAGCAATTAAGCCCCTTAATGTTTGTAATTAGTTGGTGTAGTTGTAGCCTTCAAAGAGCTTCAATTTATAGTAGAAAATGGCTTCCAACGGTCATAAGACTTGAGTCCAACGGATCTATTAATCTCCCAACGGATATATTTCTTATGACTTGTCTTTTGTGCAGAAAACCCTTTCTTGCGGTGTACCGCAAGATTCGTGCGGTGTACCTGTTGGCATATTGCCTCCCTATTTAAGGTGTTTTAATGTGACAAATCCTCTTGTGTTTTAGTGTGCTAATTTCTATCTTTATTGACATTCTTTCATGCACTCTATTTCATCAAAAAGCTCTTTCTTTATCTTGTTGATCAAACTTATAGTTTTTATCTTAAGAAACTAATTCTCTTACAAGTGCTATTAACCTTATCTTTATGTTTATTGAGAATTAGCTTTAGTGTTCAACTTCAAAGATTCATAGAATGATGTTTGCAACAACTTTCATGAAGAAGAGCTATTGATCCAAGTTGTTATTCTTCAAAGAATACTTGGCGCGGTACACCGGTGCGGTATACCGGACCAGGGCGCGGTATAGAGGACTAGCCCGTCAGTATGCAAGAAAATCAACCACTGAAGCGCGGTACACCGCTGCGGTATACCGCAAGATAGGGTTTTCTGCACTAAAGCTAAGTCATAAGAAATATATCCGTTGGGAGATTAATAGATCCGTTGGACTCAAACCTTATGACCGTTGGAAGCCATTTTCTACTATAAATTGAAGCTCTTTGAAGGCTACAACTACACCAACTAATTACAAACATTAAGGGGCTTAATTGCTATCATTCAAGAAGGTGTCAAGAGCTATACATAGTCAAATTCAATCTTAGTGAGCTTATAAATCCTTTCAAGGAGTTAATCAATTAAGCCACAAGGTTCTATCCACTCAAGAAGGAGTATACAAGCTTATAGTCATATCCACTCTTTAGGAGTTTTAGATACAAGCTTTAATTAGCAAACCTTTAAACACTTTGTTGCTATCCTCTTAAGTCTAGGTCTTGTAATAGATAGATTAAGAGAGAATTCAAGTATAGGGAGTATACTTGGTGTCCTTGTGTTGTGATTACGCAAGTAGTGTGTCCTTCGTGTTATCGAAGAGTTTGTAAAGGTTATTGTGTTCTCGACCCGATTAAGAGAGACACGGAAGCTTAGTGAAAAGCTTGAAATCCTAAGGAGGCTTCCTTAGGTAGTGGATGTAGGGAAACCGAACCACTATAAATCGTGTGTATCTTTCTATCCCTACTCTATTTACTTTCCGCACTCTATATGTTTGATTATATGCTTGCATGAATTGTTTATCTAGGTTATCTAACATATAGTCTTCTAGAGTAGTTTAAGATATTGGATTAGCTTTTCACTAGTTATACTTTTATATCAAACCTTATTCTTTACATTGCATGATCCTATAAGTGTTTGATTTTATTAGTTGACCTAGAAGTTTTTCTCTTAAACTTATTATTGTCCAAAAGATTTTAATTAGGCATTATCTTATTAGTAATCCTATTCACCCCCCCTCTAGGACTATCAATTGGTATCAGAGCCTAACTCTACGTGAATAGCTTAACCGTTAGTAGAGTAAACGATTTGGAATTTAATCTTTTGGAAGTGTTGTTTTCTACACAACCTCCATTCTCTTTGTAGGTGATCGTTACTTTGCTTGGAGGAAACTAATGGAAGAATTAATATACGAAAGAACGCTCAAATCTCGAAAAAGGAAAATCCGGTGATTTCTTTTCTTTATCTCGTATATTTACTTTGCGTTCCTCCTTATGGCTTGTGCTTATAATTATGAATCTGTTGTGATTTGATTAGTTGTGTTTATCATGTTTTATCTTGGGATATTATTTTGTGATACTTATCATTGTTTTAAATGTTATTAGTGTTATTGCATCTAATTCTCATGAATGAGGTTTTTGCACTTTAGCTCTTAGAATTTTGGTAATTGCTTTTTAGTCCCCAAAATTTTCAAAATTGCACTTTGACCCCTCATAGTTATTATATTCTCCAAAGTGTCATAGTTTGGACTTCATAATCTTTCACTTGTAAAATTTGCCATTTTAGTTCATATCTTTGAAAAATTGCATTTTTAGTCCCTACTATGTGAAATTGCTTTTTAGTCCCTCAACGATTATAAATTGCACTTTTTATTCTTACAAGTTTTTATATCTTTTTAAAAAAGTGCCTATTGATTGATAAAAGGGAAAATTGTCAATCAAACTTTTTCAAAATTAAAACAAACTCTATGCACTATGTAAGGGGGAGACTTTGTTTAAAATTTTAAAAAAACTCACATGCTTAAACTAATCTTTATTTCATATATTACAACTAATCGTTTGTGTCATTAGAAAGCATTTGAAATGAACTTGTATCAATCAAGGAGTTGGTAAATATCTCTATCCTTAACTCTTGCACACTCTCTCTATCTTTGTTTAAAATCTATTCACTCGAGTTATCTTTGCTCTTCTACTATTAGTTGTTTTTACCCCGTCTTTTTGATGAAGACAAAGGGGGAGAAATATTATGTGCACTAAAACTTTCAAAACTTGCACGTCTTTAAAACTCACAAATGCATCTCAAATTTTATGCTTATTGTGAGGGGGAGCTTTATTTCATAAGTGCTTAAACTTTTATATCTTTCCTAAGGTGTTTTAGTGAAGGATTTGTCATCATCAAAAAGGGGGAGATTGTTGGCATATTGCCTCCCTATTTAAGGTGTTTTAATGTGACAAATCCTCTTGTGTTTTAGTGTGCTAATTTCTATCTTTATTGACATTCTTTCATGCACTCTATTTCATCAAAAAGCTCTTTCTTTATCTTGTTGATCAAACTTATAGTTTTTATCTTAAGAAACTAATTCTCTTACAAGTGCTATTAACCTTATCTTTATGTTTATTGAGAATTAGCTTTAGTGTTCAACTTCAAAGATTCATAGAATGATGTTTGCAACAACTTTCATGAAGAAGAGCTATTGATCCAAGTTGTTATTCTTCAAAGAATACTTGGCGCGGTACACCGGTGCGGTATACCGGACCAGGCGCGGACCAGGGCGCGGTATAGAGGACTAGCCCGTCAGTATGCAAGAAAATCAACCACTGAAGCGCGGTACACCGCTGCGGTATACCGCAAGATAGGGTTTTCTGCACTAAAGCTAAGTCATAAGAAATATATCCGTTGGGAGATTAATAGATCCGTTGGACTCAAACCTTATGACCGTTGGAAGCCATTTTCTACTATAAATTGAAGCTCTTTGAAGGCTACAACTACACCAACTAATTACAAACATTAAGGGGCTTAATTGCTATCATTCAAGAAGGTGTCAAGAGCTATACATAGTCAAATTCAATCTTAGTGAGCTTATAAATCCTTTCAAGGAGTTAATCAATTAAGCCACAAGGTTCTATCCACTCAAGAAGGAGTATACAAGCTTATAGTCATATCCACTCTTTAGGAGTTTTAGATACAAGCTTTAATTAGCAAACCTTTAAACACTTTGTTGCTATCCTCTTAAGTCTAGGTCTTGTAATAGATAGATTAAGAGAGAATTCAAGTATAGGGAGTATACTTGGTGTCCTTGTGTTGTGATTACGCAAGTAGTGTGTCCTTCGTGTTATCGAAGAGTTTGTAAAGGTTATTGTGTTCTCGACCCGATTAAGAGAGACACGGAAGCTTAGTGAAAAGCTTGAAATCCTAAGGAGGCTTCCTTAGGTAGTGGATGTAGGGAAACCGAACCACTATAAATCGTGTGTATCTTTCTATCCCTACTCTATTTACTTTCCGCACTCTATATGTTTGATTATATGCTTGCATGAATTGTTTATCTAGGTTATCTAACATATAGTCTTCTAGAGTAGTTTAAGATATTGGATTAGCTTTTCACTAGTTATACTTTTATATCAAACCTTATTCTTTACATTGCATGATCCTATAAGTGTTTGATTTTATTAGTTGACCTAGAAGTTTTTCTCTTAAACTTATTATTGTCCAAAAGATTTTAATTAGGCATTATCTTATTAGTAATCCTATTCACCCCCCCTCTAGGACTATCAGTACCGCGCTTCAGTGGTTTGATTTTCTAGCATACTGACGGGCTAGTCACTGCACCGCGCCCTGGTCCGCAAGCTTGGTCCGGTATACCGCAGCGGTGTACCGCGCCAAGTAATCTTTGAAGGATAATGACTTGGATCAATAAATCTTCTTCACGAAAGTTGTTGTAAACATTATTCTAAGAATCTTTGAAGTTGAACACTAAGGCTAATTCTCAATAAACATAAAGATAAGGTTAATAGCATTTGTATGAGAATAAGATTCTTAAGATAAAATAATCAAGTTGAACAACATGATAAAGAAAGAGCTTTTTGATGAAATAGCGTGCAAGAAGAATGTAAACAACAATAGAAATTAGCATGCTAAACACAAGAGGATTTGTCACATTAAAACAACCTAATAAGGGAGGCTAAAAGCCAACAGTTTCTTTCTGGTATACGTTGATGGGCACACATGCATCTTGGGTATAGAGAAGCATTTTAAAAGGGAAATAATTTATTAAGTTGAGAGTCCACTAGTCCATTAAAAATGGGGCACTGGTATCCATATGGCACAATAAGTGGTTAATGGGAATGGAATCTTCCTCGACGAACATCCCCAATCCACAGACTAAGGTTGCATACCTTAGTATCCCAACAATTAGAGATTGGAATGGGATCTGACTACATGAAATCTATGTATCTTGTTAGTGCAAAATTAGTCTTGGAAATCATGTTACCTACCTAGACCAACCAGACACCCTGGTATAGTCCCTTGCGAAAAACAATACGTACACGGTCAAGGGGTATATTCAAGTCTTAGAATATGATAAGAAGAAACCCACGAGAAACCTTCATATGGTAAGTAACTCCCTCAATAAAGAGGCGTGTGAGTTGATTTGGCAAGGACATATAACCCTAGAGAGTAAGACATTTATTTGGAAAAAGGCTGCAAACACGTTACCGACCCAAGTGAACTGCTATCATAGTAAGTCCGACTCATAGTAAAATGAACACCCATAAGTTATTGATTGAAATGGTGGGAACAACCATTTTTCAATACCTTTGGAAAAAGGGTTTTTGGTTTGCCTCGCCCATCCTTCTAAAATACTATTTGTAGAGTAACCTTATTTTGACTAGTAAATTTATTTCACAGTATTGAGTGTGAGAATGCGCAATGACCTAAAAATAGAAACCATCCAAAAATTGGTATACTTTTGTTGGGTCATATGAGATCCACATAATAAGTACACTATGGAACACTCGTATAGTTGTTAGCGATGACTCTTTCACTCAATTGCATTTTAGTCTGATTGTTCTACGCATGTTATGTGTGATCCTCAAGGCCCGTATATTAGGTAGGTCTGTGGCAACTTATCTACTACTGTTGATGAATTTGATTTGTCTGTTAGGTTTTCTCCTATGTAAGACACTATAAAAAGAATCGTGGACAAAATTGTGGACTCTGTTCCCACTTGTAATATGTTCTTAGCCTAATATTTTGTCATCAATTGCAGTTCTGCTAGCAAGCCCGGCTTTCTATGATCGTGTCATCATCAATAATGACACTTTAGTTGTGACTGCATTGTTTTGTCACCCACAATGACAAATGACTATAGAGTTTTATCAATCTTTAAGATATACGTGTGATAACCTCCGAATATCCTCATATGCATTTTCGATGAATTAGGAGATTGATCAACATATAAGGTTATTGTTGTAATACGGGTTGCATCTTTTTTCTTCTTATAATTAGGGGGTTTTACCTTGTTTTGTCAATCATATTAATGTCTGGTCCATAGATTGTTGTAACTTTTAGCCTACTTGACATGAAATTCTGAATCCGTCTCTAACCTCTGGCTTATCTTATTTGAAAGTCGAGTAACTCTTTATATATTTAATACTCCCTCTGTCCCAAAACTAATATCCACCTTACTAAAAATGGTGTCCCAAAAATAATGTCTACTTAGTTTTTTTTTTTGTCCAATGTCTACTTAGAATTTCAAGACACTTTATTTCACCTTTTTTTTACTATTACCCTTATTAAAATATTTAAATTTATGTTTCCAATGAATATTTAAAATATCAAGACACTTTATTAGAGGTATTTTAATGATGAGGAAGATAATAATTGTGTTTCTTAATTTGTGTGAAAAAACAAATTGGACATCGGAGTGAGTATATGATACACTTATTGATAAAATAAAATCCACCGCATAATATATCTTGTAGATTTCAACGAAGTCCTAAAAGTGAGCAATTTTGTGAGGATGACTATGTCCAATAGTGCCATGGAGTTCAAAGGTTACCTTCAAGCAAATATCATATATCATCCTTCGGTTGGTTCAAACTTCATTTGTATTAATAAGAGTTTCAAAATTCTTAGACAAGTAAGATAGATATAACGATAATCAACCATCCTTGAAAAGACATATATGAACATTACTTGTTTAATGCTATATTTCCACGGGCCTAAGCAATATTTAGGGGGTGTTTGTTTGCACTTAATGATCTCTTAATCTGGTTCATTAAGACACTGGATCAATAAGACTGTTTGTTTTTTCTGACCAATTCAGATCTGAATATCTCTTGACTGGTATGTTTCATTAAGACTTCAAACCAAGTCTAATTCATTTAGATACTATCACTTAACATAATAAGTTCTATTCACTTGTTATTCAGCATTAAGTACTTATCACTTAAATAAATCAAACGACGCCTATTCTTAAAAGGGAAAACTTATTTTAAAATGCATATGGGGTCATGAGTTAAGATTTATTTGATAGAAGGATCAATATTTTAAATTCCTCATTAAAACTGGGGCAACTCATATATTAAATGCATATGGGTAATTAAGAAGAAAGTGGAATTGATGTAACATTGGCCCCGCTTTCAATTCTCAGACATGCTACAAGAAGAATTTGCATGTGTACGTGCTTTCATGATGTGGCCGTTCATTTGCCAAGGAACCATGTATACTGTATAAGTAGTATAGGATAAGAGGCATAGCAAATTGGTGAAACAACCTAGTATAGACTATGGAGTAATATTTACTTCCGACCAAAAAAAGGAAAAAAGAGTAATATTTATTATTTACTATTAACAAATGGAAACAACCTAGTACTCCGACCAAAAGAAAAAAAAAAGGACTAGTGTTACCTATAGCTTTGACAGCATGGTCCGACTACCATTGGTTTAATTTTAGATACAAGAGGCTAAAAGTTTAACGTCAAATGGGAATTATGTCAATCCTTCTTGGTGGTGGTTTCATTGAAATATATTGACATTCTAACCTAATTTGATTAAATTAGTTATACCGTTGGAAGGCCTTTGTTTGACACTATGACTATTTCACCCATCAAATGAAGTCTTGGTGTTGATGAACTAATACAGACAACGGTCATCTATCACAGCTACTACAGTCATTTTCATTGGCAACTACATTTTTCCTCACTAATGATATTATTTATTGTCGCTAATGATCGTGTTTGGGATGAAATGTTGTCGCTTGTATATGTCGTTAGTATTTCGCCGTTAGAGATACCGTTCAACGACAAATTGTGAAGAGTCATCGTCTTTGGACCTTTTATATTGTCGACGACATTTTTCATTGCGGACGATAGCATCAGGTGCAGCGAAAATATTCGTCGCCAAAAAACAAATCATGTACGACAACTTCTTTGCCTGCTAGTATTTTATTTACAACTACCAACTATCTAGTTAGCCGCGATACATATGTCGGCACAAATAAAAAAAACTGTATTTTTGTTTATATATTTATTTATTTTTTAAATTTATAATTAGGGTTAATTTTTTTTTTATTCATTAAACTATAACAAATCCCTATACACATTAATTTCGACAAATAATAATATAATTTGAATGAAGTAATCAAAAGTCGATCAAATAACTACAAATGGATAAATAAATTTAAATATCGATAAAAATATTAAAAACAACCAAAAAGACTAAATTAAAAGTCATTAAACATAGAATCTGGTAAAAATATTAACCAATCATTTGATAAATCTTTGTCTTTTTCATCTTCAAGATTTCTTTTGGCACGACAACTGGTTGGACTTCTAGAAACACCGGGAGGAGTACTAGAATATGCGGCGGGATCGTACGTCGATATGCCCTCGACTGCTCTAAACTGATTAACCCAAGTTCGAGCTCCACTCGATTGAACGAGGTTGTACGTGGTATGGGTGGTAGTTGTGGAACTAGTCGATCTGTCAGCTCCACGTATGGTTGTTAGCCCCTCAAAATTAAGTATCAGTTGATGGCCCCTCATCTCATTCATATCCCGCACCAATTGATCGGATGGCACAACAGATTTTGGTTGTTTGGTCTTCGGAGGGGCTACAACACCAGGCGCCCAACTTCGCATCCCTTGACACATACTTTGCGGGCTAAGAGAAAACTATGTAAATATCGAGGAACACCATATAACCATCATAGCATACTAAGAGAAAAATCTATCCTTCATGCATTGCAAAGCTAATCTACTTTTAAAATTAATCCGCGTTGATTGTTTGTTTGATAAGTATGTATTTTTTTATTTGGTTTGTAAATGTTAGTATATGATACTTGTTAAGATAATTACTTTAATTTCATTCATTACTTTTCTATTTTATATTTTCTTTGATTTATTGGACTTAGGCCCTATTGAGCTTTCTTTTTCTTTTTATTTTGTCGGGACGACAAAACTTTGAATTGGGGCTCTTGATGTGTCTAATTTTTTGATGGATTAATCCATTCAAGAGACATCTTTTTGGGTTTTTATTGGGCATAAGTGATGGATTTTACCTATTATTTAATATATTACACTTTTGTCTCATTTTTTGGTCATATTACTAGTTATAGAGTTTTTGTGCTTAAATGTGTGTTGAGTGTATACATTTTTAGGTATATGGTTAATACAAGGTTACAATATGAAAAGAAGAAGTAAAAAAATTGAGATAAACCCCAAGCTAAGGTGTGAAATAAGCCTAGAGTCACTTTAGGAAGTTAGATCGTTTGCTGGAGAAATCTTGACGGCATATTTTTTTTAGTCACCACGATTAATTGGTCAGATATTTGGACTTAATTACTTTTTATTTAGATATAGCTTGAAGTCAGTGACGCGTGAGGCGTGACAGAAGTCAATTCGGAGTTGAGATGAAGAAGTTATGACATTTGCTTTTACCGTGACTCGAACGAGTCCAGCATTAGCTAAAAACGGGTAGGGTCATTCTTAACCTAATCAAGTGAGCCCATGGATGCCCCAAAAGTTTTTAGCTAATATTTAAGTCTTTTATAATCTCCCATATTACATGATATCATATTATTCATCATTTCATTTTATTGGAGCAATAGTGGAAGGAAAAGGAGAAGAAAAGAAGAGTTTTTTCCACAAAATCCAACGATTCTTCACCAAATATTAATCATTTCATCTTATCCTAAAGAGCAACTTCTATTTAGTTTTTATTTTAAACATGATTATATCCTTAGTTTATATTAGTTTTGTTTATTATATTATGAAATAAACCGTTATTGCTTGAGGCTTGTTTATGTAAGAACTTATATTAGCTTATTTGATATTTTATTGAATTTTGGATTAATGTTTAACTAAGATTGGTGTATATATATTCCATTCACTATATGTTTGTTATAAAACTACCCATATTTCGGCCAATTAGTGGGTAGCTCAACTAGTTAAGCTATCACCCGGTATTGGGGGTTTAATTGCGGATATAACATGTAGACGTCTAGTGTGCAGTAGTGAACCAGGAAGTTTTGCCTAGCTAGATAGTCAATTGGGTTTAAACCTAAAACATATGAAAGCATTTTAGGGTCACTTGGTAGGGGTCTCTAGTGACAGAGGATATCTTTATAAGCTACAAGGGAGGAGTTAGAGATTTTTGAATCTCAACTAATGAAAATCCACCAATTTACCCTTATTTATAAAGACGTTAGATTAGCGGCATAGGGGGTTACTAGCAAGACTCGAGAAACTCGCTAATACATTTCTTTCATCTTTGAATTAGTTGTTAATTTATTTCATATTAGTTCATAATTAGTATTTCCAATTTCCGCATTAATCTTTTGATTATTGAAAACCCAATAAATATTTTATTTGTTACTTTCATGCCAATTATTCCTATTACGAACTCTACGTTTTTACATTATCGAAGCACATTTATCTACATTTATAGTGCCTGTGGAGAAGATAATCCCTTAATACTTATCAATTTTATTACTTGTCAATGACTCGTACACTTGTAGGACGTGGCTCCGAAGGGTGTAGATTTAATTTATCACACTCTAGGACGTGAATTCATTCATTCATACATCTTCATAGTGCTCACATGCATCAAGGTGGTTCTATACCACATATAACTTGGGGTATACCGTAGTTGGCAGCTACAAACATCCTCTACTGCTCAAATTTCACCCAACTCAATTTCGAGCGCCTAAACACAAAAACAACTACACTACCTTTCTCGTTAACGCATAATACACATTAATAACACAAATACTCTTGAAATAATATTGATGTCTCATTTCGCATGATAGATTAATCATATCATGAGACATATTTTTAGGGGTTATTTACTCTTATTTGAGGGATTATTTCCTATATTTAGACATATTCTCATTTATTGTCCCATTATGATTATTTATTACTTTTAGAGTTATTTGTGCGTTAAATATTAAATGTGAAACTGTTAGATACTTGGATGATACGAGACCACGAGACGAGGATAAGAAGTTGAGAAAGAAAGGTCAAACCCAATTCATAGTGTTAAATGATAAAAAGGCTACTTTTAGAAAGCTAGAGTGTTTATTGGAAAAGCTTAAAATTGACTTATGAGAGTCATCACGTGTAATTGGCTAAGATTATAAGAGGGACATTGGTTTAATGGTATCACTTGAAGTAAGGAGCGTACGAGAGGTGACAGTTCTAGATTCAGATTTAGGATGAAAGATTTTTTGAAGTTGCATCTATTGTGGCTCGAACTAGTCCACACCCCATTTAAAACATTTTGGGGTTAACTTGGGCCATTTGAAAGGGACTCACAAATCCAAAAGCGTTTTTGGACCTTATTATATTAGCAAATATTATTTAGAAAAGGTGGTTACATCATTAATGACACTTTTTTAGAAGAGGGAGAGCATAGGAGAAGCGCCAGAAGAGAAGAGGAACATGCCCGGAGAAGAAGATAGATCCCTACTCCACCATTTCTTCACCTTATTCCATCCACAATTAGAGTAATTTGTATTATTTTCTTGTCTTAAACATGATTATGATACTTCTAATATTTGGTTTGTTGTCCTTTAGTAAGAACTAATTACATTTTAGCTTGAGTTTATGTATGAACAGTAGTTGATTGTTAATTGGTTTTAATGTTATTTGGGATTATTTACGTTTAACTGATTGGGTATTTGATTTATGTTGTGAATGAACTGAGCATATTTATCTCCCTATATCTTGATCAAACACTAGGTTATGTTCATTCCCTGGACTATCCCCCTGAAGGGGTTTTGGGAAAAGACATAATTCATATACGTCAAGCGTGCGTTAGTATCCCTAATGGGCTTGGCTAGACGGATAATCACATATGTTAATTACAATCAGTGTCGAGCATTCATTTAGAGTTCACTCGGAAGAGGTCTCTTACGTTGTTAGGTAACCTTATAAGCTATCCGGAAGGTAGTTAGGAGGAATTTAGATTTTTGATTAACGTGAACTTACCAATTTTCCCTTATAATTAGAATCATAAGTATTGGAGATTACTAGCAAGACTCAAGCTATACTTCTCATATTGTATTATCTTCGCTTATTTGCATTCTTATTAAATTATAATTACTTTACTTTTATTGCATTTTAGTCCCTTAACAAAATACCAAACAAATATTATCTTTTACTTTTTCGTAATCGCAACTAAATCCTCAACACTTTATAAAAACACAATAGTAATTAACCTCATTGTCCTTATGGAGAATGATATTATATTAGTACTTATTACTTGAAAAATACCCTCACACTTGCAGGAGTAGTCCCTTGTGTGTTGATTTACTTATCACACTATAAGGACGACAATTTATTGGCGCCATTGCCGGAGAATATTTCATTAATTATCATAATTTTATTTAGTGTAGTAGAGTTAGTGGTTTGTGTTTTACGCTTGCTTTTGTTTTTGCCTCTTTCATAAACTCTTAGGTTTGGTGTATTCTCTCAAAGCCCAAGAGGTTGCTTCGTGATCAAAGAAGACGGGAGAGAGAGAGGGAGAGAGAGAGAGAGAGAGAGAGAGAGAGAGAGAGAGAAGGAAGGAATCCCGAGAGGTTGCTTCGTGCTTAAATGATGTCTTATGCTAAGATTTTATCACAAAAATGAGACATCACTCTTAAAGCATAACTTTTCACGCATATTGAAATTTGCTAAAGTTATAATGCATCTGAGCATCTCCACCTATGCTAATATACGTTTTTCTCACTTACATATAGTTTTACACTTTTGGTCATAACTTATTATGTGTTGTGAATTGGAAAAATATTGAATTACAAATATTCTTAGAATTTTGTAACTAGCATTTCTTTTTCTAAAAGTTTCTCCATTTTAACAACGACTCGATACGTAAAAATTTGGAGATACACAGAGTTTTTGGGATCCCGTTATCAGTGTAAAACAAAATCCCGTATTAAAATGGAATTCCAAAATGGGGCTAAAACCCAGATCCCATTTTTGAAAAGTAGTTGTTGGAAGCTCATTGGGAAGTAAGTACATTTTTTCAAACAGGACACCTGGTTTCAGTCAAGACAACTTTCTTATAAGATTTGTTGGGGATATATTTTCATATATATATTGAACAATTTGAGCACAAATCTTAACCCTTCGTCTCCACTATTTTTAAGGGGTATTTTTTTGCACTTAATGAGATCTCAATCTGGTACATTAAGACACTATATCAATAAGATAGTTTGTTTTTCGGACAAATTCAGATCTTAATGGATCTTAACTAGCCTGATTCGTTAAGATGTCAAACTAAGGAGGTGTTTGTTTTCACTTACAATTTGTTTTTCTGACCAATTCAGATTTAAATGCCTCCTAACTAGTCTGTTTCTTTAAGATTTTAAACAAAGCCTAATTCATTCAGACACTGCATCTTAACAGAATAAGTCTTATTCAGCTGTTTATTCAGCATTCAGTACTTATTTAATTAAAAGAAACACCTAGTACTGATTCATTCAGACACTGCCTCTTAACATAATAAGTTCTATTCAACTATTTATTCAACATTTAGTACTTATCACTTAAAATAACAAATGGCACCTTATACATGTTTGGAGAACAAAACAAGCCAATCTTCATCATCAAAGCTTGATCAAGATTATCAGTGTATAATAACCTCAAGAAGGAGATTACTCAAGCATTGGTCTATCATCTACTTATAAAGGAGTTCCTCTACAATCATCACTTTATCATCCACTTAAAGAGGAACCTATCGAACTTCATTTTCATATCTACTCATTAAGGAGACATGATTAATGCTATATCATTTTCGCATTAAAGAGTATTGTGTTAATTCTAATATTCACATAAAATTCAAGGTTTTGATTTTTCTTAATATTAGAGAATATTGAGTTGTAAAGGTTGAGACTGGGCCTAGGAAAATATCACATCCGTTGTGACTTAACCGGTAAAAGTATCAAATGATAAATTTTTGTTGAGATCGGAAAAACCACATTGTAAAGGTATTGTTTTCACCTTTAAGAAAACAAGAAGTTTAGTGGACGAGATTAATATCTTAAGGGTGTATACTTTATGTGGTGGGTAAGGCCTTTGGAAGTGCGAACCACAGTGAAACGATGGTATACTCTCTAACCCTTACTCTTTAAATATAGCTTTATATATCTTGTTTAGATTATCACATAATACTTTGGGTGTTTGATAAAATGTTTATTAGAAGTTTTTTAAACAAATCATTCTCGGAAAAAGCTTTTTAAACTGGCATAATCAGTGTCTTATTCACCCCGCTAGGACCTTCCAAAGTCTTTATATTGAGTTTTTTTAGTAAGAATAACTTGATTTCATCCCCTTTTGTGCCTCTAATTACTTTCTTCGAGTTGTGTTTTATTGTGAGCGGGATTTAATCCTTAGACTTTAATTATTAGGTTGATTGAATTCTACATTTTTTATTGTAATCTATTCTCAAATTTATCCTCTTCCTATATAGTGTTTAAACTTGGTATTTGTGGTTCAAACTATTTTATAATTTACTCTTTTTTTATTTTATCTCTATGATTGGTTTCATCACTTGTCTAATTACTTTTGATTAACAATTCCTTTGGGATCAAACTAATACTCAATCATGGTTCAAATTTAGAACTACTCCGCGAGTTTTGGGTTCACAAAAATTTAAGGGTAGTTCTTAGTAGTATTTGTCCATTAAGCTACAATTTTGTTCTCTGAGTCCATTAAATGGATCCTATTGTTGTATATCTTCTGAATACAAAAATATGATATTCCAGTGATTCAATCCCGACTTCGTCAATTTGTTTGTTTGGATTATGGTTTCAATTTCTCAGAGAAATTACGAGGAAGATAACAAAATCTTACATGTTTGGAGAAGCGGATCCATTCAAAGTTTTGTTAGAAGAGACGCGATACACATCGTCTAAAAAGGTATCTCTATACTTGGAAATTCCAGAATAAACACTTTAATGGTAAGTCACTATTCTTCTGCTATCATAAGTATTTGATTAATGTCTATATATCTATTTATGTTGTCTTGCGAGGTGAGATAAATTCGACACTCGAAAGATGAAAACTCGCAAGTGTGCGAGTAGTCACAAGTAATAATTGTAAGTAAGTTAGTTCATCTCCACATGTTTTGAAAGTTAATAGGGAACTTTAACTTAGATTAGCAATTCATTGAGAAATAAGAGACTAAAAAGTAATTTATATTTATTTAGTTTTTGGTAAACTACTAAGACTGAATTCAAACTAGAAATTAAACTAAAGAAATCAAACTAAGATTTGTTAAAAGGTGGAGAAAACATATCTCGAGACGCTTTTAATCCCTCCTAACTATGACAGAGACTCAATTGCAATTCTAAAGGCAAAACAAGACGTTGTTGATAATTGGTATTGAGAGGTACACCCTAATTCTCTTCCGAGCAAGTAGGGGTTTTTATTTAATACTAGGAAGGTATTCGCAGTGGACCTACAAGATTATTTAACAATTAAGATTATTTTACCTTCTCGTGAGTACCTAATTAGTTTAGCTCTTTCGAGTCTTCAACTTGAAAAGGTGTAACTAATCTAATTCCACGGCCAAATCCCCTTTCGGGCGTAATTTAATAGTTTAAAAAACCTATGCATATGTCCACACTACAAGAATTCAAAGATAAGCCTAAGGGTAATGTTCGCCTCGCAAGTGTAACGATAAATTAAAAACACAATAGATAGGTGCTTATCCACAAGTGTATGGGGGCATTGAAAAGTAATAAAAAGGTAAGTTTCGTCCCTAAGGTGTGATAATAAATCAACACTAAAGGAGGGTGTCGCATCCTAGAGTGTGATAAAATAAATCAACACCCTAGAAGCCACTTCTCAAAAGTGTACGGGTCGTTGACAAGTAATAAAATTTGATGAGCATTTAGGAATTATTATCTCTACATCCACAGGGACTGTCACTCTAGATACATGGCCTTAATAGTGTATTAATGTAGAGTTACGTTATAGGAATTAAATTGAAATAACATAAGAAAATAATATTTTTGGGTGTTTTCAATAATTAAAGACTAATTTAATTAAAGAAATAATTTATGAACTAAATTTAAATGAAATAAAAACTAATTAAAAGATGAAGAAACGGAAGAGAGAGTTGCTTGTGTCTTTCTAGTAGACCCCTATGCCGCTAATTTAACGTTTTAATTAATAAAGGTGAGTGGTGAATTCTCATTAGTCGGGATTCTATTATCTCTCTAACTTCTTCCAAGATAGCTTAGAGCAATTCTACGGCCCTAGGGACCTCTTCCGAGTGCACCATCTGAATGCTTCCAAGATGTTAAGTTCTCACCCTATTGACTATCTAGCTATGCAAGACCTCCCGGTTCACTACCGCAAAGTAGACGTATATATGATATATCCACAATTGAACCCCTCGTCGGGGTGATAGCTTAACTACTTGGTCTACCCATTACTTGGCCAAAATATATATAGTGTTATAACAAACATATAGTCAATGGAATATAATAATACCAATCTCAGTTAAACATTAAACCCAAATTTAACAAAACATCAAATAAGCTACCATACCATAGGTTCTTACATAAGAAAGCCTCAAGCAATGAGGGTTTAGTTCATTGTGAAATAAATAAAACTAATAAAAATTAATGGAAAAATCAAATTCAAAAGAAAAAACAAATAAAAGTTACTCTTAATGATAAGACGAAATGATGGATATTTGGTTAATAATCATTGGGTTTTGTGGAAAACCCTTATTTTCTTCTCCTCTGCTCTTATGCTCTTGCTCCCAGTGAAATAAAATGATGAATAATGAATTGTGACTTATATAATAGATAGAAACGTTTGAGTTCCCTTGGGCTCACTTAATTAGGTTAAGAATGGCCCAACACGTTTTTTAGCCACTAGACTGGTTCGAGTCACGGTGGAAGCAAATTGCATAAATTTTTCATCTTAACTCCGGATTGACTTCCGTTACCTCTCTTGCGTCACTGACTTCAATATATATCTAAATAAAAAGGAATTAAGTCCAAAGATCTGACCAATTAATCTTGGTGACTGAAACAATATGACGTTAAGATCTCTCCAACAAACTATTTAACTTCCCAAAGTGACTCTAGGCTACATTTTCCCTTGGATTGGGGTGTGGTGGCTGATAGGGTTTGATAAAGTAATGATAAATAAAGATGCGAACTATCACCCTAACCAATCATGTTACTCACTACAAGTATCACATATCGTATGCAAGTTTTAATGATAAGTAAGATTCGTTCTCAGGCGACTTACTGTGTTATACATATGAATTAAAAGAAAGCGTAGTAAGAATTAGTTCGTCAAATTGAAAGACAACAAAATTAAATATGAATAATGGTGAAGATAATAATGATTAAACTAAAGACAATGCAATAAAATAAAGATGTAAGAATAAGATGAGATATATAGCTCAGGTTTGCTTGTATGCACTTATCCTTCTATTTCTTCTACTAGTTATAAGGGTGATTAAAACTCTTAAGTAGCCAGGATTCTATATTCCTCCTAACCCCCTTACAAATGTACTTAGGTGGCGACCTAAACATTACCAGGGGACTTGGGTAAGGGGACCCTGCGCAATGACCGGTGTTAATCTCAAACCTTAATGACTATCTAGTTAGGAAAGCCCATCAGGATCACTACCGCAAACTAGACCTTCACCCCTTCCTGGTGACTATTTAACTGCTATTAATGGGGTAGTCTATACTCGTGTACTAGCAAGAACTAAAGTCAATACATCAAAGAACATAAAACAAATATAAAGGTTAAGAAGCTCAACTGATTTAAAAAGGTTTTTCCCAAACAAACTTAGATGGAAGAAAATAGAATTCAAAGATTATACATATGCAAAATCCAAGCTATGGGATATTTAGTTCATGCTAACAAGAAATAAACTAAAATAAAGATACATACTGTCAACTTGCTTCTCTTGATGTTTTTTTTATATTAAGGACTAATAATTAAGCAAGGACATGTTTACAATGATAAGAGGATGTATTTATAGGTGTTTTCTAACCCTAGGTATAAATATTGCAGTAGAAGGCAAGTAATTTGAGACCAATTCCAGCTCAAATTCGTTTCTTAAAATATAGGGCAGGATAAACACTTCTTACTGTTTTGGTCATATCTCCTTCGTTATTGGGCCGATTTTTTCCCACTTTATATGAAATCGACCAAACAAAAAGATCTATCTAAATATTTAAAGGATCATTCAAACTCGAATCCTATTTGAAGTTATCTTCACTTTAGTGGACGTAGCTGCAGAATTGGCAAATTTATTTGACAGTTTTTCCTTTCCTAATTCAACTTTGCTTCCTTTTATCTCCTAATTTCTCCTGGATCTTCTTTACTTAACTCCTTAGAATTGATTTGACATCTAATTATATTCCATATACCTTAAGAGCTTCACATTAACACACAATTGAAACCAAATATGCTTTAAAAGTAATAAATAATCAAATCAAGACACGAACTAAGAAATTATCTAATAACGGGGGAAATCCCTTAACAATTAATCAAATACACCTAAAATGATGTCTCAAACCTACATTAGTATATCAAAAATATTGAGACATCAGGGGTTATCTTGAATTTTTACTAATTATCTTTATCTTATATAAAGATTAAAAGAGTAGACGCGGATATGAGAAGTATACTTGAGTCTCGTTAGGGATTCACCAAAAGTCACATAATTAATGCTTTCTTTAAAGGTAGAGTTGGTATTTATATATTAGTCGGGACTCTAATATCTCCTAGCTCCCGTCAGGGTATACTTGGGAACTATCCTACAGTATTACAAACCCCGTCAGGGCGATTATAAGCTACGTTCAGATGGTTAAGAGCGTTACCCAATTGGCTACGCGGCTAGTCAAGCCCCTTAGGAAGTCTTATATAGAGCATAAAAATGGATTGGGAATTTAATTAACTTAATTAAATGATTTAGGTCCCAATTTCATCTTATAATTTTCGCATTTGTTGTACACATTTTAGTAAAATAGGTGTAACTTTCGCATCATAAGTCCAAATCACCTGATTCCACTTCTAAATTTTGCTAACTCAGAGGTGCATCTTTTTCATTTGAACCACCATGTCCGAATCCACACAATTTGGGCCCCATGAAGAGCTAAAAGTGATGACTTTCCAGTTTTTGTGCTCTTCCTCGTTCACTAGAGTGATGTCTATTGCTCTTTTGACACTACTTTTTTATTTTGGACTTTAAACTTCACTTCTTCTATTCATATTAATGACTCCTAGAATCCATGTACCTAAGAACTTCACACTAAACAAGCAAATTAATGGCCAAAAGCTTTGAAAGTAACAATGATGCAAATCCGAAGGAAGAAAGTACAATATAGCAAAATATGCTTACAAAACAACTAACTAAGTCCCATTTCTGCCTAAAATGATGTCTCCTAGGGGAATTTATTTATAAAAAAGGGGAGACATCATACTTGCACCCATACTGAAACTCTAGGGATCCTTCAACTCCGGATGCAACTTGCTTGACAAATCGTAGTACAATCCTACGACAAACCAACCATCGCTCTCTCCAAATGTTTTTGTTTGTTGGAGAGCATATCCTTCATATATTCGAGATATTTTGGCATGCTTTGGATGTCTTCCACAAATGTCAAATTTATTTGTAGCTTCTTCACCATGTCCATTAACTTCTTGTACTCTTTGTCATTATCCCTACTTTGGACATGTGAAGAAATTGTCAGGGAGGTTGATTCTCACTAATAACGTCTTCTTTATTCTTATTCTCTACCGGAATATCCTCAACATCTTCATTAATGATTTCTGGCTCAATAACTTCTTCAACAAATTCTTCTACCTCCTTCATCTTGGAGGGTATCTCTTTTCTTTCATAACGGGAAAGGATGGGGGAAATTGCTTCCCACTCCTTAACAAAAGCGCATTACACTCTTCATTCTTCCGCAGATTCTTGATATTTCTAGGAAGCTGACCTTGTGGCGTCATATTCAAAAGATTAGCAATTTGAGATACCTGATTTACGAGCATTTTCAATGTCGCAGAATGCTCATTCATCCTCTCACTATTGGACTTACACGCCTCTTGGTCTGACTTCAAATTCTCTTGAGTCATCATCATGAATGAGTACAATGTTTTTGTAAGAGCATTTGAGGTACCTTCATGTGGATATTCGGGAAGTTCTTCTTGAACAAGGCTCTCAGAATAAGCATCTTGAACAGGCTTTTGGCCTCCTTGGAATATATTATGAGGCCTTGGTTGAAAATTTCTTCCTTGGGGGCGTGGTTGATAATTTCCTTGATTTTCCGCCTCATTAGGATTTGACCATTGGAATCCGGGATGATTATGATCAGGTTGCATATATCCATGACCACCAACATAGTGGTTACCTCAATTAGATATGAACATCATAGATTCTTGCTTGCTTTCGAACTCCTCCCAACTATGATCATTAACACCATAATTAGAACACACATACATCTCTTGTACAACTTTCACTTCATTCTGTTTATTCTGGAATCCCTCCTTCACATACATAGTTAATTTTTTATTCTGGAATCCCTCATTCACAACCATAATTACGTACTTAGGATATAAGCGCTTGTTGTGCATTATTGAGCCGACAGGGTGTGAACCAATTAACGCCTAAAAATATCATAGGGTCACTCGGGAGAGGTCCCTAGTATTGTAGGGTAGCTTCCTATTTACCCGGGAGGGACTGGGAAGAGCATTGAATCCCAGCTAACAGCTAACGAAAAATGACAAACTTACCCTTATATCTGGACACATTAAAATCGATTAACATAAGAAATTACTAGCAATGATAAAGCATACCTCTTTCATACTCCAAACTCGTTTTAGTTAATTTGGAATTACTTTTAATCTTCACTTTATTATTTCCTTTATCATTTATCTTTAAATTATTGTACTTACTTTTATCTTAATAGAAAATACAACATATATTTACCTTTCAATTATTGCATTCACAACTAAACCACAGTATTCATAAACACATTCACAATAACTTTGATAGTCCTTGATAATGAAATCCCTTTTATTTACCTTATTTATTACTTGTCAAATAACCATGTACACTTGCAGGCATATAAGTCCTCTCAGTTGTGTTGATTATTTATCACACTTTGGGAGACTACATAATTCGTTTTATATTGCTACGGAAAAACAACCACTCATGCTTAATATTGTTGCCATTGGCGGATCTATGGTATAGAGAGGTAGGCTTAAGCCCACCCTCAAATTAAAAAAAAAAACTTTTTACTAACTTTGACACTGGTTAATAAAAATCTAAAAATCTAATTTTCTCTTTTAAATCTTTTTTTTTGCATACATGAGAGGCTTAAAAGCCGTTAAGAATAGAAAATTACAAAAGAACAAAGTTCTTATTAAAAATCTAGTACTACTCTAGCAGTAGCACAACCATTTCTATCTTTCGTAATAAGATTCCAAAGAGACTCTGGAGGATCATTGAAATCTACTGGTTGAGCATTCATAAGTGCCCCTTCTTTCGCTAGCCTATCCACACATTGATTTGCTTCTCGAAATATATGATTAAATTCTAACTTCGAAAATTTCTTTAATAGCACAGAACAATCTCTTATAATTGAAACACACCGACTACTTAAGTTCCTACCGCCCTTCACTAGCGCGTGGAACTTCCTCGATTCCATCTCATAGTGAGTAGAGCTCCCACCGCCCTTCACTAGCGCGTGGAGCTCATCCGAATCTGTTTCAATAAGCATCTCTGTATAATCTCTACCAATAGCCCATTTAAGACCAAAATGTAAAGCAAATTATTCTGAAACTAACGGAGAATCAACAACACATGAACCTAAAAAACCCGAGACACAAGCACCATATATCTCTAACGACACCACCAATCCCCGCCATACCTCTACCGGCGATGAAACTTCCGTCAATATTCAGTTTGATGCCTTCATTTGGCTTAACCCATTTAATCATAACATTTCTAGCCATTTTAATTATTCCACCATCCAAGCTTTTACCCTAAGCTAGTATAAAGTTACTAGATATCGAATAAATTTCTTTCTTAATCTCTCGCGTATGCGGAACCATGTTTAACTCATTGAATAACAATAAATTTCGCTTAAACCAAATTACCCAAAGCGCGGCAATAAAGAGATACTTCCACTCTATGCCCCATAGTCTGATTTTTGAACGGAGATGGTCCCTTAACTAAGCCCGAATAGCCCATGGATTCGAAATTGCAGGTCTCGACTGTCTTGATCCAGCGCACACAGCAGCGGTCCCCTCAAAGTTTCTGTCTCGCTGCCACTATGCGTTTAGAGACAACAACTCCATCTTTTCGTGCTCCTGCAGGTTTCCATCGGACAGGAGGTTCTGATCCAGCTCCATATCAGCTACCTGCTGCGTAGTCCCCAGCTCCACTTCACTTCGCAGCATCACGTTTTCCAGGTCCACAGCATCCAACAAGTCCAATCCTCCTACTGTAGGTACATCATTATCTCACGGAGTGCCCCACCAAATTGATTTGCCTTCTACCTGAAACAACACCAAATAAATTCCAAACCAAAACAGAAACTTTACACCGTATAAACACATGATAAAGATATTCCCTTTAGGCTCCACAAACGCTGCACCTTCTCGACTCGATTGCATTCCACTTATACAAGTTCTCAGCCGTGGCAACACGATTCAAAGCTATTCTCCACAAAAAGATTCAGATATTTTGGGAGCATTTCATTTTCCAGATTAAATCCCAATCGAATAGCTCAGCCTCATCTTCTCTTTCCATGTTCATATAGGCCGATTTCACCGAAAAGGAGCCTGCATTTCCATGTCTCCAAGATATCCTCATATCCGTTTCCTCACCACGCACCACAAAAACATCTCTGGAGGCATTAACACCAGCAAGTATAGCTTTACAAACAGTTGACTCATTTCCATTCTGAATTCGGTTAAGCAAGCCATTCCTAAAATATTTCGAATTATCTCAACCCACACAACCGTTTGATCTTCCTGAAGGATTTTCCACTCTAACTTCGCTAACAAAGCCAAGTTGTACTTCTCCGCGCTACGTAATCCAAGTCCTCCATGTTTCTTTGGCTTACATAGCTGCTCCCACGCAACCCAATGTAACTTTCTTTCTGAACCAGATGAACCCCAAATGAAGTCCCTAACAACTCTATCAATATCCTTGCATACATACTTTGGCAACTTCATGACTTGCATTTGATACACCGGTAAAGCAGTTAACACTGACTGGGCTAATGTGACCCGGCCTGCAAGTGAAAGTGTCTTGGACTTCCACGTAGCAAGTTTACTTCTCATTTTTTTGACAACTCCCTTATAAAAACCCTTCGGTAATCTCCCTGAAAGAAAAGGGACTCCTAGATATGTACCAAAAGAATCACTATGACAGAATCCACTCACCATTGCTAGCTCTTTCTGAATTTGTTTCGGGACATTCTTCGAGAAATAAATCAAGGACTTTTCCGCGCTAATCGTCTGACCAGCCTCCGTAAAGAATTTATCCATCGTCTCATGTATAAGCTGAACCTGCAAAACAAAAGCTTCTCCAAACAAGATTAGATCATCAGCAAAAAATAGATGGGATAACTTAGGACCTTAACGACCAATCTGAATCTCCTTCCACTGCCCCGAAGTGCAAAGTTCTTGAATTAGCAAGGATAATCTCTTCATACACAAGACAAATATATACACCGAAAGCGGGTCCCCATGACGAATACTCCGGTGAGGAGTAAACGGATGTAAGGTCTCCCCATTCCATAATACTCGCATCTCATTTTCCTTCATACTCGACATAATTAGATTCGTCCAGCTGTCCGGAAATCCAAAATGTCTAATTGTTCCTTCAATAAACTCCTATATAATTTTATCGTAGGCTTTAGCGAGATCAATTTTAACGGCCATGGATCCTTTGGTTCCTTGTTGATGACGCATCTTATGATCCACTTCTCGTATAAGAACGACATTATCAACCGTAGAACGACCTGGAAGAAAACTACTTTGGAAAGGGCCAATAATGTTAGACAAAATAGGCCTTAATCTATTGACCATGACCTTCATTATATAATTTTAACCAGATGAAATAAACGTACCCGGTTTGGGTCTGACACTTTCGAAATGAGATGAATAAGTGTACCATTCAAATGACCTGTTTGGGTGGTTGTACGAACCATCTTACACACCGAAAGGCCCACGGTCATCCAACATTTCTGATAAAAACGCATTAGACATCCCATCCAGACCTGGGGCTTTAGTCGAACATGACCGGAACACAACTACTCGTATTTCTTCATCCGTAAAAGGTTGTTCAAGTTCACTAGTTACCTCTTTTTCGATAGGGCCCACGTGGGGCAAGAGGTACCCTCCCGAGGAATTACTTGTCTTATCATAGAGTAGTTCAAAATATTCTCGAACCATGTATTTCAGCTCCTCCTCATCTTCTACCCACACATCTAAATCATTAAGTAATCTCGTGCAAATCGCCTTTTTTTTCCTTATTAATGCAGCGAGGTGATAAAACTTCGTATTCCTATTTCCAGATTCAACCCATTTCTCTCTCGACTTTTGAAATTGCATAGCTTCTTCCTGGTCCAATATAACTCTCATACTCTTTGGCTAACTTAACAACCATTTGACGAAGTGAGGACTTATACGAACCTTGTAGCGATCTTTGAATACCTCGGATTCTCGCACACAACTCCTTTTTTCTTTTATTTAATTCCCCAAATACCTCTGTTTTCCATTTATTCATTTGGTTTTGAATCGCCACTAATCCATCACCAATACCCACACTATTACCTTCCCAATTATTTTTAACAAAATCTTAAAACCCCTTATGAAGACACCATGCTATTTCAAACCTAAAACAACGAGAATTCACTTTCGGTCTCTGAGTCGGAAAAATTTGTATTAGAATTGGCATATGATCTGAATGAACCCTTGCCAAGTGAATGACTCGGGTATTCGGGAACAATGTTGTCATTCCACATTACCATAAACTCTATCGAGGCGTTCCATAATTTGTTGTTAGAATTCCAAGAATCGCTCAAAAGTGTATCTTAAGCCTTCGAATCCGAGATCAATCAACCCACCGCTATGCCTCCACTCTTCAAACTTTTCCATCCTTCTCGTGACACCCATAGTTCCTCCTTTCTTATCTATTTCTGTTCCGACTTGATTAAAATCACCCGCTAAGAGCCAAGGTGAATTTAACTTAAGGAAAGCTTAATATAAGGCCTCCCATAATTTATCTCTTTGTTTATAATTCGGGTTCACGTATATTGCCGAAAAGATCCAGGGGGTGCATCCATTTTGGGTTACCTCGATATTAATTACCTGGCGACCAGCTGATAATACTCTTGTATTAATATTCAAATCGTTCCAAAGTAACCAAATACCACCTCTATAGCATTCCGAGTCTACGCGAATCGAGTTATCCTTTTGTCGAGAATAAATAATATTATTAGCAGTTACTCCGCTTACCCGAGGTTCAACTATCACCGTGAGCCAAACACTATTCGTAATCATCGTATCTCGTAGGACCCGACGAAACCTTGGTTTAGCCGCTCCATAGCAATTCCATATTAAAATATCAATGGGATGTTTAGAGTCTTCCCACGACCTTCCTGTAACATTTTGACAATTCATTAAAATTAAAAAATAAATTAACTAGTGATACCTCACGGCGCATCATGCGCGAGACACCATTTCGACATCACCGTCTCCGTTCCTTGGCTCCTGTTCGCTCGGATGCAGGCCCACATCAGGAGACTCTCCAACTTGAGATTCGTAACATAGCATCATTTTCATCCGTGCCAGCAGCTGTATCCCACAGCGGATCAGGTGGCCTATCCGTTACTGTACTGTTCACTTTGTTAATGCAGGGACTTGGTGGTGCAATTTCTGCAGCCAAACTTTTAACCCTATGTTTTGGTGTAACAGAATTCTCCTCCATCACATTAATTGGAGGCCTACTGACTTCCAACCTCATCCCTTCATTCCTAATTTGTTCTACGTGAATATCCACCAGGCCCTCACTTCATTACCCAAACTCGGCCCAATACTTGGGCTACTTTTCAAACCTGCACTCGGCCCAATACTTGGGCTACTTACCAGACACGTATCAGTAGCTTCCCCACCAGGTTGCACTCCCAATGTACTATAACATAATTGATTGTAATTAATAACTCAACGTTTTTTTATTTCATTTTCTTCAATTCTTTTCATAGGGCACATGTAGGTCTTTTATTTATTTAATTTTTTTTTTCTATCGTGCAAGTACAGATTAGAGTGTCGAAATTAGCCTATCCCTAATCTCATAAAAGCCGACCCCAATTCCAAGGGGTCGAGGTGATTCGGTGCCGATTGCCTAGCTAAACGCGCGGCTCGGTCAGCCAGACCATTCCATCGACGCGGAAGATGTTTGAAGCCCAGTGCTCCATGAACCTCAATCATCTTATGGATTCGCGTGACGTACGGACGGACTTTCCACCATGCAGCTGGCAACGACTTCAGACCTTGAACAAAGTCAAGGTTGTCTGAACAGATAACGGTCCTTACTCCTGGGTGAGCCAGGCTAAGTATAGAAGCTTCCAGAACTGCTGAAACTTCCCCTTCCGCCGCTGAGTCTGTCCAGATGGGTTTCGAAAAAGTAACACGTTGGCCTGTGAGAGTATTTCGCTGAACAATCCCAATACCACTTGGCCTGTCAGCGGAGAGAAATGAAGCATCACATGTGTAAATAAAGGTAGCATTGTCAAAATCAGTATCATTCATTGGGTTGACCGCCGGTATTCTGGTATTAGGGGTTGCTGGAGATGGTTGGGCGTCCCAAGAATCCCCAAAAAGGTCCTTCATACCTGCATGAATAGTAACCACAATTTGTTGTGGTCGGATATTAAGTTGTTCATGAAGCATTTTCATTTTAGCCTTCCAGATGTTCCAAAGTGTCAGTTGTATGCCTGCTATTAATATGTTCTCTCCCCAGATCGTATTGTCCATTGAGTCACAAATTTTTGTTAGCCAGTCACCAATCGAGTCTGGATCCTCCTCCGGTATCCGTACCTGTATAGCCATACCAGCCCATACCTGGTTTGCAAAATTACAAGATAAGAGCATGTGTACAACCGTATCTGACATGTTCTCGCACCATGTACAGTATTTGTTATCACTACAATGACGTTTGTAAAGATTCAGTTTAGTAGGTAGAAGATTCCGGCAAGCTTTCCAGTTAAAGGATCGCACTTTGTTGGGAACATTAGATTTCCAAATTCTATTCCACAGCTTCGGGTTGTTCAGTTCCGCTTGGGTTGAGGTCTGAGCAGTTCCACTTTCCGCAATTTGGGATAATAATTTGTATCCTGTTTTCGTAGTATACGTACCAGATCTTGTAAACGGCCAGATAAAAGTATCCTGTCCCTCAGGTTCAAGGAGGGGAATCCGAGCAATCTCTCCATGAACGTGCTGAGGGAGGGTGTTGTCAATCACTGCCTAATCCCATCCATTGATGACAAATATTTTGTTTAATCACGTATATTTATTATTTATTATATTAAAATTATTATATTTTATATATATAATAGATATTACTCAATACTTATTAATAAAAATAGGTTGAAAGTAACCATTGGGACTAGCTCGATGGCCAAGACCTTGTCTCTCATCTAGGAAGTACAGGGTTCGAATCCTCTTAGCCTTGTTATTTCTTGAGCCCTTAATGGGGTAAGCAAAAGGTGAAAGGTTCGAGTCCCCTCCCTTAACATGGGTAACCTAGTTCTAATTAAGTGGGAGTATGCATGAGAAAGCTGGCCCAAACACCCATACATAAAAAAGAATAGGTTGCAAGGTTTTTTAAAATTTCTTATATATGTAAAAATTCAGATAATCTGTATTTGGTTAGAATTTGGAATTATTTCTAATATGTAAAAAGAGTTTATTTAAAGTAGATACATTACTAATTTGTTTAATAAAATAACCAATTTAACGTGTATATTATATTTATTCAAATATTAATCTATATATTTTCCGGTTTCATGCAATTTTTTGCGATAATCGGAAAAAAATGTTGACACTTTTGTTTCCGAACTCAATATATTTGAAGCACGTGCTTATATTTAATCATGGCTTCGCCGCTGATTGTTGCTACTTCTTATACCGAAAACAATCTTGTCGCTTATGAATTTTCCAACTGTATGCAAGAGCAAAGGTACTTGGCTCGAGCAACCTTGGAGAAGGAAAGAAGAAAATAAAAAAGTGGGCAAACAAGAAGAGACGAGATACAGAGTTCAACGAAGGTGACTTCTCATAAGCAAGCTCATCCCACAATAATTCAGGTTTTTTGGTGGTCCCTGAGGTGTAATAAAAACACCAAACTCAGGGGAGCGCCCCTTGTAAGTGTACGGAATCCGAAGTAATAAGAGTAAGTATTTTAATCATTATGTACATGGATTATGAGATCAATTATTTGTGTTTTATAAAGCAATTGGGGTTTTAGTTGGGAAAAACATATAGTAAATGATAGTTGGGGTTTGATTTTCAATAATTAAAATAATATAAAGGGACTAAATTGCGAAAAAATAATCTTCAATCAATAATATAAAAGGAACGTGGACTAAATTGCAAATAAAGTGAGAAATATGATATGGGAGTAGCTTGGGTCTTGCTAGTAATCCCCGGATAGTGACAAATTAGATGTTTCTAGACATAAGGGTAAATTGGTTTTTCTACGTTAGTCGGAATTTAATAATCTTCCTAAATCCCTTCTGGGTAGATAGGGGTCTATTATATGACGCTAGGGATCTCTCTCAAGTGACGCTACAAACTCTTTCAAACCTATAAACACTTACCCTATTGACTATTTGATTATTCCAAGGCCTTCTAGTTCAATAACGAACATCAAATGCAGACAAACTAGTTCCGTAACCCGACCCCCTTGCAGAGGTAGTCAAGAATACTAACCCAACCTGCTACTTGATCAAGGTAAGGGTTGGAAAATGCAATACAAGTTCATACAAAATGGATCAATTTAATAACTATTGACCGTCTATGGTTCATACATAAAACAATTCTCAAGTTATGAGGGTTTTAGTTCATAATGAAAAAGGGAATACAAATATTAGAAGAGTCATATTCAATAATATAATGGAAAATGATAAAGGATTATGCTAAAAATTAATGAAATGGATGGTGGAAATAGGTGGAATGATGAAAACCCCTTGTTTTCCCTCTTGTGTTCATGACTATAGGCGTTTGAGTTGAGTTCCCCAAAGTTGTGTAACTCCTTTTGATTCAAAACATATGGTATATTAAATGTGTAAAAATGTTTTTTGGAAGTGTGAGACCTACTTGGGTGATTAAAAGTGACCCGTAAACGTTTATACATATGTTTGGACGGATTCAAGCCACTGCAGAAGAAATATCAGTACTTTGGACTATCTTGAACTCTTGGGGTTTGCTCATAATATTCACGAAATGTGTATGATGCCCCTCTCAAGTTGACTTCAAAGTTTTATCGTTAAATTCATTCGACCTTCTAAAGTGGCTTTTTGATCCTTTCACGCCTTAACTTGGAGCTGACCTCGACTTTCCAACTTCTTAGCACCATCTTAGGGTCTCGTATCATCCTCGTACCTAGGAGATAGACATTTAACATACAATTAACAAGTGAAAGCTTCAAAATTAATGAAATATCTGAGAATAGACAAGAGATCATATTATGTCAAAAAGTCGGTATAAATCTGACAAATGAGTCCAATAACCCCACAAAGTGATGTCTCGTGACACTGTAAATCTATCACAAAAGTGAATTATCAGGATATACGAGGGACCGTTCAAGGTTCTTGCACTAGTAGCTAAGGTTTCTATCGGCCAGAGCTTCTGCTTAAACTCAAGATCCATCTGGTGTTTCACTTGAGACAACTAAAGCCTTACCATGAAGACGTGGAAGACACAAGTCAAGGAGAATCAAGTCGGGCACCTACGACGGTCGTGACTTCCTTCGACAAAGAGATAAAATGCATACTTGTTGATCAAGTCGTGCGACGTGGTGACAATACGGAGGTACTTCATGTTCTTTGTCAAACAGAAGTGGGCATCCATTAGTGAGACAAGTTGGGAATCAGAGAATGCATTGTGGCAATTCAAGGATGTGATAAAGAAATTATGAGAAGACCAGACATCATAATGATGCCAAATCGTGTAGAGGAGAATGTGACATCCCAGACACTTACACTTTTCACGAGAATAGCTTGGGCGAATTGCACGTAAAACGATGGCCGACCTACTCAAGAAGAGTCTGGAACATCTAGATGTTTCTTGTATATACTAGAAGATTATAAAATATTATATATTCATATAGTAGAAACTTCTAAAAGGTTAACATAAAAAATGTGATACTAGATCTTTCCATTGAAATATAAATAGAGGATGAGAACCTCATTTGTAACTTAATCAATTATTCAGGAAATACAAGTTTTATTATTCTCTCGGACCCTTCTCTTGTTCCCTTAGCTTGTTTTTGCATAGTGTTCTACTTATAAATCAGTGTGCGGGTCATATGAGGGCAATATAGCATAGCAACTCACTAGGTTTGGCTTGACAAGACATCAGTGGTATTGCTAAATGTCACACAATGGTTTTAGTAACTTTTCAAAGAGACGAAACTCTAGTCCCCGTGATACTTAGGTGGCTACATAATATTGGTGTCTAAACTAAAATTAAATAAATTGACAACAAATAGAGAAGATATCATCTTACAAAACTAACCGAACGACGCCGTTTTGTCTCCAATATGCCCAAAACCCTTTGAAGAAAGACCCTTTATTTCGTCGAAGCCTTGAAGGAAGAACCATTCGTAACCATTCGAAGAAAATGGCTTGGAGGCATATCACTTCATCATTCCACAAAAACGTACTTTCTACTACCGTTCCTTCAATTCATGCTTATGGTTTCGCTAATTTCTCGTCCAAATCTCAACCTTACATAGGTAATTTGTATAATTATTTTAATTTAAATATTTCTGAGTCGGCTCTGATGAATCTTGTATTCAGTGAAGGTGGGCATTCCAGAGTTTTTGAATGGAATAGGGAAAGGAGTTGAAAGCCATGTCGAAAAGCTCGAGACTGAAATCGGAGATCTCCAGAAGCTTCTTGTTACTCGCACCCTCAAGCTCAAGAAACTAGGCATTGCCTGCAAACAGGTAAAATGCTCTCATTTGGATATTATTATATTTTCTCTGATTTTTATTTTTAAATTGCAACATTTCTGTATTCTTAATTGTTATTAGAGTCTAAATTATGGATATATAAATTGAAAGAATAAAATTGTATGCTTATTCTGTAAAGAGCTTCTTGAGCGACAAATTCTGTTCTTATAGTTCAGTATATGCTTTTTGTACGCATTTTCGGCCATAGCTAGGTTAAAAAGGACCAATTCTATTAATTTAGTACTATAAATTCTCTGATTGAAAGCTTGAGAGGAACCATAATTTTTCTGATGATCTTCCATTTTATGCTTGAGTTCATTTTCCAGTTCCAGATATAATTGATTTGGAAATGCCAAAGAGAAATTACAATGAGATATGTTTCATTTCATTTCATTTGCATTTATGTCAGATTGTTTTAGGGAATGTCTTTTCCCTTAGGTAGGCTTAGAGCTTGGTGTAAAATACTTAATTTCATTTTTGCAGAGGAAGTTGATTCTTAAGTATGCACACAAGTACAGACTCGGACTTTGGAGACCAAGAGCTGAGCCTATAAAATCTTAGTGGAGCTGTTTAGAAATCTCTTTCTTATAGATGATTTTGAATTTGGTTTTATGTAACCTTTACATTGTTTTTTGATGAATATTCAACTTATAATAATTTTCCTTGATTGTATTTTTTTTTCATCGAATGGCAAAACACAATCTCTTGTTTGCTTAGTGCTTATGCTTTGGATTTAATCTGAAAAGCATGGATTCAGTAGACTATCCAAATGTTAAAAGATTCGAAGGCCTAAATGAGTAAGTGTTAGTGTTGAATAAATTATACTGCAAATGAGCTTAGCAATTTCGAAGTTAAAACAAATTAATATTCCTTTCTTGCGTCGACTTTTATGTCTATATTAATGTAAAGAAAGGAGATGTCCACTGTTATATGTTAATTTACAATATCTAAACACTTTTATATAAAAAAGAAAATCACTAATGCCTCTAAAAAGTAATTAAATTTTGTAAGTAGTAATTTTCAATAATACTCTTTATTTTTAAAAAGATATTTTTGTTAAATTGATGTCATTAAATAACTTTTTTGTATTTTATGTCCACAAACTAGAAAGTTGCCCTTAGAACATCTAAGAATGCATTTTGATCTCTATAGTTTGTATATCAGCAAAACGATGCTTACATTTAAAAAATTGATACTTTAAATAAATGACAAATATCTTAATATTATAAATAACAGTAGGGATAACGCTCAGCTAATTACACGAGATATGGAATTATTCTTAGTTAACTACAATTACAAGATTACAAACAATAGGGACAACGCTCAATACTCAGTTAATTACATGAGAAGTGAAATTATTACTAATTAACTACAATTACAAGATTAATTCCAACAAAATTAATTCCAAGTGAAATATAAAAATGGTAAAATTACAAAATACTCATAAATCTATTAATTATTATTTTAATAATAATACAATTTAATTCTTATAATCTTTATCATTTATTATATAATATTTATGTATTTTTATTTTTTAATTTAGCCATTGCCACCGACCACCACCACCATCTCATGCATCCACTACCACCACCACAACCACCACCACCTCATCCATTGACCATCACCATCACAACTACCACACCTCATGCATTCACCACCATCACCGCCTCATGCATTCACCACCACCACCGACAACCACCACCATAACCACCATCTTATGCATCCACCACCACCACTAGCACTACCACCAACATCACTACATGCATCCACCACCACCGACCACCACCACCAAGAACGCACAATCAAGACTTGTCAAAAAATTTCCACGTACCTCCATCCAAGGATTTCTCATAATCCCCATTATTCATGAACTGAAACATATAATAATCAACCCGAATCTCAACAAATTCAATGTGTGCTTTCGAAGCCTAAATTTTGTTAAACTTATTCAAGAAATATTTAAAGAAAACATTATAACCAGGTATACGAATAATCAGTGATAGATGTCATATCTTACACCCTTGGGGCATTTGGGTCAGCCTGACTAACGGTTCCCAAAACAAGTGCACCACACCGGAGAGGAAAGCGGTCCAGAACCGGAACGGACTGGTATGCCGGGGTAGCGGCTCGGTTCTTCAAAAAAAATGGATGTGAAAAACTGGTCCGATAAGAACCGGAACTGTGAGCTATTCTTTTTATATGTTAACCAAAACCAGTGAAGGACCGGACCGGAACTGGTAAACCGGTCCTTTTTACCAGTCGTACTTCTAAGTTTTAGGACCGAAAACCGGACCAGACCGGGACCGATAGCGGAAGACCGGTAAGCCGGAGCGGACCGGTATACCGCAGGTCCGATAAGGACCGGTCCGAAATCGGTCCGAACCGCACGTTAGTCAGGCTGACATTTGGGGCTAAGTCCGGTCCTCAAAAAACATGTCATCAATGATGTCATATGGGTCCTCAGCGTCTACAACCATGTCTACACTTTCTTTTGTAGAATGCGTGGATATAGTTTTGACTTGAGCATATCCCTACTAGACGAATTATTAGGAATTGAAGGCAAATACATTGGCTTATCATATACAACCTCTCTGTAAGACATGACCAGAACAACGGGGCTCGGTGGGGCTAAACTATCATTTGCCATAGCTGGACTACCAGATAGTAAAGGATCTTAGAACCCCATGCGCTGGAAAGCTTACTCTTAGGAAAATTTGAATTCAAAAGGTCTGTGATACCTGCTAAGTTACGCAAATTGTTTGTGATCACGTCAAGCCCATCAATATACTCGAGAGACACATTTTGGTTGTTATTTCCTACCCTTACGATAGTCGCATCCCTTTCAGGTATGGGACTTTGCAATAACATTGGGTTCTCTATCACTTTGTCTACCAATAGAGAGTCATTCGCCCCTGGTACAGGGAAATTTACTCCCCCGTCGTTATCTAATAACTGAATGCCAGGGAAATGCTTGATCCTCCGTTGCTTTTCTCAATCAACTCAACTGGTGAAAGGTCATCACAGTCTGAATAATTGAAAGCCAGTTTAGGCACTCTATTCAATCCATCTTGATCTGCTTCCCTTAACAGCGTTGGGGTTAATGTTCCTCTTTAGCGATGAATTGTCCGTAATTTGCGAGTAAATTCTAATTCTGTTTGTTGATAATTTCTTTATACGGTAAGATTTCTCTAAGGATTGATTGATCTTGAGATTCGAATTATTAGGTAAATATATCATTAATTTTGGATCGGATTCAAGAGAGGAATTATCGTTACCACCAGCATCATCTGGGAGGAGATGCGGAAGTTGCCCTTACAATATAAAATCAGAAAAAGAAACATGAAAGAAAGAAAAAAGAACTAGAAAGGAAAATTAATGCGGTAAATAAGGCACGTCAAAAGAAGAGCGTTAGTTAACTAGTAAAGAGCACGTGTATCTTTGAACCATGGAAACAATTAGTTAGAACTATAACACACATTTTACTATGAGATATGGTTGATATGGAAACTCAAAGAGAAATTAATATGAGACATAATTCATTCCTCAACTTTTATATTACATTGTCCTTCACCCCTTTCTTTGTGTTTACCTAGTCAACCCTCATATTAATCAGATATATAAGACCCCTCAGAGAAGCGTTGTTGCTCTAAGATTTAAGAACTGTAGGTAGCCTAGAGTGGTAGTATATTATGTTGCAATATGGTGGCGAAACTACTCTAGAAATGGTTTAGATGTTCCATTGGTAAGAATATTTATATTCTTATGTGACATATGTGTCTAACGATTTAATAATAAAGTTAAATTTATATTATATGTCGAAGATTATAATATAAAAGACGATATCATGATATATTAGTTTCAATTAAAGTATTATAATTTGGGTATATTAATAACCCTATTTTCTTACCTCATCAATAATGATATTCATTTTATAACCGTTATTAAAAGAAATTTGTTTATTTTTCTAAATTAAGAATAATGATAAATGATGAGATTAAAAGTGAAAATAAAAAAAATCAGTTAATACTATATCATTTGGCTATTAAATCATCATCATTATCATTACGTAAAGAAACATGTTTTTTACTCTTCATTGGAAAAAAACAGGGTTATAGTCATTAAATCACTAAAGGAGATTTTAATCATTTATCCATCAAAAGGATTATTGAAAGAAAGAGAAATACTGAATTAATTTGTACTAATAGTCATCATCAATGGATCAAGGTTAGTATTCTTCTATTATTGTTTGTTAAAGTAGTTGCGGTTGAATTAAATAATGATCTAGATATAAAAGTTAATTAACAATTGGTATCAGAGCCAATCTAGATCTGTTTAATTTATCGATTATCATGTTTTTTTTAAAAATAAAAATATGGTATAATATTGTTAACGATTTTACTTAAACTTATGTCTTTAGTCATTACTTTTACATACTTCATTATCAAAGTTCATTGATAATGTAAAAACTGGATTAAAGTTTAATGATTACGTAATGACTAAATATTTATTATCAATGTTTTTATATATTATGAATTTTTTTATTTGTGATGAAATTTCAGTATGTGATAGAATTGCGTCATATTTATTTAAATATGATGAATTATGTCTATAATTACCTTAAAGATTCCGCTGTTTTAAGTTTTGGGTAATTGTGTTTATGAAATACTAGCACAATATAAAATCTTTTTACCCATGACAAGTTTTAATATTTTTTTGTTATTAACATGTTAGTCACCAAAGTGGCCTTATTATATTATAATTTAATTATTGAAAAATAATTTTTTTTATTGATCATGATTAAATAATGCATAAATGACATAATTTGTTGTATTAATCAATTATTTAATTAATTATATTCTTAGAGATCATCCAAAGGTGGATCATTGAATATAATCAGTAACATGAATAGTATTAATATTTTCTTACTAGTCAATGACATGTATTGCCCAAAGGTTGCATGGTTATTTGATTTATGGTTAATTTGATTAATTGTTAAAGTATCTTTTTTTGCATCATTTTAATGTATATTTTTGAATCTGTATTAATTTTTTTAAAGTACTAATAGATAAGCATGTATAATTGTTTTAGCTTTGTCAAATATTTTTGCATCCGCTAACTCTGTCATGAAGTTTAATGGGATTAATTATGGTGAATGGTCTGATCAAATTAAGTTTACTCTTGGTATAATGTCATTGGATTTTGCAATCCTCTCTGATGTAGAACCACCAGCAATTACAGATAATAGTTCTGATGCTGACAAATCTCATCATGAGATTTGGGAGCGATCAAACAGGTCGAACTTGAATCTCATGAGGTTGTCGATGGCGGAAAGTATTAAACCATCAACGCCCAAGACAGAAAATGCAAGGGAATTCATTAGAACAATTAAGGAGTGTTCACAATCGAATTTGGCTGATAAGTCTATTGTAGGAAGCCTTATGCGTGAACTTACTACAAAGAAATATGGATGGTCTCAGTCAATCCATGATCATGTGACACACATGTAAAAATTGGCATCAAAGTTAACGACCTTGGGAATGAAAGTTCACGAGCAATTCTTGGTCCAATTCATTATGAACTCTCTACCTCATCAGTTTAGCCAGTTCCAGGTGAACTACAACACCATTAAAGATAAATGAAACTTTACAAAATTGAAGGCTAATTGATTCAAGAAGAGGGGAGATTAAAGAAGTTCAATGACCAAGTTGTTAATCTCATAGGTCTTGAAAGAGCAAACAACAGTAAAGCAACACCAAGTAAAAATTGCAAAAAGAAGGTTAAGACTTTTCTAAAAATGCCTAAATGTCAAATCAGCAAAGAAATGAAATGTTTCTTTTGCAAGAAAATGGGTCAGTTCAAGAAAGATTGTCTGAAAAATGAAGGCATGGTTCGATAAGAAAGGTAAATATTACAGTTTTGTTTGCTCTGAATTGAATCTTATAAAAGTACCTACTAATACCTGGTGTTTAGATTCTGGTGCTACTACTCATTTGTCTCACATTGAACAAGGATTCAGTTTGATTCAGCCCATAAGAGAAGCTGAACAGTACTTATTCATGGGAAACAGGATGAAGGCACAAATTGAAGGCATTAGGACTTATAGATTGATCTTACAGACTGGTTGTCATGTAGATCTTGAAGGGTTTTTTTATGTACCTGAATGTGATTGAAATCTTGTTTCTGTTAGTAGATTAGATAATCTAGATTTTAATTTTAAGATTGGACATGGTGTATTTTCATTGTACCTAAATAGTAACTTTTATGGTAGTGGTAATTTGTTTGATTCACTTTACAGGTGTAATTTTGATGCAAAGTTTTTTGAATCCTTATTAAATATTGAAATTTGAAGCACCAAACGTAGTGCATCTAATGAAAATTTATCCTTCTTGTGGCATCAAAGACCAGGTCACATTTCCAAGGAAAGAATTATGAGGTTGGTAAAGAATGAAATTCTACCTCAATTGGACTTTAGTTGTCTAGATGTGTGTATAGACTGCATTAAAGAAAATCAGACTAAACATATTACAAAGAAACCAGCCACAATAAGCACTCAGCTCCTTGAATTAATTCACACTGATATTTGTGGCCCTTTTGATGCTCCTTCATGAAACAGAGAGAGACATTTTATCACCTTTATTGATGATTATCCATGTTATGGTTACACGTATCTTTTGCATGACAAGTCTGAGTTAGTGAATGTCCTTGAGGTGTTCATTGAAGAAGTGGAAAAGCAATCAGATAGAAAAGTAAAAGTGGTGAAATCTGATAGAGGGGGTGAATTTTATGGAAATTTCAATGAAAGCGGACAATTTCCAAGTCCATTTGCAAAGTTACTTCAAAGTAAAGGTATTTGTGCACAATATACAATGGGTGGAACTCCTCATCAAACTGGTGTAGTTGAAAGGTGAAATCGTACTCTAATGGAAATGGTTAGGAGCATGTTAGTTAAAAGTTCTTTACCCCTTTCCTTGTGGATATCCATTTAAGACTGCAACGTATGGGCTTAATAAGGTTCCTAGTAAAGAAGTTCCTAAGACCCCTTTTGAATCATGGGTTGGGAGAAAACCTAGTTTGAGGCATCTACGTGTTTGGGGTTGTCCAGTAGAGGCAAGGCTATATAACCCACATGAAAAGAAACTTGATTCTAGGACCGTCAGTGGTTTTTCCATTGGCTATCCTCAACAATTAAAGGGGTATGTAGTTAATTATCCTAAACACAGTACGGGAATAGTTGAAATGGGTAATGCTAGGTATATTTAGAATGATGAAACTAGTGGGAGTGGTGAACTACGAAATATGGATTTTACAGAAGTCCATGATAAGGTTGATTCACCTATTGTAGTACCTAAGGTTGTTGTTCCCATTGTTATATCACATTCAAATGATATAATAGAACAACATGATGTTGTGCAAACACCACTGGAAGAAATTACAGTTGATGGACATATTACAAATCAAGAAGAGAATAGTGCACCACAAGAAATATTAGGGAGATCTGTAAGAGAAAGAAGATCTGTCATTTCAAATGATTATGTGGTATATGGTATTGAAAATGAATGTGACTTAAGCAGTGACAAAGACCCGAACACTTTTCGAAAAGCCATGGAAAGTAACAATTCAGAAAAGTGGTTGATTGCCGCAAAAGAAAAAATAAAATCCATGGGTAACAATAGAGTTTGAGACTTAGTAAAGTTGCATAACGGTTTCAAAACTGTTGGATTAAAATGGGTCTTTACGACCAAACACGACTTGAAAGGTAATATTGAAAGGTACAAGGCTCGCCTTGTTGCTAAAGGATACACTCAAAAGTATGTCACTGACTAAAGATACTTTCTCTCCAATTTCAAATAAAGTCTCTCTAAGAATTGTTTTGGCTTTGGTAGCTCATTATGATCTCGAGTTTCACCAAATGGATCTGAAAATTGCCTTTCCTAATGAAGAGCTTGATGAAGAAGTATATATGGACCAACCTGAAGCTTTCCTGGCCACAAGAAAAGAACACTTGGTGTGTAAGCTGAGAAAATAATATATGGGCTGATACAAGCTTCCAGACAATGGTATTTAAAGTTTAATGATGTTATCACGTTATATGGTTTCGTAGAGATCGTTGTTGATCGATGTATCTACATTGAGGTCAGTGGGAGCAAGTTTGTAATTTTAGTCCTATATGTTGATGATATATTGCTTGCTGCAAATGACATGGGCATGTTACATAATGTAAAGAAGTATCTCTCTAATAACTTTGAAATGAAATATATGGGTGAGACATGATATGTGATTGGAATAGAAATATTTTGTTATAGATCACAAGGATTGTTAAGTTTGTCTCAGAAGGTCTATATCAATAAGATCTTAAAGAGATATCAAATGAAACAATGCTCTGCAAGGATAACTCTAATTCAGAAGGGGGACAAGTTCAATAAATTGCAAAGTCCTAAAAATGAATTAGAGCGTAAAAAATGGAATGAATTCCATATACATAAGTGGTTAGGAGTTTGAGCTATGTTCAGACATGTACTTGACCAGATATCACCTTTGTTGTTAGTCGATATCAACGTGATCCCGAAATGGACCACTGGAAAGCTTCAAAGAAGGTTCTCAGGTACTTGCAAGGCACCAAAGTCCACATGCTTACATACAAATCACCTCAAGGTCATTGGGTATTCAGATACAGACTGTGCTGGATGCGTTGATACTAAAAAAGCAACGTTTGGCTATGTGTTCCTTTTAGCAGAGTGAGCAGTATCATGGAAGTGTGGAAAGCAGTCTATCATTGCTACTTCTGCTATGGAGGCCGAATTTGTGGCATGCTTTGAAGCCACAATTCATGGATTGTGGCTGCGAAACTTCATCTCAGTGTTTGGGATTGTCAACTCTATAGAAAAGTCACTGAGAATTTATTGTGATAATTCCGCAGTTGGCTTCTTTTCAAAGAATTACAAGTACTCGAAAGGAGCTAAACACATGGAGTTAAAGTATCTGGTTGTCAAAGAAGAAGTGTAGAACCGCTAACTAAAGGATTACCACCCACGTCGTTCATTGGCCATGTGGAACGTATGGGTGTTGTCAAGAAGTTTTTGCTATTCTGATTTAGTTATACTCATTACCTCTGGCATTATGAATTCAATTATAGTTGTGTTTCTGCAATATTTATCAAATATGTTATTATCATGTATACATTTATAGTTCAAGTATAACATAGAGTAGATTTGAGAATTAAGTTTCTTAATATTTATTAAAATTATTTAGAGTTGAGATTGATTTGTGATACGTGGGCGGGACCACATCGATTAAATGGTGTGCAACCGCCACGATTCGATTAGTTTCAATTTTATTATAGTTTTTTTTTTAGAAATTTGATGTAAGAGTGCACATTATAGATAATTAAATCATTAAGTCGACACAATAGGCGAGTGGGAGAATGTAAGAATATTTAAATTCTTATGTGACATATGTGTATAACGATTTAATAATAAATTTCAAGTTTATATTACATGTTAAAAATTATAATATAAAACACAATACCATGATGGATTGGTTTCAATTAAAGTATTATAATTTGGATGTACTAATAACCTTCTTTCCTTACCTTATTAATAATGATATTCCTTCTATAAACGTTATTAGAAGATATTTGCTTATTCTTCTAATTAAGAATAATGATACATGATGAGGTTAAAAGTGAATATAAAAAAATCAGTTAATACTATATCATTTGTGTAACCGTCACAATTGGCTATAAAATCATCATTTCATTACATAAACATATTTTTTACTCTTCATAAAAAAAACAAGAAAAGCCACTATTACAATGATTAAATACAAAAATTATTAAATCACTAAAAAATATTTTAATCTTTTATCCATCAAAAAGATTATTAAAAGAAAGAGGTTAAAGGAAAGAAAAAATTAATTATTAAGTTAATTTATACTAATAGTCATCATCAATGAATTAAGGTTAGTATTTTTCTATTATTGTTTATGAAAATAGTTACGTTTAAATTAAATAATGATCTATTTATAAAAGTTAATTAATACAATTTTGGTGGTTTAGACTCTATAGCCATTCTCACTAGTTCACAAACTTTGATTATGCACATATCAGAATTCGGACTATAATTGTTGAATCCGATTCGTTTCTTTTAATTCTCTATATGATTTTTGTAGGTATTTTGTAAGAATGTCGGTCATATCTACGATATAAGGACAAATTCTATTTAATTTGGAACACTGTTGAAAATGAAAATTATTTAGAATACAAAACTTGGTAACATGTAAGTAGATATGGTAATTTAATGGTTATTCTGGCTTTAATTTACAAAACTATTCTTTTGAATTATAGATGTGAAAATTTGATGATTCTTGAATGTGTTTTTTCTGCCATCTTAACCACCAACGTTTAGGATTTACTAGGACATGATCATTATTTGTTGATGAATAATTAAAATGATTTTTCTTCATTCTCCTTGATTGTGATTCTTTTCATCATACCATGAAAAAAATCTGAAAGGGTTACATGAGTCGACGTAATGGACATTCGAACAAAGAAACAAGAAAAAAAAAAAAGACGTAATGTCCAACAGAACCTATCGAGATGGATAAAGATCTCAATAAGGGCTAAGAGAGCCCATAATATGACTATGCCTAGCAACTCATTATTTCATGAAGTTCAACACTTCTTATACTAAAGTCTAAATACACAAGTTCAACACTTTAACCTTTCTCCTATGGGTCTTTTATTTCCTAAGGCCTGTGGCCATTTCTCTTTATAAATTACAGCCTAGTTCTAACTAGCCGTAACTAGCTGGTTACATGGGATAAAAAAGACAAAAAACCCCTCCCACCCTTTGAGTAATATAGAAAAAACACAAAACCAAAAAACCATCCCTATTAAGAAACGAATCCACCACCACCCCATTATCAGCTTCTCCATTCTCTCTCTATCCCCTCCATTCTCTCTCCCCTCCATTCTCTCTCTGTAACTACCCAAACCACCGCCCCCCCCCCCCCACCACCAACATCACCATAGCCTCCGACCCCCAACATGGCAACCCCCACCCTCTCCTTCTCACCGTCTGCTTCCCCCTCACCTTCATCGCGCCGCCGCTCAAGACCAGCGAAGAAAAACGCCTCCACCGTGGAGATCCGCCCACCATGAACGTGCCTTCCTCCTCCTTCTCCCATCGACGCCCTTCTCCTCTCACCTAGCACTCCAGATCTGACATTTTCCGGAGCCCTGCTGAACTCCAGATCTGGGTTTTTTCATTCTCGCTGCAACACCGCCGTCGCCACCGTGGAGCTGCATCAGATCTCCGTTCCTAGACCTCCGTTCGTGAAGAAGATTGGAACATCAAGCCTGCTGCTGCAGAAGATTAGAAGCACCACCACCACTGCCGAACTGGCCCCAGCTAATCCACCGTTCGTCGCAGCACCATCACCACCGTTCGCAGCAGCACCATCACCACCGTTCGCAGCAGCACCATCACCACCATAGCGTCGCGGGTCCAGATCCAAAACTAATCCTGGGTTACAGATCCGTCGAGTTCTTGTGTTACATATCGTTTTTTTTTTCCGTTCAGTCGCCGTGTGTAAATGGGTCCAGCCCCCGAAGGTGTAAATGGGCTGATGGGGCCAGCCCGTTGGTTGTGAACTTGCAGATGGGGCTGGCCCATGTAAGGTTTTTTTTTGTTTTTTAAAATAGGTACAGCCCTATACAGGCCCAGTTTATGTTTATTATAATTGTAAAATGTTTGTCTATGGGTACAGCCCATATTTGCTAAGTGATTCTGTTTTGTTCATTATGGGGCCAGACCTCTTTTGTATTATTTCTTAATAATTAAAAATGACTACTGAAAAACATAGTAACCTGTAAAGCCATGGGTCTATACCTAGAACTGTTATCTATTTCTTAAATGTGTGAAAGTAGTCTTCGAGGGTACAGCCCGTATATTAAAAAACCCAAAAATGGGTGAGAGTAGTCTTCATGGGTACAGCCCATATATAAAAAAACCCAAAAAACTTAACAATCAGTAACAAGTTAATCAGAAAAAGGAAAAAAACGCCATGGGTCTGTACCTATAGGTCTGTACCACCGACGAGTTAGATTTGTTCAGCTGTACAAAGGGTAAAAATGTCAAAAACCTAACTAGGCAATTGGATTTTGGCCTTACAAAGTTTTTTTTCCTGGTTTGGCTTTTATTTATAAAGTAGCCAAAAAGGAGGCTCTAATAAGTATTTTCCTCTTCTCCTATCACCCACTGGATCAAACCCTTCGAGCTTTCTTATGTCCAATCTTTGTGTACTCACTTCGCTCATAAAATAGGTTTACTTTGTTTTCACATAAATTAAAAAAAAGTTTATTAATTTATCAACACTTTGATTATGTAAAAGTTAATTAATTTATATTAGGTCTAATTTAAAAAAATATAATAATAATGATATCCTTAAATTATGTCAACCTTATCAAAAAAAATCCACCCGACTTTTTCTTATTAAATTTTTCTATCAAAAAATTCCTACCAAATTTTTCTCTTAAATTATTTTCACTAAACAAAATTCTCATTAAATTTTTTCTATCAAACAAAATTATCAACAAAATTTCTTGCTAAAAAAAATTTCACTAAATTTTCATACTTTTTTTTTTTGGGACAAATATCAACAAGTTGTTATCTGATGTAACAAATTTCACTAAACTATATTTGAATTTATATTGTTATTTTTTATTAAACTATATTTGCATTTATGTTATTTATTGGGACAAATCCCATCAAAGTATATTTGCTTACCGAATCAGTTGCAACACGAATGGAGTTTAATTTGATATTTGATAAATCAAATCCCACAAAACTATATGTAGTTCGTTGCTGTTTGGTAAAACAAATCCTAGAAGAATACCTTGAAGTATATACTGTTTATGGTGGAAAAATTACACCAACCTATATTTGGTTTTATGTTATTTTTTGGTGGAACAAATCATTTAAGTATGTATTTAGATTTATAGTGTTATTTAGTGAAATTATATTGTTTGGTTTATAGAAAAAACTACACCAAAATAAATTTGGATTTATATTGTTGTCAATAACATATCTTATGTAATTGAAATTTGGAGGGTTTACTTGATATCTCGTATAAATATATCTTAGGACACACAAAACCAATAAAAAGAAGGATTAATGCTCAATAAACCTCTTAAGTTAGAATTGATTCCCCCTCACCATAATTATGATTTTTTTTTGTCCATAAAAGGCACCATACATTATATTTTTTCCTTTTTGCCCATAAAAAATACAGTTTGAGTTATGGAAAAAGTTCCCCAAACTCAAATTTTGAGCTATGAAAAAATTCTCAGAACTCAGATTTTGAGTTTTGAGAGCGAATACAAGATATCTTAGGAGGATAAAAAAGACAGTGCCTTTTACGGGATATTGGACAAGGCTGCAGGTGTTTATTGAGCGTTAAACCTTTTCTTAAAATGGACATTTTCTCAATAATAATTATATTTATAGTTTGAATATTGTAATAAATTCTAATATTAAATAAATAATTTTATATAAAACAACAAATATATTAAAATAAAATTTAAATATAAAATTGTACAATTAGAAAAATAAAATTAGGAAACGGCTTCAACAAAATTATTATAAAAAGATAATATTTGAAAAAAAAATAGCTATTTCGATTCTAGCTAAAAAAATAAGAGCAATTACACTTTTATTTAAAAAGATCCAATCATGTAAGTATATTTTTTATTTGCAACATGTATTTTTAATCAACCACAGTCTTAATTCTTGTTCTGTTTTCATCTAGTCTCATCTCAACTAACAATGCAGGTGGTATACACCTTTTTTTTAGTTAAAGAAGCTTATATAAATGTAAATAAAAGGTTACAAAGAACCGCAGTTTGACCAACCAAACCTGGAAACAGATACACACCGAAAAACTAAAATAAGAGACAGACCATGGGAACAAAAGAGGGTGCGAGGCAAACTCATGCAACAAATGAACCAGAAACAAAGGTGCCATTGAAGTAGAAGGCTGGGACAACCGAAGATCAAGGGACCATGACCAATAAGAAGGATAATCTCAAGCTTCGGCGCGAGGGAGAGAAGATCGACTACCATTTCACTGACCAACGGGATAGGCAACTCAATGGCCAAGGCGACAGTTGCGGTGCTGAAGATCTTCGTAGCCCTCCGATCAAAAGAGGTATCACTAGGCGAAGTGATAAAAATGGAAATTGATAATGGACGGACCAAAAGAGTAACCACGCACCCAAGAGAAAAACACAAAAAGTATGGGCCCAAGAAAACCCCAACTTCTCGACTTGTTTTGCCACACTCGAATCAACGCTGCAGATCCGCCAAACTAGAAACGATGATGAGGAGCAAGGGCGAGTAGAAATTTCAGAAGGATAACAAGAGAAACAAAAAGAAAAGGAAAAGAACACGGATCTAGGAATAGGAAAAGAACAACTGAAGGAACGAAAACAAAAAGGAAGGGCTAAATAAAGGGGTCGCCTCCGTCGATCAGAGGAAGAGAAGGATTGACGACAACTAGAATATGAGAACTAGGGTTGTGAGATTTAAGATGGAAACGTTGGGAGGATTTTGAAAACGTGATATCATTTTTGGGTATTTGATTTGATTAGGTAGTATGCACATACATACACAACATGACTTAAAGTATTAATATATCTATTGTATTGGTGTTTTACTTATGTGTGTGAATCTGGGTGTTTTTTTCCAAAGCATAATAGATATATAGATAATAAGTTTTAAAAGGTTACAAATCTAGCCGACACCTATCGGTTACAATCACAACTAAGGATAATAGCCGGTTGGAGAGGAATACAAGTATCCCAATTGCCAAACAATGTGCTAAGAAACTCATGTTTGGCAACCCATTCGGTTGCCTCATTCCTACTCCTAGAGACAAGAGCAAAGGAATATATTTGAAAGTTCAGCAAAATAAATAAATATTACATACGATATTTTTAATTGAATGACTCTGAATGTCTAGACTAGAAGAAAGGGGTTTCGTGATTCTCTCGGCGTCGTTCTTTATGACGCTTCCAAAAGGGAACTGCGAAGCCATCTCCGTAACTTTCAGAACCCCCATGGCCTCTGCCTCTAACACTGATTCTGTCTCAATTTTCCAACTTTTTCTTAATACAAATTCACCATTAGAGTTTCTTACGACGCACGCAATAGCTGCTCTTTTTTCAGAAAAAGTAGCATCACAATTAATTTTGAATTTATTTGGAGGTGGTTTTTTTCATTTTTCTTTAAATTTTTGGTTATTTTTATTATTAGGTAGGTTTGCTATATTATTTCTGTCTTCTAATTGGTTTAAATAATTTAACCCTAGTCCTTTTTCCAAAAATTAGTGTTATAGGATTTGATATTTTATATATTATTTCTATACTGTTATTGTCTTAGTAATAATAGTCATTGGGTCACATTTTTTTATTATTGTATGTAAAATTATTTATTTTTCGAAATTTGCCATATTAAAATACAGATTAATTCAAGTATTCTATCTTGTAAACGCTTTTGTTGTACGAAATTCACTCAAAAATTACAAATTTATTTACTCATTAAATATCACTACAACTTGTAGTAAGAGAAACAAAATAGTTATTTTTCTTATGAACACTCATAATGCTCAATAATTGTATTTATATTAGTTTGTACTATATTATTCTTGGGAAAAATCAAAAAACTAAGACTCCAAATTCTAATTTTTTTTTGGAGAAACAACTTTTTTTTTAAAGGTTAATTAAAAAAATGCTATTAAAGTACTACCTAGTATTTTAGGTTTGATCTTTTTCCTTTATACCTTTTTATTTTTTTATTATTTTAATTAACCGGATTGGTATGTACTTAACTAATATGTTGCCGGGTACGCACCCATATTGGTGTGCTTTTGCCTTTACTATTTTCCAATGGATATGTGCTTATGCCATTTATTAAGTGTTATTAAGTGATTGTTTTTTTAATACAAAGCAGGTCCTAAGACCATGAATACAAACACTCTATTACAACTGTAATCGTCTCGCTAAACTCCTTGAGTAAACATCTCTAGGAGCCTTCCATCCGAAGTGATCTCTGGCAAAAACTTTTCACAACCTATCTGGAGGCTCACCAACCAGCGTGATATTGTTTGTTTGTCTTGCACCCCATCTCCCCAACCAATCCGCACATGAATTAGATTCCCTATAAATTCCTTTCAGCTGAAAATGAGGGTTATTCTTCAAAATTTCAGGAATTTGCTCAACCCATACGGAAACAGGTCCCCACCCTCTTCTCGCCTCGTTTATTGCCCTTATTGCATCATGCAAATCCACTTCTATACACAAAACCGTTATACCCAAACGCTCCACCTTCTAGTATCACGATAATTTATACCATTACCATTGTTCTATTAAGCACATTCATTGTGACACCTTTAATCCAATTGCCCTCTATATTCCGTACTAAACCTCTGACTCCACCTTTACCACACGAGACATTCCCACTCCCATTAGTATTGAGCATGAAACCCTAAGAGGCTTGCTACACCCTATCCATCCCACGCGACAAGATTCCATAAACGACCTTCCTAAATGTGTTCGCCACACTTCCATGAACTCTGTGGCAGCGACTTTTGCTTTCTTAATAATTATTTCAGCTGCTGAAAAGGATCCTTGGTTAAATAGAACGTCATTCCGTTCGTTCCAGATAATAGATATTACTGCGGCAAAGAATAAGTTCCAGCCAAGACCCGCGAAAAGAGAACTTTCACCAATATTAATGTTCCACCATTTCACTCGATCCATGCAAGAGGTTGCGCCTCTATTGTAAACTACCTGATGCACAAAAATAGAGTGCTGCTAGAAGTCAACATCTTCACGTGGGAAGGAACTGTTGATCGATCTATTATTGGTGAGCTCTTGTTGCTACAACACTCCTATACCTGAAGGACCATTTTGCAAATTTTGTTCCAAGCAAAACATTCTATCTGGCCCCCTTCTGTTAATTTCCGAAAACACTTGACCAGCTACCTGACTTCCAATCAGTTGTATATATGAGCTCTCACCCGAAACATTAACCATATTCGAACACCATCCCATCCCTTCATGCCCCTGTCCTATGTTATTAGCCCACCTTAACTCACGATTCACTTGCTTCCAAAATCTTGTCGCGTTTACACACTTCTTATACAAGTGAATAGATGTCTCTTCCGCAATTCCGCACCACGGGCACAATCCTGTAATTTCCATTCCCCGCCTCCCTAAATTCTGACCTGTGGGCAACCTCTCGTGTGCTACTCGCCAACATAGCAATCTAACTTTTTGAGAAACATTGAGCTTCCTTATCCTACCCCACTCTACATTTTCTGCACCACCATTACTTTGCAGATCCATTAATGCAGACTTCACCATATAAGAGCCGTTAAATTCATTCTTCTAAGATAATAAATCTGCTTCACCATTCTCCAAATGAATCCTTATACCTGCAATTTCAATTAATTTCTCTTTAGGCAATAAGAAATGAAACTTACCCCAATTCCAATTGCCGTTTTCCAAAATGTACTCGCTAACTTTGTCTTTGCAAATATCACTCCCAACTCCACCTTGGACCCACTGTATCAACGAATCATCACCCACCCAAAAAATCCAACCAAAAGGCCACACTTTTCCCATTTCTAGTCGTCTATCGGGATCCTCGTCTAACCACGGCAATACCTTCTACGATGGAACGACAAATTTGTGAGCCATAAGGCCTGACCTTGTAATGTAAAAGATTCTTCTTGAAGTATTTTTGACCCAAAGCCGACACCCACATCACTGTACTGTTTTGAACTAGTTTCCACCCCAGTTTTTTAAGGGGGCCCCTGTTCATGTCCCCCGCTGATTGAAATCCAAGGCCTTCCTTCTTCTTTGGTGTACAAGTTTTTTCCCAAGATACCCAACTAATTTTTCTTTAATTCTCATTTGAACCCCAAACAAAATCTCTGACGATACGGTCTATTTCCTCGCATACATAACCAGGAAGGACCTCTAATTGCATGATGTAAATAAGCATGGCGCAAAGGACGACGCTAGCTAGAGTTATTACTATCATTGTTAATATAATATCATTATAAGTCTTTACTATCATTATAGTTGCATTATAAATCTGAATAGTATTTGCGTATAAACCTAATTCATTTTTGTCCATGTCAAAGCCCTATGTATCCAATTTAAAAAACAAATATCCTCCAACAGTTGTGTCAAGGTCTAATGGTTGTACTAAGTGGCCCATAACCAAGTAGAACGTACCAAAAACGCATGTACCAAAGTACATGTACCTAAAGAGTCGTACCCAAATAGAAGACCATTTCCAGTAGTTTTTCCAAACAGATTTTTACGGCAGTTAGAACACACAATAATAAGAAATCACACTCGCATAGGAACAAAAAAACAAAAAATAGATTACAAAACAATAAGAAAATCCCTTCACACTTGCATAGGAACAAAAAACAAAAGTAATATCTCTTCACCCTCCGTGGCCACCTAGCCAGGCCCAATTAGCCGTACCCAAACCCCGCACATTTTTTTTTATGTTAAAAAAACAATAGAACATGATAAAACCGAAATCCATCTCTTCACACTCCATTGGAACAAAAAAAAAAATCAGATTACGTTATAAATAATTTAATATTTTACATATATCTTGGGCTTGGTGCAGCAGATCGACTTGGTGAAAAATGGTCAACGAGTGGCGGCGGTCTTTTTCTACAGGAGAGAGGCGGAGTTGAAGAGATGGTGGTGAAGAATGGTCCAAGGCGTCGACGGTTTTCTTCTGCAGGAGTGCGTGGTGGAGAATGTTCCAAGGCGTCGGCGGTTTGCTTGTGCGAAAGAGAGCCTAAAATGGCGAAGGCGAAGAGGATGTGAAGGTTTTTAGGGTTTAATGGCGGCAGGTTTCTTGTGCAGGGGAGATGGTGGTGAAGGTCCACGGCAGCGGCGCTTTGCTTGTGAGGGAAATATTGTGGAAAATGGTCACGGCGGCGAAGGTTTCTTGTGCAGGAGAGACAGTGGTGAATGGTCAAGGCGGTGGAAGGTTTCTTGTGCAGGGGAGCGGCGAAGGTGAAGAGGTTTTTTCTTTTTCTTTTGTGTTTCATTATCAAATAGAAGAAAGAGGGAGGAAGAGAGAGTGAGAGTGGGTTTCGTAACCCCAATAGGATTTTGTTTCTTAATAAATGGATTTTACTCTGAATAAAGGGGAAATGGTTGGATTTTGGGCATTTTCCCCTTTTTAGTTGGGCTTCAGTGGGGTAGTTTGTGGAGAGCTTTTGTTAGTATCGTAAATAAGGTTGGGGCCTTAAAAAAATAGATGCCCCTATTTTTGCAGGTGTGAGCAGATCTCTGAATTGAGAAATTGGATGGTAAGATTTCATTACGAAGTTTGACTAATTTCATGTTCTTAGTAGCAATTATAGTTTATCTATTCTCAGTTTGTGATATTTCTCTACCATATCCATGGAGGGTCCTGGTCGTGATTACGAGTACCACTTCTACATGTCACATCTATAGCACCCATATATTTAGAAACTTCCAATGTGCTCGCTTCATATAACACATCATACGACCAATATTGGTCGTTGGAAATATAAAAATAAATAGCGAAAGTTGAAGTGGTCGCTAGAAATTTATAACTCATTTCAATGGTCATGACAGATGTTGCGTAAAAAATCTATTACCGGTGGTCAAATGGTCGCTAAAGAATTATAAATCATCAACCACCACCTATTGGTCTGTAAAGATACATCGATAAAAACAAATATGTTTTTAAATTACCAATCAAATAGCGTTCGTTAAAAGAAATAAACCATTAGCAAAAAGTATAGTGGTCGATTTTGGTAATTCTAGCAGCTAATATTCGACTCTTTAGCGACTGCCCACACGGTCGCTAAAAGATCGTGTAATAAATACATCAGATTGGGCAGAAGTTGGACCCTCAAAAACACACGCAACTTTTTAAAACCCTTACCCAAAAGTAAAAGTAAAAGTAAAAGTTTCTCTCCCGATTTTGATCCCACTGAAACCACCAATTTCTAGCAACATACATCATCATGATTTGTCCACCTCAATATAACCCATTTCCACCATTTAATCCACTAATTTATTTGAGGTATTTCTCTATAATTTCCATAAAAAAACATGCACTATCATTTATTTATACTTTATATTATGTTATTAAATTTCTTAATGGTTGTGACGTATAATATATCTAATTATTTATGATTCCTGGCTAAATTTTGAGAAAAAGTTATGATTTATGATAAAAACTGTATCCAAAATCAATATGAATTTGATTATGTTAGTGTGAGTTATGATAATTCATGATTATAATATAATGAATGTCAACTTTTTTGTTTAGCTCGTATATATAGTTGTTATTGCACAATATATTGATTCAATTTTTTTCACCGTATTCGTATGTTTATCCAAAATATTTATTGTATGAAGGAATGAAATTAAAACGGATGTGCTTATTGATAATGAATGGATTAAATCAAAAAGTAATCATAGTTTAGCTTTTGTGAAAGGTGTGAAGAGTTTCGTAACTATCTTCAAAATACATGGCTAGATCAAATTCGAATTAAAATGATGTACATGCAATTGTTGTAAGAATAATGGAAAAAATATTAATGACTCAACGACTCATACTTTAAGGAATGGTTTTTTTCCTCATGTGACATGGTGAAGTTTAACCCATTCGTTTGAATGTTGAGTCAAACTTTATCGTAGATGAAGAGACAGTGAATGTGTTATAAGATTTGAGGGGCATTATTAAAGAAATGGACGCATAAATAATGGACGTGAATGTTCCACAAAGTAATCTACGTTTCTTTGATGGTTTGGTTGCGAAAATAAATACCGAGTTATATCCCAATTTTATGAAAATTGATCCTTTGAATTTTATTCTAAAATTGATGCACATCAAGGCTATGCTGTAGATCTCGATTTTACGGCTTAGACGGTCGACCGGGGTCTAGTGCTTAGGCGGGATTACACGGGGCCTAGGCGAGATTACACGGTTTTAAATTCCCGCTGTGTAATTTTGTATATTTAGTAATACATATGTAGTAATTATAACAATTTTAATTATTTAAGCCATAAAAATTCATATAACAACACTATAGTAAATATAAAAATACTAAAGTTTGATTTATATTATCAATTAAAGAATTTTTGAGAATAGGAAAAATAAAAAGAAGGCCTATGCGAGCGTATTTTTCCATTAAGCGGTGCCTAAGCGGTCATTTTTTTCCATTAATCGGCGCCTAGACGGGTTAGGTGCCTATTCCACGACGACTAAGGCGCTAGGCAAAAACGCCTAGAATATTAACTAGGCGTAAGCGGCTGAGGGGGGAGTTGACGCCTAGGCGTGCCTAGGCGGGGAGATCTACAACATAGCATCAAGGTAAAATATAAGTAGACGGATACTTTATTCATGAAATTTCTACAGTTTTTAAGTTGTGATTTTCGCGATGGATATACATGGTCTGCATCATGTGAAGACTCTAACAAGAAGTTAAGAAGTTTGGGTTTAAGTTACAAAATAATTGATGTATTTTTGAATGATTGTGTTTTATACCGAGGCGAGTACAAATAATTGGAGGCATGTCCATTTTGTAAGATATCCATGTGGGATCCGAAAAATGGAAAGAAAGTGTCGCATACAAAATTATGTTATTGTCATAACACGCTGAGATTAGAATGAGTGTGTGTTTCAAGGCACACTACAAAGGAAATGATTTGGCACAAGACTAGGAAATCATCAGACAATGATATTTACGTAATCTAGTTGATGATCTAAGTTGGAAGATATTTGACGAGTGTCACCCAGAGTTTGTTATAAAGGCTCCTAATGTTTATTTGGGCTTGGAACTTGATAAATTTTGTCCATTTATAGGGTAAAACAATCATATAGCATGTGGTAAGTGATGTCTATATGTGTGATATATTAATCTACTGGGTAAAACCCGTGTCTGAAGACACTCAAGAAAAAATTTGTTTAGTTGACGAGAATCAAACCTAGGTTTCATGGATAAAGTCAAGGTTAAGGATAAGGTTAAAGTTTAGGATTTAAGATTCAAGGTTTAAGGTTAAGATCTAATAAGATATAAGGTTTAAGGTCAAACATTAGCGCGATTAATCTTTATTTGGTTAAGATTAAGCTTAAGATGAAAGTTAAGGTTAAGATTAAAAGTTCAAGATTAAAAGTAAAGTTTAAGGTTAAATGTTACCGTTTAGGTTGAACCCTATTTTTTAAAATAACGCTTGAATAACCAGGGTATAACATTAAAAAAAACTCTTTTAGGTCGTTTGTTCATGGATTGATGAGCAGAGAAGTGTATTCTGAAAATGGCACAAAATTTATATTGTAAGGCTGACCTAGTCAATTATAGTGGCCTCATTCCCAAACACATTATGAATTTTCATTAATGAGGGCCATGAGAGACATCGCACTACTCATGATGTCTATAACTGCATTTGGTTTCTTAAGCCGACTCTTAGTAACTTCAATCTCATCTACTAAATATTAATTTACACATCATTAAAAGCCTCTCAAGTATAATAAAGAAAACGCATCTTATTAAATTGTCTCTTGATTTTAAAAGACCACACATAAGCCAAATGTTCAAAAAGTAACATTTGAACCAGGTTTACAATTATTTACACATGTTTGCCCAATCTTCTGCTGTAAGTTTCTCATGCCTTACCATATACTTCTCTGAATAATTTCCAAAATAATCAAATCATCCAGCCATAGATACCCATGGTGTCGATAAACCGTCCTTTCAGAATGAAGAAAATAATGTAAAGTAGCCCACAAAGTCTTTATATTCATATTCAAATCTCGTCAACTCTTTCCATAGAATTGTAATATTTAGTTATCTCAATCATATGCTCAAACTTATTAATCAACTTTTCTAAAAACCATAGTGAGTCTATCAGAATTTGCGTATCGTGAAATAGCTGTAGAAATAGATGTTCCGAGAATATGAAATATGCCTTCTACACCAAGTTTCACAAAGATATGTAAAGCTTCAGGTGCATCTGAAAGCATGAGTAATGAAGTAATAGGTTGAACTTCATCATCACTATCTTCAGATACTCCAGAAGAAATGCAAATCTTGTTTACTTGATGTCATACATAATCTAAAAGCACCATGTATAAATTTCTTCTCTCGAGTTTGATAGTACTGACTGCATAAGTTAATTTATTTATAGTGTTATATTCTTGGAAAATTATGCAAGAGAGCTAAAATCATTATGAATTTTCTAGCTGCAAAAGCTTACCCTCAGTCCCAAAAAAGTAGCAATAGCTCCTCCAAGAGAGTGTCCCACAATGCAAACATCATACCCATCACACTCGCATCCCGGGCTAAGCAGTGTTGAAAGTAAACCACCTATCATTCATATGATCCGGATGTGTGATTTAATTCACGGAGAACAAATTAACCCTATGCTTACCATTTTCAGATCCTTCAACCTGTGTGCAAAGATAACAAACTCCATGCTTACCCTCAGTCCCAAACATTGGAATTTGAGGATATTGAAATACAAAAATGAATAAAAAAGAAAATTAGATTGATTGTAACAAAAGAAAATTAGATTGATTGTACAAAAGAAAATTAGATTAATTATATAGTTTGCCTTCAACATTCTAACATAGCAAAAAAATAACACTTTAAACTACATTCTATTAGCATTAATGATAAGGATACCACCATGATAAGGACCTGTCCACGCAAATCAACTCAGAAAATAAATAAATTATAACTAATGTATAAAATCTATATCACACTTAGAGAATTCCTAAATTCACCCATTTTCGTGATAATTACCCAATAAATAAATGAATGATAGTGAAGATAGGATCAAAACAGACTTTCTTAAACAAAACCAGAGTATCAGCAAAAATCCATAAAGTCAAAATTTCATATAAATAAAAGAGCTTTTAATCTTTGCATATTATAGCATTATAATATAAAAAGCATTACCCTTCAGAAGATAACAATAAAAAAGAGTTGTAGCACTGATTTCTTACCAATAATAAAAAAGATCATACACACTGATCATACCCATCCAACGGGCTTTAACAATCTAATAAATAAATCTGCTCTGAATATATATGATTTACAAAAAAAAAAGTATTCATCAACCAATGAATGATGATGAAGTTAAAAGTTTAAGATTTTAAATCATGTAAACAATCAGAATTGGAGTTTTCTTACCTCTATTTTGAAGAAGCATGAAGAAATATCAATTAAAAAACCTTGGCCCTAAACTCAGGAATAATCACTAATGTAATAACCATCATTCCACACACCTGACCTTAATCTTCTTCAATCTCAACACCCTCCTTATTTCAGCTTACAATAGTTCCATCATGTTCTCTTAATCCACCAGAAAGACATATATAACCTGAATTACACAAATGTTATACTTACTCAAGCTGCATAATCCAAATACTACTTAGGAAGAAATTTTACATACCCCAAAAATCAATTGAAATTTCCAATTAACCAAAAAATCAATTGAAATACAAAATCAATTAAAATTCCACGTACCTCAAAAATCCATTTAAATGATTTTTATAAAGCTGGAATAAAAACCGATAGTAATGGGTTCTTCACCAAGCCGGGATGATGATGGTGGATAATGGTTCCCTAGTGGAGGCGGGTTTCTTGTTCAAAAGAACGGCTTGGTCTTCTGAAAAATTGAAAAAGTGATGAAATTAGGTTAAAATTATAACTCGCAATTTTTAGACTTTCAATAGTAAAAATTAATTTTATTACCTTAATTTGGGTTCTTCGCGAGAATGATCCCCGAGTGGTTGAAGTTTTCTTGTACAGGAGAGCGGCTTGTTGGGTTTAGTTCTTAACTTTTTTTTTGGTTCGAAGATTTAGGGTTAAGACTATCCAGCAGTTGCACCAATGGATATTTACTGCAAAACAATTCAAAAAATGCGGTATAACACATTGTTTCTAATCAAATATAAGCTTTTATGTTAACAATCAGACTTTTAAGAGTTGAATTGAGTTTTCTTTCCAGGTTAGAAGGTTTAAGGACCATCTCCAGCAGTTTCTCCAATAGATATTTACTACAAAACAATTCAAAAAATGCAGTATAACACATTGTTTACAATCGAATATAAGCTTTTATGTTAAAAATCAGACCTATAAAGTTGAATTGAGTTTTCTTTCCAGGTTCGAAGGTTTAAGGACCATCTCCAGCAGTTGCTCCAATTGATATTTACTACAAAACGATACAAAAAATGCAGTATAACACATTGTTTCTAATCGAATATAATATTTTATGTTAACAATCAGACCTTTAAGAGTTGAATTGAGTTTTCTTTCCAGGTTTGAAGGTTTAAGGACCATCTCCAGCAGTTGCTCCAATGGATAATTACTGCAAAACAATTCAAAAAATCCAGCATAACACCAAATAATCATGGGACCCACAAAACTCACACAACATCTCCCTCCCCCGTATACGTTATTCATAGCGCATCACTTCTCATACCGTAAAAAGCTTCCAACAGTCATAATAATGGCCATCGAAATTGTATTAAAATATAATATATTATACTTAAAGCAGATAATTCTAAAAAAATTAATTTATTTTTAGAGTTACAATGGTAAAAATTATTTTTTTTTACCTTAATTTGGGTTCTTCGCCAAGCCAGGTGATGATGGTGGAGAATGACCCCTGAGTGGCGGTAGTTTTCTTGTGCAGGAGAGCGACTTGATTGGAAGGTGTATTTGTGAAGAGATCCTTTCTGTTTTTTGTACCAATGGATGCGAGTGTACAAAAATGAGTTTTAGGTTTTAGAGTTTTATTGGTAAAAATTAATTTTTTACCTTAATATATGTTCTTCACTAAGACGGGTGGATGATGGTGGAGAATGGTCTTGAGTGGCGGCCCGTTCTCTTGTTTAGAAGAGCGGATGGGAAGGTGAGCGAAGAGATTTCTTTTTTGTTTTTTGTCTAAATGCGAGTGTGAAAAGATGAATTTTATCTTGATTAATAAATATGAGTTTATGAGAAATCTAAGTAGGTAAACGGGCTAATTTTAAGCTAAATAGAAAAGGAGGAAAAATATAAAATAAATAAGACATTAATGATAAGTAGGGCCAGAATCAATCCTGACCACCACTTATGTTTAGCCAGATTAAATCCTGGCCACCACTTATATTTAGTCAGATTTAATCCTAGCCACCACTTATGTGGGTAAATCTAGACCGTAGAAAAAACTCTGAAATATAATATAGATACTTGAGACATCATATTAGGGGTATTTAGTATTTAATTTTGTGTTTTTCCCTATTTGTTCATACTTTAGACTTTCTTGTCTAATTATAGGTGTTTTGCTATTTTGTAAGATTTTACGCATAATTTTGTGTTATTTGGGTAGCACTTAGGTATATGGAAACTAGTACACCTATGTAAACTGATTTGAAGTGGAAAACTAAAAAAAAATCCCTTAGTCATAATAAAAAAGAAGAAGTTTGGATATATTTGAAAAGTAAAGAATCTGTCATGCTGGAAAACATATATTTGCTAAGATGTTGAATAAAAATAGTTTTAGTAATTTTTCTTACCATTCTAAAAAAAATTAATGTCATAAGCGTTAGAGAATTTTTTTTGGGTTTGATAAATAGTTGAATAAATATGGAGTAAAAGTTGTACACCGTACAAATTACAAGTTTTATCTTTATACGAAAACTTAAGATAGTATCTATCTACTCGCTAAGGAATATCTCAATGAATTACCATAAGAATCCTACTATTATCCATGAAGGTATGATGAAAGTACAACGCGAATAGAATTAAAAAGGTACATATTTTTTTTTTAGGATCGCTATTTTCAAGAGTGTAGCATCTTAAGTTGCAAGGTTGTTTTTTTTTTTTTTGGAGGCAGTTGCAAGGTTGTTTGTTACTCATCAAATGTGACAAAAAGTTGCGGTAAAGGCATTTGCCATGCTTTTTTTACAATTTTTTTTTGAACTTTTAATTTTTTAAACTATTTTAGCAAGTTTAATATAGTATTTATTTTTTCTCAATATCCAACCACTTTCACCTCAAATGTCCTTAGCAAAAAAGCATACTCAAATAATATAAGATTATTCGATTCAAAATTTTCACCACACAACATATAAAGCGACACTATCAAATTCTTGGTTTTAAGTATCTTATATAACAACATTGAAACGATAATTACATATTTAAAAGTTCCACACGTATTCTATATTAGTTCAAATTAAGTTTCGAAAAAGATTGGCAATAAAGGATCATCATAGACCTTGACATATAAAACAAGATATTCACCATTAGGAAGATAGTTGAATGAGGAAAATCATCAACCTAATATTTTTCCACCTTCTACGTTCAAGATAAGTTGATATTTAGGCCTACCCGAAAGAGATACACACTAAATGTCCATAAAATGCGCTGACCCTGCTGGGCCAAGTAGATGACAAGATTGGCACACGAGGAAACCTTGTAATAAAATACATCTTAATTGAAGTCACATGTATTCCCATGTGAAATGTAGACTTCAAAAACACATGCAGTATTAAGCTGTGCGTTCTTATCCAGCCAACTTCTCAACACGAACCTTAAAAAACAAAATAAATGCTTCTAATATATCTCTTCTAAGAAATTCTCATAATCTGTTGTCTGTAATTTTATTGCTTGTTCATCATCTTTAGATTGTAGTATATAGTTAACTTTGTCAATCTACATGACATCGAAAAATGATATTTCTAAATTATAATTTTAGCGTTTATGCGTATAAAGGTGTCATCATCTATTTAATCGTATTGTGCTATCTATGGAAACCCAAAATAAAACATACTTAGGAGTAACTAGATAAGAATATCGATGGTTGTCCAAAAAAAATAAAAAAGAAGATAAGAATATCGACAAGTTGACAAGGGTAAATGTGCATGGACAAAACTATTCTTATGGCTTTTGGATCCTGGATCCTGGGCTCCTCCCTAAAAGCAATCCACACCTTGTAGCAAGGTTCGAACAAGCACACTCCTAGCACGTAAGATAACGAAGGAGAGTTCCGCGAATGCACATAATGCTCTAGTATATTAATAAGCGGCTTATAATTTCTAGAGATTAAAATTGTCGCTCCGAGTGGGACCCATGATATCTAAAACGACATATCCCCTTTCAAAAATTGTGTTAATCGCCTCGAGATTTTCCGCTAAAATATTCACATAATATATATTTAACTTTTCGTCATTTAAATGGAGACCCGATCAATTATCAAAAATCTTCAAGCAACCCATAAAAGTTTTCACAAACTTTGGATCCCTCATAGATAACAACATTAGATCGTTGGCAAAATCCAAGTAGGTGATTCTTGTATTAACATCAAACTTGACTTAAAATTAAATAAACTCTCAAACTACCTTTTGTTTTCTAGTATTCACAGTATCATCATAATATTCATCGCAAACAAAAGCATCATACTAAAAGAAACATAAATAAGATTTTTTATTGGCATGTTTTTTATATCACGTTTTGATATAATATCACAAATTTTTCTAATGCTTATTTTATAAATTTTATTATTAAATTATTCATATATGATTTGTTTGGTCAAAACATGATAATTTTTTTCTTTTATTAAAAAAAGCTCTATTTTCTTTTTTTTTCATCTTACATACCTAAGACGTTTGGATTGGTCCTGAGTGATACATAAAAAATAGCTTATGTGAAGGAGGGATTATAGTATGCGTTTTGTAAATTTTCTCATTTACCGTGACACTTGGAGTGAACAATTTACTCATATTTTTTAAATAATACACATAGTTCTTTTTAGAATAGTTTCTTCTATATTGTTTGGTTTTTTATGATTCTTTTAGAAACTGTCCGGTTATAACTTATTTATTATTTGTTGATGATTCATTATTTTTCTGAACAATAGAAGGTAATGAAATTGAAGAGTTTCAGGATTGCATATCTACTTATTATGCAGGATCAGGTCAGAGAATAAATTTTAGTAAGTCATCGATATGTTTTAGTAAGGACACACAGGAAGAATGCAAAATATAAATAACGGATATGTTAAATATTTAAGAGAAAAAGGATTTTGAGAACTATCTGGTGATCCCTTTGTGTCATAAACGGTCAAAGGTACAGTCACTTAACTGGATAGCAGAAAAATTATTCAAGAAAATGGAAGGATGAAGGGCATATATATTATCAGACGGAGGGAAAAAAGTCCTTATTAAGGTAGTTTTACAAGCATTACCGAACTATTCAATGTCTATTTTTTCTTTTCCTATTACATTTTGTAATAAATTAATCTCTGGAATTTCAAACTTTTAGTGGAATTCACGTGATAAAGCTAGGATTCGTTGGATGGCCTGGGAAAAGTTAGCCATTAGTAAGATTCTTGGTGGCATGGGATTTAAATATATCAAGCGAATGAATACGACACTGTTGGGTGCACAAGCAGGTATGATATTGATTAATCCAAACATGTTGGCATCTTGATTATTAAAAGGTATATACTATCCCAAGAATAATTTTCTCGATGTCAAACTGAGACCATCTAGAACATGGTCGTGGGCAAGTATATTGGAAGGTCGAGATCTGTTAAAGAAATATGAGAAATATCAAATAGGACATGGTATACTAATAAATATTTTGAATGAAAAATGGTTGGATACACAATAGAAACTTGAAAAACCAAGGAATTGTGAGCTAGGAAAAGTTAAAGATCTGTGGAAGGAAAACAAGACAAAATGGAACAACGAAGTATTAAATGAGGTATTCCCAGAGCCAATTATACCGGTTATCATAAGAGAGAAAATCTTTTTACCGGATGCTTAAGATCATATATGTTTACGTTAAAGAGGGATGGAAGAAGGAGGTCATAACATCTTATATATTACTAATGATCTGAAGTATTTGGAAGGCCAAAATTAAGAGTCGACATAGTCATATTGAGATAGATACGAATTATATTATTAGAATTACAAATAAGAATATGGAAGAGCATTTTGGGAATGAGTGGTTCAGTCTTGAACCAAGCCAAAGGAGAGAACTAGATAAGGTAGAACCAGTTGGTTAGTGTATGTATTTTCAGACAAACATCGCTTTCTTCAGTGATGTGTTGCTTTCACATCCATATAGTCCACCCCGTATTGGAGTTGTTCAAATTTATAAACACGGAGGCTCTCAAATAGAACATTGCAATGATATCGAGTGTAACTCCACAGTGGAAGGAGAAGCCTATGCGATTATCACTACTTTGGAGTTGAGAAGACAATTCCCAGACGAAGAGGAAACTATCTTCTCAGATTACCTTGAAGTGATTCAAAGGATCAAGCAAGTGTCGACAGCTAGTTGGAGACTCAAATTGTTGTTGAGCCACATTGGTAAACTGACATGAGAGACGAAACCAATCATTTTTAGACACATCCCACGATACCTCAAAACCTGGGCAAACAAGCTAGCAAAGAAGGTAAGACACAAAGAAGTAGCACGAAGGACAACAACGATAGGTCTTATGACGGAGTTTCATATATTAGGTATATGTTAAGAGGTATGGATTTCGATATTTATAATTTTCTTACCCGTCCAAGAAAAATATATAGTATTTTAGACCATTGATAAGATCTAAAAGACGTTGATTGAATATGTGAAATGGAATCTTAAACTCACATGGTTGAATTTGAAATACTTCTTATTATACTTGAATAACACAATCTTCAAATAAAGGTGGTTATTTTTCTCATAAAAAACTTTTTAATGCCTATATCTATAGCATATAACTATCATGAGACCAATCACATCAAATTACTACTTTTATTTTTGTCTTACCAAATTATTAAGGACATAATAAGATAGGTGTTCGGTGGTCTCATGAACTGAACTTCGGTGCCTTCCGTGCTCGAAGCAAATGGGTGTTGTGTCGTGGGTCAGTTTCAAGATAGATGGGACAAAAAGGTAGAATGATGAACGGAGTTCTAAATAGATTCCTAAATAAGCTTTTTTGATATTAGTTTTTGTTTGGGAAGTAATTTCAGGCGAAATTTAAATTTAAAGGAAGGCAAATTTTGTATTAAAAAAATTCAAATATTTTTTCAATGAATTTTGAAGCATAACCAATCCCAAAATCCAACCCATGCATATTATCATTTTTCCGTATATTTGAAACATTGCACAATAACATAATAAATAATTAACACATTAGGACAAGAGTGGATCATTCAAGAACCACCTTTGGTAACTCTATCTTAGAAGTGAATCTCAAAATATACTCGAAGCTACTATATTATGTAAAGAATTCAAAATGTAATAAAATAATTTTCTCAAACAATCTTAAAATAATGAGTAATGCTGGGTATCGTCTAAAAAGTGATTATCCAAATATTACTTTTTTAAGTGGTTCAATTAAACCATTTCATATAAAAGAAAGAAAAAAAGTAATTAGAAAATAGAAACAGTTTAATTGAACCACCGATATTTGGGTAATTATTTTTTAGATGATACCTAGCATTACTCTAAAATAATTTATGGTATTAGATTACTGTCAGCTCCAAGTTATAAAATTTACTCGGTAATCTTAGAAATCAGGAAATTGGCCGCCTTCTATGGTCGGTCACGTCTAAACATATTTCAAGATAATTCAACAAACGTATTGAGAGAAAAATGCTAGATATATGGCCAAACGAAACATATTAGATGACCAATGATCTGTGGAACTCTTTCTAAGGATAGGTCTGGTCTTTTAGCACAATCCGACCAAAAGAAAAGATAAAAAAGGAGTCTAAGTAAAAATATGAAAGAATTCAACTATAATTATAATAGCGATAGGTCATGCCTCATGGTTTGTTTAAGGACCACTTAAATTTGGAAAACTCTTATAATGAGAAATCGGTAGAAGGATTCGTGGTCCATTCATCCAATCACTGTAGTTATAAGTTGCCATGTTAAGATTTGAAATGTCAAATCAAATATCTCTGTAAACAAAGCAACTGTTGATATTAAAAATAAATTCTTTTATAATTCGCTTTGTCCCAAGCTCTCTCGTATCTTTAGTTTTTACCTTTCATCATTTCAGCTCATTTATTAAAATAAAATATTCATTAATTAAAACCAAAACAAATATCTCTTTTTTTTTAATCGAAAAAAGATTAATAAGACATAAAACTGTTAAAAGTACCATAGATGATTAACCAACATCTATTACATTATGATAATTTCTAGCAAATTTAGCTAATTGAGAAAATTGCATCCAATAACTAAACTAGTTGTTTTTAAAGTCTTATTCAGCAGCCCAATTAACCATTAAATTCTTTTTCCTATTAATAAAGAAGAATTTAAAATTACAATCACTAAAATGTTTGATATCCTTAATGATATTCACAATACAAAATGAAGGTTTAGCCTTATTACACATTAGAGACTTAGTGAGATTTTAGCAATTACTCTCGATTGTAATTATCCCACATTCGAATAAACTTGCCAATCTACATGCTCTAGCCTCCGCCTCAAGTGGTGTTAAAGCTCCTATAATTTTCAAGTTCCCATCCAAAACTCTTTCTCTGTAATCACTGGGCAATAGAAACAATACAAGAGTTAGGAGTTGTTTTGTTAAATGTTGTATCTATATTAACTTTGATGTCACCCTGATTAGGTGGGATCCACCCAGTTTTAGATATATAATGTCCTAAGTGTACTTGAATATCACTCATAATATTCTCATTCTCAAGTAATATGTCTTGATTAATATGTTTTGAACAGTTTTGTTTAACTGTCATATCTCAAGACCTCAGAAGCATTGTTATTGGCACAAATATATTCATCATAGGTCTGATAAACTAATCTTACTGAAATTAAAGGGCCGGAGACTTTACCTTGGAATATACAATTGTTCATTTCTTTCTAAATGTGTCAGACCAATGTTACATCTATTTTTTCACTAAGTCGGCCTTTTGATCCAGTTTCTTGGAGAAAATTTATTAAAAATTCATCTCACTTACATACTAAACTTGTAGGACCTTTAAGTAAAAGAAAATTAAGTGGTGAAGCAAGCCAATCCTGACTAAGTTTTTTACCTGTCCAAAAAATTATCATGACTAATTTTTTATCTAAACTTATATAATTTGAAAGTGCAATGTTTTATTTTTTTATTTAATTTGAAATTTATAGTGATATTTTTATTTATAATCTTTTAAATATTGAATTAGTATTATTTACGCTCCTTCCTATTCAACAGAAACTATTACTAAACATTTAAATAAGAATACGTAAATAGAATTTATACATATGCAAAGAATAACAATTTATACATATACAATAAGTTTAAATAAATAATTGATTACATTTTATTTATATTTAATTTTTCAACTATTATGTTTTTTATGTTAATGATATATATTATTCTTAAAAAGATAATCATATTTTTAGCATTAATGCATAATTCATTGTTTTTCATTTATATCATGTACAATATCATTCAATATAACATAATCTTAGTTATTTTAATGTTTGACACTAAATTTTGGTTATATATTATTTTTATGTTACATAAAAATGAATGAAAAAAAAATTATTTTTTAATTTTAAATATATTCAAATTATTTTAAGAAAATTTGTGAATGTAAATGTGAAGATTTAATTAATGTATATCATATTCAAGAGTTTTTTAAGCAAATCAAATTTTTGATTAAAAAAATTGGCAAAAAAACACCACTAGAAAAGTCATTTGGTTTCCATCACTCTGATCAAGGTTCGACAGCCGCCTCACAAGAAAGGTGGTCATCCAAATTCCGTCTTTCATTAGACTCATGTTTTAAGATAAAGACGGTCATCGAGTGACCGCTTTTCACCTGAACCATTTCTTTAAGTAAAGGAGGTCATTCAATGACCGTCTTCTTTACGATTTTGGTGAAAACTAAAGGGGGTCTTCTAATGTCCGCCTTTAACAGGAATTTTGTGTTAAAATAGAAACCCTCCTCATATCTCTCTTATATGTATACCATTTTTCATCTCCCACGCACACTAACTAAAAATTCTTTCAAAATTTTCCATTTTTCTTTCAAATCCTTGGGTATTTCATCTTAAATATAATTATTATCTTCATTTGTTATTATTTATTGTATATAACTTGCAAAAATGAGGTTTAATGGTAAAAATTTAAAGTAGTTTGAGTAATAATTTGTAGGAGTTTGATTTAGTATTGATCATAATGTGTTTGTTGTCTTTAATTTAGTATTGATTTTAATGTGTTTATTTTGTTTTTTAGGTTAATATGAAATATATATGGTAATGTTGATTTGGAGGTAGTATTTTTCGTGGTGGTAACGGTGTTGTTGAATATATGGGGGAGATTATAAACCATTTATGACCGGAAAAGATGTTGGATTAAATGGTTTAAAACAAGCGGTGTACGGCTTGCAATTGTAACGCTATTGAAGTAAATTTTGATTTAATATGGCGATGTCCAATTTCATCAAACCATCCACAGTTTCATGCTCTAGCCGTTGGGGATGACAATATTAAAGCGATGATAGTTGGGTGAAATAATGTGCCTTGTTCGGAAGATGGATGTGATTCCGGGTAAAGAAAAGAAACTGCATTTTAACGTGATGAATAATATTGATAACAACTGGATCAAAACAATTCTGAGAGGAACGGGAATTACGCAAGTCTCAGAGGAAGAAAAGGATCGTATTTGGTAAGAGAAGGTAGAGGAGCGTTTAAATAAAGTGGAAGCAGCTCAAACTTCCTTAGCCAATGATGTGGCACAAATCAAAGCCAATCAAGTGCACATCATGACACTACTTGAGCAATTAAAGAAAGATCCAGTAAATCATATCTTGGATGTCGATAATGCGAGGCAATAGCCTCGAGAGTATGTTCTCTTTCTGTCTTACCATTTCTGTAAATGCTTTATCTGATAATTTCAATTTCTTTTTCGAGTCTTTTTCGAGTCGTGGGGACACGACTCATTTTGAGTTGGGGGTGTGGGAATTCGTTGTCTCTCATCTCCATTTTTCTGTTTTCAGGTAAAAATTAAAAATTTTAATACATGGGAATTAGATGTAGAGTGTGTTTAATAGCTTGAAAGCATAAGCTCAGTAAGTTAATGATAGAAAGTAGTATGTTTATGAGCTATTTTATTCTGTATGCTTTGAGTATTTGCAGGAAAACACACATTGATCGTAAAGAAAAGATTAGTTAGCAATGTGATAGAAAGTATGTTCAATCTCAAGGAGCCATGAGTGGTGTGTAGGCCGTGAGATCCAAGCTAGCTGATAAACCCATTTGATGAACGTGCTAAAGGTAAGAGAATAACAAAATTTTATAGTTTAGAAAGTGATTAAGTCAGCTCTTTCATAGGCCCCTTGTTGCCTTTTAGCTTGTTGTCCCATTTATTATATTTTATATCCTTCTCAACCCCTTCTAGCCTTTCTAAAGCCTTTTTATTTAACCACATTTAAGCCATATCCCTTTAGATTATAGGACTTTTCTATATGACCCGCACTCGAATCGCGATGCATAGACAATTGTTTTAGAGCTTGAGTTTGGGGTAGTGGGTCCACCATTATGGGAATGTTATTGGGTTGGGATTTTTGAGCTTATTAATTATGCTCTGTTCTACATATTGATGATGATTCACAGGTTTATATTGTCACCCTTTGCCAGGGTGATAGTGAATGAAAAAAAGCTAAAAAGCATGCAAAGAAAAGAAAAACAATCTATGAGAAAAATAGCGGGATATCTCAACATCAAAAAGAGTATACAAAAGAAAAATAAGTGAATTGAAAAGAGTATATATTTGGACCGGCAAAGAGGAATTTTATGCGAACATCTTTATGCTTTAATTTGTGTTATTTGGGATGCTACTTTGTGCATCAAGAAAAATCATTGGGTTGAGTGAGAAACGTTTTATGAGAGTAACTCAAGCTCTAGGGCGATTCATTGATGGCTAGTGAGGCGAGAGGCAAAATCTCACTCTAAATTATCCAAATATACTTATCATACCGTCCCTAAGCCAACATTACAACCTTAAAGACCTTTTGATTCTTTGTTATGTAATCTAGAAGTGATTAAGCCAATAGAGAGTAGTTAAGTGGATATTTGGATACTAGTGAAGTTCGATGAACAGTCTATAGCCTCCTTGGTGAACTGAGTAAAGTTCCTCTCCTTCTTACATTGCGAAGCTAATCTAATCTTGAATTCAAGCCGTGTTGATTCTTGATTGTGAATATGAGAAGTGTACAGGTATGTAGTTTGTAAATATTACTACAAGATTTTTTTTGAGTAGTTGCTTTATGTCTATTCTATATATTCTACTATCTTCTTTCCCATTGTGCTTAATTGACCTAGGTGTGTATTTAGAGTCTTCCTTTTGTTTTTATCTTTATTGTATCGGGATGATACAACTTTGAGTTGGGGGTCTTGATGTCTCCCCATTTGTGATGATTTAATATTAAGTGGAGACATCATTTTTAGTGTTTTAGAAGTCTAAATACTCGATTTTCATATGTATTAGTACACTTCCCTATTTCTTGTCTTGATTTAATGAATTGTTTTTTTTAGAACATATTGGGTTTAATTATTTATTTAGTGTGAAGTTTTAAAGATATATATGGACATTAATTATATTCCAAGTCAATTTTAAGAGATAAAGGAAAGAAGATATACATGGAAATTGGAGAAAAGAAAGGAAAAGCTAAGATATGGAAAGATAAAGTTGCCAAATAAATCTGAATTCAAGCACCCACGACCATATAAGTGATCATAAATAAAGATTGGCTAAGAATTTGGAAGAATGGTATGAAAAAAGTTAAAGAGGTTTCCGAGACGATCAGTTTCGACTATTGGAACACATCAAGCAGATAAGTATTGAAGCAGTTATGACCAAAACAAAACAGCGGCAGATTATTACAATTTCTATATTTTAGTGTTACGAATTTGAGTTGGGCTTGGAGTCCAAGTTACTTGTCTTCCACTCCAAGAAAACGAATTAGGTCTTCTAAACACCTATAAATACACCCTTATAACTCTTGTAAAAAAGAAGCCTTGCCTCACATAAAATTAGTCCTTAAGGTTTATATCATAGAGTTATTGTAGAGAGCAAGATGAAGTATTTTATTCAATATTTTAGTTTATTTGTTTCAGGTATGAACTAATTTTCCCATAACTTAGGTTTTGCATCAAGTATAATCTATAAATTCTATTTTCTTTCTATCTAAGTTTCTTTGGGAATTATATGTTTTAATTTGATATTAGATGCTTACACATATATTTGTTTATGTGTTTTGAATTATTATCTGTCCTAAACCTGATCACTTTAGGCTTTCTTAAGAGTAGTTAGATGGTCGCTCGGAAGGGGTGTCTAATTATTGAAACACCACATAACGTCTAGTGTCCGGTATTGCTCCTGACAACACCACCCTAACTAGATAGTCATTAGGGTTTGTTTTAATCACCATATCACCAATTAAAGGAATTGTTTGCTTAGGGCCTTGGTAGCGCTTGAAAACCCTATTTGAAACTTCCTCGTGGTTGTGCTATAGCCCCCTTAGTCGCTCTCAAGGTTTAAGGAATGGGAATTTAAAATCCTGACTAACTATCTAAGAGCTATTATCTCCCTTATTAACTGAATTTGATAGACAGAAGTAAAAGGATTAGTGCATACTAGCAAAACCTAAGCTATACTCTCTCATCTCATATTTCTTCGTATTTATTTTATTTTATTTTGTTTAGTTTAGTTTAATTAATAATCTCCCAATCAATCATCTTTATTTTATGTCTTTTAATTATTAATTGCTACTCTTATTATTTGCTCATTCGTGTAACACACTAAGTCCCTGAGAACGAATTCAACTTATCATTAAAACTTGCATACGTCCTGTAATACTTGCAGTACCGTGCCTGTGTAGGGTGATTAGTGTATTGTTTTCTGCCTTATTTTTATCTTATTATTATCTTATTTTATCACACCCTAGGCTACAACAATATACTTAGAAGTTTTTTCTTTAAACTTGTAATTGTCCAAAATATTTTTAGTTAGGCATTAATCTTATTAGTAATCCTATACACCCCCTCTAATACTTTCAGAGTATAAATGCACTATCCCAATGAAGATGAAGAAGGGTAGCGGGTATCCTTCAAAGATATCCGCCAAACCAATATGAGTGCTCTTTTTTGGAATTGCCACGGCATTCGAGCACCCTTGACAATCCAAGTTTAAAACCTATGTTGGCTCGTTTTGATCTGTTTGTTGTTATTTTGTGTGAAACTATGCTTTGCGAGGTGGACTCGCGTGAAGTTGTGTGTCAGTTTAAGTCCTTTGTTCATGATCCTACGGGATCAGCCTCCCACTCGGGCGGTTTTTTGATTTTGTGGCACTCAAGTGTGGGTCTTTCTATGTCCTTTTGATGTTAGTCTTTCGTCGTGTTGCTTATTAATGAACCTGGTTTTGTTTATTATATTGAGTGTATTCGTTCCCCTAACAGGTTTGAGGATAGATCACATGTTTTTGAAGAAATTACTAAATGGAGCTCTTCTACAAAAGATCCTTGGATCATTATGGGTATTTCAACCGTGTACTTAATATTAATGAGAAATCCAGCGAAAATCTAGCTACCATGGCACATAAACGACTTTATAAATTTTAGTAGTAATAATGGATTGATTGAAATTAAGTCACATGGTTGTTTCTTTACTTGGAACAATAGGGAAGAAGGAGTCAAGTTTGTTAAAACAAAAACTGATAGAGGAATGGCTACCTATGACTGGAGTTGCAAATTCCCCTATGCTCAGATTACGTACCCCCTGCCATAGGCTTTGATCACTCACCTTTAATCTTACAGTTTGATACATCCCTTAAAGACAAACAAAACGGCTTTAAATTTGAGAGTTTTTGGCTTGACAATCAACAAGTTTATGAGTTTGTGGAGGATTCTTGGAGAAAAAGGGATTATAGACCTCTACTCATGGAATTTATCTTTAAAAGGGTATTACCACTAAGGAGTTACAAGATTGGAGCAAAAGTACCTTCAAAACCCATGAAATGGAGATAAGAAGGATTAAAGACAAGCTTATTCAGATTAACAATAAGGATTAAAGATTCTAATAACAACTGGGTAGAAAATAGTGAAGGTATTAAGAATTGTTTTCAGGAATTTCATTCTAATATTTTTCATGAACAAGGAGCAGATAGTGGGAAAATGGCAGAGGCCTCAGAGTTTATTAAACCAAAAGTGACTCAAAGCATGAATGTCACTTTATCAAAGCTTCCTAATATTGAGTAAGTGAAGGAAGTTATCAAGGATATTTCTCCTACTAAAGCTCCAGGCTCTGATGGCCTGAATGGTAAGTTTTACAAATAATTTTGGCCTATTATTAGAAATAATATTTTTAACTTGGTTGTGGACTTTTTCAACAACAACACCCCCTTGGATTATATCAATGACACTTTGATCACCCTTGTCCCCAAAGTTTTAACGCAAGAGAACTTATGGGATTTTTTACCCATCTCTTGTGTGAACTTTTTCTACAAGATTATTGCAAAGATATTGGCTGATAGGTTGCGTTATTTTATGAATGATATAGTGTCCCATCACAGTTTGCTTTCATTAAAGGTAGGGTTATGCAGGATAATATCTTGATTTCTCAAGAGATTTCATTCTATATGAGTAGAGCTAGGAAAGATGGAAGAACCCTAGCCGCTTTAAAAATTGACATGAAAAAAGCCTAAGATCAGGTAAGGTGGAGTTTTCTTCTCATGGTCCTTAAAAAGGTAGGTTTATGTGATAGATTCATAGGTTGGATACATAATTGTATTTCAGATTTTTCTTTTCAAGTTAACCTTAATGGTAGAAGAATGAAGACCTTCAGTCCAGGTAGGGGTTTTAGACAAGGGGACCCCTATCTCCTTTTCTTTTCACCATTATGACGGAAGCACTTATAAGTATTATTGATAAATTATTTTGTGATGATAAGATTAAGGGTATCCAAATTAACAAAAGTTACCTTATGATTTCCCACTTACTTTTTGCTGATGATTCTTTATTCTTTCTTGGTCTAGAAGGAACTAATATCCAAAGTTTTAAGGAGTGTTTGAATTTGTACTGTGAAAGATCAGGGCAAAGCATTAACTTTGATAAGTCTGCAGTTATCTTCAGCAAATAAACTCCTAAGGAAATTAGGGAACAATTGGTTAAGGATATTAACATCAAAGAAACTTCATATTTGGGGAGCTACCTTGGGATTCCCTTTTGACGTAAGAGGTCCAAGGTGGAAGCACTGGAATGGATAGCTAGGAAGCCGTTTCAAAAAACTGATGGATGGAAGGCTAAATTACTGTCAGATGGGGGCAAGGAGATTTTAATGAAAGAATTGCTACATGCTATACCTAATTATGCAATGTCCATTTTTCCTTTCCTGTATCCTTCTATAATAAACTTATTCATGCAATATCCAACATTTGGTGGAGCTCAGGAGGGAAGAAACACACTCATTGGATGGCTTGGGAGAAGGTGGTTGTGAGGAAGATTTTGGGAGGTATGGGCTTTTGATATTTCAAACGTATGAACACGACGCTCCTTGCAAATCAAGATTGGAGATTGATGAACAATCAAGATGGTCTAGCTTTTAAATGCTTAAAGGAATTTATTTTCCCAAAAATAAGTTCATGGAGGTACAACTAAGGCAAAGTAGAACCTGGAGTTGGGAAAGTATTCTTAAAGGAAGAGACTTCATCAAGAAGCACATTATTCATCAAATTGGCAATGGTAAGAATACTAATATCTGGACTGATAATTGGATTAACTCATGTCTGAAAGTTGACAAACATGATAATTGCAACATAATAACAGTCAATCAACTATTCCTACCTAATACACTTGAATGGAATAATGAACTCCTTGACAATCTGTTTCCTAGACCTATCATTCCTAATATCAAAAGGACTGTCATTTCTGGTATGGGGGAGGCAGATAAAATTATTTGGCCCCATGCTAAAGATGGAACCTATATACAAAGACAGGTTATAAAATGTTAACGAAGGAAATTTTCTTTAAATCACCTTAGAATGTTAATAATGTGGCTGATGTTAATACTACCTTATGGAAGGCTGTGTGGGGGTCTAACATCCCAAACAAAATTCATGTTTTTTGTGGAAAGCTTGTAATAATGGTATTCCAACTTATAACAATCTTTATGTTCGAAATTGCTCTAATTCGAGGGATTGTATCTGGTATTTGAATAAAACTGATACGGTGGAACATTTATTGGTTAATTGTAAACTGTGTTGTATTGTATGGGCTGATTCTGCCCTTTAGATCCATGTCATTCTTGATGAGCGGCTAATATTAGGATACTGGTTACTCAAAACTATAGAAGCCTACTCTGAATAAGGGTGGGACAATAGGAAGGTTACTAACTTTATTATGACTACAATTTGGAACATATGGAAGGCTAAAATGAAAACCATACATAAGGAGACAAAATTTGACTGTGATAATGTTATTTGGGCTACTAATAATCTCATGCCGGAACTTCACAATGAGAATTGGTCTTCTACCGCTAACAATAATATAAGGAGTGATCTTAATCAAAGGGAGCACCCTCAGACAAGTAATCAGACCAGTAAATGAGACTGCAGAGGTTAATTTGATCTTACACTGCGATGCCTCCTTCAACTTTCAATTTGAACCAACAAGCATCAGAGCAAAAGTGAGAAGCAGGGACAACACCATTAAACGAGATTTCAAAGATGCAGTACATGGCAACTCGAGTCTTATTGGAGAAGCTTGGGCTGTCTTCAAAGTGACCACCATTAGTACGAGATACCTGAATCACAAGAAATGAGTTTGTTCTGATAACCTTGAAGCTATTCAAGGCGTTAAGCAAATGTCAGTGGCAAGTTGGACCATAAAACCTATATTAGCTAGGATTAAGCGCATAGCGGAGGAGGCGAGAGATTTGACCTTCAGTTTCATCCCTAGAAATCTTAATCAAAGATAGGATCAACTTGCGAAAAGTGCTAGGCATGAAGCTTTGAATCTGATTGGACATGATCCTAGTGATTCTTTACTAGGCTCTTTCAAAAAACTTGGAATTGGTTAAATTTTGTATTTTCTTTGGGGTACTTAGTACCACCCCCCCCCCTGACCAAAAAAATAAATAAATTTGGATAACAAATATTTAGGTTGGGAAGATTTTTTTTTGTTCAAATAAGTTGGGAAGATTAATTTTGAAGGATGGAGGGGGAAATTAGAAAGAACTAATATTCAAGTTGGGAAGATTATTTTTGAAGGATGAACGAGAGAGGAGAGGCTAATATTTTTCCCCGAAAATATTACTCTATTAAAACTTATTAAAAATTAGCCAATTCCGGAAGGAACAACCTTGTTTTTTATTATTTCAGCTAGCCTACTTGGGTATGTGTCAAGACACGAGCCAACCATTTTGCCAGATAGCTTATACTTGGCTACCCCATCAGCTAACCTATTCCTATTTTGATTAATCCATCTAAAAAATAGGGTCGGAAACAAAATAAATACTATTAATAATATTACAAACCTTAGGAATAGAATCAACGGTAGCATGACATTAAGGCAATCACTCTCTATTATCGCTCTTGATCCCACTAAATCTCGAGCAGTGATACAAGCTTTAAGTATTCCCAAGGCTTCTGCTTCAATTGGAGAATCTGCTGCTACATCCCAAGATATGCACTCTTTTATGTTGCCTAGATGGTCCCTGGAAACACAAGAAATAGATGCATGTTTATTAATCATTGTAGCATCTCAATTAATTTTAATAATATTAGGAGGGGGTGGGATCCATTCAACCTTTTCCATCTCTTCCTTGTTCTTATTTTCATTTCCTATCTTAACAGTTTTGTTTTGATTTGTATTATCCTTCAATTCATATTTCACATCCTTAGGATAATATGTATTTTCATATTTTTTTCATTCTTTTCTTGCCTTATCAATTGTATATAGTGGGTCCAGCTTCATATATTTGAGTTTATTATCATTTCTACTCTTCAATATGTGCCACATAAGTGTGCACACTTGTTCAAATGTAAAGTTATCTTTCTCATTCAGTTTCTTAGACCTTTATACTAAACTTACCGTCCAAGTGTCCATCTTAATGGATGACTGGTTGCAAGATAATAGGTTAAAGGGGGAGGCAAACCATACAACTATTACCCAATCACAATCAAGCAATAAGTGTTTTGTAGTTTTAATCTCTTTGTTACAAATATCACATAAATGTGTTTTGATTACTTTCATTTTGAAAACATTCACATTAGTAGTAAGTAGGTTTTTAACTACTCTCCATATAAAGTTTCTTATCTTGGGGGCCACTTTTATCTTAGAGGGGATATTATGCGAGGTTCTCGCTTTATTATTACTTTTCATACTATAAGTTTTATCTTTATCCTTTTTTAGTAATTGTTAACATTTTTTAAATGAGTATACACCTTGTTCGTCCTCATTCCAGTAAGGGATATCATTACCTCCTGAGTGAGGTATAAAAGTGTTAAAGATTATATTAGCTACTTTAGGTTGATACAGTTCCTTGTATGTGTCTATATTCCATCTCCTTTCAGTTATAATAAAAGATCTTCAACTTATTTAAAATCTTCCCTTTTTGGTTTAATAACTTCTTCTATATAAATGATCCATTTATCAGTATGAAGGTTAATGGTATTCCTATCTCGAATTTTCCACCTAATATTGTTGCTCATTATTTCTCTTCCACTCATAAGGCTCCTCCAACCCCAAGAGGGTGAGCTCCCTAATTGAGCTTCTAGAAATGAGCAAGATAGAAAATATTTACCTTTAAGTGTTTTATATAAAAGATATTCCTTTTTATTAATTAAATTCCATGCTAATTAATTAATCTAATAACATCCAGTTTTATATTTTCCCAATACTTTTTATAGAAGAATCCTAGGTAACCATCAGGTCCAGGGGTTTTATTTGCCCCTGGTTCTTGTATAACACTGAATATTTCCTCTAATTCTAAAGGTCTATTCATAATATTATTCATATTTTCATTAACAGTAGTTTTTACTAAGTTTAAAATATTTTCATAATCTTTATTCCCCACTGTTTTGAATATATTATCAAAGTAATCTTTAATGTTGTTATTAATATCACAAGAATTTTCTATCCATTCACCATTATTCGTAGTAATTCTAGTTATTTTATTAATTTTTCTTCTTTCTTTAGTAGAGGCATGGAAAAAGGAAGTATTTTTATCTCCCTTTCTCAGCCAGCTGATTCTTGACCTTGAAGCCCAAAAATATCCTTTCCACTTCCATACCTCTTCCATCTTTTTTATAGTATCATTATATTCCTCCCAATTTTTAGTATTAGGATCATTATAAATTCTTTCTAATTTATCCATATAGTTATAAATATTTTTTCTGTTATTATTAAATTTTTTCTTACTCCAAGTAATAAGCAGATTACTACACTTTTTGAGCTTACAACTCAGTGCATCTCTCATCAAATTTCCATTAATGTTTTTAATACTCCAAACTTTTTTAATGATTTCCAAACATTCTGCTTCTTCAGTCAATATATTTTCAAAGTAAAATCTTCTACCTTTGTTAATGTAATTTTCTTTCATAAATAGGACTTGTGAGAATGGTTTGACCCAATAGCTGGGAGTAAAGCAATCCAGGCATTTGGGAAAATATCTCCTAGTTTCTTATTTCAAAAGGCCCAATCAATTAGGGATTTGATCATTTACCCCTCACATCCTTCATTAGTCCAGGAAAATCTACGACCTTTACTAACTATTTCTTCTAACTTGTGATGTTTTATAAAACCATTAAAGCTGGTCATAGCTTCCCCTCCTTTTTTCAAAAGTACTTCTAATATTATTAAAATCCCCAGTACGGTTCCAAGCCTCATTATTAGGAGGGAACAACTGCTATAAAAATCCAGGCATTGTTTTTTAATCTTATCATTAGGGGCACCATACATAAAGGTTATGTAGAAGTCAATTCCTTCATGTTTAATATTGCAGTGAAAATGATTAATAGATTCACTAAGGATTTTAATATTAACCGAGTCTTTTATAAAAATTGCTAAACCCCTACTCAACCCACTGCAACAGTCTCTAAAAGGGTCATATTAAGATTCTTTCTAGTTTTCTAGGAATGGTTGATTCTTTGTGTTTGAGGGGTTCAAGTCGTAGATTGTTCAGGTGGGGAGTAGTGAATCCATAATGGTAAGAAGATTCGAAGAGAATGTTAGAGTTTTGGTTAATTGAGATTGATTTGGGTGAGGATTGGTTTAGGTTGGGAGAGAAATTAGGGTTCGCAATGTTAGGATTGATCTGACCAGATCTGGGAGTGATGGTGTTATTTGGGTTAGTGTTTGGCCTTGAGTTTATTATGGTCTGGTTGATAACAATGTTTGGGCTTTTTATTATTGGGCTTGTCTGAACAAAGCTACCGAATATCACTTTATTTCCACATGGGGGTGGTGTTTAAAGTTGTTTGACTAGGGTCTCTGGCAGCTTGGCAAGCTTGACCCCCCCTTGTTTATAATTTTATTTTTTTTCCTTCTCTTTCATACCCGCTCCACTTCCAATATAAAACAAAATCTCATCGTCCTTACTCCTCTCCACCGCCTCTCCTTGTACTTTCTTTGTTCCACTATCACCAGTACTACCAAATTTAAAATTTCTGTTAGTACTATTGACCCCGTTAACTCCTCCATTACTGAGTTCACTACCGAAGTGATCTCTGATGTCTCCTCATTTATGATAATAAAATCTATTTCTGAGACATCATTTTAGGCGTATTTATTAGTTTATAGGTCGAATTTTGCATGATTTAGTACACTTTCCTATTTTTTGTCTTGAATTAATTAATTATTAATTTTTAGAGCATATTGGGTTTAATTATTTATTTAGTGTGAAGCTTTAGAGATATATGGTAATTAATTAGAGTCCAAGTTGGTTCAAAGAGCTAAAGGAAAGAAGATAAACATGGGAATTGAAGATAAGGAAGTAAAAGCTAAAAATATGGAAAAGGAAAAGCTGCCTTAAATATGAATATCTGCACCTACGACCACAAATCATCTTATATCTTAAAACCGGTGAGGAATCTGGAGAAACGGTCAAGAGAAAAGTTGAAGATCTTTCCGAGAAGATGAATTTCGAATACTCATACACGTCAAAAGGACGAGTATTGAAGCTTCTAGGACCAAAACAAAAACGGGGCTGATTCCATATTTTTGGGCTACGAATTTGAGTTGGGCTAGGAGACCATTATTTACCTTTTCCGTCAAGAAAATGATTAGGTCAACCTATACACTATAAATACAGCCTCTTAACACTAGAAAATCATCCTTGGTGGAACCTTAAGCCAAGAGGAAGCTTACAACACAAGAAAAGAAGTCTAGAAGGAGCTGTTCATCAATAATGTCTTCTTCAACCTCTGAATTTGTAATTTCTTTCTTTTCTTCCATTAGTATGAACTAAATTTCTATTAGCTTGAGTTTTAGAATATATGTATGAACCCTATTTTTTATTGACATCTATCTAATTTGGGAATTTTATGTCTTAAATTGAATTATTGTTTTTATTCTCTGTTTATGTGTTTGTAGTTATATTCTGTGTTCTTGTGGATCGCGACCATATAAAATTACCATCTAGTAGTTAGGTCACCATTGACAACGGTGTTTAATTACAAGTTTAGCACATAACGTCTAGTGTACGGTTTAGATCTGACAAATCAACCTTACTAGATAATCACCATGGTTTAGTGTATTGCTATTTACAAATTGCAGGAACAGTTTGCTTAGGACTCCTTATTGACACAGGTAAACCCTATTTAAAACTACCTAGCGCAATTGGGACTGATTATTGAAATACTACATAAATCACCCTTACATGTTTAGAACGGCAAAACTAGTGGGGATCACATGCTATTTACTCAAGCTAAACTCTCATACTACTTCTTCTCTTGCATTTAAATTCCTGTCTTTAATTTCTTAGTTTAATTTAGTTAATTGAAAATCAAATAAAAATCTATTTGTCTTTACTTTTTCTGCGTTTTATTTATTCTAGCTTTTAATATTTGCACTTGATTATTGCATAAGATTCCCCTAACCTTCGTAGTCTCTGCGGAACGAATCTTACTTAATCATTAAAACTTGTATACGATCTGTATACTTGTAAGACCGTGCCAGCTTAGGGTGTTTATTTGCACTTTATTTATATCATATTTTATCACACCCTAGGCCAAACCAATCTCCCACCCTGTTCGACTCGGGACGAGTCTCGTCACTGAGTTGGTTCTTGTTAATCATACTTTTCGTAAGTGATTTCTTCTCTTCTTCATATTTTTGAATCATATAGGTTTGAGTTGGTCCTCTAGTTGATATTTTGATCCAACCCCCTAATTCAGGAATTGCCTTAGGGTTTTTGCATTCGCCCTCTTCGTGATCGAATATACCACAACTGTAGCATACCTGACCAATGGTTTCATACTTTAATCTAATAAAAGTTGGTTTACCTTTAGATTCACAGTAGTTGATTACATCGACAAAAGGCTTTTTGAGATCCCAGTAAATTCTCACTCGAGTGATTGAAGAGTCATCAAATTTCTACTGAAGTAGGTAGTTCAATCGTGTGTACCATACCAAAGTATCTAAGCATTTTACTTAGGAATTTTGTAGTGAGTAGATTAATTGGGATACCAGAAACTTGAATCCACTTGGTAGTATTTTCAACTTCTTTCTTAACATTCCAGCTGTATTGATTGATTGCTAAGTGTTTTCCCTGAACGGTCAATGGTCTTTGTTCCCAAACTTTGGTTTTGTCTTGTTCACAAACAAATTTGATCTGTACCGTGTTTGAGCTAAGTTTTTCAACTTTGACCTGCTTATTTAGACCCCAATAATTGGTGATATAATTTTTAATAAGTACAAAGTTCACTTTCTCTTAAAATCATGAAATTTTCCTTAAGAGAGTGCATATTTTCTGTTTGTAAATAGAATCTTTGTCTGGCGTTATTACTAACTGCTTATTCTTTGCTAGGGGATGAGAAGAAATATAGAAATACATGGCTCAAAGAGAAGGAAAGGTAAGATGAAAAGAAAGCTAGATATAAGGAAATTGAAAGAGGAAAAACAGTGATACTATGATTTTATTAGGTTAGATCACTGTAAATGGAAGGAGGAAGCCAGCAAAACGTGTATTTTGATGGATGATTATGTGTATTATATGTTTATATGTATGATAAACTGTGAGGGAGAGTGTTTAGGCTAGAGAGGAATTTCATAGTTCTATCATCATATACTAATATTTAAACTGAAGGGAAACTGGAGGAAGTAAAGTATATTTTTATCAAGAATTTTTTCTAAAAGATCGAATAAATTACCATTGTATCTCATAATCTAAAAGGAATCTTAAATTTGTCTACATATTTAGGTGTTAGAATTGTAAATTGTGAATAATAAAAGATATTAAAAAAATTATTACATATAAAATGAACAAAGTAACTTATAGAATAAAATTGCATTGAAAAGATAGGAAAAAAAACTCTCAGCGTAGCAAGAACAAAGAGAACGAAGTACAACCACCAGTGCTTCTTTCAATCCAAACTTGGCGGAGCCGCTGCAAGAGAAACGCTGGCTACGGGGGAGGCAGGGGGATCATTAAGTGACGTGATGATAACAGATATATAATAAACATTTATATAGTTTGAATTATTTTATAAAGCCGCTGACTATTTACCGCCACCTCAATCTGTTGACCGTTGACTTTGACCGCTGAATTTTCCTGGTTGACATTTTTTCAACTCGGCCTACCTGAAGGTTTTTCGACGTTTCGGATCTGCTTTCGAAGTAAGTTTCTCCGAATTTTGAGTAGTTTTGCCGTTTTTCTTGATTTGTTCTTTGACCACGTTGATCCAAGCTGTTTTATCTATTGACTGGGTTTGTCGGAAGTGTTCCTAAGGTTGTCCAACATTCTAAATCAACTTTTGAGGTATGTTTATCCAAATTTTGAGTTATTTTGCCATTTTCTTGTATTGTTTTATAACTTTGTGGCTATTATAAATTTGATTAGACCGCAATACAAGATATTCGTTACGGCATGGTTCGTTTACTTTGACCTCTCAAGTTTTGGATTCTTTGAATAAGGTTATTCTTGACATTTACCTACACTGATCGAGGTATTCGTTAAGATTTTCCGACATTCTTAGTCCATATGAGGTTAGTTTCTCTAGTTTTTCGTGTAGCTTGCTCTTGTTATTGTGTTGATATGTTGCTTTTACTCATTGCAACTTTTGGATAATTACAATACACGACTTTTGTTTTCGCAATTTAAGGTATGGGATTATACTCGTGCACATAAATTTGGAAGAAAATTTATATTGGGGTTTTTTCGATATCATATACCAGAATTTTGGATGGAATGCAAAGTGAATATGTTGAGCAATCTTCATTTTTGAAACCTTTTATAATATAAAAAATCAAATTGATTTGGATTATCATTTTGTGCGGGTTTATATTTCTCGTATTGCCTTTGGTGTTAGTACTCATGGTTAGTTTGCAGATTTGTTGACCGTTGAGTTTGAAATCTATTTCAATTGTTTCTTAGACTTTATTGGCGCTCTTCGTTTTAAATTAAGCCATACAGAGATTTTTAGTTATGACATTTAGGCCAAGTGTTCCTTGGACCTAGTTGGCATGCCATTTGTATTTAGCCCTTCGAGGTTTATTCAGCCTTTCGAGACTTATGTAGCCCTTCAAGGATTTTTGGAAGAGGAGGATAGATATTTGAAGACTGGCGATTTATTTCTTGACTCCCTAGCGGATTCTTCGTCAAGATTGTCCTTCGAGACTTATTCAGTCCTTTGTAACTTATTCTGCACTTCAAGGTTTATTCAGCCTTTCAATGCTTATTATTTCCTTCGAGACTTATTCAACCTTTTGAGGCTTATCCAGACCTTTCAATGCTTATTGTTGATCTATTTCTTGACTCCTTAGCGGATTCTTCGTCAAGATTTCCCTTCGAGGCTTATATTTCGTCTTTCGAGACTTATTCAGTCCTTCGAGATGTATTCAGTCCTTCGTGACTTATTCAGTCCTTCATGACTTATTCAGCCCTTCGAGGCTTATTCAGTCCTTCGAGACTTTTTTGATGATTTATTTCTTGACTGCCTAGCGGATTCTTCGTCCAGGTTGCCCTTCGTGGCTTATTTAGCCATTCGATATTTATTCAGTTCTTCAAGACTTATTCAGTCTTTCGTGACTTACTCATACCTTTGAGACTTATCCAGTCCTTCGTCACTTATTTAGCCCTTCAAGGCTTATTCAGTCCTTTGATACTTTTTGATGATTTATTTAACTCCCTAGCGGATTCTTCGTCAAGATTTCCCTTCGAGGCTTATTCAGTCCTTCAAGATCTATTCCATCTTTCGTGACTTATTCATTCCTTTCAGACCTATTCAGCCCTTCGAGGCTTCTTGGAAGAGGAGGAGAGATATTTTTGAAGATTGGTGATTAATATCTTAACTCCCAAGCAGATTCTTCGTCAAGATGGAGATATTTTGTTCGAGGTGGAGATCTTTGCAGTTTTTGGGTCTCGATTACCGAATTTGTTTCAAGGTAAAGATTGTTAGACTTATGACCCAAATTCATCTTTATAAGGTCTGGCCCATTTAGTTATAAACCCTAATATATATATTTACCTATAAATACATTGTATTGTATAGGTTATTAGTTAACCCGTTCAATTGGCAGCAACTATTAAACTCTCCTTTGTCAATCCTCTATAGTAAAATCTTCTCCTCTTCTCGTGGTTTTTCCCGATTTGAGTTTTCCACGTATACCAGTGTTCCTTTCGTTTCTTGTTTCTTATATTATATTTTGTTCTGCGATCCTAATTTTAACATGTGGTTAAGCGAGATAAATTCCCAACCCTACTGTCAGCCCAAGTAAACAACTGATTGACTAAAAGAGAATGCTCTAATGAATCTTCAACTTTGAATGACAATCAAGGAACAACATCGTTAACTCCGCACTGGGAAACACCCCCAGGAAAACATTTGGTTGGCACGACGCTTTAGCAGGTACGAATATAGTTAACTCTGTGATAATTGATAGTAATGAAAATAAGGGAATGATGACTAGTGAGGGGGATAAAGATTTTACTTCACTCGTTGAAGATGATGAATTCATTGAGAACTATGAGTATGGCCACCTAGTAAGATCAAGAGAGAAAATTATTAAGGGGGTTGAATTGTGGAGTAATAATGTTGTGATTTGATTACTGGATTAAGTGGGTTATAACAATTGGGATACAAAGTTAAAACAAGTTTGGAGTCCAAAAAGTTATTTAAACTTGTGGGTGTTGGTCATGGTGAAATTATCTAGTAAAGAAGATTTGAACTTTGCTTTAGGATGGGGTCTGTGGATGATATTGGATCACTTTGATTGTCTCCAAGCCTTACGAAGTGCCTATTACTACTACTACGACATGGGTGAGAATCTCGAACGTGAGAATGAAAAACTAAACCTCATGGATTCTTAGAAAAACGGGAGATATTATAAGCAAGACCCTGAGAATCGATCCTGTAACAAAAACCAGGAAGAGAGGAAATTACGCGAGGTTAGATGTCAAACATGAACTCGATAAACCTTTGGTCCTGAAAATATATATAGGGGGTGAGATGTGTAAAGTCGAGTATGAAGGTTTACACATTGTTGCATCCTATAGTGTAATAAAATTAATCAATTCCTTTTAGAGCCACTTCCCGCAAGTATACAGATCTTTGACAAGTAATAAAGATAAGTACGAATAATCGTCTCCACATGGACTATCACTTTAGATAAATGTGCTCCAGTAGTGTAAAATTGTGGATTTTGTAATATGAATAATTTGTACGACAAAAATTTAAACAATAAAATCTCTATTTGGCTTTCAAATATTAGAGACTAAAATAAATAACGAGAGAACATTTTAACTAAAATAACGTAAAGTAAACAACTAATTAAATAAAAGATGAACTAAAGGGTGAAGAGTTGCTTGAGGAATTTCTTGTAGTCTTATATGTCGCTAGTTTAATGGTTTTATTGATAAGGATGAGTTGGTAATTCGCATTAGCTGGGATTCAACAATCCATCTAACTCATGTCGTTAGTTTAGAAGGCAACCTTAATATAACTAGGGGACTTAGCTAAGGATACCCTAGGTAATATCTTAGTGTATTAAATCTAACCCTATTGACTATCTAGTTAGGCAAGACATCCCGATTCACTACCGCACACTAGATGTCTATACGCTATGTTCGCAATCAAACCCCCCTCCTAGGTGTTAACTCAATCACAAGGGCTGCCCACTATTTGGTCAGAATATATGTAGTATTAACACACACACACACGTATAGTCAATGGAATAAATAAACATCAAACTCAATTAAACATTTGTCCCAAATTTAATAAAGCATTAACCAGCTAAGCATAAGTTCTTACATAAGAAACATTAAGAAATGAGAATTTAGTGCATACTAAAAGAAATAAAGCTAATGAAACATAATGATAAAATCATAATTAAAAGCAAAAATAAATGGTAGTTACTCTTGATGACGAAAAGAAATGATGGATAGTTGAGGATGAATCATTGGGTTTATGGACAACTTTGTCTTTTCTTCTCTTCTTCTATTCTGCCCTTGCTCCCTTGAGAAAATGAAATGTATTAATCGATCTATAATGATATGGGAGCTTCAAAATACTTATATAATAGCTAAAAATGTTTGGGACCCCTTTGTCTCACTTACTTAGGTTTAGAAGGACCCGACCCGTTTTTAGCTAAAGGTGGACTAACTCGAGTCACGGTGGAAGCAAATGGCATAACTTATTTATCTTAACTCCAGATTGTCTTCCGTCACTTCCCACACAACACTGACATCAAGCTCTTTCTTAATCAAAAGGAATAATATCCAAATATATTACCAATATTTTATGGTGACTGAAATAATATGACGTTAAGATATCTTCGGCAAATGCTCCAACTTTCCAAAGTGACTCTAGGCTCAATTTCCGCCTTGGATTGGGGTTTATTTTGAATTTTTGACTTCTTCTCTTTATATTGTTAACGTGTACCAACCATGTACCTAAAATATACACACTTAAAACACAATTAAGGCACACAATCTTTATAAATAGCATTATGACCAAAAGAAGATACAAAAGTACACTATAACAAACATTAGGGAAAATGCCCCACTTAGGCCCAATAAACTCCCAAAATACTGTCTCGTGGGTAGATTAATCCTTAAGAAAAAGCGAGAGACATCACACATGATTTACTTTGAATGTGGATGATTTGGGCACCAGAAGGAAAAATATGTATTAAATGGTCCCTAACAAAATATGGTTAAGGAGGTCAAAGGATATCAGAAAGAAGTGAACAAAGTAAATAGCGGATAGGTGACAAACATAGAAGAAGAATCGTTGTTTGGAGAATGGACGACGATACAGAGGAGAGGAAGAACAAAACACAAATAGGTATATTACTGTAAAAAGAGGACAAAAAAATGTTCAAACGATAGAGATTTTAAGTGTTATTAATTGAGGATAATGGATATAGTGCATCGAGGGGGGATAGAAAAAAGCCTTTGCAATTTAAGGAGGAAAAAAAATCATGCCGACAATATCAATGGGAAGAAATGGACTAAAGCAAGTGAGTATAAGGGGGAAGTTCGTGATACAAAATTATTGTAGCAACGGAGTCCGAGAAGGAAATGAGGTTGGAGCAGGAGTTGGGTCGGAAAAAAATTCAGAATGGAGGTTGATGAGAGTCAGATTTGATTTCAAGTAGGGGGGAAATCAGTTGGGGGTGAAAATGACAACTAAAAACATTAATAGATCTGTAGATGATACATGGACTAAACTCTCATACATTAATAGATCCTGGTTATTGCAATTCTACATAATTCTTCCTTACATGATTAGAATAAACAAGACTAGTGGGGATTACTTGCTATATCTTGAGCTAAACTCTCATACTATCTTCTTCTCTTATTTACTTTTCCGTCTTTAGTTTATTTAGTTAAGTTTCCTATTCCTAAAAACCAAACAAAAATTCTTTAGTCTTTTAATATCTTGCGTATTATTTATTTAGGCTTTCTTATTTGCACTTGATATTTGCATAAGTTCTCTCTAACTTTCGTAGTCTCTAAGGAATGAATTTTACTTATCATTAAAACTTGCGTACGATCTGTGATACTTGCAGTGAGTAACGTGCTAGGCTAGGGTGTTTATTTGCATCTATTTTATCTAATATTTTATGACACCTTAGCCGACACCAACAACGTACTATAGTGAACGCTTTTTTGAGAGTGTAGTAAGTTTAGATATATTTACTAATAATTTTTTAGGTCTCAGCTGTATTAAAAAAAGTACTTGTAAAATATTTTTAGCTATGCATTAGTTTTAAATGGTCTATTTTGTTTCTAATATTGGTAAGTACTACTTACTTTAGAGATTTAAATTTTTTTAGAAACAATTTGTTTTTTATAGTGTCGATAAAGTAATTTTTTGTCAACTGCTTAATAATATAAATAACATAATAATGTTAAGTATTACAAAAAATTATCCGATACCGCAAACCTACTTATCAAGTAATATAAATTGAGCTAATTGGGAAGGAGGAGAGATCCTCCAGTCAGCAAATAGTTTGCCAACAATCTTTTGTTTGGCGACCCAGTCAGCTACTCTATTACCTTTGCGGTTAACAAAGAAAAAAAAGGATTACAAGTCTCCGCAGTACCGCATATCGACTTAATATCATTACAACACTCAAGAATATTACAAGAGGTCATAGTAGCTAAGAGTTTAACTATCACGTCACAGTCATTTTCGGGAATAGTAGAGTTGGTAGGAAAACCTTTCGCTATCTCGCAGCCTCACATAACACCTTGAGCTTCTGCTTCGATAGAGCTTCTTGCCTCTATATCATTTGCATCCGCCTCAATCAAGTTGCCAAAAGAATCCATGACTATATAAGAAATAGCACAACCAGATAAAGTAAAGCTAGCATCGATATTTATTTTAATAATATTAGTAGGAGGTAGGCTCCAATTAGTTTTGCCAGTATTTTTAATATTAAGGTTGTTATCATTTCCTTCAATTAAAGCAAAGGAATCTGGAATTGAATCACTCAGCTCCTTTATCATTTTACCATCATTTGGATTTTGATTCACATCTTTATATTCCTTCCAAGTGGAGTAAGCTAAACTACCCCCATTGAATACAAAGTTATTTCTACCTTTCCAAATTTGCCAACAAATATTACTTAAAAGTGCAGCAAATTGTATATCTTGACTATGAGTAGCATTCAAAGAGGCAACCGTTTATGAAAACCAATCATCAATCCTTGAGGTGCTATTATTTAAGGGTTTCAAAGTTAAAGAGGAAGAGAACCACACAGCCCTAGCCCAAGGGCAAGCAAACTAAAGGTGCTCAGTGGTTTAATTATTGCAATTGCAAATTTTACAAACCTAAGATTTAGTACATTTTCTATTATAAAGGTCCACCTCTGTGGATATTTAATGCTTAATACATTTCCTCATGAAATTTTTTATCTTAGGAGAGCAATTCATATTCCATATTATTTTCCAAATATCTGGATCATTAAGATGTGAAAAAGAAGGAAGAAGGTCAGATACAGTTTTGTTTTTCTCGACTATTTCTTTTAAGTAACAAATAAGCAACTTTAACTGAATAATTTACATCTTTAGTAGAGTTCCAAAAACAGAGTCATTACGTTCATAAGTAGAGATAGGCATACAAGAAATAATTTTAGTTATCTCTGAATTTTATCCTAAACTAACATAGTTCATATTCCAATTCTTATTATTAGTTTGAAAGAATTCTTTTACTAACATTTTAGTATTATAGTATTATCTTTTGGTTTAATAACATCATTAACATTATTAATACATTTGTTATTTTGAATATTTATTTGTAAATTATTTCTCAATTTTTATTTATATCTTTTTCAAAAACCTTTCTATTTTTTAGAATACCTTTCCAACTAAAAAAAGAAGAATGGCCAATTTTAGTTTTTACAAAATTATTATTAAAATAATATTTTCCTTTTAATAAATTGGTAAGTAGTGATTTAGGATTATTCAAACAGTTAACTGTATAATATGTAAGATTTGGGGCAGATATCTTGTTTTATTTATAGACTTTGAATTTAGGGAAAATTAAAAATGTAAAATTTAAATTTAGGAGACTAAAATTTAGATTTATGAGAAGAGGCTAAAGCTAATTTTTACTAAATAATTTTACTTGGAAAAAAATTAAACCTTTCACTATGGGGACTGGGCTGCAGCCCTCAAGCCCCTACACCCGCCCATAAAAAAGTGAAGCCAAACACCATCTTTTTACTTAAAAGGTAATAGACATGCATGTGCAATTGCTGGTGAAGTCGCTATTAGTATAGAGCTTTTAAAGAATTCAATGCTTTCGTGCATAAATGGGGGAACATAATTTAAATTTAAAGGCTCTTCTTCCACACATGAAAGAAAACAAACAATTAAAACAGATAAAAATGAGTGGATGCTTCATGCTTATAGTTTGTCAACCTACAAATTAGATGTATCTAAGTCACATGGATGCATGTGCGATTGCTTTATAAGGACAACACAATTTTCTTGATTTAGTTTAGAGAGGAATGTAACGTATAATTCGACTAACATGTATAAACGTTTTAAATTTGAGGTGTTAAACGATTGCAGACCAAAATACTTGTAAATGGTATATGGGATGTGATGCTAAGTAACCGATCGAAAAATTAATTTAAGGCATTGTTTGAACTCATAACATATATCTATATAAATTATCAGGTAAAATTGATATGCTGTAATAACATTGATATTAATAATTCAAATTTGATTACTTAATTTTGTAATATCATTTTTCTATAATTATATTAAAATAAATATAAGGTTTTCCATTACATAATAACTATATATGAATATCTCATTAATATTTATTTTTAACTTCCTGAATTAATTTTATCAAACTTAACATATTACACATTTTTTTATCATTTTTTTATTTTATTTTTTATCAAATCATACATGTAAAAACTATAGAATTATATATTATATTTAAAATACTACATATAGGCATAAATTATACAATATTACAGAAGATTGTTAAATATTAATGGTATTTAACCATAATATACAAATAATTGTAACGAAAATTATATTATTTCTCATATACTCATTTAGCAATAATCCTCATAATCATTAAAATATTAACCTGCAATAAAAGTTCTAATTAAATTTTAAAATTTTCCCTTCTCGATAAAAATTAAACAAGTTATCGAATCATATAACTAACAAATCGAATTTAAAGCACATTAACTGTTCGACTATAGTATATTCTCACTAAAAATTAATATTTAATTGTAAAAGTCTAAAATTTATCGAATTATATATACATATTATTAAAATGTTTTTGTATATTACTTATTTTATTAAAATTATTGTTTCTTTATAATAATAAATTAATCACATTGTATTTTAAACAATTTATCTATCATCTCATTTATTAAACTAGTTACTAACGCAAGTTTGAAATCAATTAGTCCAATACATTCTCATTTATATAAAATATCAATCACTATATAATGGTTACAAAGTTCATTACAATCCCAACCCCATTACATACCTGAACTCATTACATTCATGCATAAATTCATCACAGCATATCAATCACTACCTTAGTAATTCATTTGAGAATTGATACCAAGCCCTACAGTTATCCCCCATTGCCCTTATGTCAAATAATTAAGGACGAATCTAATTTTTTTTTTTGTCAAATCTAAGTTTTTGATCTCGTACAAATATCACTCAATAGATTTTGTGAAGACACGGGCAAATCTATTAGTTAGGAGAAATTGTTGATATATTTTTCCAAAAACGTGGATGAGGAGCTTGCAGATAGCATTACTGGTCGAAGTGGTTAATGTCGTGGTGAGGGATTGGGGAAATACCTTGGGGTTCCGATCCTTTTGGGTAGAAGACCAAGGGTTTTTTATGGTAAAATGATCAATGGGTTAAGGGGTAAGCAGTCAGGTTGGAAGGGGAAATCATTGTCTTTAGCAGGTCGTATTACGTTAGCACAATCGGTTCTTAGCGCGATGCCGATTTATATCATGCAAATAGAGATATTATCGGTTTATGTGTGTGAGGAAATTGATTGTATCATCCAGGACTTTATTTGGGGATCTTCAGAAGAACAAAGGAAAATTAGTTGGGTCGCGTGATATAAATTGTGTACTCTGAAGAAAAAAAGGGGGTCTAGGAATAGGATTTCAAAAGGCTAGTGACAAGAATCGCGCACTTCTCAGAAAACTTGATTGGAAAGTAATACACGATGATTCGACTTTATGGGTAGTGGCATTGCGTCATAAATATTTCAAAAAAAAAATCATCTTCAGTATATTACTCGACCGTATGATTCACAAGTATGTCCGACCATCATGGAAGGTATTGTCGTAGTTAGACGGGGATCCTGGTGGTCTCTTCGAAACAGATGGGTAGGCGATGAGTCGTTGATTGAGTGGGCTCTTGTACCCCTGAAAAAATAGATTCGTATAAAAAAAAGGTCAACAAGTATGCTAATGATGATGATTTGTGGGATTGGGAACGTTTCCAATACAACCTCTCATCTCATAAAGTAATGGAAATAGCATGAGACTAACACTATTTATCCGGTCAAGTCAGCTTATGCGACCCACCGATAGGTGAAAGTGATATTGGAATTGATTGGGATTGAATCTAAAAAAATTAGACGCCCTCAAAGTGTTAGAGTACTATTATGGAGAGCGGTAGATGATAGGTTAGCTACGGGTTTGAACCTAGGGAAACGGGGAATGGTAGTCTCCAAAAATTGCCCATTTTGTGGTATTTATGAGGAGAGTGGTATTCATATTTTTAGGGATTGTGTGATAGTGAGAAGAATGTGGGATCGTGTTAGGAGAGAGTTATAGTGGGCCCGTATTACTAATCAAGGGCCAAATTGCAATGATGAGTGAAGTAAGGACTTTGCTGGAAACATGGACCTACTCGCTTACAGTTGGGGACATTCATTTGGAATTCTTGATAGTTAGATACATATTGAGGGGGAGCAAGAATCCGTAAGCGTAAATTTTCATCAGGGGAGTGAAGCGTCAGAAGAAGAAACCCCAGGGACTAGATACCAGATGGCGTAATTTAAAGCACAGTGTTTCTAACTGTTCCTGCAACAAAATATGCACCTAGGATCTCCAGCGTTTCAGCAACAAGGATTTGTTACAACAGTGGTGAACATGTCAAGGACTATTCGAGATGTGTCGCAACAAATTCCTAACTAACAGTTGTTACAACACTTAAACCATGAACAACTCACATCACATCAGTCGAGCCTTGAAGAAACAACCAAACATCATCCGTGTATTGAAAAAAATTCAACAATATATGCAAGTGGAGTAAATAGAGGTCATGCCTTGGACTTAAATGCAGGAGAGAGCACAGGTAGCCAGAAATCAGACACATCAAAGAGCATCAATAAAGGTAGGTTTGATTGATTGGTGGAATAACAATATAAAAATCACAACATTGTTTGATGGAATAAATTGAAATGTATTCTTTGCTGCAATAATTGGAGTGGTTTGGAAGGAGAAAAATGAGGTAGTTTTTAATGATGGGTTGTTTCCATGTGGAGAGACGCTAGTAAAAAAGGCAAAATGGGTAGCGAATGATTATATTAAGGCTTAGAAAGATCACTCGAGCAAGGTACTATGAAGAATGATAAGGTGGAATGAATCGGTTGGTTTAAACCTAGGAGCGGATTTAAACTAAACACTAATGGAAGTTGCATTGAGAGATAAGGAAAAGGGTGAGTTGAGGGTGTGATAAGAGACTCTGAAGGTAACTGGGTAAGAGGTTTTTTCAAAAGGTTAAGAAATTCTTTAGCGGTGGTTGCGGAATTCACGATGCTATATGAGGGATTGAGTTTGGCGATTGAGATAGGGATTTGAGTTTTAGAGATAGAGGTAGATTCACATGAAATTATTCGGGTTGTACATCAAGAGGAGAGGGGGAGGACCTGCGGACTTATGGATAGGGGTAATCAAGACAATTATGAGAAATAACGAGGATTTCAAGATTAGAGGTATATATAGATAAGCTAACGCATGTGTCGATTGGTTAGCACGATTAGGATTATGTCAAATAAATGTATGCTTTTTCTTCATTGATCCACCAAACGACAAATGAGGAGTCACGCAAGACAGGTGTGAATGGAAAATGCCCAGGAGGATCTTCAGTTCAGATTTTGAGGTTTTATTGATATTTAGGAGTTTTTTTTAAAGTTAGCATTTTTTTTATAAATAATTGGCAATTTAGCATAGAAAGGAAAGTAATTTCAAATTTAGCACAAGGGCGGTATCCCGAACACCGCCCTTAGGCAAAATTGTAAGGGCGGTTATTCAACCACCACCCTTAACAAAAATACAATTTTTTCTAAAGGCGGTGTTCGGGATACCGCCCTTGTGCTAAATCTGAAATTACTTTCATTTTTATGCCAAATTGCCAATTATTTATTAAATATATGCTAAAATAAAAAAAACTTGATATTTAGTCGAGCTTTATTACACTGTCTTTCGATCTCTATTGTAACAAAAAAAAACGTTCATTGCAAATTTGCATCATAATTTAATCAAATCATTCCCATAATTAAATACAAACTCTACCCTACACTACTAAGTGCAAAATATTTAGCAACCGTAATTGCGTTCACTAGATATATCAAAATCGATCGCTAGATATTTTAAAGAACATTAATGGTTGTTAAATCATAGTCGCTAGTGTCGGGTCATTATAAGTACACTTTAACGACCACCCTTTTAATTCTGCGAGCTGTTGCATACCAATGGTGAATATCGATCGCTAAATGTCATTTACCTTTGGCGACTACCTGGTGGTCACCAAATGTCGTATCATACTAAAGACCACCAACGATCGTTAGAGGTAGTATTTCAAATTTATAGGAAATGTTTGCCTAGAGATCCGATGGGGACCTGCATGTCAAGAATTTAAATACAATTACTCGATTGGATTAGACTCGTCCAATAAAGTAATATACTTTATACGCTTGTCACTCAGGTTCCCTTGGGTATCCAGCCATATAATTCCTATATATTTGGATAATTAAATTATATTAAGTAAAAGTCTAACAAATTTAATAAAATAAACTTGTAAAACATATAGAAGTAAGTATTTGACGCAATACAAGTATACAAGGGTAAATTCCCTATGGGGCCTTGGAGACCATCTATGTGCCCAAAAGTAATACCCTAATTCTCTCTTCTCTAAAGAACTCTTTGAAACTTTGTGGGTCAAAAATACCTTAAAGGTATATATAAGACAAAAATACATTCTTCTCTCTCCTCCATTACAATTTTTCTCTCTCCTCTAGTATCATTTTTTACTCTCCTCCTTCATTGAGTATCAATACTTTTTAACTCCGACAACATCCCACCGACCACCGTCGACTACTGACGGTGTCGTCGGAAAAAGTATTGAGTACTCGAAAAAAACACTGAGTCGCCATAAAAAATACTGAGTACTCTGTCCGAAAAAGTACTGAGTGCTCCGTCAAAAGAATACCGAGTCCTCGGAAAAAGATATTGAGTATTCATGGATTTTACTAAGTCGCCTGAAAAATTTACTTAGTATTCTGGAAAATTTACTGAGTACTTGGAAATCCTTTATAGAGTATATGGGGGGTTTTACTGAGTATTAATGAAAAATTGCTGACTACTAGGGCGAAACTTTTGAGCATTAGGGAAAATCTGCTGAGTATAGGGCAAAACTGCTGAGTATTAGGGCAAAACTGCTGAGTAGCCTTAAAAAAATAAATTTAAATAATACAATAAAATCATAATTAATATTTGTATACAAAAAAACAATGTAATAATGTATACATTTCGAGTAAGGAGGAAAAAAAGATTACTAACTATTCTCTAACTATTTGTTACATATAAAGAAAGTAAAATACTGAGTCTGGCCTAAGAAAAAAAAAGTATTGAGTAGGGCTTTCTAAAGATGCTCTACTGCACAAAAAAAATCGTCGCCACTCGTGCACGAGATATGCCTTCTTCTTTAACGAGACTTGGTGCAAAACTGGCACTCTAGATCGTTGGTGATGATGGCTCGTGCTTTGGCGAGGATCCATATCCAGCTTTGACGAAGATGTTTGCAAATCCAGCTTCGACGAGGAAGCTCAATTCGCAGCACCACCATAGCAACAATAGTGTTCGTGAAGCTTAGTTCGTAGATTGGAGAAGAGAAGCTTCGTCGCATATATCAGAGAAGTGCAAACTTTGGAATTTTGCGAGTTCTTACAGTTTGCAAAGTTCGAACTCCGGTGGTTTGTCTTCGAACTCTGGCGGTTTATGAGTTGCTGCTGAGTTGCATCTCATATTTGAAACTTCAGACCAACGCGGTGTGAGGGCTGCTGGATCTACTCACCAGCGTGAAGATTGTTGGATCCAACATGGATGCACAAAAAGAGAGCTTCGAAACTTCTCAGGTGAGATTCGTACTTTTTTCTCGAAGATGGCTTCACCATTAACATACCTCAGGCGCTGGATCTTCAAAGCTCCATGGACTGAACTATGTTTTTTATGCACGGAGTGACTTTACATGAGAGAGAGAGAGATAGAGAGAGAGGGGGATAGAGGGAGAGAGAGAGAGAGAGAGAGAGAGAGAGAGAGAGAGAGAGAGAGAGAGAGAGAGAGAGAGAGAGAGAGAGAGAGAGAGAGAGAGAGAGAGAGAGAGAGAGAGAGAGAGAAGCGAAAAAGAATTTTAGGTTTTGAAATAGATTTGGAAAAATTACTATATATAGGATATAAAAAATAAAAAGGGGTATAATGGGTATGAGATTTTTTGCATATAGTGTTAAATCTTATTTGTGGTTAGTAAGAAGACTGGATTGGGGAGGTGTGCATGTGTCTATATGGGGTTCCTTAAAGACCTCATTGTGAAAAGTCTCATTATACATTTATCGTATCTTATTTGAACTACTCAAATATTCTGTGACATCTCGTGAGGTGTTCTTTAATGCAATAATCAGCATACATGCGAGGATGACCTACGTATTACATACATAGTCTGCACTGCTAAACAACTTGATGCTTCTTATTCTGGAAATTCCTGGCCTGTATTTGGGGACCGAAATCAATGTTACTATCATGAAACAAAATATAGTGAATTTCAAGTTTGTATCCACCCTTGTCTTAATCGTAAGTTACCCAACCCTAACAAGTCCTACAAGTATCTAGTCTATGATTTGGGAGATGTATCACAAACCTCTTATATGTGCCAGTCTATTGCCGATCCTCGTGGGAGTATCTGGGGACCCCCGTGTCTCTATCATTTAAGTGTGTGGAACATAATTATATTAATTTCAATATTAAGTCATATTTTTATATTAATTGCACTATTAGCTCCTTATATTATTTCTTTTATACGAATTGCACTATTAACCCCCTACATTATTATTTTTATAACAATTGAACTAATAATTCCTACAATTTATATATTTATTTTATTTGCACTATTAGTCCCCATATCATTTTCATTGTATTAATTGCACTATTAATATCAATAATTATTAGTTTTATATTAATTGCAAAACTAAACCCTTAGTTATTACTTTTTCCCTTTTAAGCCCATAAATATTATTATTGGACTACTGAAACCCAAAAAATTATAATTCTACTTTTTAAATCCTAAGTAATTTAATTGCATATTAATCCACTAAAATTATACATTCCACAAATAAAATACTAATATTCAAAATTAGTTAATAATATCATATACAAAACAAATTAGACTCATATTAATTTACACGATATCACAAATACACATAATAAAAATAATATATAATCACAAAGTTTAAAGAATAATTGAAATATATATTTTTAGTAAAATCGAAATATAGAATTTACTGAACAATGAGATGGAGGTGGATCGGATATAAAGGAATGGAGGCGGCGGAGGTGCGGCGGTAACACGACAAAGTGGTAAGGTGGTCAGGAAAATGCAGACAAAACTTTGACATTTGGGCGGTGAGTAAAATCCAAGTAGTGGACTCACGGATCCACAATAGTTTTATGGGGAAGGGTTTTTAAGTAATTAAAATGGTGGTAGTGAAATGAACTGTGATTTGGTTTATAAAATAACGCAGACGCTTGAACGACCGTCATTGCGGTCGTGAATAAGGTGAAGAACAGTCGTCAGTGATAAAGATGTAAAATGTCAAAGCGGGGAAATCCAGTAGGCGAGAAATGAATGGGCGCTCAATTTTTTTCTCAAACTTCTACCGACAACTATGACGGTCGTAAAGGTAATTTATTTATTATTTTATTTTCCAGCACTTCCGGCGGCAAATAATTTTTGTAAACAATATACTTCTAGCGACCACTAGTGGCCTCGAGCGGTAGAATTTAGTGACTACTGGTAATGGTCGCCAAATGGTTGACTGTCAAAAACAAAAAACATGGTAGTGCTAGCTATTCATCCCCACCTATCTCTACATTCGCTCTTGTGAAAATTCACTTAAAATTTATAAGATAATATATATTGGATATAATTCATATTTCCTTTAGAACTATGTTTTACCATACTTAGCATTCACACATTACATGTGAAAGAATGTTGAGACCAAAAGGGAACAACATCTGATTACAAACTGGGAGAAGATGAGATCTTTGAATATAATGATAACATAACATTTGAGAAGCATCAAAGAATTAAGGAGAATATAAAAACCCTATAGTCACCACCACATACTAGAATTATTGTACTAAAAGTCCATCGAAGTGGGATGGGAATGACGAATTGCCTTCCTTGAGACCAAAATTGCACAAAATGTCTCCTATGTGGGAAAAAGAGAGCAACATACAGAACTTGATGAACTTGGAGATGGTGTAGAAGAGTACGATTAAAATTAGATTAAGGGGATCAATATGAAGAATATAGTGAAAATATGTTATGATAATCTATGTTGTAGAAATCTCCGCATAAACGCCGCCTAGGCGTCAACTCCCCCTCAGGCGCTTACGCCTAATAGAAATGTTAGGTGTTTTTGCCTAGCACCTCAGTTGTCGTGGAAGAAGGGCATATCCCGCTTAGGCGCCAATTAATGGCAAAAAATAGCTGCCAAGACATTCTTTTTATTTTTTATATTCTCGTGAATTCTTGAATTTTTATTATAACTCAAATTTTAGTATTTTTATATATACTATAGTGTTGTTAGATGGATTTTATGACTTATATAGTTATAATTGTTGTAATTACTACGTATATTATTACTTAATATACAATATTTCATAGCGGAATTCAAAACCGCCTAATCCCGCCTAGTCCCCGTATAATCCCGCCTACGCGCTAGGCCCCGGTCGACCGCCTAGGCCGTGAAATGAAGATCTACAACATAGATGATAATAGAATAAGGGAGATGATATAAAACAAGGGCAAGCATTTGCATTTTTATCATAAGGGGTGAAATGAAGTCTAGGGAAGATTGATAAAAGGCATGATAGTGGTAAGAAGGAGTAACGTGATATGTAGACAAATTATTGCTTACATTTAAAGAGGTTGATACGAGGCTCAGTGGGAGAAGAGAAACTGATAGGGGTAGCAATTAGAAGAGTACTAGCTGGAAGGCATGCAACTACCTATCAATTTTTCCAGATGAAAGGGAAGCCATTTGGGCTTGGTTGTACGATCTTAACTCTAATACAACAACACAGATTGCACACGTGGATCACGGATGGGTAAAGTATGGATTCCCACTCACCAGTCTTAGCCTTTCAAATTTTCCACTTTGCTTATATAAACGGTCGTAAGTCCTCTCATTTTCCCAACTTCACAAAAATTATCTCTTTTTCGAATACAATAGTGCATGTAACTAGAAAATCCACCGATAATTCTTATATAATATCTATATTAAAACCTTTTTATTACAATCAACTTTGTCATAAAACTAGTGTGCATCATCACATTATGGTTAGGTTATCTATTTGCCTTCATTTAAACATGCTTTTCCACTCATTTCCGTCATAAGAATATCGATATAGATATGGGGGTAATTAATGCTGAAAGTAGGGTTAGAAGTGTGGAGAAGCAGCACGAAAAATACTTGCTTGTAATGCATGTGTTGGGGTAGATAAGGATCTTCACAGTGGGGTTTAGGAGAATAATGTGAAAATGATGGCTGGTTAATGGAGACTTCAGGTACATAGAATTGCGCTTGAATATTTTTAAACTCAAAATAGATTATAGTGGGGAGTTTATTCGCTTATGAAGCTTGAGGTCAGGTATCGTTCTAGGCTTGCATATCAAAATGAACCAGTGGATGGTACAAGTTAGATTTTATGATGTCCCTATTAACTACTCATCAACATGGGTATAGGTTTTTGGGCTTGCTTTCATACAAAATACGCTTAAGACTTTAAGTTCTCTTACATCAAAATTTATGGAGCTGGAGGAGGTAGACATCTTGATGGAATAGAAAGCGGAGGTTAAGGTTCTTAGGTTCCAGGTGCGTTCCAAATGCGTTGCTACCATTAAGGACGTATATCAGGCAGAAGGAGAGAGTGGGGTGGTTACAGTTTCAATATATACACGTGGGAATATGTTGGTTCGTATGTGGGAAGCTTGGACACAAGAGTGAGAAGTGTATAGATCCAACTGATCGTAATTTGAAAGATCCAAACAAACTTAGGTTTTTCCCTTGGATTTTAGAAAATGTAGTTCGTAACCCTCCTACTTAGCCTGTTTACGGGATTTGACAAAAATTTAATGGAGGAGGGGTTCACGCATTACAGATGGAGGTAGGTAGGTAGAAGAGAGCAAAAGGTAATCAGTTCGAGGGGAACATGGTCCACCATGTAAAGATGGAGGAAATGCGGTAGATGTGGACAAAAACTTGACTGATAATAGGGATAAGTCAACAAATCTATATGAGATTGTTCAAAGAGCGGCATCAACTGGGTGATTATCAAGGCAAGTATGGGGCACGGTGGTGGTAGGTAGAGTCAGGAGGAAGCGATTGATACTAGGGAGAATGATTTTTAAGCTAGTAACTTAGGAAAAATGGCAACAGACAATATACCAACCACATTGGTGTCTGATGTCTCCTTAATTGTTCGTATTTTCGACCCTTAGGAGACATCATTTTTGGTGTTTATTTGACTATTTAGATAGACTTTTGGACTAAATATGCAATAATACGATTTTCCTCTTTTATTTCTAGCATTTTTGATTTATTAAACTTTTGCGCGTAATATTGGTATTTTTAGTGAAGATTTTACAGGTTTTAGATGTTAGCTAGAAGAGGAATCCGATGAGAAAGTCAAAGATCAAGAGATAGAGTCAAAACTCGAAGATAAATCCCGAAGATATTATTTTTAGAGCTGAAAATCCATTTTCCAGGCTATAGATTGCTGATTTCGAGGTGCTTAAGCGATGATTTAGCTGTTGACCTTTGAAGAGAAATCATTCCTTATCGAGTTACGGAACTTTAGCAACTGGAATGAGGTCAATCGGAGTTGTAACGCATCGGGAAAAGCCGTTTTAGTGAAGGTGTATCAGCAGTTACGGGATTTTGGGCCTAGATTTTGGGCTTGGACATTTAATTAGTGTTTTATTATTAGGTCCAAGCCCTAATCCGTTTTTAACCTTATAAAAGGAGATTTTGACCTCAGTATTTCTCACCTCTCATATTTTCCTTCAATTTACAAATCCTTAGAAGAGAGTGTCAATCGAATTCACATTCTACAAGATTAAACACCAGAGAGAAGTCAACGGAAGGAAGAAGAAGAAGCTACAAGAGCTGGAGAGGGTCTATATCTCCGTTCGTAGTCATTCCTATTCCGGAAATTAGGTTTTTCTTATCTTTAATTTTGTAATCAAATATGAATTCCTTTATTTTTAATTTAGTTTTTCTTTTTAATATGAGCTAAGCTTTCCATAGTGCTTGAGAACAAACAATGGGTGAATCCCAATTCTTATTAATTAACGAATGTTGAATTTGGGTTTTTATTGAATTAAACTAAATTAGGGCTTTACTCTTTTCAATAAATTGAGATTATTTTACTGTTTTTGGAGTAGCTAACTAAGAACAGGTGTTAGTATCTAGGCTATTCCAATTAGTGGCAATTGGATCATCCTGACGGAGGGTTTAGGTACGGAAATATTTATTGAAACTAAAATAGAAGCTATTGATTCTGACGAACTTAGCTAATTCTAGGGCCAATGAGGTAATAAAACTTAAACATCCGAAGGTGGATCATATTTACCCTGACGGGACTAGTGACACTTTAGGATCGCCTTATAGTCCACCCTGACGGGGGTATAAGGATATTAGAATCCCGACCATTGTAATTGACTAATTTAGCCCTTAAACAACATAAGTTAAGAAATAGGATTAGGAGGATCCTTGCGTTCTCAAGTGCTACATCTCATATTGCGTTTTACATCATTTTACTTGCGTCTTAGCTTTACTTGCATTTAATTATTTGTCTTTTATTCATTAGCTTTAATCAACAAAACCAAACAAACATTTTATTATCTTTTACTTTCATAAGTACATCAATCACTACTTGCTAAACATTGTGATCAACCATCCGTCCTTGGAACGAATCTGTATTATCATACATACTACTTGGGACAACCGTACACTTGCGGTTGTGGTTCGATTAGCATTTGCATTTATTTTTAGAACACACAAAGGACCACCAAGTTTTTTGGCGCCGCTGCCGGGGACGGTAGCGTGTGACCACGGTGTTTATCCTTTAGTGATAGTTGCATTTATTTTTATTTTTGTTTTTATCAGTTTTACGCTTTTTGCTTGTTTAGTTTTCTCAGGTTTTTAGGTTTGGTGTATGCGAAGAAGACTCTTTAAGGATCTAGAGCCAACACCTCCGATCCTTAATAATCCAGAATCATTAATCAGACTTGCTAACAAGAGAAGAAAAGAACAAGAATCCTTAGAAGTAGAAGAATTAATTCACCAAATGGAGAACGTTAATATTCAGAACAATAACGGACAAGCTCAAATCGTGATGAATCAAGATCCTTGGTTTACTAATGGCCCACCAGAAGTCCCATTCCGTGCCCCTGCTATAGGAGTAGGTGCTCCAGATATAAATGTTCCGAAGTTTCGTCCAGATCCGGGTATGATAGCTCAATTCCAAAACTTTGGAAATTTTCGTGGTAGAGTTGGAGAAGATCCTCTTAGAGCGATACAGAAATTCAAACAGATATGTGATTCTTACATCACACAAGGAGTTTCAAAAGAACAGATGTACTACGCTGTGTTTAAATTTTTTGTTATTGATGGAGCAAGCGAATGGCATGATACACAAGATCCGACACAAATAACCAATTGGGATCAATTAGAAGCTGCGTTCTTCGACAGGTATTATCCGAGTAATATGAGATTAGATGCTGAATTAGAGTTGACTAATTTCCGTCAAGAATACGATGAAACTGTGGGTAAGAGTTGGACAAGATTTCAGATGTGCTTACGTAGAGTCCCCAATCATGGCTTTTCAGAACAACAACAATTAAAAATATTTTATAGAGGCCTTGATGGGACTTCAAGAGAGAAATTGGATATGCTATGTGGTGCAGGTTTTCTTCAAGTTCAACCCGCTCATGCAAAGATCATCTTAGAGAGAACAGTCAAGAATGAAGTTGGGTGGAGTTCAGTAAGAACACCAGTTAGAGGAGGAGTCAATAATGTTAATATCGAAGAAAAGTTTGCTACGCTAGAGACAAAGCTTCAAACCACACTAGAACAACAACTGAGACAACTTACTCTAGCCGTGAAAGAAGGTTTTTCGAATAAAAGAGTTGAGGTAAAGGTTGCACAAGAGGTATATGGATGTGAGTATTGCGATGTCAATGATCATAGTTGGGAAAATTGTCAAAACAATCAAGAATCCGTGATGTTCGTGTCCAATAGAGGTAACTTTAATTCAAGTGGTAATGGATATCAGCCTAACAGAAACCATCCGGGGTTTCAATACTCAAATCCTGATGGAGCAGCAAATCCTACTTATGCGTATCAACCGCGTCCCCAAGGTAACAACTACAATCCAAGACCACACAACAATTATCAAGGAGGACAGAATCAAAATTATGTTCAGAGACAAACTCCTCAAGACAATTATGATGACACAATGAATCAGAAAGCCTTACCTGCCCATCCACAAGAAGGAGTTACCCTTCAGAAAACAGTTGAAAGTTTAATCGCTCTTCAGACACAAGCTATGGAACGTCAAAACGCAGCATGGGAACGTCAAAACGTAGTTGAAGCAAATATGAAGATATTCCAGGATCAGCTAAGTCAAATTAATAAACTGTTGAATCAACGTCCACAAGGACAACTTCCTAGCGATACTGAGAATCCAATCCAAATCGAAGATTGTAAAGCTATTACTCTCAGAAGTGGTAAGAACCTTCCTCCACCTCCTTTTCCGATTATGAAAGAAAAAGAAGTTAGAAAAGAAAAAGAGGTGGTGATTGAAGATAAAGAAGTTGAAGTAGAAGAAGTGGAGAGGCCTAATGAAATTCCGAAGAAGAAAGATGATACTCTAATAAGCCGTCCTCCTCCACCATTTCCATCAAGAGTTCAGAAGAAGGGTGATATGGCTGATTATCAAAAATTCTTTAACAAGGTAAGAGGTCTTAGCATAAATATTCCGTTGTTAGAAGCTATTAGAGATGTACCCAAGTATGCTAAGTTTCTGAAAAGAGCCCTCACCAACAAAAGGCCGTATTGTGATAATGAGATGATTGGTCTTCCTGAAGAATGTAGTGCCATTTGTCAAGGTAAATTACCTCCAAAGTTAGTTGATCCTGGGAGCTTTACAATTCCGATATCTATTGGTAATGAGTGGAGAGGTAAGGCACTATGTGATTTGGGTGCAAGCATAAATCTTATGCCCAAATCTATCTTTGATAAGCTTAATATTAAAGCAAGACCCACTTCTATGGTCTTGCAAATGGCGGATCGATCTCTTGCACATCCGGAAGGCCGAATTGAAGATGTCCTCGTTAAGGCAGGTACGTTAATTTTTCCCGCTGATTTCGTTATACTTGATTACGACGCGGATAGGAATATCCCCATTATTTTGGGAAGACCATTCCTAGCCACGGGGCGTACTTTGATTGATGTAGAAAACGGCGAAATGATCATGAGAATCCAAGACGAGGAGATGAAGTTTAATATGTTTAGACCTATGAAGCTTCCAGATTCCAATGAAGAATGTTTTCGTGTAGATGTAATGGAACCGGTAGGAAAAGAGCCAATTAATGCTGTGGAAACTTTAGGGGTGGAAGAGAAAGAGTTACGAAAGAAACCACCGATCAAAGTTCCGCCAAATCCTAAGAGAAATCCACTACTCAATCATGCAAAGAAGAAAGAGAAAACACGTGTCACGAAGGTTCCGAAAGAACCTAAGAAGGAAAGGAAGAAAAAGGAGTTTAAAGTAGGCGAAGAAGTTGCTATGAAAAAGCCTAAACCTCCTCCAAAGACATGTGAATCAAAAAGTTCTTGGCTCGGACCATTCGTGGTTGCAAAAGTTATCTCAGATAAGTTAGTTGGAATAAAAGCTAAGGGATGCAAATTTCGAGTTGCAACTATTGACAACCTCACTCACTGCTGGGGAGGTTATGTCAATGACTAGAGAATGAGGTAACCCGTCGAGCTTAACGACGTTAAACAAAAGCCATTTCTTGTATATTAGTTTAAGTATTTCAATTTCGTAGTTTAGTTTAGTTTGATTTTCGTTAATTTAGTGTTTATTATTAAGAAATGAGGAAGGGTAGTTGTTTTTGATGATTTCAGGGGTATAATGGTCATGAGTCTGGGGTCAAAACGATGAGAAAACAGAAAATTATGGAGTCAACAGCAGGTTTGACCGGCTAGCCGGCGGATACGCAGGCATACCGGCCAAAACGCTGAAGACCCCCAAACTCTCTGACCACTGCGTCAGCGATGACGCAGCATTGCTGCGTCACCATTCGCGCCAGCGAGAAATCCACCGGCATGCCGGCGTATCCGCCGGCTAGCCGGCCGAAGACGCTGGACTTTCTGATCACTGCGTCAGCGACGACGCAAGGTTGCTGCGTCTCGAAATGCGCCATCGCGTATCCGCCGGCATGCCGGCGTATCCGCCGGCTAGCCGGCCGAAGACGCTGGACTTTCTGATCACTGCGTCAGCGACGACGCAAGAGGCTTGCGTCAGAGAAAAAAAAAAAAAAAATTTAGCCTCTTTCTCATGCTAAGCCTCCAGTGACGAATCCTAGCTTCCAACTACTCCTAAAATCATCATCAAAACAACATCATACCACCAATCCTTCCCTCTAAACATCATCCAAGATCACAATCAAACCATTAAACTTCCTAAATACCAAAGCTTCACACTTTAATCCGAAGTTTTCTTTCACCAAAGCTAAAATTTATCCATTAATCCTTTCCCAAACCTTGAAATATCCATGATCCAGTGCTAAACAATCCATAATTCAAACCCAAACCTTCAAGAACACTAAAATCACTATTTTATCCAAGGGTCTTGAAGCTTTGAGTTTGGGGTCATCGGAGATGACCATGAAGGTTAGGAAAGGTACGAAGAACATGGTGAAGAACGAGAATTGGGTATTGAGGAAGATTTTGATAGAAGAGATGATGCTTAGAGGGCAAGTAATAAATGAAAACGTGGAAAATTTGAAGAAGTTCGAGGTAATGAAGAACAATTTTAACGCAACCATTGATGAAGAAGAATTCAAAACCTCAACTTGGACGCAACACCTACACCAGCCTCGCGCTGGTTCAGATACGTTTTCTTTCCTTTCTCATTTAGTGTAAATTATTTTATTGCTTTGAGTCTTTTCGAGTCGTGGGGACACGACTCATTTTTGAGTTTGGGGTGGGGTTCGTTGCCTCAGCCCAGTTTTATGTGTTTATTTGCTTTAAATTGCCTTCAATAAAATAATTTTCGGAGTTGCGTTTGACTATAGAAGATTTTAAATGTTCCTTTAAGCATACTTTTGGTGAATCTATGATAGTAAATAGTGGACTTTAGGGATTGATATAGAACGCACTTACAATTGCATGCGAACATAGGTAATTGATAGGAAAGATTAATGAACAATGCAAATGAAGTAAGCTTGTACTTAAGGAATATGTTTGGTGTGTAGAACGTGAAATCTTAATTAGTAGAGAACCCACCTAGATATGAACTAAAGACAAGCTATGTACTTAGGAAAATGATAGGGGCAGTTCTTTGTTAGCCATTTGAAGCCTTTTAGCTTGCTATCCCTTATTATAATTTAATCCGTCTTAGCCCAATTTTGAGCCTTAAGCCTTTTCTTTTGTAGCCACGATATAAGCCCATTATCCTTTAGATTATTAGGCATGACCAAATGACCCGCACTTGAATCACAACCCTGAGACTTGTCTCGAGCTTGAGTTTGGGGTGGAGGGTCCACATTGGGGAATTTACATTGGGAAGGGATTATATGTGTTTGTATTGAGGCACAAAAACAAAAGATGATATGATTATTTGTAACCCTTTGCCGAAATTTAAAAAAAAAAAAAAAATTATAAGAGACATGACTTTTCACATCAAAATGATAGTCATGGGTATCTTGTACAAAAAAAAGAAAGAAGAAAAGAAATGAAAAAAAAAGAAAATAAAAAGAAAGAATAAAATAAACCGGCAAAGTGGAATATTTTTGGAAATCATCTTAGTTTTATTTGGGTTGACATTGGGGACGCAACATTAGCGCGTCAAATGGGTGAGTGAGAACAATTTTGAGCGTAAACTCAAGCTCGAGGACATTGTTGATGGTAAGTGAGGAGAGAGCCAAAAGCTCACTTCAAATTTACCAAATATACATCCATACCGTCCTTAAGCCAATATTAAAACCGTAAAGACCTCTTGATTCTTAAGTACATAGTGAATTTATTATTCTGTTGATAGGGAATAGACTAGGCGGAGCGTTCAAAGCGAGTTAGGATTAATGACCACCCTATAGCCATCATACAGAGATGAGTACAAGTGTAACCTTCAAGCATTGCGACTTTAATTTTATGATTGAGATTATTTATGTTTGATATTGCATGATTAGTGTATGTATATGTTAGTTCTTAAAGTTTTGCTATATGAGATTTATCTTAAGAATTGCTTTAGGTTTATTTGCTAAGCTTCTATTTGTTCTTGCGTTTACTTCTACCCCTTGTTTTGTTTTGTTTTGCTTTGTCGGGACGACAAAGGTTTGAGTTGGGGGTCTTGATGTCTCCTTAATTGTTCGTATTTTCGACCCTTAGGAGACATCATTTTTGGTGTTTATTTGACTATTTAGATAGACTTTTGGACTAAATATGCAATAATACGATTTTCCTCTTTTATTTCTAGCATTTTTGATTTATTAAACTTTTGCGCGTAATATTGGTATTTTTAGTGAAGATTTTACAGGTTTTAGATGTTAGCTAGAAGAGGAATCCGATGAGAAAGTCAAAGATCAAGAGATAGAGTCAAAACTCGAAGATAAATCCCGAAGATATTATTTTTAGAGCTGAAAATCCATTTTCCAGGCTATAGATTGCTGATTTCGAGGTGCTTAAGCGATGATTTAGCTGTTGACCTTTGAAGAGAAATCATTCCTTATCGAGTTACGGAACTTTAGCAACTGGAATGAGGTCAATCGGAGTTGTAACGCATCGGGAAAAGCCGTTTTAGTGAAGGTGTATCAGCAGTTACGGGATTTTGGGCCTAGATTTTGGGCTTGGACATTTAATTAGTGTTTTATTATTAGGTCCAAGCCCTAATCCGTTTTTAACCTTATAAAAGGAGATTTTGACCTCAGTATTTCTCACCTCTCATATTTTCCTTCAATTTACAAATCCTTAGAAGAGAGTGTCAATCGAATTCACATTCTACAAGATTAAACACCAGAGAGAAGTCAACGGAAGGAAGAAGAAGAAGCTACAAGAGCTGGAGAGGGTCTATATCTCCGTTCGTAGTCATTCCTATTCCGGAAATTAGGTTTTTCTTATCTTTAATTTTGTAATCAAATATGAATTCCTTTATTTTTAATTTAGTTTTTCTTTTTAATATGAGCTAAGCTTTCCATAGTGCTTGAGAACAAACAATGGGTGAATCCCAATTCTTATTAATTAACGAATGTTGAATTTGGGTTTTTATTGAATTAAACTAAATTAGGGCTTTACTCTTTTCAATAAATTGAGATTATTTTACTGTTTTTGGAGTAGCTAACTAAGAACAGGTGTTAGTATCTAGGCTATTCCAATTAGTGGCAATTGGATCATCCTGACGGAGGGTTTAGGTACGGAAATATTTATTGAAACTAAAATAGAAGCTATTGATTCTGACGAACTTAGCTAATTCTAGGGCCAATGAGGTAATAAAACTTAAACATCCGAAGGTGGATCATATTTACCCTGACGGGACTAGTGACACTTTAGGATCGCCTTATAGTCCACCCTGACGGGGGTATAAGGATATTAGAATCCCGACCATTGTAATTGACTAATTTAGCCCTTAAACAACATAAGTTAAGAAATAGGATTAGGAGGATCCTTGCGTTCTCAAGTGCTACATCTCATATTGCGTTTTACATCATTTTACTTGCGTCTTAGCTTTACTTGCATTTAATTATTTGTCTTTTATTCATTAGCTTTAATCAACAAAACCAAACAAACATTTTATTATCTTTTACTTTCATAAGTACATCAATCACTACTTGCTAAACATTGTGATCAACCATCCGTCCTTGGAACGAATCTGTATTATCATACATACTACTTGGGACAACCGTACACTTGCGGTTGTGGTTCGATTAGCATTTGCATTTATTTTTAGAACACACAAAGGACCACCAGTGTCAAACTAACATACTAGAGAAAACTTTGGAGTCACAAGTTTGAATATAGTTCCAAGGGGTAATAGCACGGATATCATGACGTATGATAAATAGAAAAAAATAAAGGTAGGTATGATAGGATTGATAAACAATGAATGCCTTACATAATATTGAGTTACATGAAAAAGTATGTGGAAAAGAACAAGAAACAGAAGCACGTTGTGGGCGATTTCAAAGTTAAGGGGCAAAGATATCAAAGAAACGTGGATATTAACATCACGTTGTCAATTTCTGAGGCAAGAGAGGAGGAGGGTTTGAATATTTATTTGAGTGATGATGATTTTGTGGATCTATTGGATATGGGGAACATGTTTCAGAAGAGAATTTTGAGGTTGAACCAGAGGAAGAGGATACGAGAACGTGCAAAGTGAGAAAGATGAGGAGTTTATGGGGAGTAGTCCAAAATCAAAAAGTAAAAGGGAGTTTCGATTGGATTATACGAGAATAAAGAATAAGATAGGTATAGGGCATGAAGAGGGAGTGAAAAAATTACGTGGAAACTTTCATGGACACAAAGGAGAAGTGACGATTTGTGTGTGGAACTACCAAGGGATTAGGCCTCCCTTGACAGTTCAGGTTTTGAAGGCAATAGTAGATGACCATAAGCCTAATATTGTTTGTTTTTTAAACTATTCTTAGTTCCCCTGATTCCCCGTTAGTTCTTAGGAAATTAAATTTTTGGGAATCATTTTGTCAAAGACCCTACCAGAGTTGCTGTACACTTGGTGGCATTTTGTGTGTTTGTAGGGTTATAAACGAGCCAAATACTATATGTGCAAGCTTGTTTGTTTAATATATCGAGTCAAGCTGGGTTGAGCTTAAATTTAAACGAGCCGAGCCGAGCTAAGCTGAGCTCAAATTTAAATGAGTTGAGTTGAGCTCAAATTTAAACGAGTTGAGCTGAGCTTTCAACGCTCTAAGATAAAGATGTTAAAACTTGTTTATGTAACTTATGAATAATATTTTTAGAGGCGAGTTCAAGTTTCCCATGAAAAAATTGTTCTTTTATGGTGAAATGAAACTTCCATGAACATTTGGTATTTGATGGAAAGTGTGGTATGAAAATATGAATCGTAATAACAATTAAATAACAAATTTAAATAATATATTGAAAGTGTCCATGCCTTTGTTATATATAAGTGTTCATGCCCTTGCTATTATAAATATCCAAGTTGATATTGAAAGTTTAATAATATATTTACAAGTAAATAATATATTAATCTATAATTCACAAATATAAATGAGTTATCACGAACAAGTTCGAGCGGGCATGTTTATATTCGAGCCGATCTCAAATGAGCTATTCTCCTAACCAAGCTCGAGCTGCTCGTGAGCGGTTTGGTTCATTTACAGCCCTATGTGTTTGGCAATATTTTGTGCATCTTAGTAGTGTAAACATTTCCCAACACTATATCGTTTGTCATATAAATGATAAGAATTTTCTCTATTAATTGATATGTGTTCATGCCCCTGCTATATATAAGGATCAAATACCGTCCTATAATGAGAGTTTCAAATGGAAAGAAACTCATGATGATCCTTAGATTGTGATCAGTGACTAACGATATATTGAAATCAAATGAAAAATATAGCTGTACACCGGCTAATCCCCAGCACATGCTTAACTTTAACCTTTTTATCTTTACGACATCCTTGTTTGAAGACAAATCTTTCGGGAATTTCTTTAGTTGTTCCAATCATTTTTCAGACTTAGATCTTGTTAGGGTTAAACTGGATTGGGTTTTTCCATCTATGGACTAAAGTGAGTAGTTTCCTAATGCAATGGTCCTTATCCCCCAGCAGTGGTATCAAATCACTCCCATCTATATTATTTATGAATCCAAGAAAGAGACCGACAAAGAAGTTTTTAAATTTGAAACCCTATGGATGGAACACCAGTACTATAGACGAGTTATACAGGAGGCATAAAATAATCCGAGAAAGGAAATATCTCTGGATAACTTTGTGGACAAACGAAATGGCACAACAAAAGCCCTTTGTCTCTGGAGCAAGAACATATTTTCCAATAACAAGACACATATTAGATATCTAGAGCTCACTGTGATTAATAATGGACCCAGACGCAAAGGATCCAAGACGAGGAGTTGATCATCATAGACCATCTTAATCAAGTATGGACAAATGAAGAGAAATATTGGGCGGCCACGGTGAGACAACTCTGGATTAAATGCGGTGATAAGAACATAAGATATTTCTTTGCAACAACCACACAAATAAGGAATAATAATACAATTATGTGTATTAAAGGCATTGATGGAAACTGGATTGATTCCTCCCAAGGTACATAATCTAACTTCTCAAATTTTTACAAGGACCTGTTCACAGAATCATGAGGATCCACCATGTTAGACGCAATCAAATTCATTAACACTAACGTAACCAATGAAATGAATAATTTTCTAATTAAGGAACCAAATTCAGAGGAAGTACAAAAGGTATTTTTCGACATGGAATCATCAAAAAACGTCAGGCTTAGATGAATTAGATTGAAAATTATCCAATGAGTATTAGGACATCATTAAAGGAGATGTATTTTTTATGGTAAAATACCCTTTTAATAATAATATTTCTCTTGAAAATTTAAACAAGAATTAATTACCTTTATCCCTAAAGGTGACTTTCAAGAAGGAGTGGGCGAAATAGGCCCATCTTATGTGTTAACTTCGAGTACAAGGTTATTTGAAAAAAGTTGGCTAACAAATTGCAAGGCTTTATGTAAAATCTGACAGCGCCTACACAAATGGCGTTTATTAAAGGGCGAGCAATACAAGACAATATTATCATCACACAAGAAGTATCTTTCTTTATGAAGAGGAAAAAGAAAGGAGTCCTCCACCTGGTAGATGTGAAACTAGACATGGCTAAAGTATACGATCAGATAAGATTGGATTTTATTTATATCATTCTTGAGAAAGTTGGGTTCCACCAGTTGGATACGATTGAGTCAGAGTTGTATCTTGATGGTGTCTTTCCAAATTAATCTCAGCGGAGAATGGCTTCCAGTTTTGTACTAAGGAAGGGATTGAGACAGGGGGACCTACTATCCCCATTATTATTCTCACTTATGACTAAATTTCTAATTAGCCTTATTGAGTATAAAGTGGATTGTAATATATCAAGGGCATTCATATTACTCGTAAGTGCATGACTCTATCCCATATGCTTTTTGCATACGACTCCTTGTATGCTTTTTGCATACGACTCCTTGTATGCTTTTTGCATACGACTCCTTATTTATCCTTACACTCGAGGGGTGAGAGATTCTTGAATTTCATGAGTGTATCGGGACTTACTACAAAGGCTCGCATAGTGAGTAAATTTTGGAAAATTATCAATCTATGTTAGCAAGGGCACGCTTTATTATATCAGGCGCGACATTGTTAACTGTCTCCGTATCAAGGAAACACAAGACTTGGGCAAATATCTGGGGGTTTCCATTATGTCGTAAGAGATCAAAGATTGAGACGCTCATATGGATTACTGGCAAATTTTTCTCAAAAGCTCGGGAACGGAAGGCCAAATTGGGAAATAAGTTTTAATTAAAACAACGCTCCAAGCCATTCTTGCTTATGCAATATCCATTTTCTCATTCCCAACTACGTTCTGTCGCAAGCTGGTGTCGATAACTACGAATTTTTTAGTGAAACTCTCTGATAAATAGGAGAATTCATTGGATAACTTGGGTTAAAATGATGGTTGCAAAAGTGGTTGGAGTATTATGGAGTTCAATTGTATAAACACGACGCTCTTAGCCTCCCAAGCATGGAACCTAATGTAGAACCCAAAATTAATGACAGACAGAGTACTTAAAGGTATATATCACTCAAATGGGGACTTTATCGACGTAAAATTATGGCAAAGTAGATCATGGATGTGGGCAAGTATCCTTGAAGGGAGAGATTTGATTAGGAATGAAGGAATCATGTAAATTGACTATAGGAAAAGTACTAGTATTTGAGACACTAGATGGCTTAAGGTGGGGTGGAAACTTGAAAAACCACCACTGTCTAACTTAGTTACTAGCTTTCAACTTATGAGATAGGATGAGAATGTATGGGATTATGAACTCTTGGATTCTATTTTTCCAGTATCGCTAAAAACGGGGATCACTAGGATGACAATTATTCAAAGATAGACGCAAGACAAACTCATTTGGTCACATTCTTGAAACGAAGATTGTATGACCAGATCTGGGTACATAGTGCCAACAACAAAAAAGTAACTGATATGGCGCAATCGTCAATACAAGGAGAGACGAATAATCGTAGGGTTTGGGTATTTATATGGAAATCTAGTGTTCCGGAAAAAGTACAAATCTTCACATGGAAGACATGCAAGTATGTATTGCCCACCAGGAAAAAACACAAACATTGAAATGCGCTAAGGAGGACTAGTGTTATTGGTGTGACAAAAGTATGAAGACCGTAAATCACCTACTATTGACATGTCTGGTTTCCGTCAGATCAGGGCTGCATAGATGCGTGGGCGAAGACGTCACATAGACTCTTGGCTACTGGATTATTAAGGTTTCTCACATTTTCTGGACCAGGGGATGGGATTAAAGAGTTGTGATTGCATACATTCTCTTAATGTTGTGTAACATATGGAAAATATAAATGAAGGCACTACACGAGAATGAAAACTTGGATATTGAAGACGCGATTAGAGCCACAAATAAAGGAATGACTAATCCTGTTGGAAGTAATTGGAGTATAACGGTAAACTTACCACATATTCACCAAAGCAATGCGGTAGATTCAGGACTCAACGGTACCGAAGTTTGGACTGTGCAGATTCTCATAATGTGCGATATTACTTTCAAGTCTTTTGCAGAATCAACATCCCTTGGCATGGTCAAGATCGACAAAAGAATAAGGAGGAGGAAGATTAGCTCAAAAACTTGATATGTGGACTTTACCATAGAAGGGGAAGCACATGCAATTCTAGAAGCTGCCGAATTATGCGAAAAATCAGCAGATTGTATGACCATTATTTTCTCAAACAACCTTGAAGTTTTTTAAGGTATCAGGTCACGTCAGCATTCGGTGGCCAGTTTAGACCTATTGTGTTAGGATAGGTAAGATCGCGGGATCACAAGGGCATATGTCGTTCCGTCATCTTCCTAGATAGTTCAATAGCATGGATGATGAAACCGCGAGTTCTGCTAAATGGAGGGTCATGGGATGTTTGTGCCACCAGCAAATCGGGACCCAGTTTTTCAATGAGAAATCAACTGAAATTCAAGACATGTTGTTTTGTTTCTCTATATGTCAAAGAAAAAATTCAACTTGAAGCTAAAACGAATAGTTTAAATAAATTATTAAAATGTTTTTATACATTATTAATTATTTAGTTGTCGTAATATTATTTTGTATATTGAAGAACTTTTTTGTAGGAGTACTACGAGTACGATCTATAATCCAGTACTCAACATCATTAACCATTATCGATACTACATCTTATGAAATGGATTGAGGTTAATATATGTATATTACTAGAAAGAGATCGTAAAATAAAGTTAACGACCCCTTCACTAATTAAAAAAATAAGTCGATAGCTTATTCCAAAAGAGATGGCTTTTGTTTATAGAGATCACATGGTTGCATGTTAGGGCGCTTTAATTTGTTTGGATTTTCTACACATGTAAAAATCAAAAAAGGTGCACGCCAATATTTGTTGTAACCCCAAGAAGCCTACAAAGACATACTATGGGGTCCTTTCACTCAACACCATCATAATAATAAGCTCACCTCCAAATAACCCCTACTGATGGTGATGCAGGTGATGCAGCCCAGCCTAGCCCGGTCTGGGTCGGCCCGGACGTCGGCATCTTGATCTGAAAATTGACCAAACAAATATTGGTGATGGAGCACACGTGTTGTGCCTAAGACCGGAGAATGGTTGTATTGAGCGAGACATCGTTTTGTATTGCTAAATGACTATTTTTTGGTCAAATTGCTAATGACTATTGACTACGCACTTTTGCCAAGGTCTTAATTTGGACCTACATTTTCTTTTTTCAAATTTGGACCTACATAACTCGACAAATTTCATATACAACTATTTGTGTGGATTGAAATTTGCTTAGGAGGGAAAAATACACTTTTATGTGTATTATTCGTGTTTCAATAACTTATAGTCTAGATAATTGTTTGTCACTTTTATGGGCTGTATTTTACAAAATGTGTATCATTACCATTTTTCTATGAATTCAGTCCATCTTATTTATTATTATTATTTATGCAAGTTAAATTCTAAAAATATTATTTATTTATTAATAAATAATGATTAATATCATCTTTTTTATATCATCCCACCCTTTATGTGCATGATATGATTGAAAATTAAATTAAATTAAATTAAAAAAATAAAAAAATAAATATTTTCTTAATCAACTTTAATTTCTTTTTTTACACACTTCTCCATCCAAACCACATGCGACCCCCCCTTTTCCCATATCCCTCCCCACTACCCCACAAGCACCTGCACCTAAACATATACCAATATTACATCCTTTTCAGCCTATTAACCATAACCCGACATTTCCACCATAACCAACTTTTACAATGATTATCTGGTCTGAATATTTTATCTAACCACTCCAACTTATATTTTTTCGTTACCCAAAATAATCTTAGAGGCTCAATTTTAGCAAAATAACATTCACACTATTAATATAGCAAAATTTTTTGATCAAACTAGTTTGATAAGATTTTCATGCTTGACAACAAGAAATTGCATTAAACAGAGGAATAGTTATTGGCAAAATGGAGTTTTGGAGACTAATTATGATATCCCTCCTAACTCAAACTAGACCTATAAGTTCTAAACCAAAAATCAAATTGGAACCTACACCTATTTTCCATCAATTGCAATGCACAAATATTCAGAGAGATTCAGAGCACTTAATGTTTATGCAAGATTTGTAATTTCGATTCCATATGCTAAGCTCTCAAAATTACCATATCGATAGACACTTAAATATAATTCGATGCAAAAATCGAGACCAATCCTTTCAAAATGATCCTTTAAGAAGACACCTAAACTTAACACCCAAAAAAGCAATATACGTTAGTAGGTTTACAATTTGCTCCTATATCTCGAACTCTAAATTTTTTTCTTTTAACATCTTATGCAATCTTGTCTAATTTCTATTGAACACCATTTACCAAAAAAATCCTACAAATGCAGAATTAAACAAGGTTTCTTGTCAGGGTATGAAGTCTTACTTGCTGTCCCAATGTGTTACGAGTAAAGGGACTTTTATGTCCCCCGATTTTGTTTCAAACCCAAACTTCATTAGTAATTTTATACACCCCACCATATATAATTTTTTCTCAATTGAATACCTTGATCATTCCCGTGTAGGGTTCCAATTCCCTAGGATCAAAATGTAATCGCTGAAATGTGTGGAAGAATAGTAAATCCATAAACCTACCGGTGTCGATCAATACATATATTTTAAATTTATTTCTAAGAGAACCCATGATTAAAAGGGGATCCTTGTGAGGAAAGAATAGATCTTTGGAGTCCCCATCATCAAATTTAATGCTACCTCTCTCTACATTCTCTTTAGGGTTTGTAGATTTCTTAGATCCATAGGGTTTAAAGTACCACATCACCGTCTATTTTCTTGTCAGAGCTTCCACGTCATCACCGAATTCCAAGCTACATCGATTTCCAGTAGCTTTACTCCCCTTTCCATTTTTGGTAGCTAATAGCTTCCTTTTTAGTTTCCAGATTTTAATACTAAGGTTAGTGGAAACATTTATTGCTTTATCGGCCATTAATGTTGATAGCTTCATCTATTCAGTTCGTGTATCTCACGCGACCTTCTTTTTCATTTTACTTCTTTATTTTGTCCATTATTGGGAAATTATTACATAATCTTCATCGGATCAAGCTTTTCACAGAATTTCGTGCTAATACTCTGCTAAAAAATCCTCCTCTCTTTTTGTGAAATCTGTAGACTATTTTTTTAGCTTATTCATCAACTTTCAGCGTATTCTTCTCCGTTTGTCTTTGTTTCTTCATCATCTTTGCTCAAATTTTTTGCTCCATTCTTGTTACGGTTTGCTCTAATGGATCTATGTAAGAATAACTCTACTTAATAGGTGAAAATTAATAAGGATAAAGTTAATATTTTGAAATATATTCCACCTAATTTGCCGATGATTCTTGTTAGTAATAATTATTTTGGAGCTAAATCCTTCAAGACTCTTATGATTGTTTCTAGCTCTACTATTTTTTAAAGATTCTTTGTCTACTAAGAAGCCAAGTAATATCAAAAATTTAATAGCTGCTATTGAAAACCCTTAGGTGTTTGATAAAAGTATAAATGTTGCTTTAAGTGTAGAAAATGGAAGCTTTCTTTTAATGATGGTGAACATTCTACTACTCTGTTTCATATAGTAAAGGGAGGAAATTTCCTTTGGGATCCGTACTCCCTCAAGAAATATCTTGACATTGAGGACGGTCAGGAGTGTAAGTACAATTTTAGTGCAGGGAAAGTTCCTTCCCATCCATAAATTTCATGTGCCTCTGTGAGAGAAGCTACTTTCTTAGAAAAGGTTCTGAATAGTAATGATAATTATGATAAAGCACATGAATTGCACAAGCTTGGTCAAACCTTTTCTCTAACTCTTTCAAAGAGGACCTGAAACTTAACTTCTTTCCACCTTAATTGGTCGATGGAAAAGTAGTTGTCAAACCACCTAAGAATGTTAAGAAAGATGGAGAAGAGATATGGAAACACCGTCTTGTGGGTCAATTTTTTGGAGAGGCCCATGAATTTTATATGATTAAGAACATGTTTAATATTCAATGGAAAGACATGGGGAAAGTAGAGGTCAAATCAACTGATTCCAATGCCTTCTTATTCAAGTTTCTAAATGAGCTGGATTGTGCTAAAGTTCTTGATAATATGTGGCATGTAGGAAGTCGTATAATGATTCTAAGAAGATAGAACCTTAAATTAATATTGAAGAGCTTGATATGGAAAAATACCTCTATGGATCAAACCTAGAAAAATTCCTTTGAAGCTCCGAACTAATGAAGGTTTGGGCTATATAAGTATTGATACCGAAGTTCCTATACAAATGGACCATTTAACTCACAATAAACTTAACTATGCTAGAGTGTGTGTATAGGTTGACTTATATAATTAAACTGTGAAGAACCTACTTTTAACCTTGAATAATATGGTACTCACAATGTTGGTTTTAGCTATGAATGGTTACCCCCTAAATGTTCTACTTGTAATCGTTTTGGTCACAAAAATTCTGAATGTCATAAAGGAAAAGTCAAACAATGGTAGAGTTTATGTTAGGTGGAATAAGTATTATGTAATGCTCACTTGCATTGACAAGATGAATCAAGCTATTCTGATTAAAACAATTGATCTTAGCAACAATAAACTTTTTTACATATCATTTATCTACTCAGATAATTATGAAAATAAATAAAATAAACTTTGGAGTACTCTTAGTATTTGAAAGCTTTGTTAGCACTGATGCTTGGAATTAGACAGTTGATTTTAGTGAAATTTTGAAATGTAATGACAAGACTGGTTGCACTGTACTCCCAAATAGTTTCATTGATTTCAAGAATTGTATTGGTGATAATGACATGTATGAGCATCAAAGTGATAGATGCTTCTACACTTGGACTAATAAAATAGTGGATGGGTTAGTCTCAAGTAAGCTAGATAGAGTTTTTATAATGACACTTCAATTCAAGAGTTAATGTCTTAACCATGGGCCTTTTAGATAATTCTCTTATCTTAATCAATATACTTGGTAATGCCAAAAATATCTTCTTCTTTTAAGTTTTTCAACATATGGGATAAGCATAAATACTGTCTGCCTTTAATTCAAGAGGATTGGAAGGCTGGTTGTGAGGCTACATTGATGTATAAATTTAATTACAAGCTCAAAGCGGTAAAATAATAGCTAAAAATATTTAGCAAAAAATACTTTAGTTTCAGTGATGATTCTGTTGATACAGTTAAGAATGATATCATATCTCTATAGACTTTTTTTAGTGGTACACTAGCAAGCTTAATGAAGAGGATGAGACTAGAGATATACTAGACAACCTTTTATATATTTAGAAGAGACTTCAAAGCAACAATCTAGAGTCCTTTGGACCCAAGATAGTGAAATAGGCACTAAATTTTACCATAAGGTTATTATAGCTCAAGTTAAAAAAGAATAAAGTCCCCTTTATTAAGCTTAATATGAGGATTGTATCACTAATGATGATGATATCAAAAATGCTTTTGTGTATGACTATGAGAACCTTATTGGGATAAAAGAAACTCATGAAGAACATATCTCTACTAGTTGCCTTAAGAAGGTTCTTAATAAAGAAATCATAAACAAAGAAGTTGATGTTATGGCCTGTGATTTCACTAATGCTGAGATTAAAGACTAATTTTTCTCTATTGATGGTAATAAAATCCCTAAATCCTAATGGATTTACTAGCATGTTCTTTTAATATGTCTGTCCTATTATTGGTTTCGATGTGTGCAAAGCAACTAGGTAAACTCTTAAGTCATTGTATCTTCTTAAGCAACATAATACCGCACCTCTTGTTATTATTCCTAATATTATCTCTCCTACTTCTCTTAAGAACTTTATCCCTACTGCCTGCTGTAATACTATTTGTAAAGGCATCTCTAAGATTCTTGCTAATAGAATGAAAAATTGCCTTGAGAGCTTAATCTCTCAATTCATGATGCTTTCATCAAAGGGAGAAATATTACTGATAACATTCTTGTTGCTCAAAGTATTATTCATGGCTATGACATGAAATCTAATAGCCCGAGATGCACTCTTAATCTTAATTTGCAAAAGACATTTGATACAGTAAACTGAGATTTTATTCTTGATATGCTCAAATCTTTTGGCTCTTATGATAAATTCATCAACTGGATTAATATATGCATCATTACATCTTCTTTTCTACTCTATCAATGGTGATATTGCAGGTTTTTTAAAAGACAATAGATCCTTAAACAGGGGGAACCTATCTCCCCCTATCTTTTTGTTATTTGAATGCATGATTTATCTTCTATCATGGACCATGTAGTTTCTTCTACTTATTATTTCATCCAAGATGCTACAAAGTTAAACTTAAGTGAAGATTAGAAGTCGATTTTTGATAGTTTGAGACCTCTTATATTGTATTATAAATATAGCAGATAATTTTGGTGTGTAAGAGGTGACAAATCCTTTATAGAAACACCTATTTATAGTAGGAGGAATTCTCCAAAGGTTATAAACCAAGTGTCAAGATTTTATGCTGAAAATGCTCCTTTCGATATACCGTGCCTCATTACGGTATGCTACAAAACCATTTTGTTTCTTTTCGTGTGCTCTGCATTATACCAGGCTTATAGTGTGGTGTACCATGACTATTGACTTATTGTTCAATAGATATAATCCTACATGTCATTTGACCGTGTCCTTGACAAATGGCTACCTTGCGGTATACAATACTTAACATGTGGTATACAGTGCCCCTGTCAAATATGATCTAAAAATTTCTTTGTAAGATAGAATAATAAACCTTTTTTCCACAGGATATAGAAAATGATTAGTACAGTATACCCAATTAGCCAAGCTAAGAAGCAATTAACCATTTCAGAGCTATTAAAATTTGATGGTATAGGCAATTTTTTTCAAATATTAAAATATGTTTAAATCGATTAAAACGAGTGTTAGACTAACATTTATAGTAAATAAACATACTAAATTGGCCACATTCACAAAAATACCAATATTTTCAAATAAACCATAGGGAAGGTTATTGAAGCTAAAACACAAATGGTTACTTGAAGTTAATAACACCATTAATAAATTTCATGAAAGTATTTGCAAGTTAGATGATTTACAACCCAGTGATGGTGTCATCGAAGTGAAACCCAACTCGATACTTGAAGACAATTAGGAAAATTTATTAAAATAATGTAGTGAGCGATAAGATTATCACCAAACAAACCATATACGGTTGATATTGTTATTGAGAAAAACCTACAAACGTAAAATAAAAATTTTCTTAATTCAAAAATATTTATTTTTTATGAGGGAAAAAAATTTGGCACATAAACAAAATAGAGAAAGATTTTATAAAATATATCACTGGTCTTAGGCTCATAAAAAATAACATGGAAACATTTCATCGAGAGTATGTACAAAAGAAATAGTAAAAATAAGCCCTACAACTTAAGAGAAGAATTTTGGGCCTATTACTCCATGAATAATACACCACAAATATATAAAAGACATAAAAGCACGATTCGTTGTGATTACATGACCATACAGGAAAGGATCAAGAGGGTAATCAACCTCAGTAATATTGTAGAAAGATGAAGAGTGAATAACTTTCCTAGAAATGGCGGAGGCCTGCATCTTTACTATAGAACAAAAAAAGAATATTGGTGTATTCATGTTGATCAATTTTGTAGAAAAATCCATGATGGGACTCCAAGAATAGAAAAATACATAAGTTGAGTGTATAATGCTTTCGTTAAGAGCGTAAAAATCTAGAGGTAAACTTACTTCTGAATTTCTTGACTTATCGTCCATAGATTCCGATACAAGTTATTGAAACTTTTCTTTGAATGAAATGAAACATCAATCGCAAAAGTATAAGATGGGACATTTGGCATGCCTGATAAATGAGTAATCATGACATGCCTTAAATAAAGGGAAGAGTGACATGCACCATAATAAATATAAAATTAATGAAGATGAATTACATATTAACTTTTTAAGTAAGTTACATAAGATGTACCCTAACAAATGGATATTGATTTTTATAATTAAAAAGAAGAGATGCAATTCATACTCAGCTATGAGTAAGGGAATAATGAGAGGCTGGAGAATAGAAGCCCAGATTTTTATTTTTCTCACGACCTAAGTTTTCCCAATCGGTAGTCAGTCTGACTCGAAGGTATTGGGAAATGATTTGCATTTTAGCAAACCCCATGTGTTACTTTCATGATAAGCGAAGGCTTGATGAATTAAAGTCTTTCTGAGAGCTTTCTCTTTCTTCAATTACTTAGTAACTTGAACAAGTTGATCCTCGGAGAAGACGCACTCTACTTGAGTATCCTTTAATTTATGGTGAATATTCGCCAACTCATTCTCCAACTGACCTTTGAACTCAATCCCCTGAAGTATTTTTGAAGGAATAAACTTGTGAGGAAATATGACATAGATCATCGTCAAAGGATAATCTAGAAGGAAAAGTGGTCATGTCCCCTTAATATACAAATTACTCTGTTCTAAGTTATAGTCATTCGGGGGATGAGAATTAGCATTCTTCTTAAAGAAAGAAGAATCTTGAACAATGTTTAAATATAAAACATTTGATAGTACATGGTGTCAAGACTATTTTGAATAGATAAAGAAGCACAAAAGATCATATGTTTATACCCAATGCTTAACACAACCCATTTCAGACTTCAAAATCAAATAGATATGATATCATGATCTAGAAAAAGGGAAGAAGTGAGTTTATGGTCACATATATAAAAGCACACGAGCAGTTATGCAAGTAAGCTTTCTGCCGTATGCGGGATTCGAACCATGTACCTCTCACTTGAGAGAACTTTCCAAACTTTAATAACTTATGCAAGTAAGCTAGTAACACTTCCTTAAGCTACTCATACACAATGAATATGTAATAAGAAAAATAAATGATAAAACAAGTTATATGATTAATAAAGATTATTCGTAGCTCTAACAAAAGGAAAAATAAAAGATCACAAGTCATATATCACTGCAAAAACTCTAGACCGATGTTAAAAACATATACCATGGGAATCAAACATTCTGATACTTTTTATTGGGCACATTAGAAAGATCCGCCATGTTAGGAACTTGAAGAGGTTTTGGAGGAACCACTAAATATTCAAAAAAAAGAGTTGAACCTAGATTCTGATGTTGATTATATCAATCCATCCAATTAGCATGCATGGTATAAGTGGCATAGATCATCACAAATTTCTCAAACTCTTTGAAAATTAACCATTCTAGACCTAACCTCCTCAAGAAGATAAGGTTAATAGTCCACTTAATTTTGAAATTCCAACATTTTGGAAGTACATACACTTCATTTCTTCTCTGTCTTCCCGCAAGCATTACTAACTGAGGATATCTATGACTCGGCAATTAGATGTTATCTGATCCATAGTTTATTTTCCAAGTATTTGAGCACTCTTAATTAAGTCTTCAATAAGCTTACATTTCCCCTTATGAATTTCCATGACTGTCTGTTTTGACATATTATCAGCCATTTGAAATATCTGAATATAATATTCCATGAATTTAAAGGGTCGTGCTACCAAATAAATATATTCTTCTTAATAAGAACCTATCATCCACGAAAATATCCTTTGAAGGTAGTGGGAACAAAGCCAACTCATAAACAACGTGAGTGTATTTGACATCCGGTCTTAAACTCTTCTTATCCATATAAGAAGACATCCATAAACTCTATGCAGATCTTTTCCCTTTTTTCCACTACAACCCAAAAAGTAGTATCTTCGCTTCCTTATCACTCGGGACAGTGATTAGTAAATAAGGAATCAAATAAGCTAAAAAATGGTCCTTACCCTTCATCCATTGCTAAAACCTTCTACTAGCCTCGGTAACACTTGAAGGGTTGAAGAGAAGATTTTGGGGGAAAATGGTGAAACCTTCATTGTCGAGCTTTTGTTTACCCTTTGACTCAACAAATTGGGTTTCCGCTCCGATACCTGCGAATAGCCTTTTTAGCATATGGACGATATTTATCTGCCAAATGAAAAAAAAGCAAGGATTAGAAAACAAAATAACTTTAAATAATACAAAAAATTTACCTTTCATTAAAGGGATTTACTTCAAGGACTCCCATACAATTATCTTATGAGGTCATGAAGAGTAATTAATTTGCTTTGAAGTGATTTTGTAATGAGGATGCAACCTAGAACTTTAATGGTTATATTCCAAAAAAATTTGAATAACACAACATTGTTTTTATAAAATCTTACTACATTGATCTTCTTCAATGATGGTCAAAATAGGCATAATATCTTGTTCATGAGAACATTCACTTCACAATGTCTAAGCTAAACAGTTTTGGAGTTGTCTACAAAATCAAATACCATGTATATATATGGTATTTATTGCGGGGATAAAAGGTATACCACTCCCTCGAACCTTATTTTTTTCCTGAGTTATTTGACGTATCATATTATAAAATACTTGGGTCCTTCACAATCTGATACTGTGCTTGAAAAAGGTTAACAGAAGGATCAAATTTCCAATTTATTTGACAATGAGCATAAAAAGACAAAATTCTACCCCATGCTTTGGGAGAAAACTGGCCAAGTCTTGGAGAATGAAATCTTAAAAGTTCATATATGAAGGGGCCGGATGGGTAACATCATCCCCATATCGAACCATATAAAGTATAATTGATATTTTACCCTCGAATCCCTTAGAGGCTCATTCTGATTCATCGGGAACCCTAACTTTTATTCTCTGGGCAATGTTCCTTGAGGTGAGTAAAAAACTTGTGGCTTTATCATTTAAAGAACACTTTATCTGACTAGCCCCAAAATTAAGGTTATAACTCAAATGTATTATATATCATCTTTGTACGAGACGAGAAACATTATCCACTAAAATAAAAACCTCGACCTGTTTTAAAGAAGGGTCATCACCCCAATATAGATACTAAAATAATCTAATCTCCAGCATAAGTTGCAGTTTATAAGGTTAAAGAATCATTTTTCAGAAAAAGTTATTTTATCATTAGTGAAAGACAACATAAAAACTACGTGAAACCCATGCATACGACAATGAGAAGAAAGAATAGAAGAAACTTGTGAAGATGAAGATATTACCAACAAAAGTTATGAAAAAAAATGATGGTTGAAGATTTACCTTTGAAAACGAATGGGTGAGGGTGTTTCAACAATCAATAGTTTATTATAGGGAGTAAAATACTACTACCTCCGTTTCAAATTGTTTGTGTTGTTCCAAATTATTTGTCCACTTAGTATTTCAAGATATTTTTTCCTAATTCTTTCCATTATAACCCCTATTAAAAAATAAATTTTATATTTTCAATACATATTTAAGATATCAAGACATTTTATAAAGGGTAATTTTGTAATAGGGATTGTAATTATTACATTTCTTAATTTGTGCGAAAAGCAAAATGGACAAACATTTTAAAGCAGATCTAGCAATTGTTTTTAGGTGTATTTTAAGCAATATTGGACAAGTTCATGGAGGTTTCAACTAGCCCTTTTTTTTAATAAAAAAATTCTATAGAAATGTATATATAATTGGTATTTTTAAAATGATAAAATGATTAACCATCAAATTATATTTAGGTATGACACAATTACATATGAAAAATGGTTATGCAGGAAGTGTATGATATCACCTATATAGTATTTGCAAACAGAGTTGTTACATGATTTATTAGTAGTAAACATAAAGGGTTTTTTTGTTACAGTGGAGATCCGACAGGATCGTAAAACAAGCTTAAACTAGCACATCGTTTATTAAACACGGGATGTGGACAAATTTGGGTCTTCCAGACCATCCTATCTCTCACGAGGTGACTCCATGAACTGCTAGGAGGATCAAAATAAGTAAATAAATTCTCTTCTTGGGACATACCTTTATGTGCAAGCCAACCTGCGCAAGAATTGGCTTCCCTATATATGCCTTTAAGAGAGAAAAAATCTGTTACGCTTAAGGTAGTGCGAATCTGGTGAACCTAATGTGCTGCAGGGATACGATTCCCACCCATCGTACGAGTACTGTCTAATATGTCCCACGAATCAACCTCTACTTCCACCATAGTTGCCTCAATGTCTTCTAATAGTTTAAGTCCCTCGCAAAGTGCAACAATTTCGGTGATAATAGCCCACTGGTGCTCAATCCTCATTGAAGAACCTCGAATCCAGTTGCCCTCGGTATCACGGATTAAACCTCCATCTCCGTCCACACGTCGACATTTGTTAAAGATGCCATCGGTGTTTAGCTTTAGACCCTGGTTTGGTTTTAACCAACCAATCAGATTAACAACATTTTTCGGTGAAAGAAATCTGCCAGGAACATAACTCAGGCTCTCACGTAACTGTTGGCCAAGAATTGTGCTCGTTTGACAATAACTCTTCCATCAGGAAAAGGTATACCATTAAACAATACGTCATTTCGAGCCCTCCATATAACCTATATTACAGCACCAAAAAACATGCTCCATACAATCCCAGAATATAACTTAGAACATGTTAAATTTTTGTTCCACCAATCGCATAGGACCGATCTAGAAGATTGAGCCGCCTACTGTTGTGTTGCCGCTGCATCTTCATTCGGACGGGGATGGTTCTGATCGGGTGATACCTGCTGAGCACCTCTCGTCCCCTGTAATTCACCAAATATGCAGGTCCGCTAGGAGCAGCCCCCTGGAGTGCAGATTGTCCAGCTGGATTGGTGGCTCCCTGGTCCGTCAAAGAAACCTGTACCAGCTCAAAAGTAGCTGTTAAAAAAATAGAATAAGGACTATCACTTACCGCCTGCTAGTGTGATGGGGAAATTGCAACATCAGTCCCTGGAGTAACATTGAATAAATCCAAATAATTGAAGACAGGCTATTCCTCTTCAACTCTGCTCAAACTAAAAGATAATACATCCTTCTTGATTCCTCCCCACACTCGCGCCACTTTCTCGCAATCCTTGAAAAGGTGGAGGACAGTTTCCTCACCTGCGCCATAGCACGGAAAAAGATCGGACAAGTCCATTCCCTTTTTGTTTAAATTACTCCATGTAGCTAGACGCTCATGAATCGCTCTCCAAATGAGAACTTGTTTTTTGTGGACATTTCAACTTCCAAACTCCATCACAATTAATATCAAAGTAATTGTCGGCACTTTCAATACCCCTTATCGATGATTTAACAGTATATTGCCCATGAATCTCATGAGTCCAAGAGAGTGTGTCCACATCCAATACATCCATTTCCAATCGAATATCAGCAAAATCAAGTAACTTCGATGGGGGAAGGAAGCGTTGGAAGCTATCCCACCCATGAACTATCACCTATAACGTAATCACACACCTTCTTGTTTCTTTCCTCTTCTCCAAGATCTCCACAAACATAAGAAATTAGTGGAGAGTCCCCTATCCAAATATCTAACCAAAACGACACTTTTCTACCATTATATACGAGCGATCGGGATCCCCGTCTCCCTACGGCAATGCTTTCCACGATGGCTCTACACATACAAGAATCAGCTGATTTAGATCTATACTGCAAGATATCGGTTTTGAAATATTTTTGTATCATGACCATGGGGCACAAACTAACAGTATCATGAACTACCTTCTAACCCAACTTACCTAGGAGAATTCTATTCATATCCTCAGCCAACCGGAGTCCAAGCCCACCCACCGATTTGGGCTTACATATATTCCGCCAAGCGACCCATTTGACATTTTTTTGTTCTTTTGAACTACCCCAAATAAATTCTCTCCTAATTTTATCAATTTCCTCACAAACATATGTAGGTAGCTTCTCCACTTGCATGATGTACATCCAAGCGGCACTAAGAACAGATTAAGTAAGGGTGATGCGCCTGACAAGAGCAAGAGTACTACCTTTCCACTTTGCAAGCTTACCACGGAGGTTGTTGATGAGCTCACCATATAAGCCTCTTGGTCTTCTACCCCGAGAGGATATTAACCCCGAGATACTTCCCTAGCTCCATACTTCGTGTGTATCCACTAAGTGAGGTTATACGAACTGTCTCCTCTTCATCCATATTTTTTGAGAAATAAATTACGGACTTCTCCTTGTTAATAGATTGCCCATCATCATGAAAAAAACTATTGAGAGTTTTTTGCACAAGTATACAATTATCAATGGTAGCTTTCGTAAACAATACTAAATCATCAGCAAGAAATATGTGAGAGATAGGGTACCCCCTTAAGTTCAGACGAATAGGTTGCCATCTTCCCTCATTCATAAGGCTCTGAATAAGGATTGAGAGTCTTTCCATGCAAATAACAAAAAGATAAGGCGATATAGGATTGCCTTGCCGGATACCTCTCCTACATTTTATCGGAAAAAGAGGAGACCCATTCCACAATACACTCAATTCGTTTTCTGTCATCCCTTGGATAATAAGATTCCCCCACATCGAAGGGACACCCAAGGACTCCAAAGTGTCTTTAACAAAATCCCATCTAAGTTTGTCGTAGGCCTTGGAGAGGTCAACCTTCACCATCATGAAACTCTTTTTACCCTTTTGGTAACATAGGAAATGATCAATTTCACTAACGAGAACCACATTATCCACTGTAGACCGTTGAGGTAGGAAGCTACTCTGAAAGGGTCCAATATGAGTCGCAAACATTGGTCTCATCCTATTCACTAAAAACCTTCATACAGATCTTATAACACACGTTAATTATGCGTATTGGCATGAATTGAGTGATATACTCAGGTGATCCCAATTTAGGAATGACTAACGCGCCGAGAACCTCTTTTGAAAATTTACCCTCAGTCAAAGTTGAACGAATCATATCACAAACTGAACCCCCTACTATGTCCTAACACGACTGATAAAACCCTGCTGTCATACCATCCGAGCCCGGTGCCTTATGAGGAGATATCTGGAATACAGCCACACGAACCATTTCATTAGTCACTTCTTCTCCTAATGAGGCAATACCCTCTCCCTTGAACGGCTGGAGGCGGGGTAAAATAAATAAGTCCCGAGGATCTTCTTCAAGAGCATATAAGCCTTCGTAGAAACTGCGAACCCATGATTTCTCATCTTCAAAATCGTCAAAAACGTTATTATTCCCATCCTTTAATCGAAATTTCAGCCCTTTTTTCTACTTAATCAGTGTCGCGATATGATAAAATTTGGTATTTCTTTCACCCGAGTTTATCCGTTCCGTACGAGCCCTTTCAAACCAATGCATTTTCTCTTTTGCTAAAACACTCTCATATTCCTCATGTAGTCTTTTGCTAAGGCTGATCAGTGATGATTTATACTCTCGTTGAAGGGCCTTCTGAATACCTGACAATCGAGCTAGAAGTCTTTTTTTTCCGTTTGAAGATGTCCTCGAATACATCTAATTTCCAACTCTCCAATTTTTGTTTCAAAAAAGCAAAGTTTTCGTTTAAAGGGTTTTTGTTCTAAGGAATACTAGTCACACACCCCCTTCATTTAGATTATTGAATGTTTTACTATTTTTAAAAGTGTTATTATTATATGTGAAACATTTACTGTTTATTCGTTTTACCGTTGAAATTGATGTTTTAATTATAATTCAAGTTACCAAGTCATCAAGTAACTTATTAATGCAACAAACTTGAAAGTTATACCAATCTCTAAAAATATCAAATTATTAATTGACGGGATCTCTCAAATTACTAATTACTATTAGTTAGATTAGTTGAACAATAAATTATGCTATTAATTAGAATGTTAAATGAACTTTAGCATCTGTTTTTTTTTTTTTTTAATTCCAAATAGTATCTGGTTTACATGATGATGAAATGTCTTTTTTTATCTCTTTTATTTGCATACTATTTTAAAATTCAAATATTTTCAAATAATTGTTAAGTTTTTAATATATTTGTTGTCACTTATTTTGATAAAAACCAAAAGAATCTCAATTCAGACAATCAAAAATATTGGATGGTTTGAAAAAGATTAGTTTCCCGTGTCCGTAACATGGAAAACAATCGCACATGATGAGCATTCAAGTGACATTTTACAAGAAAAAATACTCGAACAAAATAACTTGTAACTACTGCTAACTGTTGTCCAAAAAAAAAAAAACTACTGCTAACTTGAAATCAATAGAGTTTAGGGGATTGTCGAAAGTGAGTTAAGGGGTTGTTTACTGTGAATCAATGCTTGACGAAATAACATGTTACTAGTAACTTTAGCCTAAAAAAAATTAGAAATCTTTATGAAATGAATAGAGTTTAGGGGATTTTTGTTTTTTGTCGAAGAATCAATCAGTTGTTTAGAGAGTAATGATAGAGCATCAAATTAGGTGGCATATAGAGTTCAATCATGTAGCTTCAGAAATTAATCAATGAAATTGTCAAAAGAAACCCAAATCCCGAAGAATAATAAAAGAAGTAATTAATGGAAAAAAGAATTAAAAAACGACATGTACAGACATTAAACTTAAAAGCTCTCAATTATTAACAAAATGTTTGAAAAAAAAAATTTGAATGAAAAATAGAAACAAAATTAAAAAACCTCTCCTGCTTAACAATCTAGGACTGATGATTGATCATGTGATAATTCAGCTCCGTCACTGGCGCCGGCTCCGGCAGCTGTAAGAAGCTGTGATAATGCACTCATAGCTCGTATTTGCATCTCAAGCGCAGATATATAATCTGTTGTTTCTTCTAGAAGGTTCGGAAATGATAGTTTCCGGCAACCCGGAACTAACCGGCTGAGAACTCGCACTTTCTTCTGCAAAGCTGGTACTTTTTTCTTAGTCGCCGGTTTCTTTATCCTACAATCACCGGTAACATTCCCTTTCGCCATTGCTTTAGCTCTCTTATGCTTCCGGTTAATCTGATTAAGTCTTAAACTGAGTCGACTCGTGAGAATCGCTCTACTCCACCGAGTCTTCCCTTTTGCACTAGCGGCCAAAACACGATCAGCTGTATCACGAACCGTAATACCTCCAGTGACCGGAGAATCATTCCGGCGTACTTGACGGAGAGCTTCAAAAAGCTTCGATGAATAGATCTGCTGCTCCGTTTCCGTTCTCCATCTGGTTCGATCCATGGAAAGAACACCTTCGTTTACCTCATCGGCGTCGATTTTTCTTCGTTTTTTCCGCTTCGATTCTCCTCTCGATTGATTCGCACTCACATCGGGATTGGAAATCAAATTGGATGCCATTAAAAGGTTTGTGTTTTGTTGTTATTATAAAAACGGTTAATACACTTGCTTCTTTCGGCTAACAATCTGCAAGAAACACAAAAATTGATAGATTCGTAGTCAGATCAGATTCGTTATGTTTGGATAATACATGAAAATATACTTTTTGTAGCCGTACATAAGAATATACAACATACATATAAGGAGAATTACTGAAAAGTGAAAATAAAAAATTAATATTTTATTACCTTAGAGTTGAGTTTGATGGAGTTGATGATGAAGGATTTTGGAATGTTATATGATGAGTAGAGAAGTGAAGAAAGAGAGAAAGGTGATGAAGAGATGGGAGGAGTGATGGAAATGGAGAGGACTTATTACTTTTATTATTGTGTAAGTAGTGATGTAATGCAAAACATGGAGGAGAAGGTGGAGAGGGAGAGGACAACTCACGCATTTGCTTTCTTTTGTTTTTTCTCACCTTTTTTTTAAAAAGTATAATATATATTCTTATTTCTTTTTTTATTTCTTTTTAAAGGATTGTTCTAATTAAATTATTCATGGTAAACCAGTGTCGTATCTACGACACCTTTTTTTTTTTCGTTACAAGAGAGGCCTAAAAAGACCGGGAAGTAAACTTCTAAATTATTAATTATCTATCTAACGTTAACCGAGGAAGCGCCCACCCATAACGATCTCTCGTCAAGAGGCGCCATAACCCATCCGGCGGATCAAGATACGGTATCGGACCTTCCATGCTCTTTAGACCGAACTTAGTCATCCAATCCGCACTCCTATTTGCTTCACGATAATTCCAAACTAGCTCAAAGTCGATATTTCTTGCCAATATATCACAACATTCCTGTATAATAATGCCTGAGAAATTCTTTGAATTCGTACCACCCTTCACTAGCGCGTACAATTCACTCGAATCTATCTCAACCACTAACGCTTTATACCCCCGTTTCACCGCTTGCTCCAAACCAAAGTGTAAGGCAAGCACCTCCGCTTCAAACGGACTACGTGTAACACACTTTCCTGAAAAACCATCCAAATACTCTCCCCTGCAATTACGGAACAAACCCCCCATGCCGCCAATCAACCTTTCCTCATCGAAAGCTCCATCAACATTAAGTTTCACTCTCGCTTCTGGTCTATTCCACTTGACAAGGATACATCTGGAAGCCACCACTAAGCCTCCATCCCGTTCCTTACCCCACGCACGCGCATAGTCATTAACCGAGTTTAAAACGATAGCTTTCACTTCCCTCTCTGTTTTAATCCTTGCCGATTGTTCAAAGATCATATTATTACGATTCACCCATATTTGCCACACAAGTGCCGCGACTATTAGCCTCAACTCTACCCCATTAATTATGCTTTTATTAGCTAACAACTCGGACCATTTCTGCAGAATATCCGACTCCATTATCTGCTCCTCACGGACTGTACTTTGTGTGTTTAACCCAGCCGTTCCTGTTGCTCGGGATTGTTGCTGCAAACCTGCAGCACGAAACACCATCCGCATTTGCTGCTGCTGTTCCAAACCTCCAGGCGGGTACCTTCCAAGCTGCTGCTGCGTCTCAGTCCTTGCCCCCTCGGTCAACTGCTGCTCTCCGGTCAACTGTTGCTGCTCGGTCAACTGCTGCACCACAGGTTGCTCGTCCCTGCCTCTACTGCCCTCCAGCACATGCGCTTCACTGTCCACCTCCAGCTGAACCTGCCGCACTACTCCTTGGTACCGATCAGCTGACCCGGACGCTACACTCCACCATGACTCCGTTGTACCTGTCTTCGTATCCCCAAATAACCTGATGTGCACTCAAAAGCAATATTAGTAAAAAATTACAATTAAGAAACAAATGACCTGCTGTTTCCAACTCCGCACCGCAGCACCTGCACTACACCTCTCAACTCAAGATTTTTGCTTGTCGGAAGCCGATCCCACACCGCTCTCCAAAGGATTACCTTAATCTTTTGTGGACACTTCAATATCCATATTAACTCCCATTTAAAGCCTGAATTTCCTACTGTCGGGATTAGCTTATTGTAACCTGTCTTAACTGAATAGATGCCCGATGGGGTCAGATTCCACTTAACCACCCTTTCATGCCCATACTCCTCCACACTCACATTCCCTTCTAGCACCTCCCTCCCTACTAATATATTCTTACACATTCTAGAATCCGACGCCTTCACCTCCCGCTCCATATAACCATTTCGAAAGTACTTCTGTTTCAAAACCTTGACCCATAATGCCGAGTCATTTTGCAATATTTTCCAACTTAACTTCGCTAAAAGAGCTCTATTATAACTACGTGCTTTCCTGAGACCCAACCCTCCATTCTTCTTTGACCGACACAATACATCCCACGCCAGCCAATGAATCTTCCTTCCTTCACTAGACGAACCCCATATAAACTCACGAATAATCCTATCAATCTCATCACACACATACACCGAAAGTTTTATGGTTTGCATAATATACGTAGGAATCGCTGTTAAAACTGATTGGGCAAGCGTAATACGCCCCGCTAAAGACAGATTGCGACTTTTCCAATTCGGGAGTTTTTTTTGCATCTTCGCGATCACATTCCGAAAGAAGCCTCTCGAGAGGCGTAGCGACCTAATCGGAGTACCTAAATAAACCCCCATAGTATCACTTAACGTGAACCCACTAAGAACAGCAAGTTCCTCCGCCTTTTCACTAAGTACATTTGTTGAGAAGTAAATCGAAGACTTCTCCGCGCTAACGGTCTGCCCCACCTCATCACAAAAAACACGCAACACCTCCTTAATAAGATTCACCTGAGGCACCTCCGCCTCCATAAATAATAGCAGATCATCTGCAAAAAACATATGTGAGATCGGCGGCCCCTGACGATGGATGTGGATAGGCAACCATTCCCCACCATTGCATAGCCCCTGAATAAGAATAGAAAGTCTCTCTATACATAACACAAAAATATAAGGGGAAAGAGGATCTCCCTGGTGGATGTCGCGTTGTGGTGTGAATTCCTCGAGCTGATTTCCATTCCAAAGTACCTTAATCGAGTTGGTACTCATTGCAGACATAATAAGACGTACCCACGAGTCCGGAAACCCAAAGTACAATAAAGTGTCCTCAATAAAACGCCAACTCAACTTGTCATAAGCTTTCTCCAAATCTATTTTAATCGCCATATACCCTTTTTTCGACACTAACTTCCGCATTCTGTGATCAATCTTTTGAGCCAACACTATATTATCAATTTTCGATCGACCGGGAAGAAAACTACTCTGATTTGGACCCACTTTTTCCGCTAGCAATGGCCTTATGCGATTAACCATTGCCTTCATGATAAATTTCACTGGAACGTTAATGAGGCTAATCGGGCGAAATTGGCCTACCACCTCCGGATACGACACCTTAGGAATCAAATGAATCAAGGACCCATTAAGGTTCAAGGCACTTTCCCCAACCGAACCGCATCCCTCACCATTCTACACACATCGGCCCCAACTATATTCCAACACTTTTGGTAAAATAATGCCGATAGTCCATCCAATCCAGGTGCTTTATTTGGATTAGATTGGAAAACCGCAACCCTTATCTCCTCATCTGTAAACTCCTCTGCCAGAAGCACCCGTTCTTCCTCACCCAAACTACTACCATGTGGCATCGCAAAAGGTCCCTGAAACCCATTAGAATCCGAGTATAGTTCTACAAAAAAACCCCGAACTAGCGCGGCCAAATACCCCTCCTCATCAATCCAAACACCATCCGAGTTCTTCAGCCTCTGTATCTTGGATATCTTCCTTCTTGTTAATGTTGCCAGATGGTAAAACCTCGTCTTCCTATCCCCCGAATGAACCCACTTTTCTTTCGACCGTTGAAACCAAAAAATCTCCTCCTCTTCCAATACACTAAGATACTCATTCCTCAATCTCTTACCTAATCTAAAAAGCGAAGAGTTATACGACACTTGTAGCGACAATTGAATCCCCTTAAGCCTCGCTAGCAGTACCCGTTTCCTCTTATTTATATCACCAAATACGGTCTCTTTCCATACCAGAAACTGCTCTTTCATATCCACTATGTTATCCCCCAAATCCACTGCCATCTACGGCACCTCTTTATTGTCAAGTTATTTTTGGATTTGGATCCCTCATAAGTTGTTGGATAATAAAAAAGGTAAAAAGTTTAAGAGGTCTTATAGCCTTATACTATAATATCTTAGTGTAACTTAGTTGACAAACATGTCAAAAAAATTGTAAAATCCAAAATAACCCTTCTTTTACATACTCTTTTTCATAATTCACATGCCAACCGAAATAACATGATATTACCCTACTAACAATCGTATCTTGCATTTTGACATGAACGTGTGTTAAGGGGGTGTGGAATCAAACAGCCCATGTGGTGCGCTCTCCCTTCTCTCTAGAAATTTAGTTTTTCTCTCTTCATAAAGCTTTGGCTTTAATGGTGTCCCTTTTAGATTAAATCCCTAGTTATTTCCTCTCTCATCTCCTTGGTTGCCACATTCACGCTAAACCCTTTCTCATTCTTCCTTCTCCACGCGGTTAATCATTCTCTCCTTGTTAATTGTAGCTTTTAATTTACTGTCTTCCCTTTTAATTTGGTTCATTCCCTAGGCGTATCTGATACGCTTCATCTTCTTACTTTATCCATTCTGCCTTATCATTTATGTTCACTTTCACTCTATCTCTCACTCTATTCTCTCTCTCTCTCTCAGTTCTACACGCTCATACCCTCATCTCCAACTATGGCCTCCAATCCGATCATCTCCATAAAACTTACACCCTCATTTAAACAAGACGAGATCTTTTCACGCCGATTCATGCTCCTCTCTAAAATACTCTCGAGCTCTGAGGTTACTCCTTCCATGGTGGAATCTGCAGCAAACAGGTCCTGGGGTCTTAGATCTCGAATGCATGTTACTTCTGCTGGTTTCAACATTTCTTCCTCATTTTTGAGTCACGTGATGACTTGCTTAACACATGGAACTTTAGGCCTTGGTCTATCAACGAACATATTCTCCTTCTTCAAGCTTAGCACCCAGAATTGTCAATGGTTGAAGCTGATTTCTCAACTGCTACCTTTTGGATACACTTTCAGAATCTACCTCCAGCCTTTGCTACCCCGGATAATGCGAAGGATATTTGTAAAAACCTCGACTGTACCCTCCTCGCATATGACATCAACGAGGTTAATGATACAACTAAGCTGCTCCGGGTTTGAGCTCTATGGAAGATTGAAAAACCCCTTATTCGTTCCTTCAACATTGAAAGAACATACCTTCCCTCTTTGGAATTGAAAGTTAGATTTGAAAAACTCAGCAAATTTTGTTTTTTTTGTGGTCTGTTATCACATACTGCTGGTGAGTGTACCCTCTATAAGGAGGAACAAAAAATATTATGTGGTAGAGCCCCCTTTTTGTTCGATGACTGGATGAGTATTACTCCTGTTAAAGGTAGAGGGAGAAACATTCATGTGGTTGATGATCTTGATGACCCGTCTCACATTATTACGGGTAGTGATGATTCTTACGTCCCCTCTTCTGATGATGTAACATCTAAATCCAGACAGATTGCTGGTCCCCCCTCAGTTAATACTAAAGGTAAAGACAAAGTCAGTGGTGTTAAAGATGAAGACATTCCCCCTTTTCTACGAGGTTGTTCCTCGGATCCAGAACAAGGTTATGCTTTGGTTGTCAAAGAATTATTAAAGGATGTTTCCTCGGATCTGACCGGTGTTGACCACATATTTAAATCCTCTTCTGATAATAAACAAGATTCAGTTCAATTTTCTAGTCAAAGGTCTCCTTCGTATCGGAGAAGTGATTCTAGGCCCACCCCCATAATTTCAAACATAAACCCTCCTCAAACTAGTATGGATCGAAGAGAAAGATGGTTGGTGATTCCTCCAAGGACAAATGGCCTGCTTGGCCCATTAAGAAGGAGGGCTCGAAAAGTGATAGGCCTGCTTTTGGTAATCGGTGGTCCATTAGAACCTGGACCAGATCGAACCCCACCCACGGTAAGACTAGCCTCCAATGGGTCAACCCGGATCTGAAGAAAAATCAGAATCAAACCCCTTTGCCTACTCCTCCTCCCATAATCCCATCCTCTCCCTCTACCCCTTTTAACACCCCCTACCGGGTACCCCTTCTCCCTCTCCATCTCCCAACAAACCTATCCCTATTCAGATTTCTTCCTCCCCTCACAAATAAATGAAGAAATTGTGTCCACCCAGATGGTTGATACCCCGATGGTTGATTCAGAGCTGGTTATTTCTCCCTTGGTGGCAGAGAACCCTACTTCCCCCGCTTCAGATTCTTCTACTCCGATGGTTTCTCCGAGCACTTACTTGGTACCAGATACCCCTATTCATGACAACCCCTTGGCCCTCACTGACATTCCTATCTCCATGGAGCGTCCAGTGGAGGAGCAAGGAGGTCCAAGTGCGAAGAAACGTAAGTTGTCACATGCAGAGATGGTTGGTTACAAGGAAGTTGAGGACGGTTTGGTCGAAGTCCCTCTTCTAGATATGGCGGTAGATGTTGTTCCCTTAGTCACGGTTAAGCCTGAAGTTGTGGGTGGTTGAATAGAGCAACCCACACAAAACCCATGATCGGAGTGTTTTGAAACTGTCAAGGTTCGGGGTCCCCCTTGTCAGCCCAAAACCTTAGAGACTTGATTTCTAAGGAGAATCCCCGGGTTATTGGTCTATCCGAGACTAAGACCAAAAAGAAGAAGTTGTTGGTTTTTGCTAAGAAGTTGAAAATAAGACTGTTGTGGAGTGTTGACCCAATTGGTATATCTGGAGGTCTGGCTATCTTTGTGATGTAGGATTGGCATGCTGAGGTAATCTCTTCCTCCATTAATCATATCTCAACTCTATCCTTTCTGGTTTAGATTCGTTTTGGTAACTTCATTTTATTTACACTCTCCCTAATGCTGATAGTAAAAAATGTTATGGGAATTTATTGAAAAAACTTCTAAGGATGATCCCCTCTCCCCTAATTTGTTCATAGGTGATTTTAATGACATTCGTAATGCCCAGGAGAAAGTTGGGGGGTTGGGTAAAAGTCCCTCGGAAATGAGATTATTTAACAATAACATAATCCTTAATGAACTTAATGAGATCCCCTCTAAAGGTTGTTCCTTTACTTGGAGAAATAATCGAAGTGATGATAACCTCATCCTTCAGAAACTAGATAGAGGATTAGGTTCTGCCCCTTGGTTTACTCTTTTCCCTGATGCATGGATCCATAATCACCCCCTATTGGCTCTGATCATTCTCCTATGGTTCTGCATTGGGATGATCCTCCCATATTCATACCTAGACCTGCTTGTAAGCTTGATCCTACCTGGCTTGATATTGATTCTTGCTCATCTGCTATCAAGAACTGTCTTAACTTCTCTCATTTCTTTGCTGGTCCCCCCTCATCCCGATTTCCTAAAAGGTTACTTAGATGTAAAAAAAATATTCTCAGATGGAAGAAAACTAACCTTAATAATAATGTTGTCATCATCAATGTTCTTTCAAAAAAATTAGAAGCCCTTATGCAAGCTAACCCTAGTGGACTAGATGGATCTTTGAAGGAACAATTTTCTTCGATTTCGAAAGAAATTGAATATTTTTGGTCCCTTGAAGAAAAATACTGGACCACTCGTTCTAGAGTTCTCTGGCTTAAACTTGGCGATAGAAACTCTAAAGTCTTCCATCTTTCTACCCGTCTGAGAAGAGCTTCCAATAAAATGATCTCCCTGCTTAAAGATGATGACTCTTGGACCTCGGGGAGGGCTGAACTAAATGATCATGTCATTGGCTTTTTTCAGGAGCTATATGCAGACTCTAGGTCTCGACAGATTGAGCCAATCATCAATAATGTTTCCCCCATTATTTCTCAAGGTCAGAATGATATGCGCTTATCCCCTATATCCCTTGAAGAACAAAAAATTGCTACTTGGCTTCTAGGGGCTTCTAAAGCTCCCGGCCCAGATGGCTTTCCTGACTCCTTTTTTCGGAAATTTTGGGATGTACTTAAAAATGATATTCTAGCTATCTGTAATGGAATCCTCTTGGGTTCCATTTTTCTGGGTCAAATCAGCGAGACCAATATTGTCCTCATCCCTAAATGTAAGAATCCTAAAAAAATTGGACAATATAGACCTATTTCCTGCACTAATTTTTTCTACAAGATCCTATCCAAAGTTATTGTCCTTAGACTCACTAATATCATCCCCCATATTAAATCTCCTTGTCAATTAGCCTTTATAAAAGGGAGGCTTATCCAAGATAACATCATCATAGTTCATGACGTCATACATAAGCTTAAACATCTTAGAAAGAACTCAAAGGATAGCTATTCTATCATTAAGTCTGACCTTCACAAAGCCTATGATAGAGTTAGATGGCCCTTTCTGTTCTCCATCCTTCATAAACTCGGTTTTCATGAGAAACGGATAGCCCTTATTCAGGAGTGTGTTACCTCGGTCAGATTTAATGTCCTTATCAATAGTCAAAAAGTAGGTGCTTTTAACCCTTCTCGTGGTCTCCGCCAAGGTGACCCCCTTTCCCCCTACGTATTCACCATTGTCTCTAATGTTCTATCTATACTCATTGAAAAAGATTTTAACTCTGGTGACATTAAAGGTATCCAACTTAGCAAACAGGGTCCTCATATACATCATCTTCTTTTTGCTGATGATTCAATATTCTTTCTTAGGAATTCTATATTGGAAATTCATGCTTTTATAGAAACCTTGTATAAATTCTGCTTTGCTTCTGGTCTTTCAATTAATCTCAATAAATCCTCTGTCTTAATTAGTCCCAATTGCTCCCCTTTCACGAGGAACTTAATTTCTGATTCGTTTCGTATACCTTTAACCGAGGACCTAGGCTTGTATTTGGGTCTACCTACTGAATGGGGTAGCTCGAAAACTAAAGCTATGGATTCGTTGATTGCTAAATCTGCCTCGAAATTAAGTGGATGGAATCCCTTCTATCAATGGCTGGTAAAGCTGTGCTCATATCCTCTATTATACATGCCTTTCCCACCTACTTTATGTCCCTTTTAGCTATCCCCAAGGGAGTCATTAGAAAAATCAACTCCCTTAATTGTTATTTCCTTTGGGGTAACGAAGATGACCAAGGTATCCACTGGATTAATTGGAATCGAGTTGCCTCCCCTAAGGAATCTGGAGGATAAGGCATAAAAAATTTGGAAGCTTTCAATCTTGTCCTCCTTGCTAAATAGGCTTGGTCTATCCTTATGCGCCCTTATCGCTTGTTCACCAAGTCCTCAAAGGAATTTACTTTCTTGAGAAGGAAATGTTGGATACTTGTGATATCAGAGGAGGATCTTGGATCTGGAATAGTATTCGTAAGGGATGTTATTTTCTTAAGCCTCTTTTGATTAAGCCTATTGGAGATGGCCATTCTACTCTTATGCGGGATGATAACTGGACTGGCAAGATTATTGATAAATCTAGTTCTTATTCTGATGATCCCTCATTTCCTAAGTTTGTAGCTGATATGTTCTATACTTCATCCAAAACTTGGAAAATGGACATGTTGAATAACCTCTTTACCCCTGAGACTGTCTCTATTATTACTAAGATTAATATCCCCTGGACTCCTCAGACTAATAGCTTCATCTGGCCCTTTACTAAATATGGTATTTATTCATGTAAATCGGGTTATCTGAATGCTGTGAATGGGCTGATCATCCCTCATCATCACCCTGGTTCTTCTTTCTTTCATAACTCTGATCTTCTTAAGCTAAACTGGAAATCTAGTGCCCCTCCTAAATTTAAATTCTTCTTTTGGCGAATCATTATGAATGCGCTATCTACTGAACAAAACAGGTTTACTAGAAGGTGCTCTACTATTGACCTTTGCCACATCTTCCTTAAGGAAGAAGAATCTTTAGAGAACTTATTTCTTAAATGTGAATGGACCAGGAAGTTTTGGCTATTATCCCCTCTTCACTGCCACATACCCCCCTTTTTTGACTTTGGCATTAATTCTTGGATTAGTAATATTGTAGACTCTGGCAATAATTTGAAGGAAAAAATGAATTTACTTTTAACTGAGATCCTTTGTCTTTGGGTTATTTGGTTGACTAGAAATAATTATGTTTTTAATGCTACCCCCATTAACTTTGATTCTTGCTTTAACCTTATTGAGATCTTTCGCAGGCAAGTATTCTATGTTGATGAATCTAGTTGTGCTGATCCCTCTTCTGGTCCTAATAACTTTGGTGATGAATGGCTCTCTACTATCCCTGTTTGATAACCTCCTCCCCAGCAGTCCTTTAAGATGAATGTTGATGCTTCATTTAAGAATGGGAAAGTCACAGCAGCTGCAGTGATCCGCAACTGGAAAGGTGAAGTAATTAATGGTTTTGCCATGGATATTGCTGCATCCTCCAATTTTGAAGCAGAAGCTAAAGCAATTCGAAGTGGCGTTCAGTTTGCTCTAGATCATGCTCCCTTTTGCAACAGGATTGTATCTGATGCTGAAGCTGTTTTGAAGGCCATATACTCCTCGAGCACGAACTGTCCTTGGAAGGATAGGGCCATCCTCGATGACATTAAAAATATGGCTAAGGACCACATCAATTTACGTATCTGTGGTGTTAGAAGAACAGCTAACAAGGTTGCTGACTGGCTCGCTAAGGCTTTTTCCATTTCTAATTTGTGTCCTTCTTGGATATGTAATATTCCTAGTGATTTAAAGACTATTTTGTGTAATGATCTCCCTGACGTTGCTGTGACTGGAGTTGGTTGACTCCTTTCACCTCTATTTTAATATATTAAGTCCCTTTGTCTAAAAAAAAAAAATATCTTGCATTTTCGCTCTCTCTCGACAAACATCTCGACAGACCGAGCAATGATAACTCTTCTCTTTACCTAATACCATTTCTTATACATAAAAAATCTTTTTATTTATTTCACCATTTTTATTCACGCACTGAATAAGAGAAACAACATTGGAGTTAAAAGTTTTGTAGGTCGATATATATAATTTATTATGCTAAGAAACCAAAATAAATAAATTATTTATGACTCTAATATTTAAGTATTATATGCTAAATGGTAACATTTTTTTTGTCATAATTTTTCAAACTAGAATTTAAAAAAAAATGTTACAAGCAAAAATTACCATTAAGGCTAATTTAGTGGGTTTGGGAAGTATTTAGGGGTTAAACCATCAATCAACCACTGAAGTAACAACATGTTGACAAGAAACTACCATTAAAAGAAATAAGTTGTGAATCTCACGATACTGAGTTTGTAAGGTAATTTGTTTATACATCTTTTCCTTATTTTCTATGATTTTATAGTCAAATTATTTCTAAATAACCCATAATTGGTGAAAATATATGTGTTAGTGGTTATTTTCTAAATGAACCCTAATCAATGTTAATTTGATTATTTAATTTATTTTGGATTTTTGTATTGTATATGTGTGTAATTAGTTGGTTATTGAGCAATTCTTTCATATATACTAACAAAGGTCCTCGCACTTGCAGTGGTGAGTTTATACCTAATGTTAGTCTATTCGTGACATAGAACTTTAGGAACCTATAGTGCCATTCGATAACAAAGTTTTTTGTGGTGCATTGGTGGGTTTATACCCTCTTTCTATATATGAAAAAAAAATCAAGGACATATAGTAAAATGTGATAATAAAAGATCCTTGTAGTTTTAGTGGTGGGTTTATACCAATTATCTGTCTGTGACATAGTATTTTTAGGAGACATATAATACAATTTGGTAACAAAGGTCCATGTAGTTTTAGTGGTGGATATATACCCACTTTAGTTTGTGACATAGAATTTTCAGCGACCTATAATGCAATTCGATAACAAATATCGTTATGTTGCAATAAAAAACTTGTACACCCAATGAATATCTTCAAAATGTGCTACCTCATGTAACTTGTCAAATTTGATCTAGTTAGCTAATGGTCCAAGTAATTATTATCTTCAAGCATGGAGACGAGAAATATATATCCCCTATGTTCAATTTCCCCTTATTGGTTCCATTAGAGAAGCATGTTACAATCAAGTGGAAAGACCTTAAATAAGGTTTTGTGGTTTATGAGTATTCACTTGGTGAAAATGAGAAATGTCGTATTTACAGGGATGATGATTATTCCATAACAACCATACTAAAAATAGGGGCATATCACAAGAGTCAAGGGGAAACTACTCACTGATATATGAGTTGTAAAGCATGATTTGGTTAATGATAGTGCAATTTCACAACGACATCGATTAACATATAATATTTTGCTCCAGTTTTTGTTTATTTACACGTTTACTTTGTAAAAGGTTTTTTGATGTAATCACGCTTTTTGTAATGATTTGGTGTTTATCTTCCTTACTTATGTTTGTTGGTCAAATGAGATTTTTTATCCAAGTGTTGACCAAGTTGATGATAACTTTTGTATTACGTTTATCAAATTGTAAAGAATAACGTAATATATTCACTTGGTTAAATATATTTTGAAGTTGAATAATAAATTGAGTCATCAATTTTGGAGGATTGTTTTTTTATTTTGTGTATATATATAAAGGTGAGAGAAAGATAGGCCAAGCCCAATAGTTGTTTTTTCACATATGCAAGTCTTTAATATTACCATTGAGTCTAGTCCAATAGTTAATGTACAATAAATACTAAAGATCCATGAATATTGGGCCAAGCCCAATTTTTTTTAATCATCAAATCATATTTTATTAAATCAAAAAATTAACTATCATTGTCTTTACAATACATATAACCTTTTAACACTAAAGCCCAAACATGAGATTAGTACTTAAAAGATTTAACTCCTCACATTAATAAAAAAACCAATAACATTTCGGTCCAAGACAAAAATAAAACCCTTAAACTAAGCCTTCTCTATTACATTCATTATTTCGATCATCTTCTTCTTTTTAAACTTCCTCCTCTGCAACTTCAGCTTTGCTTTTTCAATCACTTTACCTAAAATTTGTTCTTCATTCCTTCCATAGCTCCCATGATTTCTATCTTCCTCTCCCACCAAATATGACAGATGTATGAGGTTATCAGAGTACTCATAATCATGAAATATTCCTCACAAGAGCTCTGTATTACCATTTCAATTAGCTCCTCCAAACTGCATTACTAACTAAGAGACACAACTCCAATTTTTTGAGTCACAACTCTTTAATATAGATGCCTAGCCATCTATTTATTTTTTATAAATAGTTGGTCAGCTCAAACATTTTATTCATTCAGTTTTGTAAAGAATTAAGCATTATAAAATCATAAGAGAGAGATAGAAAAAAAAAGCAGTTTTATTAAGTTCATTGAAATTCTAAAGAATTCGTGTTTGTTTCTTCTGAATAGTTTTGTTGTTGTATCGTGGAGGTTGAAGTCAACAAATGCAAGACATCGGTACATACCTAAATATCTTAAAGATATTGGATCCATCCCAGTCTCGACAAGTAAAGTTATTTATTTAATTACGTTTTATTTTATCTCTGCATTAGTATTTATATTGTTTTACTGGTTTATACAAATAAAATACAAAAATTTAAGGTATTCATGATTCACATTGTATAAACCAAATAACGTTTTCTTTTTATTTTATAAACTTTACTTTTGCAAAAATTTTGGGTCTGTATACACAGAGTAGGAATATTACATATTTTTCTCTTATTCAGTTTTCTAGGATTGTGTATACATACTAAAAAATTACTCGCTTTCTAACGTCGGATTTCTACTTCATATAGAACATGGAGAAAAATATTGAACAAAGTGAAAAACAACCTGAGACGGGTAACAACTCAAGATGAAAAGTTTGTGTACCCGCATCAACACCTATTGGACCAACCTATAGGCCAGAAAAGTTCAATGGTTCTGACTTTAAGAGGTGGCAGCAAAATATGCTGTTCTACCTGACCACTCTAAGCTTGGAAAATCTTTTAAAGGAAGATCCACCGGAAATGGGATCCAATCGAGACAATGAAACATACAACACAGTAGATGTGTGGATGCATATTGATTTCTTAAGTAAGAATTACATTCTAAACTGTTTGGTGAATTCCTTATATATTGTGTACTACACCATGACAACTGCCAAGCAACTATGGGATTCCTTGAGAAGAAATACAAGACTATAGATGCTGACATAAAGAAATTCGTGATCGGTAGGTTCCTTGATTTCAAAATGGTAGATTCAAGACCATTAACGTCTCAAGTACAACGGTAGTAGTTAATTCTTCATGAGTTGAGTGTTGAGGGTATAAATATGGTAGATCCTTTCCAAGTTGGTGATCTTGTGGATAAGCTACCCTCGTTGTATAAAGATTTCAAGAACTACCTCAAGCACACAAACAGGCTTGTCTTGAAAATATAATAGTAAGGTTAAGAATATAGGAAGACAATCAAATGGCTGAAAAGACAACTAACCCTCGATCATATGAAGCCAAAAAAAATTTAAGGAACAAGGAAAGATCAACCAAAACAACAAGCGCATGAGGCAAGGACAACCAAATAATGAAAACAATAAGAAAATAAAATTCAACAGGGATTATTACAATTGTGGAAATCATGGACATCGTGCAAAAGACTATCAAAACAAAAAGGCACAAAGATACCAAAAGAAAGGTAAGAGCGGCCAGTCGTATGTGACTGAGATATCCGAGAGCATTGACAAATTGAACCTGATGGAAATAGTCTTAGAAGTAAACCTCACCAGCAACCCAAGGACATGGTTGATAGACAGTGGAGCAACCCGACATGTTGATGTCTACCTATCTTTGATATATTAATCGATACTTGAGACATCATTTTAGGGTTATTTAGTATTTAATTTAGGGGTTTTCCCCATTTATTCATACTTTACACTTTCTTGTCTAGTTTCAGACGTTTTGCTATTTTGTAAGCTTTTGCGCGTGGTGTCGCCTAGGGCGTTAAGTGCAAATAAACACCCTAGGCTAGCACGGTACTGCAAGTATTACAGGACGTATGCAAGTTTTAATGATAAGTGAATTCATTACACCTCAGAGACTACAAAGGCTAGAAAGAACTTATGCAAATATCAAGTGCAATTAAAGATGCTAGAACACTAATACACAAGAAATAAAGAAAAGACAAGTAATTTTTGTTAGGTTTTTTTATAAGAAAAATTAACTACATAAAATAAAGATAGAAAATTAATTAAAAGATGAAACGATATAGTATGAGAAATTAGCTCGAGAGATAGCAAGTAATCCCCATTATCCTTGTTTACTCTAATCATGTAATGGAGAATTATGTAGTATTGTAATAACCAAGATTCTATTCCTCCTAACCCCCTTCCGGGTGGACTTAGGTGGCGACCTCATAATCACGAGGGGACTTAAATAGGGTGCTTCAATGCCACTAGGTTCCTAGATGAGACTGGCCTTCTAATGATAGTTGGTGGTTAAATCATACCCTAATGGTTATCTGGGTAGACAAACCCGTCAGGATCACTATTGCACACTAGACGTTTATGTGGTGTTTCAATAATTAAACACCCCTTCCTAGATGAGATCTAGAAGAGGATTTTGTCACTCTCCAACTTCGTATTTCTTGTCTTCCTTTATAGGTCAACTTGCTTGTTGAATGAATAGCTTGATACTAAGGATGAATATTAAATTAAAGACTAAGCTATTATTTAAAACTGAGAAAATACAAGTAAGGACTAAACCTATACTTGGCACTGAGCAAGGATATGTTTACAATAGTGTAAGGGTGTATTTATAGGTGTTTAGGAAGACCTAATTCGTTTTCTTGGAGTGGAAGACAAGTAACTTGGATTCCAAGCCCAATTCAAATTCGTAAGCCTAAAATATAGAAAAGGTAATAATCTGCCGCTGTTTTGTTTTGGCCGAAACCCTTTCAATACTTATCCATTTGATGTGTTCTAATAGTCGAAACTGATCGTCTCGGAAATCTCTTTAACTTTGCTTCAGATCATTCTTCCAAATCCCTAGCCAATCTTGAGTTATGAGCCCTTTTGTGGTCGTAGGTGCTGGAATTCAGATTTATTTGGCAACTTTATCTTTCCATATCTTATCTTTTCCTTTCTTTCTCCAATTTCCATGTATATCTTCTTTCCCTTATCTCTTAGGATTGACTTGGCATCTAACTAATCTCCATATATATCTTTAAAGCTTCAAACTAAATAAATAATTAAACCCAATATGCTCTAAAAATAATAAATAATTAAATCAAGACAAGAAATAGGAAAGTGCAATATTTAATGGGAAAATCGACTGAATGACTTCCTAAAACACTAAAAATGATGTCTCCAACTAATATTAAATCATCACAAATGGGGAGACATCAAGACCCCCAACTCAAAGTTGTATCGTTCTGATACAATAAAGATAAAAACAAAGGGAAGTCTCTAAATACACACCTAGGTTAATTAAGCACAAAGGGAAGAAGATAGTAGAATATGGAGAATAGACTCAAAGCAACTACTCAGCATTTTCATGTAATAATATTTACAAACTACATACATGTACACTTCTCATATCCACAATCAACACGGCTTATATTCAATATTAGATTAGCTTCGCAATTTAAGAAGGATAGGATCTTAAATAAGTTCACACAGGAGGCTATAGATTGTTCATCAAACTTCACTAGTATCCAAAGATCCACTTAACTACTCTCTATTGGCTCAATTACTTATAGATTACATAGCAAAGAATCAAAAGGTCTTTAAGGTTGTAATGTTGGCTTAGGGATGGTATGATAAGTATAGTTGGATAATTTAGAGTGAGCTTTTGGCTCTCTCCTCACTAGCCATCAACGAATCGCCCTAGATCTTGAGTTACTCTCATAAAACGTTTCTCACTTAACCCAATGATTTGATGCACTAAGTAGCATCCCAAATAACCCAATTAAGCCTAAAGATGTTCACATAAAAATTCTTCTTTGCCGGTCCAAATATATTCTTTTCATATCAATTTCTTTCTCTTTTGTATAGCTATGACTCTCTTTTTGATGTTGAGATATCACACTATATTTTTTCATAGATTTTTTCTTTTCTTTTCATGCTTTTTAGCTTTTTTCATTCACTATTACCCTAACAAAGGGTTACAATATAAACTTGTGAATCATCATCAATATATAGAACAGAGCACAATTAATAAGCTCAAAAAAACCTAAACCAATAATCATTCCCATAATGGTGGACCTACCACCCCAAACTCAAGCTCCAAAACAACTATCTTTGCATCGAAATTCGAGTGCGGGTCATATGGAAAAGTCCTATAATCTAAAGGGATATGTCTTATAATATGGTTAATAAAAAGGCTTTAGAAAGGCTAGAAGGGGCTGAGAAGGATATAAAATATTATAAATGGACATCAAGCTAAAAGGCAACAAGGGGCTTATGAAAGAACCGCCTTAATTACTTTCTAAACTATGCAATTTCGTCATTCTCTTACCTTTAGCACGTTCGTCAAATGGGTTTATCAACTAGCTTGGATCTCATTGCCTACACACCATTCGTGGATCCCTGAGATCGAACATACTTTCTATCGCATTGCTTACTAATCTTTTCTTTACTATCAATGTGTGTTTTCCTGCAAATACTCAAAGCATACAAAAATAAAATAGCTCATAAACATACTACTTTCTATCATTAACTTACTGAGCTTATGCTTTCAAGCTATTAAACATACTCTACATCTACTCCTTCAAAAAATTTAATTTTACCTAAAAAATAAAACACAGAAAAAAAATGGAGATGAGGGACAACGAATCCCCACACCCCAAACTCAAAAATGAGTCGTGTCCCCACGACTCAAAAAGACTCAAAAATAAAATAAAAAAAAATTAAATTTTACAGATATAGCACATAAAGAAATGGTAAGGAAGAAAGAAAACATACTATTCGAGGCTTTTGCCTCGCATGATCAATAATACCCGGAATAGGGTGCAGTGCTTCCCATGTATGTAAAGTTCATTTATCACCAATTTCGCTTTCCCTTACATCTTCTTATCAATCAATCACACTCTAGAAATATCTTGTTTATCTTCTTCCAACTTTGCTCTTGAATACTCTCTCATGTGAAGGTGTTTATCCATGAATATATTTTGGAAACAACTACTAGCGTCCCAGAAGCTTTGTTCATCCCTGATATAGGAATCTTTTATTAGAAGAGGTATTGGCATCTCCTGCTCCCTACTCACAATTGCTTGCTTTTTAGGATTTGAATCCACCAAAAACCGGTTCCTCTCTAATTGCTTGACTCGAATTATCCTTCTTGTTTGTTCCCAAACTAGTACCCATCGCAATTGATTTCTTCAAGATCCTACCCAATACCTTGCATTGATACTTCATCTCCAATAACACTTGATAATATCTTTATTCTTTTCATCATCTCTTTTGACCCCCAACTCAAAGCTTTGAGCACTCTTGATCATAGGTGGAACAAGCTTTATTTGGGTTAGGAAAGGTGTTAGGATGATAATTTTCTATGTGGGTATGATGGAATCAAGCTTTGACGATATGGGTTTAAGGAATTTTGGAAAAAGATTTTGAAATTCATGGTTTTGATTCTTGGTTTCTAGGTGTTTTGATATGATTTGGGTGATTGAATCTTCTTTGTAATGATGTAGGGAAGGATTTTGATGTAAATTCATGGTGATTTGGTAGTGTTTTAATGTTAGGGGAAGGTTTGTTGAAGATTTAATGGAGTTGGGAGAGGTATGGAGAAGAAAGTGAGGCTTAAGGATTGAGAAATCTGGACTAGAACTCACCTCCTCTTCTTTATAACCTAAAAAATTATTTTCTCTTTCCAGCAGCGCGAACCGGCATACCGCCGGTGTGGCCGGCATACCGGTGATGCTCTTCGAAAAATTCTTTCTTTGGCAAAAAACTTGATTCGCGAACCCGAGGGCACTTGTTTTTGTCGAACCAGCATACCGCTGGTATGGCCGGCATACCGGTGCGGTAAGCTTCGAAAATTCATCCCTCGGCAAAGAACCCGGCACGTGACCCGTGGGCACTGGTTTTTGGCTCACCGGCATACTGGCGGTACGGGCGGTATACCGGCGAGCAGGTCAGAATATACCCAAAAAATTCTTTTTCTTCCCTAACTCGATTTATTTAATACCTGAACATCAAAAACACTAATACCTTCCTCAATAATGCAATATCAACTAAAAGCAACTACTCTAAACTAAAATACAACAACATAAAATACTATGGGATGTCTCCGAGAGGGCACTTTTGTTTAACGTCTTTCAAAGTTAGACGAGCTACCTCGGTTATTTCTTTTTATAGCCTCCCCAACAGTGAGTGAGGTGATTAAAACTTACCAACTTGAGCTTGTAACCCTCGATAGATTTTATTTCGACCACTCCTGCTGAGATCATTTGCGTGATGACGTATGGCCCTATCCAAGAATTGTTATGTTTGGGAAAGGGAGGTTTCCATGCCACCTTGTCTCCCACCCCAAACTCAATTTCTTTTCCCATCGTTTCTTGGGGGCTTACAGGTTCTGGCTTCTTGGTTATAACTCTAAATAGATATAGTTCTTGTGACTTCTTTTTCTTCTTCTTTCCCGAAACATAGAATGTTTCAGAATCATCTTCAATACTAAGAGTCACGGTTCCTTCATTCACATTCACTATGGTGTCTTCGGTGGCTAGGAATGGACGCCCAAGAATGAATGGGACGTTCTTACTGCTTTATAGTCAAGAATAATAAAATATGTGGGAATAACAAGGTTACCTACTTGGACGAGCACGTCCTCGATTACTCCCCACGGTTTTACAGTTGATTGATCCGCAAGTTGTAAGATTACGGATGTCGGTTTCGCATCACTAATACCAATCTTCTTGGATATACTTTTGGACATGATATTCACACTTGCCCCTAAATCACACATGGCTTTTCCATAAAATAGACCACCTATTTTGATTGGGAGGTTAAAATCTCCAGGATCTTTACGCTTCGTTGATAATCTTCTCTGAACTTGTGTTGATATCCCTTTATTGATTGCCACAGACTTGGATCTTGTGAACCTTTCCTTATTGGAGAATGCCTCCATAAAGAATCGATCATAGTTTCGCCTTTCTTTCATAGCTTCGAGTAAATAACGTTAATTTTCACTTGTTTTAACGCCTCCATACACTTCTCTTGTCGTTCCTTTACGGGATAATAGTAATGTAGGGGTGGTTGTCTTACTCTACTTCTCTCTTCAATTCTTGGTTCATCAACCACTCTTGGCTTCTTAATCTCACCTTGTTCAACCTCTTCAACCCAACCTCAACAATTATCTCATCTAAGTTCATCCTATCTACATTTGACGTGTTTGGTAGGACATCCCCTTTTGATGGAGATGGTAGCGCTTCCTTCATCTTTTCAGCTTGAAGACTAATAGTCTTCACCTTGTCGTCAACGTATTTGATCTTCTTCATGTTAGACGTTGTATTTTGGGTCAATTGTAGGATTTGACTTTGCATTTGTTCTATGACTGTAGTGAGCCGCATCACATTCTTCTCTAAAAGTTGATTATGTTGTTTCAGATCTTGATTCCGTTGTTGCAGGCTTTGCACTACTGATGCATCGATCTTTGATTCAAGTATGCTCATATTGTCCTTCGAGAAGTTGATGAATTGACTAATAGTCTCTTTTAACTCAGTGATGTCTTCTTGAGGACGTGATGGATTTTGACTTCCATTGTGCGCATTGTAGCCTGGTGGTTGAGTAGCGTGATTTTCATAGGCTTGTTCTTGCAGGTATAACTGTTGAGGCGTCATTTGGATGCTTTCCTTAACTGTTATAGCGAGTTGTTGTATTTGATCTTGCAAGCTTGAAAACCTCGCCCCTGTTTCTATATTAGTGGTAGGAGTTTGTTCTTGTGGCCAACTTATGTCTGTCTCGATGATTGTTTCCATACCACTCTTTGCTTCTTTCGGATCCATAGAGACAAAACTACCACGACCCATATCATCTACTCTCAGACTTGACTCTCTATTGAGTCCATTATATAACATGGATAATTGTAATTTTGGCGTGTATCCATGTATTGGACATCTTTCCAACTTTTTTTGAAATCTCGTCCATGCTTCGCCAACATTCTCTCCGGCTTCTTGTAACATTCACTCACATACTTGTAGGATAAAATTGATCAAGGAATCTTGCTTGAAACTTGTCCCAATTTGTTATTAGCTCGGGAGGTTGATCATCTAACCAATCGCTTGCTTTCTCGGTCAAGAAAAATTGAAACATTAAATAATACATCTGTTCTTGCGTAATACCTTCATTAATGTAGGAATCACAGAATTGCATGAATTTCTGAACAGATCGGACTGGATATTGATGTGTATCACCACTATATTTCCCATAGCTCGCGAATTGATTAATCAAGTCAGGATCAGGCTTGAATCGAACGACTTGAATAGTTGGGATGTGAATTCCAATGGGTTGTACTCGGAATTGACTAGGAAAACCTAGCTCTAACCGTTGATTAGCCATCTAAAACCTGAAAAAGACAAAAACAAAAAGAACGCGTAAAACTGAAAACAAATAAAAACTTCTACACTAAATAAACACAAAATAGATTTAACTTAAAGATAAATCCCCGGTAGCGGCACCAAAAACTTGGTGGGGGCAAACATGTGATAAATAAATAGATAAATAAATAGATAAATAAGATAGTAATAAAGGACACACAACCTTGTCTACCACAAGAAACTCACTGCAAGTATTACAGATCGTTTGCAAGTTTTAATGATTAGTCAAGTTCGTTCGCAGGGATTTAATCTGTTAGATCTATTTATATATAACAAGCGTAGATGAATTTAGATGTTTAAAATATAATATAATAATATGAATAAATAATAAATAAGAATGCAGATAAATAAATATGAATGTAATTTAGATAAATTAGGGTTACTAATATGAGTCTATTACTAAGTTATATATTAACCAGGATTCTAAATTCTACCTAACCGCGTCAGGGTGGACTTAGGAGTAACCTCTCCACTACCAGGATCTTGGGTAAAGAAAACTTGAGTAATGATTGGTGGTTAAATCAAACGTTTATGGCTATCTAGGTAGGGTCACTACTAGATGATTATGTGGTGTTGTCAATAACTAAGAATAGTCCTAAGATTGGCCAAATCTAGGGCTGTACCAATAAGTCAAAACACATAATAACAATATACGAAAAACTCAAATCAATTAAAATAACAAATAGTATTAATGAATGTAGACAAAATAATAACCCAACATTAAAAGTAAAACTTACAGAATAAGAGCTTAGAAATATGGTGAAGCCACAAATCTATAGTTAATTACCCTAAATATAGAGAAGGTGAGATGTAGAAGAGGAGTTTGTCACTCTCCAACTTCGTGCTTCTTGTCTTCCTCTATAGGTCAACTTGCTTCTTGAATAAATAGTTTGATACTAAGGATGAATATTAAATTAAAAACTAAGTTATTATTTAAAACTGAGAAAATACAAGTAAGGACTAAGCCTATACTTAGCACTGAGTAAGGACATGTTTACAATAGTTTAAGGGTGTATTTATAGGTGTTTTAGGGAGACCTAATTCGTTTTCTTGGAGTGGAAGACAAGTAACTTGGATTCCAAGCCCAACTCAAATTCGTAACCCTAAAATATAGAAAAAGTAATAATCTGCCGCTGTTTTGTTTTGGCCGTAACTCTTTCAATACTTATCCGTTTGACGTGTTTTAATAGTCGAAACGGATCGTCTCGGAAAGCTCTTTAACTTTGCTTCAGACCATTCTTCCAAATTCCTATCCAATCTTGAGTTATGAGCCCTTTTGTGGTCGTAGGTGCTGGAATTCAGATTTATTTAGCAACTTTATCTTTCCATATCTTATCTTTTCCTTTTTTTTTTCCAATTTCCATGTATACCTTATTTCCTTTATCTCTTAGAATTGACTTGGCATCTAATTAATCTCCATATATATCTTTAAAGCTTCACACTAAATAAATAATTGAACCCAATATGCTCTAAAAATAATAAATAATTAAATCAAGACAAGAAATAGGAAAGTGCAATATTTAATGGGAAAATCGACTGAATGACTTCCTAAAACACTAAAAATGATGTCTCCAACTAATATTAAATCATCACAAATGGGGAGACATCAGTACCACACAAGAAAGTAGATTAATCTTCTTATGAATTATGGAAAGGAAACACACCTTCCTTCAAATACTTACAAGTGTGGGGATGCTTGGAAAATGTAGTAATACCAAATACATCGATTGAATCTTCATTGCATTTGCTATGCTGCATATAGATTCTTGGTACACAAATATTGTCATGTTTACATTCATGTCAATACAGTGATTGAATCAAGAAAGACACATTTCTTTGAAACAACTTTTCTGTACAAGATCGCACTAGAATCTGGTTCCTTAAATAGAACACACGATGCAATTCAATAAGAGTAAGATCAAGAATCATTGCCAACCAAAAATCAAGATCAAGAATTATTCCTGAATAAAGAAAAACCAAGAAGTAAGTGAATGAGAACGTTTACGTCTTTTGGTCCTGACTTTCTATCTTACATGCTAGATACGATCCACAAACATTCAAAATGGTTATGTCAAACCCTGACGCCCCTTATTGGAAAGAAGCGGTAAATAATGAGATAAATTCCATTATTCGAAACTACACATGGAAACTAGTGGGTCTCCCTCCTGGGAATAATCCACTCGGATGCAAATAGATATTCAAGAAGAACTAAAGACTGATGAGTCTATTGAAATATACAAGGCTCTCCTTCTTGTAAAAGGTTATAGTCAAGAGGAAGGACTTTACTATTTCAATACTATTCTCCAGTCATGAGAATAGCATCCCTCTGAATGTTATTTGCTATAGATTCAATATACAAGCTCAAAATTTATCAAATAGATGTAAAAAGAAGCTTTCTTAAATGGAGAAATAAATAAAGAGATATACATGGAACAACCTGAGGGTTATGTAGTTCCAGGTAAGGAGAAACAAGTATGTAAGCTTGTTAAATCCTTATATGGTTTAAAGCAGGCACCGAAACAATGGCATATGACAAATTTGATAGCTTTATGATCTCGAATGGTTTCAGGATCAATGAATGTGACAAATGTGTTTATGTAAAACAAAATAAGACAGGGTGTGTGATTGTCTGTTTATATGTGGATGTATGTAAATCATCGGAAGTAACAATGATATAATTACAATCACCAAAAGGATGATTTCAAGTAAGTTTGACATGATAGATCTAGTCCTTGCAGATGTTATTTTGGGTATCAATATTCTCCAACATCTGAAGGTATTATACTATCTCAGTCACACTATACTGAGTAAGTATTAAACAAATTTAGTAATGGCGACACAAATATTGCCAAGACACATGTTGATGTAAATTTACATCTTGCTAAGAACAGTGATGATACGATCAACCAGTTGGAGTACTCTTGCGTTATTAGGAGTCTCATGTACCTAACAATTTGTGTTAGGATAAATTTAGCACATGCAGTTGGCAAGCTAAGTAGGTTTACACATAATCCAAAGAAAATCCATTGGATTTCTATTGTAAGAGTTCTAAAGTATCTCAAATACACTATGAACACAGGGTTGTTGTACACATGATATCCATATGTACTAGAAGGATAGTGTGATGCAAATTGGATATCAGACTCCACAGACTCAAAATTCACAAGTGGATTCGTCTACATGTCAGGAGGAGCAGCTGTGTCTTGGAAATCCACTAAGCAGATGTAAATAGCTAGATTTGCTATGGAATATGAGTTTATAGCTTCAGACAAAGCTGTTGAGGAAGTCGAGTGGTTTCAAAATTTCTTAGAGGATATTCCTATTTGGCTAAAGCCTTTGCCAGCTATCTCCATACATTGCAATAGTCGCGTGCCATTGGCAAGACACTAAACAAGATGTATAATGGTAAGTCTAGACACATACTTTGTAGACACAATACCGTTAGACAACTTGTCTCAAAGAAGTTACCACAATTGATTATGTTCGACCAAAGGTTAACATAACAAACCCACCGATCAAAGGTCTACAAAGAGAGAAAGAGCGATTGTTGTCATGGGAAATGGGTCTTAAGCCTATGAAAGTTGAGTTGCCATGATAGGAACCCAACCTAGCAGAGTGGAGATCCCACAATCTAGGTTCAATTAGAAAACTGAAAATCATAAAACTGCAACTTGGTGCGACACACTGTGGGTAGACCTCCTTAAACAATTGTTACGACAAATTTATATAGTGTTACATATAAAAGTGAAGGATAAATTAAAATTTTAATGGTTCTTGTATCTCCAATAACATAAGATAGAGTAATACAAAAAACTCTTAACAAGATACCACCTCTATGAATAACATGGGTAGGGCCTACGAGGATTTTTTAAAGGCGAGATGTCTCTAACAAAAAATTAATCGCGACAAAATACCAGCGACGACAGGTCCTCGTAAGAGTCCAAACAAGCCATTATCGACGATATTTTGGATCACCTGCAATATTAGAAATCGCCGCCAATAGTGTAATACGTAGGAATGTCCGTCAAAGTATCATATGAATATTATTCACAAGGCTGTGCTTTGTGATTGTAAAGCATGTGATACTCCAACTTATTCAACATACACTACTACAATCAAACTTCATTTGACAACCCTACTCTATTCAAAATTTTGCTAAGTACTTTGCAGTATTTGACTTTAACAATAACGAATATTGAACATCGTATCAATCTGTTTTGTCAACACTTGCATTCTGCCATTCTCTTACAAACGGTGACTTTTCTTATCTAAAGAGGATTAATTATAAGGTATCACTATAAGAATTAATAGCATTAGCGACGAAACTATTGCAGCAACAACTAAAATAGTCTCTAATGATATTTTTAAAAACCAAAATGACCTTTAATTATATTTTTAACGGCAATATTTACCGCTAAAGATAAAGTTAATAGAGGCAAAAACAAATAATTTGCTACTAAAGGTATCTTTAGCGACGAACTTATAGAGACGACAAATAACGACTATTAACGACAAAATTAAGATTTTTAGTGTTAAATTTTTTGTCGCTAAAGATACTATTTCTTGTAGTGTATCTTAAAGGGAATATCTCTCATGGACTAAAGTTTACTAAAGGATGGTTAGTGCTTCCTGGCTTATACGACTCTGATCTCGTGTATAGGAGGTCTGCTACATGGTATTTCATGTACCTAGGGCTTAATTTGGTGTCTCAGATCTCTAAAAAGCTACTTACACTTGCTAGATCCTCAACTAAAGCAAAGTACGTGACTATGTAACTTGTTTCAATTGATTTAATGTGCCTTTCTTATATGTTGATAGATCTTCTATATCTGCTCCTACAATCTATTGTGACAACACCTCAACTATTAATTTCCTTTGCTTGCAATCTAGTGACATCTAAAGATTTACTTCTCCAACATATTGTGCACAACTAATCAGACTAAATAATTGTCCACCAAATGATAAGGGTGACATTTGACATATTTAGAAGTTTTTTTTCATCAGAAAAGGATTAGTTAAAAGTTAGTTATAACAAAAACTAGGTGTACTCATGTAGATATACTTATTATCTGTATGTATAGCATTGTGATAGCCTCTATGATAGATAGTTATAAGTATCACAAGTGTAAAGATCATTATTGATATAACAAGCACATTATAAAAATCTCTTGCAGTTTTGTTATAGTCAGAGATGGTTAAATAAAGGCCGAAGGAGCGACTGTTAGGATAAAATAATTATTTTTTAAAAACTTGTTTATTTTTAATGTTTTGTTATGCTATATTTAATATAAAAAATTAAATGACTAAAAGCATATAAGTTTGTATTCACAATTTATTTTATTTTAACTTAAAATATATTTATTTAATTTGTTCCTAATAATTAATAATCAAATTTTCAAAATTCATCTTCTCCTCAATAATCATTTGAGAAAAATTGTGATCATGTTTTTTGATATTTTTAATAATTTTCTTACCTCTAGTAAAAATTATTATTATTAGTAATTTATTTAGTAATTAATAATCTACATAAATTAAAACAATATTATAGATTAATTTTTTGTATATAAATTATAATTAGGGTGAATGCCCAATAAGCACCTGCCGCCTTAATCACTTGCCCATAAAAGGCACTTAAGGTAAATATACCTTAATGCCCTTACTGCTGTCTACTGCTGTCTGATGCTGCCAAGGTCGAGTAATGAGAATGTTTCCCAGCACTCGTGCAAGTACACTTTTGTACTGTCTGCTGCTGCCAAGAGGGATTTTTGCGTGTAATTTGAAATTTAAACGGTAATGAAGAGAGATGAACGAGATAGAGAGAGAAAGAGATAGAGATGAAAGAGAAAGAGAGAGACAGAGGAGATATATATAACTAACTCAATGTATACGAATTAACGACTAATAAACGGACGGCGGTTGGGGTGAGGGGTAAAATAGGAAAGAAAGAAAAAAGGAGTGCCTTTTATGGGCAAGAAGAAAGCGGCGGGGATGAGGGGGCATTAATTCTAATTAGAGGTGTTTTTTGGGGAATAATCCTTATAATTATTATAGATTCTCATCCATCATTGTATTTGATGATAATTTTTTTATCATAGATATAAATTATATTTATATTTAAGATATTTGTTAAAAAAAAATCTAATAAAAGTACCCAATTGTCAAATGTAGCCTTCAATAATTTATTTTATAAAAATGTCTAATAAAGTAATTATTTATAGAAAACATACCCTCTATCTTTTTATACCTTTACTATCTTTATTATTAAATATATTATTTTATTTTAAAAAAAATATTTATTTTTTAATATTAAACAAATAATAGGCACTTCCACCACCATTACCACCACCACCACCATGTATTTAACCACCGTACATCCACCATCACCACCTCCACCACCACAACCACAACCATAACCACCCCTACCACCACCTACTACTAATTTCATTACATGAGCGCGTCTGAGAATTTTTTTTTAATGTCATAACTAATTTTTAAAAAAATCAAAAAAATAAAAAATTTGCATTTTCGGACAAAGAAAATTAATATTTACGTCTATGATTTTTTTAAATTTTCTTTTTGACTTTTTCGTAAATATAAAATTCATTGTTCGAACTAGTGCATTTTTTTCGCAAACATGAAATTCACAGTTTTAAACGTGAAACTAACTGATTGAAAAAAATGAATTTCATATATGCTAAAAAAATCTCAAAATAAAAATAAAAATAATCATAGACGTAAATATTAATTTGTCTCATCAAAAAATACAATTTTTTTTATTTTTTTTATTTTCTTTAGAATTGTTTATGACAATTTTAAAATAAAAAATTGTCGGACACGTGCGTATGATAAAATTAGTAGTGGGTGGTTGTGGTGGTGGTTGCGGTTGTAGTGGTGGTGGTGGTGGTGGTGATTAGGGCTGCACACGGGTCGGTTATCCGACCCGAAGTGCTAAACCCTTCACCCAATCCGAGGTGTGCGGGTTTGGAAAATTGAGACCCTAACCCTATTTTAATTCTCTAAATCTGAACGGTTTGGGTACCCGCGGGTTGGGTGCGGTTTGGCTCGGGTGCGGGTCTGGTCAACACAAAGTCAAAGTATGTAAAAAAATTGAAAATTTCCAAAACATTCCATATATAGAAACTTAACAAAATAAGAAAGTTACTATATATAGTAACTTTCCTAATAGGAGTTACAACTTAGATTACAAATTAACATTACAGCTTAGATATTACACCAAATGACCAAACCATTACAAGTTACACAAAACCATTAGAGAAGTTAGACAAGTTACAAATTACACAAAACCAAATCAAAATTATAGTACTTATACAAATTTTACAGTCAAATAAGTTTAAATGCAACCTCTATTGTGCAAAATAGAGAAGATGTACAAAATTGGTTGCATTTTCTTCCTTGCTTCCAAAAACCTTGCTACTTCTTCCAATTTTCAATCCAGCTGCAATTTTCCTGATTTTTTCAACAAAATGGAAATGGAATTTGTTATATTTAAGCCTCAGATTATAAGTTCATCATTGGCCTTAGGGATCACCTCGGGACAAAGGGACAAGGACTACTTTTAAATATCACAAGTTACTCTCAATTCCAACTAAAATTGTTGCCAACTCAACCTTGTTTTCCTTAATTACCATAGCCTCATAAATATATAGTTTAAAACATAATCATAGGCCTCTAATGAAAGGAAGTAGGGAGATGCAAAACAACAGAAGTTGAAAACTGAAATTCCTTGAGATAATATAAAAAAGTCAGTGATTTATACCTTAAGGTTATTGGTTACAGATGGGTTATAGTGGACTCAGTGGTGGTCTCACTCAACTCATCCAAGCCTAAATAACCTGTTAAACAAAAAAAAGTATAAACAAACACAAAATCAGATTGTGTAGCAAATAAGAAATCCCAAAAAAACTTAACATTACAGTAATATACCTAATTCAGCTTCCAAATCCTCAATTAGCTTTTTTGAAGTGTTTAAATTAATTGGTAGTGTAGATTTCAACCAATTTTGAGTACAAATAAGTGCCTCCACTGTTTTTGGAGATAAAGAACTTCTGAATTGGTCAAGAACTCTACCGCTAGTGCTAAAAGCAGATTCAGAAGCAACTGTTGAAACAGGGACAGCTAGGACATGCCTTGCCATCTCAGATAATGCTTTAAATCTAAAAGAATTGAATTTCCACCAACTAAGAACATCAAATTTATCTGTCATTTCCTCAACCTCTTCATTGAGGTATCTTTGAAGTTCATTGCCCTTGGCAATGTTTTTTTCAGCCATGAAAGATTGAAACCTATTCCCAAGAACACTATTAGACTCAATATTAGTCACTTCAGGACTAGAACTGGATTTTCCAGTTCCAGGAGCAACTGTTTTTGAGTAGCAACCAAATAAACGAGTTAAAACATCTTCAACTCTCGTAATCAAAGTACTTGATTGAGCTGGAGTATACATGAAGTTAAAGTAGCAAGTTAAATATTGTAATTTTTTCCTTGGATCCAACACAACTGCAACATATAAAAATATATTGATACTTTGGATTCCCCAGTATTTAAGGAATTTTCCCTTCATTTTAATAGCCATTTCCTTCAAAACCTCATCATCTGATCCACACAGTTCTTCAATTTTTTCCCAAATTATAACTATTTCATCAAAGAACGGGTTTGAAGTAACAAACAAAGTTCCTGAAAATTTCTTTGTTGAGTTGTAAAATAATCTCAGAAACTCAACAAAAGATGCAGCATTTTGCCAATCAACAAAATTGGGAGATGGTCTTTCACAATCAGTAACAAAGAATTCCTTATAGTTGTCATCATGTTCATTCATTGTAGTAAAAACTGTCTCAAACTTAATGGCAGATTCTAGCATTTTATAAGTTGAATTCCATCTAGTTGGGACATCAAGACTTAGTAAAGCCTTTGATTCAATAGAACAATTAGCCATAGACTCTTTAAATGAAGTAGAACGAGAAGGAGAGGACCTTACATATCTTACGGCCTCGCGTATATTTTTAATAGAAGCTTCAGTTTCAGAAAGTCCTTCCCTTACAATAAGATTCAAGATATGTGCGCAACACCTTACATGAAGCAACTCGTGATTTAATAGGGTTTTTGGTTTGTGTCCAGCATTTTTAACCAGGTATTTAATAGTGACAGTATTTGAAGAGGCATTGTCAACTGTTAAACACATATATGAGTCAATCTCCCACTCCTTAAGTATTGATTCAACAACTATGCCTATTGTTTCCCCCTTATGGTCCTCAACCATACAAAAACCGATGATTCTTTTTTGAAGTACCCATTCACAATCAATATAATGGGCTGTGAAACACATATAAGATAGATTTTGATTAGAAGTCCAATAATCTGTTGTCATACTAATGCGCATTCCCTTCAATTTTTTTTAAAGCTCATTCTTTTCCTCACCATATATTGACATACATTTCCTCATTATAGTCATCCTTGATGGAATCTTAACATACTTGGGTTGCATCACATTACAGAATTTCATAAAGCCAACACCCTCCACAAATCTGAAAGACAACTCATCCAAGATAACCATTTCAGCCAAAGCTTTAGTACAAGCCTCAGCTGAGAACACATAAGTAGCTACTCCACCACCAAACTCTTCTTTGTTTAACACTAACTGAGTTTGTCCACCTTCTAGAGGGGGGTAGAATGGATACTTTTTGCATCTCCTATGATTTATATGGTTGAGCATATTAGAAGTACCATGTCTCCTTGAATCAGCTGCATAAGAAGTTTCACAATACTTACACACACCTCTCCTTACATTTGCCTCATCTATTATAGGATCAAAAACTGTCCAACAATCATCAATTATCTTAAGCTTCTTAGCATCAGGTTGTTTTGCACCTACTGGAGGTGTATGTTTAGTTGAAGTAGTAGCGTCATCAGGAGTTGATTTAACTCCCTCGGTTTGTGTTGAAGAGCTAAGATCAGTTGATGCCTCATTTACAATAACCATCACACAATTTATATATGCAATTAAAACATAAGCACTTAGTCAAAAACTTGTGATAAACATTCTACAATAGCTAAAAAATATGTTAGAATAAAATCTTGAAGTCTAATTACCTTATTAGACATTAACAAAACACACAGAGGATTAATAATCCAAAAGCCAATCCAAACTTGCGAGAGTAGTACATGCAAAAATAATGTATGAAGACATTAGAAATTATACAACATCATCTATTATTCCATTAAACTCTTCATTGAAGAACAATGAAGCTTCTATTAAACTGTATTCTACATTTCTCAATACATAATCAACTACAAAATCAGAGAATGAAGAGTTATTGTATTATTACCTTATCTAAAATTGGAAAAACAATCAAAGCATTAAGCATCCAAAACTCAAGCATTTGCGAGAGTAGTACATGAAAATATACAACAGAAAAACATCATAAATCATCATCATAACTTAAAACATCATAAATCATCATCATCAGAAAGCTATAACAATTACGAAACCAATTTAAAACTCAATTCCTTTTCAAATCAGATAATTTCCTTTTCAATTTCTCAAAATCAATTAGGGTTTTTCATTTCAAAGCCAACAATACTACTCAATCAATTCATTAACAACACAGATGAATAAAGAGAAACACGGATTAGATATAAGCGCGTAATACCTGATTTAATCGGCAATAGATTTAAGAAATCCCAAATCGAGCCTTTAAAGCTTTTATAGGCTTCAACTAATCCGTTATCCTCTAGTAACCAAGCATATAAACTCTCAAACACCTTAACCATGGTCAGATAACACAACCAAGGTAGCAACTGACGGAAATCATTCAAGCAATTAATGCGACCCATTAATTTAGGTGGAAATGTTTAATGCGGTGTACTAGACCCCCTTTTAACCGGCGGGATTTGACGGGATGGAGAAGATGAGCTGAGAAAAAGCTTGCTACGATTTAGGGTTAGGGTGAAGAACAGAGAAAATGGGGGCTTCGAGAGAGCGGTGAGAAGACAGAGTGGGTAAGGTATGAGAGAGAGAGAGAGAGAGAGAGAGAGAGATAAAGGTGTAATACGCGTGAGTGACCTTTCGAGTGTGGAAGGGTTTTTGTTTTTTAGTTTTACAAAATATTTTATATACATATTATATTAAAAAAAAGGGAAATTCAGATCGGGTTGGGTACCCGCGGATCTGGGGTACCCCAGCCCGCAGTCCGACCCAAAGTAAAAGAAAATTAAAAAAAAAACCCTAACGGATGGGCGGGTGGGCGGGTTCGGTTAATTTAGGGTCGGGTGGGGTCGGTTTTTCGGTTTTGCGGGTTTTCGGATCCGCTTGTGCAGCCCTAGTGGTGGTGGTGGTGATTGTGGAGGTGGTGGTGGAAAGTTGTAATATGGTGGTTCAATTTACATAATAAATTATAAAGTAATTAAAATAATTATATAAAAGTATTTTTATTAAGGGATGTATTTAATAAACAATTTTATTGAGAATATTTTCAATAAATAAGTGTTCAAATGTTTTTTTTTATAAATGTCTCTTTATATTTTTACCCTATAAGATACTAGACAATTGTATAATATTAAATTAATTTAATATAAATTTAAAGTAAATTATAAATATAAATTAAATTTACATTTTATAAGTAAAATTTAAGAATATGAGATGTATTTTTTAGATAAATTAAATATATTTTCACCATCTAAAAATTAAAATACTATAAGAATATCCAAAAATTGAAATATTATAAGAATATAGTCATTTTTATCAAATTTCTTAAATAAAGTTTTAAACTGATCATTGATTTATTTTTTTAATTTCTTTTCACAATTCTTATCATACGTTTTTAATTTTCAATAATTATTATTACAAAGTGTTAGATTAAAGGTGATACAAAAAGGGTGACAAATATCATTACTCTAAAATTTTATTCAGGATTTTCAAATTCTCAGTCATCTCAGTATTAGTCAAAGTTCTTTTGTTACAGGTAAACTTAGAAAAACTTTGGGGTTAGCTCAATGAACATGACCTTTTCTCTTATCTAGGAGGTACAGGGTTCGAATCCCCTCCCTGAACATGGCTCCTAGACAGACTATACCTATTCCATAACCACCGATTCCAATTTCATTGACTTCTGACCGATTGTTCCTACGTATACTTTCTAAGCTCGTCAAAACTCCATTTAAATGACTTGTTCAAACATTTAGGTACGCCTGGTGTGTTCTGTCATGTGAAAATAACTTGCTTGAAATTATTGTAGTCATGATTGAAATGTGGAATCAGCATCAGTTTAAATGAAACTCGAGGATCCTCATATAGTATCTTATATAGAAGTACTTTTAGTTTTTTTTTCTAGGCCAAAGTACATTTAGTTATTATAACTAGTATCTGTATCTATTATATACAAGTCTTATAGATATGCTAAGTTATGCTAGGCTATATTGAGATTACTAATACCATGCTAAGATATTAGGTTCCTTATGTTCTTATTATATTTGCGATAATAGGTTTGAAGTTAGTCATTTACACAACACCAAGATGAGGCAGACTAAAAAGGGCAGTAGGAAGTTGTCCTTGAATCTGTGTTGCCTCCATAATTTTGCCATTAAAAAGCCACTAGATCGGGTACCTTGTCCAAACCATCAAATTAATTACCTCTTAAGTGATGAGATGCACACATGCTACAGAAAATCCTACCGAAAAATTAGGGCAGGTTAGAATGCAAAGCAGTGATTCACACTTACAGTGTTGTCAAATTCTACAAAGTCAAGAACCATGATGGAACATATGATGGATCAAATGAATTATTGCTCATATCCCTACCATATTCCTTTATTAGTAAGCAAACAAATTTGGAATTATCATATTTATTATACAAATATTTGGAGGATACTGTTAGTTTTGGTTAATTACATTTAATTTTATGCAGCCTACACACATTCTGGTGAGATCGGGCAAGGGGCCGGTCAATCTATTGTTGGATAAGTACCTGGAACAAGATAGAAAGAACCTCTACGTAAGGTGAGACACTTTAACAAAGATTAGACTATACTAGAGTTATTCTTTATTTACTTACAACTCGCCAACATTCTTGAGGTTGCTAAGGTTTATAGATACGGGTCTGCTTAATAAATTATTGTTTAAGAGCATGTTACAAGCATGAACAAAATAGCTGAATATACAAACAACATTAAAAATTGTATAACATGGAAAAATATGAGACAAATACTCACACCACTTTGAGACTGTAAGAAATTTAAAGGGTTTCAGACAAACCTTTTAGGCGGAATTACGAATTGAAATGTTTCGGTATTGAATCTACTTACGTGACAAACAAGATTGCTATTCCACAACATAAATACCACTGAATCTAATATGTAGAAAAGATGTTAAGAGAACTTATGCTTTGTTTTTATCAAAGATAAAACAAAGAATAAAAAGAAGCGTGTCTGTAAAAAATGTGTGTTGTCTGAATCTTATAAAATAACTTTCTCAAATTTATATATATATATATATATATATATATATATAGTTATTGAAAAATAACTAACACAAAATGGGTCGGGCTAACTAAAATCTCCTCTTTTGTTCTAATTATATGCTCTTAGGAGACATCATTTTAGGTGATTATTTGACTAATTCGATAGACTTTTAGTGTTAATTCGTTATATTTCATTTTCCCTCGTTGGATTTTAATATTTTTCATTTATTAAGCTTTTGCACGTTAAATGGGTTGTTTTAGTGCAAAGTTTGTAGGTCCATGATGCTAGCAAAGAGAGGAATCAAGAATTAAAGTCTTAGATCGAAGGCGAGAAGAAATATCCTGAAGAGTTGACAAGTTGAAGGTGCAAATCTGGAAGGCTGGTGGTAATTGATGATTTCGAGCTACTTAAACTTGGATTCAGACTCTGAGTTGTAAATAATATTTGTTCCTTATCGAGTTACGAAGATTTAGCAAGTTGAACAGGTCAATTCAGAGTTGATTTGAGAAAGTTACAACCGTTTTAATGAAGGGTGTACACCAGTTACGAGATTTGTAATTAAAGATTGGACTTGCGCTTTTTAATATTGCATTAATTCACTTAAGTAATAGCCCATGTCCGATTTTGACCTTATATATAGGCCTTTGGATGTTTTAAAAAAAAAAAACTTAATTCATAGAAGTTAGAAGCGCCAGAGAGAAAGTCAGAAGCAAAGAAAAGGAGAAAGCTAAGAGCTGGAGAAAGTCATCTTCTCCAAATCGCAGCCAAACCCAATTCCCTAATTAGGTTCCTTCGTATTTTCTTTCTGTAAAACACGATTTCCCTTACTTTTATTTCTTTAGTTTTTATTTCAATTATGAGCTAAATTTAATTGTACTTGAGAATCGCTTTAATGGGTTGAGCCCAAATTTATTGAATTAGTGTCTTTGAATTTGGGATTGAAAAATTTAAATTGAATTAGGTAATTTCGTATTGACTATTATTTTGCATTTATTTACTGTCTTTGAAGTCATGAATCAAATATAGGAATTAGTAATTAAGTTATTCACTTAAGTGCCAAAGTGATCGTCTTGACGGGGGGGTTTAATTACGGAACTAGGTAATTGACGTAAGGTAGAAATCATTGACCCTAACGGGCTTGTTTAACCTTATAGCCATTTAGGTAAAATACTTGATCATTCGAATGTGTATTATAATCATCCCGACGGGGTCTGTAACACTCTAGGATAGCTCCTAAGTCCACCCTGACGGGGGTTAGGAGAAGATAGAATCCCGACTAGTACTTAATACCAATTCAACCCTTAAACATAAACATTAATTGAATAGATTTAGGTGAAGCCCTAGCGAGACTCAAGTACTACTTCTCATCTTGCGTCCAACTATTCTATTTGCATTATTTTCATTTCAGCTTAATTAATTTAGTCTTTAATTATTTTTGCATCTAAGTTCTTAAAACAAAAACCCAAACAACTTTTATATAATTTACTTTTCTGTACTTGCAATTATCTCACTATTTGATCCACACTTGAGTTGTACCTAATCCGTCCCTGCGAACGAATCCGATTTATCGGTTTATTACTTGGACAACCGTACACTTACGGTTTGTGAGTCCTCAACTTTAGTATTTTATTGTATAATACACAAGGACCCACCACTAACCCATTATGGGCACACACAATATGGTCTGAGCCAAAAACAATTTCTTTCATTCTCCCACTTGCACATGATGGGTTTACTTTCACACCCATGTTATATGCATCAAGCTACTATTTCTCTCATCTCAAACATATCCACAAAATCCATCATACTTGGCAAATAGGTAGTGTGAAGCATACAAGCATTCCTTTTGCTATAAACGTGTTAGGGTAGATAGTTGCTCAAATGATTCATAATCCTTTTGTATCTTGCAGTTCCCTAGGCTAAAAATTATAATATCAATATCATAGTAACTCTGACTCCTCAGATTCCATATCACATCATCTTTGTGATTATAAGAGTTCACTAGCATAATATCATGTGTCTCACTATCATGTCATAGTCCTTGATGACTTACATGATTGGTCGACCTGCAATCACACACTTTGATATCCATTTTAGTGTTTCTTTTGCACTTCAATCTTTCTATAATGACCTGGTTGCTTTCCCAGACATATCTCGCTAGGTCGAATTATTCATGACCATCGATAATATGCTAAAGTAGCAAACACCAGATCAAAACATCAAAATTAAGTCAAAAGTAATAAGGGTACTACTTAAAGGTCTCACACAATGAATAAACAGGGATCAATTCTTCACTTCCTTTTGGTCACATTCACACGCGGTATGACTCGCGTGCTACGGTATTATTAATTTATTCATGTCATATGTCATGTATCCATTAATATCGTACAGATATATAATTATTAATTCCTCGTCATCTAAGATGAATCCTTCAATTGATCAACCCTCTCTAAAATAAATTAATTATTGCATATTTGGATTTTATAGATCAAGTAGATAGTGGCGATCTACTTCGGTCACAAATTAAAATTAACATGTTTCGCTACATGTTTGTGATCTCGTCTTAATATTGGTTAAGGCGGCTTTCAAAACTCACGTTATTTACATGAAGGGTTACTCTTTTACATGAGTCAGTCTCATCTTTGCGCATCCTCTAATGTCAAAGATGATTGCCCGTGTGAGAAGGCCAGTCATAGCTATTTGACATACTTATCCACACCTACATATATTACCACTTAATAATGAAAATATAGCATTGCACATTAATTTATAGTATACATAACAATATAGATCCAACATGATCTGGAATTGCATAACTTGCAACTAGTTTCAAAATTATATTCACAAGAATATCACGTATGGGTATTAACTGCAAATTCATATAATATTATATGCAATAATGTCTCTTATCACGATATAATTTATATCAATAAGTTTAGTTATACTATAATACTATGTGCCCATCACATAAGTCATTGCCATATCTCTATTACAATATTTCAAAATTGAACTCCCACTGTCACTTGAGAATCATAAAAAGTACAAACAAACTTTTAAACCAAACAAACTTTTTAAATTTTAGTTGAGTAAGCCACTAACTCAACATTCACAATGAACATATCAATATAGGTTTGTTTCTTACTTCTATATGGATATAGCACAATCTTTCAGCAAGAATACACAACCTAGAGATATTTACACTCACTCATTTTGTTAAACCAATTAACATATGGATATACTTTAAGTGTAAATATAAAGTGTAAATATTATATTTGAAAACATATAGCATGAGCTTCTAATCCTTTTAAGGCATCTCATTTCTCATATTTCAGGTTTTCAATGTTTATGCCTATAATTCCATTTAAATGGACTAGATAAACCGACGACATAACCAATGTCTGGTCTAGTAAGCATCATTTGCAAATGGATAACTAAACTCAAGGCATAACAAAATGTATGGCCTAGTACACATCATGACATACATAATATTATTATTTGTACTGTAATTTCTAATATGACATTGTTTACGTTTTCTGTTTCATCGATAGAGAACTAGGACACATAAGAAGATTAGAGCTATACTCTCATCTATACGGAGTATTAATGACATTAAAGTCTGTCATGTAAAAGCGTTCACATATCTTCTTGATGCATAATTCTTTAGATAGGGACTACAGAAATTCAAACATTCTTTATGAATCATAACATCAAGAATAGAACTCACATTTATCATACCTTTCACATCAACAAAAATGAAATATAACAACTCTTTAATTTTGACAAATCACATGTCATTTTTAACCTGTAGGATATCATCTACATAACGAGATAAATTCATAAACTTTTTTTATAGAACTTTTGATATGTAAACTAAGTGATCTTCACATATCATTTCAAAAACAACTAACTGAAATGACTCATGAATCTCAGAAAATCACTGTCTTGGATATGTTAAAACCCATAAATTAGCTTCTTCAATATACACAACGTATTTTCTTGGCCTTTAACATCATACCCAAATATTGTTATATTATATTTATCGCTTTTTTATTCTTCACTGAGAAATATAGTTTTGACATCCATCTAGTGCAAATCATAATCAAGATGCACCACAACAACAATATATATATATATAATTAAATGAGGTAAATCTCTTTGCAATGGGAAAAATGTTAATCCCTAGAAACAATTTTTTCCTTGTGATATAGCCTTTTTGCCATTAAACGAGATTTATACCTCTTAAATAAAGTGTCTAGTTTTCTTCTCATTTCAAGAATCTATTTATTCTCAATCACTTTGTGTCCTTGAGAAGATCAACCAACTTTCAGAATTGATTTATCTTCATCGTCTCCATCTTTCCTAGTAGGGTTGGAAGAATTCATGTACTCTATGAGGTTCTTCTTTGTCTTATAGAGATATCTCAAATATTTCTCCATGGATCTTAAATAGACAACAAACAATTATCCCTCGATGACCTCTTCTAGGTGAAGTTATTGTGAATCAAATTCACTGTATGATGCAATATATTCTTTTGAGTCAAAATTGAGGCAATATTGCCTTCCTCGTGCATGTGGTACCTAATCTAGTAACACATTTAGTTGCATACATGTTTTTCAACCTCATTAATTTCATGTAAAATGATATTTTTAACAACCACACCTTTATTTAGGAAAAACATTACTATCTAAATGTAACATCGTGTAACTCAGTCTTAACAAATTCCATCATTATGTTCAACCTTGAACACATATCCTTTAGAGTCTTTGAATATCTTCCAAAGAAATTATTCTTACCTTTTGTGACCCAACTTTCCATACTCATTGGATAAGTCACAAACATACCAACCCCCAGGAGATCAAGTATGAAAGGTCATATTTCTTTTGTTCATACTTCGTACAGAGTTGATGGAAATAATTTTGTGAGTACGCGAATAAGTATATAAGTAGCAAAAATTAAACTTATCTCCTAACCATATATTGAGAGATTGATTTGAGCAATCATACATCTTAACCAGGAGAGTTATATTCCTCCTTTTACCTACTATTACGACCAATCATTCTGGATAACTCTTGCATCCTTCTATGTCGTGGCATGTCAAAAATCGTAAACTTCCATTCTCATCACTGTTCTTTAAAATCCCTTATATAGATATTCGTGATCATAGTTTCTTCTCAAGGATTTACCCTTCCTTTATGTCTGATTCTCAATTTTCTAATTAAATTTTTTTGAAGCATCTCATGCTTCTAATTTGCAAGAAATCTGATAGATATCACTAAACCATGCGAAATTATCTATAAGGTGATGAAATAGTATGCTCCACATCTTGTTATCTCAATGAGTCTAAAAATGTTAGCATGAATCAGTTCCAACAGATATTGAAACATCTCTTTTAAGCTTTCCCAAAAAAAGTCAAATTACTTTCATTACTAAGCAATATCCACAGTTTGGCCAAAGGATTTCATCAAGTGAGTAGAATGAATATCCTTCACCAACAATGTGGTTCAGGTCATAACTATTATGACATAGCCTAATATTTCATAAATTTTCCAATATCTTTAGTACTATAAAAGCCATAAATAGAAAATCAACTACTATTAAAATAATAGTTCTTGTAGTCAACCTTTTCCAAATACCAAAGAACAATTTGTTCTAAAGACAGTTCTATATTATGTAAAACACTTATTGTTTGTCATGAACATGCGTATTGGATTATGTCACAGAAGAACAATGATTGTGACTAAATTGTCCTAAAAATTTGTACACCTAAGATATCATGTAGATACAAGGTTTGACCACTTCGCAAGCTCAACTACTTGTGCCAAACCATTGACTTTAACATTATTGTTGTCATCTACGTATATCCCTCTTATACCAACTCAAATTTTCATTCATGGTATACTATGTAGGTCTCTTAACCTATTGTCACAAGGTTTATTGCTCCTAAGTCCATAATCCACATAGGATGAGATCAACTAGCAACATGGTCCTAGGATCCTAGCAAAATATGCAAAAATCATAAGAAGAAGATAGTGCTACTATATTAGGCTTGCAAGGTAAGTGACACAATTTGTCATAAATGTAGCATCTCATCTTACTCTTTTATTTCTTATGATCATACTTTATTTTATTGTGACTATTGAACTTGATCTTCTTAGAACCAGATATATGACCCTTTTTCTTTCAATCCTCTTGCTCTATACTAAAATTTTGTATGAGAGCTAGACTCAATAATATGTTCAACTATGAGGCCAAGAAACCTCAAAGACACTCATTCTTGAGTACAACACAAGTAGCATCATCAAACGTATTGATGTTATTACGAGTCATTCACTTTCTAATACTTCAAATTTTTTTGAAAGAGATTGATAATTACTTGAATTTCTTGTTCATAATTGAGGATATCACCAGATGTCTAGACTGTCCTAGTCACTTTAAACATCGCTCTGTGTTAAATTCCATGAAAGCATTTAAGATACATCAATTAACTCATATAAAATATATCTGGAGTTTAACATCTATATCAAATTACATGAAAGCATGGTTATAAAAACTAAGTTCATATTTAGCATAATACGATCATAAGTGCACATGCTTATAAGTAAGATATTTAGGCATTTACATCAAACGTGATAAAATAACCTATTGTTCAAATTACATCACTATTGGGTTTGAAATATTGGTATAAAAAATATTTTATTCCAAATATTCAGAAGATAAAATATATTAATAATGTAACCAATGGTGAACATGAAAACATATATGATATAGGGGTTAAAGAGATTTCCAACATAAGGGAGAAGCAAACCCCTTTTTTTAAAGTAACACTTCTTAAAAAAATTCTATCACTAGAGAATTGTTTCAATATTTAAACAACCATTGTAATCACAAAAAATGGTTCTGTATCCCATAAATTTGCTGAATAGTTTTCTTCTTTTTTTTTTTAAAAGGAAAAAAAACAGAAACGAATTTCATTAACATGATAATCCATTTGCATAAAATGTTATAGAAAACGTCTAGTGTAGCGGCAAGATGGATTTGTTTATATGTTATGACAAGTTGGTCAGCATTTCGAAATGTTAACTGCTTTCTTCTTTCTTTTTTTTTGAAAAAAAAAATCTGAAACAAAAACAATATTGGTTACCCATTTACATTAGACGAATCAATGAACCATTAAACAACTCGTAGCACAGAGGTTTGTATCACACATTTGACGTGTTGGAGGTCGGCAATTCGAATCATGTACTAAAACATTGTGTTTTTAAAATAACAAAAATAAAATGACGCCGTATTGGGTCATCTTCACCAACATTCTAGAACTGAAACTACACCATTGAAAACCTTCAAAAAATTATATCTTATTCATTTTAAATCCAAATTGACGAAATTTCCATCATTGTGTTCCTTATTTCAAATACAATATAAATCTACAACATTGGCTCAGTTTTAAAGAATATCATAAATCTTATAAAATTAAATACATATCAGATCTAATACGTATACATGTAAATAAGCATATACGACATGAATAGCATTTCGAATTAACGAGCACCAGACTCTGATACCATATGTAAGAAATTTAAAGGGTTTCAGACAAACCTTTTAGGTGGAATTACGAATTGAAATGCTCCAGTACTGAATCTACTTACTTGACGAAGAAGATTGCTATTCCACAGCATAAATGCCACTGAATCTAATATGTAGAAGAGATGTTGAGAGAATTTATGTATCAAAAATAAAACAAACAACAGAAAGAAGCGTGTCTAAAAAAAATGTGTGTTGTCTGTATCTTATAAAAATAACTTTCTCAAAGTTATTTATATCTAGTTATTGAAAAATAACTAAAACAAAATGGGTTGGGCTAACCCATTATGGGAACACACAATATGGACTGGGCCAAAAACAATTTCTTTCAGAGACTGCTGGCAATTTCTAGCGTATCTGAGATGCTTCCAGTTAGCCGGTTATTCTCAACCAGCCTGCATAAATTAAATATATGAATACATACCATTGAATATTAGAAAGAAGAGTTATTTCGAAAATTAGGTACTCCATAAAATTAAAAATTAATTCATCACTAGATTAATTATTAAACTAGGATTCCAAGACAGTTTATGCAGGTAGTTTAGGTGAACTTACAATTGTATGAGTGACATATTTGGGGTAAATATCTCAAATGGAATTACACCTGACAATTGATTCCCTCCAAAATGGCTACAGAGTACAAGGTTTATGCTTAACATATGCTGAAACAATAATCAAATTGAGAGGAAAACCAATTGATTATGCATACAAGTGATTTGTTTTAAGAAGCAAATCAAGACTTGGCTCACTCCCATTAGCGATGGGATACCTCCATGCAAACTATTATCAGTTGAATCCAGCCAATAAAGATTGACAAAAAACCTATAGTAGGCGGTATTTGTAGTTAGAACCACCTCCAACTTTGACCTGTAGGGAAGTGCTTCTGCATTCAAAGGTGTAGCAATATCGGTAAAGTGAAAAGCCAGTTCCGATCAGTGATTTAAAAAAAGATCTTTTGAATTTTTTTGTAAAAACAAGAACAATGATCGCAAAAAATGGTAATCACAAGGAAAAATATTTCTATATGAAAGTAAACTTACAAAAAGTTATACATAAACGAATATGAATTACAGAAGTTACAATGAAAAACCAGAAATTCGAGTAATAGCTACAGTTACTTGTTAAATAGGATTTCCGGGTATAACCGATATCCTTACACGAATTAATGTCACTACTCTATTCTATACTCAGAAACTTTTAGAGAGGGGGGAAGTTGAGAGTTTTGGTGTGTTTTGCAAATAACCCCATCTTCTCTTATATAAGGGTAGAAGTCTTTAAAAAATGTTCACACTAAAACTAGTCATAAAAACATTCACCATAAAGATAAATACATTTTCCAACTTTGAAAAACCTGGGTACTCCTCTTTGTTTGGTGAAAAACATATATTTGAACTCTAGCTACAAAATAAAATTTTAGTTTTAATTTTTACCTCTAGAGTGTTGCGTTATTTACAAAGTATTCATGAAAGAAATAAAATAATTTTTTTTCTTCTGGAATTGATGTTGTACTTTAAAAAAAATCATGGTCTTCTTTTTCTCCAATGGTAGAAACTATATACAAAGTCGGAAAATCTTAATTATATTAAAAACCGCCCTATTACAAAATCAGATAGCTGGATCTCTAATTTATTATCTGATGGTGGTAAAGAAGTTCTTATTAAAGCAGTTTTACAAGCAATTGCGAACTATACTATTTTGATCATCGAATTTCCTAAAACTCTAAGTAAAAAGTTATCAGGGAATACTGCTACTTTCTGGTGGGATTTAGGTATGAGGAAAAGGATTCACTGGGTTAAATGGGATAAGATTTCCAGATCCAAAGTAATTGGTGGAATTGGTTTTAGAGATCTTCACAAAATGAATATGGCGCTTCTAGCGAACCAAGCTTGGAGGATCATTAATAATCCCAACCTACTTGTATCTAAGGTATTAAAAGGTATATATTCTTCTAAATGTAGGTTATTTGATGCAAAGTTAGCCAAGAAGAGATCATGGAGTTGGGCTAGCATCTTTAAAGGGCTTCAATTCATCAAGCAACACGCTATTTGGCGCGTTAGTAATGGGTGTAGTACGAGTATTTGGAAGCATAAATGGTTAAAAGGTAATTTTCAACTTGAGAAACCTAAGGTGTGTCAGTTGGAAAGGGTGGCTCACTTATTTGATAAAAATATGATTTCTTTGAATTTTGAAGTCTTTGGTAATCTTTTTACTCCTAATATTGTGAGTGAAATCGCTAAGATACCTATCATGTTGCTCAATGAAGAAGATAAACTTATTTGGCCGGATACTAAATATGGAGTGTATTCGACGAAATCAGGATATCACAAGTTGGTTGAGATGGACATAATTAAAGAAGCACAATTTTCAAAGCAGGGTGAGAATAACAGTGGTCTTGTATCAGGGAATACTGCTACTTTCTGGTGGGATTTAGGTATGAGGAAAAGGATTCACTGGGTTAAATGGGATAAGATTTCCAGATCCAAAGTAATTGGTGGAATTGGTTTTAGAGATCTTCACAAAATGAATATGGCGCTTCTAGCGAACCAAGCTTGGAGGATCATTAATAATCCCAACCTACTTGTATCTAAGGTATTAAAAGGTATATATTCTTCTAAATGTAGGTTATTTGATGCAAAGTTAGCCAAGAAGAGATCATGGAGTTGGGCTAGCATCTTTAAAGGGCTTCAATTCATCAAGCAACACGCTATTTGGCGCATTAGTAATGGGTGTAGTACGAGTATTTGGAAGCATAAATGGTTAAAAGGTAATTTTCAACTTGAGAAACCTAAGGTGTGTCAGTTGGAAAGGGTGGCTCACTTATTTGATAAAAATATGATTTCTTTGAATTTTGAAGTCTTTGGTAATCTTTTTACTCCTAATATTGTGAGTGAAATCGCTAAAATACCTATCATGTTGCTCAATGAAGAAGATAAACTTATTTGGCCGGATACTAAATATGGAGTGTATTCGACGAAATCAGGATATCACAAGTTGGTTGAGATGGACATAATTAAAGAAGCACAATTTTCAAAGCAGGGTGAGAATAACAGTGGTCTTCTATGGAACACTATCTGGCATTCTAGTTAGGGATGGCAACGGTTCGGTTAACCGCAAAAAACCCAGAAACCGTAACCGAAACCGTTTAAGTTAGAAAAAACCATAACCGAAACCGAAACCGTTTAGGAATGAAAATCTAAAACCATAACCGAAACCGATTAAAGTAAAAAAAACCGTGCAAAAAACCGAACCGAACCGTTTAGCATGGACATATAAAATTAATTAAAAATAACTAAAAACTCTTAAATATTCGATATACATAACCATATAATCCAATTCATCACCAAAAAATATTAAAGCAAAAAAATTGCAATGGAGTTTCAACAAAAATCGCATAAAAATACTACGTGTAGAATTCATTAACAAGCGATATCTTCTTCTTCAACCGTACACGCTTTAAGATAGTCCGATGCTATATTTTTGCCTACATAATCCAAAAATAAAATTAATAATGATAAAATAAATTGATAAAAGTATAATTTTAGATATATATATATATATATATATATATATATATATATATATATATATATATATATAAAATAGTTCTGTAAATTAATAAAATTTTAGATATGTAACAATATATTTTTATTACATATATTAGAATTAGTTTCTTGGACTCTTAGGCTGCTTGAGAATATAAATATTGGATTTTAAAAGTGAGCATATTGTATTTAGAATAAATATATTATATATTAAATAAAACGGTTTTCGGTTTATTCGGATTTTTTTTACAACAAACCCATAACCTTACGGTTTTAACCACGGTTACAATTTTTAAAACCATAACCTCATAATTATAACCACGGTTACATAAACGGTTTTTTAATCGGTTCGGTTTCTATCGGTTTCGGTTTAAAACCCGAACCGCTGCCATCCCTAATTCTAGTGTGCCGACAAAAGTTAGAAACTTTGGTTGAAAAAATTGTAATGGGGCTCTCCCTACTAAAAGAAATCTCCATCTTAGAAAGTGCGCTATAGATGACGCTTGTGGATGGTATGAATCTGGAACTGAAGACGTTGAACATCTCTTCCATCGATGCCCTTTTAGATGTCTGTTTGGGCTACTTCTAAGATGCAAATTAAAATTGATAAAAATAATAATGATAATTTTGCTTTTTGGTTCCTCGATACTATTGATGTTTACACTAGGAATGGATGGGAAGAGAAATCACGGCAAGCCTTCTTCTCACATGTTGGTTTATCTGGAAAGCTAAAATGAGGGGTTTGTTTGAAAACAAAGCCTGGAATGTTAATGAAATCAATTATAAAGTCAAAGCTATGATCAAAGATTATTTTGAGCCAAGAATCCAGGGAGAACAATATAAGGAGAACGTGACTAAAAACATTTCTAAGGGGAAGTCAGATAATAACCCACTTATCTCAGATGTTTCGGACCTTATTTGGATGAGTGATGCTTCTTTCACTAGGAATTGGGAACCCGCAGGTATTGCTTCTTTGGCATCAACAAGGAGAGATTCATTATGGAAAAAATTACGAGAAGATATGTTGTCGATAGCCCTATTGTGGGTGAATGTTGGGTTGTTTTACTTGCTATGAGGAAGTCTACTTTCCTCAACCACCGGAGTATCTCTTTTTACTCCGATAACCTTGAACTTGTTCAAGGTATTTCATAAAAATCAGGTTTTCGATGACAAATTTATCCATTTATTGTCGAAATGAAGAACTGGCTTTCGAAGTTTCCGGTTTAGAAAGTAATTCATATTAATAGAAAGTTGAATAGAACGGCAGATGCGCTTGCCACATGCACTCAGCGTAACATTAATCTGGACCAACGGATTGATTTTTCTGTTTTTGGAGCTTTTAATTTCCTTAACCTTAGGGGTAAATAATAATTAACTGGTTTCCCTAAAAAAAACTATATAGAATTTAGAGGTATTTTACATTAATTTCGAACATATGCAACTAATATAATAAATTTATCAAAAGAAAGGTCCTTACATTTCCTAGCTAAGATATTTCAAATTTTTCTTTTGATCTTTCTTTGAACTCTTGATCATATTTTCATCTCTTTTAACCTCTTAATCTTCTTATTTCAAACTATTGGATTTTTAATCTTCATTACTTATGAGAACTATAATTAAGTTAAAATAATTAAAAGACAACATAATCGACTAGATATTTGATAAGTTTATCTGTTTAATCATCATAATAATCACTAATTAAAATGTTAGGTGGAAACCAACTCCTTTCCTTTGCAAACTACATCCGTAACCAAATTACTCATTACAAGGAAAATAAATTGGGCATGAAACTAACCTTTTCACGATACAAACTCGAGGAGCATCGATACAGAGTACTCAAATCTAAATTACAACAACAATCAACTACACCAAAAAGAGATTACAGGCAGGAAAGGGGGCAATATCAAAGTTAGCTTTATTACATTCCGCCGGCTCCAAATAGCGTCTAGCGTGTTGTGGGATGTCTTTTGGCTGAGTTTGGTTGTCCTAGACTTTTATTAACGTCTGCATCTTTCTCAATGGCGTCCCTATCTGGAGCAATTTAAGGGGCATTTTCAGGTTGAGCAACAGTATATTTTCGTACTTCAGGTTCAACTATACCTGTTCTGCACCGAGCTGCCTAAGCTAAAAAACAGCTACCAGCGACTTTGCAACCGCCCACTCAATGTAATGTCAACATACCTCTGTATAAAAGGTCCTAGATCTTCCCCAATGTAGTGCATTTGTAATGTTCTTACGACCCCGAGGCAATTTGTGGATCAGAATAGAAAAAACGTTAAAGTTATGAATTAAGTTCATCGAGTTTTATATAATCGAACCATGGGTTGCACTCACAAGCATGTGCGTGGTCTTCACCGTTGCAGAAAAGTGATAAGGTAGCGTCTTTGATTTCAGCCTTGAATTCCCAACTCCGGTTAAATGCTGAAGCGATGACTTTAGCATTGACAGTAGCTACCACATCAAGGATAATCTGCCCTACTAAAGAAAATGGAGATATAACGAAAACGTGACATTCATAGTGACATTCCACTATTTTAGGCATTTTACGTAGGATTTAGACTAATTAAGGAACAATTTTGGAGGAAGAAGCCATGGTAAGAAGCACGGTGCTGAATGAAAATTTACTTTTTCTTATAAAATTCACATATTTTAAAGGAATGTAATGATAAGTACCACAATTATTTAAATATCCACTAAATACTTATTGGTGCCACATTAGTATAATATCTTTACACTCAAATTGTGAATTCACCATGTCGGTCAATTCACATTTATGAATTCATAATCTAGTCTCACAGTCAAGAAGCTGCACATATATAATTTTAGAACTGAAATTTACTTTCCCACATCCTTATATTACTTTCTTCCGAAACCCATCTTCTTTGGCATTCTTTCTCCCCCGGCACGAACAAAAGCAGTTACACACGTTGACCAATGCATAACCCCATCTAATGCAGTGTAGAAAAAGGGGCTATACTCATTACTTACCCCTTCGTTGCTTACTGGAGATAAAGCCGATTCAGCATGGGGGTTCAGTCCAGCCAATTCCATTATATTCTCGATCTCTTTCACGATATCACTCATTGTTGGTCTATTAACTCCTGCATCTTCGAGGCATCTCATTGCTATATCTACAAACTTCTCTAAGCTTTTCAGTGGCATGCTCAAATGAAGGTTAGTATCAAGGATGCTTTGAAGGTCATATAATTCCTTTGATTTATCTATCATTTCCCTCACTTCCTTAACAATATATATCCCTCTCTCTAATGGATTTCTTGCTGTTATAAGCTCTAGTAGCAACACTCCGAAGCTATAAACATCGCTTTTCTCAGATAACTGTTGAGTCATGAAGTATTCAGGATCCAAGTAGCCCTATACCAAGAGATGATATGTTCATCAGTCTAATTAATTAATGATTTTTCTTTAATATATACTGGAAGTACATTTGATATAAGAAAGCATCGCTAACTAACCAGTGTGCCTTTGACTTGTGTAGTCACACAACGCCTTTCCGAATCTAAAGGTTTAGAAATACCAAAATCAGCAATTTTAGCATTCAGGTTTTCATCCAGTAAAATATTATTTGATTTGATATCTCTATGTATGATCGGAGGGTCAGCAAGATCATGTAAATATTGGAATCCTCTAGCTGCTCCAAGGGCTATATGGAGTCTTCTTATCCAGTCTAACCTGATACCTGACTTCCCTGCAGAAAATAATATCATGAATCCAAATATCAAGTGTTCTGATAGCATATCATATCGAAGTTTAAATAGTAACAATTCAATCTTAAGAATTTGAGCTACAAAACCTGAAAGACTTTCTTGCAGTGTGCCATTTGGGATATACTCATAGACCAAAATTTGTTCGCCTTGCTCAAAGCAGAAACCCAGAAGCTTAACAACATATTTATGGTGAACTCGTGACAGAAGTTCAATCTCAGTTTTAAACTCAAGAGCACCTTGCATAGAACCTTGCTGAGCTCTTTTGATAGCAACCAATTGGCCATCTGGCAAAGTTCCGCTGTACACCTGTAAAATTTGTAAGATTATGCCTTTGTTGTCAAATGATTGTTTTAACCGGTTGATGGTCTACCAAAAATTAGTTATTGAGTGTGACATTATACTATATATAGGTCCTTTAATCTTCTGTGATCAATTGTGCTGGTAGCTGAGGGTGTTAAAGAAAACATTTATCATGGTGAGGGATCAATACAAGAGAAAAGCTAACAGCTCGTTTCTCATGTATGCATTCATCTATAACATATATAAGTCTGGGTTAAGGATTTTCTCTAAGGGATAGGCTTATGATAACAAGCCAACCACCATGAAAATAGGGATAAGGTCACACGTATCAAAGGAATTCGGTGTAAATTTGAAGTAGTAATTACATCCCCTGTAAATTATACTATTTGATGTGATGTGAATTCAACTTTCATCTATGTTTCTTCATCACCCTGAAACTCAAGTTTTTGTGGTTCTCATCTATGTTGATGATGTTATAGTCACTGGATCTTTTTTGGGTACAATGGACTCCCTATTTCTCACTATGCCAACTAAATTTGTTATGAAGCTATTTTCTTGGAATTTAGGTTCAGACTTTAGCAGCATCTGTGGTTCGCACTCCGTCAAAGTATCATATGAATCTTATTTATAAGGTGGGGCTTAATTTGTGACTGTAAAGCCTGTGATATTCTAACTTATTCAACATACACTACTATAGATTCTACTTCATTTGCCAATCCTACTCTATTCAAAAGTCTTCTAAGTACTTTGCAGTATTTGACTATAACAAGACCGGATATTAAATATCGTATCAAATGTGTTTTGTCAACACTTGCATTTTCCTACAAATGGTGACTTTTCTTATCTAAAGAGGATTATGAGGTATCTTAAGAGGGACTATCTCTCATGGACTGGTGTTCACTAAAGGATGGTAAGTGCTTCATGGCTTCTATGACTGACTAGACTAGTGATCTCGTGTATAGGAGGTCTATTACATGGTATTTTCTGTACCTAAGGCTTATTTTGGTACCTTGATCTCTAATTCTCGTCCATCTTAATAGTAGTCAAAGTTTTTTTGTTCTTAATAAACTTAGTAACATACACAAATGACACTTTGCTGATAATGTAACTGTTATCAGTTCGATTCTTCAAGAAAAAATTTAGGCTAGAAAATAACAGAACCGGAAAACTACGAAAGGTTATATAATGGCAGATCAACAAAGCAATTCATTTAGGGAGCACATTTTGTTTTGTAGGGTGGGGCTTCTTGTTGTATAGGGGCTGGACTCTTGGCTTTCAAGGAATGTAAGGTTTTTTTTTTTTAATTATAGTAAAGTCGCTCCTAGACAGTCTATACCTATTTGTCCAAAAATACATTGTGAACAAATTATCCTTGTGATGCTGCATGCTTTGTTTTGTGATCAAGCGAGAAGCATTCCCATTCGCACAATAAGGCAGATGGCGAGAACTAACCTTTCCATAACCACCGGATCCAATTTCATTCAATTCTGACCAATTGTTCGAATACTTTCTAAGTACGTCAAAGGTGAAGCATTTCGCTCCAGTTAACTGAGGAACACCACCACTGTTACTATTTGGATCCCAAGATGCTGTGTACAAGAGAAGACGGTCATTAGACATACCTCTAACCAGGGGCGGAGCCAGGATTTTTTAGTAGGGGGGCCAAGGGGGTTCGGGGGCAACGCCCCTCGAAATTTTTTTTTTGAACTTATTTGCATCGTAGATCAATATATTATGAAAAAATTGTAAAATAAACCTTTATATTAGATAAAACTGCACTATAAGTCCTAATACTATTGTTTGTAACTGATTATTCTTTATTTAATACAAAATAACATATATTTTATTGAAAAAATAAAATAATTATAAGTTTAATAAATTAAATTTTAAAAAATAGAGAATTAAATAAAGATTTTGAAAATTTAGGGGATTAAATGAATGTTTTGTAAATTTAAAGGAAGCCAAATAAATGTTTTAAAAATTTAGGGGAGCCAAATAAATATTTTAAAAAAATTTAAAGATAAAATAGCACATTATTAATTTATTTTATTTTTTTAACAAAGGAATTTTTTTTTTAAATAATCAGGGAGGGCCATGGCCCCCCTACCTTTCACGTGCCTCCGCCCCTGCCTCTAACAGAAAAAACTTATGAAAATAACTGATATTCCCAGTATTACCAAAAGGATCATTCTTCGTGAAAGCTACTTCAGCTCTTCTCTTTCGCCGAAAAACATAAACTATAGCAAGGATTAATAGTAATAAGAGGAGAGATGCACCAACAGCTGCTCCAATAACTATACCAGCCCTAGATGACTTGTGTGAACCTGTAGGCCCCCCTGGATATATAACAAAAGAGAAATACAAATGTTTCAGAGAAACATGTTAAATTAAGAATCTTTTATATCCCTTCGTATTCACATTTGCAGGTGGGACTTGAAACTTGATCCAGATTTCACGGAGCACTTAAGCAGAAATCCCTAATAGGAGACTTCACACTTAAACAACTCAAAGGCGTTAGGCAAGATAAACTAAGCTATCAAATTTAACTATCTGGCTGAAATTTTCTTTTATAGCCTTTCTATTGAACCTTAAAATAGGTACCTTATGAAGGAAATTTTAGAATACATGTTTAAAAGTATCCGGTTTCTCCAATATCCTGAGTTCAGAGGAGTTGTAACTTTATAGCAGATTGAAGGGGAAGTATTCTCCAAGATTTAGTGATATATTTGGGAAGAGAAACATAAACATATAGATATGTGTTACTTATATGTCTTAAACAATGCATCGGATACATAAAAGGAAATGACGTATCTTTTCCTCTGATTTGAAATTTTATTAGCTAAAGAACAAATCATAATTTTAGAACATGATTTCCTTATTTTGTCAATGTTATTCACAACAAAGATTTTAACTCCTCCTACAGATGTATAAAATCCAATAATGATCACATGATAAAACTAATCAGAATTATAACTATATTGGACGCAACACGTAAGTGAAACAACATACCACCATTTGGATCCGTCTGTGCTACTATAACTAATGCTTGGATAAAAACAACCACTTGGTAAAGCTGAATTCTCGGATTCATTTTCTAGAGATGACCAATAAACCTATACCTTAAAGCCCTTCAATTACTAGGAATTTATTTCTTACTTACACCTATTTCAGCACCATTGACTATAATTTCCCAGCTGAAATTCCACAACCCTTCGTGAACGTAAGCGGAAGAATTTTTATTTGTTGTTTGTTCCTCTTACAATACTATAACTACACTCAACAATCAATTTTTTTTAATTATTTTAAACCGATAAAAGGAATTATGAATACTTTAGCAATTTCATTATGCTGACCAAAGACTGAAGGACAATAAAATATCTTCCTAGGTTGACAGATTAACATTTAAAAACTTCTCATAGAAGATGAAGAGGCCACGGAAGCATCAGATATAATATAATAACAAAGTAACACTCCAGATGACATACACGTTCCAATTTTCTAAACATCATTATCTAAAGTCATTTTCAATCAACCATTTAACTAATAATTGTTAAACTATACACATTAAATTTAAGTACATATACTACGTCTATAACATGGATATGTTTGTTTGTTTTGAATAACATAGGGACTAACAGTGCAATTCTCCCAAAAATAGAAAGGAAGGGTGACCATGTACATAGTACTCCCTCCGTTCCTAAAAGTCTCTCCGTTCCTAAAAGGTTGTCACTTATACAAAAAATAATTGTTCCAAAAAAAAAGTCACTCTAGAAAATCAAGACAATTTTTTTTTTCTTTATACCACTTTTATTTCTAATTAAATATTATAATATATGTTTGAGGAAATTTTAGTAATCAGATGGATAATAAATGATATTTCTTAATTTGTATGTAAAACAAATGTGACAAGTTTTTAAGAACAGAGAGAGTATTTAAAATTTCAGTAAACGCATGTCCTGGTAGATAACATATGGATAAGGTCATAGTTGATTCCAAAACGGACTATGACTCCAAAACGGATCCGCTGTTATGTACAACGTGATATTTCAAATCCCTCCATATTGCCTTTTCACAAAACCTTGCTACTTGAACAAAAATCACAGCAAAGCTCAAACCATGATTTGCTAATAGATTTGCACACTGCTTGCCTAGGAAGTCTTGATAATATAATTACAAAATATATATAAAATACCAAATACCCCATGGTTTGACAAAGGATTAAAAACTTCCCTGTGGTTTTAAAAGGGAAAATTACCGCTATGGTATAAATTAATGGTAACATATCATTACTCTTATGCTTCCCACTTGACATTCTAAAGGAAATAATTGATTATGACGATTATATGGTTTAGTTAACTGAGTTCTAACTATGATCGCAATGCTTATAATGTCATTGCATGTAAGATAACGATCCGAGATAATTTGTACAAACAAAACACAAAATCATCACCATAAATTCTTACAATGTCTCAAGTACAAGGATGCAAAATATAAGACTCACACATAGACTAAACAAACCTAAGAGGAACTTTATATACACAGAAGTTCACAAAATTCGCAAGATACTCCCCTAAAAACCGCATATTTAAACACAACCTTGATCACTAGGTAAATCACAATACTCATCCCAGTTGACATGAAAAAGGGTTTCATTTGTAGGTACTTGATCAATCTTCATCATCTGAATGTCTGATTGATCAGGTAAATTTGATACTCCTTTATCAGGTAGATTTGATACTCGAGAGACAGCATTGTTATTCACGTAATAGTCCCCATCTATGGGTAAATTGGATACTCCGGATACAGCATTGTTGCTCACGTGATAATCTCCATCTGTTTTAGCCGAAACCCCAAAGTTTATCATACATTCTGATGAACCAGCAGGTGTAAGTTTAGCTTCTTGCTTACCCTTTCGCTGACTATAAGCAGCCATTTCTCTGTGAAATCGCTCAAGGTCTTTCTTACTTTCTTCAACATATGGCTGTAAAAGCATCCCGAGTGATTGTTAGTGTACCAAGATGAAGAGAGTTTCGAGAAGTTTTACCTGTTTTTCAGTCATAGTGAGTTGCCTCCATGCATTAGTTGCCATATCTCGAACGTTCAGATTACTACAATTATTCCCCTGTAACTTCTTTAAGCGTTCACATTCAATCTTAAGAAACATCTGATATGATGACCTATATTTCAAAGGAGCATCAGGGTCTTTCTTTAGTGCCTTTTGCTTAGTCAGTTTAGGCTCAGGAGTTTCAGGTCCTGGTAAAATAGGTTAGTTTTTTGCACAAACATTGTCTAATTAAATAGAAAAAATAAATCACCTTTTGACTCTCGTGTATTCTCAAAGCTACACTTTTTCTTTTCTAACGGAGTAGAAAATTTGGTGATGCAATTCTTTCGCTTCTCAACTAAAATATACACGAACCGATTAAATTGTTTAATTGAGAAAATTGTTAACAAAATTGGGAGGTGGAAAATGAAAAATACCTCGTTTTTGTAGTTTTGGTAGTTTTGGTGGTGTCCTGTAGTAGTAAGTTTGCTCATAACGGTGAAGGAGAATTTGATAAACTATTTGAAGTTGATCTGATGATATCGCACTATTATTACTTTTACAGTTCAAGATAGATGCAACTTCATCCCATTTTCCATCTCTAGTTACCTATATTCACCACACATTTCTATTAAAACTAGAATAAGAATACAATACATATATAGTAAGAGAAATGGCCAATAAGTACCTGACTAAAACCACCTCTTTGAGTCACTTCTTTGTAGAAAAGATACAAATCCAATAATGTTTCTCTAAAATTGAAGCTGCATAATTGAGTATATTTTGGTCAAGAAATTGTAAATTTTTATTGATAAATATTGTTTATGTACTGACCCAAGTGAAAGACGGAATAATAAACTAATTACCAATGTTATAAATTAACAAAACAGGGACTCACGCCTCCAACTATCAGCTAATTTGTATTAACAGGACCAATTATAAAGACAGGTGAACATTTTAGGTAAATAACGCGCGTAGACACCCCAAAAAAATGATTTACACCTAATTAACAATATCATTAGAAAAAAAAAAGGCAAAACCTTGTCACTTTCTTCAAGGAATAATTTATGGAATATTCCAAAAATTAGCAAATATATATACTCGTGTGGGAAGTTTGACTAATTAGTATATATTATGCTCTACTTTTTGAAACACAAGGCTCTATTTGACTATTTCACATACCACAGGGACCAATTATGCAATTAACCTTATTTAAAACAATATCTGGCAACAATAACATGCATCGCAGTAAAAAGTTGGACTTACACTAGACTGAGGCCTGAAGACTCATTGGACTTGCATATTTTTTCATAGAAAGTATCAACATCCATTGAAGACTTGTCAGCTGCAGAACTACATTCATCACATTCAAACCCATTACATACATGAACATGATCATCACTGCCGCCGCCATTGTTGTTGCTTTCATTCTCCATGATAACCTTTTCTTTATTCTCTTCTTCCATTTTTATCTGGGGTTTGATTTCAGGCAGCTCAATGAAGTGTTGGAAGAGTTTATGTGGATTTCGTGAAATATGGCACGTTTGATTTCGGGAAGTGTAAGGCCAATCCAGCTTACACGTGGCATGCATGCAGATACCTAGAGTCTTTAAGTGGAATTCATGTTCGCCTTGGTAATGCTTCTCATCATGCCTTTCCTGAATTTTATTCATATTGAGTTTTCTACCACAATTTTTTTATCTTAGTTTATTGATAAACATGATTCGAAAAACACATTAGCCTTGAATTTTAAAAAATTAAATTATAAAACGAGTAATGATATATACCACCTAGGGGAATTAAGATTTTTTGTTTTGAAAACTAAGGAATTTTAGAGGCCAAATTTTTTCAATTTATATGTATTTTAAATTCTTATATTATTAAAAAATTATAACATAAATCATTATGGATAATGTCTATTTAAATTATGTTAAAAAAAATCTAAATATTGATATGTATTTATTTATTTTTATTTGGATTCTCGAGTTTTCCATTTTAAATTTAATATTACTAACAATTTTTTCTTGTCTACTTTAGTCACCTACTACAGCCAACCTTCTTTTACGGGTTTTTTTCGCACGGACCTATTTAAGGTTTTTCCATAATCTAGTTTCTACCTTTATTTCCTTTTACTCTTTTACTCCATGTTTTTACCTCTATATACTCTGTAATTTTATAATATTATTCACGTATCTCCAAGGTGACCAGGTAATTAGCGCTTAGATACTCTCTCACATTCACTAGAATCGGAACAACTGTCACCTTTGTAATGATCGAATGTCAGGTTGTAACTATTGTATCAGTAGGTGATTCTTGTTGCGTTATCGAATCGAATATGCCGAAGGGAAAATATTTCATATTTTTGCATATTAGAAACTCGAATGCAATAATAAAGAGAGAGAACGTATAATATGAAGTGCTGGCGAGGTGGGTCGCCTCGATACTGGCGGTTGCACATAGGTAAGTCTATCATCTCTCTTCACATTCACCTTCCCACACTAAGCCGCTTCTCCCGCACAAAGAAAAACGCCTCCACGTGGGGACCACTCTCCACCAACATCAATCGTCTTTAAGAACCCAAACTAAGGTAAAAAATTAAAATTATCCTTAACATAATCTCATCACTTTCTAGTTTTTTAATATTATCTGATTTAAGTATATTTGTTATGTTTTTATTCAAATCATAGATTGGCCATTAATATGACCGTTAGAAGTGAGAATAACCTTTTTCTATTGGAGTCCAGGCCAATACTAGTTGATTTGACATTTTATTTAATGAGTCTGTAAGTAAATTGACTTTGTCTGACCAATGTTTGACTTTAGATACAGAAACTGATAGTTCGAGGTTGTATGAATTTCACCATTTTCTTCCGCTTTCACATGGCTCTCTTTCACATTCTTGTAAACTTCCTTTTAAGCAGCCATTACCTTTTGATATATAATAGATAGATATACATCTTTGACATTTGTACTCTAATATACTAGATTATGCGTAAGAATAATGTTATTTGTATTGGTGGAGAAAATAATAAGTTCTACTCGTATGACCGAAATTTTCAACATTGCGATGAACAAAGGTTTTAATAAAACTCACATAGAATGGTGCAGGGACACAACATTCTATGAACTAGTAAAGGGTTTATTTCAACTGAAGAATCACTTATGAAGAAAAATAAAGATTGTGTTGACTTTTTTTATTATTATGTTAAACTTTGAATTTCAAATTTTATTAAACGTATTTGGGAATGTTTTCGATTGTATTTATTATGACTTGTTAGTTTTTTAAGTATTATGAATTATTTGATTAGAAATTTGAATGTTTAAGGTTTATTATGGCTTTTATAAAAACTAATTGTTAAGGAAAACCAAGATTATGTTATTGATTTGATTATTCACTAGCCAACAAAGGTTTTGAGATAATGTTGTGCAAATTCATGTTCTTATACACAAAGTAGATAACAATATTCCAACACATTTTGCTTTTAACAAGCATCTCAGAATCAATGGCACAATTGTGTGGCTATTATTTCTTATACATTCAAAGTTCAAGTAAAAAGTAAAGGTCAACAAGTTACATGAAAGTAGTCAAAATCTAAAAAATTCATAGTTACAAACATGAAAGTTATAGATACAAATATGAAAGTCAGTATACGTGACCACTAACAAGTTAAGTTATACGGCTCGAAACCTATACTAAAAGACTATATTATTAAAGGAATGGACCACAACATAATATATAGACAAAAAGGATATAAAGCATAACAATAAAAATGTAAAAAATATTTAACTCGTGAATATTACAAAACCATTAAGAATACAATTGTCGTACAAAAATCATAAATATAAAGTAAAAATCATAAAGGAACTTGACGAGTTCTAGCATTATAGTTTCCTCGCGTGTGACTACATCAACAAGTTATCATCTTAGGTTTATACTGAAATTTAGTACGAAGCTTAAAATGCCTCTATTTCCCGATCATCCATAAGATAAATGTCCATATGCTTGAAAGTTGACTCGCTAACCAAAAACTGCATGTTAGAAAAGTCTTATTCGTTGTTCAACAAACAATTAACGTCATCTCCCACTGAATAGATTAAATGAGTGGAACTTAAGAGCAAGGAAGGCCATTTTGACAACACATAATCAAAAACGAAATCGAGACTTGGGAAAAGATCAAATAAATGCATAGAATATTGTAAACCGAACCTAACGACAACCATAACTAACTATCTGCAGAAAATAAGTGATCACATAAGTAGTTGAATATGAACACATAAAGAAGTAACAAGGTTGAAGGAAAAAAGATGTGTAGAAATAAGAGATTTTATGTTACAAACATGATATTCATTGTTTGTAACATGAAATTCGTTGTTTTAACATTTTGTTGCAGAGTATAACAGCTGCAAAATATAGTGTACTCAAATAAAAGCAAAACACATAATTCAACAAGTTTGAAGTAAAATATCAACAAATATAAGAATATACTACACATACATACACAATATACACAAAAAACAAATTAAAAAAAACATAACAATATGCTTAAACTGTTAAAATCAAACAAATAAAACAAAAAATCAACAAAACATAAGCTCTAATTCAACAAAATCAACATATAATCAAACGAAAATATAAAAAACAGACAATTCAAAAATTATTATCTTGAAGATATGAAACAGAGAAAGGGACTTGAAATTGCAAAAATAAGAAGAGCTTGAATCAAATTCTATAAAAATCACCAATACATACACGCGTGTATGTATGATAAACTTAAAACAACATGCAATCAACATCACAACTAAATCAAAAATTACAAAAAAAAAAAAAAAGATTACATACATGTAGGTATGTTAATTAGTGAGTAGGTGTGAATATACACACTTAATGTGTATGCATTCTGATGTGCGAGAGAAAATAACGCGAGAAAAAATCACGCAAGAGAGAGAGAGAGAGAGAGAGAGAGAGAGAGAGAGTTATTAAGCATTTTCTAGAAATGGTATATTATTTATATGGAGTAAAAAAAAAGAAACAAAAATAAAAAAGAGGTTGTAAATAAGTAATTTGTGAGATATATATGTATAATAACAAAAATTAAAGACATAAAAAAATAATTAGAGAACTTAAGGATTAACTTTTTAGCAATAACCTTTTTTAACAAACCCAAGTATGGTTGACTGTGTATTTTTTATGTTAATTTTGAATTTGTATTTAAGGTGTATTATTGTTGTTAAATTTTAAATTTTGTTGAATTTTTCTGTGTCAGCGATGTTCAGGTACATTTATAGTTTATGAAATTTTTTATTATAAAAGTATAAAATTATAGATTCGACATTGATAAAATTGTGTTCATATTGTAAAATGTCCCTAGGCAAGAGCAGTTTGGATGGCTTCTCCTTTGGGTTTAAAAACTAGCAACCATAACTATTGTAAAATAGATATCTAGATGGTCAAAGTAATTAAATTGGTGGACAAAACTATAGAAAGATGGTTTAACAACAGAGTTAGCCTGGATCATTACTTGGCAAATCTGGAAATACAAAAATGTCTTTGTGTTTAGTAACACTATACTAGTCCCTATGAATACACTATTAAAACATTGTTCTTTTAGGAGGAACAAAAAAGAACTCTTCATTTCAATGATGATTCTAGTAATTAGAGCGAGATTAATTGTCTTAAACTCTTTATAATGACACTAAGTGTCTGATGGGTGAAAGAGAGGTCCCACATTTGTTACCTCTGATAGATATAAAGAAGGTGAACAATATCAAAAGAAATTATCAAGTTCATAACGTGGGAACAAATACAGTTAACCCAGTTGTGTATGAAATTACCAAGTCCAAGATAGTAAGTAAAAATGATAGTAAGTGGTCTCTCCTTATAAAAACTATAAAAATTAATTGTGATGCCTCACATACTAAAGATAGAACTTCTATTGTGTGTATTGCCAGGGATCACAAAAGAGCGTTTATAAAATACAATGCTTGGACGACTGGAGATGAAAGTGCACTAGAAGCTGAAACACTTGAAGTTTTAAAAGTTTGTCTACAGGCGAGAGACTTTGGGGAGATTAGCTGAGAGATTGAGAATGACTATAAACAACTCATAGTGCTTTTTACGAATAATCTTAGTATTAGTAGTTCTTATATTAATAACATTGTCTGCAGTATTTATTTATTTTCTTTCTGAAATTTGTAACCTTAAGTTCTCGTTCGCTTCTTATGAGAAAAACAAAACAGTGGATTGGTTTGCATGAATATGCCACTAGGCAATGTTCTTGGTTTTTTGTTTAAACCTAATTCCAACTCTGCTAGGAAATATATTAAAACTAAATGTAACCCCTTCCAAGATAGGATAAATTAATTTGTAATAGTTGTTATATGGAAAAAAGCTATTAGAAAAAGAAAAACTGAAAATGACATATAATCCATTAAAGCCCAAGTTTTTTTTGGATGGATTAAAGCCCAAGTTGAGAGTTTTATATTTTGATCCGCAAATTAAATGGGAAATCTAAAGACACGTTTGACATATTATATTAGCCCTACGTTTAGGCTTGATCAACCCAAGTTGCCAAACAAGCAAAATATAAAATAAATAAATAAATAAGACAAATTTCAAGTCCTAAGTGGTGATGAAGAAAATCCAGACACGTCAGCAATAAATCAATGGTCTTTAAACACTCCATTTTCGATAGAAGCTAGAATTACACAGAAAACTCTCCTCTATTGTCCATGAAAACAAAACCCCTCTATTGCATTTCTGCAGGTAACACAAAAATTGTGTGCTACCTGAAGGTTCATAAGTCTGCATGAATTGTTCACAAGAGCAAAATCAGTGTTGCTTCAACTCATCATTGAGTAAATATATAGAAGAAGAATTAGTATGTTTGGAGCTACTACTATGGGTGTGGTTATTATCTCTCAAGCAGCTCAATTATCGTCTTCCTTATCTTTACGAAAAGCTTATTCTCCCACTCCATCTTCATATACAATACACCTTCCTTTCCATTCTCGTCGATCGTTAAATCCCCATTTTAATCCCCTTCCTCTAAGGTATGATTTCCATTTTTATTTGATTTTGAGGATTGCAATGTTTATATAAATTATACATTTGCAGGCTAAATAAATTAACTTCAAGGTGTTCAAATGTAAATACTGAAGTAATCGATCGCATCACAATCGATGAAAACTTACAAGAAGATCTCACAACCGTCGATTCTAATCCTTCCATCCCAATCGTTCATCTCACCTCTGATATACTCGAAACTACCGAGACACTAAATTTACTTACTGAAGTAACTTATGTAGACACACTTTTAACTACACTACCTGTATGTATATGTACAACTATAACTCCAACTTTTACAAACAATTTTCATTCTTTCACATAATTTGTCTTATACACATTAATCCTATAGGTTTTATCCGAAGAAGAACAAAATATTATCGCTGCTACTCCAGCACATCCTGCTGGTTTGTATGGTTAGTGTCAAAGATTCAATTTTTTTTTTTAAATTTCAAATATTTATTTATCTTTTTCTAATTGTAAGTAAAAATTGAACAGCTTTATATGCTAGTTCTCTAGCTGGTAATTTAGTCGAACAGCTTTGGAATTTCGCTTGGCCTGCTTCTATAGCGTTATTACATTCAAGTCTTCTTCCAATAGCTGTAATTGGATTTTTCACCAAGGTAAAAAAAAAAAAATCTCGTAAATTTAACGATTTATCTCTCTTCGTTTTTAACAATGTTCATGGTTAATAGATTGCAGTAATACTCGGGGGCCCACTAGTTGGAAAGCTTATGGATTATTTTCCTCGAGTACTTACATGTAATTGTCTGAATATAATCCAGGTAATTTTTATACTATGCTTAATTTAAATATTTTGTAATGTATTTTACTAATATATGTATATATATGTATGTATTTTGTCAGGCAGTTGCTCAATTATTATCAGTTGGAATGATAATTCACGCTCATTCGATTAAATCATCTTCAATTTCATCTATACTTTTCCAGCCTTGGTTTTTTATACTTGTTTTAGCTGGAGCTATTGAGAGACTCTCTGGTTTAGCTTTAGGAGTTGCTGTAGAACGTGATTGGGTTGTTTTGGTGTGGGCCCATCTCTATTTCTTGTTATATTATAACTTTCAAACTCGCAATTTTTTTGATAAAATCTTGTTGCAATAGTTAGCAGGAACAAATCGTCCAATAGCTCTTGCTCAAGCTAATGCTATTCTTAGTCGAATCAATCTTCTCTGTGAGGTGATAATTATTATCCACTTCATACATTATTAAACAAATCAAACTTTATAACGTTTATTTATATTGTGTTATATCCAGATTGCAGGAGCATCATTATTCGGAATACTTTTATCGAAATATGATACAGTTAAATGCTTGAAATTCGCAGCCAAATTTATGATATACTCATTACCTATTTTGGTAAAAATTTCGATTTTGAGATATTCTTAAATATATTAAACAAAGTTATGACATGACATGACATGTCTATCTTAGGTTGTTCTTACTTGGCTAACAAATAAACTTGCTTCTGGAGTACTTGATCGCGCTAAATCACTACAAACTTGTTCTCGATATTCATATGGAAATATAGGTTAGAATTTTAATTCATATTACTTTGTTTTTAATATACTGATTTTTTTTTTTTTTTTGTGATCTATCAGTTGAAACTATTAAAGATGGTTGGATTGAATATTTACAACAGCCTGTTCTACCTGCTAGTTTAGCTTATGTGTTACTTTACTTCAACGTTGTTTTAGCTCCTAGTAGTTTAATGACAGCTTTCTTAACACAACATGGTAATTATTGTAATAATTTTGTTACAAAACATTAATGTCTCTAAGTATGTGTTTTGTCTGTATTTCAGGGTTAAATCCGTCTATTATTGGGGGTTTTAGTGGATTATGTGCTTTCATGGGTGTAGCAGCTACATTTGTATCAGCAAATATGGTCAAAAGACTTGGGATTTTAAAGGTTACTTTTTTGGATTTATTGTAAAAAAAAAAAAGATAAATTTAATAAATTAGTTTTTGTTTATTAGGCTGGAGCAGCTGGTTTAATATTACAAGCATTATTTCTCACTATAGCTGTTGGTGTATATTGGACTGGATCACTTTCTCAACAAATACCACTTCTATTTTTCTTATCTTTAATCGTGAGTTAAATCTTTTTATATAATATTAACATTTTCTTACAACTGATACCTTTTAATATACAGGCTTTATCAAGATTAGGACACATGTCATATGAGGTATTGGGTGCACAGATACTTCAGACAGGAATTCCACCGTCTAAAGCAAATCTTATTGGCACAACTGAAATATCAGTTGCGAGTTTAGCTGAGTGTGTTATGTTAGGAATTGCTATAATTGCTAATGATGTGTCACATTTTGGATTTTTAGCTATGTTATCACTTTTATCAGTTCTTGGTGCAGCTTGTTTGTTTTGTAGATGGTTAGCTAATCCTACTGAGATGCAAAGAAGTCTTTTCCCTTTTGAGAGACAACTTTGAAATTTGTGGGAACATGTTAAGGGTTATTACTGTAAATAATATGCTTGAGGTTAAGGAATAGATTAGGATATCTTTTTTTGGGATAGCATTTTTTGATATGTATAGATATGTTTCTGATTTAGTTGTATGGAGAATTATTGTGAGTAATTATGGTACCAATTTTAAGAGTATGTAACTTTTTGATTTATATATAAAGGTTGTGGTATGTGTTTGTAATTGTTACTAATTGTTGCTTCACTCTTTATTTATGAGTTGATGATCAGAACCCATTCATAAATACTGGCCTCCTACAATCGACTTCTAACCTAAAGAAAGTTGCATCAAGTGCAATTCAATTAAAGTTGATTTTGTAGCTAAAAAGGAGTAAGATAGGCTTATTGGGGGACGATTGAGATTATCTAGAATGTACATGATTATTAGTGGATTACACATGGAGTGGGTAAATAGGAGGATTAGTATTCCTAATACAACCTCATTAAGACACATGGAAACTTGGAGTTATCAAATGCACCACTTTAACAACACCCATTACAAGACAACCTATTTAATCCAGGTTACTTCTAAACTTAAGATTACATTTTCATTATCTCTGTACTCTACAAAAAATTTCCCTCTTTTCAAAATTGCACCTGCTTTTACTTTGCTCTATTTACCCATAAACATATTGTTAATACTATTGCTACGGCTATGTTATCTCGTCACACGTTACCTACTATCCACCTCAATGAATCAGAGGACGCTGAGGTTGGTGTCATTAGTCTCGACATTAAGGTGAAGAGTGTTGAACATCTGGTTACAGAAGGTACACTGATGGTACGAGTAATGGGAGATGAAAAGGTCAATCTGACAGGATTGAGAAAATGGGTGTTTGATCGGTGGCTTGTTAGGGGCAACATCGGCATATCAGAGGTAAGTACTAATAACTTTAAGTTGGAGATTGATTACAAGCTGGAATTTGATAGGATGTGGGGTTTAAGGCCGGGTAATGTTATTGGGTATCATGTTACTTTTACAAAAACTAATGGAATTTCAATGATACATACACTGAATCGAAATATTCTGCAACTTGGGTACAAGTTGATGGTTTAGCTTTAATCCAAAATATTGTTAAGACTATTAGGAATATTACTAGATATTTTGCAGGTTTATAGGAGATTGACTTTCCAAAATCGGACACTGAATTGGTTAGATCCCTTAGGTTAAGGGTTAAGTTTCGCATCTTAGACCCTATTCCACCGGGGATTTTTCTGAGACAGGAAGACTGTGTTGCTTGGGTTAACTTCAAGTATGAGAACGTGGGGTTGTTTTGTTTTTCTTGTGGGAAGCTTAGTCATAAGATGAATGCGTGTGATGATCAAGCTAAGAGAGATGGAGTTTCAGTCATCAACTTGAGGTATATTACATGGAGCATGGAGAACGTGATCAAAGATACACTTGAGACACCGTTATATGGAATCAGAAAGAGAAGAGGAGAGAACTTTGTTCTACCCATACAATCGTATTCTCGTAATAGGAGGGAAGATGTATCCCCTTCTCCTTCTGGGGGGAGGAATATGAGCTTCGAACTAAATGTATAAATGACAGCAACAGAGGACACGATAATAGGGCCAATGATGATGACTCAGATTGTGATAGAGATGATGACATGGGGTGACAGAGGAGGTAGAACAAGGAATAAGTTGAAGGACACTATAAATGAAGCAGTTAAAAGAGGTACGTTTACACAGACAGCAGTTAAAACAATCATCCTCAGTGATGATGACTTAGATGATGACAAAAAGACGGAAGAAGTGGAGAAGAAAGTGGTTAGTACATAAACATTAACAGATCCTAAAAAGAATCAGAACACAGAGGATAAGACGGATTTAGAACTGGGAAGTACTGCGAGGTACAAAGGTAAGGATAAGGTCAAAGGTGAGACACTCAAAAGGAGACTCGAGGTTATGGATATTAATGATACGAGTAATCAGAAAAAGAAGCGTAAAAATACTACGTATAGTGCTAAGGTAAATAGTGAGAGAAAAAAGGCACAATAGGGAGGCAGGAAAAGTGAAGAACAAGATACAGAGGAGGAGGATAACGATAACGTGGAGTTGAGTAATAGCGATTTCGTAGAATTATATGATGTGAAGGACAATGATTCTGAGACAGTGGATGAGGAAGACCCTAAAGAAGAGGAGGAATCAGTTGGTACACCGGCTTTTGATATGAACAGTAAGAGTAGAGGACACAGTGAGCCAGAGTTAGAGAAAAGAGGAAGGTTTGATAGAGAGTATCAGAGAATTACTGGCAAAGTGGTGGGTCGTGGTGGACGAGGCAATAGAGAAGGAAGAGGGTGCGGTCTCCCAGGAAGGACCGCTTGGCGGAAATGATTACACTATTCTCGAACTGCCAGGGGATTAGGGCCCCCCTGACGGTCCAGATCTTGAGGGCACTGGTGGAGGACCATAGAACCACCCTTGCCTGTTTTTGTGAAACTATGATGACGGAGAAGGATGCTCCTCTGGTGGTTAGAAGGATGAATTTTGATAAGGATTTTGTTGTTAACCCCTTGGGTAGGCAGGACCACTCTAGGGGTTTTCTTCTTGTGTGGAACAAACCGCTGGACATTGCTATTTTGAACTCTGACCCATACTATATTATTAGTAGAATTAATGCTTATAACTTTTCTTACTATTATGTCTTTGTGCACTCTCCCAATTTGTACAGTGATCGACTAAAAATTTATAATGACCTTAGCACGTGGAAGGACAAAAATGACAACCCATATTTGATTATTGGTGACTTTAACGACATTCTGAATTCCAGAGACACTTAGCAACTCACCAACTAACCAACAACATATTCTAAATTTCAATAAGTTTATGTCAAACAACTCACTTACGAAATTCAAACTTTTAGAAGTTTACTACACATGGACGAATCGACGAACAAATCAAAACATCGTTAAATCTAAAATTGACAAGGCCTTTGCTACCACAGAATGGATAGAACAACACCCAAATGCCACAGCTTTTACACCACCGGCCATGGGCTTGGATCACTTACCTATTATAATGTACCCTGAAGGGAAAGGACGGCGACACACTCCACGATTCAAATTCCAAACCAACTGGATGGACATGTAGAATGCAAGGAGGTCATAAATATCTCTTGGGGAGAACCACCTATACATGTGTACGTTTATACTATTTTACGATAACGTGAGGATACTACCAAAGCTTTGACTACTTGGAGCAAATACACCTTCCCAAATAACAAGAAGACGATCAAGGAATCGGAGCGACAACTCATGATTGTTACGAACATAACTTTATCACAAAATACTTACCATGAAGAGGAAGCATTGAGGGAACAAATATTTTTTGGAAACGGTAAGAGATATACTGGTCTGATAGGGCCAAACAACAATGGATACACTATGGAGACAAGAACACTAAATATTTATTTGCCCTTACAGCCGAGCAGAGAAATTTCAACAGAATATCGGGTATTCAAACGATAGATGGAGAATGGACTTAGAACAATAGTGAAATCAAGGCATACTTCAACAATTTTTACGATGAGTTACTTAAAGAACAAGATGAAGGAGACCTTGAGGAAGCTCTCGGGTGCATTAAAAGTAAGGTTACTCCGCAGATGAATACAAGACTTGTGGATATTCCTGACAGAGTGGAAGTTAAAGAAGCAATTTTTGACATAAGCCCTCGGAAAGCGCCAGGTTCAGATAGGCTTAACGGAAAAAAATTCCAGGAATACTAATACATTATAGGGCAGACATATATGGAATGGTTGAAGACTTCTTCATTAATAACACATCACTGGAAACTCTGAATGAAACTCTAATAACTCTGATACCTAAAGGAGACACTCAGAACGGGGTCGGGGACTCCCAATCTCATGTGTTAACTTTGTTTACAAAATTATATCAAAAATTTTGGCTAATAAATTACATGAGATCATGAATAAAATTACGTCTCCAACTCATGAGGCGTTTATCAAAGGCAGATCCATACAAGATAATATTATTATCGCACATGAAATGTCTTTTTTATGAAACAGAAACTTAAGAAGGAGTCGCATTTCGCGGCCATTAAATTGAATATGGCTAAAGAATACGACTGGGTACGGTTAAAGTTTATCTGATTACTTCTCACTCGTATGGGTTTTGCACAGAGATGGATAAACTGGATTTGGATCTGTATTACGATGGTCACTTTCCAAATTAACATTAATGGGGAAAGACAACCACCTTTTAAACCAGGACAAGGACTGAGGCAAGGGGACCCCCTTCCCTACTCCTTTTTTCACTACTTAAAAAATCTCTGATTACTCTTATTGAATAGAAGGTTATGGATGGGAAGATTAAATGTATTCGTATTACTAGAAACTGTCTGGTTATCTCTCATCTCCTCTTTGCATATGATTCACTTTTCTTCTTGTCAATGGAGGTATAAGATATCGAGGAGTTCCGAGAATGTATTGATACCTATTGTAAATGTACATGACAAAAACTTAATTTTAACAAGTCAGCCATCTGTTTTAGCAAACAAACACCAGAGGATGTCAGAAAGCATGTGATGGATACACTCCACGTCAATGAGACAGAGAATCTGGGAAAGTATCTGGGTATACCTCTGTGTCATAAACACTCAAAAGTTGAGACGCTTGCGGATAAAGTTTTTAACAAGGCACAAGGCTGGATTGCAATATTACTATCCAAAGGAGGAAAGGAAATTCTTATTAAGGCAGTGCTATAAGAAATTCCACCATTCGCTATGTCAATTTTTCTCCTTTTCAGTCTCTTTCTATAAGAAACCCACCTCTATTATTATGAGGTTTTGGTGGAACTCCCTTGAGAAGAGGAAGATTCACTGGTTGTAATGGGAAAGGATGATAGCTGCGAAAGTTATAGGAGTAATGGGTTTTAGGGACGTAAAATGTTCTAATACGGCATTGTTAGCCAGCTAAGAGTGACGATTACTTCAACATTCGGATGCGTTGGCATCAAGGCCTAAAAGGAATTTACTTCCTGAACAAAGATTTTCTTGAGGTCAAGCTCCGACAGAGCAGATTCTGGTTATGGGCAAGTATTATGGAGGGCGCGGCCTATTAAAACAACACAACTTTATCCAAATTAGCAATGGGGAAACAACTTGAATTTGGGAGCCAAATGGTTGCATTCATGATTCATTAAATATAAACCTGTTGATACGACTCTGCAAATAGTGGATCAACTTATAGGAAACGACGTCGATGACTGGAACTGGGAAACGATCGACGCGGTCATACCAATACCGGTAAAAGGGGAGATTAGCCGAATACCGTTACTTAACATGGAAGATCAGGATACGTTTACATGGTCTCATACTCATTCAGGGGAATACACCACTGAATCTGGATATCAGATTCTCACGATGGAGGTGCAATTAAAGGAAGAACAATCATTGTCTCAAGCAGAGATTCAGAACTCTTCACTCTGGAATAACATCTGGAAGTCTAACGTTCCAAATAAAGTTAGGAGTTTCACTTGGAAAGCGTGCAGAAAATAGTATCAACGAGGAAAAATCTTTATTTACGACACTGTATCACAGATAAATGGTGCTATTGGTATGATAGGCAGACTGAAACAAGTATTCACCTTTTATTAACATGTTCATTTTGTAAAGAAGTTTGGACAGGGTCGGCCTTACAAATCTGGATACCTGAAATGGAGCTAGACACACTAGGGGACTGGTTTACTTGTATCTATGATGGATCTGACACAACACAATGGAACAAACAAATTTTGGTGGCTTACGTTATGTTAACATTACGGAACATCTGGAAACACAAAATGAAATGCATACACAAAAACTTTTCACTGGATTTAAATATGGTTATATTATCGGTTAATGCAGGAATGAAAGATCTCTTTGGACAGGATTGGGATGGCTTACCTACTCAACCAATTAGGAGCCAAAGCGATACCATCAGCAATCCTTGGACACCTGCTGAACTCGTAGGTACACAATTAATCATTACGTGTGATGCTTATTTCATAAATAAATCGGAACAGGGTGGTATCGGGGTCCTAAAGAGAGAAACCCTGATAGGTAACCGATCTGTGTTTTCTAAATCAATTTGGACAGATTCTACGACGGAAGGGGAAGCTGTTGAAGTCCTCGAAGCAGGCAAGCAGCTAAAATGGTTATGCATGACAGAGAGAAGAAAACGGTTATTTGCTAAGATAACCTTGATCTGATTCAAGGATTCAACTCGCTGCCAGCTGCGTGGTGGAAAGTCAAACCGTACGTTAAGCGGGTCCTAAAGATTGCTGAGGAACATGGTAGAATGTTTTTCAAACATTTCCCGAGAAGACTCAACGGAATGGCGGATCGAACTGCACGGAATGCTAGACAGCGGAGTAGGATGGATAAACGACAACTTAAGCTCACATACCATTTTACCAGGCGCGGGATTGGTTAACCGGACCGCGTTGTTTTGGTTTATGTTTATAAAAAAAAAAAAAAAAGGAGAACACAATTCACATCGTCCTCCCTATAATTTGTAATATTGTTTTCCCAATAATGTGTAAATCTGTGTAACCTTATTTTTCTACTTTCTGCAACTATCTTGAATTATTTATTACCTTATTATATATGTATAAGATAGATGACCATTTGTTAAGAAAAGTATTAAGACATAAAATATATATGAGGTTAACATTTTCCGTATCTACCTACCTACAGATCAAATCAAAATAATTAATGGGTGATAATAAGCCATTAATAGTGTAAGGTTATCCTGTGTTGGTCAATGGTCATACGACAGACAATATCTAAAGATTGAAAGAAAAACAAGTTAAGCTGGCATTGAGCGATTGTGGACCATGGTGTCAACTCTTAAGCTAGCCACATGGTTTTACTGCTCATCGCTTTTGTAATCTACACCTCCATGATACATACATCGTGGATGGGTCCTTGGGGTTGTTCATTTGCCTGTGATGCAAGTCTCTTATAACTTGATTGCACTTTGTTATGTCGTGGAACTCCACTCTCTGTCCCAGGCCCCTTTATATATACATCACAAGGTCACAAGTTTTCTAACAGTCACCCTACCGAGTTCCTTGCCGTACTTATAAAACGAATCATCCAAGATATTGAAAAGATTGTGTATCGCCTCTAATTTAACCACATCAATAGATTCCCCAGCGATTATGCCAATTAAATAGTTATGGATGAAAAGTAGCTTTTTACCCATAAAAAATAGTTCACTTATTGGATATGACCCTTAAACCTACGTTCATAAAGATTAATATATTTTTGTGAAAATTGCGAGAGCTAAATTTATTGGAGGTATTGGATTCAGAGACTTTTAGAAAATGAATATGACATTTTTAACTAAACAAGTTTGGAAAATTATGAGTAATCCTAACTCACTGGTAGCTAAGGTATTAAAAGGTATCTAGTCTCCGTTTGATAATCTTCTCAATGCCAAACTTTCCAATAAAAGATCGTGGTGCTGAACAAGTATTTATAAAAGAATTAAATTTATTAAACAACACTCAATATGTAGAATTAGAAACGGATTAGATATTAATATATATGGTAATAATATTATTTTGGAGAAACCGGCAGGTTGCAAAGTGGATATAGTAGCACAACTTTTTAACGAAAATATGACGACTTGGAATATGGATCTACTTAGACAACTTTTTCCACCAAACATTGTCATTTGGAAATCAAACGTTATGAACAAAGTTAGATCTTTTGGATGGAAATTTTGTAATGGAGCAATACCTACCAATCGAAACCTTAAAATCAGGAAATGTGTCAAAGATGATACCTGCGAATGGTGTGAGCTTGGTAAGGAAGATATGGAACATCTCTTCATAAAATGCCCTTTAAGTATGGCAATTCGGGCCAATTCAAGGTTACAAATACTCATTGAAAAAGAAATAAAATATGACTTGGGAGATTGGTTAATCGAAATGCGTAAGAAATATGTTAAGAATGGATGGGATCAAAATATATTTACCGTCTACTTTCTACTTACTTTTTGAAACATATGGAAGGCGAAAATGAGGGGCTTTCACGAAAATACTCCATGGACTGTTAAAGACATCTTATTTGAAATTCATTCGGCTATGAACGATCTCTTTAATGATGATAGGGAACAGAAGGAAAAAAGTACAACAAGGGATGAGGACAATAAGGATACTATGATTGTGAACAACCCAATACTAACAAACGATTCAAACTATATTTTCCTGAGTGATGTATCGTTTAAAAGAGATTACGAACCTTCAGGTATAGCAGCGATTGCAATTGACAAGGAAGGTAGAATCACTCACAAGATTGTCTCCAGATCTTTCGTTAGGAGTCCTATTGAAGGTGAATGTTGGGCGGTCCTTCTTTCCATGTGAAAGGCCGCTACTTGTAATCTTCGGAGTGTCTCGGTTTACTCCGATAACCTTGAAATGGTTCAAGGTATCTCAAATGGCACAGGTCTTCGATGGAAAATTTACCCTTTTATTGCCGAAATAAGGAGCTAACTTTCGAAGTTCCCTTCCTGGAAGGTTAACTTCGTTAACAGGAAATTTAATAGCGTTACGGATATTACGGCTAAGAGTGCAAGGCGTAATATTGATACTTCTACTTGGAAGAATGGCTCGTTGAATGATTTTTATATTTTTCTTAAATCTCTGTATAAATGTTCTTGATTTATTTACTTTTGAAGGGAAAAAAAATCTGCGACAAGCAGATAAAGTAAAATGTACATGTATTAAGCAAGATCTTTTTATCATAGCTGATATTTATAAACTGATTAGACCTAAGATTCAAGAGATTAATTAACACAAAATAGTATAGGCCAAGGAACTCATACCACGATATAGGTGACTACTCCTAAAATATTATCAACAAAAAAGAGGCAAATTTAATAGAATAACAAGATAAGCACAATGTATAGGTTTTGTAACCTAGAGATTGAGGATCGGAACCACTTATTTTGAAAATTTAAAACCACTAAAAAAATCTGGCTTATGACATTGTACAACCACAAACTTAACCTCCAAATCTGCTCATGGGGTGAAATATGACCACCATTTAAACTCGAGATCAAATCGAATACTTGGAATCATTATAGCGGTGAGTGTTAATATGATATGGTGGGAGAAAAACAAGAAATTAATGGGGAACATAACAAAAAGGTGGAGCACATGGTAGATGAAATCAGAGACTATCACTACTACAGCGTGCGTTTTTCTCGAATTTTTTTTTGGCGACAACACTCATGTCATCGCTAGTAATGGGAATTTGCGACGAAATTGTATCAGAGACGCCACGATGTCGTCGATAATACCCTTTTCCTTTAACGACGCCGCGATATCGTTATTAACTTTTTAAAAGTCGTCGCTAATGTATTTAATTACTTTTTGTTTTTTTTTAAAGTTTTAAAATATAGTTGTGAAAGATATTATTAAGTAGCGATGACTTTTGTCGTCGGTATTAAGTGTAAATTAAGAGTATATAACGACGACAATGTTCTAACTTGCGACGATCTTTGTCGTCCCTAATAAGGTAGCGTGTTTATTGTAGACAGCATGACTTTCACAACTAAAAATACCACCTAGATTATTTTTCTCCATATTCTCTCAAAACCTTAACTCCCATTTGCTCTAATCTTTACCAATTGTTTCTCCACTTCATCTTACACCATTCCCAGGTCCATAATCAACGTGGGACATGCTCAATCTTCAATTTCTCCAACCAAATCAAGGTATTTTCTTACAATTTAAACTTTTTAAATTTTTTTTTATTATAATTGTGTATTACTTGCTATATGATTTGATTAGATTATAAGCACTTGTTTTATGATTGTATTTTTTATTTGTGTGGTGTAAAATATGCATATGTTTATATTTTATTTTTTTCCTTATATGTTTGTAGTTGTTTAGTTATATCAAATTGTTATTAAAAGATGACTTCAGGTATTGATAAGAGTCGAATTAAAACGCGTGATTATGTTACGGAGGAACATATTTATGGTTTAGAAAAATTTATCACTTGTGTTGAAAAATAAGATGCTTTTAATGGTTATATGTTTTGCCCATGTAATAAATGTTTGAATAATCGTCGATTTCTCACAGAAAAGGTTAGGGTTCACCTTCTATAGTTCGGGTTGATGTCCACGTATGAGGTTTGGAAAAAACACGGTGAAAATTTAGAAATACACGAAGAAATTCCCAAGGAAAATTTAGACAATGAAATGTTGAATGTGTATAACGATTTAAGACCCACTTACGATGTTGGTGGTCATTCGGGTGATACCGAGATAAGAGACACGAATCAAACAAGCTGTGGCAGTTTCAAAACTTTATTCGAGGAATTGGAGACCGAATTATACCTTGAATCTACAGTGATGAGTTCCTTGAATTTCTTTGCCAAGCTAATGCACATAAAGGTGAAGAAAAAGCGCACTAACACATCTTTCCCCGAACTTTTGGAATTGGTTGGTCGTGTTTTGCCCAAACCTCATAATTTTCCTGGGTCTTACGAGAAATACAACAAGAAGTTGAAAAGTATTGGTATGGACTACACTACGATTGATGTTTGCTTGTATGACTGTGCCTTTTATTAGAAAGAGAATGAATTCCTAGAAAAGTGTCTAGTTTTTAGTAAATCTAGATGGAATCCAAAGAAGGGTAAGAAAGTACCGCATAAAAAACTTTGTTATTTTCCAATCGGCTGGAGGTTGCAGCGACTATACGCTTCGAAGCATACCGCCAAAGACATGAAGGTTTGTTTGTTGTCCACGATAAATGGTTACCCTACTAGGTCATACACGTCAAGGTGGCAGGGTCAAGGTTACTTAGAGAATGCATGGATTTTACTCCGTCAAAAAAGGTGAAGAACGGGGTAGTTTATTTTGATCACAGACGGTGGTTACCTATGAGGATCGATTTAGAATAGACAAAATTTCATACCCGAGTATTGACATGAGGCCCCTACGATAAAACATAGTCTGACCGATATTCAGACACAGTTAGGTGGGTTGCCCATTGTGTTTCTTGGTTAACACAAGGATTTTGTGGGCAAGACGACGAAGAAAACTGTTCCTCGTGAGTCCAATTTGAAGAAAAAGAGTATTTTTTATCGCTTACCTTATTGGACGGAAAATTTGTTAAAACATAACATCGATGTTACGCAATGCGAGAAGAATGTGTGCGATAGTTTGCTCGATACAGTTGTAGGCCTTGGTGAGATAATAAATAAAGATTACGTGAAAGCAAGAATGAATCTTAAAGATATGGGAATCAGGAAATATTTGTGGTTGTTCTTAAGAGGATGTAAAACGATACTAAAGCAAGCAAAGTATACGTTGATACTGTATAAGCGAAAAGTATTTCTTGACTGTTTGAAGGCACGGAAGTTTCCTGATGGTTTCGCGTCTAGTTTGAGGAATAATGTTCAAAGTGATACGGGAAAGATAATTGAAATGAAATCTCATGACTGTCACTTAATGATGCAGTATCTTTTTGTGGTTAGTATCCTCGGGCTTATAGATGATAAATCAATTAGCGATGTGATTATTGGGTTAGCTAACGTGTTCAGCGTCATTTGTAATAAGAATCTCAGTAGGAAAGTGATGTGCAAACTAAAAATAAATTTTCCTCCCGTTTTTTTGATATAATGATCCACCTAGTGATACACTTATACGACGACGCATTATTAGGTGGCCCGGTTCAAATGCGGTGGATGTACCCGTTTGAAAGGTATTTGAAAAAGTTAGAAGAGTATATTCGAAACTCGTCTAGGCCGGAAGGTTCAATTGTTGAGGGTTACCTGGTGGAAGAGATGTTGACATTCATATCACGTTATCTTCAAGAAAAAAATGAAGTTCAATGATCTCGGTAGATACAACGAGCCACTGCCCAAACCAAAAGAGTTGTCCGTTTTTAAGAGTCACTGTAATCCAGTTGGTAAAAAAGAGTTTGGTCATTACCACATAAAGTGAAGGAGTAAATCAACTGGTATTTTCTTCATAATTGCGACGAGATTCAACCATACATGGCGTAAGTAACAATAAATTATTTATGTTATTTTGTAAATTATGTTTTAATATTTTTCTTACAATGTAGTGAACACAAATCCACGCTATCGGTCTCTTCTAATGCAATAGAGAAGATGCACCGGCAAACGTTTAAGATGTGGTTTTTGGATAAGGTATGTAATATACATTTTTTAATAATACACAATTATTTTAAAAAATTACAATTATTATTTTGTTTGTTAGATTTATGCAATGCATGAGAATGGTGATGCATTAGCTACGCTTGAGATGATGTCATTGGCGAGCATGTCTCATGGTGTGGCTCATAGATACGATTCATGTGTTGTGAACGGTGTCAAATGGGTTACTCATGAAAAGGGTGAAAAAAATGACTCAAGATTACAGAGTAAGTACCATATATAATGGGGCGTCATTTTGCGGTGAATTAGTCAAGATCTTAGAGGTTAAAATCAATGGTGGTTGTCAGTTGTGTTATTCGAGTGTAAGTGGTATAAAACGAGTAATGTGAGAAAAGAACACGGGTTAATATTTATTAAAACATTTATGTTATTTGGTGGGATAAACCATACTTTTTAGCAACGTAAGCCAAAAAAAGTGTTTTACATTGACGAGATTAATGCAAGGAAATCAATGAAAGGGTGAAAGCTGTTTGGGAAATCAACAATTGTCGCGGATGGGGTCCCGGGTTATGGGGTGCGGAATCACTATCTATTGACAACGATCGCATCACAATTCCTTTGGTGAACACTGAGACGAATTACTTACGGTTAAATTTGACATCTTGTGAGGAGATCGAGTTTGACCCATCTCATTTGCGAATTGATATAGTAATTGATTAATACGAGTAGATATTTGATGACACATGATACGAGTATGGAGATTAGGAACCTACTGACGTTGATAGTGATGAGGAACCTATAGAAACTAGCGGACACGAAACTGATTAGTGAAATTCTTTATCATTTTATGTTTTTTTTTAATTTGAGTGTTTTTTTATTCGAATTTTTAGATTGTTAACATGGTTTGGTAAAATTTTGTTGTTTATGATGTTATAACGTGTTGTTTTTAATGTTAAAATGTAAATTTTAATAGAAAAAAAAGTAAATTATTATTTAAAAAATAATGAAAAATCAGAAAATAAAGTAATTAGCGACGAATTTTAGTTAAGAACTTGTCGTTAATGATAAGCGTCACTCGCGACGAGTTTATGCATAAGAACTCATCGCTACTAACAATTGGTTATTCGACATGACATATGTCGTCGCTATATTCCATGAAATATTCTGGTTGGTCACATTGGGCAGTTCGTTTTCCCGCCCAAAGACTCTCTCAAGGATATATTTGTGATTAACGACGACACGTGTTGTCTCTAAACACGGACAATCAACAGATGTGGTCTTGAACCGTTACACGTGTCCTTCTTTTGCGACGAGTTTTTATCTACTAGCGACGACACATGTCGTCGCTAAGTAAAAAAAATTATATAAACCCTACCGTGAGCTCATTCTTACCACTTATTACCATAGAAAATTCCCAAAACCTGGAGCTCGTCAATCCTATGTTATTTTCGACGTGAATCCCTTGCCAAATTACCATAAAAAACACTAGTAAGGTAACGATTTCTTCTTCATGAACAACTATTAATTTCAATTTTTATTTTTATTAAACTTTTAACAGTCAATTCTTTTGGTTTGTTGTTTTTGATTTCGAATTCTTGGCATGGCTTCTTCAACACTACCACATCAATTCCCATGTAAAAGGTATTAATTCAACCTATATTTTATGTCTTTTTTAATATTTTTATTACAAAAAATTATTGTTTTTATTTAATAATAATTTAATTATGAATTTATAGTAGGTTGTTTGAGTATGTTTAACATGTTTTTTCAGGTGTAAATTGTGAAAAAAATTGATTAAAAGTTAATTTAGGTACAAAATTAGTGTTTTTGAACTTTTTGTGATTATGATTAGTGTTTAACATTTGTATATGATTTGTTATTTTTTGGAAAAAATTTAGTTTTTTTTAAGATTTTTAGTTTTTGTAAAAGTTTTAGATTCTTGTAAAATGTGAGGAACTTAGGTGCAACTAATATTAAATAGACTAATTTAGTAATTTTATAAAAAAAAAGTTAGAAGAATATTTTTTTAAAATCAGTTAAATAAGTATTTTTTTTTAAAACATTGCAAAGATTATTTTATCTAAAAAATAATCGTAAAAGAATTTTATGAAAAAAACACTTAAGTGTATTTTATTTTAAAAAAATAATAAAGAATTTTTATAAAAAGAAACACTTTAAAAACATTTTTACAACACTTAAGAGTATTTTATTTAAAAAATAATCATAGAAGGTTTCTTAAAAAAACACATAAAAATCACTTAAGAGTATTTCATTTAGAAAAATAGTTATAAATTAACTTTTAGAAGAAAAAACATTTAAAAAACACTTAAGAGTATTTTATTTAAAAAATAATCCTAAAAGATTTAAAAAAAGGGTCAATGACCCAAAAAATCAAAATAATATTATACTTGCCCCAAAGAATCATCCATTAACTTACTATTATAAGATTACATGTTTACCCGTCAAGGACGATTCCCGTCAAGGACGATTCCCATCAAGGACGATTCCCGTCAAGGACATTCCCATCAAGGACGATTCCCGTCAAGGACGATTCCCGTCAAGGACGATTCCCATCAAGGACAAAATTTAGTTAATGATGTTATTGGGAAGAAATTTTGTCATTGATGTTATTGGGCTGAAAATAATATTATTTTGATTTTTTGGGTCATTTTCTCTTAAAAAAACACATAAAAAACATTTATGAGTATTTTATTTAAAATATAATCATAAAAAAACACTTTAAAAACACTTAAGATTATTATTTTTGAAATTGTCATGACTAGTTATTTTTTATTACAGATTTCAAACGGATTGTATTAATTTTTAATATATTTAATTAAATTTATTTTATATTTATTATTTTGGTGTTGTAATAATTATTTATTCATATTCATTAGAATGTAATTTTTATTCATTTATTTGTTGGAATGTAATAATTATTTATTTATTCATTGGATTGTTTTTTCTTTTTTTACTTATTCTTAAGGATTGTAATAATTATTTATTTATTTTTAAAGATTGTAATATTATTTATTTGTTCTTAAGATTGTACTAATTATATTTATTTTTATTTAATACTTCGGTTAAATATTAGATGGATGATGTGATGTCGCGTAATCATGACGGTGATGGTGACAGAACGGATCCATCACGGAATCCCAATCGCACTTTAGCTACCTGCACTCAACCAGTGGGTAAATAATTATGTTAACAATTTTAATTTTATCAATTAGAAATTAATTAAAAAATTTATTAAAACAGAGAAAAGAAAAACAAAACCTCGATGTCCCGCACCCCTTAAGACTGCATTAGAGGTCTTAGCAAAATTAGGCCACCCCCTACCCGTAGACTTTTGTATCATGGACGAAACGTAGAACCCAAGAGGCGAGTACAGGAAACATGTGGCCCAAGTGGTGGGGACGACAGTTCGCAAGAATGTGCCTCCTTGTTATAAGGCATGGAAAGATTTGCGCACTAGTTTGAACAAACTATTCTTAAACGATTACAAGAATTTTCGACATAGAGGGGTGGAGACAAATGAATGATTGGGAGAAAATAGTCGATAACTTAAAGAAATGTCAATCTATGAGGTACATGGATTGAAGAACCACTTGAAGACAACTTATTATAATGAGAATTTGACACCACCTGATGTAGCGGAGGATATTTGAAGAAGATGCTGCGAGATGTGGGATGACATTGATAGTCAGGTATAAAAGTTCTATTTTATTATACATGTTATCAATTTTGTGTGATTAATTTTTTAAAATTATATTGAAACATAACCAAGCAAAGTTAAATTCAGAAAACCGAAAGAAACAGAAGAAGCCGAGTGCAGCTAGATCGAGGAATTATTCCCGAACTCGGGTTATAATTTATGAGGTAAAGTTTTTTGTAATAAAAATATATTGGTAACTTTAAATATCTTTTAGTATAATTATTTTACATTGTTATTGAAAGGGGGAAGTTGAAAAAATCAACTAAGGAGTCCTTGGTTTTTATTGACGAGCAGATACAAGAGGAGAGGCTGATTCCTCATTTTGGTGGTTTTTTCGAGCACATGGGGTACGATGCGAAGAATAATGAGTGGGGGAGAGACAAGTATAAAAACGCGAATGTGAGTATTTTTCTTTAAACACTTAACTTTTATTTTGATTAACGGTTTGAAATATTTTTGTATTTGAAACATTTTTATGTAATATAACAGGATATTTATTGAGAAAATGTGAAAAAGAAAGTGACTAAGTCACAGACTGGGTCATCCGAAGGGCCGTCCTCTACTGAACTGCCGATGAAAGATCGGATAGATGCCTTGAACGAAGCAGCTGAGGAAGGCATGGGCCCACCTACGCGGATTTGGGCGCCTAGAGGGGGTATTCCTCCGTAAAACCCGTATTCTCGAGCCAGATCCTTTGGTTAAACGAAATGAGGTCCGACTCAACCTAATGACGGCGTCTATGAACGAGTTTTGCGCAGCTTAAGGCATCCTCCCTCTTGATCCTATATCGAATATATCATCAACTACCTCCACAACTAGCACAACTCCCCATTGTTACTCGATGAACCATATATACACAACTATTTGAGTTGGTCTTGGCTCATTCATCCCCCCCCTCCCCGAAGAAGAAAGATCAGATGAGGAAGAAGAAGAAGGTACCGATCGGTTGTCTGATACTTGATTTTTTATTTAGTGTGTATTGACTTTATTTTGGATGTGTATTCAATTTAATATTTCTTTTTGTTAAATATTTGATGTTTTAAATTATCTATTCAAAAAATTTGTATTAATAGTGAAAATAAATTAAATGAAAAAAATGAAAATAAATTTAAAATCAAAATTTAAAATTTGGATTAAAAATTTAAACTAAAAAAAACCATATTAGCGATGACATAGTTGTCATAAAAGAGGAGACTAAATGTCGTCGCTGGTAATTTGTCTAATTAACCACGACACATATATGGTCGCCGGGACATCAATAAAGCGACTACACGAAATTTCGCTAGTTGATAATGTTAGAGACGGCAAAATGTCGTAGCAAATAATAATTCCTCTAGCGACCACTTTTGTAGTCGCAAATCAAGTTTGGTCTTTGGCGACAACATCAAAGATTTTCGTCGCGAATCCTAACGCGCGGTGTAGTGCATGTGGTGGAATATTGTTGGTGGCTCCTGGTGTGTTATAAAATTAAGTACTGAAAATAAAGGAACCACAATACCGCAAGTGTACGGTTGTCCAAGTAATACTCCGATAAATCAGGTTTTTTTCTCAGAGATTGAACTGGTATAACCCAAGTGTTCAATAGATAAATAGTAGTAATTGTAATTACAGAAAATAAAAGATAAAATATATTTGTTTGGTTTTGAGTTATTAAACTACTGGACACAAGTAAACAAATTACTGAAAATAAATATTAAAGGACTAAGACACAGATATGAGCTATACTTGAGTTTTGCTAGGGAATCACCTAAACTTACCTAATTAATGCTTTCGTTAAGGGCATAACTGATATTTCTATATTAGTCGGGACTCTAATATCTCCTAGCCCCCCTCAGGGTGGACCTAGGAGTTATCCTACAATATTACAAACCCCGTCAGGGCGATTATAAGCTACGTTCAGATGATTGAGATCTTACCCAATTGGCTATAAGGTTAACTAATTCCGTTAGGATCAATAATTTCTACCTTATGTTTATTACCTATGTCCGTAACTAAACCCCTCGACAAGGCGATCACTTCCCCACCAAAGTGAATAGCTTAATTACTATGACCTATCTCCGATTAGCTAATTCATTGATAGTGGAATTAATATAAAATAATAAGCAATATGAAATACCCAATTCAAATTAAACTAGAAACTAATCCCAAATTGAAATACATGAATTAAATAAATTAGGGTTCATCCATTATGCGATTCTCAAGTAATTAAATTTTAGCTCATATTTGAAATAAAAATAATAATAAAATTAATAATATACATGTTCCTAATAACATAAATAAAATAAGAACCTAGATAGAGGAATTGACTTGAGCCGTTGTTGGAGAAAAAGGATTCTCCAGCTTCTACTCTTGCTTCCGCCTCTTGACGCTCTCTCTAAGGATGATATAAATTGAAGAATAATTGAGAGGTAATGAATAATGAGGTCCAAGGGGTGTATTTATAGGTGCTAGGAAGCCCTAATTTGTTTTACTTAGAGTGGAAGACAAGTAAAGAACTCTTTAATTCGCAGCCATAAAATCTAGGAAATGTAAGATTTTGCTGCTGATTTGTTTTGGTCATATCTCCTTCAATACTTATCCGTTTGACGCGTTCCAATAGTCGAAACCACTTGTCTTGGAAATCTCTATCCATTGGTCCAGACCATTCTCCCAAATTACTAGCCAATCTTGAGTTATGAGCTCGTCTTTGAACGTGGCTGAAATTCCAGATTTATATGGCAGCTTTATCTTTTCCTTCTTTGCATATATCCTTCCTTAATCTTCTTATTTCCATGTATATCTCTTTCCTTTACTTCTTAGACTTGACTTGGTCTCTAATTAATTACCATATATCTTTTAAAGTTTCACAATAAATAAATAATTAAACCGCATATGCTTTAAAAATTAATGTATAATTCAAGATTAGAAATAAGAAAGTGTACTCTAAAATTAGAAACTTGAATAAAATACTTCCTAACACACTAAAAATAATCTAAGACTTTAATTCTCACTTCTTCTCCTTGTAGTGGTTTCTTCATGAAATTCAAGAACCTACTAACTTTGCACTAAAAATAACCAAATTAACGCACAAAAGCTCTAAAAATGCAAATAGTCTAATTCCAAGGGGAGAAAGTGTAATATGACGAAATAAGCATAAAAATCTATCTAATAAGTCAAATATTCACCTAAAATGATGTCTCTAAAGGGATAATATTTAGAACAAGTAGGGAGACATCAATCGTGCCATAGGATGATAGAACACTGGTAGGTGGAAATGAAACGTATGGTCACATGAAGTAGAAAAGATAGTGGAAAATCTAGCTAGATATTAACTTTAGCCCCTAAACTTTAGTGTTATTTCTACTTTAGCTATTATGTTTTAGGAATTTACTATATGTAATGAATGTTTCAAAAGGCGCTAGGCGCGCGGTGAAGTACCTTTGAGTGTTAAGAGCCTAGGTGGGAGTCTAGACGGTACTTAGGTGTTTTTCTTCTAAGCGGTTTTAATTTTTATTCATATGAAAAATATTTATTACTAATTCATTTATTTCAATAAAATAAAAAGTTCTTTTACATTATAACCTTGTAAGTGACCTAGGTCACCTAGGCGGTCCTAGGGCGGTCGACCACTTTCTATCGGCATGCCTAAACGAGGATGATTAGAACAGAGTATGTAATAGAGGTTTAGGAAAAGTGCCTTTTGGGATTGATTAGTTTAACTAATTGTATGTTCTTGTAATGGATTGTTGCTTTGCAATTGATTAACTTGCCTAGTAAAAATATTAGAAGGTAAACTAAAGTTGAAATTCTTGTATTAGGGATTAAGAAAATGCTCATATGATTTGAATTATATAGTATAGAATGAGACATTGAATGTTAAATTTTGGATAAATATAATGAAAAATAAGTTGCAACACATAACACGATTAGCACTCAAGCCTAATACGTAGAAGTGACGATTAGCACTCAAGCCTAGTATAAAGAAGTGTGTCGCGCAAATCATTAGGCCAATAAGCCTGTTTTATTTAACTTCTTCAGATTTTAAATCAACTGTATGTATTTCTTGAAAGTCATATATTTTCATGAATAGTCGTCTTGGTACCTTTATATTTTAATTAAATAGTTGGTCATCTAAATTATTCAATTAATTCAGTTTTTAGAGTTCAGAACATCAAAATTACATGAGACAGATGTACAAGAATCAACATTATTATGTTTTTTCCGAATAATTTATTATTATATCGTAGGTGTTGAAGCCAACAATCTTAAAATACACGTATGTGGGCTAAATACTTTCATGATATTGAATCCAATCTAAGTATCAACAACTAAATTTTAATTTTATATATTTAATTTATTCTTTATCTTATGTTATTTTTTATGAAAAAAGCTAATCTTGTTGATAAAAATATTACAAAACAATTTAAAATATTTATGATTCACGCTTTATAAACTAGAAAAGACGTTTTATTTTTGCAAATTATCAAGGCTTGTGTAAAGTGTAAACAGAATGACAACATATATCCAACTGCTTTCTTCTCTTACTTAGAATACTGGGCTTGTGTATACTCATAAAAAATAACTTGATTACCAACATCAAATTTTGGCTTCATGTAAATACGAGAGAAAATACTGATTAAAATGGAAAGTAAACTGAGAAGGCTGACAACTCAAGAGTAAATTTATGAACAAAGGGTCGTGTACCCGCACCCATTGGACCAGCCGATAGGATAGATAAGTTCGATGGTTTTGACTTCAAGAGGTTGCAACAAGAGATATTGTTCTATTTACTACTCTGAACTTAGAAAAATTTATGAAGAAAGAACTACCAAAAATGGATCTAATCATCACAAAGAGACCCTGAAAACAATAGATACTTCGAAACATGTTGACTTCCTATGTGAGAATTATAATTTAAAACTATTTTGGTGAATTCCTTGTATAATGTGTACTTCCCCATGAAACATGCCAAACAACTATGAGAATCCCTTGAGATAAAAATACAATATTTTTGTAAATATATTTTTAAAATTATATTTAATTGCAATAATCAATAAAAAATGCAATTAAATATAATTCATAAACATATTTTTTATTTTTATTTAAAAAAAAAAGGTCATTAGCTACTACAAGTAGTCTAGAAAAACCTTAACATGTAGTCGCTAATTCTCAACATCTAGTGACGACATACGTAGTCGCTAATACTTAATCATTTTACGACTACAAAAGTAGTCGTATATGTTAACGTATAACGACTACAAAGTAGTCGATAGTTTTAGTGGTTAGCGACAACCTAGGAAGTCATTAATGGTTTATGTCATTAACGACTACATACGTATTCGTAAATGACGCAAGACCAATTACGACAACTCATTGGATTTTGTCTTTAGATGTAACCTCTAACGACAAGTTTCTCGCGACTAAGCAATTACGATTACATGTAGTTGATAAAGCCTAAATTTAGATTCCACGACTAATTTTTCTTTCTTTCGTGACTACATATATAGTCAGAGAAAGAAGAACACGGTATAGTAAAAATTTTAGCCAATGAGCTGATTCTAAGGGTGTGATTGGTATGCTGTAATGAGATCAGTAATGTAATGGCATTACTGATACAGACATGATTACTGTGATTGGTACGTCGTAATCAACTCTGTAATACCATTCCTTCCGTAATCACATTACAACGAAAATGTGGGTTTTCATTACATAGCTACTGCCCATGAATGACCCATTACAATCGTAATCGTAATGGATATTTTTTTTTAACAAACTAAAATAATTTTATTAAACTTAATATATTACACATTTTTTATTATATCTTTTTTTTTCATTAAATCAAATATGTAAAAATTCAGATTATTATTTTTAAAAACTAAAAAAAATTATATTATCTTTACTACGTACATACATAAATCGTATATAATTATATAAAATCTTTATATATCGGTGATATATTTCACCATAATATACTGAATTATAACAACTTTTTTATTATTTCTCACATACCCATAAATCATGAATCAATATATTTATCAAAATATTAACATGAAATTAAAATTTTAATTAAATTATTAAAATTTTACTTCTCTATAACAGTTAAACAAGTTACCAAACCAATACTAACCAATTGAATTTTAAATTACATCAATCATAATACCATCATATATTCTCAATAAAAGTTAAAACCAAAATGTATAAATCTAAGATTTATCGCAATATATATACAAATTATTTAAAATTATTAAATTGATTTATTTTCCATATTCTATTTTATTAAAATTATTTATATTTTATAATAATAAAATAATTATCTTATATCTTAAATTATTTATTTACAATCTTATTTAATTAAACTAATTATTAGCACAAGGTTGAAACAACCAGGCCATTACATCCTTATTCAGATAGCGTACCAACCATTGTATAGTGATTACAAAGTTCATTACATTTCCAATCTCATTACATTACTGAACTCATTACATTACGGACTAAATCCATTACAACATACCAATCACTACTTAAATGGTTCGTTAAGTTTTTTGTAAAACAATCGAGATATAGGATTGTGGGAACAGGCCACATTTAAAAAATACCGAGAACTCAGTTCTTGGTTTGTTTGGAAAAAAAAAAAGTTCTTGGTTTGGATTAGTAAGTATAAAATATTTCTCCAGAATAATCTGTAAGTGTAAAATAAAAAAAATTGGCCTAAAAATACAAAAAATTCTAGATATACCTAGAAAACCAACAATATCCGCACGCATACAAGCATCAAATTCAAAGTCATCTGATCTAATTAAACAAGCATCGGAGACTGTAGAAAACCGTACTCCTAAATTACCATTAACGAAAACAATTAGATATGCGTGCCATTTTGGTTTGCTTTGCAGTCCCATATATACCATCGGCCCATACATATTTAATACTTCATTGGGTTCCATAAAATAGTGGGTCAACGGCACGTACCCATCACGTTGTGAAAGATTCCAATGAAAGAATGAAAAAAATATTAACAGCAGCAGCAGTTTAGTAAGAGTAAGAGTGTCACCAATACTAAATAGCATCGATCACTATACCCAAGTTTAAGTTTGTAAGTAACACTTCTAATTCGTATCGATACTTACGTTGAGGTGAATTGATGTTGTTGATGCTCCTGTTGCGCAATGGTGTTTCGTGTGTGTTATGCCACACACAAACAATATTATAAGCATAATAATATATTGGGACTTTACATCAATCTCTTTTCGATTGTTTTTCGCATTTTACTTGTCGATTTGATGAGTTTAAATTTTGATAAAAAAATTCAAATTATATTTGATTTATTGTTCGTTGTGTGTCCAACATATTTCTCTAAGTCGAAAAGATTTTAGATTGATATGTTAGATACACTTTATTACCATGATTTAAGATATATGTCCATCGATTTTATTGGAAAATTTGGAAAGAACAATTGCTAGAATTAATACATGATTGATGATATTAATAAAATTTTAATTTTGTTGGTACATTTGCGGTTAACTTGTCAATGCAAAATGCCATAAATCAGCGTTCATGATAGATTATCTATAATCAGGTACACACAACTTAAAATAAAAGGATGAATAAGTAGAGTTAGTTAAGTATTAATAGAAAATAATTTTTAAGTATAGTTAGGTACTCTTATCAAAAAAAAAAAAAAATGGTTTAGGTAAACGGTTGTATCAATAAAAAATAATTATACACTATACAAATGAGTTACCTACCTAGGCTCAAAAGTGTAAAATAGTAACAAGAAATTTTTCACAAGTTAATGCAACTCAAGTGCAAACCTTTAGAGATAGCAGAGATGGGAATTGGACTCCACCTTTATCAGGATGTTATAAAGTAAATTGTGATGCATCTTATAAATGTAAAACTAATTTTGCTTCCTATGCTTGTCTTATCAGGGACTCACAAGGAAATTTAGTTGATGGATGTTCAAATTTTTTTTTTGCTTATTCTCCATTAGAGGCAGAGGCTAGAGGACTTCTACAAGCTTGTGAAATGGCTTCAAGACTTCCTAGAGGTAAAGCAGAAGTGGAGAATGATTGCCAAGTCCTTATTCAACAAATTTCAAAAGGAATGAAGACTTTTTGTAATATTAGAGGACTTGTAACTTGTATTTTAAGACTTAAGAATTTGTGTAATATTAAAATCTCTTTTATTAGGAGGTCAAAAAATGTTAGCGCGGATTGGGTGGCTAAACAGGAGATTAAGGCTCCTTGTATAGCCTTTGGAATTGTTTTCCACCTCCCAAACTCGTCTCTCTTTTGGCTAGGGACTTTAACTCTACTGGGGTAAGATAATTTGTATTATTTGAAGTTTTTAATTTATGCTTCTTTCGACCCAAAAAAACAAGAAATATACTTCAAAATAGAACAAGAAATCTTCCACTATCATTTTCTTCCATACTTGTACAATCTAATCTTCCACTATCATCTATAAATAAATGATGAGGGAACAAGAAATATAAAATATAAAATATACCGTACTTGACTTTCTTGGTAAACGTATCCCTTGATGTAGAATCACCCTTCATAGTTAGGTGATTTCTCGCTTTCCAAATACAATATACGGTAGACGGTAGCTCCAAAATCAATCCTCCATACTTTTTATCTCCAATTTTCTTTAATTTTAAACTTGTTGAGCCAAATAATATGGAATTTTTTATTTCATAAAAAGTGCATATTATTTCATGTGATTTACTAAAAGTAGAAAAACTCTACATAGTTTTACAACTTGCAAAACAATCAATCATTTTTTTTAAATTTTTTTTGTTTGGTAAACATTTTATTATAATATAAAGGAAAAACTATATAATGTACATGAAACGATCCCTTCCTAAATTTGAAAATTTAAGGTAACACCTCCTATCTACTCGACAGTATAAGATTTCATGTGTTACAATTAATATCTCACAATCATTCACAAAAATATAAGAGTAAATACACTTGTTGCCCTTGTACTTTAACCGAATTGACATATTACCCTTTCGGTCGTATAAAGTGTAAATTTTACCTCATAACTTTTAATTGTGTGACTCGTTACCCCTTAATGACGAATTCGGTCTATTTTCTCCGTTAAGTGCACAGATGCATGCCATGTGCGTTATTAATATGAAAAAACATTTTTAATAATCTTAAAACACTTCCTTATAATCAAAAGGGTAAGATGAATATTTATTAATCAACTATCTTATAACTACCCTAAATTAAAAGAAAAAAAGAAAATCAATATATAAAAATCATCTTCTTCTCACTAAGCAATTTTGGTGGTCAAAAACAAAATTTATCTATTCATCCTCAAATTCGAAAAAAAATCAAAAAAGAAATCTCTTCACACTCATGTCTCACCTTCATACCAAGCCACTCTCCTGCACAAGAAAACCGCCACCACTTGGGGACCATCTCTTCACACTCACATTCGAACAACACTCATCTTTCCACCAAGCCACTCTCTCTAGCACAAGAAAACCACCACCACTCCGGACCATTCTCCACCATCAATAATCGAAGAACCCAAATTAAGGTTAAAAGTTAATTTTTACCATTGAAATTCTAAATAAATTATTCAATTTTAACCTAATCTTATCACCTTTACAAGTTCTCAGAATTATCTGATTTAAGTATAATTTATTATATTTTTATATAAATCCAACAATGGCCATTTTTATGACCGTTCAAAGCCTTTTACCTTATAAATGCGCTGAGAGTAGCCTTCTAATGTTGTAGTGAGCAATTTGGTCTTATACTGCATGATTTTGAATTGTTTTGCAGAAAATATCCAAAAATTGACAGCAATTTGGTTTTATACTACATTTTTTGAATTGTTGGAGTGAGCCTTTTACTGTTGGAGTGAGCATTTTGGTCTTATACTGCACTTTTTGAATTGTTGGAGTGAGCAATTTGGTCTTATATTATATTTTTTGAATCGGTATGTAGAAGAAATGCAAAAATTGACAGTAATTTGGTCTTATATGCATTTTTTTGAATTTTTTGAATTGTTTGAGTGAGCAATTTGGTCTTATATTGCAGTTTTTTGAATTTTTAAAATCGTTGGAGTGAGCCTTTAACTGTTGGAGCGAGCAATTTGGTCTTGTACGACATTTTTTGAATTGTTTTGTGTATGACAAGGCTTATGAAGAAGGTATATTCACTCATTCCCTCTCTTTAAGTTATGTTTGTTTTAAATGTGTGGTTCATTGGGTGATGAAAGTGTTACATTCAGTCAAGTTGTATTTGAAGTGATGAGGCATCTTGATGGTTCATTGTAGTGTTCATATAAGCGGCAGTGTAGGAAAAAGAATAAGGAGTGATACAATTAGGATTGTGTACTTGAACACTTAGTATATGATAAAAGAAGAACTGAAGGAAGTGTTATCAACTAGAAATAGGATATTTGTAGGGGAAGAATAGCAGTGTAGTATCACCACAGTTTTATTAAGTGCCACAGAAGTGGAATAAATGTATGTTGAAAGTTTGAAGTTTTATGTAGATTGAACCGTGTTTTGTGTATAGTTAATTAATTTAGCTTTACCACTAACTATTTTAACTTCAGGTTTAATTCTTTAAGTTAAACGAGATGTATGTTACTGATATATATCTGCAAATGTAGTATATCGATCCCAAAATAGGAGCAATTTTGAAGCTATAAGGTAAGGGGAATTCGGAAAAATATTGTTGTTATCTATTACAATAAGTGTGTGCTACTCCAATATGAACATTCAATTATCACTTATCTCAAAAGACTAACACAAGTAACCTTTGAATGAATTATGAAGCCAAATTCTTCAACCATTTAGATAAAATGTTAAATCCCCCAACTACATAAATATGAAAACCATATAGAACACCAGTACTTGATCAAGCAACAATGTTCCATAAGTAACATTATAGAAAATCAATATAATAGATTATGTATTTGATCTTTAAAAAATAGATCTGATCCACAACTGTGACAGTAACATCCAAAGCAACATCATCTACTAATTCTTGTCAAAAGAATAGAGATCGTTAGAAGTTGTAATAACTAGCTAAGAGGTAACAGCAGTTGATGATTGTAACCAAATAGCATATTAATTGCACTATAGGTCCCTATATTATGAAATAATGGCATATATTTTTCGTAGATTGAAATTACGATGATTTGATAAACTCATCACCATCTAACCATTTATGTTTTACTGTATTGTGTAATATAATTGTGTTCACATAGTTATATTGCACTCTAGATCTCTATATTATGCAAAACTGCTTCCAATGCTTACTATAAGACCAAATTGCAGTATAAGACCAAAATGCTCAATCCAGTAGTAAAAGGCTATTCCAGCAATTCAAAAAAATCAAAAAATGCATTATAAGACCAAATTGCTCACTCCGACAGTAAAAGGTTCACTCCAACAATTTAAAAAATTCAAAAAAATGCATATAAGACCAAACTACTATCAATTTTTGGATTTTTACTGCAAAACAATTCGGAAAATGTAGTATAAGACCAAATTTCTCACTCCAAGGTAAAAGGCTAACTTCAATAGTTCAAAATATTCAAAAAATCTAGTATACGACCAAATTGTTGTAAATTTTTGGATATTTACTGCACAACAATTCAAAATATGCAGTCTAAGATCAAATTGCTCACTCCAACAATAAAATACTATTCGCAGCGCATCTATACGGTAATAGGCTTCCAACAGTCATAATAACGGCTATTGTCGGATTTATATAAAAATATAATAAATTATACTTAAATCAGATTATTCTGAAAAATTGTAAAAGTCATGTGATTAGGTTAAAAATAAATTATTTTTTAAGAGTTGATAATCTGTAACCGTATGTTCATGCATGTTGAAAATTCTTTCACTTGATTATTTGTATTTTTTTCTTATTAAACTTTAACGAACTAACTGAATGCTGAATTTTATAGATTAATCATATTGTTGTTTTTATAGGATAATTTAATTTGTGATTATATAATTTTAATAATATCATTTCTATCTTTTTAGAAAATAATTTAAAATTGCACAATTTACCAAAATAAATATTACAAAGAAAAAAATCCAAAAATGGAAAAAGTAGAGAAATTCTGAAAATTTCGATATCCCAAAATTTATTAGTTGTTACAAAGAATTTAAATTAAATTTTGAATTCCACTCTTTTTCGAATTAAATCGAATTTTCTATTTTCAAAAAATATTGAAAATATTTTGAATAATCCTTAGCCCAAACCAATTCTACCGATTTCCACTCTTACACTAAGAATCTCTTTTATACTTTTTGCTAGGGCTGAGCAAATGAGAACCAGAAAGCCAAACAGATCCCAAAAAAAAAACAAGAGTAATGCTGGATATCACCTCAAATTGCATCGCCTTTATATCGCCTCCTAGGTGGACCAATCATAAAAGAGAGAGAAAATGATAAATCAGAAAAGAGAAATCACATGACTGGTCCATTTAGAATCCACCTAGGAGGCGATATAAAGGCGATGCAATTTGGGGTGATATCCAGCATTACTCAAAAAACAATAACCGAAAAACCAAATGGTTCAATTTTTAAAATCCGATTTTTTTGGTTCGGCAAGGTTTACTACGCAAAAACCAAACCAAAAAAATCGAATAAAAGCCGATCGAACTGACAAAGAAAAAAAATGAAGAATATGGAAACTTTCTTATAAGAATCATGTAGGAGAAAATTTAGTTGAGAATTTATCATTTACGTGAAATTTTTTGTTTTACTATTTGGTGGTGTTATTAGTGGAATTTGTTTTATATCAATTAATATTATTAGTAAGTATTCACTTGATAAATTTTGTTAATCATAATTGTATGAATTCGATAGTTATAGTTTAACTTTATAACTTTATTTATTATTGTGAAGTAAGATAAGTGCTGTTAGAATAGTAACGTAATTTTATTAGAATTTTAGTTGATATTGGACAACGTATGACAAAGATTATTTGTCAAGCATCCAAATTCATAGCGAACTAAAAACCGAACCAAATCGAACCAATCCGAAACCAAAAATCGAATATGAAATCAAATGCGAATCGTCCGCTTTGGTTTTAAATTATAAAAAACCGAAATATTTAGTTCGGTAAAACTAAAACGAACCAAATAACATGCAATTTACATATTCTTGTTTCGTAAACAAAAGAAAAGAAAAATCAAGTTATTAGGAGAAAAACAAAAAAAAAAAGGAGAAAGGAGTCAGCTAGTGAGTCATGTCGATGATGAATAAGCAGTAGTACCGCCATCTTTGCCTTAAATCTTTCCTCGCCCGTGTTTATCGCGTGCACTCTACGCCTGACTATCTATCTACTATCTTTCGCTCTCTTTCATTCATTCATTCAACTGTCAACTGTCAACTGTCAAATCCAGATACTGTTTCATATTTACGGAAGAAAAGGAAATAAATTACTCAAACAAATTAAAGCAAGAAAATTACTATCACTGTGACGTCCTACTATCATAACTCATGAATGGAAATGGAATATGTAAAGCTGGTTCAAATGTTACGTGTTGAATATCTATAGGACTATTGGATGGCCAAAAAGAAAAGGAAAGAAAAGAGTCTAACTATGAGAGTTTGATTTTATTGACAAAAAAAAAATGAGAGTTTGATTTTTTTTTTTTTTTTGATAAATAAGCCTACAGAATGAATCCCTTGATCAATCAACCTATTTCCAGTTTTGCAAAATAGGTTCGATCGGAACCCAGTGCAGCACGCCTTGTGTCTTTTTCCTAGCATGATGTGCAGCCTTATCAGTTGGCCTGTTGTATCTTTGTGGACAATGTTTGAAGGTTATGTCTCTATACATTTTACCAATCTCCCTAATGCGAGAAACAAATAACTTCATTGTCCATTGTCCGGCTAACGGTGACTTAATACCTTTGATGATCACAAGGTTATCCGAGAAAACCACTATCTTGCGTCCCAAATAATTACATCCTTGTTTTGTTGCCTCAAGAACCGCCGCGCCTTCTTCTTCAGCCGCGGAGTTCACCTAGCACTGCTGCATGCTTGTATCTGTGTGCCCTAAAACTTTATTGACCGTAACATGTTTTGTTGGACACATAAAGAAGACATCACATGATATAATAACTTTTGTTTCTTGAACGTCGCTGTCAGTATCACCACTGGTGTTGCTGATAGTGTGGTTAGTCTCTGTTCTTGGCTCATCAATTGCCCACTCATGACCAAACAGATCGTTCTGTCCCGTCGCCGCAACTCAAGATTACACTTTTCTGGGTCAAACTACATGTTTTTGTGAATTGCCTTTATATTATTCTTCCAAATGTTCCACAACGTTAGCAGAATGAAGTCACGGATACTCAGAGATCCCATCCTCCTTTGGTATAGTCAGTTGCTATGTTGTTGATCCAGTCTCCTAAGCTTCTGTGCATCGACTTGTTTACTCCAATTTTTAATGTGGAGCCTGCCCATACGTACCTGCACATCTAACATGTTAAAAGAAGATGAGTTATAGTTTCTAAATTGTCTTAACACCAATTGTATCCGTTATCTTTAGCACAGTGTCACGCTTTCAGGGTTTTCCTTGTTGGGAGAATATCTTTACATGTCCTCCATGCAAATGTGCGCACTTTGGGTCGAGTATTAATCTTATTCCTAGATCATTGTTCGAGAAATTAAGATAGGGCAAGCACGACTTACTACTGTGATTTTGCAAATGTGTTCAATGCCATGAAGTTTCCCGATTCGAGGGAAAATTGTTTCCATATCGACATCCTCGATTGTGTCACACAAGATGTATTTGATAAGAAAATAATTATGATGATATTTTACAGGCCGCCTTGCCACTAGATTTGTCTAAATTACACGAAGAGTTAGCCGATACTGTGGCGGCTCTAAATTCATATGATAAGAGACGAATTGGTAACCAAGATTACAACAAGTCTGAGGTTCAGAGAAGATAGAACCACCAAAGAAACCATCAATCGTATCTCTTCCAAAACTTGAAGAGAAACCACTACCATCCCTTTTTAGGTACGTTTATTTGGGAGAAACGATACATTACCTATTATTGTTTCCGCTAATATGACAAGTTCTTAAGAAGAAAAATTGTTACGTGTGCTTCGAGCTAACAAGGAGGCAATTGGATGGACTATTGCTGACATCGAAGGCATTAGTCCTACCATTTTTCAAAACAAGGTCATTTTTGAAGACGAGAAGGCACGATCACTTGAGGGGTGTTGTTGGGTTGGGGTGTGAAGAGAAGGAGAGAGGGATGATAGAAATTAGGGCGTTTTGTCTTTATAATTTATGTAATGATTTTATTTAGTATATATAGTGGGTAGGTGGAAAGTGTAATGGAGAATAAATAAATATCCTTATATTGGCTTATAGTTTCAAATCTTATTAGTGACCTTTAGTAAGAAGAGTGGATTGGTGGCGTGCTTGAGTCTTGAGGAGGGGTCTTCAAGTCATGTTGGGTAAAAATCTCTTGTATAAACGAATGAATTCGAACGAGTTTTTCCCGAACCAGGTTTGATATGCTCGCGGGAGGCTTTGTTTGTTTATAGCCCTACGAGCATTAAATCATGTGCATTTTATAATTCTATCCCATCTACAGTTTTTTTAGATCCTAGCTATACGAATGATATTTTAGAAGGGTTATAATTCTCATGAGCATCTAATCTCTCCGTTCCATTTTGGGTGATTGAGCTATGTGATCTTAGAGACAAACTTTATGCTCAATGGGGAACATCTGACTAGATTCTTCTATAAAGATGACACTACCCAATATTATGGATAAACAAATACTAAAATACCTACAAATAAAATAAATACCAAAAAAAAAACAAAAAAAACACACATGACAATAAGTATGGATCCCCAATTCAACGATGACTCACTAGACAAGTCATTAAGTATCAACATTGTTCAGCTCCGACAACCACCAACCACTATCGACAATGAGTACTCAAAGATTGTACTGAGTATAAAAAATCTCTAAGAGTACTCAGCAAATAACACCGAGTCCTCTAGAAAAAACACTGAGTCTGCAGCAAGAAACACTGAGTAAAATAAAAAATGCATAATAATTCATTAATATTATCAAGAAAATAATATTACAACACTAAATAAAAAAAAACAGTACTGGTTAATAAAAAATAAAAAATACCTACTACAAAAACACTGAGTACTCAACAAAAAACACTTAATACTCCTAGCAAGCCTTGTTTTTTTGCAGATCTACCATGGATGGTAGCTCATATCAAGCTCTCAAAACTCAAAAATCGAACCAAGATCTCCCAAAGCTTGAGCTTGAAGCTCATTAAAGCCATTGCCGAACATATTAGATTCGGAAAGCTTGACCTACCTAGATAACTGGACTCGCCATGGTTGGAGATTCGAACTGCAAATCGGAGCTAACAAAAACTCGAAGCATCTCTCTTTAATAGTTTCATCCATAAACAAAAACTCGTTGCTGCTGAAGTTGAAATCCATGGAGCTTTATTATAAACACTTTGAAACTGCGAACAAATCTGTTTTAGGCCATGGCTTGTTTGAGATCTCCATTAGTGGTTTCGAAAATGGAGTTCAGGTCTGCTCATGACTTTAAAACTAGAATGGGGAGAGAAAATAAATCTCACGGGTATACTCGAGTGGGGTGGATAGAAAAAAGAAAATTAGAGTTAATATGTGTAATTATGATTTATGTGTTTATTATATTTGATATGTATAGTAAATTGTTTGAAGCTATAATAGATAGTAGAAATATAGATATAGATTATAGTGTTAAATTTTATTAGTGGAGTTTTAATAAGAAACATTGAGTTGGGAGTGATTGAATTTTGAAAATGTTGTAATATTGAAAATGTTGTAATAGTAAGATTGGTTTCCTTGTAAAAAAAAAGAGTAATGCTAGGTATCACCCAAAAAGTGATCACCTTGTAAAGATTCCGCGTTGTGGGTGAAGGTGTTAAGGCATAAATATTTTAGGAATGGTTTTTTGGACAGGAATATAAAACCCTCTGACTCACGTATTTGCAAGAATATCTTAATTGGGAAAGAGGTGTTGGAAGGTGGGGTTAGTCAAGTGGAAAGTGGGGAGGAGGAAACGTTCAGATGGGATTTAACACCTTCTGGCTTGTTTTCGGTCAAAACGGGATATACTAAGCTTACCGCATCGGAGGGAAACTCGGATTTTAAGTGGAGTCTAATCTGGGCTTTTAAATGCCCTCAAAAGGTCAAAGTGCTTCTTTGGAGGGCGGTGTGGGAGCGTCTTCCTACTGGGAGGAATCTCGAAATAAGGGGGGTTGTGGAGGATGCGAAATGTAGGAGCTGTGGAGCGGATGAAGAAAGTGCAGGTCATCTACCGTTTAATTGTATTTTTTTTTTACTAATTCGGTTTATGAGTGTACAGGGGGTACTATAGGGACTTCAAGGATGGAGCAGCAAGTTCGTGGGCTTTCGGAACGGTTCGGGGCAGATGGAAGGAATCAGGGAGTGGCGCAGCAGCACTTGTATTCACCTCGGCAGCAGCTCTCCTATCATGTGCAGCGGCAGCAGCAGGTTGGGGAAGAACAGCAGCAGCGTGGTGCAGTTCCGGCTACAGGAAATCTGCAGCGCCTGGATGACAGTTCTGTGGGTCCCGCGATGAGTCAACAGGGACCACAACAGCAGCGAGGTTCGGCTACAGAATCACTCCAGTCTGCAGCGCCAAACCAGGAGTTTGGGAGACAGAATTCGTGGCTTCTATTTTGTCGAAAGTGGGAGGAACTGTTAGCTAGCAAGAAGTTAGTGAACGGGGTTGAACTTAGACTTGTCGTGGCGGCATTGTTTTGGCATATTTGGGTGAGCCGTAATACTTCGATCTTTGAACCTTCGGCAAGGGCTAGAACGGAAAGTGAGTTGAAATTTATTGTGTTTAATTCAGTTAATGACTATATGAAAGCGTGGGGTCGTGAACGAGATGGAGGCTTGGTTGTAGCCTCAAAGTGTGTGCTCGTTAAGTGGAACAAGCCGGAATCCGGGGTCAAATTGAATGTTGATGGGGCCTTCGATTCGCAAAGGTTAGTAGGAGGTGTGGGCGGTCTTTTCAGAAATAGTCAAGGGGAATTTTTGGATGGGTTTGCGGGCCGTTGTGTTGCGCGTAATCCGTTTGAAGCGGAAGCTTGTGCACTTCATTTCGGGTTGGAACAAGCGGTTCGGTGTGGATACAAGTCGCTAGTGGTTGAGATAGACTCGAGTGAATTGTACGCGCTAGTGAAGGGCGGTACGAATTCAAAAGTCTTCGCAAGTACTATTATACGCCAATGTTGTGCTGTTTTGTCTAACAATAAACCGTACGAATTGGTTTGGAGCTATCGTGAAGCGAATCGGAGTGCGGATTGGATGGCGAAGTTTGGGCTTATGTGTGAAGAAGGTCCGTTACCTTATCGTGATCCGCCAGATAGACTGTGACGTCTCTTAGCGAGAGATCGGTATGGATGGACGCTGCCTAGATTAACGCTAGTTAATTAAGTTGTTTTAGGAGTTTTACTCCCCGGTCTTTTAGGCCTCCTTTGTAACAAAAAAAAAAAGTGATCACCCAAATATCACCTTCCTAGGTGGTCCAATTAAATTGTTTCTCTTTCTTAATTACCTTTTTTTCTCTCACTTATATGAAACAATTTAATTGAACCACCTAAGAAGGTGATATTTGAATGATCATTTTTTGAGTGATACCAACATTATAAAAAAAAAAAAAAAGGCCCGTTTTTCTTTTTCCATTTTCTCCTCAAGTGCTCCACTTTTTCTTTTTTTTATTATTTCGGTAGTATCTGGTTCCTATTTTAATTAATAATTCTCCAGCTGTTTGAAAGGAAACTACACCACTCCACTTCGCTTCCCAAAACTAAAAAGAATTTGCACCAACACAAAGACCCACACTTCCCAAAACACCTTGAGATAAGATATTTCTAGATTTCCCCATCACTATACCACCTTGAGAATTGGGTAGATGAAAAAATTACTACTCCTTTTGCATCAACTTTTAATAATATAAGTGTATCAACAAAAAACAGTACAGTATCGTAAAATGAAGAGGAAAAAACGGATGCTTACGTTACGCCTATTTTATTTATTTATAAAAATAAATTTATCCCTAAAATATAAAAATAGCTTATTTACTTTTTATATTTGTACTCATTTTATGCCATAGTAATTCATAATTAATATATGATTTTTTAAAAAATATTTGTATATAAAAAATAACATTTTAAGTCAGATATTTATTTTTCTTTCAAGTAGTTTTTACGGGTAGGAGATCTTATATTTATAGCTAATATTAATACGTGACTCTTTATATAATGAAAATAGGAAGAATTTTGTAACCCACAACTTTTAAGACATGCACACTATTAATATATTATTACTTATAATATTCCCTTTTTATATGTGTCTTGTTAAAAATTTGGAAAGAAAACTTATTTAGGACAAAAACTTGATCAGAGTAAAAAAAAAAAAGTATGTATCTATAGAATTAATCATCGTAAAATATTGTTTTATTTTAATCTTGCCAAAAAACTCTAATAAGATAAAAACTTGGACGAAAGAAAAAAAGTGTAGTGGATTGTTCACACTCCCTTTAATGTTGGAAACAGAAATCTGAGTTGACGCATTCAATATTATAGACCAACTTCTTAAATGTTGTGTTTAAAAATGTCTTCATATAAAATCTGTAAATTTACTTGTTTGTTTGATGAATGTAAATATCACAATTTTTCTATAACTCGTGTGACTAGAAAATTTTGGTGATATATTTTCTTCGCCTTAATGTAGCCAAAATTCAAAATAAGGCTAATAGGAGAAGTAGAAATTGAAATTTATTTCACCAATCGCCCATGATATTGTAGCGTCACCAACAGTCTAACGTACCTACCTTAAGATATGCATTTTTTAGGGCCAGGAAGGCAATCATCATTAACATAGCCTACTAATTGTCTTTTTGAATCTTTTCCGTAAAAAAACCCAAGTCAGATGTCCCAGAAATATAATGAAAAATGTATTATACATTATTTCAGTGACTTCGTATTGCTTCCGAGCTATACAATCCAATAAGTTGACAGATAACGTTATATTTGCTCTTGTGAAAATTACAAGTTACGGTAATACTCCAATTGAACTAAGATAAGGTACTTTAGGACCTAATAGTTCTTAATTTTTCTCTCATGGATAAAAATGATCTTTCGTTGTACTTAGTAATCGTACAACCAATGGGTTACTCGATGAGATTTGTCCATATAAAATTGTTTTAGAATATTTTAGTATATATTGATTGATGAATAAAATTCATTAGACAAATGTTCATTATGATAGAAATATCGAACTATATATATAAAAAATATATCGAACTGCTAAAATATGCATGTTTCATCATAAAATGGTGCAAGTCATTTCGATACGTTGTGACTTTATCGAGGAATATCCACTTAAATAAATATTTCATAACAATTCCCCTGGATATTAACTGAATGATATGTCTCATAAAAACTTTATCAAGAAAACCAACTGGGACAAAATTTGATGAAGAAAAAAGAGTACATCATATTTAGGGGTATGACACATATTCAATCTGTCTCGTTAAATCCTTACTAGGAAACCCTAATGGGAAAAACCATAGTGAAGAAAAAAGTGTACGAAAATTCAATATATTCTGTATCTCATTAGATATTATGTATTTCCTAATAAATTAGATACTTGTGCTCTTGTACATTGATTGTGATTGTTAGTAACATCATTTGCTTGATAGAAAATGAGTATATATTTGTTTTGATAATTAAGTTTGGCATGCTCAATTAAAATCTTACACCGAAAATCCAGAAGGAAAAAATCTCAGTAAAGAAAAAAGAGTACAACACACAAATATCACATTCTCCTTATAATTATGTCGTCTGTGTGTTGATTGGCTAAATAGATCCCATAAGCTAACCTTATCGTATCGTCAGCGGTGGAGTAGGATCACCCCCTTCTTGTATTGAATTTAGAAGAAACAAAGAAACCAATGAAGCGTTTCTTCAAGTTCAAATTGTTTTGTAAACAAAAAAAATGCGGGGAGATAATTGAAAGGGCTTTGGGTGACCTAGGGATTGGAGAATATTTAGATAAATTTATTGTCAAACGTCAAGATACGGTCCATGCCTTTGAGGTGTCGAGCAAATGAGTTTTTCCCATTGGTCTAAAAAGCGCTAGGCGCTAGGCGGGCGATTGACCACATTTGAGCGCCTAGGAAACTAGGCGGAGCCTAGGCATTTTCCTGCTAGGTGGTTTTGATTTTTAATTATGAATATTATATATTATTAGTTTTTTTTTTGAAATACATACAATATACTAGAAAGAATAAGAAAACATAATTGAAAAAACTCATAAAATTATATATTATTCTTGTTTACATAGTTTATACTATTTAGTGAATAATAATATATTTTGTTTGAATATTTTTTAAGTTTATACAAATTTTTGTGTTAAAAAATAACATTTTTCAGTTTATTGTATTACAAACTGGATTTTTTAGCCTCCAGACCGCCTAGGTTTGCCTAGGTCCGCCTAAAAGCTGCCTAGACCCGCGTAGGACCTTATGGAACCGCCTGGAGGCCGACTAGGCCGATTTTTAGAATAGGGGTTATTCCAAATAATAGGAAAACTATTGTGCAATTGGAACAACAATTATTACAAAATGGTCTAATATCGTTGCACTCATCAGGATAAGAATCCAAAATTAAGAATCAATTGGATTTGTTATGGTCGAATGAAGAATAATACTAGGTAGACCGTGAAAGACAACTATGGTTGCAAAATGGTGACATGAACACTAAGTTCTTTCATGCATCCATTGTTTAAAGGAAAAAATTAAATTGGATTGTGAGGATTAAGGATAATACAAGAACCTGGTAGGAGGATAAGACAAAAGTACAGATGTGTTTTACAGATTTCTATTCAAACCTTCTTAAAGATGTAGGAGGAGCATATCAAATCGAGGCAATTAGTTACATTTTTCATAGGGTCACACCATAAATTAAAGAGACATTTACCAAGAATCCAATGTTATAAGAGGTGAGACAAGCATATTTTCACATGTCAGCATCAAAGGCTCCGGGGACATATGGATTGAACTTGAAGTTTTATTAGAAGTACTGGGGATGTTTTCCTCATAATCCAAGATTTTTCCAATATCAATATATCTTGAATAGATTAATGAGACTCTAGTTACACTAATACGTGAGTTACTTACATTGTTATTATCTTTAGACTTGATCTTGGACTCCCCAGAGTCTTGATCTTCAACTTCTTCAAGTTTTTTATGATACTTGATCTTATATATATTAAGTCAATCATCTTAGTTAGCATCTTCTAGCTTAATTCTAAATAAACATGAAACTCTCTTGAATATTGAACAATTATATATCATTTCTTTAACTCCCTCCAATCTTGATTTTTGATCTTCAAGATTGTTCTCTCTTAAGTACTCTATGTTCTCTTGATCATATCTTGGATCCTTCACTTGAAATATGATATTTATACTTTGAACTCCAAAGTTACAAGTCATGATAATTTTTGTGCTCTTCTCATCCAACTCAAACAATCACCCTAAACATAATTGGAAAAACTCAACTATTATTAGATCAACAATAAGCATTGTTTAAACATCATCAAAAAACCTTTAAAACAAAGTGGTTAATAAATTTATTAGAGAACACCTAACAAATCAAATCATCAAGACATAAATTGCATGATTGATTCGCTTTGATGTATTAGAAAACTTTAAAATTACACACCCTGAAGACATAATATCAAAAGTAAAATCCCCTGAGATGAAAATACCCCTCAAACAAACACTATCGCATAAAATTAAAACATGAGAACCGAGTGAGTATGAAGCAAACACCGTGGATGTAAATAGACCCAACAAGCACCATAGGAAATGTTAAAAGGATTGACCAGGTAACAAAACTTATTAGTGAATTTTGTCAGAAAGTAACTAAGATGGGTTCGATTGAGAAGGGTTTGAATTATAAATTGCGAAGAAAAGAAAAAAAGATGAAGATTTGGAAGGTCATAGTGAGAAAAAAAACACTTTTTTCTAAAGAATAATGTCATTTTATAGTATTAAAAATACCAAACTAAGTACTTTATTTTAAAATTCCTGGATGGGAATGAAAACTAAAGGATATGCAATATCGATTGTATTTAATATATGCGCATCAGAATTCAAGGAATTGGAATTTTAGAAACCAATCTAGTGTGATTAAGATTAATACATGAGCTTAATTTTATAACTTAATGATTTGTATGTGATATTAGAGACAATCTAAGCATTACAACTTGTTGAAGCCTTTACACTTTCCGCACCAAGTTTCTTTTTCTATTTCCAAAAAAAATTATTTTGAAGAAAATTAAAACTCTATGTAACTGTTGTACATCTTTTTGAACAAACGGTTGATAGAAAATAAAAGAACATGTATTTCCTAAAACTATTTTCTAACATGTAATCCAAGTCCACTAACAATCCCTATTATATGGTAGAGATAAATATTTGTTTGGTTTTTATAATAAGGAATATAAAAGCGAATAATATTAAACTAATGAAAATAAATAAAGTAATAAGAATGGAGATGAGGAAATAACTTAAGTCTGCTACTACGTACCAATCCTTCTAAATCACTATTCTAATTACAAGGGTGATATGAGAAAAATAAATAGTCGGGATTCTAAAATCCTTCTAACTACCTCCAGGGTAGATTATAAGGAAACCTCAACACTACCAAGGGACTTGGATAAGAGGACCTTGCGTAGAGATCGGTGATGAAAATCTAACCCTATTGATTATCTAGTTAGGCAAGCCCGTCAGGATCACTACCGCACACTAGACAATTATGTGGTGTTTTCTATAATTGAATCCCCGCAAAGGTGACAATTCAACTACTAAGGACAGACCTAAGATTGGTCCGATCTTGTTAAAAGTCAAGCACATAATAAAAATATATAATTAAAACGACCAATCAATTAGCTGTCACTTTCCCAAATAACATAAAATACATAAATAGAATCCAAGGGTTATACATAGTGCAACCCCAAGCCATGAGAAAATTAGTTCATATATAAAGAAACAAAACTAAAGAATAAATATATTAGAAACAAATTTAAGCTATATATCTGATACAATTTGCCCCAACGATAGAGTGGAAGGTTGGAGAAGAGTAGTTTGTGACTCTCCAACTTCTTGTCTTCTTCTACATGTCAACTTGCTTCTATGGATGATCTCTAAGTGTAATATTGATTAATGACTGGGCAGAGGCCTGTTTACAAAGGTAAGTAGTCATATATATAGGTGTTAGGTCGAAATCTAGACCATGGGCCAAGTCTTGGAGTCCTACTCCAACTCAATCTCGTTTCCCTTAATATTAGGGACTAATTAACTTTGGGAGTTTGTAAATTTCACAACTCCTCCATTGATCTTAGTATCAAAATGTCCGCAATTCAAAGTCCTTCCCAAATATAAAAGGTCTCCTTCAAATTCCTCGTCGAATTTTCATAAATTGAAAATACTAGACGTTTTTACAGTTGGACATCAACTTTTGGCAGCTTTTTCACTTTCCTAAACCCATTTTCTTTCCTTTTAACTCTTTATTTCGCCTTGGATCTTCTTTCCTCAACTCCTTAACATTTATTTGGTATCTAATATCATCATTGTACCTAAAATCTTCACATTTAACAGACTAATTACATTAAAAATGCTCTAAAAGTAATAGTCCTCCAAATCAAGGCATGAATTGAGAAACTAACAGTTAATAGGAAAAAATACCTCAACTAAGAATATAATACGCCTAAAATGATGTATCATGAATATATTAATTCATTACAAATATGGAGACATCAGACCAGCTAATGAAAGTGCTTTCCTTTTCTAACCTGCAAGTTTCCCACACAAACCATTTATGATATCCCCATAGAAGCCTTTCGGTCTTTTCCCCGATAGAATAGGAACACCAAGGTATTTTCCCAACCCATCTTCTCCGCAACAATCACTTTATTCGGTGATACTCATTGCTAGACCTTCATAAATATTCTCATCGTTGATTGTTTATCCTGCATCATGATAGACCTATTTGAGAGATTCCTGTAAATGATAAAGATAATAATTGGGTGCTTCTTGAAATATGATCAAGTTGTCTGCAGAGAAAATATGATATAAAGGAATCCCATCTAAACATATTCGAAGTGGATACCATGATCAAATTTCCACTAGTCGCTGGATGAGTAGTGATAATATTTCCATACATATGACAAAGAGGTATATCGATATAGGATGACCCTGGAGGATGCCTATTTGGTGTTTCAAAAGATATAGATAGAATGCACAGCTTGTTATCAAACATCTTTGATAGGACCACTGATATCCAACATGTTGGGATCCCCAAATACTCTAAAGAATATCGAATAAAGTACCATATAATCTTGTTGTATGCTTTAGCCAAATCTACTTTAATTCCATGAAACTCTTCTTCTTCTTTGCGTACCATATCACATAAACAACCTCGCTAGCTAAGACTATGTTATCAATGGTTGAACGCGGACGTAGAAAACTACTATGGTAAAGACCGATTCGTGCAGCTAGCATAGGCTGAGGATGATTAACTAGGATTATATGCAGATATTATAACACGTGTTTATTAAACTAATCACTCTAAATTAGGTAACATAATTTGGGGTAATCACTTTGGGGATGATGTGAATGAGAGTACCTAGAAATTCCTTTGGTAAAACGCATGACCCAAGAGCTTGTTTAATTATATCAAAAATTGAAGGACCCACTATGTCCCAACACTCCTGGTAAAAACCTGATGTCATTCCATCTGGGCTAGGCGACTTATGAGGTTGCATCCGGAACACTGCGAACTGAACCTCATGGTCCAAGATAGGTTCCCCCAAGATATTAATGCAACCCTAGCTAAGAGTCTGAAGGCTAGGAACTAAAATATGAATTATCGTTGTATCCTCCAGAGTGAAATGCGACTTAAATAACTCTCTAACACAAATCCTCTCACATATCTCACCTGTAATCTCTACATGGTTTTTGTCTTTGATTCAAAATCAGTGTTTGCAACTGTGTTTCACAAAATTGAAAGATGATAAAACCTGGTGATGCGTTTTCCAAAACAAATTCAATATGTTCAAGCCCGCTGAAACTAATGCAGCTCTTTTTGTTCCAGTACACTCTCATATTCCTTACTAAGTCCCTTCTCAAGCGACCCATTACATAAACCTTGTAACACCTTTTGAATACCAGTGATACAAGCTAACAATATCTTCTTTTGCAAAATATACCCCCAAAGGTGTTGTACCCACATGGATTCAAGATACTCTTTCCAAAGAGTATTTACTTAAGCTCTATCCAACCATTTAATAATCCTCATACCCAAATTCAAACTACGTGAACCTTGGCCCTTTGTAACCTACATCCACTAGTCAACATTTACTCCTCCATTTATCAAACACTTCCATAAGTGAGGTAGTGTCGTCAATATCACCAAATTTATCTTTTAGAATTTTATTTTGATTGAAATCACCCACTACCAGTCAAGGTTCCTTAAAGCTTCCCGTGACCATTTCTAAAGCCTCCCAAAGATATTCACGTATACACGTCTTAGGGCTCGCATACACTGCAGACAGTACAAGGCACATAAAAATCACCAGATAAACATACATTAATAAATTTCTTACATGTTGATAAAATTTGAATCCAAATACCCCCACATAGTCCAGTAGCATCGACCTTAATGGATTTATGCATATGAAGATATTTGATAATCCTAGCCGCGTCTGATCCAACCGCTCTGGACTCTACAACTATAGAGATACTGGCCTTATGCCTTACATTTAGGTCATTAATTTCTTATCAAAAACATGCACGGTTAACTCCTATGCAGAATGAAAATAATATATTGAAAGGGAGCTTGGACAAAGACTTGATGAATATGTATGTGTAAAAGACATAAAAATAATAATATATGTTAGAAAAATAAAAATCGAGAATAAAAAAAGTGTTTCCAAAGGAAGGACGACGTGCAGTCATAAGGCTGCATCATGCTCCAATCATACCATTGAAGTCTAGCACAAAGACACACGGAGAACATAATATCGGGTCTAGAAGCGGTTAAATAGAGTAAGCTACCAATCATACCTCGATATGTTTTCTCATCAACATCCTTACCATCTTCATCTTTGTCTAATTTTGTGGATGTGCTCATTGGAGTTCCAATTTCCTTTGCATCTTCAAGTCCAAATTTTTTGATCAATTCTTTTGTGTATTTGGCTTGATTTACAAAGATCCCATCCTTCATTTGCTTGATTTGAAGTCCAAGAAAGTAATTCAATTCTCCCATCATGCTCATCTCAAATTCCCTATGCATGCTTTTAGGAAAATTCTCACAAAGATTTTCATTAGTAGCACCAAATATTATATCATCCACATAAATTTGAACAAGAAGGATATCTTTTGAAGACCTTTTTATAAATAAAGTGGAGTCAATATTTCCTCGTTTAAAATCATCTTCTAATAAAAATTTGCTTAAACGTTCATACCAAGCACGAGGTGCTTGTTTTAAACCATATAAAGCTTTTGAAAGTTTAAAAACATGATTTGGAAATTTTAAATCTTCAAAACCCGGTGGTTGTTTAACAAAAACTTCCTCATCTATAAAACCATTTAAAAAAACACTTTTGACATCCATTTGCTAAAGTTTAAAATTCATATAACAAGAAAAAGCAAGCAACATACGAATAGATTCAAGTCTAGCTACCGGAGCAAAAGTTTCATCGAAATCAATACCTTCCTCTTGATTGTATCCTTGAGCAACTAACCTTGCTTTATTTCTAGTGATAATACCGGTGTCATTTAGCTTGTTGCGAAACACCCACTTTGTGCCAATGATAGTAGGGCCAATTGGTTTCTCAATTAATGTCCAAACTTTACTACGCTCAAATTGATTTAATTCCTCATGCATAGCGTTTATCCAATGATCATCTAGCAAGACTTCTTTAATATTCTTGGGCTCAATTTGAGATAAGAATGCTTGATGAGCACATAGAGCAATTATACGAGAACGAGTGGTAACACCTTCATTTGGATCACCTAGAATTAATTCACTTGGGTGATCTTTGATGTTTTTCCAACACTTTGGTAAATCCGTACTAGCTCCATTTGAGAGTTGACCATTTTCCTTAAGAGATTCATCATGAGATTTTAATTCTTGAGTAGGAGATTCTAAGGGTTGATCTTGTGGAGTATCTTCATGTAAATCAACATCTACTACTTTCTTGATACAAAAAGGATTAGTCTCATCAAAGTCAACATGCATAGATTCTTCAATGGCACGAGTACGTTTATTGAAAATGCGATAGGCTTTTCCCTTAGTGGATAACCAAGAAAAATACCTTCATCCGATTTAGCATCAAATTTGCCCAAATAATCCCTAGTGTTTAAGATAAAACATTTGCACCCAAAAACACGAAAATAAGCAATAGTTGGTGGTCTACCATTCCAAAGCTCATAAGGGGTTTTCTTAATAAGGGGTCTAATTAGAACTCTATTTAACACATAACAAGCCGTGTGAACGGCTTCACCCCAAAAGTATGTAGGCAAGCTATGTTCTTTTGGCATTGTTCTAGCCATTTCTTGTAGAGTTCGGTTTTTCCTTTCTACTATCCCATTTTGTTGGGCAGTTCTAGGAGCCGAAAAATTATGCTCAATCCCAAATTCATCACAAAAATGCACAAAAGGAGAATTCACATATTCACTACCATTATCACTACGAATGCATGTAATAGAGTAGCCTTTCTCATTTTGCACCTTTCTACAAAGTTTTGCAAATTCATTGAAGGCTTGATTTTTTAAAGCAAGGAACATCACCCATGTATATCTAGTGTAATCATTAACAACAACAAAGATATATCTAGATCCTCCTAGACTAGTGACATCAACGGGACCAAAAAGATCCATATGCAATAATTGAAGTGGCCTAACGGTGATGACCTTATTTATGGGTTTAAAAGATAAACGATGTTGTTTACCAAGTTGACATGCATCACATAATTTATCTTTATCAAACTTATAAATAGGCAAACCAACAACAAGATTTTTTCTAGACAATTTTGAAATCAAATCCATGCTAGCATGTCCTAAACGTCTATGCCAAAGCCAACTATCATTTACCACGGAGAAGCATTTAATATGTTGACACATAAGACTCTCAAGATCAACTACAAAAACATTATCCGATCTTTTTGCAATAAAAATAGTATCTAACTCATCATTTTTGAAAACAATGCATCTAGATGCTTCAAATTTAACACTATAACCAACATCACAAAGTTGACTTATACTAAGCAAGTTAAAAGATAGACCCTCAACAAGCAAAACATTTGAGATAAGTAAAGAATTCATATTACCAATGTTACCTTTACCCAAAACGCGTTTTTTAGTATTGTCGGCAAAAGTAACTCTATCACCTTTTGTTTTATATAGATGCGTAAATAATGATGGATTCCCGGTCATATGTCTTTAGCATCCACTATCAAGGAGCCATATATTTTGCTTCTTGATGCTCAATCCCTACACACAAAAATAATTTAGGCTTTAGGTACCCAATTTGGTTTGGGTCCATGAGGGTTAGTGGATTTTTTTTATAGCCCATATAGGCCTTTTCCAAAGTGGCACAAGAGATCCCAAATCCAATAATTTACGATAGTAACAATGAGATGCATCATGACCAAGTTTTTCACAATAGGTGCAAGTGATAGAAGATTTTGAAGAAGATGGAATTGCATTTGAAATTTTAGATTTTACAAAAACATTTTTCAAGAGTTTTTGTTTAGTTGATGGATCATATCCAACACCACTTTTTTCAAAATCCATTTTTTGAGAACCTAAAATCAAATCCAAGTTTTCTTGCCCACTTGTAAATTTTAAAATAATAGCATTTTGATCAACAATCTTTTTCTCCAACAAAGCTTTTTCTTCCAAAAGATTTTTCTCAATAAGATGAAGTTTCTCATTTTCATCTATACATTCATCACAAAGATTTTGACAATCTTCCAAAGCTTTCAAAACCTCTTTAGTTCTATTTCTCTCAATTTCTAAATCTTTTGTTAAAACTTTGTTTGTTTCAATAGAGTTTAAACAATCATTGTAAAGAGAATCAAATGCCTCGTGAATATCTTGTTCACTAGCATCATCATTAGATAAAGAGAGTTTAGATTTAGGAGTTACCTCATCATGATTTGCCATAAAGGCAAAGTGAGTTGAACCGGCATCATCATCCCAAGAAGTATCTTCATCATTTCCAAGTTTTCCCATAAAAGCAACAAGATTAACATTCTCATTATCACTTTCTTCTTCATCCGAATTTTGAGTATTCCAAGTGATAGTAGCATGCATTGCTCTCTTAGGTTTCTCCTTTTGAAGAAGAGGACAATAAGTTTTGATGTGACCAACTTTCTTGCAATGATAGCAAGTGGGTTCATCTTGTTTGATAGCTCTAACATTCTTCTTATAGGGTGTGGAAGAACTTCCTTTCTTGGCAAAGCGTTTGTATCTCATGAATTTTTTCATATCTCTTGCCAACATAGCTACTCCTTCATCTTCACTAGTTTCTTCTTCATGTGAATTTTCTTCCTCTTCACTTTCCTTCCTTTCTTTTCGTTCTTTCAACTTGGTACTCAAGGCATGGAAGGCAATGGATTTCTTAATCTTCTTCTCCTCATCATCTCTTATCTTTTCTTCTTCAAGCACAAGCTCTTCCGTCATGAGGTTGCAAATGAGTTCATGAACCGTCATTTTTGAAAGATCTTTAGTGTCTCTTATAGAGTTGATTTTTGATTTGTATTTCTTTGGAAGAGCAAATAAGATTTTTCGGCATTGTTCTTTGTTGGTGTACTCTTGACCAAGAGTTTTCAAGGTGTTGACAATGTTATAAAATCTTTGATGCATAGCATTTAAGGCTTCATCGGGCTCCATACGAAATAGCTCATATTTGGTGATGAAAAGACCAATCTTAGTTTCCTTAACATCTTCCGTTCCTTGATATGATAGCTCCAAGAGTTGCCACATTTCATGAGCCGAATTGCATTCACTTACTCTAGCATATTCCGTGACACTTAAACCATTGATGAGTATGTTCATAGCTTTGTTGTTTTTGGTGAGTTTAACTATGTCTTGAGCATTGTAAGCATCTTCATCTTTCTCCTCCGTTTGACTACCATCAGCGTAAGGAATGTAAGGACCCTTCTTGATAGCAAGCCACAAAAAGTAATCGATTCCTTTGACATGAATCTCCATTTTCTTTTTCAATCCAAAGCAATCTTTTCCTACAAAAAGCGGAGGTCTAGTAGAACATGAACCTTCCGGTTGATTAGAATCCATATCGTATTAACTCTAGAAAGGATTAAGTACAATAGAGCTAGGCTCTGATACCAATTGATATTCTATATGCGTCCTAGAAGGGGGGTTGAATAGGACAATGGAAATTAATCGGCTAATTTTATTTCAAGTAAATAAAATTAAAAGCTAATTTGAATCCTATTGTTTTAGCAAACTAAATAGTTAAGAACTAGATAATCCTAAAAGACAATAATATCAAACTATTCATGTAAGCATTTTATCAAGCATATAGAGTGCGGAAAAGTAAAGAGTGTAGGGATAGAAAGATACACAACGATGTATAGTGGTTCGGTTTCCCTACATCCACTACCTAAGGATGCCTCCTTAGGATTTGCAAGATTCTCAACTAATCTTCGTAACTCTTTAACCCGGGTGAGATTACAAACCCATTACAACCACTTCAAAACCTTGAAGGAAATACACTTGTGTTATCACCAACACAAGGAACCAAGTATAGAACCTATACTCACACTACTCTCTTAATCTATTACAAGAACTAAGAGGAAAGGAAAAGTGTTTAGGGGTGCTATAAAATCTTGTAACTAAACTCCTAAATGAGTGGATATAAACTATGTAGCTTGAGGAATGAATATGACTTGAATGCTCCTTTGAAACCTTCTTGAATGATAATATCAATTGCTCTTAAGATTGGTAGATAGAAGGGATGAGTTGTGTCTTGAATGAGCTTCAATTTATAGCTGAAATAAGTTTCCAACGGTCAAAAGGCTTCTCTCTAACGGATAGATTTAAACTCCAACGGATATAAGCTTTGTCCTCTTCTAATAGTGCAGAAACCCTTTCTTGCGGTGTACCGCGGGTATGGTCCGGTGTACCGCAAGATCCCTCGTCTTGATTTCATAGCTGACTGACAGGCTACCCTATGCACTGTGTTCCTGGTCCGCGCCTCAGTCCGGTGTACCGCGCCTTTGGTCCGTGGTACTGCGGTGTACCGCAGCTCTCGTCCGGTGTACCGCGACACTGTTCTTTTGAAACTCAAGCTTAAGATCAAAGAATTAAAGACAACTAATCTTATGAGGGATTTTGGAAAACCTTTAAAAGTGATACCAAATGAATTTTAGTTTAAATGATGATTTGTCGAATATTAAAACGGGAATAAAAACAAGGTGAGGCTAACATAAAAAATCACATGCGAGGTCGAGGCTGGGACATCTGACCCTACACTCTTTGCCCCTAATTGCCCTATCTCAGTCACACATCCTGAAACAATATTGCTAGCACCTTTCTCGATGCATTTCTCTCCATCTAAACCTGCTAGAATGTCAAATCTTGATCCATTATTTGGAATTTTCTTCTCCACACTTGTTGACTTCTTCTTACCATGTTTTACCGTGTTTTCCGTCAAATTTGTCTTCCCTCTTTTTGTATTGGCTTAACAATATGTTCACTACCATTAACTCTTGGTGTCCGCCGCCCTATGTCAACGGCCATCCACTCCCCATACAATGTAATGGGTTTTAAAAATCTCTTTTTTGGACCTCGCGATGAGCTACCTTTATTTTCCTTCTCCACCGTTGGACTTGAAACACTTATATCACTCGGATATTCGTTCTTGAGCTGCCCAAATTTCCCACAGTAAAGCATATAAGATGTAAGCCTTCATACTCCACCTTTTGGAGAGGGTTATGAATTCGTATCATTGACACTAAAGGTTTATCTAACTCTAGTTCAACCGTAAGTCTAGCGAAATTCCCTCCCATACATGTTTTCGTGAACTAATCAATCTTGATCATTTTTGTAATAAGGATACACGAAGCTGTCAAAGTTTCCTTTATATAGTTAATCAATGGGAGCCATGGTAAACTCACCCATACTGTCTTTTTAACTACTGGAACTTCTTGAGGCATAGAAGCTGGATCCCTAGCTCAATAATTAAATGCCTATCTAAGTCCATCTAGGATTCTCACCTAAAGCCTTCTCATAATCTTCACTATTCGTAAATTGAGCCATAAAATTCCCAAAGCCAATTTCAACCAGTACCATATGTGCTTTCATCGCCCATATCTGATTAAGCTCAATCGAAAAATATTTGTAGCTTACATTGTGCCCTAATAAATGAATGACCAGGGATCGACTCCATACCTTACAACCTTGTATTTTTGGGTCGTTGTTCAAATAAGCTGGGGATATGAATCATCGTCAACTGGAACATCATCTACCATGTTGAAGACGTCACTCAAATGCGGCAATGTTATATCAATTGTGTTACTAGTCTGACTGCTCAATTCTTTATCTTGATTTTGATTGTTCACATGTGCAATCCGATTTGAGATATCTTTGACTGAGTCACCAGAAATATCCTCCTTGTAAGACCTTATCTGTGTACCTTCCCCTTTGAAAATTATCTCATTGTAGACTATCAAAGGTGTAGAAGTCATAATATTCACGTCCTCTTTATCCCCTGCAAAGTTCATAACATTGTAAAATTATTGAGAATTCACTATAAATGTTTTAGCCGATGTGGCTGATGTATTGTCCACTCATTTATTTGCGTTAGGCGGCCAAATAAAAAATATGGGATCATCAATTAGAAGCATTGCATCTCTAGGCGGATGAGCTGCCAAGTTCACACAATTATTCCCTCCATTATTGCTCGTGATTTCACTACCTATCAGATTATGTGTCATCAAAGAATCGATTTCCTTGGTTGCTCTCCTGTTGATTGCCACGGACACCAACGTAGTCCCAGTCTCCTCGGCCGAATATAACTCATCACGATCTATGTCATTAAGGGATCTCTTGGAAATCCTTGATTTTTTTCCCTGGCGCTCAATACCTTCGATTTCATTGTTGGATTTCTTGGTATTGGACTCTTGTTGAACCTTTGAGTAAAACTACACCGTTGTGTGGACAGTTTTCCCACTCTAAGTGATGAGTCTTATTTTCTTTTTATATTCTTTCCTTCTTGGCGCATAATGGTTGAATTATGGAAAATCAGAGACGGTTGTCGCCATCCTGGGAATGCTCAAAAGTCTTCTACATTCATCCCAATGACACCAAACAAGAAGAAGAAATGTTACTTGATTGATGTTAAGATAAGTAGATGTAAGTTTACATAGAATTTAAGGGGAAAGAATTAATTTAAAAAAAATGAGTAAGACGTGAAATTTAAGAGATAATTACACCTAGGGTCTTGACCACACCTCCCTCTTCAAGATGGGGACCCGGCCTAGAGCCTCTTCTTAATAAAGACCTCAGCAACTTTTTAACACATGAACCCTAAAACCCCAATTACTAGACTACCCCTCTTTTGTTTTCTTTCCCCTATATATATATCAAATATTACATTTATTATCTCATTATTCTTTCAACTCCCCTCCTCACCTATTTCTCTCTCCTCCCCCATCTCCCAAACCGCCACCACCACCTCCATAACACACCGCCGCCATCAACCACCGCCGCCATCAACCCACCACCGCCATATGTAAGCACCAAAATAACCCTACCTTGCCGGAAATCTGCTCAACTATCCCTCACCGGAAACCTGCTCCACAAGCCTCTCTCGTTTCCTGCTTCTTCGAACAGGATTGGAGCTTCCAGATCCGCCTCACCGGAGCTCAAAACAATACATGGAGGCTGCGTGGTGGTTCGTGATATCTCGAAGAAGATGAGACTCCATGGCTGCAGATTTGAACTCGCGAAGAAGGAGGCTCCGGCAGTGTTCTTCTCCAGCGCTGCAGATTTGAACCCCAAAACCACCTTTCGCTGCTACTGTTCTGGTGCTTTGTTGGAGAGCTGGACAGCGTTGGTGTTGCTCGGTGAACCTCCGGTGGTGGTGCTCGTCGACGAGGACGAGAAGCTGCGGCTCGGAGCGAGGTGAACCAGCAGCTTCCATTTCTGTAGAAGATTGGAGCTCCAGCGGTTGTGTGTTGCTCGTTGACGAGGATGAGATTTAGGCCTTTTTTTTTTTTTTTTAATTTTAGATCTAGATCTGGGTTGACCAGATCTGGTCAAACAAATTATTAATTATTTTTTATTTTTTAATTGTATATCCTTTTGTAATTGTTTAAAAAAGTGTAATAAATGTGAATAAAAGCTTTTTTTGTCTATTTATGCCTTGTTTTTCAATAATACTCAACAAATTAATAAAATACTCATCAATTTTTTAAGTACTCCGAGATTTTCATAGAGTACTCCGAGATTTTCTTAGAGTACTCCGAGAATTTCTTAGAGTACTCCGACATTTTTTTTAGAGTACTCTGAGTTTTTCTTAGAGTATTCCGAAATTTAGAGAGTACTCCACAAATTAATAGAGTACTCAGCAAATATATAGAGCACTCTATGTTTTTTCCGATACTCTATGTTTTTTCCGGTGACCGGTGACTGGTGGTCGGAGGTCGGTGGTCGGTGGTCGGTGGTAGATGGTCGGAGGTTGGAGGTAGGTGGGTAGTGGTAGGTAGAGGAGAGAGAAACAGTGACATCACACTTTTTTGTCTTTTAGTGATAGTAAGGGTAGGAAAGACTATTGTCAAAATTGAGGTCCCTAAGAAGAATGTCATTTAAGAAACTACTCTATAGAGAAGACAATTTGTCTCCAAGACCCTATATATAATTCATCCGAAATTTAAAGGAAAAAATTCTTTCAATATATGATTTGGTGATGCTTAAAGGAAATTACTTTAAATTTTACGATGGTAGAAAATGAAAAATCTGTTTAGAGCCTTCTCCATATACTAAACAAAATGTAGAAGTACGTGAGTCACATATCAAGAAGAAAAGTGGTGGTTTCAAGGTCTCCTCGTAACCCTTGAAGCTCCAAGCGGTGTGTGTCCCCAAAAACTTAAAAAACCAAACATGGATCACATCATTATCTTTCCACAATCAAATGCTCTCAATCTCCATCATCATTTTCAGTTAGACAAACAAAGAAAAAGTAAAGAAACAAATAAACAACAATAGACATTGAAAAGAACAAAGAAAGATTTTCCTATCTCTTTCTCTTATAGCTGGGGACCCGCCAAAAGAATCATCTCTTGTTTTCTCTTTCATTAATTCTTTCATATATTCCTTAAACATGTTTATCCATGCACATTTATATATTTCTTAATATCGAATTCTTTAAGGATATTATATTTTATGCAAATTAATCTTTCGGATTTCTTTCTTTTCTTACATTATATTGTTGGTGACACAGTGATTTAGACTTGAAAGCGCCCATCTTTTCATGTCTCTATTGACATTGATAGTTGATTAGTCACTTGCTTGTTCGTTCGCCTCCTCTTTTGACCCTTTCCTCTCTCTATTTCTTCTTTCCACTCTTTCATCATCCTTTGCTCAGCTATTGCACTTACCTTTGTAAAACTTTCACCTTTCACTGTGTGTCTTTGTGCATATTGAAGAAAGAGAAAATGGGGTCTCTCAGGGTTGAAGCTGCAAGGAAGAAAGCAATGTGGTTGTACCCAAAAGTTGTGGGTGTTAACCCTTCTGAGAGATGGGGGCATTCTGCTTGCTACTCCAATGGTTTAGTCTACATATTTGGGGTAATTCCTCTTATTTTTCTATCCTTTTACAACTTGTTCGAGGAAAACACCAAGAACGTTTTTTTAGGTTCAAAATTATTCTCATAAAAAAATCTACTCTAAAATTTTTAGATGTTTATTTTGGGAAAGAAACAGCTTCACTTTCTTTAACAGGTTTTAGTATTTTCCCGTTTTCATCTCCTTTCTGTTATATATGTTGTCAAAATTCAAACTGTCTCTAGTAGAGACCAATAGTAGTATTACAATATGTCCGGTTATGGTTATTTCCTTTCTTTATACCACAATATTCTACAAAACGGATTTTTTTTTTCCATTTCATTCTTTTTTTCCTTTTCAGAAAATGAAGAAAAATATCCGAGACTTATGCCAATTGAGTTATATTTTTATTTAATATTGTTCAGAATAGTTATAAAGTAAGACTTTAAATTCTTTGGCTTATATATAATGGTGATTGCTATAACTTAAATTTTTCTTTGTCTTGATTATAAAAGTAGTTTATGGTTTCATTAATGGAACCTTTTCTAAATTGTTAAGATATATACATATATAGTAAAGTACTCCTAAAAATGTTTGTTCTTTAACAAAAAAATCCTTCTACTGTTTTTTTTTTTTTTTTGAATAACATAGAATTATAAGAAACCTTTTAAAAAGTTGATACTATTCGCTTATGTGATCTATAGTATATAAAGTATTGGTTTCTTTCATTATTTAGTATTAGTATTGTTTTCTCTAGTAAGCATATATAATTTGATTCTTACTACCACATGACTCTTCTAGCTGTCAAATCCTTATGTTAAACATGATTAGTTATGTGTTCACGGAGATGAAACAGTTTCAAAATTTATGCCTTGCAAAGTTGCAATTTACTAAAATGAAGTGGTTAGGTTACTAAAAGTCATAGTTATACCACGGCTTATATTTTCTTAATGCTTACCTAACCCATTTCAGGGATGCCGTGGGGGACTGCATTTCAGTGATGTTCTCGTTCTTAATCTCGAGACAATGTCTTGGAACACTCTCTCGACCACAGGGCATGGGCCAGGTCCAAGAGACAGCCATAGTGCGGTTCTTGTTGGGCAAAAGATGATCGTCTTTGGTGGTACAAATGGTTCAAAGAAGGTCAACGATCTACATATCTTGGATCTTAGGTCTCGGGAGTGGATCAAACCTGTGTGCGAAGGGATTCCACCATCCCCTCGTGAAAGCCACACGGCCACACTTGTTGGTGAGGACAAATTCGTAATTTTTGGCGGTAGTGGAGAAGGGGAGAGAAATTATTTAAATGATTTTCATGTTCTTGACCTTAAATCTATGAGGTGGACATCACCTGAAGTAATCGGTGATAAGCCCGTTCCTAGAGATAGTCACAGTGCTGTTGCTATAGGTCACAAGCTTTTCGTGTACGGTGGAGATAGTGGGAATCGATACCAAGGCAATGTTGATGTGCTAGATATGGAAACAATATCTTGGTCAAGGGTAAGTTGGTCATTTCGCATTCCAATAGGGTGATGTTTTTATATATTCTAAACCTAATATCTTGTTTTGCTCAATAGCTTGATGTACATGGCCCTTCGCCTGGTGTCCGAGCCGGTCATAGTTCGGTCAACTTCGGGCCAAAGGCAAGTTCTCTTGATTTATACTACATAACTAAAATTTACGAGCAGTTGCCCTAATAATGTTAATGACCATTTTATCCTTTACGCTCAACAGGTATATATAATTGGTGGAGTGGGAGATAAGAAGTATTACAATGATGTATGGGTTCTCAACATAATTTCACGCACATGGACTCAGCTTGAAGTTAGTGGTCAAATGCCACAAGGGCGGTTTTCTCATGCCGCGATTACCAATGGTTTGGACATAGCGATCTATGGAGGGTAAGAGCGTTATATTGTCTATTATATTTGGTATGAAAAGTCACTTGACTTTCAACTATTAGTTTTGCTTATTGTATTGTTCCTTTGACGTTTTAGTTGTGGTGAGGATGAGAATCCTCTTAACGAATTACTAGTCCTTCAACTTGGAAATGAATATTTCACCGAGGCTCGAAACATTTCCATGTCCAAGATCTTCGGAAGTCACTATAACCTCCAGAAAAGTATATACAAGGGAGTCATAGAAGATTCAGGTACGAGTGAGGCTAACGAAACGGTATTCAGGACTAAAAAGTCTCTCCATTTTAGTTCGGGTCGGTACATTAACAACATATAAAAAAAGATTGAACAAGTTAATTATTAATATATGAAGTTTGTAATTGTTTAGATACTTTGCATCCGAAGAGGCGCAGGACAAGTAATTCAAAGACTTGTGACACGGAATTAGAGCTTGAAGAGCATTCTTTATCACTCTCTCAGCATTCATCTCCGTCACAATCTGATCAAGAACAGACAACTTTGAAGAAATCTGCAGATCTTGTGAAATCTCCTCCGGGGTTTCCTTTATTTAAGCAGCAAACTTGGGCTCATAGTAATTTTCAGTTGAACCCCAAAACTATGATTATGAGGTCCCCGGAGGAGCATCAATATCAGCCAGTTGCGGAACAATGTTCAAATGTAAACACAGGTCTATCCCCGTCACAATATAAAGCCTTGGAAGCAGCAAAATTCCAAAACGTGGTAGTTACTTAACTAACATTTCGTAATTATTTTGGAATGAAAATAAATTAATCTCAATGTAACTTAAATGTTCACAGGTTGGAGCTGAAATTCAGGGGAAAGTCGATGGAGTGTTTGATTCTGGTTTACTAATGACCGCTACGGTGAATGGAAGAATATATAGAGGCGTTCTCTTTGCTCCGGTAACACCTAAAACTCATCTATACGATTTTTCTCGTCTTTACTCACACGTTAAATGTCCCGAATATAATTTATTTTGGTGATTTTTCCTTTTTCCAAGGGACCGAGCGTTATATCAAGAGGAACCATTGTTGGGCAAACGCCTCCACCACATACAAGTCAGATTGCAGTGAATAATGTAAATGCACATGGAAATTATACAAATCATGCTTGTTCAAGCCAGTCTCATCTCCCAACAAAATTGCAGTCTTCAGAAACTACTCAAAGCTTGCAGCAAATTCAGGCATGTAGACCAAAACTACTTAATAGAACTACTTCTACTACAAGAGATTCAAAGCTTAATAGTGAACTTCAAGGCGTCGTTCTCTCACTGCGAGGTCCAGGAAGTGCATGATCTAGCTATGCTAAAGCTTGTAGATGAATCGAGAAATTATATTAAAACATATGATGTTTTTTAGTTCCTCACTTTTAACCTATTGTATATCTAAAAATGTTGGTGTCTAGTTGTTACTGGCTCCTATAAATTAAGTCAAATTTCTGAGAGGCACATTGATTATTATATCCATAAATTCCTTTCCCTTTTACACCAAAACGTCTTTTTTTTTTTGGTTTCCACCCATGATGACCCATTAGTCCCCTAGCTTATATTAGTTCTGACTAAATATAAGACATTTGACCCTCACGAACAAAGTTAACCCCAAAAATTAGTAGTCTCAAACCTTGCTTGTTCTAATTTTTATCCCCGGAGAAAAATTCTAGATCTGCTTATGACATTTCCATGGGTATGTGTATGCCATTTTCATTCTAATTAAGCTTAATTATAATAATTAAATAGATTATATGCTTAATTAAATTATATTATCTTAAGAATTAGTATTAGCCAATAGCCAATGAGATTTTGCAAGTGGTAAAAGTTGAATTCTATAACCCAGAGGTCCTGGTTTATATGTATAAACCACAATAAGTACACTGATTAGGATAAAAAAAAAAAGATATCCGACGATACAGGTTATTTAATCTTGCAATTTTTACAGATGGACTTTGACATTCCCTATGTTAGGAAGCTTTGGTTGAGTATTATTAAAGTTATACGTGGAGCAAAGTGATTTACTCTTTATTGTGCTAATTAAGTTGCTAACAATTTTTTCATGGAAATTTTATCTCAAAATTGTTCCACATAATTTTAGTGCATGGAATTATGAAGTCGAATTGATATTTGATTGTGAGATCATCTCGTTTGCTACTAACAAACTAGTAACTGTATTATATAATTCCTAGCTATGTAGTAATTTTTTATATAACTAAATTATGGGATAAAATGGTTATACAATAGTTTGAAAATCTTGTTAAAAGCATACGGTCAGTTTCAACTAAAAGATATAAAGAAAAAGACAAAATGAAACAGTAAAATCAAAGTATAAATACTGTAGGATAGTCAAAACTCTGAAGCCATAACTGTATCTTCTCCTTCCAAGAAGTACCATGATATCCTTTTGTTAACGTTTGCGTGACGTTTAACACTGCACCAGATTATTGCCAAAAACGAAAAAAATAATAAAAATCTCCCGTGCACTCCGCGGGATGCTCTGTCCTTCTGAAGTGAGAGAAAGAGAGTGTTAAAAAAGGAGAGAGAAGGAAAGTCGCTTTCAGCCGTCCGATTTTCCACCACGTCATCAACAGGTACCATCTGAGTAACTGAAGATTTGAGTTGATTTGATTTTCACGTCAAACTCATAATTAACTCATCTAATGTCTCTTCAGACAAGACACCTCTCTAGTCCACTGATAAGGTTGATGACGTCATCCACGTACCTCCTTTTGTTGTCTTTCTCAAAGTTAAAGATTCCTTTGCCTTTAATTTCGTTGCCACCTGTCTACTTATTACTGGCCATCTGTATGGTCCATGAGCCTTCGTACAATAATTTTTGTTTTATTGCCCATTTTCTTTTCTGTTTTTTTTTTTAAAAAAAAAATTGCCTCTTCAGTTTTTTTTTTTTACAATGTAAACCATAAAAGTAATGGCCTAAGAAATTAATCGATCCCAATTCGTGAGAAGTGGAGAATCAAGATGTGATGCCTCTTCTCCATTCCGGCCCTCTGTCTAGCCTTACGCGCAGTATGGTCTATGGTCCATGAGCCTTCGTACAATAATTTTTGTTTTATTGCCCATTTTCTTTTCTGTTTTTTTTTAAAAAAAAAAAAATTGCCTCTTCAGTTTTTTTTTTTTTACAATGTAAACC